>OZ035884.1:83553043-84980422 GCA_964034835.1 Muscina levida
TGACCAAATTTAATTAATCGGCAGGTTTCAATTTGGAAGTTAAGGGAGAAATATTAATTTTCCAAAAATAGGTCATTTTGTATGGGAGGTACCAGAAGGGGTGATCCGATATAGTGCAAATTCATTGCTGATTCATATTTTGATAACCGTAAAAATTACGCATAGTTTGACTGAATTCAGTGTACTTACAAAAAAGATATGTATGTAAGACTATTGGGGTGAGTTCTGTCATTTGTATGGGAGGTACCAGAAGGGGTATGGCAACGGTTTCGGTTTTTTTAGGGTTTGTCTACTTTTGCAAGATAAATAAACTGACCAAATTTAAATATCCTCCGGTAGTCTGTTTGGCAGCTATCGAAGATATAGTAATTATTCAAAAAAAGGTAATTTTGTATGAGAGGTACCAGAAGGGGTGGGGCTATTCCGCCCATTTACAATCTCATAAGTTCGTTTCGAAAAATATTAACACTGATAAATTTTCATAACGATCCGTTAAGGTTTGTTCGAGTTACACTTTCACAAACATATTAATAAATGTTATTTCTGTATGGAAATCGCGATTATTGTACATTTAGTTATCTCAGTAAATTGTTGACAAAATCAAAAGTTGTGCACAGATTTCAATGAAATAAAGCTCATTTGATTCAAACTATATTAAACTAAATGTTTTAAGACAAACACTGTGATTTTTGTTGCATTATTTTTTTTTATGAATTTTTAAAAAACAAAATTTTTTTTTTTTTTGTAAAATTTTTGTTTTTTTTTTTTAAACTACAACGATATCTCTGAAACTACTAGGCCAAATTAAAAACAATGTAGGCACGGATTAAAGATAATTTTGTTGACGAGTTTAAGTTTTTTTTTTAATTGAATATAGTGAACCGTTTTCAAGTTATTTAAATATTTGTAGTGGAAGTGCCTTAGTTTTGGACATAACGGCATATCGCGAAAAGTCGAGCTGATACAAAAAAACCAAGTGCAGATTTGGATTCAGCGTCCCAAATTACCTTTAAAACGATATTCAGTTCTTAAACAACAAATACCTTGTTCCCTTGTGTTATTGATTACAATCAATGCAAGCGAAACGATTTTTAAATTGTCACATTATGGAAAACTGCATAATTTGCATAACTTTAACTGTTTTTTTTACAAAACCGGCTGGAAAGATTTCTGATATCTATACTTAAGCTTAGTTTAATAAAAATATTTGACTAAAACTAAAAGATTAATATTGGCACACTTCATATACTATAGTGAAATAGTTTCATGGGCATATTATTGGCAACGCAGAATCTTATGCAGACATATTCAAAGAGCGTTTTTTTTTTGATTAAATGTTTGGGAGAAATATTTTGATTTTGAATTTATTTCAAGCTCAAGACCAGTGTTTTTGAAAGAAGTTTATTAGCACGGGACCGGCCGTGGCATAGTGGTTAGAACACGCGACTACCATGCGGGAGATCGCAGGTTCAAACCTGGCTCCAGTCATCTTAAAAGAAAAAAATAAATAAAATTTTCTTTCATTGTCGGCTCCCCTCGAATGTTGTTTGACAGCAACTTCGCAGTATTAAGCGTCGATTCAATCGTCGTGTCTAGTAAGAGCTTCTCAAAACAGTGACGTTCGCATTCGTCGATAAATAAGTAGGTGCCGTTAGTTGTGAATCTAAAAATAGAAAGCGTGTTAATTCACAACAACGCGAGAAGCTATCCCATACCTCATTCATGGGGTGAAAAGGGAAATTAAGTTTTTTTTTTTTTTTATTAGCAGAATGATATTCTCATAAGTCTATGCACTTAAGAAAGAATTCTCATTCTGATGAGGATACTTGTACAGTAAATTCAAAACATTTCACTATTTTAGTCGGCGCAGCTACGATATGTCCTCAATTGAAAGGTGTACGGACAAATGTTTGATACAGTTTAAAAGTCAAATATAAATGTGAGCAGGCAGCTCCTCGGCACTTTTTATTAACTTGGTTGCAAAGTTTATTTTATTTTAAATGGGGCATAGAACAGCCCACTTCCACCCTGGCTGTAATTCATACTGCACCAAAAACATATAAACCATATCGTATTTTCATACTTTGGATAGTTCATGAAATATAGCCATTTCTATTTTCAAGTTATATGGGCGGTTCCATGCCCCTTTATCCAATCACGACCAAGTTTAGCCAGGTCAACAGTACCACTTTCGTATCAATCAGTCAATTTGAAAAGCCCTCAGAGCAATCATTTTTCGAGATGTAACTGATCCGAACCCACACATTTTTTGTTGGGTCACGGTGCCAAATTCATCCACACAAATTTTCAAGGCGATTGGTGATAAAGTCCTCCAGATATTGCGTCTTCGAAAATTGGGTCCAAAAACCGAGGCAACGCATCGGGTTTTAAAAAAAGCCCTCACAAATTTTCAAGGCGATTAGTCAGACATTCCTCCAGTCATTGCGTTTTCAAAAATTGGGTCCAATGGGCAAATGATGCAAGTGCACTGTTATCATAAAATATTTGTTACTTACTTACTTACTTAATTTCCCTTTGCACCCCATGAATGAGGTATGGGATAGCTTCTCGCGTTGTTGTGAATTAACACGCTTTCTATTTTTAGGTTCACAACTAACGGCACCTTCTTGTTTATCGACGAATGCGAACGTCGCTGTTTGAGAAGCTTTTACTAGACACATCGATTGACTCGACATGTATACTGCGAAGTTGCTGTCAACAACATTCGAGGTAGTCGAATGGTCAACATGGTAGTCGCGTGTTCTAACCACTATGCCACGGCCGGCCCCAAATAAAATATTTGTTACAACAGTAAACATTTCCAATAATAGCAAAAAATAAAAAGTTTGCTACAAAATAAATCTTTATAATATTCCCTAATTGCACAAAATTTTTTGTCATAAATTATCAAAAAGGAAATTTATAAAACATCAAGCAACACCACGTCACGTTTGATAAAATAGGTTGGTTTGTGTTTTTGTGATAGAAGAAAAAAATTACTTCTATTTTTGTCACATAACATCACCCTAATATTTTATGGCTTCATATAGAGCTTCATAAGTATTACACAAAAAGATAAAGCACTAATAAAACCAGTACAGAAATTTCAGTCAGGTAAACTGACTGATTAATACCATCACCCAGTATAAGATATTGTTGAAGTCTTGAGTTATAGAAATGAATAGATTTTTAATTAAAATAAAATTACTTATGTATAATTTTTCCCCTGCTTGTGGTGCAAAATCCTCCAAAACTTTACTTATTTGTGTAGGGGGTATAAGTGCCGGTTTGGAATTTTGTTGAATTTTGAGATATATTAATTTTTCAAAAAAATTTAATTTTGATAGGGGGTACCAAAAGGGTGAACCGATACATTCCTAATTCGTTCCTAATTAAAATTTTTATACGTACAACTTACGAAAAATTTGACTGAATTCAGTGTACTTACAAAAACAGATATGTATGAAAGACTATGGGGGTGAGTTCGATCCTTTGTATGGGAGGTACCATAAGGGGTGTGTCAAATAGTTAGGTTTTCTGAGGTTTCGCCTCCTATCACAATATAAATTAACCGACTAATTTTCATTACCCCTCAAATGTCCGTTTGGAAGTTATGGAAGAATTATTAATTTTCCAAAAATAGGTAATTTTGTATGGGAGGTACCAGAAGGGGTGACCCGATATAGTCCATATTCACTCCTGATTTATATTTTCATAAGCGTACAAATTACTCATAATTTGACTGAATTCAGTGTACTTAGAAAAAAGATATGTTTGTAAGACTATGGGGGTGAGTTCGGTCATTTGTATGAGAGGTACCAGAAGGGGTGTGTCAAATAGTTAGGTTTTCTGGGGTTTTGCCTCCTATAATAACATTAATTAATCGACCAATTTCCATTACCCCTCAAGAGTCCGTTTGGAAGTTATAGGAGAAATATTAATTTTCCAAAAATAGGTAATTTTGTATGGGAGGTACCAGAAGGCGTAAACCGATATAGTCCATATTCATTCCTGAGTCCTATTTTTACAAGCGAACATCATACTCAAAATTTGAGTAAATTAAGTTTACTTACAAAAAAGATATGTATGTAAAACTATAATGGTCAATTAGGTCATTTGTATGGGAGGTACCAGAAGGGGTACGGCAAAGGTTTCGGTTTTCTTAGGGTTTGTCTACTTTTGCAAGATAAATAAACTGACTAAATTTAAATATCCTACGATCGTCCGTTTGGAAGTTATGAAAGAAATATAAATTATCCAAAAATAGGTAATTTTGTGTGGGAGGTACCAGAATTGCCCATTTACAATCCCATAAGTTCGTTATGAAAAATATTAATACTGGTAAATTTTCATACCGATCCGTTAAGTTTTACTCAAGTTATCCTGCTGACCAGCCATCCAGCCAGCCAGACAGACGGACATAGCTCAATCGTCTTAAAAAGTCCTGAAACGAATTTGGTCTAAAGTTACTTGGGGTCTAACTCGTCTGCTTTAATGCGTTACACTTTTTTTTCGTATCAAATGATATATACCCTCATCCCTAAGGGTGATGGTATAAAAATTAAGTTCTTCATTGTTTCTCATATGACCTGTCAAATATGTGACTAAGGAGTTGCCCATATATATAAAATTGAGTAGTTAATGTTATTCTTTCGATTAATTGAAATTTGAAAACATTTTCCCCATGACAGATAAACAGGGGTAACAAAAGTCTCCATTGCATACTTGCATATGCATATTGCAGCCATGCCAGCATGTTTTGGGGGTGTATGCATACAAAAGCATATTGTGGAGTTTTCAGGTTTGTTTTATAAATTTTTTTTTTTTTACTTTACATATAAATGTTGGGATTATAGAAAACACCTGTTTGTTTCATTATGATTGAAAGATATTCTTTATAATTTTTTGCAACTGGGGACGCCTATCTTTTGTTAAAGAATTATTATTAATAAATTAATATCTTCTACTAAGGCTGTATTTTTTAAGGTATGTTTTTCCGGTACTTACTTATCGTAATATTATTTTTGTGTTTGTACTAAGGATCCACTCCGCCGTCAAAAATGTCAATGAGCTCTACCTAACTTTGCGTTGCCACCAGTTCCATCCATTACTCGTTGACATATTTGGCAGATAATATCACAGTACTATTTGAAGGAAGTTAGTCAAGTTGTGGAATAGTATAACAGTGAGTAGGCTAAAGCAATGCGTACTTTCGGAGAGAAATAGTTAAATTTTGACAAAACAGATAGCATTGCGAAAAAAAACTATTTGTATTGAAACAATATGCGGTGAGAAATGATACTAGAAATTGGACTTTCTAACTCCAGCGGAAACATATGTTCCCATATAAATGTGAAAAACATTCCCGTTTTTTACACATAAATATTAAACAAGTTTTATCCTTTCTTTCACGAAACAGCTTGTTATAATCACATCTATTCATAAACAAAGTATTGAACAAGATTTCTACCGCGGAAATCATGAATACTTACTTACTTACTTAGCGGGTACTTCATTGCAATCCCAGTGGATTATATACCACACGTAGAAAAATATTATAAGCGCCTCGAACTTCTGCGCTTCTTCTCCAATTATTCACACCGATCTCTGTAAGGTTCTCAGTAACCTGGTCTTTCCAACGGAGTTTTGGTCGCTCTCTTATGCGCCGTGCATCAAATTCATTGTCGAAGACTTTTCGAGCTGGAGCATTTACGTCCATGCGTACAACATGACCTAGCCAACGCAACTGTTGCACCTTAATGATTCATACGACGCCGCTACTCTCTGTTAACGACGAAGGGTCCATATATATTTCGGAGTGAACCATACATTAAGACAGGTAGAACCAGTATCTGGTATAGCTGGATTTTTGTTCGTCGAGAGAGGTCTCTGTCATTGAATCGCTTGCTTAGTCCGTAATAGCATTAATTGGCAAGCAAGATTCTTCTCCGGATTTCGAGGTTGACATCATTTCTTTTGTTGATTGCAGAGCCTAGGTAGATAAAATTATCTACCACCTCGAAATTATTAGTTGTCAATGTTCACGCAGTTTTCCAAACGAGTAGATTCTTTGTTCGTTGAAACTAATAACTTAGTTTTGTTCTCTTCACCGTCTCGACCCAATTTCGCTGATTCCCTCTGTATACTTGAGAAGGCTGCAGTCAAATCCCGCAATTTTCGACCGATGATGTCTGCGTTTTCAGTGTACGCAAGTAGCATGTGGTTTTTGTTGAATATCGTGCCTCATTATAATCTCAATCACTATGTTGAAAAGGTCACACGATAGGCCGTCACCTTGTTTTAGGCCACGTTTGGTATAGAATGGCTCCGTTAGGTCCTTTCCAATTTTTACTGAAGACATCGTGTCTGCCAGGGTCATTTCGCAAAGACGTATCAGCTTTGCGGGAATACCAAACTCAAACATGGCTTCGAGTAGTTTCTGCCATATCAGGATGCCGAAGGCAGGTGTATAGACGAAGAAAAGAAGGTACGTGTCGTTCTGTTTCTCGTGGGTCTTTTCCAGAATTTGCCGAAGTGCGAATATCAGTTGTTGATTTGCTAGGTCTCAAATTAAACTGACAAGGTCTGATGAGTTTGGATAACACTGGCTTTAGTCTTTCACATAGCACACACGACAGGACCTTAAAAAACAAAAAAACTTAATTTCCCTTTACACCCCATGAATGAGGTATGGGATAGCTTCTTGCGTTGTTGTGAAATTAACACGCTTTCTATTTTTAGATTCACCACTAACGGCACCTAGTTGCTTATCGACGAATGCGAACGTCACTGTTTGAGAAGCTCTAACTAGACATGCCGATTGACTCGACACTTATATTGCGAAGTTGCTGTCAACAACATTCGAGGGGAGCCGACAATGAAAAACAACTTTTTTTTTAAGATGACTAGAGCCAGGAATTGAACCTGTGATCTCCCGCGTGGTAGTCGCATGTTCTAACCACTATGCCACGGCCGGTCCCAGGACATAACCTTATATGCGATGGGTAAAAGGCTGATCCCGCGGTAGTTGGACAACACACTTGGATCACATTTTTTCAGCACAATACATAATGCGCTTAGATTCCAATCTTCAGGCATGCACTCTTTAAGCCAAACCGTGTGCAAGAGCTGGTGCATGCTCATTATCAGCTCCTCGCCACAGGATTTGAAGAGCTCTGCCGGAAATCCGTCGGCACCGGCTGCTATATTGTTTTTCAGCTTGACTTGGTGGTGGGCAACCTAAGCCGTCGTCAACAATTGGCGTGAAACCTTCACGTGCGCTGCCTTCTGGCACCAGCAGTTGCTGGAATTGTTCTCTCCATATATGCAGCACACTCTGCGTATCTTTAACCAAATTGCCATCCTTGTTCTTACAGGAGGGGAGTCCATTAGCCTTTTGCTTTTACTTTCTGGTCAAATTTTCGGGCCTAACCTCTATCCCTGTATCGCTCTACATACTCGTTCTCCCGTTCCTTCATCTGGCGTTTTGTTCGCCTAAATAGCTGTCGCGCCTGTTTTAATTTCTCCTTGTGCCGTTCCCTAACAGCACGGGTTACAATTGGCTGTAGCATTGCCCTATAAGCAGCATCCAGTTCCTCAGACGCTATGCGACATTCTTCATCGTACCACGGTTGCTGCGGTGTTTGCCATGGAATCCGCAATATGCTGCCACTGTCTATCGGGAACGTCAGAAGTAGAGGCGTTGTATCGTAATAGTTGGCAGAGCTGGTTGGAGTAGGCAGTCGCTATTTCTGGGGTTTGCAGCTTAGCGATGTCAGCTTTCTTTGTTTTTGGTCAGTGAATTTTTCGTTCTGCCCAATTTTTTGCACGCCTTGGCTGCAACTAGATAATGATTCGAGCCAATATTAGCACCACGGATCACACGCACGTCCATGACACTAGATGCATGCCTGCCATCAATTACCACAATTTGATTTTTGGTGTTTTGATCGGGGGATGTCCAAGTTGCCTTGTTGATATCTTTGTGCTAGAATCTAGTACCACCCACTACCATGTTCCTTCTCGTTGCGAAGCTAAGCAGCCTAAACCCGTTGTCTGACGTGTCGGTATGCAGACCGAATATACCGATCGAGAAGATGTTCCCTTTCTATTTTTGAATCAAAGTCTTACAAAACAATTTTAATGTCGTTGCCAGGGTAGTGGTCGCATGAATCCTCTTGCCTTCCTCATCTTCCTCATCGTCTTTATATTCCGTCGGGGCATGAGCACAAATCAGCGTGATGTAGAAATATTGCGCCTTGATGCGGCCCCTTGATTGGGGCTATTCGATCACTAACAGGATTAAATCGCGAGACAAGATGTCTGAGTCTCTCGCCAACTGCAAATCCACATTAAAATTTGTGGTTTTCGGCATGGCAGCTAATAGATATCGCAAATTTTACTCGCGAGCATCGTTGTCCTGTCCATCCCCAGTGAATGGTGTTGATGTCAGCCTTATATTTTTTGAGGACACCCGCCAATCGGATAATGGCACCTTCTCTATAGAGAGTCCGGACGTTCCAGGTGCATATCCCTAAATCATGGTCCTTATTACGTTTGCGTGGGTCGTCAACATTTGGGGGGTTCCGTTTAGTACCTTTTCTTTCTTGTGCTTTCATAGCCAGTAATGGACCTGAAGGCGGGTGGCTATCCCAACCATCATGGTTCGTCGCTCAATATCAGCATCTATTCATGATAAAATAAAATATCACGAGCAATGTTACCCAGGTGCCACCACCAAGGAGGTTTTGAGTCGGCTTGAGATTCGGGATTCACTTTACATCCCCAACGGCACCTAATATTACCAATTTTATCCCTCTTTCGGCCTTGTGTGGCCCAGAAGCAATCCTATATACGTTTTTGCGACTCTATCATTTTGTTCGGGTGAGGCTACCAGTTTTATCTGCTGGACATTTTCGGCTGACATCTACTTCGCATGTACATGTTTGACAAAATTATAGATATATATACAGCTGATAATGTACCATTGTGCATCAGTTCGTCACAAAGGGGTCTGAAGATATGACTCGTCATGGAGACACACTGAATTTGACCAAAAATATCAAACAATAAAAAACTCTTTTTCGGATCGTTAGCCGAATTTGATGTATCATTTGATACACTAACGTAAATTGTGATATATAATCAATACGATCGACTAATAACTAACAAACAATACAGTTTAAAATACATTGGCGTGGCACGGCCTAAAGCTATATGGTTACTTTGACATAACAACTTGAAGTAAGCATAGTTTACTTACATACTTACTTAAGTGGCCCATTACAACTTACGAACATGTTTCATAAGTTTAAGGCCTGAAGTACGAAAGAATTCCACACGCTTCGGTCTTGTGCATGTGTTCTCCAGTTAGTCCTACCAGATGGTGGCTCGTCGCCTACCACTTGGTCCTTCCAACGGAGTTTGGGTCTCCCTGCTCTGCGCCGTCCTTCAGGTTCGCCTTCAAACACCTTTCTCGCTGGAGCATTTACATCCATCCTGGCAACATGACCCAGCCATCGTAGTCGTTGCATTCTGACTCTTTTAGCTACGTCGATGTCGTGGTAAAGCTCATACAGCTCATGGTTCATCCGATGGCGAAACTCGCCGTCGACACAGATAGGTCCATAAATTTTTCGGAGTACTTTTCTCTCGAATACTCCCAGGTTTTGTATGTCCGTTGTCGTAAGCACCCATGATTCGGCAGCATACAAAAGAACGGGTAAGATTATCACCTGGTGAAGCTGTTTCTTAGTATTCCGAGATAAGGTGGTGTTACTAAAGTGCTGCCGAAGTCCGTAGAAACATGTCTATATCATCGGCATAGGCTAGTGGCTCTTGTGGAATATGGTGCCAGACATGTTGACACCAGCCTTTCTCATCACCTCCTCCATAACTATATTAAATAGTGTACAGGACAGGCTATCGCCCTGCCTGAGACCTCTTTCCGTGTTAAATGGTTCAGACTGATCCTTACCAATCTTAACAGAGGATTTGGTGTTGTCTAAGGTACATTTGCAAAGTCGAATCAGCTTTGCAGGAATACCAAACTCAGACATGGTCTCATAAAGCCTATTCCTTATCGGAGAGTCGAAGGCAGCTTTGTAGTCGACAAAGAGGTGGTAGGTGTCGATCTGTTTTTCATGGGTTTTTTCCAGGATCTGTCGTAAGGTGAATAGTTGATCCGTCGTAGATTTGCCTGGTCTAAAGCCGTACTGATATGGTCCAATTAGTTTTTCTACAATTGGCTTTAGACGTTCACACAATATGCTTGAAAGGACCTTGTACGCAATTGGTAATAGGCTTATTCCACGATATTTCTTACATTCACTACGATCTCCTTTCTTGTATATGGGACATAACAGACTGAGACTCCAATCCCCGGGCATGCTCTCCTCCTGCCAGATGTTCTCCATGAGCTGATGCATGCTCCTAATCAGCCCCTCCCCGCCAGCCTTAAACAATTCAGCAGGGAGACCATCGGCTCCAGCAGCTTTGTTGTTTTTATGGCGGGAGATGGCCATACGTATCTCGCTCTGGCTCGGAGGTGGACACTTAATACCATCGTCATGGATTGGAGCGGGGTCTTCTGGATTGGTGTCAGTATCCAGTAAATTTCTAAAGTGGTCTCTCCATATCTTCAGAACGCTATCCGGGTCCGTCACTAGCTGACCATCGCTGTCCTTGCAGGAGGGCAACCCTGTTCCACGCATTCTCGCTTTAACTCTCTTGTAGAATTTTCGGGCTTCCCCTCTACTTCGGAGCAACTCAGTACACTCATCCTGTCTCTTCTTCAGCTCCTTCTTTTTTCTTCTAAAAAGACGAATTGTCTCTTCTCCCCTTCTCCCTCCCTCCATTGGCTGCAGTTTTGCCCTGTATGCAGCATCCGTCTCTCTCGTGGCATTGCGACATTCATCATCGTACCAGGGATCTTCTTGAGACGGCTTTGAGTACCCAAGTACGCTTCTCGCAGTCCGTTCTATGGAGTCGGCTATATATTGCCACTTAAACTTAACTTAATTTCCCTTTGCACCCCATGAATGAGGTATGGGATAGCTTCTCGCGTTGTTGTGAATTAACACGCTTTCTATTTTTAGATTCACAACTAACGGCACCTACTTATTTATCGACGAATGCGAACGTCACTGTTTTGAGAAGCTCTTACTAGACACGACGATTGAATCGACGCTTAATACTGCGAAGTTGCTGTCAAACAACATTCGAGGGGAGCCGACAATGAAAGAATATTTTATTTATTTTTTTCTTTTAAGATGACTGGAGCCAGGTTTGAACCTGCGATCTCCCGCATGGTAGTCGCGTGTTCTAACCACTATGCCACGGCCGGTCCCAATATATTGCCACTGCGAGGTTATGTTATCAGGTGTTGGAACATTCCGCAACAGTTGAGTTAGGTGGTTGGAGTAGGCATCCGCTACCTCTGTGGTCCGCTGTTTACCGATGTCCAGCTTTCGTTGTGCCTGGTTACGTACATTTTTCGCCATGCTTAGCCTAGTGCTTACCTTAACTGCGGTAAGGAAGTGATCAGAGTCAATGTTCGCACCCCTGATCACTCGTACGTCTGGAACACTCGATGCGAGCCTTCCATCGACTACCAACAAAAAACCTTGTAAAGAAGCGTGCGCTTCGAGGTAAAAGGGAAACGTGGGGATAAAATATCCTTCATTCTCATGTTTGAATATTAACGGTCAAATTCAAACTATAATTGGTGCTGGACATTTTCGTTTGACATAATTGTAGATATATATACAGCTGATAATTAGTTATTTTTTAACCAATAAGTATTGATTTTTCATAAAGTTTAAATTTTTTTATTGTAAAAATAATACTAACAAATAAAGAAAACTTTGGGCCCCTATAGCTTAGATCCTGGCTACGCTCTTGTCTAAGCTCCGGCGTAGTCGAATATAATTACTTTACTAAATTTTTTCAAAAATACTTCGATTTTAGCGTCAAACATCTCGATATCTATAAGAGATGTGGTTAGTTCAAACATATATGTACGTATTATCATTTCAACTATTCAACAGCATATAACTAGTTGAAAAAGCAAATTAAAATTTAAAATTGGTAGAAAAGCTAACCAACTAAACTAACTAATTCATTATTATTTACAACTTATTTTAGCATTAGATATTTAAATTATTAAACAATTAAATATTTAAATTTAATTTTTTTGCAAAAATTCCTAGATCCCCTAATTCGTAAGGAAACGAAATAAATGCTCCTACACACGTACTACCCATTCATTTAATATCGCACCCCCACAAAGACACCATTTCAGAGAAACACTTTACCATTTTACGTATCCACCTCCGCATCAACCACCCACTCTTTCTGCTTCCAACCAAAATGTTTCAACAAAGAAGAAAAAAAGAATTCGCTGAGAAACAAAATGACATATCTTAACTCGTACACATAAATTTTAAAATTCAACCCTTAAATTTCGCTAAAGCAAAAACTGAACCATTCAGTTTGTTTCTTTGGCATGGCATCGCACCGAGCTTCCTCCATCGGGTTAATGCTGTTGTTGTGGTTGTTGCTGTTGCAGGATAAAAGTTTAATGTACACTTCCTCACTGGCAGAGGGAGAGAAGAAGCGTTAAAAGCATGTAGAAAAAAAAAACACAACCAAAGTGATGCCATCATGAAAGGGGTCGCAGGTGCAGAGCTCAAGACTTTTTTTGTTTGCTGCTTCTTATGACGCGTTTCTCTCCGCTAGGACGACGTCGTCGTCTCTGTCAGGATGATGTCGGCGACGATGATGATGATGATAAAATAAAAACAAAAACAACGGTAATAACAACAATTTAAAAGAATAAGAAGAAGAACGAATGTTGCAGTGATGCCAATTTTAAAATAAAATTTAAATTTAATTAAAAAGAAAATAGTAAAAGTATATGATGAATTTCATATCAAAACCTATAAAAAAAATTTGAACTGGACCCTCTCAGATTTTAATCAAATTTTTCATACAGCTACATATTACCTACAGCAACACAACCTCATTTTTAGAAATTACGGTTTTGAAAATATGTGGGCGTGGCAAGGTATCGAAATATTTGAAAAATTACTGTAATAGGTACTTTTAAGCTGCGATTACTATAGAATGACTCAACCGATTTAAAAACTCTTGGTGCCATTAGAAAGGTGTATAAATCAGCTTTCAAAACCATGTTGCACTTTGCCAAAAATAAAAGTTTAAACTTGGAAAATACTTAGAAGATAATTTTTTTAAAAAAAAAAAAATATATATTTAGATAGGGGTATTTAAAATTGATTTGGAATTTTTTTCAAGCTCAAGCATAATATAATATAAATAACATATCTAAAACTGCAGCAAATGAAACGGCTTTTCAGACGGAAAAGGCGTCTGTGGAAGAAAAGAGAGAGCCAGGACATCGAAAACTACAGGGATAGAGGTGGGGCCCGAAAGTTCTACCAAAAGGTGAAAAGTAAAGGTTTTGGAACAGGGATCCCCACCTGTAAGAACAGAGACGGAAATCTGGTCACGGACGCTCAGAGTGTGCTGCAAATATGGAGGGAACACTTTCAATCTCTTCTCGTTCCCGAAGGCAGCATAAGTGACGAATTCGCACAAATCATCGACGATGGAGACCGTCCACCACCGAGCCAAAACGAGATCAGCACGGCAATTGGACGGCTTAAAAATAATAAAGCTGCGGGAGCCAATGGACTGCTGGCAGAGCTTTTTAAAGCCGGCGGCGATGTCCTGGTAACATGCATGCACCAGCTCATAAACACGATTTGGCTCAGGGAGTGCATGCCCGATGATTGGAATCTGAGTGTCCTATGTCTCGTGCTTAAGAAAGGCGATCCTAGTGTGTACCAAATATCACGGGATTAGCCATTTACCCATCGCATACAAGGTCCTGTCTATTGTGTTATGGGAAAAACGAAAGCCCATTCTGGCGAATCTGATTGGACCTTATCAGTGTGGATTTAGACCTGGTAAATCCACCACCGACCAGATATTCACGCTACGACAAATCCTGGAGAAGACCCAAGAAATGCAGATCGACACCTACCATCTGATCATCGATTACAAAGCTGCATTCGACAGTCCAATACGTCAGAAAATGTTGAATGCTATGGCTGAGTTTGGTATCCCTGCGAAACTAATTCGACTCTGTGGGATGACACTGACTGACACGAAGTCTTTAGTGAAAATTGGCAAAAATCAGTCAGAGCCATTTTCTACCAAGCGAGGCTTTAGACAAGGCGATAGTCTGTCCTGCGATCTCTTTAACATCGTAATGGAGATGATCATGCGGAAAGCAGCAGTAAACAGGAATGGCACCATATTTAACAAAAGCCACATGTTGCTCGCGTATGCTGATGATATAGATATTATTGGACGTAGATTGCAAGATGTTACTGCGGCTTTTTCGAGCATTGAAAAGCAGTCGGCTGAAGTGGGTCTGGTGATAAACGAGGACAAAACCAAGTTATTTGTTTCAACGAACAAAGAGTCCACTCGTCTGGGACGCTGCGTGAACGTTGACAACTATAACTTTGAAGTGGTAGATGATTTCGTCTACCAAAAAATAAGAATGTCAGCCTCGAAATCAAAAGACGAGTATTGATCGCAAACCGCTGCTACTATCCGCTAAGCAAGCGATTTAACGAAAAAGCGCTCTCTCGAAGAATAAAGATCCATCTCTACCAGACTCTGATCCTACCTGTCTTGCTCTACAGCGCAGAAACCTGGGTAATCACGCAAGCGGATCAATCTATTCTGGTAGTCTTCGAGAGAAAAATCATCGTGAACGGCGAGTACCGTCGTCGAATGAATCATGAGCTGTATGAGCTGTACAACGACATCGACGTGGTCAAGCGCGTTCAAATAGACCAAATGCGCTGGCTTGGACACGTTGTACGAATGGACGAAAACGCTCAGGCTCGAAAAGACTTCGGCAATAAACTCGATAAGCGGCACAGGAGGGGGCGACCAAAACTCCGATGGATGGACCAGGTGAAAGAGCTGTTAAGTAAGCTTGGTGTGACGAACTATCTACGGTGACCGAGGCGATTGGAATACGTTTCTACGTGCGGCTAGTGATAGATAAATTTCTATTGTTGGTGCCATTAAAGAAGAAGAACATATCTAAAAACTAAAATGGGGATTTTCTTATTTTTTTTAAACATTTTTTAAGTAAATGCATCTATTGTTAGCTTACTTATATTTTGATATCTTTGCGTGACAAAAAAGAATAAAGAAGCTAAAGTTTGGGAGATATACAGTTTTTTTTGGTAATTCTAATAGATAAGAACAAGAATCGTATTATAAATTTTTCATGACACTCTCAAAAATATGGCCTTAACCTTAATACATTTTCCGCAATACTGTTGACTTTCGGAATATTTGCCAACATTTAGTGAAGTTTTATCTAAAGGTATCAAAGAATGGAAGCTTTGAGTTCCCTTAATAGTATTAGCATTTTTATACCTTGAAAATAGCTCTTCTTTTGTGTTGTTGTAGTCGTCAGCGTATGCATAAGCAACTTCTATGGAGGTCTTAGAAGTTTGTGAATCCCAATGATAAGGGTCTTTCGCCTTTGAATGGAGTCACATCTGACCCTAGGTTTCTTTGAACCAGATTCGATTTCTTTGAACTGTCTGTTTGTCCATGAATGAGATATGATATATCTTCTCGCGTTGTTGTGAATTAACACGCTTTCTATTTTTAGATTCACAATTAACGGCACCCACTTGTTTATCGACGAATGCGAACGTTTGACGATTGATTCGACACTATATTGCGAAAGTGCTGTCGACAACAACGAGGGGTCCGGCGATGAAAGAAATATTTAGATGACTTTAGGCGGTAATCAAACTCGGGATCTCCCGCATGATAGTCGCGTATTGCAACCATCATGCTTCATTTACATATGTATAGGCCTTCATTTAATTTCAGTTAAACTATATTGGTCATATTAAAATTTTGAACTTGTGCTATTGTTTGCTTCTTTTGTTTTAGCGTTTTTACCCCTTTGACGATAAATTCTAGCCAAGCGCTCGTTATGACATTGGCATCACTGGCCCTTTGAGGGTTATGGCGCGTCGTATGCCATAAAAAGCGAAAGCATATGCAAATGAGTTAAACAGACAGACACACACACACACATACCACTACAATGAAGCGCGCGCGTCTCCAACAAAGTCAGTCACTACGCGAGGGGTGGAAGGTTGTCCTGTATATTCGTTCACTTTGACTCTGTGGCTGGTGGGGTTTTCTGCGATAAAAGGATTTTTATACGTGTTTCTTTATTTTTCGCGCGCATACATTTTTTATAGCTTTCTTTCTTCGCGTTTGAGATGTCGATGTAAAAATGTGTGTGTGTTGTTGTCTTGAAGTCCTTGGGAGATTGTCTGTGTGCACAATCGCGGGAACTTTTCCAAGTTTAGGGTTGTCTTGCTTTTCCATGTAATGTGCTGCTTTAGGTTATGCCTTCGCATTCTCTTTCCTCTGTTCGCTGTATTAATGTTACTGCTGTTGTTTTTGTTGTTGTCGGCGTTGCCGTTATCCTTTGTAAACGAACGAGAGACGATGTCATTTTGCATAAATTACGAAAGGAGTAAGCAATTGTCTCTGTGTGCGTGTACATGTGTTGGTGTGCGTTAGTCTGTGTGTATGTGTGTTGAAAGTATAATGCCGTGATGCTGTTTTAATTTTCGTATATTTTCTTTTTAACAATTTTTTTTGCTACCCTACACTAGGGATGATTCGAAATTTGTGCTTATGTGATATGGCAAATAAGGAACCATAAGTTGGCTATATTTTTTTAACTGTTTTATATAAAGGTCCTTTTAATAAGTGTTACTTTTTTAAACTTTTAAAAAATATTTTCAAATATGTCTCTTAATTGTTGGACTAGTCTGCTTTTTTGCTCAAAATGCAAAAACATTATAATCTTGTGCTCTGCTATTCCAATCGACAAAATAAATATATATTTTTTAAAATTTCAGACAATATTTTGCGGTCGCTTGAAATTTACGATTTTACACTATAAACTATATGTGACTTGATGACATAACCAAAAAGTCCGAATGTTCCAATTTTTGGTATGGACACTAGATAGGGTCGAAAAAAGTTTACGTTTTCTCCCCTCAGTTTTCTAGTTTATCTGAAGACTATTTGAGGACAACAAATTTTTTTGGATCCGTGCACTCTACGACCCCCGGAAATAATATTTATTTTGCTGTATCGTCATTTAATATCCGATAGAAACGTTATTCATGGTTAATCAAGAGCAATATTTTGCCTGTTGGTAATTTTTGGCTCCGTCGTCAATTTTGGTTTTTAGTTTTTTGACTTCGTTTGTTACACCCTAATTATGATTTTTTTTGGTCAAAATTCAAAATTCAAAAAGAAATATGAAAATTTTGCTTTACAAGTATATAGTTTAATTCATGAACAAAAAAGTTATATAGGTTTAGAAAAATCCATAAGTCACCCTACACACCGCCAAAAACTAAAACTGACGACGGAGTCAAAATGTCTATAAAGCGTAATGCATCCCTTGATTAACCACGAATAACGATATGTGCCCCGTTTCGAAGGGATGTAAAATGATGACACAGCATAATAAATACTATTCCGGGGAGTCGTGGGGTGCCCGGATCCAAAAATAAAATGTCTTCAGACAAACTACAAAACTGAGGGAGAAAACATAAACTTATCTAATCCATACTTTTGAATCGGCAAAAAAAACATCTGAAAATCCCATTAATTCTTGAGCCAGTGTATTATTTATATACAAAATTTAAAGTTTTCCCCAAACTCTTGGATGAAAGTCAGATTCAGTCATTTTTATATAGAACTGAAATTTTTTTTATCACTTAAAGGGTTAAGGGTCCTTTTAAGTCTTTGAAAATATTTCCAAAATTTTAGAATTTAATAGTGAAATACAAAAGTTTGATTTTTTCCTAAAATTACGCAAAAAAATAAAAATTGTATGATAGACTTGACTTCCACCATTTTTATGACCTTGGTCGCTTGCAAAGGTATAGAATATGTTTTCTCAACTTCAGATTGAAATAAACTTTAATAAAAAATCTGAATTTTTCCAATGTTTTAGAAAAACATTTCTAATCCTTTGAATATGCACTCGTATGCCGATGATAAAGATATCATTGGCCGTGGATTGAGGAATGTTAATGCGGCCCTTTTAAGCATTAAGAAGCAATCGGCGGAAGGGGGTCTTGTGATAAATGAGGACAAAACCAAGTTATTTGTTTCTACGAACAAAGAGTCTACACGTCTAGGATGGTGTGAATTATAGCTACGTTAAGAATTATAGCTGTGAAGTGGTAGATGATTTTATCTACCTTGGCTTTGCTGTAAGCATATTATATCTGGAAATCAAGAGATGAGTATTGATTGATTTAACGACAAAGCTCTCTCTCTCGGAAAACAAAGATTCAACTGTACCAGGCGCAGATCTTTTCTGTTTTACTCTACAGCACAGAATCCTGGGTAATAACACAAGCGGATCAATCTATTCTGGGAGTCTTCGGGAGAAAAATACTTTGTAAAATATTTGTACCTATCGTCGTTAACGGTAAGTACCGTCGTCGAATGAACCGAGAGCTATATAAGCTGTACAACGATATTGACGTAGTCAAGCGCGTTGAAGTTGACCGAATGCCCTGGCTTGGACATGTAGTTCGAATGGATGAAAATTCTGCAATAAATTCGAGGGGCGGTGCAAGAGGTTGCGACCAAAACTTCGTTGGATGGACTAGGTGAAAGAACTATATATGCACATATTTGTATACAAATATACAATATAATATATAAATATACATGCTCTGAAATTTTGGAAAATTTTCCGGGACGTTAAAATCAGCAGAGGTTTGTGAATTTGCAAAAATATCCAATATCCATATGAAGACATCGTGTCAGTCAGTGTCATCCCACAAAGTCGTATCAGCATCAAAGGGATACCCAACTCAACCATAGCATCTAATAATTTCTGTCGTATCGGATTGTAGAATGTAGTTTTGTAATCGATAAACATATGGAAGGTGTCGATCTGTATTTCTTGGGTCTTCTCCAGGATTTGTTGTAGTGTGAATATTTGGTCGGTCGTGGATTTACCAGGTCTAAAGCCACTCTGATAAGGTCCAATTAGGTTCGCCAGAATGGGCTTTGGTCTTTCACATAACACACTAGACAGGAACTTGTTTGCGATGGGTAAAAGGCTAATCCCGGTGGTGAACAATCTACTCCATCGTCGTTGATTGGTGCGATTTCGTCTCTTATGCTGCCTTCGGAAACGAGAAGAGATCGAAAGAGTTCCCTCCATACTTGTAGGATACTCTAAGTGGCCGTGACCAAATTTGCGTGCCGGTCCTTATAGGTGGGGATTCCTTTTCCAAAAACTTTGCTTTTTACCTTTTGGTAGAACTTTCGGGCTTCACCTCTAACTCTGTAATTTTCGACATCCTGGCTCTTCTTTTTCTTCCATAGACGCTTTTTCCGCCTGAACAGGCGTGTCATCTCCCTTCTCTTCTCATTATAACGCGCCGTCACAGCACGCGTTGCCATCGACTGCAGTTTTGCCCTGAATGCGGCATCCTTTTCCTCAGACATTTTGGGACATTCTTCACGTACTTCATTGTCGAAGTGTGGTAACCTTTTCGTTGCGGCAGTGGTCATAGAATTCGCAATATGCTGCCACTGTATGTCGGGAATATCAGAACTAAGGGGATATGCTTGGAGTAATTGAGAGAGTTGGTTGGAGTAGGCATTGGCTATCTCAGTGGTATGCAGCTTTGCCGACTCAAAGCTAACCAGTCTGATTTCGTTATCGGAGCTGTTATTGTGTAGACTGAATTTTCCGACTGCTGAACCAAGGGCATCTTTCCTTTCTATTTTAGCATTAAAATCTCCCAGAACAATTTTAATGTCATGTGCATAGCAGCGGTCATATATTTCTTCTAGACGCTCATAGAATGCATCTTTAATGACCTCGCCTTTGTCTTCCGTCGGGGCGTGCACACAAATCAGCGTAATATAAAATTATTTGCCCTTCGATGCGTAGTAGCTATGCGGTTACTTTTAGGAATAAACTGCAAGACTAGATGTCGAAGTCTCTTGCCGACTATAAATCCATATCCAAATTCATGTCTTTCTGTATGGCAGCTGTAAAAGATGTTACAGTTCTTTCGTCGTAGCATCCTTGTCCCGTCCATCTCATTTCCAGTATGGCGGTGATGTCAACATTTTATTTGTCGAGGACATCCACCAGTTGGATAGAAGCACCTTCTTTGTAGAGAGTTCGGACATTCCGAGGGTCATCAACATTTGGCGGGTTCTTGTTTTTTCTGTTCTTCCTATTTTCATAATAGTTGGTTTTGTTTAAGGAGAGTGGCTTATTAGGCCACCAAAGCAACTAAGAGAGCCATTGTGTTGAGCTTCAGTAACTTCTGTTACCTACTTCCTAAGACGCATCGGTGGTAGTATGCCATTAGGTTGCTCAACATTGCGCCTTCTCACATTTACTACCACTGAATGAATGTTCAATGGCATTGCTTGGGGAATACGTGATCACTCGGGCGTTGTGAGCTGCTTGGGGACCTCCAAAGAGAGATTCTGGTTATTATCAGAAAGTCTCAAATTAGAAAATCCCCGTTCCACATTCTGGGATAAGGTTATATAGAGTAGCTTCTGGACTACTCCCAGTATTCTTCATTTTCTAGATGTGCACTCTTATCCCGGCTAGATATCATTATAGCCATATTTAATTTTTTGAGCTGCAAATACGCCCCTTTAGAAATCGTATCCTCACCGTTTTCCACACCTTCTGGCTAGATTACACGATTGCCATATTTAAATTTGTGGGCTGTAGATTAGCCCCTGCAAAAATCGTATCTGAATAAACTGGGCATGTGGTTACATAGAGTGGCCCCTGAACTACTTCGAGTATTCCGACAATGGACGCCCATCCTGGCTAGATTTCATTTTATTCGTATTTAAATATTTGATCAGTAAAATAGAAACATCAAAACCCGTATTTGAATATATTTATATCGGGTTATATAGAATGGCTCCTGGACTACTTCTAGTGGTTCGCCCATGGACGCCGCCCTCTTCGTTTTCCAGATGTGCCCGCTTATCCTTGGCAGATTTCATTGTAGCCATATTTAAATTTTTGGTCTGCAAATACGACCCTTCCGATATTGTATCTGCTTATTTTGGGCATGTGGTTACATAGAATGGCTCCTGGGCTACTACCACAATTCCACTTATGGACGCCACTCTCTTCTTTTCAGATGTCCTCACTCATCCTGCCTTGATTTCGTTATAGTCGTATTTAAATTTTTGGGCCGAAAAAACGCCAGTTCAAAAATCGTATATGATTATTTACATTTGGTTACATTGTGTGGCACCTAGACTACTTGCAGTATTCTGACCATGGTCGCCACCATGCCCGCTTATCCTAGCTAGATTTCGTTATAGTCATATTTAAATTTGCAAATACGTCCCTTCAGAAATAGTAGCAGCATAAACAGGGCATGTGGTAACATACCTCGACTACTTCTTTATGGCACCCATGGACACCCTCGCCACCCATTTTCCGATTCGACCAACAGCTGTTTTTTGTATTCAGTGCTAGGTATACGTTTTCTGGTAGATCCGAATACAATTCTAGCATTCGGCATTGGGTTTATCTATTCGTTTTTAACAAATGGTAAAAATTTGGAAGAAATCGGATGAGTAGTTTTCTTAAAAAGTAAATTTTTCCGTAAACTCCTAGAAAGTTCTCAAAGATTTATTCACAATAGCTGAAATGTGTATTTACTGGTTTGCGTCCTGGCTAGTTTTATATGTATTCAATTTCATACACTTCATTTTACCCTAAAACAATTCACTACCACATATTTTCCACTGTAGACCTCAACACAGTCGACTATACTTTGGATAAATACTCACATGTAATCATTACTGTTTTTTCCCTGTACATCTTGAAAGAAAATGAAAATTGCCACAAAGCTAAGGAAATAAGCGTAAGCAAACATAAGGATGAAAGAAGGCAGCAAACGCGACGTCAAAGCAAAAGGATATATAATGAGTTGGATTGGGGAAGAGACGTTTGCGAGTTGGGGTACACTTTTTAAATAAGAACTTTTGCTAATGCCTTTACATTTTTTTCTTAATAAGCCAAAATCCAGCCACCCCCAAAAATTTACTCAGCAGAAAAAAAGTACAAGCTAAAATTTAACTTAAGTTTATGTTTGCCAAGATACACTTGTCACAGAAATAATTAATGTAATGTTATATGATATTTCCGCTTTGCACTCTAACAACCTTGAGAATATTTCTGCTGGCAACTCAAAATATTTCTCTTTTGGTCTTTTATTCCAAATGCTTGGCATGCAAATTTGTTCCCTAACAAACCGTCGTCATTCATTGTTGTGAAATGTCAATTCATAATTTATGCGATATCCTGTCGCGTATTTGGTTCATTAGCTACGCTTACATGTAGCCACCACTACCACAATTAGCCATTCAGAGCAATTGCCCAAAATTGAAAAATAAAAAGGATTTGGCAACAACAACAATGGCAGCAATTCATTGTTTTTGCAACCCGTCATCGATTTGTCTCAGGACTAACAAAGCATTGCAAATTTCAATGTTTCTGTTCTAAAATTCATTGATTTGCAATATCGTTTGTAAGAGGACCTTGTAGCTGTATGGCTACAGATGGAGGTGAGTGCGTGTGTGTGTGTGTGTGAGAACTGTAAACGGTTTGATATGTTCGCCATGTAAATGTATAACAATTCCAGCAGGACATGTGTTTTACGCGCGCAAACTTATTATCCTTGGCAATAACAACAATAAGGTTGGTTCCACTACCATTTCTAACCTCTGTTTACAGCACTGTAAACAATCGTTAACAATGAAAGAGAAAGTCAACATTGGATGAAATTGTTTGTTGGCAAAATATATTTCTGGTCTCTGGCAAAAAAAAGATATTTCCCAAACACCAACATCGACACAGCAAAATGGAAACATTTCAAGGATCAAGGCCATGGTAAACAGCATGTCGCAAATAGGAAATTTTAAAATATGGAAAAAGGGAGAAATACTATATTTAAGTCAAATTGGTAACATATTTTGTAAAAATAAGTGAAATATTTAAAATTCTGTATTTATAATAAAAAGAAAACTTATAAATATAATAAAAAAAAAAAAATATTTAGGGCCTGAATTTGCTTGAATGTCCTGAAAGTTTAACAATGTTTTTAAATCAAATTTTCATAAAAAATAATTTTGTAAAACTTTAACAAATTAAATTCATTTATATGTAACAAGTTGTATTTTGCTTTCCACGTCTTATCATTTGAAAGTAATTTTTTTTTTATAAAAATTTTATTAATATGAGTAAAAGGTTAAGAACATAACTTAATTTCCCTTTACACGCCATGAATGAGGTATGGGAGAGCTTCTCGCATTGTTGTGAATTAACACGCTTTCTATTTTTAAATTCACAGCTAACTAAGAGGTTAAGAAACAAAGGAAAAATAAAATTGTTATATATAAGTTGGTTAATGTTTATAAAACTATTTATGTCTACGACTCTTACTTTTCCGGTTGGTCTCCTCTTCGGAATATATGTTTCATAGTTATAATTTGATTTCCTCACCTTCAACCCGTACAACTTTTTGTTGTTGATGTTGTAATATATCCCTTCTCGAGACTTCACAAAAGCTCTCATCAGCTTATTTAAGTATACTCTTTTTTGTCTTCTCCTTTGATGAGTAAATTTAAATGAATTTTTAATAAAAGTCTCGAGTGAGCGTTAGCCGTACTTCTGACTGAAAATTAGATGAGTTAGCACGTAATCATAATTTCCAATATTGTCCTGGCCCTGACTCCTTTCACCATCAACCCAACCAGCACAAGTACTTTGTGATTAAAAAAATGCGAAAAACTCATTGAGACTTAACGTCGCTAGAACTTTATATTCATGGTCTCTTTTGCCTCCCTCCCTCCCAACACTGCCACCAATCATTCTCCTTGCTTGCTGCAACATCCAGCGCCTCCTTTTCCTGTTACTGCCAATGCCACCAATGATTGTACTCCTTTTCTTTGAAAGCCCTTTGCCTTTTTCGTGTTTGCAGAGAGATGAACAAAAAACAAAGTAAAAAAAAACACAACTTAAGATGTAAAATAAATGGAAAACGGAAAATACAGACAAGGCGATGGTGGAGGCGGTAGGAGGGGGAAAAAAGTAAACTCTTAAGAAAATTCTTGTAAATTAGAAACAACCCCTTTGCTTTGCTTTACTTTACATTTTCTGTGTTGGCGAAAATATTTCGTTACTCTCTCCGCATTCTTTGTTGCTTTATCGCATTAAAATGTCTTGCAATTCAAGCTTTTTTTGGGGTCGCTACAATAACATGGAGGCAGTGTAAGTTAGATGTTGGGAATACTGTCGTGAACTATACAACGTGAAGTGTAAGTCACTAACGACGAATATTTTGACAAAAATTACTAAAGTTGACTATATTTTAATAGCTTTTTAGTATTTCCTAGGAGTTATGCAAAAATTTCCTAATAAAAAAGTCCTTAAACCAGTAAGAAAGTTTCAGTCGGGCAACCCGACTTACATATACCCTCATTTTAAAAGTGGGCGGAGTGGTAGATTTGTATAAGAGGTACCAGAAGGGGCGTGTCTAAACTTCCAGTTTTTCCTCAAATACTTTTTCCTGCTTGAGCTTTACTAAATACAGAATTTGGGCACGATCGCGTTAAGTTTATTAATAATATTAATCGATTTTTAAAGTGGGCGGTACCAGATGGGTATGGGAGGTACCAGATTGGGCGTGGCTAGACCTCCAGTTTATTTCTCCAAAGCTGTATCCTGTTATAGCTTTACTAAATAAACAATTTGGGTACGATTGCGTTGGATTTATTGATATTATTACTCCATCTCTAAAGTGGGCGGAATTGTAAATTTGTATGTGAGGTACCAGAAGAGGCGTGGCTAGGCTTCCAATTTTTTCCAAAACTTCATTCTGTTATAGTTTTACTAAATACAGAATTTGGATACGATCCTGTTGGGTGTATTGATATTATTACTCGATTTCTAAAGTGGGCGGAATGGTACATATGGATGGGAGGTACCAGAATGGGCGGGCCATGTATCCCATTTGCAATACCATAAGTAGTTTTGGGGTGATATTAACTCGTGTAGGATTAAAAAACATTTTGTTGCATCTTTCGAAGGTTTTCGTGTGTACCAGCCAGACAAACGGGGGATGGACAGGGCTCAAACGACTTTAAAAGTCATGAATTGAATTTAGTTCAAAGAAATCTAGGGTCTAAAGTAACTCCTTCTGTGTGTTCCACTTTTTAGTCATATCGAATGATATATACCCTCCTAACCGTAGGGTAAAGGTATAACAACGCCAATATTTTGAAATTATTTCAACAATGATATAATTTGTATTTTTAATTGAGCTCCATCAGTTTTTCATCTTCTTAATTGGCAGCAGCAGCAGAAATTTACCATCAGTAGCCGCGCATAGAAAAGAATTCCAAGCGCTTCGGTCTTTTGCGCTTCGTAGATAGTTAGTCACACCAAGTGTAGATAATAGCTTTTTCACCTGGTCCATTCATCGAAGTTTGGGTCGCCCCCTCCTGCGCCTCCCATCGAGTTTATTGGCGAAAACCTTTCGAGCTGGAGCATTTTCGTCCATTTGTACACATCCTAGACGAGTGGACTCTTTGTTCGTTGAAACAAATTACTTGGTTTTCTCCTCATTTATCACCAGACCCACTTTTGCCAACTACTTTTCACTGCTCGAAAAAGCCGCAGTAACATTCCGCAGTCATTGGCCATACTAGAGCAGCATGTAACTTTTGCAGCCTTCCGCATGATCATTTACATTACAATGCTCGCAATAAAGGACTATCGCCTTGTTCGAAACTTCTCTTGTTAGAAAATGGCTCTGTAAGATATGTGCCTGTTTTCACTGAAGACTTCGCTGGGGTTACCAAACTCAGCCTTATCACCTAATAGTTTCTGTCGTATCGGACTGTCAAAGGCAGCTTTGTTGTCGATAAACAGATGGTAGGTGTCGATCTGCATTTCTTTGGTCTTCTCCAGATTTTCTCACAGTGTAAATATTCGGTCGGTCGTGGATTTACCAGTTCTAAAGCCACACTTATAAAGTCCAATCAGGTTCGCTAAAATAGGCTTTAGTCTTTCACATAACACACTAGACAGGACCTTGTATGCGATAGGTAAAAGGCTGATCCCGCGTTAGTAGGTGCACACACTTGGATCGCTTTTCTTAAGCACATGCAAAATCGTATTTATGAGCTGGTTTATGTACGTTGACAGCTCATCACCGCCGTCTGTAAAATGCTCTGCTGGCAGTCCATCTGCTCCCGCAGCTTTATTATTTTTAAGCCGTGGAACTGCCGGGCTGATCTCGTTTTGGCTCGGTGGTGGACAATCTA
Organism: Muscina levida; assembly: GCA_964034835.1. Classification (NCBI taxonomy): domain Eukaryota; kingdom Metazoa; phylum Arthropoda; class Insecta; order Diptera; family Muscidae; genus Muscina; species Muscina levida. Next base: position 83,579,561 of record OZ035884.1, read on the forward strand.
CTCCATTGTCTTTGATGGTGTGATTCGTCACTTATGCTGCCTTTTGGAACGAGCAGAGTTGAAAGTGCTCTATCCATATTTGTAGCACATTCTGCGTGTCCGTCACCAGATTTCCATATCTGTCCTTACCGTTGGGGATCTTTGTTTTAAAGCCTTGGCTTTTATCATTCAGTAGAACTTTCGGGCTTCACCTCTATCCCTGTAATTTTCGATATTATGGCTCTCTTTTCCACCTGAGGAGCCGTTTCACCTCCCTCCTCTTATCATCATTTCGTTCCGTCACCATACGCGTTGTCATTAGTTGCAGTTTTGCCTTATATGCAGCATCCTTTTCCTCAGACATTGCGCGAAATTCCTCATCATACCAGGGCTTGTCAGAGCGTGGTTTTTTCATAACCCAGTACTGTCGTCGCAGCAATAGTCATATAATTTGCAATATGCTGCCCCTGGCTGTCAAGAAAAACAGAACTAGAGGGGTTTGTTTGAAGTAATAGAGAGAGTTGGTTGGAATAGGCATTGGCTATATCGGTGGTATGCAGCTTTGTGATGTCTAGCTTCCTTTTGTTTGATTACCAGTGTTTTAGCTCTACTTAATCGTATTCGTACCTTGGCTGCAACTAGATGGTAATCCGAGTTAATATTTGCACCGCGCATCACACGCACGTCCATAACGCTTGAGACATGCCTTCCATCAATTACCACGTAATCAATCTGATTTCTTGTATTTTGATCGGGAGATATTCAGGTTGCCTTGTGGATATCTTTATGCGGGAATCTGGTTCCACTCACAACCATGTTTCTTGCCGACGCGAAACTTACCAGTCTGAATCCGTTATCGGAGGTGCTGTTGCGCGTCTTCGCTTCCAATTATAGCATTAAAATCTCCAAGAACAATTTTAATGTCAAGTGTAGGACAGCGGTCATCTCCTCCAGGCGCTCAGAGAATGCATCTTTAATGTCATCGTATTTGTCTTCCGTCGGGGCGTGTACACAAATCAGCGTGATGTAAAAATATTTTCCCTTGATGCGAATAGTGGCTATTCGGTCACTTACAGGGCTAAACCGCGAGACCAGGTGCCGAAGTCTCTTGCCGACTATGAAACCACATCCAAATTCGTGACTTTCTGCATGGCAGCTGTAAAAGATGTCACAGTTTTTTCGTCGTGTGCATCCCTGTCCCGTCCATCACTTTTCCAATATAGCAGTGATGTAAGCCTCGCTTTTGTCGAGGACAGCCACCAACTGGATAGAGGCACTATATCTGTAGATAGTTTGAAAATTCCAGGTGCATATACTTAAAACACAGTCCTTATGACATTTGGGGGGTCTTGTTTTTTATTTTCTTGCTGTTTTCGTAATAACTGTTTTTGTTGAAGAAGAGTAACTTTATAAGGCACTGTGCCCGATTCTAGTTTCTTGGGGCTACCAAAGTCACTAAGAGAGCCTCTGTGTTGAGCTACAGTAACTTCTGTTACCAACTCCCTAAGATCGGAGGTGGCATGTCATTTATTTTGCTCAATATTTCGCCTTTTTACATTTGCACGGAGAACACGTGATGTATCGGACGTTGTGAGCTGCTTGAATACCTCTAAAGAGATTCTGGATTCCCAGATGAATAACGAGCAGAAAACAAATTAGTGATTCCTCCAAGACGAAGTATATTTGCCAAGTCAAGGAATGTTATCTGATCTCCTTGATCCTTTGGGATTGAACGATGACAAGTATCTTTGTTAGACGTCTGTACAACCGGACTATAGGCCTGTAAAACCGGACTATAGGCCTGTACAATCGGACAATAGGCCTGTAAAATCGGACAATAAGCCTGTACAATCGGACAATTAGTCTGTACAATCGGGCAATGGGCCTGTAACATCGGACTTTGAGTGTGTACAATCGGACCTTGAATCTTTACAACCGGACCTATGAGTCTGTACAATCGGGCTTTAGGCCTGTACAATTGGACCTACAAGTCTGTACAACGGACACTTAGTATGTACAACGTGTCCTTGTAGTTATAAGGCCAGGGCCTAATAAAGTTGTTATTATTTTTCTGTTCCAGGACCTTAGCAAAGCTCCCCAGGAAGTCCTACCTAGTTTACCTGTGAGTCGTCGACGTCCGACGAATTTCCAAAACCCGTGCTGTTTCCAATCACCGAATTAACGCCGCATCAATCCCGTCCCGTTTCCCGTCACCGAATTACCGCCGCTCGTCTAAGAACCGCTGCACCGTATAAAGGACAACAAATCCAGGCACCGCAAAACATTACACTAGACACCATCAAAGATACGAGGCCGCCGACCAAGCATAATCCACAGTAATCATTACCCGTCATCAAACACCTTAAGGACAACAATTTTTACTTCTCTAATAAGAATTTTTTGTATAACGTAGAAGTCGGCGATCCCCTGTGATTACGTTATAGAGAAGTTCGTCTGTATGTATCAATAACATTGGAGGCGGGACGAAGTTTTCCGGGACAGCTAGTTGTTCTTATAAAATTCACATATAATCTTAAAGCCTTTCATCGCCGCTGATATTAGTCTCCAGTCCCCTACGTTGTAATGAGTGAAATCCTTGTCGTCATGCCCGAACATAATTCCCTTACAACGCTCAAGGCTTCAGGTACTACCTCCTTCGCTGTCAGCTCCTATAACAAAACTGAAACCAAAACAAAAAAAAATATAAAAATTGCTTAAATGCGACTCGATTACGGGCCCTTCGTTCTACAAAAGAAAACTACACCAACGACAAAGGAGCTACATATATACTAAAAAAAGGAAACAATGAACTCCACATTGCGTTACTTGAGTTTCGCAGCGTTGCGCTCGAAACAGAAGGCAAATGAGGAAGATTCGCGTTTATGCTCTGCTCCTGGTGTTGGTGCCGCAATTGTTGTTGTTGTTGTTGTTATTTCGTTAGAAACAAAATATGCTTTTAGCAACATTTGTATCCATTATTTATGATGGAATAGAGTTACATTTTAATGCTATTCACCCTCTCTCTCTCTCTCTCTCTAACACGCGTAGTGCTGTTTTTTTTTTCACTTTTCAAAGGAATTTAACATAACAATTATGTGTAAGTAAACTTTAAGTTGATACGTCGGTATATTCGTAACAGCGCCAGCTGTCTTGGCAGTGCTTGAGAAAAGTTTACAAAACATTTTTAAAGGTAATGCAAGATTTAAATGGTTTTAGTTAAGGCATTGCGATTCAACCAGGTAGTGTCACATATGTGTTGGAGTTATGAAAAATTAAAGCTCAAAAGGCGGAGAGTGTCCTTGAAGGACCTATAATCAGGCTTTCTGCAATATGGGTCCTTCTGCTACACTTGTATTTATGAATAGAATCTGCTTACTTATGGCTCTGTAAAAAGGAATTACATATCAATTGTTGGGATTCTCTGTAAAGTAATATGGTCTGGATGATGGTGTCAGTTATGTCTATTTATTTGTAGTTGTGGTTTTTGTCCCATTTTATCCCTTAAAGAACTAATTATGAAAATTCTCGTTTTACCTTACAACTTCTCCATAAACAATTGTTGTGATAGTAGCTTTAGCTGTTTCGTCTGCATATAGAATGATATATGGTGGCTTGATAGAATAATATATCACAGCACAACATTTTTCAGTTCATTGATTTGGGACTTCATTTTGAGAACTGCAAGTGAAAGTGGCCCCAAAAAGAAGAAGTTGTGCATCATTCGTATTGTCAAGTTACATGTCATAATAATCTAATATCGATTTGAAGTTAGTAAGTACCGTATAGGGGAATTTGTCACGATGTAGACTCTTTTGTTTGTCATAACTCGAAAACTAATAGTCCGATTTAGCTGAAACAAATTTAAAAAAATTGAGAATTACAATTCCTTTTATCTCTTCATATAACGTTTCCTCCCTATATAAGCAACAGTTTCACTTTTCCATTCATCAAATTATTTTGAACTTGGTTTATTTTGTACTTATACTTATGATAATCATACGCCTCCATATATTCCACTATACGATACTTATTAACTTCAAATCGATATTAAATTGTTATGGCATGTAACTTGACAAAACGAATGATGGAGAACCTTTACTTTTTGGGGCTACTTTCACGTGCAGTTCTCAGAACTTAGTCCCAAAATCATGAATTCTAAATACAATGCTATGTGCCTTACTTTAATTGGCTTACATTTTTTTTAAAGTAAAATACACACATTCTGCGCAAATAACTTAATATTTCCTATGTAATTACTAAATTATCAAAGCTTTTAGTTAGTAAGCATTACTGTAGTTGAGTTATGATTTTAGCGACAAATCCTTCAATTATCCTTTTGAAGCCAACAATCCCTAGACACACATAGTGCAAATTACATTTGAACACAATACTGCAATATTAAATTAGAGAACCTTTTTGCGCTATTAACTCTACTCTATAATTTATAAATGGTCAAAACAACAACCACTAACATCCGCCGTCACAAAGTACACACACACTCACACGCACAATTACATCAAGTCATATAGAACGAATCAGTAAAACAAATCTTACATATGTGTAACCACTCATTATAAAGAGGAGATGAAGAGCGAAAGTGAAAATGCCTAAAAGAAAATCACTGCTGAGTAAAGGACACAACACAAATATTGACGGGTAATGGACGACTTAAAGGGGACAAATGAGGGTCGTACATTAATTTAAGGAGGGAGTATATCAAGATAAGATATTTTATTAGTGTCTCTTGCCTCGTTTGAAAGTCCTTCCACGTCTAAGAAAAAACGTCTACGATTTCAGTTATGACAACAGACCTTATGTAATAGCCAAGATAATCTAATTACCTTAGAACATTACATTCATACAGGCCACACATACGCACTCTTTACTTTTGGGTCAGTCATTAAGATTTTTGTACTAATCTAGTCATGTTATAATTTAATAAACAATCTCTAAAAGGAAAAAGTCTTAAAACTTCTTAGTAATACACACCCTTACCACTACATATCCTATGGGTTAGGATATGTTGATAAAAGTATGAAGCTAATAATTGTACACAACTGACCTTGCCCATCGGACTACTACTCACATGTTAACAAGTTATTCTAACAAACCATCCCCTTTTATTGTATATTTTTGGAAATTTTTAAATTTAAAACTTTTCTGCCAAATTATTGCGTAAGGTCCTGTCATGTGCAACAATAAGTACAAACAACTGCAAAAACCACAAATCATCAAAGAAAAGTCCTTTACCCCAGTGTATGCGTGTATGTGAACTTATTCATTCGTGCGTTCTTGTGTGTGTTACGGCCATCAACAGTTGGCACAATTATAAAAGGAACCAGTTAGCAAATAAACATTTACTCTTACATCCGTATTCCCTTTTTGTACACCCTCACATATGCAAAATTCCCCTGGTAGTCATTTGTTTGCTTGTATGCCGACACACAAATTGAATAGAAGCTTATATCCCTTGACTGGTGCACAGTGGTGCAAGTGGGCTTTCGTTAAGGGTGGACACAATTGCTAGGCACCTTAACAGAGGGACGTCTCAAGGAGGAATTCTGTCTCCCTTTCTATGGTTAATGCAGTCAATGAACTGTTTCTTCAATTAGAGATGACCAGGTATTTACGTACGACGATAATCTTGTCGTCATCTGTACGGGAAGAAATTTACTTAGCATTCACACTACGTGCATACTTAATATAGTATCAACCTGGAATGCCAACATCGAGCTTTTTCTGTTTTCTCGGAAATATAAAATACCAAAATTTGAATCACCGTCACTAAATGAGGCGCAAATTCAGTTGATGAAGAAAGGATTATCCTCTACAGGAACCTGCTTTAAAATCTAATATGGGGAGAGGGTCAAAAGGCATCTGTTGCTCTTTACTGCTGTAAAGGAGCAAACTTTGGTAACTAACTCCAAAAGTCACTATGTGGATATACAGCAATAGTTGGACCAATACTTTTCTATGGTATCGTAGACACCCAGCAAACAAACTGTTCAGACATCAGTCAGAAAGCGGTACGGCAGTTGGCAAAATCTTCCGATATCGGATCCGAAATCGGGCCAAAATCGTCACTAAAAACGTATGGAGTGGTTGACACGAAGTCAGACGCAGCTGAGGGAAATCTGATGAACGATTTCTGAATGTAAATCGTCGGAAAATCTGAAGAAAAATTCTACGAGTCGTTACGAATTCGGACCGTTCCCTTACCAAATATCTGAAGTAATTCGGATGTTCTTGCCGACGCGTCTTCCGATATCGGATCCGAAATCTGAACAAAATCGTTACTAAAAACGATTGAAGTAGTTGACACGATGTCTGACCTACTCAGCTGAAGGAAATCTGATATATTACATGGCGTACCGGTGCCTGAAAGATTTCTGAATATAAATCGTAGAAAAATCCGAAGGGAAATTCGTTGTTTCTTCAATAACATTATGTTGTTTCCTCCGACACAGACTTCCGAAGTCGCTGCGAACTCGATCAGATATGTCGCAAAATAAATAAAATTTTCCTGAAACGAGACGTACCGAATTCTGTACGATATCGGTAAGAAGAGTTCAGATAATGTGCAGACGTGGCGGATATCAGCCAATGTCGGTGCTTTTGGTTTGCTGCTTTGGTAGAGGTCTCATCATAAGAAATACGTTCTAAATTCCTTGTCAAAAATTCTAAGATCAGCATTGATTAGTGTTAGAAGCGCAATGAACACAACATCAACACAACATTTACATCACTTAGTGCCATTAATAATATCTGGACTTCTGATATTATGGTTAAGCTCCCGAAGCATGCCAAACTATTACACGGGATCAACTTAATTCCCCAACGACTTTTATACAAAATAGGAATAATGGGAAAAAGTCGCTAGAGGGGGATACCAATAGTATTTTTTACGAATGAATCAATGTAAGACGAGAGGACCTTCGTATTAAAATATCCTACAAGCTGTCAGACCAATACAGTATGATTTAGAGAGAAATCATTGTTATACTTAAGGTGAACCACTAAAAATAGTGTCACCACACTCCGGAGTATCTGCATCTAAACACGCAGCGCGACTGTTCCTGAAAGTCGTGATTGCTTAATCCCTGAAAGTGAAGAAATTCGACGCATCACTAACCGGACGCATCTGGGTACCGGAAAACTTAGACATTTTGGAAAATTGTTTAGCGGTTGAGCTAGTAAGACAGGGTACTACGCAACAAAATCTTCCGGCAACATAAAGTGTTGGTATGACTATCTTTACATGCAGTTCTTGAAACAAGTTAGGGTTCTCCGGCCACAGGTGAACCAAAAAAGCTCTAAGCAACTACTTTACTTTGAGGCAAGATATATGCAGTAACAGGAACTGTAACGCCACTTTGTCTTGTTGGAAAACACGCCCTTAGAGTAGGCCATAGAAACTTCACTTTCTATAGATGCTGCATGCAGAAGGATGAAGATCCAATGAAGCACCTTTTCTTGGAATTCCCGGACTAAGAACTAGTGTGTTTTGAAACCATATAGTAAGCACCCAAGTCCTGTAGGGTTTCGGCGAATTGGCTAGATAGCTAGTCAGAATTTGCTATAGGAGAAATAACTGGTATCACAGTGGTGTGATAATGAGGCGAAACGATTTGATGCAAAGTTAAATTTTCTGTAAATTTTTTAATTTGTTCATACATATTTAATTGAACGAACCACTGTACCTCACAGTTACAAACCATTACACATATGAATATGTTACATAAATCATGACTATTAACCCATTAAAGCTATTTTATATCCTTTGCAGCAAAAAAAACACACACAAAATCTAACCCACAAAGCAACAAAAAAGGGGAAGGAATTTACAAGAAAAAAAACACCCGCAGAAATTGTTCACATGATGACAATGACGTTTTTCACATATGCAAAATATTTACAAAATCAACCATTAAACCAACATTTACATACAAAGAATCAGCGGCCCACACATGTAAGGCGGAGGGTTATTGTCATCGAGGCTGAAACCACTTTTAGACGGAAAAGTCCCACAAGGGGGATGGTTGATGGCTGAAAAGTGATTTTGCGTGTATGTGTGTGTGTGTTGTCTACTGTTAATATCTTTTTTATTAGTTTTGATGGAACAATCATTTTTGGCAATAACAAACACACCAGCGAAGCCTAGGCTGAGGTAGTACCGAAAATTGTAACATATATTGCCAGTTTTAGCGATGATTCGCGTAACCCTTAGGGACACAACTTCTGTATAGATTCCCCTTCCCGCACCCGCATTGATGGGTGCATACGGTTGAGGCCTCATGTTGATTCCGTGGCTGATGGAATCGCTTTAAAATTTACCACTTTCAATTGCCAGCACTGAGCTATAAAAGCTCTGGTTCCTGTTAACCCCGATTTTTATATTGCGAAAATTCGTGTGAAATTGTTCAAAAATTTGTGGTACATTTGCGTATGTTTCTTTCATTTGGTATGAGTGAATTGTGCGTTTCCTCCCCTTTGATAGTGGGAGAAATCCGTTATTTTTTTCTTTGCTTTTGACACAGACTAAACGCTACACATATGTAGAAATATTCTCATATCTCTTTGATACACATGTAAATATGTGTGTCAAGAGTGTTTAGTGCCGAAAGGGGGTTCGATTTGTTTTCCTAAACGGATCCGGAAGTTGCAATTGTATTATAAGATGTGTTATGGATATGATATGGAATCGTTGTGTATTTGTGTTAAGTTGCCTGTGTCAAGTGTAATGTTATCATAATCATTGCTTTGTTAACACTGAATATGCTTTTGCCATCCTGTACGTGGTGCGGGTGTGTGTGTGTGTTCGTGTGGTATTTGCATTTACATGTGTGTAAATATAACATACAACATAGACACGCTCCCTTGCCCACAAGTATATTTGTAATGGCTTGAAAAGATGTTGATATTTGTTTTGTGGGGTTTAGCTTGATTTACTTTCTTCTTGGATTTTTGCATAAAAAATTTGGAGTTTTATGTCTATAAAAGTTGTTGAGTTTAGCGAAGTTGTTGATGGTTTTGAGGGTGGTGTTGGTAAAGGAGTTGCAGGGGTCGTGGGAAAATGTATAAACCGAATAGGTACACTTTAGAATAAAAGTGTATTGTTATATATGTTTCTTAATAAAGACAAATAATGAAAACCTTTATAGTAAATATCTATCTTTATATATAAAATTCTAACGTACGTGTGTTGTGACTGAACTCCTCCTAAACGGCTGGACCGATTTGCATAAATTTTTTTGTATGCGTTTGGGTGGCGCCTCGGATGGTTTAGATTTACAATTCGATCCAATTGGACGAAGGGGCGTGGCACCGCCCATACAACTTGAAAATCAAAAGGACTATATCTCATGAACTATCGGAGGTATGAAGATGAAATTTGGTATATATGTTGTTGAACCAGTATTAATTTCAGCCAAAGTGGAAGTGGGCGGTGCCACGCCCCCTTTTCAAAAATCGGTCTAACGGCTTTTCTAATAGACCGATTGATACGAAAATTTTACCAAGTGGTACTATTGACCTGTTGTTAGTCTTTGGCTATAATAGGTTGTGATTGGATAAAGGGGCGTGGCACCGCCCATACAACTTGATAATAAAAAGGCCTATATCTCATAAACTATCAGAGGTATGAAGATGAGCAGTATTAATTTCAGCCAAGGTGAAAATGGACGGTGCCACTCCCCCTTTTTAAAAATCGCTCAAACGGCTTTTCTAATAGGCCGATTGATACGAAAATTTTACCAAGTGGTACTGTTGATAGTCCCTGGCTATAATAGGTTGTGATTGAATAAAGGGGCGTGGCATCGCCCATACAACTTGACAATCAAAAGGGCTATATCTCATGAACTATCAGAGGTATGAAGATGTAATTTGTTGCATATGTTAGTGTTGCAGTATGAATAACAGTAAGGGTGGAAGTGGCCTGCTCCTTTTAAAATAAGTAGTTATAACTGTCAAAATTCCACAGTATATCGAAGTTCGCCTAGAGATATGAATAGTAAGGTGGGCCATTTTTTTATTTGCAAAAATCGTAACCAAAATCGGAATCTACGATGAATTGTTAGAAAATTTCACCAATAAATTTTGTGTCTAAAATCAATTCCTAGCTTGCGCTAATAAGCAGAAAGATTTCAGATAGAATTTTTTTTGTTTTTAAATGGGCACAAACCGAAAACTCCTGCGTAAAACTGACTTCCAAACTAACTAAATGAAGTATTACATAAGTAAGTCTATGTTCCCGCTTCTACAGATAAATATAAAAATTAAATTTTGATCTTTAGAGGAATTTCTGTTTTCGATTTGTGAAAGAAGTGTTTTTTATCCCTACATACAGACAAAACTTAATCTACATGACGAAACTGTAGATACGACTTTAATGATGAACTTTTTACTATCGTCATAGAGCCTATCATATTTAGAATTTAAAACAATAAAAGTTAATAAGTTAACTTCCATGTTAAGGAGTTACTTGAAATTAGTTACATAAATTAATAAACTCAACATATTATTGTCGAGCTTAAGTACCGTTTTAAAGTACTTTGTAGACCTAAATGTGAAATATATTACAAGTTAATATGTAATTGCGAAGCATTGCCGGGCCCTCTAGTATTAATATATGACATGGGAATATTTTTTTCTATTTAATTGTTAAGCGAATATTACAAATTTAGATTAAAAATATGTGATATGCCGCTCGCGTATGCCGATGAAAGATACCATTGGCCAAGGACTGCGGGATGTTATTGCGGCCTTTTCGAGCATTGAGAAGCAGTCGGCAGAAGTAGGTCTGGTGTTTTAACGAACAAATAGTCTACTTTTGAGTCGCTGCGTGAATGTTAAGAACTGTCACATACAATGGCTTGGCTCCGTCATATACAATAATAATAATGTCAGCCTGGAAATCAAGAGACGAGTATTGATCGCAAACCGCTGCTACTATGCGCTAAGCAAGCGTTTTAATGACATAGCCCTTTCTTGAAAGACAAAGATAAAACTCAAGCAGACCCTGATGCTACCGGTCTTGCTCTACACCGCAGTATCCTGCGTTTCAATCTATTCTGGGAGTCTTCGAGAGAAGAATACTTCGCAAAATATTTGAATCCATCATCGTTAACGGCGAGCTATACAACGACATCGACGTAGTCAAGTGCAAAGACACTGGCTTGGACATATTGAACGAATTGATGAAAATGTTCCAGCTGATATTCACTCGATGGGTGGCGCAGGAGGTTGCGACCAAAACTTCGTTAGATGGACCAGGTAAAAGAGCTAAACTTGGTATGACTAACTATCTTCGAAGCGCTTGGAATTGATAGATGAATTTCTGTTACTGGTTCCAATTAAGAAGAAGAAATAAGGCAGACAAATGAAAACTCACTATCTTGACAGCAGACATGTATGCAGATATTTAAAGTAGTCGAGAAAAGCTTGATGTGAACTTTGAAACTGAAACGGTATTTGAATGCAGTAATTAATGCTGATTTTTGTGCAATCACGTTCGCTAGTGATGTCCTACTTCAACCCATCTCGCTTACTAAGTTTCAATGACGTATATCAACATAGTTTTGGTTTTTTCGACCATCATTTCTGATATTTAACGACTAGGAAGTAATTTTTACTAAGAGGAGTCCCGACCAATAAAAAACTAATCAATTAGTTCTTTGTCATCGTAGTTGGATATATAAATCATGCGCATTTTTGTGGGATACTTCTTTACAATTTCATTAACGAATACGTCCATAGATGAATAGTAAGCAGGATTGTTTTGCTGAGATTCGATACAGTAGTTAATGTGTTAATGTAGGATAGTGCAAACCTTGACAATTGCCCAAAAAAGGTGTGAAGAATTCTTTATGAAATTTAGCCGGATTGGTTCAAAAGACGTATATTGAATCGTAAAAGGCGACAAATCATGGTTCTATGCATATGACCTAAAGCAAAACATGTCAAAAGTTAGTTTAGGTTATGGTGACAGTCGGATAAAACATACTCAAAAAACCCTATTAATTCCCTAGTAATACACCTAGTATTTCCTAGTATTACGTCTGATACATAAAATGATCAATATTTTGAATATCCGGCACCGACAAGACTTGTAGACATCCTAGAAAGGCTGAATCCGGTATATCCTGACGTCGTCTAATTCAAGTGGGACAATAGTAAAGCAGTTGCTACTACTCTTCCCACTTCTTCCTTATCTCCACAGCTTCTGCAGAAGTTAATGCCTAACCTCTAAGCTTGTTCGCCTACAAATGTCCCGTCAGAACCGGCACTAACGAAGACAGTAGTTTTCTCTTTAGTGCGGGGGGATATTTTGACCATTGTTAGATTGTAGTTCGCCCAAATTTGTCTAGCTACCCTACATGTATCGACAACTGTCCTTCTATCAATTTACTGCCTTACCGCCGCTTGCCTGATTTAAAGATGGCCTTCTGTATGTCCCTCTTCGTGGTGCCACCTGGGCAACGTTGTTCGTGATATTCTTTATCATGAATAGCGGCAGACAGACCCGACTTCAGGTGCTTTACTGGCTATGAAAACACGGATGTCCTCAAGAAGTATAAGGCTGACTTCACCTCCATCAAGGAGATGAGATGGACAGGACAGGACAAAAATTGCGACATCTATTACAGCTGCCATACCGAAAAGCACGAATTTGGATGTGGATTTGTAGTTGCTGATACTGAGACATCGTGTCGCGTGGTTCAATCCTGTTAGTGATCGAATGGCCACGATCCACATCAAGGCGAAATATTTCTACATCACTCTGATTTGTGCTCATGCCAGACGATGTTCTTGGTATATCGATCGGTAAATTCAGCCTGCATACCGACACGTCAGACAACGCGTTTAGGCTGGTTAGCTTCGCAACCGAAAGGTACATGGTAGTGAGTGGAGCAAGATTCTAGCACAAAGATATCCACAAGGCAACTTGGCTATCCCCTAATCAAAGCACCAGAAATCAAATTATTTATGTGGCAATTGATGGCAGGCATACATCTTGTGTCATGGACAAGCGTGTTATCCGTGGTGCTAATATTGGCTCGGTTGGTTGCAGCCAAGGTGCGCACAAGATTGAGAAGAGCGAAAAACGAACGTAACTAAACACAAAGAAAGCTGGACATCGCGAAGCTGCAAACCCCAGAGATAGCTACTGCCTACTCCAAGGGTGGGACGATAGTTGTGCCGGTCACCCCCAGGAAGGAAAGATAATTTAAAGACAAATTCCCAAAAAAAATTTATTTTTTTGTCACGCTCCCTGACCCCACTATAACTTTTTTTTGTTTATGAATAAAAATATATACCGTAAAAGAGAAAATTTCATGGAATTTAAAAAACTTCTTTATCGTTACGAAAAAATTTTGACTTAGAGGGGTAAAAACCGAGACTCCGGAAGAAACTTCAAGAATATGACGTCGGAGACAAAAGTGGTCAGAGAAGAAAATTTGAATTCGTTTTTAAATTATCTTTCATTCTAGGGGGTGACCGGCACAACTTTTTTTTATGAAGTGCGACCCACCTTAGTACGCATTCCATGGCAACCGCCGCAACAACCATGCTAGGATATGAAAAACGGCGCTCCAGCGAAAATGGCGCATAGCGTCTGAGGAACAGGATTCTGCTGATAGGGCAACGCTACATCTAATTGTAACCCGGGCTGTTAGGGAACGGCACAAGGTGACAATAAAAAGGTCGAGACAGTTATTTAGGCGAAAAAAAACCGCTAGATAAAGGAACGGTAGAACGAGGATATAAAGAGGACAAAGATATAAGGACAAAGATGGAAATCTGGTTACAGATACGCAGAGTGGGCTGCATATATGAAGAGAACACTTCCAGCACCTGCTGGTCCAGAAGGCAGCGCACGTGAATGTTTCACGCCAATTGTCTACGACGGCTTAGATTGCTCACCACCAAGTCAAGTTGAGGTAAAAAGAGCAGTATCGCAGCTGAATAATAATAAAGCGGCCGATGCCGACCGACTTCCGGCAGAGCTCTTCAAGTCCAGTGGCGAGGAGGGGATAACGAACATGCACCAGCTCCTAAGCTAAGTTTCGCTTAATGAGTGCAGAGAAAAGGTGATCAAAGTGTGTGTTCAAACTACCGCGGGATCCGCCTTTTACCCATCGCATATAAGGTCCTGTCGAGTGTGCTATGTTAAAGACTAAAGCAAGTGTTATCCAATCTTATCGGGCCTTATCAATGTGTCTTTAGACCTGGTAAATCAACAACTGACCAGATATTCACACTTCAGCAAGACCTGGAAAAGATCCAATAGAAACATATCGACACGTACCATATTTTCGTCGACTATTAAGCTGCCTTTGGGCCTATCATCGTTCACGGAGAATATCGACGTTGAATGAATCATGTGTTGTACGAGCTGTACACTAACATTGACGTGGTCAGACGCATTAAGGTGCATCTGTTAAGTTGGCTAGGTCATGTTGTACGCATGGACGAATATGCTCCAGATCGAAAAGTCTTCGACAATGAACTCGATGGACGGCTCAGAAGAGGGAGACCAAAACTCCATTGGAAAGACCAGGTTACTGAGAACCTTGCAGAACTTGGTGTGGCTAACTGGAAAAGAAGCGCAGAAGATTGTAGCGCATAAAATAATTTTCTACGTGCGGAATATAATCCAATAGGATTGCAAAGAAGTGCCAGCTAAGTAAGTTCGTCTGTATGTCCGGAGGTTAAGATCTTAGATGAGCAAGATCGGTAAAAAACTATTGCCTCCTTACATACAAACTTCCCCTTTTTGGGGTCTGTCCCTGCGATAATATCCGTATTTTAAGAGCTATCAAACTAAAATTTTGATGTTGAGAGAAAGATCGGCCAAAAAAAACTGCCACCTCCGTAGAAATTACATAATTTTTGGAGGACTATCCCCGCGATTACAGTCGTAGTTCAGGAGCTTTAGAGGCCAAAATTTGGTATGCAAGCGAATGTTATTTTCTAAGATGAGCAAGATCAGACAAAAACCACTCCCACCCCACGTACAAACACCCCGTTTTTGGGGGTGTTCGTCTGTCTTTCCGCACTAAAAATCTCAGAAATCCTACCTATTTGACACACCCTTTCTAGTCACTCCCATACAAATGACCGAATTCGCCCTCATACATATTTTTTTTGTAAGTACACTGAATTCAGTCAAATTTTTCGTTTAAGTTGTACGCTTAGAATTATGGCTTATATCGGTTCACCCCTTCTGGTACCTTCCATGCAAAATTACCTATTTTTGGAAAATTTATATTTCTCCCATAACTTCCAAACCGGTAATTGAGGAAGAATCATATTTGTGTGTATGTACTAGGAGGCAATACTGAATCCAGTCTAATATTGCCAAGGTAGACGTTTATTGATCATTGGTTTACGAAAACCCAATCAGACTAGTTGTGCTGCCATTAATAGTACCTCCTGTACAAATTAGTCAAATTTTTACGGGTTTGATCCACAAGCAGGAAAAAAATACGGAATAAGGAGTGAGGGTTAACTCCTATATTTCCCCAAAACTACTTACGGTATTGTTAATGGCTACATGAAGTCTAGACACCCCCTACTGGTACCTTCCATACAAATTTTTTTGTTTTACTGAGGGTAAAGGTATATGTAAGTCGGTTTGCCAGACTGAAAACTTCCTACTGGTTTTTAAACATTTTGATGATTTTTCAAGTTTTTGCTGCCTTTCATTATTTTCCGTGTTTCCGTAAAAATAGCTCCGGTTTCAGACAATTACATGATAAAATAATATCTTACAAAAATTTTTTGCCCTTGGTCATCAAAATCGGATGAAATACACCCACCTCCCATCCAAACTTCGCCTTTGTCAAACAAAAGAGCCTACAACGTGACAAATACCCCTATACAATACTTACTAACTTCAAATCGATTTTAAATTATTATGGCATGTAACTTGATAAAACGAATGATGCAGAACTTCTTTTTTGTGGGGGCTACTTTCACGTGCAGTTCTCAGAATTAAATCCCAAAATCATGTGTTGTACTGTGTAAATCATGGTTGAAATTATTGCATAATGCCGCTTTTTTGCCTACCCTTTATATAACTTTAGGTGGCACATGTCTGATTTTTACACATAGTAATTTAATTCCATATTTTTAAATTTACAAATTATATCATCTACATATCCAAAACTTCAGCCATAACCAATCAGGAACTAAAATAAAATTATTGAATACAAAACATGCTACATCCTCCCATAGTTACATAGCAATTCAAAATTACGTTTTCATCCGCTTGTAATCCAACAAATAATTACGTTCTTTCATGTACCATGATCCGCAAGAAAAAATATTTTAATTACCTCTTCAAACTTTATCCCTTTTCTTTGACTGAAGGACTTTTCAGTACAAAGACTAAAAACGCTTGATCTTTAGCCCGGCCCCTCACCGCGTGCCACATGATCCAGTCTCCATTATAATGAGTCCGTCAGCCACTTGTTTCATTGATTATGGCAATAATGAAAGGCAAGGCAAATATTAATTAAAAGGAAACTTAACTACGTACAACCTAACCCAGTCATCTGGCCGCCGCCGCACAATCAACCAATCCTTGCCATCATGCTTAGCATCCTTTGAAAGTACAAAATAAGAAAGAAAAACGTGGAGATGAGATTTTTCTTGGCAGCTATGAAAAGACCGAACGAACGAACGACCAAAAGCCCTAATGAAATGAAAACTTGGAGCACATTTAAATAATGTCTATGTAAATTCTTGTGTTGTTGTCGTGCGCTTCCTTTGCCACAGAGTCCTGCGTAGAAGTGGGCAGCGGAAAGGTAATGAGGGAGTCAATGCAGCAATGGCGGCAGCAGCATCATAATATTGTACGTATAAATGAATTAACAAAGTGCTGAATAAATGAAAGGATAATAAGGATGTTTGGCATAAACAACAAATTGCATTAACCCCATAGTAAAGAGTCCGCGGGAGTCCAGTTCATTCGATTGGGGGGTGCGGGTGGTGGGTGAATGAATGCCGCGTCTGGACGGGATGCTAGTAACTGCTGGAGAAAAAAATGAGAGCGCCATGAAAAGATTGTTAAAGTTAATTGTAAATTTACGTTAATTTTGTTCTCAAGTACAGTCAATGGGTTGGTTGTTGAAAAGTTATAAGCACACGCCGCCGGATGGATAGGAAAACTGCAATTATGAATTGTTCATTTTAATAAGAAAACTTTTATGAGATTTATGGCAAATAAGAAAATAAAATTGAAACAACAACAAGATATTAAAAATTAAAAAGGAATAGCAGGACGACTAATTACACTAGACAATAGAAAAGGAGAATAGTAATTACAGTAGACAACAATATAGACGGACTCAATGTTAGAGTGGATGGCGGCAATATTTTTTTCTACTATTGATATTCTTTGATTGTTCCTGGTACGTGGACGATGAACAAGACTTTTCAATTACATAGTACAACACATGATTTTGGGACTCAATTCTGAGAACTGCACGTGAAAGTAGCCCCAAATAGAAGAAGTTCTGCATCATTCGGTTTGTCAAGTTACATGCCACAATAATTTAATAGCGATTTGAAGTTAATAAGTATCGTATAGGGGAATTTGTCTTAAATGTTTTGGTTTTTTAACTGCCTGTCTAGTATTTTACTTTTCACTCTTTCTCTGTCTCTCTTTTTGCTATTACAAATTCATTTCGCTTCATAAAGGGATGAAAACTGAGATTTTTTCTACAATTTTATAATACATAATTTGAAATTGCAACGGTCTAAGCTAAAGCAAGCAGTTATCATTTGTTCATCGTTAATCCAACATCTCAAAAACGAGAGGGCGTTGCCGCCCTATATTAATTAGTTCCACCTTTTAATTACCATAGCAATGGAGAAAGCTCTAGTTTTACAATTATTACCATATCCATTTGAAATTTATTACACATTAAATGTATACCCCATATATATCTACGCCATTCTCAGCTAAGGACTCCATCATTTGCATTGCTTAGTTTGCCATCTTTCCCTTTTGAGCGTACTTAATTAACATAAAAATTAAATATTCCAATTTTAACAACATTTTCTAGTTATCCTTTTTTTTCTCTTTCCCTTATCTATCTCTCTCTCTCGCCATTGTTGGCCTGAGCCTTCCTTTGCAACGTACAATCAGGCATCAGTGAGATTTCTATGTGACGACAAACGCAAAACCTGAGTAGCTCCGTAATCATAATGAGCATGAAAGCAGCACTAGATGATGTCTTACGCGTGGCAGGATATCAAAGGGACAGACGCCTTTCAAGCTTTCATTTCACAATTAATGCCTTTTGATGTGCTCCCTTTTCCGCTCAACGCTGTGTAAAGAGAGCAAAAAAAAGCACAACATTTTCAGAGTTTGTGGCAACAAAAATTGAGATGGGAAAATATATTGCTAGCAAAAGAAGAGGCGAAGAGTTAATCATTAGCACAGAATGTTAGCCAAAGAAAATAAACGAGATGGTGACAACAACAACAACAAAAAACGGACATTATATCCTTTGGCCATATCAAATACATATTTATGAATAATTAAAAATGTCAGTGGGGACATTTTGTGGCCAGGCCATGGCGAGGCAGGGAGGGAATATGCAAATGCACGGCAAATGGCCAACAACGAATGCGGTGTACCCAACGTTATTTCGAAGGGAGTGAAAGACATCAGAGAGTAGAATGCATAAAAACATTGTATCAAAATGTTCCTCTTAGAAATTTAAATGCTAACAAGGTATTCAATTAATGTTTTATTATAATTATTATGATTACACAGTACAACATTTTTCAGCTAATTGATCTGGGACTCAATTCTGAGAACTTCACGTGAAAGAAGCCCCAAAAAGAAGAAGTTCTGCATCATTCGTTTTGTCAAGTTACATGCCATAATAATTCAATATCGATTTGAAGTAAGTAAGTATCGTATAAGGGAATTTGTAACGTTTTAGGCTCTGTTGTTTGACATAACTCGAGAACCACTAGTCCGATTTAGGTGAAACAAATTAAGTAAGCCAGTAAGCTAAATTCAGTCGGGAAACCGACTCACTCTCAGTAAAACATATAATTTTCTAGTATATTGATATCATTACTCGATTTCTAAAGTGGACGGAGTGGTACATTTGTATGGGAAGTACCAGAAGGGGCGTGGATAGACGTAAAGTTTTTTTCTTCAAAACTTTATCCTGATTAAGCTTTAGTAAACACAGAATTTGGACACGATCACATTGGGTGTATTGATATTACTACTTCATCTCTAGAGTGGGTTTAATAGTACATTCGTATGGGAGGTACCAAAAGGTGCGTGGCTAGAATTAAAAACTTTATCCTGATTAAGCTTTAATAAATACAGAATTTGGACACGATCACGTTGGGTGTATTGATATTACTACTCCATCTCTAAAGTGGGCGGAATGGTGCATTTGTATGGGAGGTACCAGAAGGGGCATGGCTATGCTTTTAAATTGGTTCTCAAAAACTTTATCCTGCTTGAGCTTTACTAAAAACAGAATTTGGTCACGATCGCGTTTGATCTATTAATAATATTAATCGATTTCCATAGTGGGCGGTACCTAATGGACATTGAAGTTACCAGATGGTTCGAGGCTAGACTTCCAGTTTTGTCTCCAAACTTTGTCCTGCGATAGTTTTACTAAATACAGGATTTGGGTACGATCGCATTGGGTGTATTGATATTACTACTCCATCTCTAAAGTGGGCGAAATGGTGCATTATTATGGGAGGTACCAGAAGGGGCATGGCTAGGCTTCTAAATTGGTTCTTCAAAACTTTATCCTGCTTGAGGTTTACTAAAAACAGAATTTGGCCACGATCGTATTGGATTTCCAAAGTGGGCGGTACCTGTTGGGCATGGGAGGTACCAGATGGGGCATGGCTAGACTTCCAGTTTTGTCTCCAAAACTTTGCCCTGCTATAGCTTTACTAAATGTAGTATTTGGGCACGATCGCATTCGGTGTACTGATATTATTACTCGATTTCTAAAGTGGGCGGAATGGTGCATTTGTATGGGAGGTACCAAAAGGGGCGTGAACATGAAGCCCATTTTCAATATCGGAATTAGTTTTGGTTTTCAAAACATTTGGTTTCGTCTTTCGAAAGTTATCGTGCGCACCAGCCGGACAGTCAGACAGACGGACAGTCAGACGGACATGGCTCAAACGACTTAAAAAGTCATGAATCGAATTTGGTTGAAAGAAACCTAGGGGTCCAAAGTGACTCCTTCTATGTGTTAGACTTTTGGGTCGTATCAAATGATATATACCCGCCTACCCGTAGGTTGAGGTTATAAAAATTAAGAATTACAATTCCTCTAATCTGTTCATATAACGTTTCCCTACATAAGCAACATTCATCAAATGATTTTGAACTGGGTTTATTTTATAGCAGTTACAATAAAGCTGTTGTACTTTGTGGTGTATGATTTACGTGGAATATTACTTATGATAATCATACGAGACCATATATAATCTACGTTATGTCCAACAAAAAGCCTAAAACGTGACAAATTCCCCTATACGATATATACTTACTTCAAATCTATAGTAAATTATTATGGCATGTAACTTGACAAAACGAATGGTGCAGAACTTTTTCTTTTTGGGGCTACTTTGAGTCCCAAAATCAGTGTTATGCACATAATCGACCGATCCTGGCATGACGATTAGAACTCGTGAATATCATGTTGTACTGTGTTATGCAATAATCGACCGAACCTGGCATGACGATTAGAACACATGAATATCATGCAGGTGAATGGAATTGAGCCAGGAAACAAACATCAACATATATTTGAGCTACTTCCAAATAGTTGAATCGATCGGCATTTATTTAGTAGGCTAGGTTAGGTTCGGTTGTGGACACGTGTGATCTGGTCTTTAGCTGAGATTTACTGATCCGTTGTGAAAAGCGGGAAGGGATATAGAACGGACAGACAGTGGTGGAAACACCAATTTTTATCTTGTCCCAGTCAGCCATGGAAGGCAACGCAAAAAACGTATTAAATATGCTACTGGGACTGAGGAGAGAGACTCTTCTATATAACGCTCCCCTTAGTGTCTTAGCCTCTTACGGACTAGAGCGGGGCAGCACCAAAGAAAATGTTCCATCGTCTCGGACTGCTCCTCGTCCTCACATGCACGGCAGTAGAACGGTATGGATCCATCCAGATGCCTGATATTGCAATGGACTGTTAGAAATCCACAGGCCAGAGTCAGGTCACTCTTGCACTGACCAATCATGTACGCCGATAGAGATCTGCTATATTCATGCCACAGCGATGTTGCAGTTATGCCGTCGGTTCTGGAGATACAACTTCTGCTGGCTGTTTTTCACATCCAATCCTCCACTAACCCATAAAGGTAACAAATGGGCGGGTAAACATCTTCCAGAGAGTCATGATCAGACATAGTAAAGCCACATTTGGCCAGTAGGTTGGCTGATTCGTTACCAGGAATCTCGCAATGTCTTGGAACCCAACAGAGGCTGACAACCTGAGGCTTTTGTCCAACTTCACTTTACAGTTCATCAAAAAATTTGATTTACACAATGTAGTATAGATCGCTTTAATGGCTTTTGTAGCAGATGAAAAGAAACACAATTGCCCAAAAGCTGGAAAATCTTAGCATGACCATGTATGGATTGATGCAAGTCGTCAGCTTCCTTCAGTCTTATAACCCCTCGGGCTGCAATAGCCTTGACGTACAAGTGCAGAGGCGGAAGGCTCAGGAACACAGCCAAAGTTACTTTTACGCCACCAATCCCCATTACAGCTATCCGTTGGAGCTTGCTGAGCATTCTTAAGAAATTATCTTATCTAAGGCCTATTACCAATCCAAATATCCATATATCCGGACTACCGTGGCATGCAGCCACATTGTAACCTTCTAACTAAGTCACCAACTTTTACCTATAGAGTTCCGACATAAAAGGCCTTGACATCCCTCTTTAATCTTCCTTCGATATTACTTGGCCAATTTAGCCTCTGATCAAGAACAAAACCTAGGCACTTGGTCTTCGTTGAGAGCTACAGTTCCACCCCATTTAGTCTCGGTGGCCTGAAGTTATTTATCTTATATCCACGAGTTAAGAGAACTAATTCCGCATCGTAGCAGCTTTCCAGGGGCTGTTTGCACAAGATCACATATGGTTTTCCATTCCCAGCTATCATGATTCCCGCATACGCCACAATTTTCGTACCATTCTCTTTAAACGATTTAAGTACCCCGGTTAGCACAAGAGCCCAAAGATGAGGCGACAAGACTGCCCCTGTGGTGTTCCTCTAGTAGCTATCATTTTCTCACAGTTTCTACCAAGTTGTGAGCAGACGACACGGTTTCCCAGCATACAGTCAATCCAATTCACTAGCAGTCGTGACAAATTAATGTTCTACAAAGAGTTCCTTATTGCGCCTGACGTCACATTATGCAAAGCACCTTCTATATCCAGAAAGGCAACTAAAATGAAGTCAACTGCTCTCAACTGATCTCCCTGCGATGTACTCATGTTGTGTGGTGGTCAAAGTGTAAGGGCTTTAAGATGATCTTATATACATCAATTAATCCCTGCAAAACTTTCAGCAGAAAGGATGAGAGGCAAATTGGTCTGTAGTCCTTTGAGGAGGCATGGACGGGCTTACCCGCCTTAGGTATAAAAACCACTTTATCCTCCCTCCATTTCTCTAGAACGCAACATAGCCTGATACAAGCTCTGAAGATGTCCACTAAACTCGAAGTTATATCATGCATAGAGGTCTGCAGCATGACATCTGGACCAGGCGATTTAAAGGGCTCAAAAGTATTTATAGTCAACTTGTCCTTATCTTCATCCACCATATTATTCACAACATCCCAGTCAATATAGATGATCGTCGTGGGTGGGTTCACATTATTGTCCGCATTGTCTGCATCTGCTCCAGTGTTTCACTACTGAAATCGGTTTATGACCCATCTGTCCTACCAATAAAGCCCAAATCTTTCGGTTTCTTATATTCTTAAAATATAATGTGCATATAGTATTTGGACCAACAGACATTCAGCTGATCTTCGTGAAATTTTGGCAGCATATAGGCTACTTGCATTTTTAATATAGTAAGTGGGCGTGGCCCCAGCCATAGGGCAGTGCTTTTGTAAACGCAATATCTTCTAGCAATTTAGTATGGATTCGGTTAAACAAACTTGCAATATCTGAGGTACTATTAACCTGGGCGGGTAAAGATAACAGCAATAAGAATGATCAGGCTAAAAATTGGCAATATTAGATAACCAGGCGTGGCAAAGTCTTGAGGACTTTTCAAGGGGTGTGGTTCTGATCATACGACACTATTAACGGAAAATTAATATTTGGCTTAATATAAAAGTGAGAGCTTTAGAACTTTGTGTGAGGTCATGTTCCACTTATGTGTTCCCGCAAAGGGGTCCCCTCCGGCAGGTCGTCGGGTACCTGAGAGAACCACCGATGGACCGCTTTGAGGACCCTGCGTTGGCGGGTAAGTACCTATTTCGGTTGTGCCACATAGTGGCTGTGGTTAATACTAAAAGTTCAGAACTGACTGAGTTATTAGCCTACAAGGGATGAAAGACCTGAAAACCAGGCTTTTGAACCGTAAGTCTAGATTTTGAGGGTGTAAGGAAACTTTGGTTTACAGCCAAAAACTATCACAGTATTATCTATGTATTTAATTATATCAACTTTATACAGTAGGGTGCTCAAGATTAAAATTTCTTTGTTAGCCCGTCACGGCTGCAACAACGCAACGCAAAAGAGGCAAAAAGTGTTGAGGGTTCCATTTGTCATTTAATTTTTGTTATTTTATGCGACATCTGGAGGTTGAGTTGTTTTCCTTCATTTTCTTACTCCCTGGCAACCACTTTCGTTGTTGTTGTTGTTGCTGGCGTTGTTTGTTCCGTGCCCGTGTCCGGTTTTATTTTATTTCCGTTGTTTTAAGCCATTAAAATACACAAAGCAGCCACGTTGTTTGTTGCCATTGTAAGGATAATTTAATATTCGCCCATTAAGTCCGCCATTTAATGAGTGTCGATGAGTGGCCGCGTCGAACAATGAATGGAGCGCGACAAAATGTACGTGGGATGCCCGGGCGGCCTAGATGAAGAGATTGTAGAAAACGGCGTAACTAAAAATTGGTCTTGAGTCTGCGCCGGTTTAATGATGCACTGAAGCTTTTGCAAGTGGCCATTGCAAGCCGGAGTGGGAGATTGAATGGATGGGTTTGTAGGCTCATTGAGTTGACTTGGTTGGCTGACTCGCTAGTGGATTATGGCAGTCATAGAGTTTTTGCTGTAAGGAAAATTTCCTACTTTGCTTCTCGCTTAATTTTCTTGTAATTATGAACACTCTTTCTCTGTGTGAGGGGCAGTAATGTATAGGTTGTATATTTGTCGGTGTCGTAATTATGTTTATGAACGGACAATATGAAATCTTTGTATTAAAATCATTATAGAAACGATTACAAATTCTTATGAGATTATGATTCTTTCGCCTTTGTTTTTAAAATGCAAATTAGTGTTGTATTATTTTAAACTGAAGCACGAGGGGAATGGTGTCGCATGTTTTAATAGTCACAATCTTAAGACATGCTATTGAATTAGAAGGATTTATAGTAATGTGTGGAGATCTATCGAGGTATGATGGTTAGAACAAGTGACTATCGTGCGGGAATATGGCTTGGAGTCATATCACAGCTATATAACGAGTCAATCGTCTTGTTAATGCATCTCAAAAAAGCTGATGTTGGAATGCGTCATCAAACTGTTGGTTCCGATGTGTGACTCTTAAAACAGAAGCAATTTATCTCACTCAAATGCAATAAGATATACCATATCTCATTCAGGGAGTACAGATGGAAAATAGATGTTTTTTTTGTAGTATTTCCAGATTTCGATGCGTTGTTCTACTATAAGTGAGAAAATTAAAAAAATCTTGGCATTCAAAATATGTGTAATTATTTACATGTTGTTAATTTTTATTTCATAAAAGAGAAATTTTCCCAACATAAAAAAAATATAAATTGTCATTAGTAGAGCAGGGCTGAATTCTTTAGACTATAAAACAGTAATAAGCATCCTATAACACCTCAAGGCCGGCTATAATCGTATTTTTCACACAGACACGATAGATTACCATCAACACCTCGTCTTGGCCACCTAATTATAATTGATACCATCGGCTAGGAACCTAAGTTCCCCGCAAGGCTGAGAATAGTCATATAACTATCTAAGTGTGTTAGTTCTAGGTTCATCATCTAATATTGCCTTCATCTTATAACTAGAATTAGCACTCTCTATCTAATACTGCTTATAAAGGGTTTTCCATCCTCAACGTGTGACTGTTTGGTGCGGTTGAGGGTCGTTGGACCTTACTTTTCAAAAATGAGGTTGGATCAAAAATTACGGTGAATTGGATGGTATTGATCTGGATAAAACGTTTACTTTCAACTAGACGGCGCTACGTGCCACACAAGCAACGAATCCATTGATCTTTTACGGGAAAAGTTTCCGGACCGTGTTATCTCTCAAAGAGGTGATCACAATTGGCCACCGAGATCTTGTGATTTAACACCTAGCGACTTCTTCCTTTGGGGCCACGTTAAAGATAAGGTCTACGCCAACAGCCCAGCGCCCAAGACCTCAAAGATGAAATTCGTGAGGCTATCGAGGACATAGAGCAGCCACTTTGCGATTTGGTAATCGAAAATGTCACGAAAAGGATACGGTGCTTACAGGACTCGTGCTCGTGGTGGCCATTTGGCTGATGTTGTTTTTTATTATCAAAGGCATATCTTCCTTTTTATTATGAAATAAACATCCGATCATTTATCTGAAAAAAATTAATTTTTCTCTGAATACCAAAATAACACCTCCTATTGGAAAACCCTTTACCAATCGGTCGCCAACAAAATTCACCGAACAGTAAGTTGTATCATATTTGGATGGGTCAGAGCTAAAAGGCTTAACTACACTTTTCCAAAATGTTTCCCTATTCCTTACTCCACTACTCCCTACATGAATACTTACTTATTTACTTTTTTACTCGAACCACCGAGTAAAAAAAGTATACGCACGAAAGCGTAAATGAAACGTATCACACTCGACTATTATATGGGAAATCCATGGTTCGATACCCCATCGCTCCCACGATGTTGTCCAAAGCAACTTCGCAGTATAGTGTCGAGTCAATAGGCATGTTAAGTAAAAGCTTTTCAAACAGTGGCGTTCGCATTCGACTATATACAAGTTGGTGCCGTTTGTAGTTAATCTTGAAATATAAATTTTCCTTGTACCTAATTCATGGTTTGTAAAAGGACAATAAATTTTTTTGTGTACTCATATCACCACCCCTATCGCGGGTTTCTATGTAAGTACCCTTATCATGTGGGCCCATTTAACTTGTTTGCGGTAAACATGTGGTGGCGATTGACCCAATTTGCGGACATTTCATACAAAAAAGGAAATGATGAAATGTATTGCTAAGGGTTTGTAAAGTGGCTCCACATTAGTGGATCATTTCCCAAACGACCAGGCACGTAGCACGTGGGCGGTAACTGGTCAGACAGTATATTGCTTATTTGTATGTAAAAAGTCGGAAATGTGAATATGTCTGGGGACATGCCGTGGCATGATGGACGCGAATACCATGCGGGAGATCCCAGGTTAAACTCCTTGCTCCCGTCATCTAGAAAAAAATATTACTTTCATTGCCGTTGTCGCTGTTGTCGACAGCAACTTCGCAGTATAAGTGTCGAGTCAAACGGCATGTCTAGTAAAAACATCTCAAACAGTGACGTTCGCATTCGTCGATAAACCAGTAGGTGCCGTTAGCTGTGAATCTAAAAATAGAAAGCGTTTTAATTCACAACAACGCGAGAAGCTATCCCATACCTCATTCATGGGGTGTAAAGGGAAATTAAGTTTTTTTTAAGTTGAATATGTCTTATTACACTGTGAAAATTTCTGAAAAAAAATTTGTAAGACAATGAACTGCATAACTTCTTCTTTTCTTAATTGGCAACAGAAACAGAAATTCACCAATCAGTAGCCGCACGTATAACCAAATTCCAGGCGCTTCTGTTTTTTGCGCTCCGTAGATAGTTAATCACATCAAGAATAGATAACAGCTCCTTCGCCTGGTCCATCCAACGAAATTTAGTTCGCCCCCTCCAGCGCCGCCCATCGAGTTTATTGACGAAGACCTTTCGAGCTGGAACATTTTATCCATTCGTACAACGTGCCCAAGCCAGTGCATTCGATATATTTTAAAGCGCTTGTCTACGTCGATTTCGTTGTACAGATCATACAACTTGTCGTTCATTTTTCTCTTGAAGAATAAATTCAACTGTCCTTACCCAGGATTCTGCGCTGTACAGCAAGACAGGATCAGAGTCCGATAGAGTTGATCTTTGTTCTTTGAGAGAGGGCATTTGAATTAAATCGCTGTCCTAGCACATAGTAGCAGCGGTTTTCAAACAATACTCGTCTCTTGATTTTCAATTTTGTTTATGGCGGAGCCAAGGTAGACAAAAATCATTTACCACTTTAAAGTTATAGTTCTCAACGTTCACTCAGCGTTCCAGATGAGTAGACTCTTTAGACAACTTAATTTTTTCCTCATTTATCACCAGACCCACTTCTGCCGACTGCTTTTCAATGCTCGAAAAAACCGCAGTACCATCCCGTAATCCACGGCCACTGATATCTCTATATTCGGCAACATGAAACTTTTGTTGAAGATGGTACTATTCCTGTTTACTGCAGCCTTTCGCATAATCATCTCCATTACGATGTTAAAGAGATCGCCTTGTCTAAAGCATCGTTTGGTAGAAAATGGCTCAGTCAGATTTTTGCCTATATGCATTTAAGACTTCGTGTCAGTCAGTGTCATCCCGCAAAATCGTATTAGCTTCGCGGGGATACAAAATCCGGCCATAGCACCTAACAATTTCTGTCGTATCGGACTGCCAAATGGAGCTTTATAATCGATGAACAGATGGTAGGTGTCGATCTGCAATTTTTGGGTCTTCTACAGGACTGTCAAAATGTAAATAACTGGTCAGTCGTAAATTTACCATGTCTAAAGCCACATTGATAAGGTCCAATCAGGTTCGCTTAAATGGGCTTTAGTCTTTCACATAACACACGAGACAGGACCTTGTATGCGATAGGTAAAAGGCTGATCCCGCGATTTTGGGTACACACTCGGATCGCCTTTCTTGAGCACAGGACATAGAACACTGAGATTCCAATCATCGGGCATGCATTCCTTGAGCCAAATGCCAGCTCATCGCCGCCGGCTTTAAAAAGCTCTGCCGGCAGTCCATCGGCTCCTGTAGCTCTATTATTTTTAAGCTTTGCAATTGCCGTGCTGATCTCGTTTTAGCTCGGTGGTGGACAGTTTAATCCACCGTCGATGATTGGTGTGATTTCGTCGCTAATGCTGCCTTCGGTAACGAGTAGATACCGAAAGTGTTTCCTCCATATTTGCAGAACACTCTGAGTGTCCAGTGACCTGATTTCTGTCTCTGTCCTTACAGGTGGGTGTGTCTGGTCCAAAACCTTTACTTTTAACTTTTAGGTAGAACCTCACATCTATCCCTGTAATTTTTGATATCCTGGCTCTCTCATTTCTTCCAAAGTATGCAGCATCCTTATCTTCAGATATTTCGCGACATTCCTCATCGTACTAGGGCTTGTCTGAGCGTTGTTTTTCATAAAACAGTACTGTCGTTGCGGCAATGATCATTGAATTCGCAATATACTGCCATTGTGTGTTGAGACCATCAGAATTAGGGGGGTTGGTTCGAAGTAATTGAGAGAGTTGGTGGGAGTATGCATTAGCTACTTCGGTGGTATGCAGCTTTGTGACGTATAGCTTCCTTTGCGTTTGGTTACGAGCGTTTTTAGCACTACCTTATCCTGTGCGTACCTAGGCTGCAACAAGATGGTAATCCGAGTCAATATTTGCACCGCGCATCACACGCACATGCCTTTCATCAATCATCACGTGATCAATCTGTTTTCTTGTATTTTGATCGGGAGATATCCAGGTTGCCTTGTGGGAATCTTTATGTAGGAATCTGATTCCACTCACAACTATATTTCAACTAACCAGTTTGAATCCATTATCGGAGGTGTTGTTGTTATGCAGACTGAATTTTTCGACTACTGAACCAAGAGCATCTTCCCTTTCTATTTTAGCATTAAAATCTCTCAGAACAATTTTAATGTCATGTACAGGGCAGCGGTTATATATTTCCTCCAGGCGCTCATAGAATGCATTTTTAATGTCATCGTTGGATCGTGTTCACAAATCAGCGTAAGGTAAAAATATTTCGCCCGGATGCGAATAGTGGCTTTTCGGTCACTTACAGGGTTAATCCGCGAGACTAGGTGTCGAAGTCTCTTGCCGACTATGAAACCACATCCAAATGTGTGCCTTCCTGCATGGCTGATGTAAAAGATTTCACAGTTCTTTCGTCGTGTGCATCCCTGTCCCGTTCATCGCATTTCCAGTATGGCGGTGATGCAGCCTTTTATTTGTCGAGGACATCCGCCAGTTGGATAGAGGCACCATCTCTGTATAGAGTTCCGACAATCCAGGTGCATATCCTTGAAACATGGTCCTTTTAAAGTTTGCGGGGGTCGTCAACATTTTGGGAAGGTTCTTGGTGTTTATTTTCTTCGTGTTTTCATAAGAATTGTTTTGTTTAAGGAGAATGGCTAATTAGGCTACCCCGTTCGATCCTAGTTTCTAGGTGCTGCCAAAGCCACTTAGAGAGCTGGTGTGTTGAGCTTCAGTAACTTCTGTTACCTACTTCCTAAGATGCATCGGTGGTAGCATGCCGTATACGTTACTCAACATTGCGCCTTCTCGCATTTACTACCAATGAACGGATGTTCAGTGGAATATGTGATCTCTCGGACGTTGTAAGCTGCTTGGGAACCTCCAAAGAGAGCTTCTAGTTATTATCAAATGAATAACAATTAGAAAGATTCAAATTAGAATAATGAATATCCTTGACAATTTGTTGGAGACTAGGCTAATGAAGCAATTCGAATCTTCATGCTCAAATTTTAGCAAAACTATCAAATAAGAATTATTTGTTCCATCGCATGCTAAATATTTGCATATCAATAATCTTGACATTCAGTTTGGTAAAACTGAACATTTGAAAATTTAAATAAATTTTATAGTTACCCCTAACTTGGGGTGATTTCCCCAGAAAAATAACTGGATCATTAAAATATAATATCCCCAACAACGAATATGTGTTCCTGATATCGTAATAGAAAAAAAATATAAGAGCCATCCCATTCACAATCAAAGGATTCTCATTTAATTTATCGGAATTGATTTAGAATTTGCATAACAAAAATATAAACGAACACTGCAATTTCATTTCTATCATCACTCATTATTTATAGTTCGCTTGTTTTTTTCTACTTTTCTTTTGACGGTTTCCCAAAGAAAACTCATTAAATCAAAACTCTTCAAAGCTTCATTTACTTTATCATCATCATTTTCCACTCTTTTATTTATCCTTGTAGTTTTTCTTCATAGCAGTTTTACGTTTCGTTTCGTTTCTTTTTTGTCCTGTTGTTGCTACTTTAATCACAAGTAAAATACTGCGAAGAAAGCAAAGAAATTTTATTATAAAATTCAATTAAAAACCCCTTATATCAAAGAGTTGTTGGCAAAGATACGATACGGTTTTTTTTTGTTTGTGTCAGATATGCATCGCACCCAACATGACAGACTATTATGGCTGTCTGTCATCTTCCTCGCCCGCCATTTTCAGCAGCAGCAACAGCACCAGTAACAGCAACATCATTATCGTCCTCAGCCACAGCAACCTCGTCTGTGTCAGCCATCACCGTCATAGTCATCATCTTAAGAGGAGCTTCTTCATATACTTGCTGAGGAAATGCTTGAAGCAAAGTAAACTCAATAAAATTGCGAAAGTTTCATTTGATGTCGCCTGGAAGCTTGGTGAACAAGAGGTAATAGCAGATTTTACGTGTACACTACGTATACTAGACGTGAAAAAAATTGTAAAATCCTGAAAAAAATTTGGTCAACTTTAGGTTTTATTAAGCAAAAAGGGCCTAAAACGTGACACTTTCCCCTATACGATACTTACTAGCTTCAAATCGATAATAAATTATTATGGCATGTAACTTGACAAAACGAATGATACAGAACTTCTTCTTTTTGGGGCACCTTTCACGTGCAGTTCTCAGAATTGAGTCCCAAATCAATGAGCTGAAAAATGTTGTACTGTGTAAGATGACATCGGAAGTCATTTTATTTCAAGCTCTATTAATTCCAAATCAACTCCAATCTATCAACAAAATTTCGCCCGCTTTACACTGTAGTGTACAAACCAATCGCATATTGTCATCATAAACCACACTAACATCACCATCATTATCGCCAACAACGACGACGTCGACACGACAACATACACATCCACACAGCTATATGGCCATACTCATTACATGTAAATGAGAAAAATCTAAGGAATCGGCAAAAGAAAGAACAATAACACTTTTTTTCCACAAAGTAAACAAAGTCGTAAAGGACTCCTCAGTATTGACATGAAATGAAATTAAAATATCGATCAGTTCCAAGACTCTAAAGTTGCCAGGCATTTTTCTTACCGATGTTGTATCGACGTTTCCAGGTTCTCAAACCCCTTTCGTCACCACGCACTCACAAATACACACACACACACAGGAGCAGGCAAGAGACGAAATATAATAAAAAGTAAGGATGCCGTGCCAGAAACACCAGATTGCTATCAAATTATCTGAGATTTTGGTTTAATTCACTTTGAGAGTTCAGTTGAATTCAGTTGACAAAATTAAAAATGTTGCAAGAAGCGTAAAATGATTCGCAGAAAATAATGTTAAGCCTCAATTGAAGGGATTCTTACTTCGTGCAAATAAAAGATAATGAAAATTTGCATTGAGATTGTGAGAGGCAAAAGTACAACTTCAGGCAATTGCAAACAATATGTTTGTAATGGAGTATTGTAAAAGGAGTATACTGATGTATTTGCTCGTTTAAGGCAAATGAGAAAACGGATATGAAATGAGGCTGCAACAAAGTTTATATCAATGAAGCTAACAAACCAAACATAGCATTAGACAAAAACATATATAAATATATATAAACTAACAGACTATCCGCTGTAAAACAACACAGGTACTAACAAAAGTTTCTACGTGATTGGTATGCATGAAATTTTAAGACAAGAAACTTGTTAAGAGGTGTGCAACCGTTGTCAAAATATATAAAAAAGCTTTAGGTAAATATGAACCACTTTTTCATTCTAAAAATTTATATATATATAAATTCCTTTAGTTCCTATGAGGAACATAGGGTCCCAACGATAGTTTTCCATTCTTGCTTATTTGCTGCTACGATCTCTAGTTCGTTCCATGTTTTGGTGATAATTGATGCTTCATATTGATGTGAATCGGTCGACCTCTTCTGCGGCTGCTTTGTGGATTTCACTCAATTGCATTTCTTGTAATGTCACCTTGAGGTATTCGTAAGACATTTTCGGATTTCAGAATTAGCCAAAAATTTCTTAGTAGGCGACTAAGGCAGCGATTGATTTGATTGATTTGGGACTCAATTCTGAGAGCTGCACGTGAAAGTAGCCCCAACAAGAATAAGTTGTGCATTATTCATTTTGTCAAGTTACATGCCATAATAATTTAATATCGAATTGAAGTTAGTAAGTATCGTATAGGGGAATTTGTCACGTTTTAGGCTCTTTTGTGTGACCGTCTTTCTGATCATTTCTCGAAGTGGTGTTCACGTTCTCGAAGGATCTGATAGCCGCTTTACTATCAGTAAGATTATGAATATTGCCGCCCAATATCCCACGCTACTGAGTTTTCTCAATGGCTATTGAAATGGCCGCTATTTCGGCCTGAACAATGCTACAGTTATCCGATAGTCTGATTGATAGTTGCAATTTCAACTCCTCCGAAAAGATTCCACAGCCTGCTATTTCCATTAATTTTTAACCGTCAGTGAAAATTAGGAGGATATCATCCCCAAAGTTTAGGACATTATTATTATCATCATAGTAGGACCTATGCGGAATGTTCCTTATAAAACCCGGATCGAAGACAGGTTCTGGTACGGTGTAATCCGTGTGGCAGATCACATTGATTAGATTCAGAATTTTGGCATGGTCATAGTTCCTGTACATCCATGCTTTTGTGGCGTCTAAACGCATTGCGGTGTTCTCTGCTATTTTCCTTGCCTAAATGCCCAGGGGTTACCAGTTTAGGATCGTAAACAGAGACTTACTTGGAGTAGTTCTAATTGCCCCTGTTATCATGATTGACACCAGTCTTATAATGCGTTCGATTTTCAGTTTTTGGGACGCTCTATCTAGCGCCGGCCACCAGACTGCCGTTCTGTAGAATAAGATGGGTTTAATAACTGAGTCTTATAACCAGTTCACATTTTTGGGGACAAAATTCCCCAATTGAGACCGATTGCCCCTTTGCCGCTTTATCTGTCCTGCCGTAAGTGTTCAGATTCCAATTCAGTTGACTTTCTAATATTAGCGCAAGGTATTTGGCACTATCAGAGCGTGTAAGTGCGACTTCATTTAATCTGGGTTTGGCAAATTAAGGGATTTTGTAACTCCGTGTGAATAGCACCAGTTCCATTTTACTCGAGTTCACACCCAGTCCACAGTCATGACACCATTTTAAAAGAAGTTACAGCGCAGATTCGAGAAGCTCAGAGAGTAGTTTAGGATCCGTGCCGGCAACTAAAAGTGCAACGTCGTCCGCATATGCGACGGTTGTTTTTTCATCGTTCTCAGGAGGGTACTTCTCCCTGTGCAATATCTATTATCTAGTACAGTTGTATTTTTGTTCTTCGAAAATGGGATTTGTCGAACCGCCACCTTGGGAATATCTGACAACACCAGACTAGATCCAATGCGCCTAAATTTTAGCAATTTATCAACTAAGGAGATGGCCACTGGCTTAATCTCCAGTTGGTCCGTTGAGTCAATTACGGATTCAGGTTTGATATTCAAACCTTCCACAATATCCTGGAAGGCGGCGAGAGGGTATTCCTTGTAGTTCATGGATCTTTCAACGAGACCCGTTATCGAATGTAAAGCAGTTTCTGTGGTTTTGCCCTTCATGTAGGCATGCTGAGTCTTGGATAGGACTTTCGGTTTTTGAGATGATCTGATATACGCATCAATTATTCTCTCCATAGTCTTAAATAAGAAGGAAGATAGGCTAATAGGTCTTTAATCCGTGGCTTTAGTGTGAGATGCCTTACACCCTTTGGGGATAAATACATTTTTGTAGGTTGTCCATCTCGTTGAAATGTGCGACAGCTTCAGAAGCCAGGGCGTCAATACTTCGATGTTCTTTTCTAGATCCGTGGAAATATCAAAGTTAAAGCTGATCCAGTTATCTATAAACTGGTAATCAATTTTCCGACAACCTGGGAAATGTGATTCCATCAGCACCTCGAGAGTTTCGAGGCTGTTGTACCATCTGGTCTTAATATGTACGATGGTATTGTTGGATTCGATTATAAAATCTTACATAGCCGATTAGTTACCGAAGAGGTTTCTACATTGCTGCAGAATTTTCTCCATGACTGCATTTCACCCTTCCTAATCAGGTTCTTGAAACTGTTAATTTTTCTCTCTTAGTATTCTAGGGCAGTTTCTTCAGCTTGTGTCATTTCCTAGGATTCTGCGCCGTAGAGCAATATGGGTAGTGCCATTATCTAGTACAGTTGTATTTTTTCGAAATTGGGATTTGTAGCATTGTATCAGTGATTTGCTATCAATACTTGTTCGTCTCTTGATTTCCAGACTTGTATGTCATTTTTATTTAGGGCGGGGCCATGTTAGATAAAACTATCAACCACTTTTATGTTATTGTTGTCAACGTTCACGAAGCGTCCCAAACGAGTAGACTCTTTGTTTATTGACACAAAACTAAGCTAGTTTTGTCAAACTCACATCTGCCGAATGCTTTTTAACATTCAGCTGGTCCAATAAGGTTCGAAAGATGTGCCTTTGTCTTTTACAAGACCTTGTAGGCGATGAATAAAAGGCTGATACCAAGGTAGTTGGTGCACACAATTGTAACGCACATTGGTGGGATCTGAGAAAAATTTGGCCTTAATATGAATCAGACTTCCAATGGGCATAAAATATGGTACCAAGGGGGTTTTTGGAGTCGCTGATTTCGAATCCGGAGTAATATTTAGAAAAAAAAAACAAAATGGATGATACATGCATTACTTGCATTTAACTGATATTGTGCCTAAGGGAGATTTTGGGGTGGGTGCTATCGAACCTGGAGTCAAAATTTGAAAAAAACAAAATGACGGATACAATATGGAGGACATTTTTGCAAAAAATGCTTGCAATTAACTGATATTGTGTCTGCAGTCAAATTTGAAAAAAACTAAATGGCGGACATTATTTTAAAAAAACATAAAGGGTCAAAAAAATATTTTTTTTTAATTTGTCTTTAATATATCTTTCATTGTAGGGGGTGACCGGCACAACTTTTTTATCGATCCACCCTAGTGTTTACTTTATATATATGTAAACAGAAAAAAAGTACGAACTTGAAAATTAAATTTTTTTTATTTCGGCCAGAAAATTCCGATTTCCGACCAATGTGCAACGCCTTTCCTATGCACATAAAACACTTAGTTTCCAATTGTCAGGCATGCATTTCTTAAGAGGGACAGAGCAGCACACTCTGCGTGTACGTGACCAGATTTCCATCTTTGCTGGGAATCTCTGATCCATTCGGTTTACTTGTTATTGTTTTCATACTCAATTACAGTAGATGCGGCAGTTATCATAAAAAACTGAGACAGGAATCGAATCTCTGTCTTTCGCATGATAGTCGCGCGATATAACCATCATGCCACGGTCAGCCCAAATCATAGGCAGCACATTGTGCTGGCACAGTATATAAGAAACATCGGAGATAAGAGCGTTTGTGGGTAGTAATCGAAAGAGTTGATTGGAAAAAGCATAGGCTATATCTGGGATATACAGCCTTGCGTTGCACAGTGGGGAAAAAAAAGTTTTTTTGGACATTTGAAATTTTAGGCCGCAGTTCTTGACCGATTTTCAAAATTCTTTTTTTGTATTATTGGAAACAAAATTGTGCACAGAATGTACGTTTTTTTTTATTCTAAATTCCTTACCGTTATTTTTTTAAAATTTGTCAAAGTCGATGCAAAAATAATTTTTGACTTTAATGTCAAATATTTTTTGGATTACGTGTCCTAAAAATTCCGAACTGACCTCAAATTATGTGAACATATGCTACGAATTAAATGCAGTGAAAAAATAAGACAGAAATTTTTTTTTGGCTCAACTGCAAGTAAATTTGTGGAGGCACTATTTTCACACTTTAACTCGGTGTCCTGCTCATAATTATTATCCGATTAGAACAAAACCTAATATGCAGTCTAGAAAAGTTTTAAGAAAGTCGTCTGTAAAAAATAAGCCAAATCGGCGAAGGTCACAATGCAATTTTTTTGCATATGTACCAAAATAATGCAGTTTTAAAATTACAATAAAATAAAATTTGGTGTTTACAAGTAGTCTAAGTGGTGTACTTTCCATTTAAAAAAACCAATGCCATAATATGTTATATCATCTGCCAAAATAAGGAAATTTGTTAAACGCATATGCAAAATTTATATATTTTCACAATACATAGGGCTTAAAATCGCAATATAAACATTTGATATGTATTAGTAGGCTTAATTATGTATGCCTTATGATATTTTGATACATAAATGCAAATAAGAGGATGTAACTAAAATTTTTGAAATTTCTTTAGGAAATATGTCGATTTTTGGGTTAACTTCAGTATTGAAATTTAAAAAGTGTTGAAGCGTTTCACAAGTTCCCTTATGTTGACAGTTGATGTAACGTATTATGGTATTGGTCTTTTTAAATGAAAAGCACACCACATAGTCTACTTGTAAACACAAAATTGTATTTTATCGGAAGTTTAAAACTGCATTATTTCGGCACATATGCAAAAAAATTGCATGGCGACCTTCACCGATTTGGCTTATTTTTTACAGACGACTTTCTTAAAACTTTTCTAGGCTGTATATTAGGTTTTGTTCTAATCGGATAATAATTATGAGCAAGACACAGAGTTAAAGTGTGAAAAAAGTGCCTCCAAATATTTACTTGCAGTTGAGCCAAAAAAAATTTCTGTCTTATTTTTCCACTGAATTTAATTCGTAACATATGTTCACATTAATTAAGGTCAGTTCGGAATTTTTAGGACACGTAATCCAAAAAATATTTGACAATTAAGTCAAAAATTATTT
Source organism: Muscina levida (assembly GCA_964034835.1). NCBI lineage: Eukaryota > Metazoa > Arthropoda > Insecta > Diptera > Muscidae > Muscina > Muscina levida. The sequence continues at coordinate 83,616,966 of OZ035884.1, forward strand.
TTGCATCGACTTTGACAAATTTTAAAAAAATAACGGTAAGGAATTTAGAATAAAAAAAAACGTACATTCTGTGCACAATTTTGTTTCCAAAAATACAAAAAAAGAATTTTGAAAATCGGTCAAGAATTGCGGCCTAAAATTTCAAATGTCCAAAAAACTTTTTTTTCCCCACTGTGCGTTGTCTGGCTTTCGTTGCATTTTTGGATCTGCTTAATTTCGAGCTTACCTTGATTATAATAATTTGGTGATACGAGTTTATATTTATACCACGCATAACATGGCTTTGGTACCGTTGGGGATGTAAAGTGAATCTTGCATCTCACAACCTCCTTCGTGGTGGCACATGGGCAACGTTGTTCGTAATATTTTTTATCATGAATAGCGGCAGATAGTAAGTGACGAACCCTGATGGTTGGGCTAGCCACCCGTGAAAACGGCTATGAAAACACTAGAAAGAAAAAGTAAGAAACGGAACCCCCCAAATGTTGACGACCCCCTCAGTTGTAATATGAACCATGATTTAATGATATGCATCTGTAATGTCCGGACCCTCTATAGAGAAGATGCCACTATTCGACTGGCGTATGTCATCAAAAGGCTGACATCACCCCCATCCAGGATACTCGCGACGTAAAAATTGCGACATCTATTACACCTGCCATGTCGAAAAGCACGAATTTGGATGTGGATTTGTATTTGGCGAAAGACTTAGACATCTTGTCTCGCGTTTCAATCCTGTTAGTGATCGAATAGCCACAATCCGCATCAAGGCGAAATTTTCTACATAACGGAAGATAAAGGTTAAAGATGCATTTTACAAGCGCCTAGAGGAAACATACGACCGCTGCCCTGGCCATGACATTTAAATTTTTCTGGTAGATTTAAATGCAAAAATGGGAAGGGAAGATGTTCTTGGTCCATCGATCGGTAAATCGCAAACCCCAGGGATAGCCACTGCCTACTCCAACCAGCTATTCCTACATCTACGACACAACGCCTCTACTTCTGATGTTCCCGATACACAGTGACAGCATATTGCACATTCCATGGCAACCGACGCAAGAACCGTGCTAGGATATTAAAAACGGCTCTCAGGCGAAACCTGGTACGATGAATAATGTCGCATAGCGCCTAAAGAACAGGATGCTGCTTATAGGGCAACGCTACAGCCACTTGTAACCCGGGCAGTTAGGGAACGGCACAATGAGACAGAAAAACAGGCGAGACAGCTATTTAAGCAAAAAAAACGTCAGAAGAAGTAGTGAGAGAACGAAGATATTGAGCGATACAGGGATAGATGTGAGTCCCAAAAATTTTACCAGAAAGTAAAAGCAAAAGGCAACGGTAATGGGCTCCCCTCCTGTAAGGACAAGGACATGGATGGAAATATGGTTACAGATACGCAGTGTGTGCTACATATATGGAGGGAATACTTCCAGCAACAGCTAGTTCCAGAAGGTTATCCAACCTGATCGGGCCCTATCAGTGTGGCTTTACACCTGGTAAATCAACAACTGACCAGATATTCACACTTCGGCAAGTCCATGAAGAGACCCAAGAGAAACAGATCGACAGATCGAACCATCTTTTCGTCGACTATAAAGAAATAACTCGAAGCCATGGCTAAGTTTGGTATTCCAGAGAAACTGATACGCCTTTGCGGAATGACGCTGACTGCCACGAAGTCTTCAGTGAAGATTGGCAAGGACCTTACGAAGCCATTCTATACCAGAGGAAAGCCACAGCTAATCGCATACACTGATGACGTAGACATCATCGGTCGAAAACTGCGGAATGTGACTGCAGCCTTCTCAAGTATACAGAAGTAATCAGCAAAAATGGGTTTAATGTCGAACGAGGACAAAACGAAGTTATTAGTTTCAACGAACAAAGAATTTACCCGTTTGAGAAACTGCGTCAACGTTGACAATTGTAATTTCGAGGTGGTAGAAAATGATATCTACCTAGGCTCCGCCATTAAAAAAAAAAACAAATAATGCCAGCCTCGAAATCTGGAGAAGAATCCTGCTTGGTAATAATTGCTACTACGGACTAAGCATGCAATTTAATGACAGAGCCCTTTCTCGACGAATAAAAATCCAGCTATACCGCATACTGGTTATACCTGGCAGTATTCGCGAAAAAAGTACTGCGTATTTTATATGGGCCCATCATCGTTAACGGAGAATATCGATGTCGAATGAATCATGAGCTTTTGTTTTGGGGATATCCAGGCTGCATTGTGGTTATATTTTTGTGATCCGACTCAGTACTATGTTTCTAGCTGACGCGTAGCTAACCAGTCTGAATTCGTAACCATAGGTGTTGCTGTGTATACGAGTACTTGTTGCTAATTTTTCGTTTCCTTAACCAAGCGCAACTTCGATTACTTAAAATCTGTCAGTGCCATTTTAATGTCATGGCCATGGAAGCGAGCATTAATTCTCTTCAGACGCTCATATTCAGAACGCATCATCTTTTTCTTGCGTTCTTCAGATACTACACAAATCAGCGTGATCAGGTGAAAAAATATTTCACATAGTGTAATAACGCGAGAGTATATTGCCGACTATGAAACAACATTCAAATTCGTATCTTTTGGCATGGCATCGTTTGCTAAGGTCGCAGTTCTTTTATTGTCCTTCCTGTCCTCTCCATGGCACTTCCTGTATGTCAGTAAATATACCCTCAAACATACGTAAGAGGATCACAAATTTTGGAAATAAATTGCCACAATTTGTAAACGTTACATAGCAAAATAATATAATTATAGCAAAAGGGGAAGTGAGTTGATCTACTATCAGTTACGAAGGCTCCTGGTATATAAATGGTTGATATTATTTTCTTATTTTAGTTCTACACATACCGTCGCATTGGAGCATCGAACATCACTAAAAATATCTACTCGCATGAGTTTCAATAAAAGAGACTCAATTTCATCCTTCGTTTACATTTGAATTATATGGTTATAAGCTTCATATTGCGGGTATACAGGAAAAACTGCCCAACAACACTTTTTTTGTGACATGGACATAATAATGCAAAAGTGTTCCAAATAACTCAGAAACACAAAAAGTGGACTTGGTCAGTTTTTCCTGTATACCGACGATATTTTTGCAGATTTTCAAGGTTATGAGTGTAATAAGCTTGATTATTCTACATCACTAAAAAAAAACTCCTAAACATGCCTTCTCCTCCACCCTTAAGACCTACGTAATGGTACTGCTGTGTCTAGCCAACTATAGAATGTCACTCACAATATCCTTTAGAGATTTGCTTAAATATATAAAATTGCAGTTACATTAAACATTAAAGTTAATACCCACAAGTGTGCCACAAATGTTTAGAAAACGCCGTCACCGACAGAAAAAAAAACTCAGAACTTTTATTTTTTAATGGGTTCATCCTGGAAATGTGTTTTTGTTGTTACACTTATTAGAAAGCTTAGGCAACAACAACCAACAAAAAGTTAAGGGTAGACAGCGAAAAAAAATCAAGCTAGGATGTGTCAGCGCTCCAGTGTAGTGAGTACCTAAAGTGGCCAGGCTTGCCTTAAGCAATTGTGCGTTAATAAGGATATTCTGAAACAAACAACAACATTACAATTGCAACAACACCGAGAGACAAGAACATGAGAAGCACAAACAAAAAACGTTGTCCCCACAGACATTTAAGATTACCACCCCCACACACACACAGTGAACGGGGCAAAAAACAACACAACTCTTGACACAAAGCAAAGTGAAGTTTATTTCGCGGGTTTAACGAGGTAGGCCAGACAAGAGGTGGAACACATAAACTACTAAGAATTTAGTGATTAATATTTTTTTACATTATAAAACTGACTTATTTTTTTGGAACTCATGAATAGCTATGGGGGAGATTCTCGCATTTGAGCTTTTATTTGTAAACTTACTTAATGTCACCTACAGCTTACCGACGAATCCGAACGAATCTTTTGAAACTTATACTATAAAATTTCATATACTAGGTTCGATAGTTCGTATTCGCTATCTTCACCATAGAGGTGATCGCCAATGAATACTAGCAGATTGCTGTGACATGATAGCAGCTTGTTCTAAATAACACGTGCTGGTCTGTCCGGTAAAAGTCTAATAATCTAGCAAATATTCAATTGAAGACCAAATATACACACCTCCATTTTTAACCATTCTTATTACACCACCTTCCTATATATCTTAAGGAAAGAGTTTCGCTGTTTACTACCACTTCTACATCCGTTCTAGTACGCCAAAACACAACTAGTCTACGTTGCTGGCTAAATGAGAGCGAAACGCAAAGGCAAAGACAACAGCCACACAAACGTGGCTAAGCAAAGCTATTAAAAATGTATAAAAAATCACATAGCGACGCTAAAAATTTGAATTCGCTGCTGCTTAAGTAAGAAAAATATGTGTTTTTTGCTTCGTATCTTATGCTTACAGTATTCTCCGCCCATCACTGCTTCTACCCCACATATATTCACCCACACAGAGCAGCAGCTGCAGCAGCGATGGGAAATATGACACTAGAAGTAACGTCTGCTGTGGCTCTTAAAACAAAAAAGAGACTTTCTTCTGCTCTTCAAAGCTAAAATTTAATCAGTGTAAGAAAATCTACGAATTTCTTACTCTAACACGAAATTGTTGCATTTAAGTTTTTCTGCCAGAAACACCTCTTTCGATGTGTATTCTCTTCTACTCTGCTATGAGTTACTAATACAAATGCAAATGTAGTAATACAAATGAATTATTTACAAAGGGTACAGCATGAAATTAAGCAACGAAATAAATTTTCTCTATATTTGGAAATGGAGCTGGAAAATTTTAATGATGATAAGGAGTTGGAGTAGATAGCACGGGTGGAGCATAGTAGGGATGGCCTCAAGCTAACATGTTGTAGATATACAAGAATATAATTTTTAAAGTCAACTTCTGCGAAACTTGAAAATTGTCTTTGTTTTATTACTGCAGTCGGAGTGGCTGAGAAAGGATATGTGTGTTTTACTATGTCTATGGGAGTGCTCCTGATGTTTACAGTCAAAGGATAATAATGCAACGATATTTTCGTTAGCTTGGAGTATACGTGTGTTATTCTCTGTGGCTTTTTAAAAATTTATCAAGTGCACTAGGAAGCACAAGCGATACGATAGAAGATACAAGGGAATTGTAATATAGCGCGTCTGGCAGTACCACCAACCATTTACGGTCCACAAGTTGGACGTCGTACATAAGTAATTTAATTTTAAAAGCGGTTAATATCAATAACTCGGGGGTTAAACAGTTAATTGATTTGACTGAAACTTCTGTACTGGTTTGATTTCTTTGTCAATTACACTTTGCAACAAAGTGAAAAAAGCATTCGACATAAGTATGTGCACATAAGTTGATGCATTTTAATCTTTCGATTACACAAAAAGTCCTAGTGCTAAAGTTTTTGTTAAAACCTATTAGATTAACAAACGTAAAGCACTCTTAGAGACAATAGTAAATTAAAATAGTAAGTGAAGAAAATTCTGCAGTAATGTAGAAAGCTCTTCAGAAACTAGTCGGTTACGTAAGATCTTATTCTCGAATTCAACAATACCATCGTACATACAAAGACCAGATCTAACATGGACCACTAACAGATTCGAAACTCTGGAAGTGCTGATGGAAGCACACTTTCCAGGTTGTGGGAAAAGGGACTACCAGTTTATGGAAAACTCGGTCAGCTATAACTTTAATACCTCCGACATACCGATTACTGAATATCGAATTCAATGGGCTATCAAAAGTTTCCACTCTTTTAAATCACCCGAACCCGATGGAATTATTACCGCGGATCTACAAAAGAACATCGACGCCTTGGCTTCTGACAATCTTCAAAGCCTGTCTGAAGCAGTCGCACATTCCAACGAGATGGACAACCTACGAAATTGTATTTATCCCTAAAGGGGGTAAGATATTTCACACTAAAGCCAAGTATTTTAGACCAATTAGCCTATATTCCTTCTTACTTTAGACTATGGAGAGAACAATTGATGCATATATCGGATTATCTCTTAAACCGGAAGTCCTGTCCAAGACTCAGCACGCCTACACGAAGGGCAAATCCAAAGAAACTGCTTTACATTCGATAACCAGTCTCATTGAAAAATCCCTGAACTACAAGGAATGCGCTCTCGCTGCCTTCCTGGATATTGAGGAAGCTTTTAAAAATGTCAAACCTGAATTTGTAATTGACTCAATGGGACAACTGGAGATCAACCCAGTGGTAATTTCCTTAGTTGATAAACTACTAAAATTTAGACGCATTGGATCCAGTCCAAGTTGGCGGGTTGCGGTACTCCACAAGGAAGGGTACTCTCTCCACAACTATGGAATCTCAACATCAATACTCTCCTGAGGACGATGTAAAAAACATGCTGCACAACCGTCGCATATGCGGATGACGTGGCATTAATAGTCACCGGCAAGGATCCTAAACTATTCTCTGAGCTTCTGGAATCTGCGCTGAAACTTCTTTTAAAACGGTGTCATGACTGTGGACTGGGTGTAAACCCGAGTAAAACGGAACTGCCCAGCGGTAAATGAAACGAAGTACCTATTTAGTAATCCATGACATCAGTATGACATTGAAGGCGAGGATCTAAGTACTTAGAATGTAATCAAGCGTGTCAGCAATCTCCCATAAAACTTCGCTTATAATGTAATTGCAACCGAAATGGGACTTCCTGACATCTTTCCTTACTTTGTAAGCAAAAGCCCACCGATTAAACGGCCTAAGGAACTCCCGTGTAAATGCAAGGTGGAACATAGGCGAGAGAATCATCACTGATTGCTACTAAATATAGCTGACATCAGCGATTACGTAATGGGTATTTTTACCGCTGGGTGGTGCTATTCACATGAAGATACAAAATCTCTTAATTTGCCAAACCCAGATTAAATGAAGTCGCACTTACACTCTCTGATAGTGCAAAATACCTTAGGCTAATATTTGACAATAAACTAAATTGGAATTTGAAAACTCAGACCAGGATTAGCAAAGCGGCAACGTTCCTGTACTGCTGCAAAAGGCCAGTCGGCCTTGAAATTAGCCCCAAAAATGTGAACTGGTTGTACGACTCAATTTTTAAACCCATCTTTTTATACGAATCGGCAGTCTGGTGGCCGGCGCTATGGCAATCATGATAACAGGGACTCTTAGAACTACTCCAACTAATGCACAGTTTACGATCATAAACTGGTTACACCCGGACATTGAGGCGAGGAAAATAGCAGCGAACACCGCAATGCATTTAGATGCCAGACCTTATCAATGTGAGCTGTCATACGGATTACACCATACCAGAACCTGTCTTCGATCCGGGTTTTATTAGGAACATCCCCTATAGGTCCTTTTGGAAGGATGTGATCCTAATTTTCACGGACGGTACGAAATTAAAGGAAAGAGCGGGATGTGGATTCTTTTCGGAGAAATGAAATTTGCAACTATTAATCAGACTACCAGACCACTGTAGCATAGTTCTGGCCGAAATAGCGGACAAAGGGCCGATAAGTTTGCGGTCTCATTAGGAATGCTCTCTCAAGAGAGAAGCAGCTCATTGCTAAGGAGAGATGGGTGAGAGAACCCACTTGCACGACGACTTAACACTTTTGGCCTACAATGGATATACAGAGGACACGATTTGTGCTGAACTTGTCCAGAGCCACCTGAGAAACATCATAGCTTTAATAACCGGTCACTGGCCGGTTGGAAAACACGCTAAGTGGTTGAAACTACTCTACAACGATTTTTGTAGAAGCTGCAATGATGAGGAAGAAGAGGAGACCACGGAGCATATTCTATGGCACTGCCCTGCTTTTGGTGACCTGAGATATGAAAAGCTTGGTAATCGGGCACTTCTAGACAACACCTGTCTATCAGTAGGTGATTTGCGGAACACCTATGCCTTCATCAGAGCAACGAAATGGTTTGATAGGGACGTTGACCGAACAGAATAGGAATATTTGGTTCACAAATTTTAAAATGGTATCACAACGGGACTCATACTAGGACCCAAGTGAGCTGTGTTGACGTGACTGCCGAATTAACCTAACCACCTAACTAGAGTGTTCAAAACCGAAACCGAAAACCGTCTAACCGGTTTTTTTTCTCCGAAACCGTATGCCGGTTTTTTCCAAAATTTCATTTTCGAATACTCGGTTTAACAGGTTTTTTTATGTCGGTTAACCGGTTTTTCAAAATTACCTTTTATACAGATCATTGTCAGGTTTGTTATAGGCATGTCAGTATAGAAGGTTGTTTATGTTTATATAATGTTCATTGGAAAAATTTCATAGGATGCTTTCTTTGAAATTTCCTTATGCAATAGGAAAATTTGTTTGGAAATTGTTGCTAGATGACTCATTTTGAAATGGGAGTCAGTATTCATGTAAAAAACTTTCACTTGTCGTTATTTCCTAAACTAAGCATCCATTCGCAAAAAAGATTTGTGATCATCGTACAATAGTGGGAAGTCACTATAGATCTGACCTTACAGTGGCTGGGAAGCCTTCGATATTTATATGAACAACTTTAAGTGCAGTTATCTCCTAAACTATGTGTCCGATCTCAAGAAGGTGCTTATTTCATGATAACCATATTACACTGTAGGACAAATTTAAACTTTTGACCTCACCCATGAACAAACTGACCAAATTCTGAAAATATAGCTAAAATAAAAATATACGTATCTCCCAGTTTTTCTAGATCAGCTCATTTAAGTTTTTTGCGAGCAATTCAATTTTTGGAGCAAAGCTCCCATACAACGACTTAAAAGTAACTTCTTCCTGTTCGCAGAACTCAGAGAGTTGTAAATAGATTTTGACGAATTTTTTTTTAATGTATTTCAAATGGCCTGGATGTAGTTCTGACCGATCCCAAATTCAAAGTTTGTCACAAATTAAATTTGTCACAAACAAATTGTCAACAGATTTTGATGAATTTTTTTTAAATATGTTTTAAATGGCCAGGGGCTGGTTCTAACAAAGTCCAAATTTATAATTTGTCAAAAAATAAAATTGTCAAAAATTAAAATTGTCACAATTTTTTTTTAAATGTTTTTCAAATGGCTAGGAGCTGGTTCGGACTAGGTAAATGTGTTGACAAATTAAATTTGTGACAAAATTTGTGACAAATTTAATTTGGGACAAATTTTAAATTTTGGCTCCATCAGAACCCGATCCTGGCCTTTTGAAAAACAATAAAAAAAAATTCATCAAAATCTGTTAACAACTCGTAGAGTTCTGCGAACAAGAAGAAGTCACTTTCAAGACGTTGTATGGGAGCTTCGCTCCAAAAATTGAATTGCTCGTAAAAAACTTAGATGAGCTGATCTAGAAAAACTGGGAGATACGTATATTTTTATTTTAGCTATATTTTCAGAATCTGGTCAGTTTGATCATGGGTGAAAAATCGTGTCGTACAGTGTTATAGGTGGGAAATCATCAAGATACAGTTGGAATATCATTTTAAATATTCATATGAAAAACTTGAAGTGGCTTTACTTGCTACACTAAGCCTATTGCAAAATTGAATTTAGTTTGGGATGAAGTCGGTGAATTCTAAAACATTCTAAGTGTAAAACGTAAGATTAACAGGAATCTTATAAATATCACATTCAATATCAAATTTTCAAATAACTTCAGTTTGGATGGACTGATAGTCCTGAATTTTAAAAAGATATAAATAGAAGCAAACTGACTTAGAATACTTTAAGTTAACTTAAAATACTTTAAGCGCCTATTACACAAGAGAACATTTCAGATCAGATTTTTTCTGCCACAACTGTAATCTTCTATAAAACCTTCCCAGAAACTCACGTTATTATAAGACGCCCTTTTTTCATAAATAATTTCCGTAATTACACGATACGCGCACATCAACGTCACAAAGCGCACTTAATTTGTATATGAAATATGACATACACGCTATTAGACGAGTATGTTGGTATGCCACAGAAATCAGAAAATCTAAAATTTTTAAAAACCAACATGCATGTCCGACATACACGACATAGATGTATTAGACAGTGTTTTTTTGGTATGCTACCAACATGTATGCCTGTGTAACAGTCACTTTAAAATTAAGGTATCCGGTATTCATATGTTTTCATAGTTAATTCATGTTTAATTTCATATCTGGTTTTATTTTACAATTTCCGAAAAACCGAACGATACCGGTTAACCCGGTTTTGTACTAAATCAGGAATTCGACAACCGGATTGTTTGAAAAGCGTATTTTTTGAATAAACCGGAAACCGGTTTTCTGAAAAATTCAAGTATTTGAACACTATGCACCTAACTTAAATTTAACCTTTTGTCAAAAAGGTATAACAAAAGTGTACAAACGTGATTTATCACCAATAACTGAGACAGGGAATAAGAAATTTGTCATATGCAATTGCTATTAAATATGAATATGAACAAAAGGTTATGTGACAACATTTAACAGCTACAAAAACTATTCAAAGGTACTCTTTTATACCAACTTCCCACTCAATGAAAAGAGTTATGCTTTAATTAAACAAAATTTATTAATAGTCTTGCCTTTATAATGATTTCAAGATAAAGCTTTTGTTGCAAAAAGAGTAAGAGAGGACACCACCTTTCATAAACGAAAATTTGATTACGACACAACTCACTTAATCAGATGATGATGAAGACCCCCAGTATGGGAAACCAGTAAAGAAAAAAAAACTTAAAATTCATAGACACGTTTTGTCACTTTACACATTTCACATTATCTTCCTTTAACTGAGACAAAAACAATAGCACCGTACCTCAAAGCAACAACACCAACAACACTTGTATCCTTCTAACGCTGTTTCCCCTTTTTCTCGTAGAGTTGTGAAAAATTGACAATTTACTAAAAGAAAAAGAAAAGAAACAGACGACAAAACTTAACAACTGTTAAAAAAGATTCGTTTCATTTAAAAGTAGCAAAGAGTAAGAGCACGAGAGAGTTATATAGAAAGAGACGGAGTAAACTCTTTCCATCCTGCAAATAATTCTAAAGTATTTTCCGGTCTCCCACAGGAAAAAGCTGATGATTTGAAGTTTAAAAGTCGCGTCTTTTTTCTCTGTGATGATTCAAATTATTTGTGGAGAACATGTCTCAAGTATGCTTATTTATGATTTCATTTCGTTTCGCTTTTTTTTATTTTGTTCAAAACTTTGTTACTATGTATATCAGTTTTTTTGTTTGTGGGACACAATTTTTTTTCTGACGAACTGCTTCACAAATTACTTGCGAATAAATCAGTTATTCCCTTTATGCCATATTTTAGTTGTATCGTATTTTATAACCATCCTTTTTCTGGGTAAGAAAAAATTAAATGTTTTACCGCACAGTGTTAGGAAGTTTAATGTAGATAGGTAAAAATGGCACGTCAACATTGTGAATAATTTCCGAATTTTAATTTATATTTGCAATTTTATTCTAAATTTTGATGTGATTAACTTAAATACAACTGTGTGAGTTTTTCAAATTTATCATTTGCACTTGCCAGGTCTTGGGCCCTGTTAAATGTCTTCGGAAGTTATTATAAAACACAGTGCGACAAATGATAGGTGCCAGTAAGCGGCGAGTGTGCTGTTTACATCCCAAACGAGTAAATTATTTGTTTGTTGAATCTCATAACTTCGTTTTGTTTTCGTTCACCGTTACACCCATTTAAGCTAATTCCTTTTGTATACCTGAGACCTGTAGTCACATCCTGCAGATTTCAGCCGATGATGTATTTATCATCAGCAAGTGAATTTTGTTGAATATCGTTCCATTCGAGTTAAGTGAGACTATCCTCATTATCACCTCCATCAGTATGTTGAAGAGGCCACATTTTAGGCTGTCGACTTGTCTTACGTCACATCTGTAAATCCCCCTGTCCACCGTTGGTAATTGGCGGGATGTCTACACTTGCGCTACCTTCGGGATCATGCAGAGTATAATAATGTTTTCTCTATCACTATGTTGAAGAGGCCACAATTTAGGCTGTCGACTTGTCTTACGTCACATCTGGTACGAAACGACTCAGCAAGGTCCTTGCCAATATGCACTGAAAATTTCGTGTCGGTCAGTTTCATTTCGCAAAAGCGTATAATCTTCGCAGAAATAGAAAACTCGAGCAATACCAGCTTATCGAGTTATCGAAGGCAGCTTTACAAACGATAATAAATGTCGATTTGTATTTCTTGGGTTTTTTTTCAGAGTTTGCGGCATGTTACATAGTTCAACTTAAACATGTGAACTTATCTTATATTGTACTTTTTTATTTGACACTAATGACAAAATCATATCGAACAAAAAATATTAACTTCGGTCAAATAAATTTCGATGCTACACAAGGTCGCAGAAACATCCCAAACTCGTCGACCAATTCTCTCTACCAATTTCTTGGCATCAATTGCCTCTTTCAGATTTGTTCCTATCGTCACTGCAGATTCGAGTCAGTCAGTATCATACCACAAAGTCTTAACAGCTGTGCAGGGATACCAATCTCAGCCATGACAACTAATAGTTACTATCGCATCAGACTGTCGACTGTGCAGCTTTGTAATCGATTAACATGGTAAGTGTTGATCTATATTTCTTGAGTCTTTTCAGAATTTGTCATAGTGTAATTGTCAGGTGGGTCGTGGATTTACCAGGTACAAATCCACACTGATAAGGTCCAATCAGTTTCGATGGAATAGGTTTTAGTTTCTTACATAACACACTAGACAGTACCTTGTACACTATGGGTAAAAGGCTGATCCCGAATAAGTTGGTGCACTTGGATCGCGTTTCTTAAACACAGGACATTGGACACTCAAATTCCAATCATAGGGCTTGCATTTCTTTAGCCAAATCGTGTTTATGAGCTGCTGCATGCACGTTGCCAGTCTTCGCCACCGGCCTTAAAAAGCTCTGTTGGCAGTTCATCGGCTCCCGCAGCTTTATAGTTTTTAAGCCGAGCAATTGGCGTCCAGTTCTACAATCTAATCCGTGTTCGATGATTGGTGCGATTTCGTCACTTATGCTGCCTTCGGAAACGAGTAGAGATCGAAAGTGTTCCCTCCATATTTGCAGCACACTCTGAGTGTCCGTGACCAGATTACCGTCTCTGTCCTTTTAAGTGGGGGTTCCTATTCCAAAACCTTAGCTTTTCACTATTTGATAGAACTTTCGGGCTTCGCCTTTATCCCTGTCGTTAACGATATCCTGGCTCACTCTTTTCTTTCGCAGATGCTTTTTCCGCCTGAACAGGCGTTTTATCTCCTTCCTCTTCTCATCATAACGCTCCGTTACCGCACGCGTCGCCATTGGCTGCAGTCTTGCCTTGTATGCAGTATACATTTCCTCAGACATTTTGCGACATTCTTCACAGTACCAGGGCTTGTCTGAGCGTGGTTTTCCATAACCTAGTACGGTCGTTGCGGCAGCGGTCATAGAATTCGCAAGATGCGGCCACTGCATGTGGGAAACATCAGAATTAGGGGTATTTCTTTGCAGTAATTAAAAGAGTGGATTAGAGTATGCATTGACTATCTCGGTGATATGCAGCATTGCGATGTCTAGCCTTCTTTGCGTTTGGTTACGAGCAACTTTAGCACAATTTAATCGCATGCGTACCCTGGCTGCGACAAAGTGGCGATCCGAATCAGTCAACATTTGAATCACATTTGCACTGAGAATCACATGCACGTCCATAACGATTGGGACATGCCTCCCATCGATTACCACGTGCTTAATCTGGTTTCTTGTCTTTATGCGGGAATCTTGTTACTCTCACTACCATGTTTCTTGCCGATCAATCCGAATACGCTATCGGAGGTGTTGTTGCCTGGACTTAATTTTCCGATTACTGTATTTTTCGTATGTTAAAAATAAAATCTCAAGAACAATTTTAATGTCATTGGCAAGGCAACGGTCATATATTCCTTCCAGGCGCTCACAGAGTGCATCAACCATATACTCGTCTTTGATTTCCGTCGGGGCGTGTACACAAATAAGCGTGATGTAAAAATATTTCGCCTTGATGCGGATAGTGGCTATTCGGCCATTTACATAGTAAAACAGTGAGACCAGTTGTTGAAGTCTCTTGCCGACTATGAATCTTTATCCAAATTCGTGTCTTTCTGCATGGCAGCTATAAAAAGATGTCAAAGATTTTTCGTTTATGTGCATCCCTGTCTCGTCCATCGCATTTCCTGTGTGTCGGTGACGGCAGCCTTGTATTTTTCGAGGATATTCAATAATTGGGTAAAGGCACCATCTCTGTAAAAAGTTCGGAAATTACAGGTGGATATCCTTAAACCAAGGTCCTTAAAACGTTTGCAGGCGTCGTCAGAATTTGAGGGGTTTTTGTCATTTGTTTTCGTAAGACCATTTTTCTTATGGAGGTTGGCCAATTAGCGGTAGCCACTAAGAGAGCAGTCTTGTTTAAGTAACTGCTGTTACCTACTCCCTATGACGCATCGGTGATAACATGTTATTGCCCGGGGACCTCCAAAGAGAGAATCTGGTTATTCCTAAGTAAATAGCGATCAGGAAACTCAAATTCAGAGTATAAGAATGTTTCCTCCATATTTGCATATTTTGTATATCTCTCTTTACAGGAGGAGATTCTTGTTTCATTACATTTGCTTTGTACTTTTTGGTTAAAATTACGAACTTTATCACTACCTCTGAACTTTTCGATATCTCGTCTTCTCCATAAATCATTTTCCGTCTTCTTCGTTTACCATAGCCTGTAGTGTTGCTTTGTATGCAGTAATGTAATATTTTCCCCAAGATAATACTCAATATCCTTTATAGAACCAGGATTTTTTTAATCATGGGTTTCTATTCCCAAGTAATGTCAAGTACATTTCCGCTACGATCATGAGTGCGCAATATGTTGCCACTGAGTTTAAGGAACATCAAAGTTGGTTGAAATAACCACTTGCTATCTCAGTGATATGCAACTTTACAGTGTCTAGTTTTTATTTTGTGTTTGGTCACGAATGTCTAGCGCATTGCCCCACAAATCACAGTACGTCCATGACGTTTGAGACATGCATTCCATCTATTACCACATGATCAATATCGTTTGTCGTCTTTTAATAAGGAAATATACAGGTTGCCTTGTTGATATCTTTATGATTGATCTGCATAGTAGAAGAAATCTAACCCATCCCGAATTCGAGGCTATTGCTGTTGAACAACAATTAACACTGACGCCAGCTAGTCTTGCTCCACCATTTTATTCTGACTCATCACATTTTTCTTCTTTCACATTTGGCAGCAGCAACAAAAATGCACCCATCTGTAGTCGGTCTTTTGTGCCCCGAATATAGTTATTTCAGATGACAGCTCTTTCATCTGTTCCATCCAACAAAGTTTTGGTCGCCCCATTCGAGTTGGAACATTTTCATGCATTCGTACAACGTGCCCAAGCCAACGCATTCGGTCTATTTCACCGCGATTGACTAGGTCAATGTCGCTGTACAGCTCATACAGCTCGTGGTTCACTCGAAGACGATACTCGCCGTTAACGATAATGGGTCAAAATATTTTGAGAAGTATTTTTCTCTCGAAGACTCCCAGAATAGATTGATCCGCTTGTGTCATTGCCCGAGAGAGAGAGAGGGATTTGTCATTAAATCGATTGCTTAGCGCACAGTAGAAGTGAGTTGCGATCAATACTCGTATCTTGATTTCCAGGCTGCCATTATTATTTTTGTTTACGGCAGAGCTAAGGTAGAAAAATATATCTACCACTTCAATGTTAAAATTGTCAACGTCCCAACCGAGTAGAGTCCTTTTTCATTTATCATCAGACCCACTTTCACCGACTGCTTCTTAATGCCCAAAAAGGCCGCAGTAACACGGCCAATGATATCTATGTCATCGGCATACGCCAGCAGCATGTGACTTATTTTAAAGATCGTACCAGTCCTGTTTACTGCAGCATTGTACATGATCCTCTCCATTACGATGTTAAGTGATCGCATGCCAGACGTCTTATCTTAAGCCCCGCTTGGTTGAAAATGGCTCAGTCTGATTTTTGCCTTTTTTCACTGAAGACTTCGATTTAGTCAATGTCATCCCGCAAAGACATAGAAGTACATTCAATCCTAACACTGTGCTCGAATCACACTTAACATCGTCAGCTAAGTCCTCCCCCCACCACTTACCTTACATTATCGTCAACGTCAACTTGTTCGTCATCGTCACCGTCATCTTACCCACATCCAACTTACCATCACCATCGTCATCATTATCGTCATCATCATCATCAGCAGCGCGTCTACTTGACGTTGTTAATTTAATTTCTTTTGGTTTTGCTTTTAAATCATTCTCTTTGGCGCTGTCGACTTCAGCCTTGACTGCTGCTAACCAACGGGTGTAGGCAAAAGGATTCATTAAAAGGAATTTTCGTTGGTTTTTTCTTTAAATTCTCTACCCAGGAATACAAACAAACAAACAACCAAATAACAGCAGCCGAAAAAAATGTGCCACCCTCATTTTTTTTCTCTGCCACCGTTGTTCCTTTAAACTTTTCCTCTTTTGCTTATTAGGTTTTTTTTCTTCATCTTACAGGCTCATTCAAAAATTTTAAATGAGCCTCCACCACCACCACTTTTTTGCCAGAGCATTCATTATGAAATGAAAGAAATAACGCCGCTGCTAATGTTGCTGCCAAAGGATGTACGTTGATGAAGGATTCTCGTGGCAACAGCAAGGATTTGCCAATGCTTTGCTATAAAACTTTTTTTTTTTTAATTTTGCTTTAATATTATTTTTTAGGGATTGTTGATGAGTTTTTTTGCCTTCAAATTCTCTGAAATCAATATTAACTCTTTGGTTGAGCGACGATTGAGAGAGTAAGCAAAGAACCAAGAGAGCCGTAATAAGTAAAAAAAGGGAATTTTTTTAATTTCCTTGTCCTAACTTCAATTTGATGAATTCCAGAACATAAGCTGAAGCTGCTGCTGTTGATGGCAACGCTGATACTAAAGGAAATCTGGTTCTTGCCACAAGCAATTGTTGGCTTTAAAACACTAAAGCCTTAAAGGATTTGAAAATTTTTTCAAAGCTCAAAGTGAATTTTTCAATTTGTCCCAGCATGTATGTGGTGGCGATGGTCGGACCTACTAGATATTAATGTACAAATGTATGGACGAATGTGTAATTTGATTTTAATCGATTTCAATATTCAATCGCAATTGACTGTATTTGACACTCACAACATTTACGTGAAAGAGGACACAACGCACATGTGACAGTTCGCCCACAAATGTGTCACACGCATTGTATATTCACAGAAAGGGCAA
The DNA here is from genome assembly GCA_964034835.1 of Muscina levida. Lineage (NCBI taxonomy): Eukaryota > Metazoa > Arthropoda > Insecta > Diptera > Muscidae > Muscina > Muscina levida. The sequence goes on from OZ035884.1 coordinate 83,634,290, forward strand.
AAACTAAACTTCCGTTTGAAGTGTCCACATATTGATTGTCACCCAAGGAACACACACACTCGTATATACATGTAAACGGAGACAGTGGAACGAAATCATATGTTTCCAAGAATTGCAAGGAGTGATATATAGATTTTTGTGACATAACCAATTCGTAGTTTATGCGTTTAATATGGACTAAATGACACTACAACACAGTACAACATTTTTGATCTCATTGATTTAGGACTCAATTCTGAGAACTGTACGTGAAAGAAGCCCCAAAAAGAAGAAGTTCTGCATCATTCGTCAAGTTACATACCATAACAGTTTAATGTCCCGTTTTAGATTCTTTTGTTTGATATAACTCGAGCACAATTGATTTGGCTGATGATTTACGTGGAATATTACTTATGATAATCATACGCCACCATATAACAAAAGAGCCTACAACGTGACAAATTCCCCTATACGATACTTTCTAACTTCAAATCGATATAACATTATTATGGCATGTAACTTGACAAAACGAATGATGCACAACTTCTTCTTTTTGGGGCTTATTTCACGTACAGTTCTCAGAATTGAGTCCCAAAATCATGTATTGTACTATGTAATTTTCTTAAGTCGTAATGCCTTCATAGTTCGAGAAAAATTACAAATTTATTCCCTTTATATGTTTTCGAAAAAATGTATTCAATGTTTTTTCAAAGACTGTTGTTATGTTATGTCGATGAGCCAGCTTTATGATACTGACATATTATATCGAAGAACGGTTGAAGCAGCGTTTACCATAAAATCCGTCATATATTGCCTCAGAGTTGCTGGCACTCTAGATTTAAAGTATTTCCATAGAAGTAGTATTGCTTTCACAGCTTAATGTCTTCATCGGCATATTGCTCCTTGAACTGTTAAGGTATCCCTACCCCTTTTCGTCCCACTGTCCACTGTCAATATCCTTAAATGCACGTGTAAGTAGTTTTTTCGTTCACCTCTTATTACCCGCAAAGAAATAGATTCGTAACACAACAACAACAACAAAAACACAACAGAAAGGAAACATAAATGAATAAATGAAGAAGAAAAACATTTGAAATAATTGTCAATTGGCAAATTGATTTGTACCTGTGAATAATCTCGTTGCTTACCACTCCATTTACGTTCTATAACATCCATGTGCATGTGTATGGGAGTGATGGTTTCCTAGGCACACACACATGCGGAAATATCCAAAACAGACATGAGCCCAACTACACCCACGGTGACCTTTAAAATCCCTTAGCCCTCGGCCCTGGGACATTGGGAGACTGGTAAGTGAAAAAAAACGAAAAGAATAACTCATACATGAAAATGGGAGTGAGCTTTTGATATGGTTAGAGGTAGTAAGTTTTTTAAGGCTTAAACGCTTTATGCAAACACACACACGGGCACAAACAATGAACAACAACATCATAGCAAAACGGACAACAATATTTTATTGGTGAAAATATACAGAGAGCGTCATAAGCAAGTCTGTAGGAGATTGCATACGTATACGCCACACTAGCCTTCATTAAAAAAAACAGGATGTTGTTATTCTGATGGGTGATTTAAACGCACAAATCTGGTCGGATAAAACTGGGCTGTAGCATATCTTGGGCAGACACGGATTATGTCAACGAAATGAAAATGATGATCTTTTAATAGAGCTGTGCATAACAACTACCATGTTGTTGCTGGTTCAACATTCTCTCATAAGAGATGTCACAAAGTGACCTGGTGCTCACCGAGTAATATAACTGAAAACCAGAGCGACCATTTTTGTACCCTCACCCTACGGGTAGGAGGATTTATATCATTTGTTACGACCCAAAAGTATAACACATAGAAGAAGTCACTTAGACCCTAGGTTTCTTTGAAACAAATTCGATTTATGACTTTTTAAGCCGTTTGAGTCATGTCCGTCTGTACGTCGGGCTGGTACGCACGATAACTTTCGAAAGACGCAACCAATTGTTTGAAACTTTGCATGGGTAAAAATATATCCCCAAAACTACGTACGGTATTGCAAATGGGCTACGTTCATACAAATGTACTCCTCCACCCACTTTAGAAATCGAGTAATAATATCAATACACCCAACGCGATCGTTCCTACTTCCGTATTTAGTAAAGTTATAGCAGGATAAAGTTTTGGTGACAAAATCTGGAAGTCTAGCCACGCCCCTTCTGGTACCTCCCATACATATGTACTATTCCGCCCACTTTAGAGATGGAGTAATAATATAAATATATCCAAATTCCGAATTTAGTAAAGCTTAATCAGGGGGGAACAAACTGGAAGTCTACCCCCTTCTAGTACCTCCCAAACAAATGTACCACTTTGACCACTTTATAAATCGAGTAATAATGTTAATATACTAGAACATTTTATGTTTTACTGAGGTTGAGGGTATATGTTAGTCAGTTTTCCCGACTAAAACTTTCTTACTGGTTGTACTACCAAGAAGTGGAGAAAAAGCATTACTGATGACAAAACTTTTAGGAGCGCAGATGTTGCTTCCCACCTTTTCCTGGTCATCGCGGGAATCCGCATGCGGTTAATGGCGTTACGCAAGCAGTCCCTAAAGACTAAGTTCCGGTCTTCCTGCTCTGCGTCGTCCTTCAGGTTCTCCTTCAAACACCTTTATCGCTGAAGCATTTACATCCATCCTGGCAACATGTCCCAGCCTTCGAAGTCGCTGGATTCTGACTCTTTTAGCTGCATCGATGTCATGGTAAAGTTCATACAGCTCATTGTTCATCCGATGGCGAAACTCGCCGTTGACACAGATAGGTCCATATATTTTTCAGAGTACTTTTCTCTCGAATACTCTCAGGTTCTGTATGTCCGTTGACGTTGTCGTAAGCACCCTCGATTCGGCAGCTTACATCAGAACGGGTAAAATTAACACCTGGTACAGATGTTTCTTTGTATCTCGAGAAAACGTGTGTACCTTAAGTGCTGCCGAAGTCCATAAAAACATCTATTGGCGAGCACTATTCTCCACTTAATTTCTTGGCTGACATTATTATTCTTGTTGACGGAAGATCCGAGGTAGGTAAACACATCTACTACCCCAAAACAAAAATTTTTAACGTTCACGGTACGTCTCCATCCAGAGGACTCTTTGTTCGTTGAAATCATTATTTTTGTTTTGCCCTTGTTGATCGCTAAGCCTATTTTTGATGAGTCCTTTTCTAGTGATGAGAAAACTGCAGTAACTTCTCTCAGATTTCGGACATTGATGTCTATATGATCGGCATATGCTAGTGACATGTGGCTCATGTGGAATATGGTGTCATACATGTTGACACCAGCCTTTCTCATCACCTTCTCGATAACTTTATTAAATAGTGTGCTATCACCATGCCTAAAACCTCTTCCCGTGTTGTATGGTTCAGAGTGATATTTACCAATTTTAACCGAGGATTTGGTGTTTTCCAAGGTACATCTGCAAAGTCGAATCAGCTTTGCAGGAATACCAAACTCATACATGGCCTCATATAGCCTATTCCTTATTGGAGAGTCGAAGGCAGCTTTGTAGTCGACAAAGAGATGGTAAGTGTCGATCTGCTTTTCATGACTGTTTTCCAGGATTTGTCGTAAGGTGAATATTTGATTTACCAGGTCTAAAGCCGCACTCACCAAAGGCACGTTTCCAGGCGTCACCACGTGTAGCTACTCAGTCCGCACTAGTACCACGAATAAGGAGCTATGTGAAGAGATTTGAAGGGCAATTGGCAAGGATCACTCTGGGTATGCCAAGTTAAACCAATCAGAATCTTTACCTTGCATCACATTCCCGACGCTGGCTGGTTAAAACCCTGTTCAAAGTACCTAAAAAGGGTGATCTTTCTTAATGTAAGAATTACATTTGCATTACGCTACTAAGCTCTCCTTAGCAAAACGGTTACTCAACAGAATTCAAGTCAAGCTGGAATTAACTCTCCGCAAACAGCAAGCTGGTTTCCGCGCCAATCGCTCTTGCACGGATCACATCGTCTCGCTCCGTGTAATCCTAGAGCAAGTCAATTAATGGCAGTTTAATCTTCAAATATGTTTCGTGAACTTCAGCACAGCCTTCTACAGTATATGCAGAGAATCAAGCATTCGCCATGCTAAACAAAGTCTGGTCTTCAAATGAGATTTTCTGCAACACCAAACTTAAACTTACTTAATTTCCCTTTACAAAACATTAATGAGGTATAGGATAGTTTCTCGCGTTGTTGTGAATTAACATGCTTTCTATTTTTAGATTCACAACTAACGGCACCTACTTGCTTATCGACGAATGCGAACGTCACTGTTTGAGAAGCTTTTTAATAGACATGCCGATTGACTCGACACTTATACTGCAAAGTTGCTGTAGACAACATTGAGGGGCCAGCAATAAAAGAAAAAATATTTATTTTTTATATAACTGACACGTGAAGCCAGAAGTTGAACCTGGGAGCTCCCGCATGTTGGGTTCGCGTGTTCTAACCATCATGCCGCATGATCGGCGCCGGCACCTATAGGTTCTATATATATATATAGAAGCTATAGCTTCTGCCAATGTAACATGAAACAATCTGAGAATCCTGGCCAAGGATCGTACCAAATACAATTCTTATCTTTCGGCCCTACGCACAGTGGCATTTCGGCGGAAAAAAGGGTTTTTCAACTTTCCAATTTCAAAATTATTTTGTTTTGTAAAGAAATATTTGGATAAGAAAAATTTAACAAGGTTTTTTATGAAAATTGAAATTTTGTAGTTAAAAAAGTATTATTCAATGAAATTAGATTAAAATTATTGTCCAAATAAAGAACTTTTTGTGTGTGTAAGTTTATAGCTATGGCTTTTGTTTTATTTTTTAGTGAAAATATAGCACTTACCCTTTTATAAGAAAAAAAATTATTGAAATTGGAAAAGTAAACTAATTATTATAATTTATCAAAATTAAACTAAAAAATATCAACTTTTCACGTTTTGATAGAAAAAACTTTATGTGCTTTGCCTTGCTTAGCCCTCTAACTATAAAAAAAATGAAAGGTCCGAGTCTGAACTTTCAATTAAGAAAAAAAAATCACCGCCAAATACTGTCCCTTTTAGTAACATCGATTTTAATGCATGCTTTTGTGCGATATTTTCTATATATTTGAAGGCTGATATCTTTCGCGAAGGGTTGTTTGGGATATTCTCTTCTTTCGAATGGAGACTACACATGTTTAACTTTTGAACAAAAATTAATATTTTTTAACTTATATGCAATTTTCATATGATTCTAGACAGGGAAGAAAAACACCTACAATCACAACTTTCAATGGGCGTAAAATCTAAAGTAGGCGTGGCATCCCCAATATGTTTAATTTTTTTTCATGAGGAGAACTCAATTAAGAAGTGTTCCGAACTTCGAGTCCCTAGGTCTGAAAATAAAAATTTTGGCAAGTGCAGTTATATGGGAGGTGGGTGTGGCAGTAGGCGGTTTTCCAAGATTTTTTCAAAATTTCTTAATTTAGCCCAGAGAAGTGTTTCTGCAAAAGTTCATGCTGTACGACCACTCCTTCTATTTTTTTCCAAGAAATGTATGGGGCGGTGCAACTGTGCTACGCTCCACCCGGAGTTAAAGGAACTTATATATGTATATAAAAGCTTAGTTAATTAGAATAAAAAACAATATTAAAAGCATTAATTGAAAATTGAATTACTATAATTAAATGATATTCGTTATCAAATCTGACGTGTCAGTATCGAGATATATGTCAGGCCGAACAAACAGTCATATTTCGTATACATCACACTATCCATCCAGTAACATAACTCCAACTGGCTTACTTTTTCTATCACTGTATACACATCCTTTGCTATCCTTCACAGCAGGTTATCTATTCCTTTTTTTTAATATGTATTATCAAACAAACAAAAATTGCTCCCGCTTTACTTTCATTCATCCGTATGTATGAGTAAGTGAATTGAGACTATTTTTCCTTTGGCCTATACTGAAGTTTGCCATAACTACAAATCTTTTACTACTTTATTACACACAGTGTGTCAGTGTGTGTCACGATATATGTGTGTGTTGGTTTAGAACAGCTTATGGTTTGTCTTTGAAATAAGGCCACTTCCGTTTTCCGGTTACTTTAACTTGTTTTCCCCGTTACGTTCAGTTGCTTACATATACTGTGAGCTGTGACCACTCGTACGACCCCCTACCACCAATATGTTTATGTTCATGTGAGCTGGTGAACGTGTCGGTGTGTTTTGATAGATTTACTTTCACTTTTTGTTTTGCGTGGGGGCATTACACTCGTGTGTTTGTAGACGTCTATATGAGAGTGTGTTTGTTTTTGTACATACATGTGTGTGTGTTGCTACATGTGTGTTTATTTTTGCCTTTGTGTGCCAATATTTGATTGATATGTAAACACAGTTCTTGACTTTTACTTTCTAATTTTCTTTAAATCTTTTCATGACTGCCAACACTCCCCGTTTCCATGCGACAATAATACGAGGAATAATCTGTATTTCACAACTATTTTGGTAATTTGTTTTATGTTAGAAATACAAATATTTTATTAGATGTGAAAAAAGCCCTGTGGTGCACTTTTAAAGATTTAAAAAAAAAACTAATATCCTTCAGGTTCGTTGCTATGAAAGGGAAGATATTGCGTATGCTGTTCCAGTTAAGAGCCATCGGCGACATTGGTGAAAAGGTTCACTAAATGCTCAATTATAAATCAGTAGATAAAAAGGTGATGATTGGAATCTTAGTGTCTTATGTCCTGTGCTGATAAAAGGTGATCTAAGTGTGCTTCAACTACCGCATGATCAGCCTTTTACCCATTGCATATAATGTCCTGTGCTATGTGCAAGACTACAGCCAGTGTTATCCAACCTGATCGGGAATTATTAGTGTGGCTTCAGGTAAATCATCAACCGACCAGATATTCAGGCATCGACAAATGTAGTAAAAGAAACAGATCGACACGTACCATCTTTTCGTTGATTATAAAGCTGCCTATGATACGGCCGAAATTACTTGAAGCCATGGCTTAGTTTCATATTCCGAAGAAGCTGAAATGACTTTGTGGTATGACTCTGACTGACACGAAGTCTTCAGTGAAGATTGGCAAGGACATTACGGTGCCATTCTATACCAGACGTGGTCTAAAACAATGAGGAAAGTTGCAGGAAACACGAGGGGCACGATATTCAACAAAAGCACTATGCTAGTTACGTATGCCGATGACGTCGACATCATTACTCGAAAACTGCGATATGTGACTGCAGCCTTCTCAGATATACAGAATAAATCTGGAAAATGGGTATAAGGGTGAACGAGGACAAAACGAAATTATAAGTGTCCCAAAGAATATTTGGGAACATTTAAAGTTGGTCCTTAGAAACTTTTTACATTAAAAATTAGCACCAACTACACGAATTAAAAACACAATCTCCTATCTTCACTAATAAATTGTTATTTGTATTTTTTTTTAAATTGTATTTTTCGTTAACCTGAAAATCATTTCCGAACCCCCTTCTCCACCCATTTCTTGTAAACGCTATTCAAATTATTCCTCAAATTACTCTTTAAGATATGCGTGTAATACAAAACCCTCCCAAGCAAAATATGCTACATTTCTTCATCCTAATGAATGCTATACATTTTTTGCAATCTTAAAGATGTTTCTAATTTCCAATGTGAATACGTTAGAATACCATCATGGAATTCAATAGATGCCTCATTTTCCTTCATTACGATTTTCATCATTTGCGCCAAGAGGTGTATACGCAGAAAGACATATCACTCACACCACGTTCCGCTGCTCCGCTACGCAAAATTGTCGATTACAACAACCAACAACAGTGGCATCGGCATACCCTTGTCGTAGGACGAGTAGTACATGCTCAGCGTCACAACTCTCAAAGGCTTCATTCCATGCCGTGCTTAACTCTTATCTCGTGCATATTTTTCAAATTAATAACGAAATCTAAAAAAACGCTTTTAAATGTAAAATGTGTTTTCTTCCTGCGACAGCGCTGTCGCCGCACTTCTTCTGTATCTCATTAGAGAGACCTGGGGTGGTGGAGGAGGCCCTATACAAAAAAAAACCCATCATGAATTGTTGAAGTCACCCCTCGCGTGCCTGGCACATTAGAGGAAAAGACACTGTCAGCCCGGCGAAAAAAAAAATCATACCCATCAGTGTAATTTTTTTTTTCTGTATACCGTAGCTGTAAATTTTTTTTAATACTTTATCCTTTAAAATGCTCATCTGTGCTTTTTTCCGTTCTTTGTTTTCTCTCCTTTATGTAGTCTACTTTTGGGCGAGCGGAGGGGTTAGGTAAGAGGTATGTATTGCCAAAGCATGCAACATTTTTTTTCTTCGTATTTTTTGTTTGTGCTCTTATTCTTCTGCGTGTGCCTCATAAATTATTGTGATTAACATTACTTTGCATGCCACAGATAAATAACAACAACAGCAGAGACAAATGAGTGCGTGCCTAGGAAAAAGGATTCCAACTCTATATCTCTACACTCTTTGTGAAGTTAAACTCGCAAGTAAGTGCGTGGCACAACCCTTTGTAATGAAATTCAAGATAATACACGTTACAGAGTTGTGGGTAATAAAAGGAAATTTTATTCACATTCTCAAGTTCCTTGAGATATGCTACAGTTGCCGCAATACAAGTAGGAGGCACATGTATGTTACGGATAATTTTGTTTCAGGTGTTATTGGAAATGAAAAATGAATTTAAAGCGATTTTGCTAACTAAAATGTTTAAAATTAAAGTAAAGGTTATAATAATAAATTTTATAAGAAAAACTTCACATGAAAATGTTTATCAAAAAAACACAGAATATTAATTTTCTTTAAGCAATAATTGCTAATAAGAAAATAACATATAACTGTGTATTTTTATATTTTGTTTCATTATTTTCCATATAAAGTACTTTCTTAGCTTATGGTAACATTTCGTTTTGAACGAAGAGCATGCCAATTAGCTCTTTATTTTGTATAAAAACTTAAATGTTGCTAGGAACTTTTTCAAAATTTCGTGCGAACAACTTGGTATTGCTTCGTCAACATTTTTCCACAATTTATGTATTTTGAAGTAAAATAATTCGACTGGGATTTCAAAACATTTCGTATGAAAGATCGGCACTTACGATAAAATTCCCACAATTATTATATGCGATTCTAAATCTTGCGTTTCTTATCCGCTTCGTCACACCAAAGTTCCCAGTAATCTGGAGTTTCCAATGGAGTATACCTAAAAAGGCTGCTTTCACATCCCGCAGTTTTCGGCGTATGATGTCTACGTCATGAACTTACACCCATAGCATGTGGCTTTTGTTGAATGTGTTATCACTCGCGTTAACTGCAGCTTTTCCCATTCTCATTTCCATCACTATGATGAAGAGGTCACATGACAGGCCGTCTTGTTTTAGGTCTCGACTGGTATATAATAGCTCCATAAGGTCCTTGCCAATCTTCACTAAGTGTAATCAGCTTCGCTGGAATACCAAACTCAGCCATGGCTTTGAGTAATTTCTGCCGTATCAGGTGTCGATCTTTTTCTCTTGGGCCTTTTCCATGATTTGCCAAAGTGTGGAAATCTGGTCAGTTGTTGATCTACCAGGTCTAAAGCCACACTGATAAGGCCCGATCAGAAGGGATAACACTGGCTGTAGTCTGTCACATAGCACACTAGACAGAACCTTATATGCGACGGGTAAAAGACTGATCACGCGGTAGTTGCAGTTCTCATTTGGATTACCTTTTTTCATAACGATTACGCTTAGATTCCAATTAGAGGACATGTACTCGTCAAGACGTGCGTATAAGCAGGTGCATTCCCTTTAGCAGCCCGAAATCGTTCCTTAAAACGTATAAAGTGGTTGACACGATGTCTGACCTACACATCTGAGGGAAATCTGATGTACGACATGTCGTACCGATGCCAGAAAGATTTTTGAATATAAATCGTAGAAAAATCAATAGGGAAATTCGTTGTTTCTTCAATAACAATTCGTTGTTTCCTCCAACACAGAGTTTCTAAATCGCTGCGAATTCTATCAATAAATAAGTAAAATTTCCCTTCAACGAATCGAACAGAATTCTGTACTAAATCGGTAAGAAGAGTTCAGACAATGTGCAGACGTGTCGGACATCAGCCAATGTCGGAGCTTTTGGTTTGCTGGGTGTCAATAAACTCAATCTCGCGTTAAATAGCATTCCTCACTGCTTTACTTTCACCTTGTGCCGTTCCCTAACAGCCCGGGTTAAAATTGGCTGTAGCTTTGCCCTATAAGCAGCATGCTGTTTCTCAGACGCTATGCGACATTATTCATCGTACCAGGATTCATCTGAGCGCCGTTTTTCATATCCGAACACGTTTTTTACAGCGGTTTCCATGAAATGCTCAATATACTGCCACAGTGTGTCGGGAAAGTCAGAAGTAGAGTCGTTGTGTCGTAGTAATTGGGAGAGCTGGTTGGAGTAGGCAGTGGCTACCTCTGGGGTTTGCAGCTTCTCGATGTGAAGTTATGATCCAAGCAAATTTCAGTAACTCGGATAACATGCACTTCTATGACACCATACCACAAAATATCCAAGTTGCCTTATTTATGCTAAAATATGGTTCTACTTACTACCTTGTTCCTTGTTGGACGTGTCGGTATGTAGTCTGAATTTGACGATCGAGGGACAAACATATTTCCTTTCTTTTTTGCATTAAAATCACGATTTTAATGTCGTAGTAGAAAACATCTTCAATCTCATCGTCTTTATATGCATCGGGCATGTGCACAAACTAGCCTGATGTATAAATGTTTCACTTCCATGCGGATTGTAGCTATTCGATCTCTTACAATTTCGAACCGCGAGGCATGATTTCTAAATCCAGATTCGTCCATTTTCGCATGATAGCTTTAATAGATGTCAAAATTTTTACGTAGCGACCATTCCTGTCCTTTTCATCTCATCTCCTGGATGGCAGTAATGTCAGCCCCGTATCTTTTGAGGACATTTGCCAGTTGAGTATTTGGCACATTTTCAATAGAGAGTCCTTAGTCCGTTCCAGGTTCATTTCCCTTAATCATGGTCCTCATAATATTTGCGGGGGTCGTCAAAATTTGGCGGATTTCGTTCGTTACATTTTCCATGTATTTTCATAGCCAGACCTGAAGGCGGCTAGTTGCCTTTCACTATCAGCCGATACTTTACATAGACATAAAAATGATGCCAAATATTAGAAATTACACAGTGCAGCAAAATAAAGTGGATAAATAACTCCTTTACAGCATGAAAAAATTCCGTAGAGACATATATTTTTTATGCGGAAGCTGTCGTGAATGAATAAAAATGAAATGAATGAAATAATAATCATGGTTAAATAACATTGCACCAATCTTTGATAGAAAATACGCTAGAACAATAAAAACATAGTTTTAAGGATCTATTTTGAAGCCAACTCAGGTTCAACAAAAAACGTCATCAGGCCATAACAAAAATATTTGACCTAGATAAGATCTGCGATTCCGGAATTTTAATGTATTCACCAAAAGTTTTATTATGTAATAGAGTCATTCACACCCATTGTATGCAAGCTTTCCTACACTAAGCGAAAGTTGAGTAGTAAGATGAAACCCATCGGTCAAAAATTACTCCCACCTCCCATACACAATCCCTCTTTTTGGGGGTGTCCGTATGTCAGTCCCCGCGATTACAGTAGTAATTTCAGAGCAATCAAGCTGAAATATTGTATGAAAGCTTTTCTGCTCTAAGCGGAGGTTGAGTATTAAAATGAGAACGATCGGTCAAAAACTACATTCACCTCCCATACAAACTCTCCCTTTTTTGGGTTTGTCCCTGTGATTACAGCCGTATTTTAAGAGGTATATAGCTGCCATTTTGTACGTAAGATTCAATATCTAAGCGGAGGCTACTTTTTAAGATAAGCAATGTCGGTCAAAAACTACTCCCACCTCCCATTCAAACTACCTATTTTGGGGTGTCCGCGTAACTACCCCCCGATTATAGCCGTAGGTTAGAAATTATTGAGCTGAAATTGTATATGCAAGCTTTAATCCTTTAATAGGAGCTTACGTTGTAAGATGAGCAATATCGGACGAATACTTCTCCCACCTTCCAATCAAATTCCCCCTTTTTGGGGGTGTCCGTCTGTATATCCCTATAGTTTATGAGCTTTTGGTTTGAAATTTGGTATGTAAGCTTGTGTCCAGAAGCAGAGGTTCTAAGATAGGCATGATCGGATTTAAACTACTCCCACATCCCACACAACTTCCCATTTTTGGGGAGTTACAAAATTCATAAAATCGAATAAAATCTATACAAAATTACTGACAAAATGGACGTGTGAAGCTAAAAGTAACGTCTACTTCTCACCAACTCCCCTGTTTTGTGGTACAGAGTTTAATAAAATATAGTTGAAGTGCAAATAACCAGTTTTACCACCATTTTTACAAATGGTGAAGGGTATCTGAGCTTCGGCATAGCCGAAGATAACCGCCTTACTAGTTACACTTAAGGTTTGTGATGATAGTGGAGGAGTCACAGAAAAGGGTGCGGATGAGATAGTTTAGCAACTATTGAAATAGCTATCCGCCCTGCCAACTGTCACATAATCCATTTCACACAAAAAAACAGATATAACTAAACTCATTAAAAAAAATATATTCTTTCTCGGCTATTATCACGGTAGTTTTACCTTGGCTGAGGTAGTCTCAGCCGCCTCCAGGATCTTCGCAATTGTGTATTTATTTTCTTAATTTATAATCTACAGATTTTATGTAGAACAAAACCCTTAAACTAAAGTGCAATCGATTACACTATGTAACAAGATTTTTGTCCCTGGGTTGTAATTGTTATTTCCTAGTCAGTTAGGTCCCAAAAGTATAGAAAACAGCTATTGTCGCAAGATAACTTTGCTTTTGTGACCATGGCAGCGCTTATCTGCGGTGATCAAGACAAATCCTGGGCACCTCATTTCGCCTGTGAAAACTGCAAAAGGATTTTGGAAGGTAAGACATTTTAAAACTTTATTGCTTTGTTATGGGTAAAATAATTGTTTTTATTAACTTTTGTTATTAGACGGTACTTTTCTTTTCTAATTTTTTTTTTGTCAGGATGGTACAGAGGGGAAAAGAAAGCTATGAAGTTTGCTGTGCCAAGAGTTTGGAGAGAACCCACTGACCATTCAAGCAACTGCTTTTTCTGCATGGTGGACCCTTCCAAACGTCGGACTGGCAAAAATCATATCAAATTATGTATCCTGACATTCCTTCATCCATGGCTCCAGTTCCACACAGCTCTGGCCTCCCCGTTCCTACTCCTCCTGAATCACATTGTCCTGGTCACAAAAGCAAAGTTTCCGAGGAATATTAGGTGGTTTTCATACTTTTAAGACATAACAGACTAGGAAATAACAATTACATCCCAAGGACTGAGAAATTTTTTATTTTTGTTACATAGTGTTATCTAATGTCCTTGAGACTTCTGATGGCAGAAAGTGATGCCTGGGGATATGCTTGGTCGGTAACCCCGTATCGTTACCTGGTGTTATGTATTGCGATGCCCGGAGATGTTTTTCTTTGATACAGGAAGGAGGCCCTTAGATAGGCGACGGTTATTCGATTACCGAAACAGGACAGGTACTGAACAGTTACAGGACAGGTGTAGGACAGATTTGACCGGTAAATGCTAATTCTGATCATGCCACGCGACCTTCATGCTGAAATTAGTTAAGCTCCTAAAAATGAAGAAAACTTTTGTCAGGCTCTGGCCTTACAAGGGCAAGGATTCGCTGATCAGACTTGAGGCCCGTTGTACAGACTCAAGGTCCGTTGAACAGGCTTATTGCCGGTTGTACAAGTTCAGGAACTTGTTATGTACACATATTGTTCGTTTAACAAAGATGCTTGTCATCGAACAATCCCAGAAGGATCAGGGGGCCAGATAATAATCCTTAATTTGACAATAAACTTCATTTTGGAGGAGTCACCGACCATAATGTTAGCAAAATTGTCGTCTCCTTATACTACACTGTAAGACAAATTTAAACTTTTGGTCTCACCCATGATCAAACTGACCAGATTCTGAAACTATCGCTCAAAAAATAATATACGTATCTTCCAGTTTTTCTAGATCAGCTCTTTTAAGATTTTTACGAGCAATTTAATTTTTGGAGGGAAGCTCCCATACAACGACTACTTCCTGTTCGCAGAACTCTGCGAGTTGTTTACAGATTTTGATGAACTTTTTTTTAATGATTTTTAAATGGCCAGGAGCGAGTTCTGACGAAGACAAAATTTAAAATTTGTCACGAATTAAGATTGTTACAAATTTAAATTATCAACAGATTTTGATGAATTTGAATAATAATATTTTTCAAATGGCCTGGAGCGGGTTCTGATAAAGCCCAAATTTACAATTTGTCACATTGTCTTGTCATAAAAATGATAGAGCAATTTTTTCATATGTAGAGTTGCTAAGTCATAAAATATATATAGGTATATGCTGGTTGAATACTGCTGGTCAGAACCCGCTCCATTCCAAAAAATTTGTGACAATTTTAATTTTTTGACAATCTTTATTGTTCGCTTCAGTAGAACCCGCTCCAGGCCATTTGTAAAATATTAAAAAAATTTTTTCAAAACCTGTTGACAAATTAAATTTGTGGCAATCTTAATTTGGGACAAATTTTAAATTTTGGCTTCGTCAGAACTCGCTCCTGGCCATTTAAAAATCATTAAAAAAAGTTCATCAAAATCTGTTAACAACTCGCAGAGTTCAGCGAACAGGAAGTAACCGCTGTATGGGAGCTTCCCTCCAAAAATTAAATTGCTCGTAAAAAACTTAAATGAGCTGATCTAGAAAAACTGGGAGCTATAACTTTGAGCTATATTTTCAGAATCTGGTGAGTTTGATCATGGGTGAAAAATCGTGTCGTACAGTGCTATGGCTGATATGAACCAAATGAGAATTACAAAGTAGTAGCATGTTTTATGTATACACTGAACGCCGCGATGTATTACTAAGAACCTCTGCGTTGCTGACCGTTGAAGCTGTGTGTGTTGTGTGGCAGTATGGTATGTCTTCTTTCGCATCGCAAAGAAGGTAATATGGTGCGGTGGAACAGCACCCGGCGGGCAATCGTAAGGTTGCGGGCGGTTTTTCTTTACTAGTATACAGCAAATGCAAATATTATTAGAAGAATGTTAATAAAATATTTTTGTAGATTCTAATTTGTGCCAATTCTTTTTAATTACATTTATATACATTTTAACGGTTATAAATCGTTATCTTAGATTCTTCCGAACGATATGTTATATACACAACCCCTCATAATGAAAATATTTATTACTTCCTCCATCTCAATATTCTTCACAATATTACAACATAATTTACTCTTACACGTGACACGCTCGAAAATATAATTTTTTCCTCACTTAAACAATTTCTAACAACATTTTTCCCTTCTACCTCGCAATGAACACATAAAGTCCTTCCTAAACAAGTCTCTCGTGTGGCCCTCATAATTTTCATGACATGTAAAGGATTGAAACGGAAAAAGGATTAAACAAATGCAATGACTTAATACTATACAGTTTCTACAGTGTATTTACTTTCTCGTTGTCTGGCTGATTTTTGGTTTCTAATTACCCTGTAAATATACACATATCCCCCAAACCAAAAAAACAAGAAAAAAAATATGATCTCTTTTGCTGTTTTAATACACCCAGATTCAGTGTTAAACGAAAAAAAAATACAAACAAAAAATACAAATCAAAAATTTCTGCTTCAGCACATGTTAAAGTACCCACGTTTTTTGCGTTCTATAGCCAGAAAATCCTTTTTAACACAAACAGCTAGAAAAAAAACACGATACCGGAAAAAATGCAGGCACACGCATTCAAAGCCTTCAGTTAACCCTTTGCCCACAGAACAACACCAAAAAAACGCACGCACACACGCTCTAAAAAACATGAATATTCACTTGTCAAATACAAAAGAATTTCAACAGAATAAAAAAAATGTTACCCAAAACTGAAAAAAATCGTGCACACACACGCACACAAAGGATTTGAAAAGGACTCTCAAACAACCACAACAACAAAATATGAACATTTGGATTTTGAAAGCCCACACAACGGCATCACCATCATCATTTTAAAAAGTAGACAGAAGTTTGAAAAAAATCCCTTCATAGACAGGAATTGCTGCATATAATAAATAGAGAAAAAAAATATCGAACGAAATAGTTTTAAACACAAAATTTTTTAGAATCTACTAAATCCACACAAAATGCAAATTAATAGTACACACGGACATGAAAAAAAACTGTTTCCATAACAATGGAAAACCCTTTCAGCAACTTTGAATAATCATAGCAACATAGCTGGGTGGTAACGAAAAAAACAACAGCCTCACAGTACGGCCACTGCAACAGAGAGAGGAGAGACCCACAAAAAAGGGTTGCGAAAAAAACGTCTATCCACAGGGCTCTAACAATTGATACTGAGAATGACAGCGGGCACCGTGTTACGAAACGTAATGACAAGTAGGAATTGGAGGTAGTATTTTACTTAGTTGTGTTTCATGGCTTATGTCAATGTTATCTCAACGAGAGTGGCTTAAGACAAAATTAGTTTCAGGACTTTTAAAAACAACTTAGCCATGTTGGACCGTCTGGCTGGCTAGATGGCTAAAGGACACGAGTAAATCTTTACTGATCCTTAATGTTATTTGAGCACGATTTTTGACATACACTGAAGGTCGTCCTAACTGAAGTTAGTCTGTTGTGGTTTGTGACCTCTGATATAAGTTGTGAGATTGGGTCCTTTGGTTCCAACCCTTTTGCTAAGTGACGTTATTGAGAGCGTGCGCTTAGCGCATGCCAATAGGAATTCCGCCATTTTAAATGTCAATATGTCTAAGTAACATTTAACGACGAAAGATGGCCGCATTAATACAATTATTAAAATTTAGTCAATGGCAATGCTAAAATTTAGGCGCTTATCAAGTTTAGCATCAATATTTTGTGAGATTTTTATAATCAATTTAAGCAACTGTAAAAATATCCACTCACTAATGGAATACTTATTTACTATTGATCTTTAACTTATTAATTTATTGTTGTTCTCAGTAACTCTAATAATTCCTTCATACCACCTCGTAACACTGTGCACTACTGCCAAAGGCTGATTTAAAATTCAAATTATAATATTCAAACATTTAAAATTTTTTTCACAAAGTCATGTACAGACTCGTTTTTTTCGTTGGATGGCCAAAAAAAGAGTTGAAAGCTGTACCCAGATCAACATGAGGGGTGACTGAGTGTTTTTTCAGATATCACAATTATATTTTTTTTCTTTCTATTCCGCAACAGCCAGGGCAATGAATCAAATACGCACAATAAGTGCAGAACGCAAATGTCCTGACAACGTCACAAGCTTCTAATTTGTTTATCAGGCACAGCCGACAATGAACGTAGTAGACAAAAAAAATTACCCCCCTTAGATAGCGTATAGTTTTTTTCCTCTTGTTTGGTATTGTTTCACTCTTCTGTTCGCTGGGTTCACTAAACGCAGCAAAGAGTTATGTGTGAGGCTGGAAAAAAATGTGTGTGTCCTTGCGTGAATTGAAGTTTGTGTGTGTGTGTGTGTGTCTGCGTATGCAAAGTAGGCAAAAAAAATGTCCTTTCTATTTTCAAAGGGTTATTCGCTTTCGCTTGATGTCAAATCGGTTTAATTTTGGCATATCATTAAAATCAGTTTTTCAGGATCAGTTTTTTTTTGTTTTGTAGTAGTGACACTTAAAAAATCTGTGTGTGTTTTTGGCAGGATAACTTTTTTTTATTTTTTAACTACGAAATCTGTTTAAATTTATAGGCTTCACTGGGCAAATAAATAATGAGAGAAAAAAATAACTCAACTGAGCACTTTCCATAATTAAAAACCAGAAAATCAAGAATATCAAAAAGAGTTATGTTAAAGGAAAAAAAAAGAAAAAGTGTATAGATTAAAAAGCTTACTTATGAAATGGTTATTGCTGCTACGTACAAATAATAGCATTACATTTTCTACACAAAGGGTAAAGGGTGGTCCAACCAAAACGCACAACTTACGAACATGGTTCATAAATTAGAGGATTGAAGAAATAAAGAATTCCATACGCTTCGATCTTCTGCGTGCGTTCTCCAGTTGGTCTTACCAGATGGTGAAACGTCGCCTACCACTTGGTCCTTCTAACACTTGGCACCCATCAAGAGGACTCTTTGTTGGTCAAAATCATTATGTTTTTGTTGTCTTCGTTAACCGCTAAAGCCAATTTTAAGAGATAAGAAAACTGCATTGACATCCCGCAGATTTCGGCCAACGATTTCTATATCATCGGCATAGGCTAGTGGCATGTGGTTCTTGCAGAATATGGTGCCAGACATGTTGACACCAGCCTTTTTCATCACCTTAACCATAACTATATTAAATAGTATACAGGACATGGTATCGCCCTGCCTGAAACCTCTTTCTTTCCGTGTTGAATGGTTCAAAGTAATCCTTACCAATCTCTATAGAGGATTTGGTATTTTCCGAGGTTTATCTGCAAAATCGAATAAGTTTTGCAGGAATACCAAACTCAGACATATAGCTATATAGCCTATTCCATATCGTAGAGTCGAAGGCAGCTTTGTAGTCGACAAAGAGGTGGTAGGTGTCGATCTGCTTTTCATGAGTTTTTTTCCAGGATTTGTCGTAAAGTGAATATCTGATCCGTCGTATATTTAAAAGTTCTAAAGCTGCACCGATATGGTCCAATTAGTTTTTCTAACATTGACTTTAAACAGCTCATGATTCATACGACGCTGACACTTTTCATTAACGATGATGGGCCCATATATTTTACGGAGTATTTTTCTCTGCTAGAACCGATTTACCCGCTTAAATCATAACCCAGGAACCATACATCAAGACAGGTAGAACCAGTAAAGCTGGTATAGCTGAATTTATGTTCGTTGAGAGCTGTATCTGTCATTTAATAGCTTGCTTAGCCCGTAATAGCATTTATTAGCAAGCAGGATTCTTCTCCGGATTTCGAGGCTGACATTATTTGTTTCGTTGATGGCGGTGCTTAAGTAGATTAAATTATCTACCACCATGAAATTATTCTTTGTTATATCCTTTTTCACCATTAGACCCATTTTCGCTGATTACTTCTGTATACCAGAGAAGGCTGCAGTCACATCCCGCAGTTTTCGATGATGATGATGTCTACTTCATCAGAGTACCCAAGTGGAAATAATAATAATAATAATATCGCGCCACTCGTATTTACTGCAGCTTGACTCATTATCATGTCCATCATTATGTTGAAGAGATCACACAATAGGCCGTCGCCTTGTTTTAGGCCTTGTCTGGCACAGAATGGCTCCGTAAGGTCCTTGTCCATCTTCACTGAAGGTTTTCGTATCAGTCAGCGTCATTCCTTCATTTAGCTTTGCTGAAGATTTCGTGTCAGTCAGCGTCATTTCGGCTTCGAGAAATTTCTGCCGTATCGGGATGTCGAAGGTGGCTTGATAAAAAAATCACAATTTCCCTGTGTTGTTGAGAATTAACACGCTATCTATTTTCAGATTCACAACTAACTGCACCTACTTGTTTCTCGACGAAAGCGAACATCACTGTGCCGATTGACTCGACACTTATACGGCGAAGGGGGCCGGCAATGAAAGAAAAATGTGATGACTGGAGCCGGGAATCGAACCACGGATCTCCGGCATGGAAGTCGAGTGTTTTAACCACTATGCCACGGCCGGTCCCTAAGGCAGCTTTATAGTCGACTTAAAGTTGGTACGTGTCGATCTGTTTCTCATGGGTCTATCCCAGGATTTGCCGAAGTGTATACATCTGGTCAGTGTTTGATTTACCAGGTGCAAAGCCTCACTGATAAAGCCCGATCAGGTGGGATAACACAAACTTTAGTCTTTCACATAGCACACTCGTTAGGTACAAGGCTGATCCGTCGGTAGTTAGAGCACACACCTGGATCACCTCTTTCAGCACAAGGCATAATAAGCTTAGATTCCAATCATCGGGAATGCTTCTCGCCAGCGGACCTGACGATCTCTGCCGGAAGTCCGTCGGCACCGGCTGCTTTATTATAATTTTTCAGCTGCTATATTGCTCTTCTTACCTCGGTTGTACTCGATGGTGGGCAATCTGTGTTCGGTAACGTACGTTTTTCGCTCTGCTCAATCTTGTGCTGACCTTGGCTGCAACTAGGTAATGATCCGAGCCAATATTAGCACCATGGATCACACGCACGTCCATGACACTAGATGCATGCCTGCCGTTAATTACCACATGATCTATTTAATTTTTGGTGTTTTGATAGGGGGATTGCCAAGTTGCCTTGTGGATATCTTTGTGCTGGAATCTGGTTCCACTTAGTGAGTTCTTTTCTTTTCCGCTGCGAAGTTAACCAACATAAATCCGTTATCTGACGTGTCGGTATGCAGGCTGAATTTACCGATCGATGGACCAGGAATATCTTCCCTTTAATTTTTGCATTAAAGTCTCCCAGAACAATTTTAATGTCGTGGCCAGGGCAGCGGTCGTATGTTTTCTTTAGGCACTCGTAAAAAGCATATTTAATCTTCTCGTCTTTATATTCCTTCGGGGCATGATCACAAATCAGCGTGATGTAGAAATATTTCGCCTTGATGCGGATTGTGGATATTCGATCACTGACAGGATTGAACTGCGAGACAAGATGTCAGAGTCTCTGATCAACTACAAATCCACATCCAAATTCGTGCTTTTTCGCGTGGCAGCTATAATAGATGTCGCAATTTTTACATCGAGAGCATCATTGTCCTTTCCATCTCATCTCCTGGATGGCGGTGATGACAGCCTTATATATTTTGAGTTACACCTAGTGACTCCGGACGTCCTTATTATGTTTGCGGGGGTCGTCCACATTTGGTGGTTCCGTTTGTTTCTTTCTCGTGCCAGTAAAGCACCAGATAACGGGTTTTTCTCCCACTATCTGCCGCTATTCATGACGAAGGAGGTTGTTAGTCGGCTTGAGATGCAAGATTCACTTAACATCAATGTCGTTACTGTGCCGAATTATTCCATCATGTAGCTCTTGATTTATTCTTCGCGTATTCATGCCGTGGCATGATGGTTAGAACACGCGACTACCATGCGGGAAATCCCAGATACAACTCCTGCCGGCTTTTATGCCGGCCCCCTCGATGTTGTCGTCAGCAACTTCGCAGTATAAGTGTCGAGTCAATCGGCATGTCTAGTAAAAGCTTCTCAAGCAGTCACGTTCGCATTCGTCGATAAACAAATAAACAAATTTATGGGTGTAAAGGGAAATTAATTTTTTTTAATGTGACACCCTTTTGTTGGAACCACATATCCTCCAGGTCCATATCCTTAATTTCTGGCCACTAGAAGTCTGGTATCACCTCGCCATAGCAAACACCATTCACGGTAACTGCTTGGCTGACCTTATATTCAAATAAGTACGGCCCGATGACACCGCCACCTCATAAACCACACCAAACAATCACTCTTTGTGGATGCATTGGCTTTTCAACAATCACTTGTTAATTCTCATTTGCCCAAATTTGGGGGTCTTCTCTGGGAGGCATTTGGGGAGTATAGCCCCCACGAACCTGAAACAACCAACAGAAAGCCTCTTTCTGACTCTGCGGTGGCGAAAAGGGAACAAAGGTAGTATTGTCTTTACGAGCTTCGACCAAGGAGTCTAAAGATGGTGCTACGGGTGGTCCTGTTGGTGCCCGTATTGGTAAGAATGGATAAAATGCTTGTATTTCGGAAACGCCCGAAAGGGGTGGAAAAAATACAAGTCATAAAATGATATAGCTGGAAACTAGCCTGATGGATGTGTTTATTCACTCACTGATTATAGTAGAAGGAAATGCTGGGTATCGTTAGAAGCTTGCCTGACGGAGTGTTAATTCACTCGCCGATCGTAACGGAAGGGATGATAGAAGGTCTGTATTGTATATTTTGGTCCATATTTGATCGGTAAATAAGAGATGTCAGATGAGGCCGGGGATGGGGAAACGGATATCAAAAACAACAAGTGCATGCACTTTAGTGCATGTTACTTAAAGTAGCAAATAATAAAACTTAAAACTTAATTTCCCTTTGCACCCCATGAATGAGGTATGGGATAGCTTCTCGCGTTATTGTGAATTAACACGCTTTCTATTTTTAGATTCACAACTAACGGCACCTACTTGTTTATCGACGAATGCGAACGTCACTGTTTGAGAAGCTCTTACTAGACACGACGATTAATACTGCGAAGTTGCTATCAACAACATTCGAGGGGAGCCGACAATGAAAGAAAATTGTACTTATTTTTTTTTCTTTTAAGATGACTGGAGCCAGGTTTGAACCTGCGATCTCCCGCATGGTAGTCGCGTGTTCTAACCACTATGCCACGACCGGCAAACAATAAGAATTTGAATAATCGAATGAAGTACAAGATTTGAGCTTGTAATTGTCAGTCAATATGAAACCTCTACAAAAGAAATATAAACAGTTTGAACATCCTTTCAAGTAAAAGGATTAGATCCGGGCCTTATCAGCCGCATTGTAGTATGTTCCAGTGAAGTTGAGCCCACCGTGTAGCTAAGCCCTCTCGAGCAGGCATTGACGTAAAGCCAAAGGACATCTGTATTGTATAAATATATTGGTAATTACAAATCCACATCCTCATTCGTGCTTTTCGCATAGATGTTCCAACTATTTTCATCTCCTGCATGGCGGTGATGTCAGCCTTGTATTTGTCGAGGACATTCGCCAGTCGTCTGGACTTTTCAAGTGTATATCCTTAATTCAAGGTACTTATAAAATTGTACCATACAAATGACAAATTAAAAAATTGATTTTTATAGCTTAAATAAAGTTCTCTTATGTGTACATTAAGCCGGGTCGATCTATATGGAGAAAAAAAAATATTTGAATGTTGCCGCCTTATATGAACAGTCTTATAAAAACAAATTCGGAGGTGCAAAATTTTTATTTTTGTGGGCGTGGCAAAAACGCCGGTTTTGACGTTTTGTCCATAACTTTGTTATTCGCCGTCCGATTCTTAAGTTTTATATATCGTTGAAGATGGATTAACAAGAGCTTTGTTATTAATATGGTTACGTAAAACTATGACTTCATATTCCAGTGGTTCTCAACATTGTATCCTTAAAAACCCCCCTAATCATAAAATTTTCTGATGCAGATTTGAAGCCCTGTAGAAACTATAAAATAATTGCGAAATAAACGTTACATTTTCTTCATAAACAAAAAAGTTATATTGATTTAACATTTTAGTACATATGATAGTTCGAAGTAGATTTGTATAAAAAGTTTTATTTGCTCAACCAAAGATTTCATCATGATCCGATGTGGCATTAAGCGTCATCATACTTAATTTACATTGGTCGCTTAAAAAATCTTTGGAAGTTCTTCAGTTAGATAGTATTCCGATTATTTGGTATTTTCGAATATTGATTTTTATTTGTTTGAACTTTATTTATTTTTTAATTGTACACGTTTTATAACAAACGAATGTAATAAAAATAAACAAATGTATATCTCGCATTATCACATGTACTGACTTTTTAAATCAATATAACTTTTTTATTTATGATTAAAAGTTAACGTTTTTTTATAAAATCGTTAATAGTTTTTCAAGACCTTCAAATCTACATCAAAAAATTATATGCTTAGGGGGGTTTTTAAGAATACAATGATGAGAACCGCTGGAAGATGGCGTCGTAGTTAAAAGTCTTTAACACACTAACAAAGTTGTGGCTAATACCTTTTCAACGATGCATAGATCTTGACAATCGGTATACAAATAACCATGTTATGGTAAAAACCCCGAATCCGGCGTTTTTGCCGCGACTACAGGAAAAAAATTTCGCTCCCCCGAAATTGTTTTTACTTAATTTTTCATATAAGGCGGTAACATTGACAACTTTTTTTTCGACCCGGCTTAGTGTACATGTTGACCTTTGGCCCGCGATAATAATTATAACAATAGAAACATTTTGTAGACCTTATAAAGAAGATAATGTCCTTGAAATAGAACAAAAAAATCTCTTTCGCCATAAATGGACTAATTCTAAATTTTTTTGATAAGTTTATCGATAATTAAAACTCTTGTATTTCTGTATTGATAACTCTAATTATAATATGGAACATTTTTTAAAAATATTCAAATAGGGACAAAGTCCTTTTGCAAAAAAATTCAATCTGGTGTACAAACAACAAATTTACATTTTGGTCTAAAAGTTTGGAAAATTTTCACATTTTCATATTTTTTGCTGTTGTCGGCGATACTCCCTTAAAATTATAATCTGAAATTATTCAAAAATTTTTTAGAAACATTCATAAATGACTCGATCCTCTAGCAAAAAACTGTTTTACGCTATACAAGTAACTAAATACAAAATATATTGCAAACTGTTCCGTCGATATTTTCTTCATCAGAATTCTTTGCAAAATGTAAAAAGTATAAGATATACGTTAAAACCTCTGTATGGCCGCAACTAGCAAAATGCGTAAGAATGCATTTTACAATATTCCAAAAAAACAAAAGCGTTCTCGGACGACCAAAGATGAAAAAAGGGATAATTGATTTTCTGCTAATCTTGCAAAACACATGCATGCAAAATTAGTTCAACTTAAATAAAAGAAAACAACAACAAGAAAAATTCGCAAATCTGAAATGAAATAAGAAAATGCATAAGATATCCTTTGCGTTGCACCTATTTTTAACGAAAGGAACATACAAAAGACATCTTGCTATTGCGAATACAGAAAATGCACAATAAGCCAGACATTCTAATTATCAATGTTGTATGCTGTTATTATCACTCTTTCCTATACTTTTTGACTTTCTCTCTCTCCCTCTCTCTTTCATCTTATGTGCCTTCAAACGCTCTATATTTTTGCACATTGCGTCGGAGTTAACCTAAAGGATTATCTTAGAGCGTAAGAAATTCTGTTTTCCACTCCTTTGTTTAGTAAATGCAAAATTGAAGAATATGTTTTTTTTGTTCATTTTGCATCTTGTGCTCTGTAGTTATTGTGCAAAGATATTGAAATTTTTAATCTATTTGAACAATCAGGCGGCAGGGATTTAGTCAAATTAATACTTGGCTTCGTTTGCAAATTGCTAGAGAGGTATTCAAAGGATAGGTAAAAGCAAATTAGAAAGTCCTATTTTAAGAAAGTGTGCCTTAGCAGGTGGCTTAAAGACTCCCAGCGTTTTGAAATTGAAACGTAAATTAAAATGTATAATTACAGCATTGCAAGAAGAAGAAAGTAATATGTTATCAAAGATCTGCATTGTAAATTCAAATTAGATAACAGAAAAAGGATATTTTTGTCACCATAACAATCACTAGCAGATAATTATAAAACTTGAACAAAACTTGATAATTGTTTATATTTTTTACATTAAAATTTTTAAAATTTTGCAATTTTTAAATTCTTAAAAATACAAACAAAAATCGTAACTTAAAACTTTAGCATCACTTAAAACTAAATTGCTCTACATGACCCACCACAATCAACTGCTGGTGCACTTACAACCGGCATCTTTCGCACAGATTCGCCACATCTCCATATGTGACATGTGTGTGTGTGGCACCAAGCTAGCACCACACGTCCATGTCTAAACGTAAACAAAAGTACTACATGTTACCACACACAATTGATGTTGGCGGTGTAATGCTATTAGGATATGTGTACGGGTTACCCACGAAATGGGCTAAAGAGCTAAGCAACCGGAACGAAACACGCGACAGCGATTATTAAGCGAACCAGTGATGGGAGCCATCAACAGTAGCGGCAACCCAAATTTCACATACATTCATACGTGATGTCAGACAATTCAAGTCAATAAAATGCCACACAAAACAACACAAATGATGACATTTTAAAGTGAAACAAATAAAAAAAACGCCTAACACAAAAGAAAAAAAAAACATAGAGCAAAGAAAACATCACACTCAGCCTTATCCTTGTGCTAGGCGCACACACATGCACACATATACATGACAATGCAACCCCTTCCCAGAGAAAACTCGTAAAAAAGGAGTTGTAAATGCGTCTCAATAAACGAAAAACTAAACATGACAAAAAGCGGCAGCTACATATCCTTTGGCAAGGATATGCTGTCTAACACATATCCTTTGGCAAATATGTGAGAAAACCCCTTAGGAAACCCCTTTTTTCTGAGTTAGCGCTTGTTTGAGGAGGAAAATATTGTTATGGCTAAATGATTTGTGTTTAGAGAGGCGCAACAAGCTGATGACATCTTGCGCCTTATTGAGAAGCATGTCAGGGATGGTAAATGGGGAACAGGAGGACAAATGCGATATAGTAACTGGAAGATTTACTGCAAAAAACCTAAAAGGACACGGTTTCAAGATACTAAAATGGTCCAGCGACTTTAGTTTCAGTGGGTTACCGACTTTTGATGTGGTCGTACAAGCATATGGGATAGCATTTTGAGGTGATTTATAAAAAAATAACAATTTATTTACAAAAAAACCTATATTTTGTTCATAGTGTAAATCAAAGTTGATTAAGAACTGTTAGGATAAGTTGGATGGGCTAATGCCTATGGATGTCAGCCTCTGTAGTGTTCCGGGAACGAATATTTCTGTAAACGAATCAGCGGACTTTTTGGATAGACGAGGCGTTACCTGATCAAACTGCCTGATCATGACACTCTGATCCTTTAGTTTACTTAGAGGAGAACTGGATGTAAAAAACAGTCTGTAGACGCTGGATATCCAGAGCCGACTGTATAACTGTTAGATTGCTGTGGCCCCAATACAGCAGGTCCCGATCGGAATACATGGTTGGCCTATGTATGAATGACTTGAGACTGGGGGTGTGCGGTAGTTCTAAGGATTTTAAGTAGAACAACGCTCAGATATGTTTAGAAAGTAAATTGGGAGTTTAAACAAGTGTAGTGGTAGTTAATTATAGATCGGAAAACATGGTTGGCCAATGTAGGAATGACTTGAGACTGGCCTGTGAAATTTTAAGTGGCCACTGCAATATCAGTGCTGTGGTCCGAATATAGCATATCCCGATGTGAATACATGGTTGGCCTATGTAGGAATGACTTGAGACTGGCCTGTGAAATTTTAAGTGGCCACTGCAATATCAAGCAAATTGGATAAGTCCATACCGGACCACTGCCGTGTGTGAGGACAAGGAGAAGTCCGTAACAATGAAATATTTTCTTTGTAGTTGTTCCGCTCCAGCCCGTACGAGGCTCATATACTTAGGGCAAGGTTATATAGAGGACCTAAAGTCTCTTTCCTCATTCGGAATAAATAACATTATAGCTTGGGCGTCGGAAGTGTGATGCGAGGAAAAGCTTCTGGTCGATTTAACTTGGTAAACCCAAGGTGATCCTAGTCAATTATACTTCAAGTTTACTCACAGAGTTCGTAATAGAGGATTGATATATCTCATATATGAGAATGACCTACTCCCATGGGGCTATGACGTGATGCCAAGGACTTTCATTCCTCTCTGCCCCTAGTGCCCGATCTAGGCCCCCGAATACGCTTATACATATCATTTATATCGCATATATTTTGCGATATATCTCTGATCTGAAACAGAGGATTGATATATCTCGTATATGGGAGTTACCTACTGCCATGGGGCTATGACGTGATGCAAAGGACTTTAATTCCTCTCTGCCCCTAGTGCCCAATCTAGGCCCCCGAATAAGCTAATACTACATATAATTTATATCGCATATACTTTGTGACATATCTCTGATCTAAAACAGAGGATTGATATATCTCATATATGAGAATGACCTACTCCCATGGGGCTATGACGTGATGCAAAGGACTTTTATTCCTCTCTGCCCATAGTGCCCCGTCTAGTCCCGAATTAGCTTATACTAAATATCATTTATATCGCATATACTTTGTGATGTATCTCTGATCTAAAACAGAGGATTGATATATCTCATATATGAGAATGACCTACTCCCTTGGGGCTATGACGTGATGCAAAGGACTTTAATTCCTCTCTGTCCTTAGTGCCCAATCTAAGCCCCCGAATATGCTAATGCTAAGTACCTTTTTTACCGCATGTACTTACAAAGGAAATTATTTATAACAAATTTAATAAATATATTTTTATAAGGGGTCTGAAGATGAACTCGTCATGGAGTTCGAAACGCGTCATCCTAGTGCGTGACACACTGAATTTGACCAAAATTTCAAACAATAAAAAACACTTTTTTGATCGTAAGCCGAACTTGATGTATCATTTGATACACTTAACGTAAATTTAATATTTTTTTCATATACAAAATCGTTTGGATAAATTCCATATTTGCGGTTTGTGTCTTCGCTAAAACATATTTAACTTCACTCCCTTGTAAGTAGTTTAGTTTTATAATCTTTTTTAATAATTTTTTTTATTCGAACTTCATATCCACTGTACAAAACATTGTACTCAATTGAGTAAATCTTTATCATCCCCGAGCTAGCCAAAGTCTACCTCACACCACACCAATCACTTTCACATATGAGCACATCACGCATACGTTTATATGTGATGTGCTTTGTTGAGTGTGTCCTTTATTGACTCAACCCACTGAAGGGGGTAAACGCCGACTATTTACTACGACAGCGAGTGCGAGTGTGTCTCCCTGCCACATCCTCGTTTTTCCTCTTATCGCTTTGCTAATAGTGCGTAATAAATGTCATGTAATTCCTTCACGTTATTGTTCGTGATTGTTTTACCATTGTTGTTATTGGATTTTCTTGCTATTGTCATGTTATACAGCGAAATTCTCTAAGAATTGGCATTTGAATCGTTTGTTAGTTACCCTTTGGCTAACCTCAATGCATCCACGATATGTGCGTGAGTGTTTTTGTGACAAAATGATTTTATTTTGAAATTAAATTGTCACATATTGATCATTTGATTGATAAATTTGATACTGTCTAAATAAACGGCTGCGGGGGTGTGTGGGAGTCCTTACGATGTTTAGTGGAACAGCGCTAAGATGTGTTTAGAAAGTGAATTGGAAGTTAAAAAAAAGTCAAGTGTAAGGGAGGTTGCTTTGATTTTTTTTATAGAAAGTGGTAGTTAATTCTTAATAAGCTACATGGCTATGAGTTATTAAAAATCGTAGCTAATTAAATGTGTGGCAATTGTAAGAAAGTTTGTTTGCTTTGCTAAACATTGCACTAAAAGTCAAGTCAATTTTTTGTATTTAAACATTGTTTTGAAAGGAACCACCAGAACTAAAGCCTTTCATGAAGAAAAATTCTAAATTTATATATTTACTCGTTTTTTATGAAATATAGTCCATTTTACTCAACTATTGTTAAATATGCTCTATAAGCAATAATATACATGGTATTTAACCGAATTATCAGACCACAACATAATCTGCTAAGATCAACTTCACTCTCCACCGCATGATTGAGGGATGGAAAATCTTCTTGCGTTATTGTGAATTAACACGTTATCAATTTTTAGAGACGGGAACTACTTCAAACCCCTTCCGCTCGACGGCGGTAAACGGCAACTACATATTACGGCTAGGCTTGTCTGAATAAGATCGAAAGATCTATGATGCCTGGGCAGAATCTAAAAACCTGACCCCGAACTTCCAGACACAAAAAGCAAGAGCAATTTCATATCTTGTAATAAAACATCAGAGTGTGTAAGTTGTGCAAGCTTGAACTATCTATTAAAGATAAAGTCCACAATTTTGGAAGCAAGCTATCGCAATTTTTGGTTCTTTCTTCTAGCCAAAAGATAATAGTATTGCCAAGGTGAGGCCCATCTTACCACCTCCGCTAATCTATGGGTCTGTAGCACCCGGTTACTATGCAACTCCACATTCGAGCCCGAAGACTCTACCAGTGATTTTAGTTGTAACCCCAGCCCGAGTGATGCTCTCATAAGGGGGGCTACACCTAGTGACCAGGCAGGATCACTAGGAATAACGATACCGGTGGCACCACGGATATGTAGAAACAGTTTGATACTCAACTACATGCATGCAGTACCCTCACTGGTGAAAGATGGGAACAACTTCAAACCCCTTCCGCTCAACGACGGTGAACGACAACTATATATTACAGCTAGGCTTGTCTGAATAAGATCCGAATATCTATGATGCCTGGGCGGAATCTGGAAACCTGACCCCACACTTCCAGACACTCTTGGTACCAGATAACTTCTGGTCAAACGCCGTATCAAATAATAATCTAAGATCTATTCAGCTTTAACAACAACAAACTAACGCTACCTAGCGTAGAAAGCGTGGCTAGCACACCTTCAAACTCACCAAAAGCGTTAATCACGCCTAAGGTAGGCAAATCTCTAATATCCTTCTGCAACGGGCTAACACCTCTGCATCCAGCTACATAAGTACCTGAAGACACTGTCCGACACACTGTGAAACACGTCTTGAGAACATCACGCTGGCATGATAATATCTTCCTGCGACCATGAATAGACTTTGCTATATCGCACCATACTAGTGCCACGTAATTGGCACATGCCACGAATAGACCATTATAAATGAGGCGTATATGCCCAGACATAAACACACTGCGAACCTGACCTACTAAGCCAGTCAGCTTGGCTTTCACTCTGTCCAAATGTGGAAGGAAATTCAACCTCCAACTC
Organism: Muscina levida; assembly: GCA_964034835.1. Taxonomy (NCBI): domain Eukaryota; kingdom Metazoa; phylum Arthropoda; class Insecta; order Diptera; family Muscidae; genus Muscina; species Muscina levida. The sequence continues at coordinate 83,665,039 of OZ035884.1, forward strand.
ACCATTACACCCAAGTACTTTACCGAAGTAGTATACCTGAGCGAGACCCCGTCGACCGTGACAACCGAAAGCCGACCAACAGATAACTTGTCTCTCAGTAGCATCATTTAGGTCTTGTTCATCGCCACACCTACTCCTACCCCATTCGAGGATTCTGTTCAAAAAGCTCCTAGCCAGCAGCAGAGCGAGACTGTGCTCCAACCATGTTGAGTAGGTCATCAGCATACGCACACATCATACACTCTGCACCTGACTGCCACAATGGTGGATCATACATGAGATTCCAAATAAATAGATCACTAATTGAACTCTGAGGACTGCCACGTTCCACAACTAACCACGCAGTATAATTTACACCGACAACACATAAACCACAGCCATTGTTAGATGAGTTTAAACTAATTTTTCGACACTTTTTGTTGTCAGTTGTTCGAAGTTTATGCTTCTGACGATAGCACCATTATCAGAGATATATTTTTATTGGCAACACTGTCCATAAATATATAAAAGCAAACATAATATCAAGCAAAAGCAACGGATCTTGCAGTTTTTGTCGTATAACAATATGAAAACCGTATCAACTGACAATTATTGTTCGCGGACAGTTTTGCTTTAACAATTGTCTAGCAATGAAATTGTAGAGATTTTACATTTTGCAAACAATTTTTTTTTGACAGTACATTGGAAAATCTGACAACATTGTAAGTTCTGTCAGATTTTTTGGTTGAGTCAGAGACACAACCTTGAAATTGGTTTTAATTCGGATGGCACCTTCTCAATGATTGAAGAGGCCTCAGTAACATCACACAGTCCTCGGCCAATGATAACTATATCACCAACCTTGCGAGCAGCATGTGTCTTTTGTTTAAAGATAGGAATATTATCTCCACTAGAATGCGAATAAGATAGTATGATTGAGTATTTTTCTGTCAGAGGCATCGCTTGTTATAAACCGGTTCCATCAGAATTTTGCATATTTTCACTGTAAACTTCGTGCCAGTCAGCGCAGCATCTAATAATTTCTGACGTATCGGACTGCCGAATGCTGCTTTGTAAGTGATAAACAGATGGTAGATGTCGATCTGCATTTCTTGAGTCTTATCCAGAATTTGTCGTAGTATGAACATCTAGTCGGTCGTCGATTTACTAGGTATATAGCCACACCCATAAGAACAGATCTGGTTTAAAAAAAGGCGAAAACTCACTCGGCAGAAACTTGTACGCACTGGGTAAAAGGCTGATCCCGCGAATTTGGTGAACACAATTGAATCGCCTTTCTTATGCACATGAAGTCTTGAATTAAAATCGGATGCACGTCACTAATTTAAGGCCGTCGGGCAAAAAAACCTCAGTCTAGTCTAGCTGGACACGCATCTTTATAGTTTTTTAATCATGTCAAAGTTACCTAGTTTTGTCTCGGTGGTGGACAATCTAATCCGTCGTCATTGAATGGCTATATTTCGTCAATTGTGACTGACTTCGGAAACTAAGATTTTGCTGAAATGTTTTCTCCACAGATCGCTATGAGTTCCGTGACCATATTTTTATCTATGTTTTTACAGGTAGAGATACCTGTTCCATATTCCTAATTTGTTACCTGTCGGTAGAAATCTCCGGCTTCATCTCTATAGCTGTATTCATCTATATTCCCGCTCTTTTGTCTCTTTCATTAAAGCTTTTTTCGTCTGAAGATATGTTTCGAATCCCTCCTCTTGTCCTTATATCGTTCCCACACAGCGGTAACTATTTTATCTTTTCGTAAGCAATACTTTCCGTTCTTCATCGTACCGTTGTCAGTGCATTATCAGAATGGTGGTGTCAGTAATTACACCGCGCATCACACTCACTTCTATAACGCTTGAAACATGCCTTTCATCGTTTACCACGTGATCAACCTGGTTTCTTGCAATTTGATCAGGGAATATCCAGGTTACCTTGTGAATATCTTTATGCGAGAATCTGGTTCCACTTACTGCCATGTATCTTACTAGCTTTAATCCGTTATTAGAGGTTTTTTTGTGTATACTGAATTTTCCGACTGCTGAACCAAGAGCACATACCCTTCCTACTTTAGCATTAAAATCTCCTAGAACAGTGTTGATGTCATAGCCGTATATTTCCTCCAGACGCTCATAGAGTGCATCTTCCCTTGATATGTTACTATGAAATTTCGGAAAAGCGAATGAGTTCTAGGAAATAGCAAAAAAATCAAATCCGCTATATAAATGGCAAATCTACGAAAATAAATTCAGACAATATGAATATTAAACAAAAGATTGATGCATTTATCCAAATATGAAACATGAAAATCTACCCATGTAACATCGACCCAATTGTTCTGGCTTCTTCTTATTGCTTAAGAAGGGTGTAATAATACCACTATTACGATATTCAGAACAAAAAAACATGTAAACTGTCTTTCATTGAGATATTTTGCAAATAACAGCCAAAAACACAACGCAATTAAAAATTTCCATTTCATTCAACACCCAAAAATAATGAACAACCTGTTTCTCTTATGTCAATTCAGTAAAACCAATATGTATTTACAAAACATTGATGCGAACAATTTTTTCTCATGAAAGAATTCTATGACGAGTTAGTCATATTTTGAGGAAGGACTACCCCAACCTTAAACTCACAGAAGCAGTACTACACCTTAAATACGCGAAACAGTTACAGAATTTCTGAGCAGTTCACAAATACTCGCCTCTGGTTGGCCACACTTCATTTGCAATCGTTTCTTTGAAAAAAGGAGAATATATAATAGGAATTTCCTTATGCGAGTGCGAACTCATTAAATTAAATCATATTTTCTTTGCTATAATTTCAATATTATCACCTAAGAAACTTCTTCACACACAACCCACAATGGTGTGAACTGGGCTGGCAGGCTCCACTTTGGCAAACCTCTTACTCTTTTCCTTTTCTGTTTTAGCTGCGATTAACGTTTTTCTTGTTGCTCCCCCATCATTTATTGAAATGCTGTCAATTGCAATTATTGCTGCCCTAAGCAATGTTAAGGATTTATTTTTGGTCCTGTTGTATTGGCGGCGGCGGCGGCCCAACCAGGCCGATAACCACACTAAAAGCCTCATGCTCTCATGTAGCATCATCATTATTTCTATAGCTATCGCCGTCGTCATCAGCATCAAAAGCTCTGCATCTTCTTTACTCTTTCCTTCTGTCTCTCTTTCTCTGTTCTACTAACTTTGGGCTATGCTGTTGAATTAACGGCGTTGTTAGGATGCGTGAAGGATATTTATGTGTGTGTGCTGATAATTCGTAGAAACATTTTACATCCTCTACTTTTGCGGGCTTTTTTGTTTTTGTTTTTACTTTTACGGCAATGAAGTGCTGAAGATACGATAGCGTTTCGAATATAATGTATAATTAAATATATGCTTATAGCAGTGAAATTTTTAAACTGCCATCAACACTCTTTTGTTGTGAGTTTTTCGACTGATATCTTTTGTGGATATATGTTGATACATGTGTCGGTTATTAACCTGTATTGAGATATGTTAAGTTTTCAAAAATACTTAAAAACTTATACAACTATTGCCCTTTTACATCCCATGAAGAGGTATGGGATAGCTTCTGGCGTTGTTGTGAATTAACTCGCTTTCTATTTTTAGATTCACAGCTAACGGCACCTACTTTTTATCGACGAATTCGGCTGTCACTGTTTGAGAATCTTTAAATAGACACGATTGACTCGACACTGTACTGCGACGTTGGTGTGCACAACATCGAGGGGCCGGCAATAAAAGCAAAATTTAAATGACTGGAGTCGGGAATCGAACCACGGAGCTACCGCATGGTAGTCGCTTGTTCTAACCACTATGCCACGGCCGGTCCTATGTTTTAAATATAGTCTTAATAGAGAAATATCAATCATATCAATGGCTGGTGCATGTTGTACTCTAGCTTGAAACTAACTTGTAAGCGGCTCTGGAGGGAGCAACCAAAACTTCGATGGTTGGGAGAGTCTTAAAGAGAAACGATACTGCATTGGGTTAAAGTTTTTCAAAATCATTTTTAAAAACTATTGCGAAGTGTTGTGGGGCTCTATTTTTATAACATTCCTTATTTGAACAGCCCTAATATTTTTATGTTTTGCAATGCCCAATAATAATTTTTATTATATGTATATTCTGAACTGTGACACCACCTTCAAACACTCCACTTATCTCACCCTATTGCCAGTGTTTAATTATTGTTTTTCTCACACAAAACTTACATTCGTATTTAATATACATTTCAACAAATTAGTAGGCATCAAAAACATTTTCATTGTGATTTCTGTACTTTGAGTAACCGTTTACTGTAGGTAGAGTACACGAGGTCTCCCCTTCAAGGCTTCCGGGTTAAATTATTAATCAAGCCGAAACCACAAACCTACACTATGAAAATAATGATTCCAAGAACAACTGGATTTGAACGCATTGCATTTATTTATTAGGATTAATTAATGATCCCAAATGTCCTGTCAAACTTGCTATTGCTGCTAATTCCATTGTCGTCTTTGTTGTTGTTGTTGCTCTTCTAATTTTGGTTAATAGTTTTGTCTGCGCTGCCTAAATAGCTTCTACAAAACGGAATTGGTGGTTAAGTAAACGATTTCCGTTTCCGTATTCTATAGTTAATTTGTTTGTTTACCGAGAATGTCCTTGACAGATCTACAAGTATCATCATTGCAATACGGGAATGCTTAACGTGATGGGAGTTTTGGAGCGGGAAAAACAGAGAGTAAGGTAAGGCATTTATAAAGAAATTCGTAAGAATCAGAATGAGAATATTAGCGAATAGTGTAAGAAAAAGATGGGATTGAATTCCTATAATTTTATTGAAAGAGATTATTTACGATATTGCTGGGAGCTATGTATGTTTTTAAAAGCACTGATTTAATTTTATTTGATTTTTTATTTGTGTGTTTTTCTATGTCTAAATATAGATGCATATTTACCACTCAAATGGGAGCAGCTGTCCCATATCTCATTCTAAGGATGTAAAGGAAAAATAAGTAAGTAAGATTGTATATTATATATTTGTCTAGCATATTAGTTTAAACATTAAATACAATTGTTAGGGTCTATGTATGTAGGTATTGGTTAAATAGAATTATCCTTAAATTAAATTACATCTATTCACTTTGGGGTATCATGGTATATGTACCAGACTTGTTAATTTTTTTTTTTGGGTGGAAATAATAGGCCTTTCAATTTTTGTCGTTGATAACTTTAATCGCATAACTCTCATCATGTTAGTAACTAGTGGACCTAGTAATGCTTCGCAATTGCTTTCTTGACGAATACTTATAATATGTTTGATACACCTACTTAAAGGGCTAAGCTTAAGCGCCGTTCTTGTACGCTTTGTTACCCTGTAATTTTTAAAAAATAACGGTAAGGAATTCGTAATAAAACAAACGTACATTCTGTGTACAATTTTGTTTCCAATAATACAAAAAAAGAATTTTGAAAATCGGTCAAGAATTGCATCCTAAATTTTCAAATGTCCAAAAAAACTTTTTTTTCCCCACTGTGCGGAGGTTAAATTAGGGGCAGCACAACGTGTCTGATTTGTTTTTCGTAAATTAACGTTCAATGAACGCTTTACTTGGCAAAATTGGCCTGAATTTAGTGTACATACAAAAATGATATGTATGTAAAGGGGGAAATATCGGTTATTTAAATGGGAGGTACCAGAAGAGGTGTGTCAAACAGTTAGTGTAGCTGAAGTTTTGCCATCTATTACAAGATAAATTAACTGACTAAATTTTATTATCCCCAGGTGCCGGTGTAAAATTTATGAGAGAAATATAAATTTTCCAAACAAGGTAATTTTGCATTGGAGTTATAAAAAGGGGTGAACCGATATAATCCATATTCATTTCTGATTCAAATTTTCATAACCGTACAACTTACGCAAAATTTGACTGAATTTAGTGTACTTTCAATAAAGATATGTAAGTAAGACTATGGAGGTGAGTTCGATCATTTGTATGGGAGGTACCAGAAGGGGAGTGTCGAATAGTTTGGTTTTCTAAGGTTTCGCCTTCTATCACATTCAAAATTAACCGAGCAATTTTCATTACTCCCCAAGTGTTCGTTTGGAAGTTATAGGAGAAATATTAAGTTTCCAAAAAAAGATAATTTTGTATGGGAGGTACCAGAAGGCGTAAACCGATATAGTCCAAAAAAAAATCTCTCCTAGTTCTTGCTCTTTGCTTCAACAGCAGTACTTTTTGATAAAAAATAAAAATACTTTTTGATACAACAAAAATAATTTTTGGCACAATTATTGAACTCTTAGTTACAATAAAAGTACTTATTAGTACATTTTAAGTACTTTTTGGTACAATAAACGCACTCTAGGGTACAATTAATTGTTTTTTTTGTGTACAATAAAAGTACTGTTCAATACAATATATTTTACTTTTTGGTACTAATAAAGTACTCTTTGATACCAAAAATTTTAATTTTGGTTCAATAAATTCACTTTTTTGTAAAATAAAATCGCTCTTGGTACAATAAATTACTTTTTATTACAATAAACAGTACTTTTTAGTACAATAAATGTACTTTTTGATAAAGTACATTGTACTTTTTGCTAACGAATATTATCAAATATCGCTCTATGGCTAAAATACAGTTTAACCACTGATTGAGAACAGTTTGGCCACTGATTGAGAACAGCAATTTTGTCCGCAAATCAACCTGAAGTGCCGAGTACTATCTGTGTACCAAATTGTATGTCTCCGGGGCTAAAATACAGTTTTTCCACGCCCCCATCCCCCAAAGATCCAAAATTAAAATTTCGTCTGCATATTCTTATTAGTGTTGCCGTGTACTATCTGGGTGTCAAATTTTATCTCTCTAGGCCTAAAATAAATTGGGTGCCGTAGGGGATGTAAGTGGCTTGAGATACAAGCCGACTCGCAACCTCCTTCGTGGTGGCACCTGGGCAACGGTGTTCGTGATATTTTTTATCTGATGGTTGGGCTAGACACCCGCCTTCAGGTCCTTTACTGGCTATGAAAACACGACAAAGAAAAAGTAACAAACGGAACCCCCCAAATGTTGACGACCCCCGCAAACGACAAAAGGATCATGATTTAAGGATATGCACCTGGAACGTGCGGACTCTCTATAGAGAAGGTGCCACTATCCTACTGGCGGATGTCCTCAAAAAATATAAGGCTGATATCACCGCCATCCAGCTGCCATGCCGAAAAGCACGATTTTTGATGGGGATTCGTAGTTGGCGAGAGGCTCAGACATCTTGTCTCGCGATTCAATCCGAAATATTTCTACATCACGCTGATTTCTGCTCATGAGCCGACGGAAAGATGATGAGAATAAAGATGCATTTTACGAGCGCCTAGAGGAAACATACGACCACCGCCCTGCCCACGACCATAAAATTGTTCTGGGAGACTTAAATGCAAAAATAGGAAGGAAAGATTTTCTTGGTCCATCTGCCTGCATAACGACACGTCAGCCAAGGCGTTAGGCTGGTTAGCTTCGCAGCCGGAAGGAATATGGTAGTAAGTGGAACCAGATTCCAGCACAAAGATAATATTGGTTCGGAAGCCACTGCCTACTCTTCCAACTTCTACGACACAACGCGACTACTTCTAACGTTCCCGATACTCAGTTTCAGCAAGCATATTGCGCATTCCATAGCAACCGCCGCAACAACCGCGCTAGAATATTAAAAACGGCGAAGGCGAATCCTCGAATCCTGGTACGATGAAGAATGTCGCATAGCGTCTGAGGAACAGGATGCTGCTTATAGGGCAACGCTATAGCCAATTGTAAAACATGCGAGACAACCATTTAAGCGATATAGAGCGATACAGGGATAGAGGTGAGGCCCGACAATTTTACCAGAAAGTAAAAGCAAAAGGCTAAGGTAATGGGCTCCACTTCTGTAAGGACAAGGAACAAGCAAAAGCTGGTTCCAGCACGTGAAGGTATAACGCCAATTGTGGACGACAGCTTAGATTGCCCACCACCAAGTCAAGCCGAGGTAAGAAGAGCAATACCGCGGCAGAAAATTAATAAAGCAGCCGGTGCACCAGCTCCTATGCACAGTTTGGCTTCAAGAGTGCTTGCCCGACGATTGGAATCTAAGCGTATTATGGCTTTTACTCATCGCATATAAGGTCCTGTAGAGTGTGCTATGTGACGCGTACCATTTTTTTGTCGACTATAAAGCTGCCTTCGGTAGCCCGATACGGCAGAAATTACTCGAAGCCATGGCTGAGTTTGATTTTCCATCGAAGCTGATACGCCTTCGCAGAATCACGTTGAATGAAACGAAGTCTTCAGTGAAGATTCGTAAGGACCTTACGTAGCTATTCTATACCAGACGAGGCATAAAACAATGCGACGGAGATGATAATGAGGAAAGCTGCAGTAAACACAAGTGGCACGATATTCGACAAAAGTCACAAGCTACTCGCGTATGCCGACGACGTTGACATCATTGGTCGAAAACTGCGGGATGTGACTGCAGCCTTTTCAGGTATACAGAAGGAATTAGCGAAAATGGGTCTAACGGTGAACGAGGTCAAAACGAAGATATTAAGTTATATACGCTATTAATTTCGAGGTGGTAGATAATTTTATCTGCCTAGGCTCCGCGATCAACAAGACAAATAATGCCAGGCTCGAAATCCGGAAAAGAATTCTGCTTGCTAATAAATGCTACTACGGACTAAACATGCGATTCAATGACAGAGCCATCTCTCGACAAACAAAAATCCAGCTTTCCCAGATACTGGTTCTACCTGGCTTGATGTACGGTTCAGAATCCTGGGTTATGACACAAGTGGAGGAATCGGTTCAGGCAGTATTCGAGAGAAAAATACTCCATAAAATATATATGCCCATCATCGTTAACGGAGAGTATCGGCGTCATATGAATCATGAGCTGAACAAGCTGTACACTGACATTGACGTGGTCAGACGCATTATGGACAATGGACGGCGCAGACGAGGGGGCGACCAAAACTCCGTTGGAAAGACCAGGTTACTCAGAAACTAATTGGAGAAAAAGCGCAGAAGATCGAGGCACTTATAATATTTTTCTACGTGCGGTATATAATACAAGGGGATTGCAAAAAAGCGCAAGCTAAGTAAGTATTATTACTCTTTGGTACAATAAAGGTTTTTTGTGTACAAAACAAAGTACTACAAAGTATTACAATAAACTGTACTTTATAGTACAATGAAAGACCGGCCGTGGCACGATGGTTAGAACACGCCGGATGTTGTCGTCAGCAACTTCGCAGTATTAGTGTCGAGTCAATCGGCATGTCTAATAAAAGCTTCTTAAAAAGTGACGGTCGCATTCATCGATAAACAAGTAGGTGCCGTTTGTTGTGAATCTAAAAATAGAAAGCATGTTAATTCATAAAAACGCGAGAAGCTATCCCATACCTTATTCATGGGTTGTAAAGGAAAATTAAGTAAGTTTTTAAAAGTATTTTTTAGTAAAATAAATTGTACTTTATGGTATAGAATATATTTGATATCAAATATTATCGCTGTAGGGCTAAATCAGTTTTGTCACGCTCCCTGCGCCCACTGATCCAAAATATCGTCTACATATTTATATTCGTGTTTTCGTGAGCTATCTGAGTGCCAAATTTTATCGCCTAAAATACAGTTTTGCAAGGCCTACTTCACACACTGACCCAAAGTTTAAATTGTGTCTGCATATTCAGATTTGTCTTATAGTGTAGTATCTGAGTGCTAACTTTTATCTCTCTAGGGCTAAAATACAGTTTTTCCACGCCCAAATTTCAATTTGCATATTTACATTTGTGTTGTTGAATAATATCTGTCTATCAAATTTTAACTCCCTAGCTGTAAAAAAAGTTCTGCCACTCCCACATCGCCAATTGGGTCAAAAAATAAATTTATAGCCTACGGTAACTTCCATATAGTACACTAACTGCCCTCCAAATTTCATTGAAATCGGTTCAGCCGTTTACAAACAAACAGATAGATCTTCACATTATTAATATTAATAGGATGTTCGGTTTCATTCTAGCGCCATATTTTACTTAAACACTCATTTCAGTTTAACTTAAACATGTTCTCTTTCACTCCCCAACTACAAATAAGTGCAACTCGTACCTTCTCTTTTCCTCTTCCACTTCTTTACAATTTAAATATTTAATACACAATACAATCCCTAAACATGAATGACCATTTCATTCACGATTGGTTGTTGTCCACTTGCTCATCCTCCAGTGAAGCTTAACCCTTTCATTGTTTTCCCTTAAAATAACCACCCCTTTAATTCAGTGATACTAAAATCGGCTATAAAACCACAACAATGGGAACCTCTCTTTACTCACAGAAGAGGACAAAAAACAATTTTTAATAGACTATCAACCTTAAAAGCGCATGCGAAGGCTTTGTATGGAAAATCCTTGTGTCAACCCTTTAACCCATTCAGTTTTATGGATATTTTTACCCTCATTTTATCAACAATTTTTTTAGGTGCTAAATAAAGTCCTTAGCGTCATAAAAACAAAATACTTGAGTTAGCTGTTATTCAACCCTTTCGTTGGGGCAAACTCTGTAATTTAGGGTTGAATTTAAGGTAAAAGATTAAAATGTTATTTACCATACTGAAAGGGTAGTAGAAAGTATGATCATGACAAGTTGCTAACTGTAGAAGTGGCTGCAATTATTAAAAAAGTTATGTTAATGATATATCAGCGATATTATATTTGGAACCAACTTGGGAGCTGTTGCATTTCAAAGTTATATTAAGTAAATCAGCTTTTTATTTTAAAAAGTTCTTTACATGAGTTTTAAGTCTTGTCTTGTGTTTTAGATAATATCTTGTACGTTACTTATATACTCGTATGTCTTGTGAGTAAAAATCGAAACCGAATTTATAACGATCTACAGCTAACCCATAATCAATTCGATAATAATATCAACTTGTATGTTGATCAAAGCTAATGCATCTTTTCTATGCAATATAATTAAATAACACTACTCTAGTATACCTTCCATGACCTGGGCTTACATTTTCCCAATTTTAACCATTGTTAATGACTATTTGACCACTTTTTGTTTGTTTGTTGTTCTTATGCCCAAGCGAGTAGGCAAATCAAAAGTTTCTGTTGTACTTGTGATATTTCGCGTTTTTTGTCCTGAATTTTTTTTCTTATTAACAATTCGAACAACAGCGATAGCAGCAAGAACAACAACAAAAGTCGACACAACTGCAAATATTTTATGCTAATAAGTATTTGTGGCCATTGAAACAACAAAAGCTAAGAAAAACTTTTCACTTTTTTCTCTCTTTTTTACTTTGGAGAAAAGAAAAACACAAGTTTTACTTTGTACTTGAAAGATCCTTTTCCACTCGTCAGTTTTTGTTTAGGCTACTATTTCACGTGGTAGAGCGGCGAGGGAAGGAAAGCCCGCTTTCTCTTTGACTTGTTTATGATTTCGTTGTTGTTTGTTCAAAATCAAGTAAAGAGGACTTTACATCTCTGCTTAAAAGTAAATTAGTTTAGAAGTTGTCGTTTTTCTTTTGCATTCGCTCTTTTGTGAATAATTAACACTTCAATGATTATGGTCAAAAGGACTAAAATGCGTTGTGAGAGAGTGTAAGGCAGAGGGAGAGAGAAGAAGAAAGAAGGGTAGAAAGTTCGCTGCTGTGCTACCCCCAGCCCAACTCAGCTAATGAGGTGATTTTTTGTAAGCAACAATTTGGACAATTAAAAGAAGCCCAATTAACAAAAGGACAGCAATATTTAACAGTGGATTGTGGATGTATGTGCTCATTTAAAGTAATGTAGAACTTTACAGTATCTAAGTAAAATTTTATCAGTTTTTGTAAATTCTAGAATATTAATTACATGCCCAATGATTGGAATCAGAGAGTATTATGTCCTGTGCTGAGGTTATCTAAGTGTGTGCCCCAATTACAACAGGATAAGCCTTTTACCCATCGCATATAAAGTCCAGTCGAGTGTGCTATATGAAAGACTAAAGCCAGTGTTATCCCAACTGATCCTGCCTAATCAGTGTGCCTTTATATCGGGTAAGTCAACAACTGACCACATAATCAGACTTCGGGAAATTCTGGAAAAGACCCAAGAAAAACAGGATCTATGCGTGAACTATAAAGCTGCATTCGACCGCCAGATACGGCTGAAATTACTTCAAGGCATGACTGAGTTTGGTATACCAGCGAAGCTGATAAGCTTTTGCGTATGTCGCTGACTGACACAAAGTCTTCAGTGAAGATTGGCAAGGACCATACGGAGCCATTCTATACCAGACGTGGCCTAAAACAAGGTGACGGTCTATCGGGTGACCTCTTCAACATATTGATGGAGATGATTAAGAGGAAAGTTGCAGTAAACACGAGTGGCACGACATTCAACATAAGCCATATGCAACTGTCGTGCGTTGATGACGTAGACATCATTGGCCGAATACTACGGGATGTGACTGCAGTCTTCATAGGTATATAGAAGGAATCAGCTAAAATGGGTCCAACAGTGAAAGAGGACAGAACGAAGTTCTTAGCTTCAACGAACAAAGAATCTACTAGTTTGGGACTCTGCGTGAACGTTGGCGACTATAATTTCGAAGACTCGAAATCCGGACAGAATACTGCTTAGTAACAGATATTGTAAAGGACTAAGCAAGCGTTTTAATAACAGATACTGGTTCTTCGTGTCTAATTTATGGTTCAGAATTTTGGGTTATGACATAAACGTATGAATCGATTTTGGCAGCATTAGAGAGGAAAATACTCCGTAAAATATATGGGCCCGCAATCGTTAACGAAGAGTACCGACGTCGTATGAATCATGACGAACTGTACGAACTGTATACCTACAATGATTTGGTCGGACGCATCAAGGTACAGCGGTTACGTAGGCTCGACAAAAAACTCGTTAGGTAGTTTAGGTGCAATTCCTCTCTTTATCAAAGCATTTTATATACATTACCTGCGAATGCTGCTAGCAGCACCATAATATCTCTCTAGTTTTGATATTTACTTTGGAATTACCTTTTTTGGAATGTTGACCAAGGTCCTATCCAATCATTGTTATGGCAACCTTTCTGTATCCCATCTGATAATATCCCTCTAGTCTTTTTTTGATTCCATTGTGTTGTGAAATGAGAGTTGTCTTTCTAGTGATTCTGGTATCCTCTTGAGTCAGCGCCACTGGCAGTGCTGGATTATTTAAAATCAATGGACCAGTTCACAAATCCAATAGCCAAAATGAATAAATTAAAGTTGGAAGTTGCTTCATCAGGCACCATATTTGTCATATTTAACGTTGTCGGAACTTGAAACTTGATTGTAAAAGATTTGCCAACAATGAAGATATGGGGTCTACGATTGATGTTTTTTTAAGAAGCTAGACAGTTCTTACTACAAATGAAGCTTTTTAATTATAGTGTGAAAAATGTATCGAGGCAAAGAGATATAATTTTAAGAAATAAAGAAAACATCCCCCAAATTTGTTAAATTTCAACTGGGGCTATAAGGAGAGCACCGCAAGGAGAATACCACGGCTTTTTAATTGTTCCTGGGCCTTCAAGACTATTGCAGCCCGAAGGGCTATCAGACCAAGGAAAACTGTGATTGGCAACATGATGGCGTTTCTTTTCATTTGCTACCACTGATTTTTTCAGGAAATGTGTGTAAAGCTCCGGCCGTGGCATAGTGGTTAGAACACGCGACTACCATGCGGGACATCGCAGGTTCAAACCTGGCTCCAGTCATCTTAAAAGAAAAAAATAAACAAATTTTTCTTTCATTGTCGGCTCCCCTCGAATGTTGTTGATATCAACTTCGCAGTATTAAGCGTCGATTCAATCGGCGTGTCTAGTAAGAGCTTCTCAAAACAGTGACGTTCGCATTCGTCGATAAACAAGTAGGTGCCGTTAGTTGTGAATCTAAAAATAGAAAGCGTGTTAATTCACAACAACGCGAGAAGCTATCCCATACCTCATTCATGGGGTGCAAAGGGAAATTAAGTAAGTAAGTAAGTGTGTAAAGCTCGGAATGGAATGTAGGCAGGATTACTTGTAGTGACTCCATTTCTGTTTTTACTGACAGTTCAAACAGGGCACATGATCTGGCGTTTACAGCGAAAACCTGCCACCAAGCCTCTCTTTTAGGCTACATAATGAAGGCAGCGTGTTTCAGAAAGCCGCGGTGGCTAGTATGGGATGTGGAATTACTACTAGCAGACGGATAAACATCTGTGTAGATAGCCAGGCTGCAATAAAAGCGATCAATAATATATTGTGTAAATTAAAGTTGGTGAGGACCTGTAGAGAGAAGTTGGATGGACTTAAGCCTCTGGATGTCACCCTCTGTTGGGTCCCAATACATTGCGAGATATCTGGTAATGAATCAGCAGACCTATTGGTCGGAAAAGGCTGTGCTATGTTTGATCATAACTCTCTGAAAAATGTTCACTAGTCTTTTTGATATAGCGGAGAATTGAATGTGGAAAACAGCCAGCGGACATTGGATCTCCAGAACCGACAGTATAACTGCTAGATCTCTGTGGCCCGAAGACAGCAGATGCTGATTGGAGTACCTGACAGGTAAAAGGGATAGATCCATACCGGACTACTGCCGTGTGTGTGAGGAAGAGTAGGAGTCCGAGACGATATATCATTTTCATGCAGGCAAAGATATTTAGGGAGAAGTTATATAGAAGACCTATATAAGACCAAGATGACGATTAGCATTCCCACGATTTTCTCATCTTTCTCTATGCCTCTCTTTTTCCCCCTCATCCCTTTGTCCTTTTTTAAAGGACAATGGATCAGCAGATATCGGTGTGTAGTGTGATCTGGGTTTTGACAGGTTTTATCTTCGAAGGGATACCAAACTCAGACATGGCTTCGTATAGTGATTGCCTGGTGGGGCCATCCAAGGTAGTTCTGTAATCGACATGAATGTGGTAAGTGTCGATTAGATTCTCATGGGTTTTCTACAGAATCTGCCAGTACACAGCACACTGCGCATTCAGTCCTCGTGCATGCTCTCCTGAAGCCAAATATATTTTATGAGCTGTTGTATGCTCAGGTGGAAAGATCTATGCGTATTGGCCCTATATACCTCATTTTTTTAAGGGTGACATTCGTGATTGTACCATATTATCGTGTGAGGTCTTTCCCTATCTAAGTACGGTATACGTAGTCCTTTCTATAGAATTAGCAATATATTGCCACTGGGCGCTAGAATTTTGGGGGGATGCAGCCATAATCTTGAAATAGTTCAGCGAATTGGCTGAAATTTCATTGGCTTTCTCCGTGGTCTGCAGTTTAGCGAGCTCCAGCTTTCTCTGTGCCTGGTTACGCAGTGTTTTCCGCCAAGCTGACTCTAGTTCGCTACTTCGCTGAATTGACGTGGGGATCCGAGACGATGTTCGCACCACTAATTACTCGTACATCTATGGAACTGCACGCGTGATCTGACTCGTTTCTCGTAACTTGACTGCATTTTCCGAGCGATGATCTAAAAACGTTCTTCCGGCTAATTTTGGCTTTATGTTTCATTTCTTCAGAGAAGTTAACAATTTTGCCATCACTCTTATGGTGGTGAATCGCTCACTGACAGAAGTGAACCTAGAGACCAGATATATTAATTCTTACTGACCACAAATCCACATCTAAACTCATGCTTAACCGAGTGGTAGCTGTATTACACGTCACACGTTTTCAACCAGGACCGGCCGTGGCATAGTGTTTAGAACACGCGACTACCCTGCGGAAGATATGAGGTTCGATTCCCGGCTTAAATCATCTACATTTTTCTTTCATTGCCGGCCCCTCGATGTTGTCGACAGCAACTTCGCTGTATAAGTGTTGAGTCATTTGGCATGTCTAGTAAAAGCTTTTCAAACAGTGACGTTCGCATTCGTCGATAAACAAGTTGATGCCGTTTGTTGTAAATGTAAAATGGAAAGCGTGTTAATTCTCAACAACGCGATAAGATATTCCATACGTCATTATGTTTTGAATAGGGAGCGTCCATATTTAGTTTATCGGATTTCCTATATGGCAGTCAGTCCTATACTCTTGATGAACATCAGCCAATCTAACATTCCAAATGCATATTATCAAGTCTTGGTTCTTTTAACTTTTGCAGTGGTCGTTAACATTTCATTCATTTCATTCACTACCATTATGCTGATGGTGGGTGGCAAGCCCACCCCACCAGGTTCAGCATTTTTCCGACTGCTAGGATTCAGTTTAGAGGCTCTTTTCTGAGACAAACATTGGTCAGGAAGAGAACAGACTCTATGGATTTTTGTTTGACTAGATTACGCCAGTTAGGGAATACTGATTCCTGGCTATCTATCTAAGCTAACTATCAAAATAGACATTGACTCCCAACACAAGTGGTCTATTATCCTTCTGCCACATTATAACACCATTATTGCTAATATTTCCGTTTAGAATACATTACAATCGGGACCGGCAGTGGCATAGTGGTTTGAACACGCGACTACCACGCGGGAGATCACAGGTTCAACTCCTGGCTCCAGCCATCTTAAAAGGAGAAAAAAGGAACAAATTGCTTTCATTGCCGGCTCCCCTCGAATGTTGTTGACATCAACTTCGCAGTATAAGTGTCGAGTCAATCGGCGTGTCTAGTAAGAGCTTCTCAAACAGTGACGTTCGCATTCGTCGATAAACAAGTAGGTGCCGTTAGTTGTGAATCTAAAAATAGAAAGCGTGTTAATTCACAACAACGCGAGAAGCTACCCCATACCTCATTCATGGGGTGTAAAGGGAAATTAAGTAAGTTAAGTATACACTACAATGATTTAGTACTCGACGAGGTCTTGATTTCCATGTTCTACAGGTTGAAATTCACATATCCCTCTACACCAGCATTTGTTAAAGTGTCAGCGGATATCTTCTTCTACACTATGAGACATTAAATATCAATACTCCTGAAAACAGTTGCCACCACTCACTTTTTCCTCAGTTTCCTTACAACAATGTTAAACTTCATCCAAAAATAATATTTGCTTGCCATTAATATTATTAATTCCTTATCTCTATAGAATGACATTCGGCTGATTATAAAATCCCTTCCAATATGCTATGGTAACCTCTTCAACAGATTAATAACAACATCGATATAACCCCATGGCCTTTCTAGCAAACCCCATAACATTCAAAAAAATCTTGAGACTAAGGTAAATACAAATAATTTCACTTTAAATTAAAAACTCCAAATCGCGGAATGAGGCAGAGCAGCTAGCAGAGCTAAATATTAAAAATATATAAAAAATCAAATGTTCTGGGGAAACGCGGCAAACACTAACACACACACATCAGACATAAGATAGGAAAACAATAATAAATGAGAAAATAAGGAAAATCGAAACGAAGAAGGGCCCACCAACGCGAACAAACCCTTAACCAACAACAAAAAAAGGGGGAGAGCCGAAAAATATGCAAATTTTTTTCATTAACCATTATAATGGCATTTTGGTGAATAGAGTTGCCACGCCAGCGTGATATTCAAATGAGCCAGAGTTGCCTAGCAAGCGAAACATTCAGTGAAAGTCAAACCAAAGAGGTGGCAAATGCTGCAAGAGTAAAAAGAGTTTTTCCTTATTTAAATTATATGAAATGTTTGTTGTTGGCATCGCTGCTGCCGACGCCGCCAAATAAGGGTAATGAGCAAAAGGAGCAAACTGGAATTCTATATATATACAGGAGCGGCAAGGGCAGAGAGTAAAAAACGCACACACCAAAGGATTCGTTGGCAAAAACCTTTATACTTTAATTTCATTCCTTTCTTGAGCTCAGATGTCGCCTCGTTGTTCGTTGCTATCTTCAATTTTAGCGCACAAAGATGGTGCGAAGTGGGCGAAAAGAGAAAGGGGAGCTAAAGGCAAGGAATTCTAAAAAAAAGTATTTAACATAAAGGGGGTGTAATTGTTGTTGTTGCTGTTGTTGCTATTGCTGTAATTTCACTTGATACTCTGATGATGCTGACATTAAACAAAGCACAATGAGAGGGGGTAGAGCTGGCGTTGGGAGGGGGAAGCAAAAGCAACACAGAACATAATTTATGATACCCGTGCGGTATGATTAGAGAGCGGCTGCACCATCAACAATTTTTCGTAGGCAAAATATGGTGCCACCCGAGCGTCCCTGGCATTTTCTTCCGAGCTTTTTTCCTTTCATTTGAGTGGCACGTTCTTTAATGCTTTCATTCATTCATTTATTTTAAATTCAAACGCTTAATGAGATATGAAACAAGCTGGGGAGCAGCAGCACTAGCGGCGGCGACAATAGCGCCCGCAATGAAATATCGCTGAATATACCATGTACAATGTTCCACATTGCATACTTTTAGGTGAGTATATTGTAGCATATGCTGAGGCTACAGTATGTATCCAAGGAAAGCAAGGGTTTCTGCTTACTCTGTGGCATGTCGCAAAATGAGCCAAGCAAATTGCTATAAGAAGTATTAAAAATTATATATTATTAGCATGTAAAATATGAAAATTAGAAACGTTGACAAAATGGGGTGTGTGTATATGTGTGTCGTGCTTTTTGCCACAAAATGTAGCACACTTTGAGGCTGGGGTTTAATCATGAATATTGTATTAAGAATGACATATACATAAATCGTTTGACGACACTGTATGTGCGAATAATGAAACACGGAACACCTTTACGATGGCTTTAATGTAATAAAATAAGAAAGTTATTAATGAACAAATTTTACATTGGAAAGGAAAAAAAGTCTCAGCATATGCTGCAGGAGGAAAGCAACTTTATCTTTGTGTAATACCTATATACGCGAGTATTTTTGATTTGTTTATGTCTACAGCTAAATTAAAACGTAGGATTTTCCATAAAAGTCAAGTGAAATGAAAAATAAATTATCTACTCATAGTTTTTTAACCGAAATTATGCATAATTGGTCGTCTGAATTGCTTCCTTTGTCTCGGCACAAAATTTTGATATGGTCTTAGAAAATACATCTTCTTGCTAATTCGGTCTTCATTGATGATTTTGCAAGTTCTATATTCAAACATTATGATTTACCGCTAGCCATATTATATTTTATTGATTTTGCTCCTTCAATATTGATATTCGGCCCATAATGGATCTAACGGATTGGTTACACTATGCAACAACAAAAACATAATAATTCCTACTAAATTTCGTTGATGTACATACTATTATTGTTTGTTTCTGTGGGACCGGCCGTGGCATATCTGTTAGAATACGCAACTACTATGCGGAAGAGTGGTTTTGTAATTGGTCGGAGAATCAGACATCTTGTCTCGGGGTTCAATCCTATTGTTGATCGAACAGTCACGTGTCCCGACGGGATAATAAAGATACAACATGAGTGCCTTGAAGAAACATATGGCCGCTGCCCTGGTCACGACATTATAGTTGTCCTGGGAGATTTTAATGATCAATAATGGCCCATTGATCTTTAAATTCAGGTAAATTCACATTGGCCAACGAGTTAAGGCTGGGTAGCTTCGCAACGGCAAGGAACATGGTAGTGAGTGGATCTAGATTATAGCATAAAGATATTCAAAAGGCAACTTGGCTATCGCCCAATCAAAACACCAAATATTTAATTGATCATGTGATAACCGATGAAAGATATGCAGTTAGTGTCATTGAAGTGCGCTGTCCATGGAGCTTACATTGGCTCGGACGAATACCTGGTTGCAACTAAGGTGCGCACAAGATTATGCAGTCCGAGAAACACACGTTACCAATTACATTGATAGCTGGACATCGCGAAGCTTTAAACACCAGAGATAGCCACTGCCTAGCTCTTCCAACCAGCTCTATCAACTGCTACAAAACAACGCCTCTACTTTTGACGTTACCGATGCACAGTGACAGCATATTGCACATTTCATGGTAGCCGCCGCAACAACCGTTCTAGGATATGAAAAACGAAGCTCAGACAAGTCCTGGTACGATGAAGAATGTCAAATAGGGTCTGAGGAACAAGATGCTGCTTATAGGGCAACGCTACAGCCAATTATAACCCGAGCTGCTAGAGAATGGCACAAGTAGACAGCTATTTAAGCTTAGAAAAACGTCAGATGAAGTAACGTGAGAGCGAGGATGTAGAGAGATACAGGGATAGAGGTGAGGCCCGAAAATTTTACCCGAAGTAAAAAGTAAAAGGATACGGTACAGGACTCCTCTCCTGCAAGCACATGGATGGAAATCTGACTACAGTGAGCAATCTGGTTGCAGAATGTGTTGCATAAATGTAGAGAGTACTTTCAGATGGAGACATGTAGAGAGATACATGGATAGAGGTGACTCCTGAAAATTCTACCAGAAGGTAAAAGTATAAGGTTACGGTACAGGGCTCCTCTCCTGCAAGGACAAGGACAAAAATCTGTCTACAGAAAGAAATTTGGTTGCCGAATGTACTGCATAAATGGAGAGAGTACTTTTACCAATTGCTGGTTCCAGTAGGTAGCGCACGATAAGGTATCACGCCAATTGTCGACGACGATTTATCTATATGTGAAAGACTAAAAACAGTGTTATCAACCTGCAGTAACAACCCGCAGATTTCGGCCTATGATATCTATATCATCGGCATAGGCTAGATGCATGTGACACTTGTCGAATATGGTACCAGGCATATTGACACCAGATTTTCTCATCACATTTTCCATAACTATATTAAATAGTGTACAGGACAAGCTATTGCCCTGCCTGAGACCTCTTTCCGTGTTGAATCGTTCACAGTGATCCTTACCAATCTAAATGGAGGTTTTGGTGTTTTCCAAGGTACATCTGCAAAGTATCGAGCCTTATCAGTGAAGCTTTAATCCTGGAGCTGATATGCCTTTGCGGAATGACCCTTGGCGAAACGAAGTATTCAGTGAAGATTGACAATGACCAAACTCAGCCATTTTAAATAAGTGGCCCCCAATTGGTGATCTCTTTAACATACTGATAAAGTGGAAAACTGCAATAGACACGATTAGTACGATATTCAACAAAAACCATATACTAGTTACGTGCACTAATGACATAGCCATCATCGGTCGAAAACCACGGAATGTTACTGCAGCCTTTTCAGGCATATAGAATGAATTAGCAGAATCTAAATGAAAACATTGACTTCTACAATTTCGAAGTGGTAGATGATTTTATCTACCTTTGCTCCGCTATTAAGAAATCAAATCACGTCAGCGTTAAAATCATTAGAAGCATTCTGATTGTTTATAGATTGTATTATAGGCATATCCAGATCTAGCCACGCCCCTTCTGGTACCTCCCATACAAATCTACCTTTCCGCCCACTATAGAGATGGAGGAATAATATCAATAAATCAAACGTAATCGTACCCAAATCCTTTTTTTAGTAAAGCTATAACAGAATAAAGTTTTGAAGAAAAAAATTTTGTAAGTCTATCCACGCCCCATTTGGTACCTCCCATACACATCTGGTACCGTCCACCTTAGAAATCGATTAATATTATTAAAAGACCTAACGCGATCGTGCCCAAATTCTGTATTTAGTAAAGCTATAACAGGATAAAATTATGGAGAATAAATCTGGAAGCCTAGACACACCCTTCTCGTACCTCCCATACAAATGTACCACTCCGCCCAATTTAGAAATCGAGTAATAATATCAATATAATAGAAAATAATTTGTTTTATCAAGGGTAAGGGTATATGAAACTTTTTAACTGGTTTTAATTACAAATCGGTTAATTTCAATAACTCAAGACTTAAACAATATCTTATAGTGGGTGATGGTATTTAGCAGTCGGTTTATCTGACTGAAATTTCTGTACTAGTTTTAAATTAACATAGGGCGCCATATGCAGGCAAGGCCTGCACATTCCCTTTCTTATTGAAGGCGTTTCAGTAGGCATGCCTAGTAAGTCCTGCTTAGAGTCCTAAAAACAAGGGCCTTCTATGAGGCATTGCTACTGCAGACCAGCTTGCAGGCCTGCCAAAGAGCATTTACAGAAGAACTTCAATAAAAATAACATATGCGAATTACTTCCATACTTTTTATTAATTTGTAATGCAATATTTTTGTTACAATTTGTAATAACTATTTTTTTTAACTCCAGCAGCAGTAATCGAACTCGCGACCTCAGTACTCATAGTTGGGCATGCTACCTTCTCGGCTATCACATGATATAGTTGTTGTACGACATATGGTTCTAATAAACAACAGCATTTGTCTTATCTTCCCTTAAGAGGCCTGTCAACAGGTCTAATCGAAGAAGTGATGAGTGCACGGCCATGAGCTTCAATTCTGAATTCTACTAATAGGCCTGGCAACAGGCCTGTTTAAGGCAAAAAAGTTTGCATGCCCTTTGTGCACATCTATGGAATTTTTGTGGGGTACACAGTAGGGCTGCTCACAGGCCAGTTTTAAGAAGAGAAAAAGGCATGTCTGCCAGATCTTTTCTCATCCAAGTAAGAGGCCTCTTTGCACGTCTCATTTTAGAAGCGAAATGTGCATGGGTATGACATTTTTGAAGTACTAATTATGGTCTGTATATATGCCTGGATAAGGAAGGCGTACTTGAATGTCAACAAACTGCCTTTGAAGGCATGTTTGCAGGCATATTTTTACAATGCCTCGTCTTTTCCGCTGCTGCTGCATGCTGGAAAGAATCTGTTTTTGAAATTTCGCAAAAATTCCCAATATCTTGAGTTACGGGTAAAAAAAACATGTTCTTCGTACCTTTATGTACTTAAAAGCCAGTAACGTGGTTGAATATCAACCGAATTTAAGTTTCTTAGCGGATTTGGAAAGATGTGACTGCGGTCTTTCTAGCGATATGTATACTTGTAAATCTGCCGGTTTGTAAATCTAAAAAAAGTGTGCTAATTACAATATCTAATAGTTGTTATGCCATACCTTATTCATGATGGATAAAGGGAAATTACGTTTTATGGGTCAGGCTAAAAAATAGCATAGGAAAAAAAAATAGAATTTATTACTTTTTAAAAAATATTCAGCATAAAGTCGACTTGTTTTTATTTTATTGTCAGACCATTATGCGTCAAAAATGTGAAATTCTGATGTCGATATTTCTTTGTGGAGTGCGATAACCTAAGCTTATGCTTATGTAATTTTGACAGCTATGGGTAGTTTATAGTATTTTGTACTACATATATTTTAGTAAATAACTTAACAGGTTTAATTTTAATTTATCTCCAATATTGATCTCTATTTTTGTTTTTACCTTTTTTATCCTTTTTAAATCACCTAAATTCATCATTGTTTTCTTTAATCTTTCAAAAATGTATCCTCTACATTAGCGACTAATCCATCCCATATTTAGCGTAAATAATTTGCAATAATCCTTAACAATTTTGACATTTAACCCCCGCTTAGAAGGAAGAATAAAAAAATCGAAACTGTTGCAAAATATGCAATACTTCTTACATGGCATTGATTGATTACCAACAGCTCAAACAAGCAAACGAAAGGAAACTCCCACCAAATATCAAATGAAGGCAAAGGCGTTAGTTTATATTTTTTATAAATCGGCAACAAAGACTTAAAACCTTTTTGATTTTATGGGATTTTATACAAAGAAATTCATATGCTTGTTTACTAGACATTTTTTGACATTTCATATGACATTTTCTTAAAATTTCTCCAAAACGCACAAAGAGAGTATAAAACAATTGAAACAAATCAAAAATTGTTACAGGTAAGTAAAAGAGCATCTGTATGCTATAACTGCCCTACAACTGGTATACTTCTCTGTTGCATATTTGAAAGTAATTGTTTTTTTTTCAATCATTTTTTATAAGGTTTCTTGAAGCCGTTTTCTTGCGTTCTTACTTGTTTCCAGTTATGGCCCACGCCCTAAACATCCCCATTGAGAGAGACTGCTGTCTTGTTTTGTTGCTGTTTTTTTTTTAAATTCCCGTGAATTTTTGTAACTCTATATAAGTACGACAAAAATAGAACGGGACACACATAATGCAATAATATTCCTCAGTGGAATTTCTGCACATTTCTAAGAGCTCTTACGCCAAAAAGGATATTAAGTGAAATTGTGTCATTTCATGCCAAACACCTAAGAAAACAACAACGCACACGCTCGCAGGACTTATTCGAAGCATTCGTGTAATGATGTCCTTTCCTTGGGTGTCTGGCGTAAAACGATTGTTGTGACTGCAGTACAGCAACAGTAATAGCAATGTGGGCAAAAACACCTGGTGGCCCTCTCAATTTATCAGCCAACACTCGTCGTTGTTGTGTCTGTCTCCTTTTAACCGTACAGTATTTTTTTTTTGTAGAGGATACGTATTTTTATAACTGTCTGAGTATCGTCTGTCTCGTGGTGGCGTTGATAGTGGTATTGGTACTGTTGCATGTTACATGTCCCCAGACATTGAAGGTAACAATTGAAAGAAGGATATTTTCTATTTTTTTGTTACTGCAACAACACCAGTTAGCTGCAGGTTTAGGTTGCAGTTTGTTTGGAGACATATGATTTAATGTCGTAACTGTCCTTTTGTTTTCATTGGCAATCTAAACAATTGTGTCAATAGGTTTATGTTCAATTTTAAGGATTTCAAGAGAAAGGATCGTCAACAAACCGTTATTATAAAAACTCGTAAAACTGATGGGTTTTGCTTTTATATCTTGTTGGTAAGAAATTATACTGACAGTAATTGTTGTGCAACGTTAGGTTCTGTATAAAAAAATTACTTTCTTTGGCTGCAGATCATCAATTTTCCTTTTTCATATTAAGTATTTATTTTGGTTTTACTATAAAATAAAAAAATAAAATTAAATAACTATAACTCACGCTTCTACATTGGTATACCAACATATGTCAAATATCTAGAGCAGTTACTGAGTTAACTAGCGTTTACTCTTATTCTACCCTCTTGAGAACCCCCCTATCCTCCTGAAATATTTTCGATCAGTAGGAGGATGGGGCATGCCAAAAGTGTTTTGTAGACGTAGAAAAAATTTGATACACAGTATAGTAATAGTACTCGCCACTACAAATATAAATATACAGACGAAATTTTTATTTTCGATCATTGAACGATAGTTGTAAAATATTTTCCTCTCGAATTCTTCCAGAATGGATTGAATCGCTTGGGTTAACCCAGAATTCTGCGCAGTCAGAAATTCACGTGAGGTTAACATGAGTCTCGCCGTAACGGCCTTAACCATGTTGTGCTAAACACACTGAACATATTACAATTCTATTGCCAGCGCCCCCTGGGATAGGCCAAGCAAGTTTGAGCTAACTAGAACCAGTAGTCGACAATTTTGGGAGCCAGCTACCGCAATTGTCGGCTCTTTCTTCCAATCAGAAGATACCAAATTGGGTATGACAGTAAGGCACATACCCCTTTGGTCAGAGTGCGGAATATCTTACCACCTCTGCTGCTCTATGGGTCTGTAGCACCCGGTTGCAATGCATTCGAGCGCGAAAGCTCTACCAGCGATTTTGTTATCATTTACAGCCCTCGTGATGCTCCCTGAAAGAGGTCTAAATCCACCGATCACGAGAGAACAAGTCCCGGAGCTACTGATCCCCATGCTACCGACCACACTCATTGGTGGGAGTTTCGAGTTGGTAACAAATTTGTGATTTAATAAAACATACTTCACAGGATTGGTCGCCTTTCACAAAAAGAGGTCATTTTGAAACTTTTACATACTCATGAGTACCAATCTTTCACATCGATGCATCAAGCGGGTGGAACGGTCAAAGCTACATGTAAATGATGCAGCACCCTCACCGATAGGAGGCGGAAAACGTTCCAAATCCCTTTTGCTCGACAACGGTGGACGGCTGACGGTGAGGCTCATCTGAACCCCCGTGAGATCAATAAGATACAGATGAACCAGTGCTTGCATTGAAGACCTTGCACGTGTGTATACCAAGTTAAACACGGCACGACAGCCTCTGGTGAACCTAGTAGTCCAATTACTTCCAGTTTTAACCCCTTTCAAGACAGCGACTGGTGCCCCGCAACGGACAGATGCAAACGTCATTATGCAGAACAAGGTTATGGGATCAGTCCGGTCCAACAGTCTGGTAACCTCCGACAGCACGAAAAGAACTGTCTAGTCAAGGTCGGCAGACCCGCTTCAACAAATATTTTGAAATAGCTCTACGTCGTGTAAACAGTCTGAAAGCAAACTCCGTTGCTATAGCCAACAGTCCTGAAGAGAAGAGCATCTCACTTATATTACACTCTGTTTCTACTCAGATGAATCTGTGCTTGCACTGGACGTAAGTGCCTCATTTCAGCCACGATACCACAGCCTCTGGTGAGACCTGGTAGTCGACCTACTTCCATTTTTAACCCTTTGCAGTTCAGCGTCAGTGTGCCGAACAAGATTGTGTGATTGGCACGATCCTGTAACCTTAGACAGCACTGGCTTACAACTATGTGGAAATAGCCCAATGTCGTGAAAGCAGTTTGAAAGCTTTAGCCAACGGTACTGAAGTAGAGAACATCTCACTCACACTTCACTCATTTCCTACTCTAGTTATCACTAATCCCTGGAGATCTCTACTATCATCATTGAAAAGACAATCACATAGTACGTGCAACCAATCTTTAGAAGGTTCTCCACAGATTCAGGTTCGAACAAGGATCTCTTGTGCAAAAAGGCATTGAGTGACCCATGACCTGTTAGCAGTAAAAAAAGACAAAGGTTGAAGCCAAAGTCAGGGTGATACCCAACATACATATCTTACACTAGATATAAACATATATGTACCACGTCAGTTTTCACTCTCATCCCAACGTGTTCGTCATCTCAGCAAGTCACGCTCGTCAGAGAACAACCTCCCAGCGGTAAATGAAACGAAGTACCTATTTCGTAATGCATGACATCAGTATGACATTGTAAGCGAGCGATCTAAGTACTTTGAATATCACGCGTGTGTAAAGTAAAAATATCTTCCACTTTTTATAACTCCTATTGAAATAGCTTCTACTGACATCGTCACTTACTTCGTAATGAGATGTGTTGTCAAACTCGCTTCGAACTCCGTATATAACGTAATTGGAACTGAAATGGTTCTTACTGACACCGCCGCTTACTTTGTAAGCGTGAGCGCACCGATTATAGGGCCTATGACACTCCTATGCTAAATTTAAGAGGAAATATAATTGCTACTAAATATAGCTGACATCAGCGATTACATAATGTGAGTTTTTACCGCTGGGCTACGCTAATCCCTACTCAAACTATTCTCTACTCACTCAACAAGCAAGTCCAAACCCATGAGCGGATACCCTTTACTGGACTTGAAATCTGCCGCACAACGGATAATAAAAAGATCCAGCACTCATCAAAACCTGCAGTGCCTCCGTCGATACCGTACAACATACTGCCTAACAAGATAATTACACAATTTTATGACAAGAGAGGGCTTTACGGTACCCGAAAGCGAACTCGCTACCACGTACCGCACAGAAGATCCATATACTACCATAGCAACAAAAAAAAACGTAATTTCCCCTTACACCCCATGAATGAGGAATGGGATAGCTTCTCGCGGTGTTGTGAATTAACAAGCTTTCTATTTTTAGATTCCCAACTAACGGCACCTACTTTCTTAACGACGAATGCGAACGTCACTGTTTGTGAAGCTTTTACTAGACATACCGATTGACTCGACATTATACTGCAAAGTTGCTGGCGACAACTCCTCGATGTTGCAAAGAAAGAAAAATGTAGATGACTGGAGCCTGGAGATGAACCTGGGATCTCCCGCATGGTAGTCGCGTGTTCTAACCATCATGCCACGGCCGGTCACAGCAACAAAGAGTCCCTAATGAACAGAACGGACAGATCGTCTACTAAGACCCTAGTCGTTCCTAAGCCCTTGTCTCAGCTGACCGACAGATCCTACCATCTTGTCTTTCAACATATATAAATGTGGCAAATAGTTCATCAGTTCGCACATGGCAACACCTAAATAAATATGTACAGACCCATTCAACAGTCTGACTTTCGTCGAACGCGACAATTTGCTACGCAAAACCATCATATATAGTTCTTTTTGACTGAGACGTCAACTCCGACTTGTTGCGCTTATTGACCGACATCATGGCCAAAACCTACTGCTCTAACACAGAGCTAGACTGATCCTCAACCAAAATGAGTAAATCATCGGCATACGCGCAATCTATGCATTGATCACATAGCTGCTATAACAAGGGATGCATCATGAGGTTCCTTATAAATGGGCATTTCGGACAGCCACGAACAGCATGGAGCTCCACCAAACTATTTGCCCCATTTCTACCAGAAAAACTAACTGCGCCATAGGCGTAGCTCCTGGCACCCTACCTCTTGAAGCCTTTGCAACACATTGTCCCTTCTCAGATAGTCGACAGCGCCCTTAAAGAACATAGTTCTCAGTGAATTTCTTTACGCATCTGCACTACGACCCCTTTTGAAGCCGAATTGCCATGGCATCACGAACTCTATCATGCAGCCTATGAACCATTATCCTTTCCAGGACTTTACCAAGTACTAAAGGAGACTGATACCGCGATCAGACCTGGGATTTCTCCTGATCTTATCGAGTGACTTCAGGAGCACAATACCCATCATACACACAATGCATGTATAAAGCCTCCAGGTAATCCAGGTCTGCCTTCCAAATGTTTTAACACATTTCTCCAGTAATCCCATCAATATCATACCTTAACCAACGTCATGCATTCCGCGGTCTCCGCTCTCTCTAAGGATATCGTTCCGACCATTGTCCGACAATGCTCATCACGGCCAAAACCCGCTGCTCAAACACAGAGAGAGACCGACCTCAACCAAAACGAGTAAATCATCGGCATACGCACAAACTTTGCACTGATCACGTAGCTGCCATACTGCACAACAAGCGCAGCTCCTGGCACCCTACCCTTTGAAGCCTTTGCAACACACTGTCCCAACTCAGATAGCGCCCTTAAAGTCAATGAAAACACCTAAAACATAGTTCACTTGCTTAGCGCATAGCAGCAGTTGTTTATGGTCAATACTCGTCTGTTGATTTCAACGTCAATGCAGCATCCCAAATGAGTAGAATCTTTGATCATTGAAACAAATAGGGTTTGTCCTCATTTACGACTGCTTCTCAATACTTAAAAAGGCCGCAGTAACATCATCAATCTTTGGCCAATAATATCTGTATCATCGGAGTACGCGAGCAGTGTGTGACATGTGATTTTGGTGGTACCAGTCGTCTTTATTGCATCCTTCAGCTTGATCATCTCCATCAGGATGTCAAAAAGAGATGCTGGAATATCGCCTCCCTTGGTAGAAAATGACTCTGTCCGATTTTTGCATAATTTCACTGAAGAATTCGCATCCGTCAGTGTCATAACGTAAGTCGTATCAGCTTTTAGGTACACTAAATTGAGCCATGATATCCTATAGTTTCTGTCGTGTCGGACTGTCGAGTACTGCTTTTTAGTCGATAATAGGTGGTAAGTATCGATCTGCATTTCCTGGGTGTTCTTCAGGATTTGTCCTAGTGTGAATATCTGGCCGGTCGAGGATTTACCAGGTCTTAAGCCACATTTATAAGGAGATTCGTTAAGATTGTTTAAGTATTCTACATAATATACTCGACAGGACCTTGTATGCAGTGAGTAAAAGACTGATCCCGCGATAGATAGTGCACACACTTGGAACGCCTTTCTTAAGCACAAGATATTTAACACTCAGATTACAATTATCGAGCATGCATTCCTTTATGCCTTAGTTTTTAAGTCTTGCGATTGCCGTATTTTCCTCGCTTCGGCTCCGTCATCGATGGTTGGCGTGATTTCGACTCTTATGCTGCCTTCGGGAATGAACATAGTATCTTATTTGCAGCACACTCTGCGTAACCGTGATGACATTTTCATATCTGTCCTTACAGGTAAGGATTACACATTTGTATATAAAATGTAGGTTGCGTTGTGTGATTCTAAAACTAGAAGCGTGTTAAATCACGATAACCCACAAATGCTCAGCTTTTAATAAAGTTAGTTAAGCAGATAACACACTTTGTTTACAACTATCAAAAATTCTCGGCCTTCACAATTTCGCTTCAACATTACTCCTCTAATGTAAGGCACAACGAAATTAGTTGCATACTTTTAGACTAATAAAATCATTGCATACTTTTTGCTGTACATTAAAAATTCTCTATTAAAAGTGAATCTTTTACTGTTATCACAGCGAAATGTAAAAATATCACATAAAATGTTTTACAATAATTTAGTTTCGTTGTTTTGTGCCAAAACAAATGAATGAAATTACTTTGGTTCTCCAACTTACCCAGTGTCCCATATATACATACATATATAGGATTTCAATAAAAATGTCATAAAAACATTGAAATGCCGTACAAGTTAACAATAAACATCTATCCCAACCTCGTTTTTCTATGTAGGGGTGTCACTT
This sequence comes from Muscina levida, assembly GCA_964034835.1. NCBI lineage: Eukaryota > Metazoa > Arthropoda > Insecta > Diptera > Muscidae > Muscina > Muscina levida. The sequence continues at coordinate 83,695,525 of OZ035884.1, forward strand.
TATTTTTGTTATCGGCTGTGTCACCGTGTAAGTGGGGTAAGTGCTGCATGTTTTACTACATACGGCCAAGTCACTTGTCAAAGTGCAAGTGGCACAAATGCTCCACGAATTTGGGTGAATATGTCATGGCAGTAAACAAGACATGTTACCTATCTTGTCTTACCAAGACGAGTATCGTCAACATCCTGGCTGGAATCATATATGCCAGCGTTGTTTATTTGTTATGTTATTTTGGCGTTTATGATTTGAGAGTAAGACACCCAGTCACCCAGTGGGCGAGCGAGCAAGCGTTTAGCCCTAAGTCAAACTAAACTAATGCAATTAAATAGAAATAAAATCCATGGCATCAGTATCAGTATTACCTATTTGAAATGAAACGCCGCCTCTATATTCCGTGGGAGTGCATGGCAAAGGGGGTTGGCTATGTGGATGGAGCGTTGTTGTTGTTGGCAGTCTTGCATCATAAATGTACCGAGTATAACAAAGTAAACAAATTTGTTAATGTACTTTTAGGCGTTGTAGCAAATAAAACACGTAAACAGCTATCATTGTATAACAAAAAAAATCCCAAAGTCCTCCAATGCCTGACATTGTCACTGAATGGAGTGTCTTTGAAACGTGTAGCCATATTCACATACTCCCAGCCTTCCATATAATGCACGAGGCACATTTCATTTGCCATAGTTTATGAATTTTTTATGAGCATGATATGTTTTCGTACGTCTTTGACTTTACGCGAATGTCATCTAATGTAAAATCACTGTCAAATGTAATAACAACATATGTGCCCATCATACTTGGCCCTTTTGTTAGGTAATTTAATCTAATAAAATGTTTGCCTCTTACCTACACCGCCGCCGCCGCCATGAAAAGTTCTAAAATATATTACCTCTAACGGGCATTTGTTGCTGCCAACAATACTCCTGCCTAAGTTTTGCGCTGTAGTTTAGCACTATTCAGGTGTTAATATTTTAATCGTAAATTAACAGGTTAATTAATAGAGTTTTTCCCCCAAAGTTTTCTCACAAGTTCGAACTTGGGGGATATCCACTTCGACTTGATGGTGATTTATGGCCAGCAATGTTAAACGCAAATTTATTAGTAAGTGAAAAGTTTGTTTGTGCAACTATGCTTTGGTTTACAAAGGATTGATGAAAGGATTTGCTCCCTCGCAGATTCAGTTAATAATTCATATAATTTGTAAAGCACTCTGCTTTAACCTACAGTTCTTCAATAATCAGGATTAAGTAACCATATGCATAGTTGAACTGCAGGCAAAAACATTTTACTTATTCAAATAAATCCCAATTTATTTTTCGACGCAATACAATACGTATTGCCGAAGACATTTAGAGTAGGAACATTTTCATCCATTCGTACAACGTTTCCCAGCCAGCGCATTTAGTCTATTTTAACGCACTTGACGATGTCGTTATGCAGCTTATGTTCCATTGACATCGTACTTCGCTATTAACGATGATGGGTCCAAATATTTTGCAAAGTATTTTTTTTGAGACAAATACTCGTGTCCTGATTTCCAGGCTGACATTATTATTTTTGTTTACGGCGGAGCCAAGGTAGATAAAATCATATCTCACTTCAAAGTCAAAGTTCATGCAGCGTCCCAAACGAGTAGACTGTTTGTTCTTTAAAACAAATGCCTTTGTTTAGTACTCATTAATCATCGGAACCACTTCTGCCGACTGCTTCTCAATGCTCGAAAAGGCCGCAGTAACATTTCACAGTCCTCGGCCAATGATATCTTTATCATCGGCATACGCGAGCAGAATGTGACTTTTGTGAAGATGGTACCATTCCTGTTTACTACAGCCTTTCGAATGATCTTCTCCATTCCGATATTAAAGCCTCGCTTGGTCGAAAATGGCTCAGTCAGATTTTTGTCAATTTTCATTGAAAACCTCGTGTCGGTCAGTGTCATCCCGCAAAGTCGTATTGTCTTCGCGGAGATACCAAACTCAGCAATAGCATCTAACAATTTCTGTCGTATCGGAATGTCGAATACAGCTTTGTACTCTATATCGATATCTGCATTTCTTGGATCTTCTCCAGAATTTGTCGTAGTGTGAATATCTGGTAGGTCGTGGATTTGCCAGTTCTAAAACCATACTAATAAGGTCCAATCGGGTTTGCTAGGATAGGCTTTAGCCTTTTATATAACACACTATACAGGATCATGTATGCGATGAGTAAAAGGCTGATCCCGCGATAGTTGATACAAACACTTGAATCACTTTTCTTAAGCACAGGAAATAGAACACTCCAATCATCGGACATGCAATCCTTGAGCCAAACCGTGTTTATGAGTTGGTGCATGCGTGTTGTCAACTACTGTCCACTCCATGTTTGTAGTACACCCTGAGTGTCCGTGACCAGATTTTCGCCTCTGTCCTTACTGTTCCCTTTTCCAAAACCTTTGATTTTTACCTTCACCTCTACCCTGTAATTTTCGATATCCTGGCTTTCTCTTTTCTTCAACAGACGCTTTTTTCGCCTGAACAGGTGTTTCATACCCCTAATCTTCTTATTATAATGCTCCGTCACTACACGCGTTGCCATTGACAGCAGTTTTGCCTTGTGTGCAACATCTATTTCCTCAGACATTTCGCAATATTCTTAATTGAACCAGTGCTTGCCTGAGTGTGGTTTTTCATAAGCCACTACTGTCGATGCGACAGTGGCCATAGAATTCTCAATGAGATGCCACTGGGTGTCGCGAACATCAGAATTAGGGAGGTTGGTTCGAAGTAATTGCGAGAGTTGGTTCAAGTAGGCATTGGTTATTTCGGTGGTATGCAGATTTGTGATGTTTAGCTTACTTTGCGTTTGTTTACGAGCGTATTTAGCACTACTTAATCGCATGCGTATCTTGGCTGCAAAAAGGTAGTGATCCGAGTCAATATTTGCATCTCGGATTATATGCACGTCCATAATGCTTGAGACTTGCCTTGCAGCGATTACCACGTCATCAGTCTGGTTTCTTCTCTTTTGAACAGGGGATATCCAGGTTGCCTTGTGGATATCTTTATGCGGGAATCCAGTTCCACTTACCACCATGTTTCTTGCCGACGCGAAACTAACCAGTCTGAATCCGTTTTCCGAGGTGTTGTTGTGTAGACTGAATTCCCCGACTGTTGAACCAAGAGCATCTTCCCTTAATATTTTAGCATTAAAATCCCCCAAAACAAATTTTAATATCATGTGCAGAGCAGTGGTCATATATCTCCTCCAGGCGCTCATTAAATGCATCTTTAATGTCTTCATCTCTGTCTTCCGTCAAGGAGTCTACACTTATCAGCGTGATGTAAAAATATTTTGCTTTAATACGGATAGTGGCTATACGGTCACTTACAGGGTTTAACCGCGAGACCAGGTGTCGAAGTCTCTTGCCGACTATGAAACCACATCCAAATTCTTATATTTCTGCATGGCAGCTGTAAAATATGCCACTGTTCTTTCGTCGTGTGCATCTCTGTCCCGTCCATTGCATTTCTTTAATGGCGATGATGTCAGCCTTGTATTTGTCGAGGACATCCGCCAGTTGGATAGAGGCACCATCTCTGTTGAGAGTTCGGATAATCCAGGTGCATATCTGTAAATCATGGTCCTTATCAACATTTGGGGGGTCCTGTTTTTTCTTCTATTCGTTTTTTCATAATAGTATTTTGTCAAACAATGCAAAATATTCTACCCCCGTTTGTGGGGAACATCGAAACTAGGGGCGTTTTTTTACAATAATTGAAAGAGTTGGTTTGGGATAGGCATGGGCTATCTCGGTGGAATATAGCGTTGCACTGCCTAGTTTGCTTCTTTCGGTGCTTCATAGTGTTCATAAATTGGCACATGCCTTACACGCAAGTCCATACGCTCGTGACGTGCAATTACTAAGTGATCAATCTGTCCCAATTCCATCCTCGCAAGGGGTTCTCTTCCGGGAGGCCTTTGGGGAGTATCGCCCTCTAGGACCTGAGAAAACCCCCAGTGGACCTCTTTATGGCCTTGCAAGGCAAAAATAAGTTAGTAAAGATGTATCTCTTTACGAGCTCAGACCAAGGATTCGAAAGATTGTGCTATGGGAGTTTACCCTAGGTAAACCGCCTGCCTGAACGTTGGGGTAAGAAACAGTATCGGCTGTGCCACGTAGGGGCTGTGGTTAGACCAAGATAAACGGTGGTAAGCTAAGAGTTTGCTGTTCGAAAGAAATTGAGCTGGGTATCTCTTGATGCCATACGAGAATCGCACCTTTCATTGTGCATTGATATATCCTTTTGGTTGAATGTGAAAATTGGCAAAAATCTGTCAGAGCCATTTTCTACCAAGCGAGGCTTTAGACAAGTCAATAGTCTGTCCTGCGATCTCTTTAACATCGTAATGGAGATGATCATGCGGAAGGCTGCAGTAAACACAAATGGTACCATCTTCAACAAAAGTCACATGTTGCTCGCGTATGCTGATGATATAGATATTATTGGACGTAGATTGCGAGATATTACTGCGGCTTTTTCGAGCATTGAAAAGCAGTCGGCTGAAGTGGGTCTGGTAATAAACGGGGACAAAACCAAGTTATTTGTTTCAACGAACAAAGACTCCACTCGTCCGGGACGCTGCGTGAACGTTGACAACTATAACTTTAAAGTGATAGTTGATTTTGTCTACCTTGGCTCCGCCATAAACAAAACTAATAATGTCAGCCTCGAAATCAAAAGACGAGTATTGATCGCAAACCGCTGCTACTATGCGCTAAGCCAGCGATTTAACGACAAAGCGTTCTCTCGAAGAACAAAGATCCGGCTCTACCAGACTCTGATCCTACCTGTCTGGCTCTACAGCGCAGAATCCTGGGTAATGACACAAGCGGATCAATATATTCTGGGAGTCTTCGAGAGAAAAATACTCCGCAAAATATTTGGACCCATCATCGTGAACGGCGAGTGCGTGGTCTTCAGCATTTGCGGGTTCTTATCTCAATTGTGCTCAGCTTGCTCGGTTACTCAATATTGCGCCTTCTTACACTTGCTACCCCCTCAATGTTGTCGACAGAAACTTCACAGAGGAAGAGTACTAGTAGCAGCTTCTCAAAAGGCTGACGTACGCATCAGTCTATAAAACGTAGGTGCCGTTATAGAATAGAATAGAAGCGTGTTCATACACAATAACGCGAGAAGTTACCGCATACCCCATTTATGGTGTGTAAAGGGAAATTAAGTTTATGCCCTTTAAATAACTTTCATATATTTGGTTCTCATTTTGGAACACATAATCTAATCATTCCCTACGGTTGGATTTCAATGAGTGTTAGTGTCTCTAATTTGTTCCTCATGGTAAAGTGCTACAAGGATCTGCCTCGGTTTGCCATAGGTTACGTAAACGATGAACACAAAACAAATATACAGACATTATTAATCTAACCTAAGAAACACTTGGTGAAACTCCATATTTATTTAAAGAATTAAATACCAATGAATACACATTGCTAAGGACACTTTCCAAACTGCAATATCCTTTTCAATGCTTCAGCCCAAATTTACCGATATACTTACCAATTCATCATGGCCTGCAGCAAACGCACGAGTCTACTCTTGTACTTTGTCATGCTCCATTTATTTAAGAACCTTAAAAAACTCGCATTTCTAATCCAAAGATTCTTTTGTTTTCAGGCTCCTGCCATAGCCATTGGATTTGCAATTACAACTTATCTTTGACACCAGTCAGGCATGTGTCTCCTCCAGGTTGTTAACGTTATCTCATCTCTTTTATCAAAATAACAAATAGGAAATCTAAAACAAAAAGAAATCAAAACTCATTACGAACAACGGAACAGATACAAACGATCAATGCAAAAAGGTAATGAAGAAAATTGCAACAAGAATAATTACGCAAAAAGCAGGTGAGATTGAGATTTTATATGTGCATTCATAAAAGTACTGCTATGCTGGCAAAGCGGTACTTGCAGCATGTTGCCTCTAATACAGTTGATGCAACACATGCCACAACAACGGGTGTCAACTTGCCGCCAAGGCAGAATGAAGTGATTATGAAAAGGTTACTGAAATGTAATATGAAGATGATTAAAATGACAACCCAATAAGGAAATCGGTTTGGCATTTCGTGCAAAGCTCAATTTTCACATGATGTGATCCTTTTAATAACCTTTCAATATTACGACAACCATTAATTTTTACATTTAACAGGACCTATGTTTACTTTCGTTAGCACATCTTTTAGCGATTAAGTATCTTCGTCTTGGCTGTATGGAAAAAATCTAATTAAAATGTCAATTGTTTATTCTATAAATAAAAAATGTTAAATAAATATTTTTATTTTGCAACGCAAAGAACAGAAAAAAAGGAACCCCAGGATCAGGACATAAGCAAACCTTCTAAAGTAGTTGAACCAACACAATCAGGCTGGAGCGAGTGTGATTCTGTGCCAATGATAATGACGATGTGGACGGCGTAGTCCTTTTCCGTTATGTCCTTTGAAACGTAAAGAAAGAAAGAAAAAAATAACCATTATCCTTTATGATGAAAAACATCATCCAATACCACCACTCCAAATATTCCTGTGCGTGTCTATGAATGAATTAAACAAAATATCCACTTTCTTTGCCATTGGTAAACCATCATTACTCTTTCTTCGCATTATTTTTTGGAGAAGAAACAGTGGTTATGGTCAGTTACGTTAAAAGTTCTATGTTAGACAAAAGAGAGCAAGAGCTTTTACTAACATTTACATAAAGGTTTGAATAGTGATGAAAAAGTTGATAAATTTTAAACAATAATCCTTCGTTTCTCTTAGTTTGTAAGTAAATTAAATCTTAGATAACACAGTACAACACATGATTTTGGGACTCAATTCTTAGAACTGTACGTGAAAGTATCCCCAAAAAGAACAAGTTCGGCATCATTCGTTTTGTCAACTTACATGCCATAATAATTTAAAATCGATTTGAAGTTACTAAGTATCTTTTGTTTGACAAAACTCGAGAACCTCTAGTCCGATTTAGCTAAAATTGTGCCAATGCCAACAATGATACTCGACCACCATTAACACTTGTCAGACCACTGTGCAATTGTCAGATAATATTGAGTTAAAATTAAAAAACACACAAAGACACCAGAAGGACAATGAAAGGAATAACAGACGGAGACTTCTTCGAAAGGAGTCGTGCCAAACATTGGATAAAATAAAACTCATAATCAAACTAAGATAATACCATGAACGCCATTTTCTCACCCACCCAGGCCAGGCATCCGCAGATGATATCCCAGGACTGCCTGGAATGGTATAAAATTTCGAATGGAATTCACCACCAACAAAACTTTGTTTAGGATGTGATATGCAAATGAAAAACGAGTTGTGTTTACGTGGCCCCGTGAATGTGAAGGCAAAGAGGGAACTCAACTGAACTGGCAGCAGCCAGCAGTTGCGATGATGATGACCAAGACCATGTATATTGTAATGGCTGATGGTCCAAGGGAAACAAAGTTTTGCGTTATTTCCACCATAAGGGTTTTACATACAGCCAAAGGCATAGCAATGACACGCACACACACACACACACACCAATACAGACATTGTCATTCTTGGCCAAAACGGTGTTAAGACACCACCCCCACCTCAGTTTACTTATAGGTAGCGAGAGTACACGCGAATGACATTGATGATTTTCGTTTTGTGTGGTTGGGGGGAATGGGGGACGAATGGATCCAAAGCGTGGAATGTTCAGCTTAACTCGCTTTAGTTAATGCTGGTACCGCGTAAAATCCGCTGATGGTTGTTGGTTGCTGCTGTTGTTATTGGTTGAATTCCGTCCGGTAATGGTGCTCGGAATGGCAGCATAGAAAATTATTTGGTAATGGAAAATTGGAATTTTAATTTGTTTTATTTGTTGAACATGGTCATCAACGGCATCTCTTTCATTTCATTTTCGCTCCGTTATGTTTTAAAGGTGTGTAGCCTGGGGTTAGGGCATGGGGGTGCAGAGCAAGGAGGTCACATCTAAATGGTAAATGGCAATGGTCGGTATAGAGTAATAACCGCGGTCGCAACCGCTACAACTCCTTTGCCATAAAACTTATGAAGCGTATAATTGAAGCATACAAAGTATAGGGCTATTGGCGTTTATTTAAATATTTGCATGAGAAGAGGGGAGGGGAATAAAGGTCATCTGTATGGTGGTGTCATTGGGAAAGTTTAATTTTAAGGCGGTTTGATGACGCATTTTAAGGATATAGTTTTGTTAATGGGTTTCAAGCAGAATACAGTTCAAAACTAGAAAAAAGCAAAACTATTTGAAAATTTATATATTCAAGTGGGTCAATTTATATGGAGTAGAAAAATACACCAAGCTGTTATCAAAATCGTAATTTACGATAAATTCTAAGAAAATTAATTCAAAAAACCATGGGTCTAAAATCAAAATCGAGCTCTCAGCAACTGAAGTGGAATCGACCCCAGAGGGTTCAAAAGTATTACCGACCCCACTAATTTTTCTCTAATAAAATTTTCCCCAAACATACCTACTCCCCATGGTTACTCCCTAAGTGTCCTAAGGACACCCAAAGGTGTCCTTAGAGGGGTGGAATGTATGACCGATCCCAGTCATATTTCCCTCTTAATATTTTCCCAAACATACCTACCCCCCATCTTCACCCCTTAGAAGTCTCCCATAACCGAAAAATTGCAAACATTTTACCCCTCTATGAGGTACCGTAGGAGCGATTGGAGCGGATTTGATAAAAAAATAAAAAAAATGTATGGGGACCACATTAAGGGTTGATCTGAGGAACTGTTGGGGTTGCAAAAATATCGGGTGTCGGTCATACATTTTACTCCTCTAAGGGCACCTAATTTTCGTATGAAAACCCCATTAGGGGGTGAAGAAGAAGGGTAGGTATTTGTATTCTCTAGGGACGATTGCGAGGCCTGTTGTGGATTTTTTTCCCCAATACCAAAAGTTTCTCGTTAAAAATAGGGGGCTCGATTTTGATTTAAGACCGGTTGGTTGAGCCACAATGTATATATATTGTATTAAATTGGTCATTTTGTTTGAGAGGTACAAGATAGAGCCCTTTCACTTGTTGACAAACTAAGCAAAATTTTACACTAGATAAGAATGCACTTTTTGTGCAATATCAAAGATAAATGAAGACAGTAAATTCGACTAACACCAAAATGGTATTATTATAAAGACGACTATATGAAAAACGTCGGGAGTGTGATGCAAGGTAAAGCTTCTGATCGGTTTAACTTGGCAAACCCAGAGTGATCCTTGCCAATTGCACTTCAAGTCTACTCACAGAGCTCCGTTTTCGTGGTACTACTGCGAACGGAGTACCTCCACGTGGTGACGCCTGGAAACGTGCTTCTGACACCCGTCAGAGCACGGCTAACTGTGAGGGGCGAAATCTAAAACCCAGGCACGTCAGCTCAGAGTGAGCGGTACCCTGGTCAGCGTCTGACCCAGAATGGGCGGCTGCAATAAAATCCTGGCAGGAGGAGAAAACTGCGACGTGGTGCGCTGGGCTTGCAACCCGCCACTGACGTTTATACTATTGCAATGAAAAGAAGTAAGATAAGAATAAAACGGACCCCCCAAAATGTTGACGACCACCGCAAACGAATTAAGGACCATGATTTGAGGATATGCACCTGGAATGTTAGAACACTGTATAGACCAGGTGCCTCCATCCAACTGGCGGAAGTCCTCGAAAAATACAAGGCTGACATAACCGCTTTACAGGAAATCCGGTGGACGGGACACGGGTGCTCGCGCATGAAGACGTGCGACATCTACTATAGTGGCCATGCGGACAAGCACGAGTTTGGATGTGGATTTGTGGTTGGCAAAAGACTGCGACACCTAGTCTCAAGGTTCAACCCGGTGTGTGAACGTATAGCCACCATAAGAGTCAAAACAAAGTTTTTCCACATAACACTTATATGTGCCCATGCTCCGACAGAAGAGAAAAGCGATGAGGACAAAGACGAGTTCTACGAGAGCCTAGAAAATGTATATGACCGTAGCCCCAGCCATGACATCAAAATTGTACTAGGCGATTTTAATGCTAAAATAGGCAGGGAGACCGCATTTGAGCCTACAATCGGAAAATTCAGTCTGCACACCGAAACGTCCAACAATGGCATCAGACTGATTGATTTCTCTGCGGCAAGAAATATGGTAGTTAGCAGCACTAGATTTGACCATAAAAATATTCATAAGGCAACATGGTTATCTCCAGATCAATTGACGAGGAATCAGAAAGATCACGTGGTAGTCGATGGAAGGCACGCATCGAGTGTTCTGGACGTACGAGTGATCAGAGGTGCGAACATTGACTCTGATCACTTCCTTACCGCAGTTAAGGTACGCACTAGGCTAAGCATGGCGAAAAACGTACGTAACCAGGCACAACGAAAGCTGGACATCGGTAAACTGCGGACCACAGAGGTAGCGGATGCCTACTCCAACCACCTAACTCAACTGTTGCGGAATGCTCCAACCCCTGATAATATAACCTCGCAGTGGCAATATATAGCCGACTCCATAGAACGGACTGCGAGAAGCGTACTTGGGTACTCAAAGCCGTCTCAAGAAGATGCCTGGTACGATGATGAATGTCGCAATGCCACGAGAGAGACGGATGCTGCATACAGGGCAAAACTACAGCCAATGGCAACGCGAGCTGTTCGTGAACGGCACAGGGAGAAGAGACGACAGGCAACTCGTCTTTTTAGAAGAAAAAAGAAGGAGCTGAAGAAGAGACAGGATGAGTGTACTGAGTTGCTCCGAAGTAGAGGGGAAGCCCGAAAATTCTACAAGAGAGTTAAAGCGAGAATGCGTGGAACAGGGTTGCCCTCCTGCAAGGACAGCGATGGTCAGCTAGTGACGGACCCGGATAACGTTCTGAAGATATGGAGAGACCACTTTAGAAATTTACTGGATACTGACACCAATCCAGAAGACCCCGCTCCAATCCATGACGATGGTATTAACTGTCCACCTCCCAGCCAGAGCGAGATACGTATGGCCATCTCCCGCCTTAAAAACAACAAAGCTGCTGGAGCCGATGGTCTCCCTGCTGAATTGTTTAAGGCTGGCGGGGAGGAGCTGATTAGGAGCATGCATCAGCTCATGGAGAACATCTGGCAAGAGGAGAGCATGCCCGGGGATTGGAGTCTCAGTCTGTTATGTCCCATATACAAGAAAGGAGATCGTAGTGAATGTAAGAACTACCGTGGAATAAGCCTATTACCAATTGCGTACAAGGTCCTTTCAAGCATATTGTGTGAACGTCTAAAGCCAATTGTAGAACAACTAATTGGACCATATCAGTGCGGCTTTAGACCTGGCAAATCTACGGCGGATCAAATATTCACCTTACGACAGATCCTGGAAAAAACCCATGAAAAACAGATCGACACCTACCACCTCTTTGTCGACTACAGAGCTGCCTTCGACTCTCCGATAAGGAATAGGCTTTATGAGACTATGTCTGAGTTTGGTATTCCTGCAAAGCTGATTCGACTTTGCAAATGTACCTTAGACAACACCAAATCCTCTGTTAAGATTGGTAAGGATCAGTCTGAACCATTTAACACGGAAAGAGGTCTCAGGCAGGGCGATAGCCTGTCCTGTACACTATTTAATATAGTTATGGAGAAGGTGATGAGAAAGGCTGGTGTCAACATGTCTGGCACCATATTCCACAAGAGCCACATGCCACTAGCCTATGCCGATGATATTGACATCATTGGTCGAAATCTGCGGGATGTTACTGCAGTTTTCTCATCACTAGAAAAGGAGTCAGCAAAAATGGGTTTAGCGGTCAACGAGGACAAAACAAAAATAATGATTTCGACGAACAAAGAGTCCTCTCGTTGGGGACGCACCGTGAACGTTGACAATTATTGTTTTGAGGTAGTCGACGAGTTTACCTACCTCGGATCTTCCGTCAACAAGAAAAATAATGTCAGCCAAGAAATTAAACGGAGAATAGTGCTAGCCAATAGATGTTTCTACGGACTTCGGCAGCACTTTAGTAACACCACCTTATCTCGGAATACTAAGAAACAGCTTTACCAGGTGCTAATCTTACCCGTTCTTTTGTATGCTGCCGAATCATGGGTGCTTACGACAACGGACATACAAAACCTGGGAGTATTCGAGAGAAAAGTACTCCGAAAAATTTATGGACCTATCTGTGTCGACGGCGAGTTTCGCCATCGGATGAACCATGAGCTGTATGAGCTTTACCACGACATCGACGTAGCTAAAAGAGTCAGAATGCAACGACTACGATGGCTGGGTCATGTTGCCAGGATGGATGTAAATGCTCCAGCGAGAAAGGTGTTTGAAGGCGAACCTGAAGGACGGCGCAGAGAAGGGAGACCCAAACTCCGTTGGAAGGACCAAGTGGTAGGCGACGTGCCACCATCTGGTAGGACTAACTGGAGAACACATGCACAAGACCGAAGCGTGTGGAATTCTTTCGTACTTCAGGCCTCAAACTTATGAAACATGTTCGTAAGTTGTAATGGGCCACTTAAGTAAGTAAGTAAGTAATATGAAAAACAAGTGTTCGGATCACAGTTTTTAAATCACCACAGTAGTTATACTACAGTGGACAAAACTTAGTGAAAAAACTATTTTTTTTAAACGAAAAACACTTTAAGATATGGATTAGGTCCATTGTAATAAGTCAATGGTTTTCACAAACAATCTCCCAAACCCCGTATTTTCCAGAAAAACAAAAAATACGAAATTTAATTTGCGTTCATCATAAAAATTAAATAACTTAACCTATGCGAACAACTTTTCGCTGGTGAAAGCATGTACTTTCTGAAAAAAATAATAAACATTAGGGTGTCCTAATAAAATCTTTATATAAAACCTATAAGTAATCAAAAATTGGTTGAGAACTAACTGAGTTATCAACTCATAAGTGAGGAGAGACGCAAACCCCGGATTTTGAATCGAAAGCCAAATTTTTGAAAGTATACAAGTTCATGTTGTATTCGACCAGATCTGCTACATACACTAGGTCACTCGTAAAGGTTCTTAATTATTTTTTTCAATTCTATAGCATTTGATTTACTAAGACAACAAATGACTCACTGCAGTGAGCAATGCTTGCAAGACATTCGCGACCAAAATATCAGTTACACATTAATGCAAAACAAAACGTGCATTGTTTGTATTTTCGTTTTTTAAACCAAACTTAGAACAGTTCTTGCTGACGGTAAGCTCTCTTATGCTCTCTTCCCTCAAAACCAAAACAATAAAGACTACCGCTACGTTTATGAATGCAGAAAATCTTTTGAATTTTTTTGAAGTCTGGCTTTTCTTATTTCGCTAGAATAGGGTGACAATCAATGCTGTTGTTTTTGAATCAGAGATTACTTTTTGGTACAATATTTTTTTTGATGAGATAAACTTTTTGGTCCCATACATTTTACTTTATTTTATAATAAATAGTACTTTTGGGTATAATAAGTTACACTTTGTGATAAAATAAATAGTACTTTTTGGTATTATAAATAGCACTTTTGGTACAATAAATTTACTGGTTAGTACAATAACAGTACTTTTTGGTATATCAAGTTGTACTATTTGGTACAATAAGTAAACTGTGTCGTACAATTAAAGTAAGTAATTAAAACTACAAACTGTACTTTTAAGGACAATAAAAGTAATTTTCGTTACAATAAAATGTACTTTTTGGTGCTATAAATTTTACATTTTGTGTAATAAATAGTACTTTTTGGTATAATAAAAGATATTAGTTGATACAATAATTTGTACTTGTTGGTACCATAAACAGTACTTTTTGGTATAGTTAAATTAAATTTTGGTATAATAAATTATACTTTTTGGTACCATAAATCGTACCTTTTTTTTACAATAATTTGTACTTTTCGGTACAATAAATTGTACAATGTAAGTACTTTTTGTACTAACTTGTACAAGATATTGTACTTTCTGGTACCAAAAATAGTACTTTTGGTACCACAAATAGTACTTTTTGGTACAATAAAAGAATTTTTTGGTTTAATAAATTGTACATTTTGGTAACATAAATCGTACTTTTTGTTACAGTAAATTTTACTTTTCAGTACAATAAATTGTACATTTTGATACTACTTAGGTACTCTTTGTTACAACAAATAGTACTAATTTGTACTTTTTGGTATGATAAATTTTACTTTTTTGAACAATAAATTTTACTCTTTGGTGCGATAAATGGTACTCTTTGGTACAATAAATTGTACGAAATACTACAATTTATTGTACACTAAATTAAACTATTTGGTACAATTAAAGTAAATTTTAGTACAAGAAACTGTACTTTTTGGTACAGTAATAGTAATTTCTGGTACAATAAATTGTAATGTTTGGTACAATAAATTGTACTTTCTAGTAGAATAAATTGTGCTCTTTAGTACAATAAATTGTACATCTTGGTACAACATAAGCACTTTAAGTTACAATAAATTTTACTACTTCGTACAACAAATTGTATCTTTTTGTTTAAATTTTGCTTTTTGGTACAAATTGTACTTTTTGGTATTATAAATTATACTATTTGATACAATAAAAGAACCTTTTTGTAACAATTCATAGCACTATTTGGTACAATAAATGTAATCTATATACTCTTTGGTATAAAAAACGTTGTTTTGAATCATTTACTGTCGGGCATAACATATTTAAATCCATTTGTTTGACAAAACATTGTTTTGATCTAAACTCTTATGCTCTCCTCCCAGTATGCCAAACGGATCCGTTTCGGACTCTTTACGGACCCGTTTTTTAATCCGAAATGGAAAGTAGTTTCGTTTCTTATACTTTTTTGAATCTCTTATGGATCCACAACGGATTCCGTTTAGAACTAGCAACGATTCGAGAGGAATTTTATTCAAAATGGGATCCGAAACTGATTTCCGTTTCGGTTTCTTTTGAGAATCCGTTTCATATTCGCAACGGAATTCATTGCGGTTCGTTACGGACTTTAAACAAAAATTAAAGGTAATTTAAACAAAATCGAGATTTTTTCAACGAAATTTACCAAAGAATGTATATATGCGGATGCGGAAACTTTTTTTTTGTTGCATAATTTTTTTTTTATTTTTTTTCCTTCTCTTTGTTGTGAAATTTTTGTGTGCAAAATTTTTTGTAAAACAAATTTTTAAGAAGTATATTTTTTCTTCCAAAACATCTTATTATTTTAAAAATAAGAAAAAAACAAAACAAAATTTATATTGATGTCAAGTCTAAGCCAAATATAATTCTCTTGAGTATTTTTACTATAACATTTTTTAAGCACCTCCCACACATTGTGCACTTTTTACGGACTCGAAGCGGGTCCGAAATGATCAATCAAATCAACATGTTACTGATTCAGTTTTTAACTGTTTTACGGACACGAAACGGGTCCGAAACGGATCAGTCAAATACACATTTTACTGATTCTGTCTTTAACTATTTTCCGGACTCGAAAGAAGTCCGTAAAGGATCAGTCGAATCCCGATTTCTCTGATTCCGTTTTCGGCTCATTTGTAGACTCGAAACGGGTCCGTAATGGTTCAGCCGAATCTCGATTTCACTGATTCCTATTTTAATGCTAAAACGGATCTGCCTTCATTTTTGACCACATTGGTCTGCTATTGCTTTTTTTCGTTGTCGTGTACATGTCTTGTTCACAGAATCAAAACAATTACATGTATTGAAAAAAACGAGTAGGCTTAATGCCTTTCAAGTTCACTTGACAAGTTGGCAACATATGAAATGTCTTAGATAAGTGAAAGTTGACTGAATGGCTACATAAGAAGGTAATGTATATTTAAGTCTTAATGAGGTTTCAAAACTTTGAATCGGCTTACTGCAAAATTACGAAAATTGGACATACATATCAACTTTTGTCGAAATTGTGTAGATATTTGAATACCAGTGTCAACAAATCCCAAAAATTTATAAAAAAAAATAAATTCAAAGTAAGGCGATTTGGACCTTTTTCTATTACATAAACTTTCGGTCCTTTCAATATCCTTTAAACATTTTTCATAAATTTAGATTTTCATTAGAATTGAATTATATTTGCTGTCTTAAGGTCTTTTGTTCCTTTCTATGTTCTAGGAAATTTTTGCATAATATTATATTTTTATTGCGTACAATATTCTTTAATACAAAAGTGCAAATTTTCCCAAACGACTGCAAAAATATTTACAAATCTAATTAATCTTTTATATGCGGAAATGGTCTTTCTCTATTCTATTTCATGTTCCATTATTTCTTTTCAATAATTTAGACTAATGTCAAAACAGGTAACGCATTCAAATTCTCTGCTCTTTAGTAAAAGTGAATATTATTTTTGATATTTTAAGAGCCCTTGACAATTTTTCCCATAATATTTCCGTGATTTAAAGTATATGTCATAAGTTATTCTGCAATTGTAATCTATCTTCCCCGAAGTTAGTCTTTCTTAAATCGGCAAATGATATTAATTTAACACAACAACTTAACTCTTTCAATACTTTGTTCTTATTTAATATCCATTGTTCAAGGTTCCTCCATTTTGAATTTCAATGCAACCAATTAAATATTCAACTCGTTAACCCGTTCATTCTCTCTTATCCTTACAACTTGACCAATGACAAACAAGTGATGAGTGACGACGACGCAACGAATACCGCAAAAGCAACAAACGTAAACTACACCCTTTACCCGCAACTGCACAAAGAACAAACACAAATTCTCATAGCGCAAAAGGACCAAGTTATTTGGGGCATTCACCACCACCACCACCAACACTATTGCGGCCATCAACATCACTACCACCAACAACAAGAACAAAGTGGATAAACCAGAATGTTGGCATTGCCATAAAAACAGGAAAAGGGGAAAGATATCGCTGAAGCCCCACAATGAATGCAAATTAGTTGAAATTATACGCTCGAATGAAGGAAGAAGACCACTTTCAGGTTGGACTATAAATAAAAATAGCCAGAGTATGAGAAACAGCCATGATGACGACAATGTTGTTGTCCTGAGCGTGTCATTGTTTTAATGTCGTCCTTTGGTTCGGGAATGTGGAAGGGGTTGGTTGGGGGTGTTGTTTAAAGTTATACAGCATAGGGTGTGACCAGTGCAACTAAAGCAATGTAGCGAGAGAGAAAAAAACATCACAAAACCCTTTACAATGTACAGTAAATTTAGGGAAAAGATAAGATAGGGGTTATACTTTTTATATGAACAATGACTTGTTCGTAGTACAGTTAAATTACTGTTTTTCCGTAGAAGAGAATGAACTAAAGATTTATTATATTTATTGTAGGGCAGACAACTCAATGAAAAGTTACAAAATTTTGATGAGATGAATTCGGAAAACATCCATAGAAAAACTCTCGATTAAACTTAACTTAAGGTTTGGTTTATTCCGTGCTATGCTCCACAACTCACTTTCAATGAGTAAAAGTAACTGCAATCTTAATTCATTTTTGTAACATTTGATACTTTTGGGACAGTTTTGTGAAGTTTACTCCTCTGACTCGTACTCCATAGGTATGTGTGTATATTAAGTTAAATGCATATAACTCATGAACCAATACACACACAAAACGGCGTCAAGCCTATCGTTTTCTTTTCAACACATGTGATTGTTTTGATTCTGTAAACAAGGCATTTAAACAACAAAGGTGTTGTTTTGGTAAAGAAACAAAACAAAAGCAGTAGAGCTTATGAGTGAAAGAGTGTGAGTTTTGATCAAAACAGTGTTTTGTAACACTGCACTTAAAGATATATGTTATGCACGACAGTAAAAAGTTTTTTATACCAAAGAGTATATAGAGTACGTTTTTTGTACCAAATAGTACAATTAATTGCTCCATAAAGTATTTGCATTAAACCAAAAAGTACTTTTATTCTACCAAATAGTTTTTTTATCGAGTAATGCAATTTATTTTAACTGAAAGTTCCAATAATGGTACCGAAAGAACAATTTATTGTACCAAAAAGTACAATTTAGGTTACTCAGAAGTACAATTTATTTACCAAAAAGTACAATTTATTTACCAAAAATAACTTTATTGTACCAAAAATATATAAATATTGTATCAAAAAGTACAATTTGTTGTACCAAAAAGTACAATTGATAATAGCGTGGGAACGACAATATTTGTCTTGGCCCAATTAGCCATGGGAAGGCACCGCAAGAAATGTATTAAATCTCCTACTGGGACTGAAAAGAGAGACTCTAGTTCTTATATGGAACATTCTGAGCCTTCTACGGGCTAGAGCGGGGCAACTACAAGGAAGATGTTATATCGTCTCGGACTTCTCTTCGTCCTCACCCACACGGCAGTAGTCCGAAAAGAATCTATCTCATTTGCCTGTCTGGTGCCTAGTATTGCCATGACCTGTTAGAAAACACAGATCAGAGGCAGATCACTCCGATCGGGATCTGCATTATTCGGGCCACAGCGATCTAGCAGTAATGCAGTCAGTTCTGCTGACTGTTTCCCACATCTAATCCTCCACTAAGCCAAAATGGTAACAAATGGGTTGGTTAATAATTTCCAGAGAGTTATGATCATAAATAGCACAGACACCTCTGGCAAGTAGGTCTGCTGATTCGTTACCAGGAATCTCCATTAAACTTCTAATTACTGTTCCCCACCAAATTTGGCTTGCACCAAGTAGAATTGATCGCTTCTATTGCAGCCTAGCTATCCACACATATTGTTATCCCTCTACTAGTATCAATTCCGCAATCCCATAATAGCCTCCCCATCTTCTTAAAAGGGCAGTCGCCAGCTTCCTTCAGTCTGTCAGTCTCAGTCAGCCTCTCGGTCTGCAATAGCCTTGACGTACAAGTACAGAGGAAAACAGGTCCAGGAACTCATCCAAAGTCGTTTGCGGCGTTCTTTTTCTTGCCCCACTAATCCCCATTACAGCCATCCTTTGGGCCAAGCTGAGCATTTTAATAAATAACTCTTATCTAGGCTATAGACGATAATTGACCGGCCTAGCGTGGTATACAGCCACATTGTGACCTTCGGGCTAAGCCCCCAACTTTTACCTTTAGAGTTCCGACACGCATAAAAGGCATTGACACCCCTCTTTAATCTTTCCTCGATATTCATTGACCAATTTAGCTTCTGATCAAGAACAAGACCTAGGTACCTGACTTCCGTTGAGGGTTTCAGTTTCACCCATTTAGTCCCGGTGGCCTGAAGTCCTTTATTTTATATCTACGAGTTAAGAGAACCAATTCCATTTTCTAAGGGCATACCCCCAAACCACAGGTATGGGCCCATCGATACAGCTTTCCAAGGGCAGTTTTGGATATGATCTTACATAGTTCGCAGAAATTTAACCTTCAGTTTCACCCATTTAGTTTCGGTGGCCTAAAGAACTTTATCTTATATCTACAAGTAAAGAGAACTAATTCCGTTTTCTGAGGGTTCAACCCAAAACCACAAGTAAAGGGTGGTTAAGTTTTAAGGGCCGATGTTTATTTTGAATAAAACACAAATTATTTAGAAAATTATTATCATTTCGTTTTATAATGATAATCTTGGTATGGTTCAATTATGTATTGAACAAAATATCGGCCAAATATCGATGACGCTGAGGCATAATTGAGGTTCTATGCAGTTAACGTGACGAATTATCTCATCCTTTAGCTCCTGAATTGTTGCTGGCTTTTCTTTCAAATAACACCAAAGAAAGAAGTCCAACGGTGTCAAATCACATGATCTTGGCGGCCAATCGACATCTCATCATTCAATAACTTTAGTGCGTTGCTCGATTGTGTATCTTTTTATCGTTCAAATTGAGATGCAGAAAAAACTTGACGTTTCGGTGTGGTCCACATTCAACATCGGCCCTTTCAATTTACCCTTTATTTATCTATCGTAGTAGCTTTCAACCGGCCGTGGCATAGTGGTTAGAACACGCGACTACCATGCGGGAGATCGCAGGTTCAAACCTGGCTCCAGTCATCTTAAAAGAAAAAAATAAATAAAATTTTCTTTCATTGTCGGCTCCCCTCGAATGTTGTTTGACAGCAACTTCGCAGTATTAAGCGTCGATTCAATCGTCGTGTCTAGTAAGAGCTTCTCAAACAGTGACGTTCGCATTTGTAGATAAACAAGTAGGTGCCTTTAGTTGTGAATCTAAAAATAGAAAGCGTGCTAATTCACACCAACGCGATAAGCTATCCCATACCTCAATCATGGAGTGCAAAGGGAAATTAAGTTAAGTAGCTTTCAAAGGACAGTTTGGATAAGATCTCACATGTATGGTAGAAATTTAGCATCTATCACGATGACCACATCATCCGCATATGCCAGAGTTTTTGTACCATTCTCATTTACCTATTTAAGTACCCCGGTTAGCACAAGGACCCAAAGAAGATAAGACAGGATTCCCCCTGTGAAGCTTCGAAGCTTCCTCTAAAAAAAAGTATTTTAATTGTGCCAAAAATGCTTTTTTTCATCTAAAAGTACTTTTATTGTATCAAACCCGTAAGAAAGTTTCATTTGGAATAACCTACTTATATATACTAGTACTGGTATATAGATATTATTACTCGATTTCGAAAGTAGGCGGAGTGGTAAATTTGTATGGGAGGTACCAGAAGGGGCGTAGCTAGACTTACACTTGTTTCCCCAAATTTTTAAATTGATTTAGATTTACTAAATACAAAATATTTGCTCTCCAAAACTTTACCCTGTTTGAGCTTTACTAAATACAGACTTTAGACACGATTTCGTTAGATCTATTAATAATATTAATCGATTTCTAAAGTGGGCGGTACTTGAAGGGTATGGGAGGTACCAGAAGGGATGTGGCAAGACTTCCAGTTTTTTCTCCATTCTGCTACATTCTTTATTCTGCTACACTTTTACTAAATACTGAATTTGGGCACGATCGCGTTGGGTATATAGATATTATCGATCGTATAGGAGAATTTATCACGTTTTAGGCTATTTTGTTTGACACAATCAGAAACAACCTAAACAATTACTTACATCACAATAATTGTGAACATTCTACGGAAAATTTTACAGAAATTAACCTGAAACTCATAATTTTGTTAAAGCTCAAATTCCAAAGGTCACACCCTTGGATGTCTTCTAATGGACATTCTGATCAGAAATCA
Organism: Muscina levida; assembly: GCA_964034835.1. Classification (NCBI taxonomy): domain Eukaryota; kingdom Metazoa; phylum Arthropoda; class Insecta; order Diptera; family Muscidae; genus Muscina; species Muscina levida. The sequence continues at coordinate 83,716,710 of OZ035884.1, forward strand.
AGTTCTTTTAGTGTCTACCTGTTACTAAACCTTTTTAAGACTTAACATTCTTGGTAATCACAGCTTTTAATAATAAATAATAATAATAAATTTTCTTTTTATAAATTATAACCAAATATATTAGTTAAAAGGTCACACCCGTCCCAATGAAATTGACCACAAAAAAATATTTTTTGGACGAAACGTTTATTTGAGAGTCTCCTACCAAAATAAGCAAAAAATGCGAATTCGAGATATGACATAAGCTATTGATATATAGATTTGTGTTGGAGAATGTTCATATTTGGAATATTAAGGACATCTTCTAATTATGTTACAATATATTGTTATTTCACATTCAACTTAAGCTTGAGTTTCAATTTCAAAATTGTGTGCATCTTAGGCGGGTTAACTTCATACTAGGTTGCAATCCTTTTCTACCGCCTTATATTCAAAAAAAGTAAAACTAAAAGTAATTCATAACTATTGAACGTTGAAAAGACTGCATATTTGACAATTTTTGATCCAAATTTTGAATTTTCATATCAGCTGTTGTCCGTAAAAAATCAGCAAACCTTTGAATTAGGAAAAAAGGCAAAGTTAATTTTATTAACCAAATGTTTTTCAAATTAACACTAAAATTTCTAAGGGATACTTATATCACAAAAGATAAATATCATCATATTATAATTAGAACGCTTCCCCCTCTTCAAAGATTTCCATATCAAGCCATGAACATTCTAAAGAACATCAAATCTTAGAAGAGTCAAATTCCTTAATTACATGAATAATTTACAGCTGAAACTAAAAATATGTAAATTTCTATACAATCATGGGGATTCATCTATAACGTATGAATATCATTGGCATGCGACACAACTTTTTGTTTTTGTCAGCAAAACACCTTGTGCTCTACGTATATTCTACCTATATCTATTGTCTTGACTCACAGCACCCGTTGCAAATTACCGTTGCTACCTAATTTTCTCTTAGGGTAGGGATAAATAACTCTTTTCCCCCTTGTCAGGCTATACCAAAGGTATAAAATCTCTATTTACAAATACTAATTTCAATGCTACTCTATATGCAAATGTAATTACGCAAAAACTACAGATGAATGCATAATATTGTTAAAAGATGCACCTTTAACATTAACATCCGCATCCGGTGCACCAGAGATTTTTCATATTGTAATGCAGACAACAACGGCAGCAGTCAGCAGACAAAGGAAAATCGATATGTTATTTATAAATTTTGGGTGTTGGTAGAGGAAGAGCAGTGTCAGCAGTGTGCCTCACACACACACACCTAAAAAAAGAGTTGCAATAAAAAAACAAATATTCATAAAAAAACTGAGAGCTCCTTTGTTCTGAGGTAAAGGACATAAAAGAAAAAATGCAAATTTTTCTCAAGCCATAGAAATATTAAACCCTTTGAAAGCCGTTGCATAAAGCAAATGATGAACTGTGCAGCATTTACAGTATACGGCAATCGACAGGACAGCACAGACGCCGCAGCAGCAGCAGCATTAGTGGTAACGAAGGATGTACAACAAAAAAACAACACCCCTAAATCTGCAACCTCACCCAGGAGAACTCTTACAAAGGCAAAGGCAACAGAAAAAAATTAGGGTGTCGCGTGTGTCTCTGACATTTGTGGGGTAATTGCCACTGATACTGTTTGTCGCTTGTGCCAAGCATCTAATGCGATGTTACGTGAAATAGAAAAAATTTGCATACCAACGTTTTTTAATTTATGACCTTTTCCATAAACCCGCTCGTTCGCTCGGTAATGTTGCATTAACCGAAAAATGAGGAAACTGTTTAACTCTTTTCCCCCGTTACAAGGAAAACACGGGGTAACATTTGACTGTAGAAGAAAACCCACAGCACATGCTAAGCACACGCCACGAATTGATGCCAGGATTCAGGATATGAAACATAAAACGCTCTGCTACTCTGATGAGTACTCTTCAAGTTCAGTAGGATTTGGGGGGTATAATTTTTTACCGCTTTACTTGATGACTGAGTGAGTGAGTGAGCGATTTTGTATGTGCGAGAGTGTGTGTTGTTGGAAATATTGTGGAAACAAACAGACGACGACGTTCAGCAGCCGATCAATATTATGTTACTTGGAGCGTTTTCGTTTTTTTCTCATTTGGAAATTATTTAATGTCAGCACTTTAATTTATGCATAAAAAGTGTGTAGCTCACAGTTTTTTATGTTTTTGTGACGTTTTTAGAAAATTAACCTCAGCGAAGAGCATCAGCGGCAACGTTAGCAGCGCAGTTGGTGCACAGTGGTTTATCAGCCAATATTCGTTTTCTGTGGTAAGATTTTAATATTCCTTAAGAAGGAACGTCGGTTTTCGATCGATACATGATTTGCCCAGTATTGAAGGGAACTATGGTGCCAGCTAAAAAACAAAAGTTGTACAAATTCGTTGGGAAAGTTATTTTTTCAATATCTGAGATAGAAAAAATTTCAATTTGTTTATAATTGAGAACCCATTTATATGTAAACATACACTTATTTTTAGTTAAGCAGGAAAATTTAAAAAAATTAATTAATCCAAATTATTACCTTAAAAACCACTGTTTATCGCAGCCATCAAACTCATCTGTATTTATTACGCTGTATTCTTACGATGTCTTAAGGGTTAATCGTTTCGGGTTGAGTCTGTAGGCCAACAGGCCCAAAAAAAAAACGACACCCCACAAAAGTTCAGCCGCGCTGCATTAGTCGCGTGGTAACAGCTGTAAATGCGTTACCAGTTTTCATTTTTATGATTCTTTTTTTCTATTGTTTACTGGGCGATGCTCGCAGAGTGTATGCAAATAATAGTAAACGTATTTTCTAAATTGGTTTAATTTGGATAAATCAAAAGCAGTCACGTGGTATTCGTACCTGTTTTTTGTGAGAGAAAGAGAGTATATGCCGCACCCTAGAAAAAGACTTAATGACTTAAAGAATCATCCGTGCGAAGGGACGAAAAGTTATTTTTTTACAATACTACTTATAATTCCCATACTTTAGAAGTGTATTTGTACGATAACCCCCAAATACACGGTTTTTGTAGAAAAATGCAAGAAAATTTGTTGTCAAGGGATATATCTTGGAGATAACTTTCCGTTCAAAAAATATCTTTAAACTAAACTTTACGTATTGAAAGTTACTTTCAAAAAAAACTTTCCATTAGATAATGTTAATTATAGAAACATTTCGTATAAAAATAATGTTTGACGCGCAGTTGATTAAAATAATAATTTTTTTGTATTATATTTTACGTACATCGAAAATACACGATGAAAGGTGTTCTGAAAAGGCAACTGCCCCGAAAAAATGGGGAATTTTCCAATGTCAGCTTTTTTGTTATTCACTTGCGAATAACCAGAAACTCTCCGCCGAGGTCCCCAATCGACTGAATAGTCACAATATATTAACATGAAAAGAAAGAAGTTTGGCTCTCCCTGCTCTACGTCGTCCTTCAGGTTCGCCTTCAAGCTCCTTCATCGCTGAGGCATTTACATCCATCGTGTCAACATTTCCCTGCCATCGAAGTCGTTGGATACTGACTCTTTTAGCTACGTCGATGTCGTGGTAAAGCTCATAAAGCTCATGGTTCATTCAATGGCGAAACTCGCCGTCGACACAGAAAGGTCCATATATTTTTCGTAGTACTTTTCTCTCGAATACTCCCAGGTTTTGTATGGCCGATATGGCGGCATACAACAGAACGGATAAAACTAACACCAGGAACAGCTGTTTCTTAGTATCCCGTGATAAGGTGGTGCTACAAAAGTGCTGCCGAAGTCCGTAAAAACATCTATTGGCAAGCACAATTCTCCGCTTTATTTCTTGGCTGACATTATTTTTCTTGTTGGCGGAAGATCAGCGGTAGGTAAACTCATCTACTACCTCAAAACAATAATTTTCAGCGTTGACACTGCGTCCCCATCGAGAAGACTCTTTGTACGTCGAAATCATTCAGGTACATCTGCAAAGTCGATTTAGCTTTGCAGGAATACCAACATAGCTCAGACATAGCCTCACATAGCCTATTCCTTATCGGAGAGTCGAAGGCAGCTTTGTCGTCATCAAAGAGGTGTTAGGTGTCGATCTGCTTTTCATGACTTTTTTTTTAGGATTTTTTGTAAAGTGAATATTTGATCCGTCGTAGATTTACCAGGTCTTAAACCGCACTGATATGGTCCAATTAGTTTTTCTACAATTGGCTTTAGACTTTCACACAATATGCTTGAAAGGACCTTGTACGCAATTGGTAGTAGGCTTATTCCACGGTAGTTCTTACATTCCCTACGATCTCCTTTCTTGTATATGGGACATAACAGTCTGAGACTCCAATCCCCGGGCATGCTCTCCTCTTGCCAGATGTTCTCCATGAGCTGATGCATGCTCCTAATCAGCTCCTCCCCGCCAGCCTTAAACAATTCAGCAGGGAGACCATCGGCTCAAGCAGCTTTGTTGTTTTTAAGGCGGAAGATGGCCATACGTACCTCGCTCTGGCTCGAAGGTGGACAGTTAATACCATCGTCATGGATTGAAGCGGGGTCTCTGGAGTGGTGTCAGAATCCAGTAAATTTCTAAAGTGATCTCTCCATATCTTAAGAACGTTTTCCGGGTCCGTCACTAGCTGACCATCGCTGTCCTTGCAGAAGGGCAACCATGTTCCACGCATTCTCGCCTTAACTCTCTTGTAGATTTTTCGAGCTTCCCCTCTACTTCCAAGCAACTCTGTGCACTCATCCTGTCTTTTCTTCAGCTCCTTCTTTTTCCGTCAAAAGACGAGTTGCCTATTCTCCCTGTGCCGTTCACGAACAGCTCGCGTTGCCATTGGCTGCAGTTGTATGCAGCATCCGTCTCTTTCGTGGCATATCGACATTAATCATCATACCAGGCATCTTCCTGAGACGGATTTGAGTACCCAAGTACGCTTTTCGCAGTCCGTTCTATGAAGTCGACTATATATTGCCACTGCGAGGTAATATTATCAGTGGTTGGAGCATTCTATAGCAGTTGAGTAGGCATCCGCTACCTCTGTGGTCCCCAGTTTACCGATGTCCAGCTTTCGTTGTGCCTAGTTACGTACGTTTTTCGCCATGCTTAGCCTAGTGTGTACCTTAACTGCGGTAAGGAAGTGATCGGAGTCAACGTTCGCACCCCTGATCACTCGTACGTCCAGAACTTTCGATGCGTGCCTTCTATCGACTACCACGTGATCTATCTGATTCCTCGTCAATTGATCTGGAGATAACCATGTTGCCTTATGAATATTTTTATGGTAAAATCTAGTGCTTCTAACTACCATATTTCTTGCCGCAGAGAAATCAATCTGTCTGATGCCATTGTTCGACGTTTCGGTGTGCTAACTGAATTTTCCGATGGTAGGCTCAAATGCGGTTTCCCTGCCTATTTTAGCATTAAAATCGCAATTTTGATGTCATAGCTCGGGCTACGACCATATACATTTTCTAGGATCTCGTAGAACTCATCTTTGTTCTCACCGCTTTTCTATTCTGTCATATGAGTGTTACGTAGAAAAACTTGACTCTTATGTTGGCTTTTCGTTCACACACCGGGTTGAACGTTGAGACTCGCAATCTCTTGCCAACCACAAATCCACATCCAAACTCCTGCTTGTCCATATGGCCACTATAGTAGATGTCGCACGTCTTCATGCGCGAGCACCCGTGTCCCGTCCACCGGATTCTTACTTTTCACCACGCACGCGAGTGGTGAAGGGTTAATTTTTTATTAATTTTGTTCTTCCATTTGCAAAGCCCATAACATTTGTTGAAAAAATTTTGTTGAAAAACTCGGAAAATTCCAGAAAAATTTTATTTTTTTTTTCGACGAAATTTTGCATTTGGTGATTTCAGAGGACAAAAAGGTGGAAAAATCATTGGGATGCTTGGAAAATTTCGGATTATTGTGAAATCGATATGTATAAAAATGGTGTGAAGAGTGTATTATAATTCATCAAGTGCCGGCCCATTTTGCTTCAATTTTGGGAAAATCCTTCGGAAAGTCTGGAAATTGAAAAAATCTAAAACTGCTTTTTTGTAAGGAATTATGTGCAATTGTTAAGGAATCGCTTTACAGTTTTAAAAATAGAAAATTCTTATGGAAAAAGTCGGTAAATTCTGGAAAAACGAAATATAAAAATTTATATTTTTATCGACGAAATTTTGCAGTATTCGCATGATTTGAAGATATTGAAAGATGTTAAGGAGAAAAATTGCGGATAAATGTTGGTTGGAGAATTTAACGAGATAATTAATAATTAGATAAAAAATATATATTGATATTCTATGCGATATTTGGTAATTTATTCAAAAAATTAGTCTACGTTTGAAAAATTAAGTTATCCACTTGGATTGCGGGCATACATTTCGTAACGACTTTGTAGTTTTTTAAGGAGAGTTATTTGCTTGGCTAATGCCACCTATTAGACGTAACCGTTGTGCAATAATTAGTCAGACTATACACAGTTCATCCACGCCAAAATGTATGCTTCTATCTTTGCTATCCTTTAATTCCTTGCGTACTGTAGATGGTGTTTTGGCGCCGCATTTCGGGAGGCTTGCCACAATTTAAAAGCGATTCAAATTCGTACATTGTTTGCGATCATCAGCCGGGTTCGACGGATGACATGTGCGGCAATCAGCTGTCAACATTGGGTATTCCAGCGCCAAATCGTTCAATGCAATATACATTCGATCGCGAATTTTGACGAGAGCAAGACTATAATCGAGACGAACTGACCGAAAGAGTTCGAACAAATGTGCCGTTGTTAAATGCCAAGTACAAGAACATGTACGATTCGCTGATGAAGGTTGTTGACGATAAAACGGGAGGCATTTACTTTCTTGATGCTCCCGGTGGGACAGGCTAGGCATTTTTTATTGATTCTGGAAACAATTCGGTCAAGATCTCTAATAACTTTGGCCGCTGCATCCCCTGGCATGTCTGTCATATGTAGGAAGACAGTCCAACTTCTTATTCCGCTTTGAAACTGTTGATGAATCTTCTCATGGTTGAAAAGCCAAAGTACACAATGACCAAGAATTCGGAACATCGAAATAAACGCGAGAATCCAAAACCAAAATTTGGGATGAATGCGCGATAATAAAAAAAAATAAGCTTTGGAAGTAGTTGACCGAACGATGAAGGATCAATGAGGTGATTTAAAACGATTTGGTGGGGCTATGATTTTGCTCACAAAACCTACTACTGCCGATTTACTTAAAACATGCTTGAAGTCGTCGTCAATGTCAAGAAGTTGAAATTGACCACGAACATAAGAGTCGCATTGCAGAACCTCCCATCGCCTGCTGAATTCTCGAGACAACTGCTGGCATTTGGCAATGACCAAATTCGTGTTAATATTTCGACTGAATTGATATCGTTCCCTGCTAATTTTAACGAGTTCACATCGTCGGTAGAGCAACTCATTACATTGCACAAAATTATAAAAATCTCGATTGAATTAATTAACGGGCAGTACTAGCAGCGAAGAATAAAGATATTGATGGCTTGAAGTTGATTTTAGAAAGTCAAATCGCTAGAGAACTGCTTTCGTACAAATCTGTTTACCGCGTGACCGACGAGGATGTAGCGACCAACAATCGACCGAATTTTTCAACTCTATTAATGTACCGCATAATTTACAGATGAAGGTGAGATCGATCATAATCATATTGCCGAATCTAAATCAACCGAAATTGTACAACGGTACGCGGTTGTCCGTCAAGAATCTGATAAACAATGTGATTTAACCGACGATCATCAAGACCAAATTCAAAGAAGAGGAAGTCCTTATCTTACGAATCAGATAATTTCAACTGATCATCCATTCCAATTCCCAGAAGACAATCAATAAACCGCAAGGCCAATCGTTGGAAGTATGTGGGATTAATCTCGAATTTCCCTGTTTTACGTGCGGTCAGCTGAACGTTGCCTTTTCAAGTTTTGGAGAACCGGCTTCGTTGTTTGTTTTTGCGGCGGAAAACTAATCGAAAAACATTGTTTATCATATCATTCTTACCTGAGTTTACTGAAGGCATTAAATTGGGGCGCGACGAAGTTCGCCGGGTCCTCTATTATCAATATACAAATGATCAGCGTCGAATTCTGTATATGTTGATTTGAATATATTCGTTTGTTCGTCTGTAACCGCGATTACAGCAGTAGTTTAAGAAGTATCGAGATGAAATTTGGCATGCAATTTTATATTCTCAAAGCGGATGTTGTGTATTAAGATGTGCAAGATCGGTCTAAAACTACATTTGGAGTTTGTCCTCCCGATTGCAGTCTCAGTTTAAGAGCTATTTAGCTAAAATTTGGTATGCAAGCTTCTATCCTCTAAGCAGATGATGACAGCAAATGAGCAAAATCGAAACAAAACTACACCCACCACCCATTAAAACTTCACCCTCTTTGGGGTGGGCTGAAATTTGGTATGCAAGTTTCTATCCTCAAAGTGAAGTTTATGTTCTAAGATGAGTAAGATTGGTTGAAACCCACTCCAATTTGGTATGCAAGTTTCTATCCTCTGAGCGGAAGTTGTATTTTGAAATGAGCAATATCGGACCAAAACTACTACTACTAAAACTACTAGAAAAGTTGCGTAAAAAATAACTCTTCCTTTCATATGGAAAAGTTGATTAAAGAAATGTTGGAAAAATGTCCTTTACTAGAGTAATGTTTGGGAGGGTGTAGAGCACAACTTCTACAAACTCCAAAAAAAATAAATTCCATTTCAATACCCATATTTAATCCTCCTACATATTGTCGAATACGTTATATAAAATTAGAATATGAATCCTTTTCAAAATAATGAACGGTTTTTATTCCCAATCAACTGCCAAAAAAAATTGAAAATGTCAAATAAATGTTCACATTCTATTTCCCCTAGGAAACCCTGCAGAACCCTTGACCATTGTACACGATTTAAGCCGTAGGCATTTTCGATGCTGCCAAAAAAATAGTAAGAAATGTATTGTTATGACAGTCCTAAATTGAAAAAACAACCAAAACAAAGGCAGAGAAGTGAAAAAATCATATTATCAACACCATAATTATTTGCGAGGATTCCTCAAGGATAACCAAAATAAGATGCCACCCTTGATGAAGTAAAAAACAAGGTAAGTTTATAGAAATTGATAATAAAGATGACAAAAACCTAAACCTACACTTCATATTTCCATATCAAAAAAAAATAAAAACAGCAAAACAAAAACAAATCAATCGATGATATTTGAAATCATTGAAGCCTAAAGTGTTGTCCTTCGGTGTTGTTATGATTGTGTCGTGTCCTGTTTTAATCCCATTGTTAAAATTGATTTGAGAAATATTGTGGAAAATCTGCTGAAATCTTTGCAAGACACAAGGGGCAGTGGGGTAGAAAAAAGCAAATTTGCATGAGAAGCGTTAAATATTTTGCCAACAATCACTCACACGCTCGTGGAATTGAATCATATTGGTATAATAATAATACGGTAGCAACAATCAAGGGGTGTCCTTGTCAGGACACACATTCATAATCCCACATGAATGTGTAACATCTAACGCATACACGAGCACACAAAAAAACACACACATGACTGGTCCCTTGTTGACCCTCAAATGAAGTAGAGTTTTCCCAGCCTTCATATATGTGCGTGTGTGTGTGCTTGGAGCGGTTGTCCCACAGCTTAAACACTTTCTTTACAAAACACCCAAAATTTCTATAGCAAACAAATCAGTCCAGTCCATTTCTGTTGACATGTAAATTTTCGATTTTTTGATTTCTTGTCACTGATAAGAAGTGTTAAATTGTTTACCCCCAAATGCAAAGAACCCTCGAATATGTTAGAAATAAATATATGAATTCATTTAGGCATTAAATCGGCCAAAGATTTCTCTATGGCAATGGTACCTTCGCACAGCCAACATGCAGCACCAACGCCCATCCTTCCGCTCGTCCTTTTGTCAGTGTCCTTGCATCTAAGCATATGATTATGGTGATTATTCTAAAGGACTTCTTTACAGACCATAACTTATAAGAGAAACCCTCTGTGTCCATGCAAAGGACACGCAATGGGCTTTGGGTCGGTTTGCGATTGTCATCGTCTTCAGCCTTTGTGTGTGTTCATCATAAAGGATAAGAGATTTCTTCATATGAGTATGCGAGAGTGTCTGTGTAAGGTTACTGCTGTTGTATGTTGGCGACAATTAGAAAACGATTGATTCATATTGAATCAATTGAGACTTTTCAATAGATAATCTCCGTTGAGATGTTGTTGGGTTCTTTACAGAGGCATATATGCAAATATGTGGCTGGCTGGCTGACTTTAGGGAACCTCTTACATTTGGCATACTTTTTTGGGTACTGTTGCGTACATTTAATTGTTATGTTTGATTGAGGTTTGTTGGGCTCTTTTAAACCTTAAAAGTTAATCTAAGTCCTATTGTTCTGTTTGATTTAGTTAAAGTAGTTTTTCAAAATGGGGAAAAGAGAAGGAGAGATTTTATGAAGAGTTTTTGGTGCCTTTGTCACAACGAGTCGAACTATACTTTATATAGTTTCTGACCGATCTAGTTCATCTTGAAAAACAACATCCGCTTAGAGGATAGAAGCTTGCATACCAAATTTCAACCAAATAGCTCTTAGACTACGGCTGTAACCGCAGGGACAGACCTTCAAAAAGGGGGTGATTGTATGGCAACAGGTAACAGTTTTCTACCGAACGTACTCATCTTAAAACTTAACCTCCGCTTAGAGTATAAAAGCTTGCATACAGAATTTCAGCTTGATAGCTCTTAAACTGCGGATTTAATCGCAGGAACAGACTCTCAAAAATAGGGGAGTTTTTATGGGAGTTGGGAGTAGTTTTTAACCGAATCATCTTAGAAAACAACATCTGCTTAGAGGACAGAAGTTTGCATACCATACTTCAGCTCGATTCATCATAAACTACGGCTGTAATCTCCGAAAGTGAACCCCAAAATGGAAGTGGGAGTAGTTTTTGGCCAATCTTGCTCTTCTTAAAACTCAAGCTCTTAAACTACGGCGCAGGGACAGAAACTCAATAATGTTGGAGTTTATGTGGGAGTTGCGATTAGTTTTTGCATATAGGACAGAAGCTTGCATTCCAAATTTCTGCACGATAACTCTTAGACTAAGGCTGTAATAGAGAGTTCGTATGGGAGGTTGTAACATGACGCAAGTCGTCCGTACATATATGCCTTTAACATATACAGTTCTAGCGCTTACTACAGAATTATGACCTTTTAACCTCTAACTACCAATACTATACTCGCCCTTCATTTACTCTTGCATATCACCAACCAACCCAATCTGCATACACTGTTTCAATTACTTCAAGTGCAAACAACAAGACCATCGATCGCACGACCGCCTCAAACGAAGCGTTCGGCAATGCTCGCTACTGTTACCAATGACACATTCGGCTATCTCCACGAACGGCGAATGAGAGCGACGATCAACTTCCAACCAAACACATTGAGAAAATAACATCACAAGGGAAAGTGTTAATCGATGCAGTGTGATGCAAATTTATTCTCATCACATCGAGAGCTCCATTTACTTTAATGATCGAACATTTGGCTTGGTAAATTAATCAGTTGCTCTTTATATTAATGCTCTGTGCCGCAGCGATGTTTATTTCCAAGTTTCTTTGTACCCGATCTCCCCTGCCCTTCACAGGCAATAATTTATTGAAAGAAACATTCTTTTGTTTAATTGAACTTCGGTCTGTTGAACCAACTTTTGTTGGTTTAACCAAAATTCGATTGGTTTAACTCGACTACGATCGGTTGAATCGGATTTCGGTCTGTTAAATCGGACTTCGGTATGTTAAATCAGAGTACGGTCTGTTAAATCGGACTTTGGTCCGTTGAATCGGACTTCGGTCTGTTGAATCGGACTTCAATCTGTTAAATCGGACTACGGTCGGTTGAATCTGACTTCGGTCTGTTGAATCGAACTAACGTCTGTTGAATTGGACTTCGATCTGTTAAATCGGACTTGGTTCTGTTGAATCTGACTTCAGTCTGTTAAATCGGACTTCGGTCTGTTGAATCGAACTTACGTCTGTTGAATCGGGCTTTGGTCTGTTAAATCGGATTTCGGTCTGTTAAATCGGACTTCGGTCTGTTAAATCGGACTTCGATAGGTTGAATCGGACTTCGATAGGTTGAATCGGACTTCGATCTGTTGAATCTGACTTCAGTCTGTTAAATCAGACTTCGGTCTGTTGAATCGAACTTACGTCTGTTGAATCGGACTTTGGTCTGTTGAATCGAACTTAGGTCTGTTGAATCGGATTTCGGTCTGTTAAATCGGACTTCGGTCTGTTAAATCGGACTTCGATAGGTTGAATCGGACTTCGATCTGTTGAATCGGACTTCAATCTGTTAAATCGGACTTCGATCTGTTAAATCGGACTTCGGTCTGTTGAATCGGACTTCAGTCTGTTAAATCGGAATTCGGTCTGTTGAATCGGACTTCGATCTGTTAAATCGGACTTCGGTCTGTTGAATCGGAATTCGGTCTGTTGAGTTGGACTTCGGTCTGTTAAATTAGACTACGGTCTGTTAAATCGGACTTCGGTCTGTTAAATTGGACTTCAATCTGTTAAATCGTACTTCGGTCTGTTAAATCGGACCTCGGTGTGTTGAATCGGATTCGGTCTGTTGAATCGGATTTCAGTCTGTTAAATAGGAATTCGGTCTGTTAAATCGGACCTCGGTGTGTTGAATCGGATTTCGGTCTGTTGAATCGGATTCAGTCTGTTGAATCGGGATTCAGTCTGCTAAATCGGACTTCGGTCTGTTAAATTGGACTTCAATCTGTTAAATCGGACATCGGTCTGTTTAATCGGACTTCGGTCTGTTGAATCGAACTACGGTATATTGAATCGGACTTCGGTCTGATGAATCGGACTTCTGTCTGTTAAATCGGACTTCGGTCTGTTGGTTTTCGAACTGTTGAATCGGACTTAGGTCTGTTGAATCGGACTTCGATCTGTTAAATCGGACTTCTGTCTAGTGAATCAGACTTCGATCTGTTGAATCGGACTTTGATCTGTTTAATCGGACTTCTGTCTGTTTAATCTAACTTCGGTGTGGTGAATCCAACTCCGGTTGGTTATACCGACTCGTTTGTTGCACAGATTTCGGTCTGGTACACGAAGATACTATTCGTTCCTGTAGCTGAATTGCCAACAACTCCGAATTAACAATATATTCCCGAATTGCTGATACAAACCTGAACCACCGACAAACTCGAATCATTGAGATGACACGGTCTTGTACTCCTCCACTGAAAAGATTGTCCGCTTCCTTAATTGCGGAAACAAACTAAAGCGCATTTTTAATCAGAGAAGCTCTTAAGGACAAAATCAGTCGAAAATAACGATTGGACACCCAGGTGAGGTTTAAATTTATCTGGAAACCAACAAGAGCCGATTACAAGCTTTAGGTTTCTCTTCAATGGACCCAGTACTACCAGAAAAAGCAGAGTCATCAATCATCACTTGCTGATATTAACCTGAAACCCCGACAAAACCCGAATCACCAAGCTAACCACATACGGCTGATATTAATCGTAACCACCGGCGAACCCGAATCACCAATACGCTGCCGAATTGCTGGTAAGAGCCTGAATTATCGAAAGTTACGGAATTACCACGTTCCTGAATACAGAAACGATCCAGATCTACTTGACACCTGCAGTTTTGGGAGTATACTTTAGAGTTCCCGATCACCTCAAATCGACTGATTCGTAAAGTTCCCGACTATCATAAACCAACCCAGGCCACATCAATACTTGTTCTCGATCATCTGAAATCGGCCTGGGTACAAATTACCGGACAAGGCAACAACGCTATCATTGAATCAGAATTTGAATTGTTTTCGTATCTAAATACTTTATCCAGTAGATTATAAATTAGAATTACACCATCAATAAACAATACTGTTATTTTGCCCCCCCGTCAGGGAAAATCTACTGAGTTCTTATACCGTAAGGTTTTGTGGGTCCTTAAGGCGACCATGGCGACGACTGGGCTTACCTCAGACGGCGAGAAAAACCACATTACAAGGTGGGATTACTTTTTGATCGATCTTGATCATCTTGACTTGCACTCCAAATTTTAGTCCGATAATCGCGGGGATAGGCGAACAGACGGACGGAAAAATGACTGGGGTTCGGTCATATGTTTTACCCCTCTATGACGACATTGGGGCAGTTGAGGGGCTTAACGTCTATTTTATCACTTCCCCAACAACATTGACCACGATGCAGTGCCATATGAAATGTTTAACTCATGCACGCATTATTTTCCAACATCGAAATTTACAACAATTGTATGCCAGGAAATTTGAATTGAAAACGTCTGTTATTTTTATTTCAAACTAAACCTAAGATTGCATTAGCTACCACATTAAACAAATTTTTCACAAGTCATATAAAAATTAACCCTTAACTTACCCCCTGACGATGGCACGAGGCGTAATATCCACATTTTTTTCCAATACCTTTTCTCATCTATAAAAAAATCTAAAAAAAAGATCCACATTTTATAGACAAACAGCTCAAAGCACCGCACGCAGCACACCTAGATTTTTTTCCTGTTTACTCTCCCGAAAGGAAAAAAATCTCACCATACTGCGTTGGGAAAACAGAAAAATGTCACATTAACTTAAGCTGATGATGGTTTTTCTAATAATTTAATTATTTTAATGATTAGATTTTTTTTCTACGACTACCGCTTTTTTTTTGGGTAAAATACGTTTTTTTTTTGCTATAAAAAATCCGGAAAAAAACTTTTAAAATAAATGATAAACACGCGTGCTGTCAGGAGGACACTTTTTTTTTGGTGGCATTTCCGTAAAATTTGTTTGACTAGGAATTAAAATGGTTTTATATTACAGTTTAAGAGGTTTTTTGTTTCGTTGATTCACTAAAAATGTGGCGTCTTATGCTTGACTTAAGTAATTTTGGGTAATTTTTTTTTGCCTGTGTTGATTTTAGGTGTTTTTTTTTGTCGTACTCTTAATATTATTGTTGAGGTAATTCCTATAGTAAACAGGACATCAATGTGATTAATTAAGAATATAATCAAGCAGGACAAAAACTGTTAGAAGTTTTCTAATCCGGCCAACTGATACCAGACCAGAACGTTTTGATGTGAATACTGAAAAGTGATATCTTTTGATTGTAATGGAGTTTACTTATTTAGGGGAGAGGGGGCATAATGGAGTGTTTATTACATTGTATGAGAAATTAATTTAATTAGCTTTTGTAGCACAGTATGTAACAGTTGTTGCAAGAATTTTTTCGGCCATAAATATATACTTCAAACAAATTTTAAGCCAAGTCCTTTAAAATTAGCTTTCCGAAGTGATGTGGTAACATATAGCTAATTTTGTTAGTTTGCAGCAATGACAACTTTTACCAGAATGACACATTCTGTTGTAACAAAATCTAGATGATTTTGTCAATTTTTTTAAATATGATTTTTAAGTGGAAGAGTTTTACTTGTGGAATTCTGCTTTACAATTACACATGCTTATGCAGGTAACATTTGTATGGACATCAAGTCTGTACTACGGATCTTGAGTCTGTACAACGTGTATGGGAGGTATTAGAAGGCGTGAACCGATATAATCGATATTCATTCCTAAGTCCAATTTTATAAATTTCTAAAATTCAGTGTACTTACTAAAACAAATCCGTATGTAAGACTATAGGGGTGAGTTCGGTCATTTGTATGGGAGGTACCAGAAGGGATGTACCAAATAGTTAGGTTTTCTGAGGTTTCGCCTCCTATCACAATATAAATTAGCTGACCAATTTTCAATACTCCCCAAGTGTCCGTTTGGAAGTTTTGGGCGAAATATGAATTTTCCAAAAATAGGTCATTTTGTATGGGAGGTACCAGAAGGCGTGAACCGATATAGTCCATATCCATTCCTGAGTCCAATTTTTAAAAGCGAACATCATACGCAAAATTTAAATTTGATATGTGTGTAAAACAATGAGGGTCAATTCGGTCATTTGTATGGGAGGTACCAGAAGGGGTGTGGCAAAGCTTTCGGTTTTCATAGGGTTCGTCTACTATTGCAAGATAAATAATCCGACCAAATTTATATATCCTGCGATAGTCTGTTTGGCAGTTTTGAAAGATATATTAATTATCCAAAAATAGGTAATTTTGTATGGGAGATACCAGAAGGGGTGGGGCTACTCAGCCCATTTACAATCCCATAAGTTCGTTTTGAAAAATATTAGTACTGGTAAATTTTCATACCGATCCGTTAAGGTTTACTCGAGTTATCCTGCCCACCAGCCAGCCAGACAGGCGGACATGGCTCAATCGCCTTAAAAAGTCCTGAAACGAATTTGGTCTTAAGATACTTGTGGTCTAACTCGTCTCCTGTAATGCGTTACACTTTTTTTCGTATCAAATGATACATACCCTCAGCCCTAACCTGGTGGTATAAAAAGTGTAACGCTTCAAAGGAGTCTATTACACCTCAAGTATCTTAAGACCACATTTTGTTTCAGGACTTTTTAAGACGATTGAGCCATATCCGTCTGTCTGCTTTGCTGGTGGGCAGGGTAAGTTGAGTAAACGTTAACTGATCCTTATGAAAATTAACCAGTATTAATAATTTCCAAAATGAAGTAGTGAGTTGGTAAATGGGCATAGCCCCAGCCCTTGTGGTACCTGCCATACAAAATTACCTATTTTTAAAAAATGCTTATTTCTTTCATAACTTCCAAACGAACAACTACACCATTTCCAAATGAAATTCAAAGAAAATTAATTGAAATTCAAATATTTCATTTGAAATTCAAATCTCGTTAATTGATATTCAAAAAATCCATTTAAAATTCAAAAGATCAATTCAAATTTTCCATTTAAAATTCGCAAAAAAACAATTAAAGTTCAAAACTCTTCAATTCAAAATTTAAAACATATCGAATGATATTCGAAACTCATCAATTCAAAACTCGTCATTTGAAATTCAAAACTCGTATGATAAAATATAAAACTCATCAGTTCAAGAAGTTTTTGAATTTCAAATGATGTGTTTTGAATTTGAATTGATGAGTTTGGAATATCAATTGATGTGTTTTGAATTTAAATTGAGATTTGATCTTCAATATTTATTTTCCGAATTTCAAATAAAAAATTTTAATCTGAATTCGCATTTTTATACCATCACCCTTAGGGATGAGGGTATATATCATTTCATACGACCCAAAAGTGTAACACATAGAAGGAGTCAGAACCTAGGTTTCTTAGAACCAAATTCGATTCATGACTTTTTAAGTCATTTGAGCCTGTCTGTCTGGTGGCTGTCCGGCTGGTTCGCACGATAACTTTCGAAAGACGCAACCAAATGTCTTGAAATTTTGCACGAGTTAATATTTCCCCAAAACTACTTCGGTATTGCAAATGGGCTACATGGCTCCGCCCCTTCTGGTACCTCCCATACAAATACATCATTCCGCCATTTTAGAAATCGAGTTATAATATCAAAGCACCCAACGGGATCGTACCCAAATTCTGTACTTAGTAAAGCTATACAGGATAAAGTTTTGGAAAAAAAAATTGGAAGTCTAGCCACGCCCCTTCTGGTACCTCCCATACAAATTCACCTTTCCGCCCACTTTAGATATGGAGTAATAATATCAATAAATACATCGCGCTCGTACCCTAATTCTTAATTTAGTAAAGCTATAGCAGGATACAGTTTTTGAGAAAAAAACTGAAGTCTACCAACGCCCCATCTGGTACCTCCCACACACAACTGGTACCGCCCACTTTAGAAATCGATTAATATTATTATTAGGACTACCGCGATCGTGACCAAATTCTGTATTTAGTAAAGTTCAAGAAGGATAAAGTTTTGGAGAAAAAATCTGGAAGTCTAAACACGCCCATTCTGGTACCTCCCATACAAATGTATCTTTCCGCCCACTTTAGAGATGAAATAATAATATCAATACACTTGACACGATCGTGCCCAAATTCTGTATTTAGTAAAGCTATAACAGCATAAAGTTTTGGAGAAAAGATCTGGATGTCTAGACACGCCTCTTCTGGTACCTCCCATACAAATGTACCACGCCGCCCACTTTAGAGATGGAGTAATAATATCAATATTCTCTACACGATCGTGCCCCAATTCTGTATTTTATTAAGTTATAACAGGATAAAGTTTTGGAGAAAAAATTGGAAGTCTAGCGGCGCCCCTTATGGGACCTCCCATCCAAATGTACCTTTCCGCCCACTTCAGAGATGGAGTAATAATATCAAAACATCCAACGCTATCGTGGCCAAACTCCGTATTTAGTAAAGCTATAACAGGATAAAGTTTTAGAGGATAAACCTAGAAGTCTAGACACGCCCCTTCTAGTACCTCCCATACAAATTTACCACTCCACCCACTTTAGAAATCGAGTAATAATATCAATATAATAGCAATTATTTTTATTTATTTTACTGAGGGTGATGGTATATGTAAGTCGGGTCGGCCGACTGAAACTTTCTTACTGGTTTTGAATTTCAAATGTAATTTTTGAATATCAATTGACGAGTTTTGAATTTCAAATAGAATGTTTGAAATCAAATAAAATTTTTGAATTTTAATAGATTTTCTTTAAATTTCAATTGGAAATGGTATAGAGAATATTTGAATTTGTCCATTTTAATTAAAAGAAAAATAGAAAAATATTATATGCGCTTCTTCTCCAGTTAGTCTTACCAAGTTGAGCAAGGTTTACAATAACCTGGGCTTTCCAACGGAGTTTTGGTCGCCCTATTCTGCGCCGTCCATCGTGTTCATTGTCAAAGACTTTTCGAGCTGGAGCATTTTCGTCCATGCGTACAAAATGACCTAGCCAACGCAACAGCTGCAACTTAATACGTCTGAACACGTCAATATCAGTGTACAGCTCATGATTCATACGACGTCGATACTCTCCGTCAACGTTGAGGGATATATGCACCTATCTGTGTCTACTGCGAGTTTCGGCATCGGATGAACCATGAGCTGTGTGGGCCTTATCACGACTTCGAGGTAGCTAAATGAGTCAGAATCCAAAGACTACGATGCTAAGATGAATGTAAATGCTCCAGCGAGAAAAGTGTTTAAAAAAGAACCTGAAGGACAGCGCAGAGCAGAGAGGACTAAACTTCGTTGGAAGGACCAAGTCGACGTGCCACCTTCTGGTAGAACTAACTGTAGAACGCACTCAGAAGACTGAAGCGTGTGGAATTCTTTAATACTTAAGGCCACTACTTTGTGAACCAACTTCGTAAGTTGTAATTGGCTACTTAAGTAAGTAACTATTTATATGTGAAACTTAAAAAACCGGTAGGTTTTCTCCGTTCATTTAAATTTATGATTTCCTCTCAGTTTTTTGTTCGAATTAATAAGAAGCTTTTTCATTAGTTCTTATTTAGTACCGTATGAGATCCTTTCGGTAACCCCATACAAAATGACGCAAAAATAGTGAATTTAACTTTTTAAATTTTTTAAGGAAACTTTTACACTGTAACCTTTTTTAATGTTTACATATCAGTCAAAGTACGAACATAAGGTCGAAAGTCCTATTTCCAAACGTTTACGCTCTACAAGCGGGCAAATAATAATACATTAGTATTTTCAATAAAAAATCGGTACTTATTATCAATAACTCGAGAGTTAACAACATCATTTATAGGGTAAGAGGATTTATCAGTCAGTTCGCTGACTAAAATTTCTGTACTGGTTATTTCACATAACTAGGGCGACCAATTTTCAGCATATGCTGAATATTGCTGATGCTGCTTAATTTAACGATTTCAAGCGATCTTGCTTATTTAACAGGTTTGTGCTTTTTTATGCTGTTTTTGCCCTTATTTAAATTTTTGATACATTTTGATAAAATATGTTTTTATCAATTGAAAATATTTACATATCACAAGCCCTTGCTGTTCATAAAAATATGACAGGTAGTATTAAATTTGCAAACTATCCTCTTATTTTACACACAGCCTGTGTTCAAGATTTTGTAATAGCCCTGTTTTTATCGATAGCTTAGGTCGTTCGATTCATTATATTCCTATAGTTTTCAGGCGCTTTAAGTGCCTCTATAACCTAAACCAATAACGACACGATGGGGAACGTGGTTGGAAGCAGCGGAGTATTATACTAATTATTTGGAAGACATAAGGGAAGTCATTCAAGAGTTTAACGAAAATGATTCTGAAGCATTGCGATAAAGCAAAGAGGTTCTTTCTAATGAAAATTTGTAATCCGACTTTTCATTCATAAAAACGAACATTAAGTGCATCCGGCATGCCATCACAAAAATTGAGTCAAGCGGATTGCCATTGAATGAAAGCTTGGAAACAATACAATCAATTCAACATGCTATAGAAAAACATCTGATAACAATTATTTTAAAAAAATGACTGCCGTACTTGCGCGAAATCCTGGCTTTGTGGAAATCACTAAAATTATTTATTATTATACCATCACCCTTAGGGATGAGGGTATATATCATTTGATACGACCCAAAAGTGTAACACATAGAAGGAGTCACTTCAGAACCTAGGTTTCTTAGAACCAAATTCGATTCATGACCTTTTAAGTCATTTGAGCCATGTCCGTCTGTCTGTCCGTCTGGTGGCTGTCCGGCTGGTTCGCACGATAACTTTCGAAAGACGCAACCAAATGTCTTGAAATTTTGCACGAGTTAATATTTCCCCAAAACTACTTACGGTATTGCAAATGGGCTACATGGCTCCGCCCCTTCTGGTACCTCCCATACAAATACATAATTCCGCCCACTTTAGAAATCGAGTTATAATATCAATAGACCCAACGGGATCGTACCCAAATTCTGTACTTAGTACAGGTATTACAGAATAAAGTTTTGGAAAACAAATTGGAAGTCTAATCACGCCCCTTCTGGTACCTCCCATACAAATTCACCTTTCTGGCCACTTTAGATATGGAGTAATAATATCAATAAATCCATAGCGCTCGTACCCTAATTCTTAATTTAGTAAAGCTATAGCAGGATACAGTTTTTGAGAAAAAAACTGGAAGTCTGCCAACGCCCCATCTGGTACCTCCCACACACATCTGGTACCGCCCACTTTAGAAATCGATTAATATTATTATTAGAACTACCGCGATCGTGACCAAATTCTGTATTTAGTAAAGTTCAAGCAGGATAAAGTTTTGGAGAAAAAATCTGGAAGTCTAGATACGCCTATTATGGTACCTCCCATACAAATGTACCTTTCCGCCCACTTTAGAGGTGGAATAATAATATCAATACACTTACACGATCGTGCCCAAATTCTGTATTTAGTAAAGCTATAACAGCATAAAGTTTTGGAGAAAAGATCTGGATGTCTAGACACGCCCCTTCTGGTACCTCCCATACAAATGTATCACTCCGCCCACTTTAGGGATGGAGTAATAATATCAATATACTCTACACGATCGTGCCCTAATTCTGTATTTGATTAAGTTATAACAGGATAAAGTTTTGGAGAAAAAATTGGAAGTCTAGTCGTTTATGGGAAAATATTCGCCTGCTGAATCAACACTTTTAAAATACGCTCCCGTTTCATCGTGTGACGTGGAACGTGTTTTTTCTATATATGGAAATTTTTTTACAAACCAGCGTAAAAGTTTCACGTTGGAAAATTTAAAAATGCACTTAGTGCTTAATTGTAATCGTGAGACATTGGCCAAGGTATAATCTCACTTTAAGAATTTTTTTTTTTTGGTTTGAATATTACTCGCTTTGTATGAATACCGACTATATAATTTTGTTAATTTACTTATTGTTTTTTATTACTTCTTTAATAGATGTGAAATTGTTTTTTGTTTGTTTTTCAATAAATAAAAAAAATAATAAATGCTGAAAATAAAATTAATCGTGCTTATTTCAAGGGTTTTTCATGCTGTTTTAAGTACTGAAAACCGCTTTTTTCGTGCTGAAAAATGGTCGCCCTACACATAACACGCTCCACAGGACCTTGTATTCATAGTGATAAAAAGGTAGAGTGTCCGTGATCAGTTATTGTCCACCGTCTTTACGAGTAAGGATATCTGTTCCTTTACAATTTACCTTTTAGTAGATTTTCGAGCTTTACCTCGATCCCAGTATATTTTGATATCATCGCTCTCTCTTCTCCTTTCATAAACGTTTTTCCACCTGAAGAGACGTTTTGTTCTCCTTCTCTGCTGTGTACGTCGTTCTCTCTCTATCTCTTCACACTTTACCATTGGCTGTTGCATTATGTGAGGATTTCTTATCCTCAGACAGTACTCGAATGCTTTATAGTACCAGAATTTGCGTGGGCGTGATTTCTCGTCACTGTGTGTCATTGAGTCAGTAATTGAGAATTTGTTGGAATAGGCATTGACTATTTCGGTGGTATGCAACCGTGTGATATCTATGTTCTTTTTTGCAACTACACCATTTTCAATTGAGACTCAAAGAAAATCAATTGAAATTCAAATAATATTAATTCAAATTTAAATTTTCTATTTGAAATTAGAAAAATATCAATACAAATTCAAAACTCGTTAATTAAAATGCAAAATACGTCAATTACTACTTAATTTACCTTTACACCCCATGAATGAGGTATGGGATAGCTTCTCGCGTTGTTGTGAATAAACACGCATTCTATTTTTAGATTCACAACTACCGGCACCTGCTTGTTTATCGACGAATGCGAACGTCACTGTTTGAGAAGCTCTTACTAGACTTGCCGATTGACTCGTCATTGATACTGCGAAGTTGCTGTCGACAACATTCGAGGGGAGCCGACAATGAAAGAACAATTTTTTTTTAAGATGACTGGAGCCAGGTGTTGAACCTGTGATCTCCCGCATGGTAGTCGCGTGTTCTAACCACTATGCCACGGCCGGTCCTAAGTATCATATTGCGAAGTTTTTATTAAATGTTTTTTATTTTTTTTAATGGGTTTTCAAATTAGAGGTGCTATTTTGGTATTCAAAGAAAAATGAAATTTTTTGAGATAAATGATCGTATGTTTATTTCATAATAAAGAGGAAGGTATGCCGTTAATAATGAAAAACAACATCAGCCCATTGGCCACCACAAACACGCTTACAGGACCATATCATTTTCATGAAATTTTCCATAACCAAATCGCAAAGCGGATGTCCTATGTGTTCGATAGCCTCACGAATTTTATCTTTGAGGTCTTGAATCGACGCTGGGCTGTTGGCGTAGACCTTATATTTCACGTGGCCGCAAAGGAAGAAGTCACAAGGTGTTAAATCACAATATCTCGGTGGCCAATTGTGATCCCCTCTTCGATAGATACTACGGTCCTGAATCTTTTCCCGTAAGAGATCAATGGTTTCATTGCTTGTGTGGCACGTAGCGCCGTCTTGTTGAAAGTAAACGTTGTCCAGATTAATACCATCCAATTCCAACCATAAAAAATCATTAATCATCTCTCGATAGCGCAATCCATTCACCGTTACTGTTGATCCAACCTCATTTTTGAAAACATAAGGTTCAATGACCCCGTCGGACCATAAACCGCACCAAACAGTCACACGTTGTGGTTGGAGAGGCTTCTCAGCAATAACTCTTGGGTTTTCCGAACCCCAGATGCGACAATTTTAGCTTGTTGATGTAGCCAACAAGGTGGAAATAGGCCTCATCGGTCAAGATGATTTTTCGATGGAATTCCGGATTATTTTTATGCATTTCAAGGACACAATAAACAAAGACACGACGTTGGTTATGATCGGCCGGCTTGTGTTCTTGTGTTATCTGAACTTTATTAGCCTTAACCCTAGACGGGTAATCTTCGTCGATTCGACGAACACTGATGCTTTTTTTTCAAATATCTTCCTTATTTTTCACAATATTCTATTGCTCTTTGCAATAGCGTTAGTTTGTGATGTTTTTTCAAGCTATGCTGGCATATGGCAGCATTAGTTAAGCGTAATTGTTATATTTTGGCAATAAACAAAAACTCGCGTCGTCGAAACGACGAAGGTTACCATTTGCTCTTGCAAAAAAGTCACCAAATCAAAAAATATTTTGATTTTTTAGATTAAAATATTTAAAATATCGGAATTACCAGATGATTTAATTGAAAATTGTGAAAATGCTCCTGAAGACTCCAATTGCGATTCAATGATCGAAGAGCAAATTGAAAAATATGGCGAGGAAGATGTATTTTTGCATGGGGAGGAGTACGACTGCGATGACGATATTATACCAGATTCGGGTGATGAAAATAATCAAAAGCCACTAAATTTGTTCCGAGATTACTAATAATGTGTAAAAAAAACAATTCGTGGGAAACAAATAAAATTTTTGGTTCACTAAAAATAAAATGATTTAAGGCGTGGAATAAATATATTGCATCAAAGGTGAGAACCGACTAGTGAAACAATTGGCCGAACTAACCCCTTATTGTACTTCTAACAATTCGATTGCGATGATATTTCGGACGAAATTGTAAGTTAAAAGAATGGTAAAATTGAGAATCCCGTTCAACGACACGAGTTTTTGAATAAATAAATTCTGGCCTTTTTAAGCCTCTTTAATCAATAATAGAAGAAAAAAATACTGAAAACAACTATTTATGAAATTATCGAATGTTGGAAACGAAAAAGAAATACAAAAAACGCTAATTTTGTAAAAATTGTTCATGCGAAAAAAGAAAAATGCTAAATTTTTTTTGTTGTACCTGTATGTGGAAAGCACAAATTCTAACTTGTGTCTACTATTCAAAGAAAAAATTTTTCGAAGTGTTTTTTGTTTTAACTGATAAAATTAAGTGTATTATAAATTTTTTTGCACAAGTTGAGAAGCCGTGTCTATTTTATTTTATACTAAAGAACTATTTAAATACTAGTATCTACTTGAGACCAAAAAAAATGGGCTGAAAAGAGACATGCTCGAAAATAAACCAAATAGCTTTAAAAATATACAGTTTTTGTGTTTTCTTCTTCGATAGAGTCTATAATTGATTAAATATGATGTTTCGGACTGGTACGCTGGATTTTTTGCTAAGAATTTCCAAGTGAAATAGGACTTCGTCGATTCGACGAAGATTACCCTTAGTGTGTGTAAAATATGATTACCCTTCTAGGGTTAAGACCCAAGTCTTTATGCTAAATACGGTTTAATGCTAAATACGTTTGTGGACTGGTCAATTCCAAAGAACGATGAGGAATGGACAAACCTGGGTTTTCTTCGGCTGAATGCAACGATGTTATTTTTATGTTCCTACGGGTCGCGCGATTTTTTTAAAAATAATTTTTTTAAAATAATAAAAGCAAGTACCATTTTCACTCTAATTTACAAAAAAAAATATATTTTCCCGGAATATACCAAAAAGAAAATTTTTTTTACATAAATCGCGCCATGTTTTTAGAAATAAAATTTTGACTGCGGCAACCATCTTAACTGTTACAACTCTAATTTAAAAAACAAATAATATTTTTAAGGGATATATCAAAAAAAAAATTTATATATGGGCATATACTACTGTACTAAATATAATTATTTCTCCTAACTTGGGAGCGGCATATGAAAGTTCTCGTCATAACTGTTGTTTCATACGCAGACAATTTTGCTGTATCTCGTTTTGTTGTGACGTTATGACCATTTTAAGCCGTCAGTAACGTCACCGGATTTTGGAAGTGTGTTTTGAGGTTACTGAATGTTATAATTGACCAGTATTTAAAAAGGAAGGCTGAAAGATGATTTTTATCCATAAGATGGGCATAAATTTTATGTTTTAATCACGTAATCGCCATAAAAGCAGTGTCAGTAACGTCACACAAAAATGTCAGTAGCGTCACACGTACGAATTTCGGTAGGATTTTCGGGTCTTTTTTTTCTCTTGGGTTAATAGGAGGACCTTAAATGGCACCCTAAATCATCGTAGAGTAGTTTTAAGATGCAACCTGGGGAGATATTAAGACTA
Source organism: Muscina levida (assembly GCA_964034835.1). NCBI lineage: Eukaryota > Metazoa > Arthropoda > Insecta > Diptera > Muscidae > Muscina > Muscina levida. The sequence continues at coordinate 83,742,728 of OZ035884.1, forward strand.
AACCAGTCTCATAAAAAAATTGTAGTAAATCGGACTCGACCTTTACAGCTGATTTTTGTATGATAGAGTGTTAGTTAATAAAATTATCTCTTCAATAATGTGTATAGCTTGAGGGTTGAAATTGGTTTCTGATCAGTTTTGCATCATTAAAATTTAAATTTGTAAATCTTCCCTACTTTTCAGTCTTAGCGGCTATTTAGTACGACAAATTTCGAATTAACTTCTGTTTTTGTTTTTTTTTTTGCAAAAAATTTGTGAAATTTCTTTCTAAATGGTGATAAAAATGTTGTGTCAGTATTTTGAACTAAAGCCAGGACACTCTGTAAAATAAAAACACATTATAATCGGAAAAAACAAAAGTCTTTATTAATTCAAACTTGTAAATTTTTGTAAAATTTAAGCATTAAATTAAAATCGGAGTCTAGCAATTAAATACCAAATTATTAAGCAAAAAAGTAAAAAAATAAAATTAAAATAATCCGTCAGTAACGTCACACAATTTTTTTTGCAAAAATACCCTGCTGTGTGCTAATAATGCTTCATTTAAGAACTGATTATGAAAGTACTTTAAAAATACTCAAAAAAATCAGCTCATCCAACCTCTTATATAATTAGTTAATACATAAAAAAACATTTTATAAAAATTTGTCAGTAACGTCACCATTTATTAGCGGCTGATTACTTTAAGCCTTAATTGGTCCAAAACCCAAGCTTTGTACACAAATTTGCTTGCTAATCAATAGTTTGATTTGTATTCTATTCAAAAAAAAAGTAATCTTCTGTCTAAAGCATAAAAAATAAGAACAAAATTTACTTTTTTCGCCGACATTGGTATATTTTCCAACTATAATTATTAGACATTTGAAATATAAAAAAAAATTTGAAACTTGTGACAGAAAAAAAATCTATGTGGTTTCATTTTTCGTGGCCTTGCCGATATAATTACAATACATAGCATTTTTTTAAATATTTTTAAAATTTTTCTTCATTTTTTCCACTTTTATCCTTTTTTTAATCAATTTTCTTCTTTAAAATATTTCTCTTTAGACTTTTTCTTAAATTTTTTTTAAATAATCCTTGAAATTTTCCTTTAAAACCCTTTTAAAATTTTCACACATTTTTGATGACAAATTAATTTTCTAATCAATTTTTCCCCATTTTTTAAATTTTTGACGGGGTTTTTCAGAAAAAATTATTTTTTTTTTAAATCGCGCGGTTTTTATATATCCTATTTTTTTTAGAATTTTTCAATTTATTTCCTTAAATTTTTCTAACTTTTTCCATGATTTTTTCACATTTTTTTAACTTTTTTTTTTGGTATATCCCGAAAATTTAATTGGATCTAACTCGGTCCAAGAGACCCGTAGGAACTTTAAAATAACGAAAATATCTTTCATTTGAGTACCCACACATGGGGGGTCATCATAGAACCCAAGGGACCCCTTTTTTTGGCCCACCGGGCATCCCCGGCATTAGCGCCAACTTTGACCTTGATTTTCGTGTTTTGGGGCGTATTTGGGGTTTGGTGGCATTTTTTTTTGGCTCCCGCTCCATATTCTGCACTTTTGCCTTTTCTTCAACACTTTGGGCTACAGCAGCAATATTCTCAGTTGTTTTTAAGCGGCGTGCACGGATTTTATTCTCCACATCACTAACATGTCCCAACATTCTGAAAATGCTTTAGTTTTGCGTACTGTCACTACATGATTTTCACCATTTTGGTAGTGAGTTTTAATAATTTCAATGCGTTGTTGAAGCGTGTATCGGTCAATTTTTAGTAATGGCGTAGTTTCTACTTGTCAATTAAAGAATAAAACAAGATAAAAGCTTCAAAAGTGACAGCTACCGAAATAGTGGGCCATTTACAATAATACCTCTCATATCTTCTTTATCTTTGTATTAATAAAGTTTTCCGTTTTAAAATTACCAAAAACTAAGCCAGTTAAATCCGAAAATAAAAGGCAGCAGTAAGTCGAGAGGCAAATTCCAAAATTGTTATTATGGTATTTCGTTAATATATTGTGAAAATTACATACATTACATACATTACAAGACCTCAACTCAAGATGAATAAATGCAACCCACTTCCGGTAATCCCTCGTCCTCATAAACTTCCTATAACTCACAATTATTTTACATTTACTTAGTGTTTACTTCCTAAACACAGATAACACTGAACCTTGCGCCCGATTTGGCTTATCAAACTGTCAAATTTTCAAACATTTTAGCATTTTGTTTTCCTCTATGTTTTTAACAAATTTGAATTGTCATAATATGCACGTTAATTTTTTTGGAGGATATTTCTATCTCTCACTCCACCACTCGCATCCATCCCCCCCACCTGGCTGCTAATAGCTTATATTGTTTAATATCATTAAAATGTTTGTGTTGTTCTTGTTGTCTTATCTCTTAACTCCATTTGGGTGCAAAACTTTTTAATCTCTAACAAAGCCAGTTGTGACCCACTAACCAACCTGCCGGCCAATCATTCTCCTTAAAAAAAGAAAAAAGGCACCCGAAAAGTGGTCGCAGAGAAAAAAGACCACAGTAAACGAAAACGAGTAGAGCAAGAGACCGCACAGCATCCAAAAAAAATCAAAACTTTTCGTTATAGGCCAGCAACATCATGAATATTAAAAAAGAAAGAGGAAATACTCCAAACATTATCGGTAATGAGAGAGAGAGAGTGGGTGAGTGAGTTCAGCATAGCATTTCACCCACACACACTATTAAAGGAGGCCGAAAAAAAGTATGGACTCTGTCAAAAAATTGTCATCTTAATGTGCGTTGGGTTCTTATTTACAGTTTCCAGTTTTAAGGAATAACTTTTGTGGGGCTTCAAAACAAAAGGTAAAAGTTTTTTTTGGTTTAAAACACGTGTGGGTCTTAAGCAAATACAGGCAGGCAGCAAAGGACTATGGCTGAATTGCGTCACATAAGTTTTTTTGTCTTTGGTATTCCAGTGGTACAGTTGTTCTTGTTGTCGTGTCATAAACAACATTTTTGATTAATCATTATGGTCATTAGATAAATGTTTTAAACAATTTTGGAGAAAAAAAAAGTAAAGAAGTATTTGTTTGGTTATAATGTTATGATATGCAGGAAGTGTAATATAATGTGTTATGGTTGACGATAATAACAGGAGGAAGAAGAGAGAGAGAGAGATAGACAACCGCCAAAGATTATTACGATTATATAAAAAATTATTACAACTATACAAAATGTTATATGAACAAATTAAAAGAATTGTAATTCTTAATTTTTTTTTAAATTTGTTTCAGCTAAATCGGTTTATTGGTTTATAACGTGGTTTTCTCTTCGGCTAAGGTAAGTCCAGTCGTTGCCAGGATCGCTATAAGGACCCACAAAATCATACGTAATAAGAAATCAGTATATTTTCCCAGACTAGGTCAAAATAACAGTATTGTTTTTTTATGGTGTAATTCAAACTTATAATTTACTCGATAAAGTATTTGGATACGAAAACAATTCAGAATCAGTGATAGCGTTGTTATCTTGTTCGATAATTTGTACCCAGGACGATTTTAGATGATTGATAACCTTTAGTATACGGTCGACGAATATTGATGTGGCCTCTGACTGCAATGACAGGTTTCGGGTCTCGGTTCGATTTAAGATAAGCGAGAATTTTATGAATCTGTCGATTTGAGGTGATCGAGAACTTTATGCTATACTCCCAAAACTGTAGAGGTCAGATAGGTAAGGATTGTTTCGGTATTCAGGAATGTGATAATTCGGGTACTTTCGATGATTTAGGCTCGTACCAGTAACATGGCAGCGTACTGATGATTCGGACTCGTCGATGGTTACGATTAATATCAGCAGTAGGTGGTCAGCTTGGTGATTCAGTTTATGTTGATGATTCAGGTTCATATCAGCAATACTGGTGCATCTTGATGATTCGGGTTTGTCGGTGGTTCAGGTTTATATCAGCAATACCCAGTAGGGAGTGTCTGCAAGACATCCTCAAGGATAGGTGCATAAAAACTTAATTTCCCTTTTAACCCCATGAATGAGGTATGGGATAGCTTCTCGCGTTGTTGTGTATTAACACGCTTTCTATTTTTAGATTCACAACTAACGGCACCTACTTGTTTATCGACGAATGCGAACGTCACTGTTTGAGAAGCTCTTACTAGACACGACGATTGAATCGACGCTTAATAATGCAAAGTTGCTGTCAACAACATTCGAGGGGAGCCGACAATGAAAGAAATTTTTATTTATTTATTTCTTTTAAGATGACTGGAGCCAGGTTTGAACCTGCGATCTCCCGCATGGTAGTCGCGTGTTCTAACCACTATGCCACGGCCGGTCCCAAGGATAGGTGCATGACCATAGTAAACGTAGGGGACCGTCCATACAAATCGTCGACGAAATTTTCATACTAGTGTCCGCTTTGTCATGCACGACCTGATGAGCGACAATGTCGGTCAAATTGTCGTTGATGCCTAAATAAGCGACATGTCGCCCACACAATCATGACCGACAATGTCGGTCAAATTGTCGTTACCAGTAGTTTTATTAAAAACGTGAACCGTCAAGCACTGCTGTTTCCAACAAACTGAACATTTTTTACTTCTACTTTCCTCTCTTCAATTTTATGTCGTTATCGTCCCGTGACATTGAACATTTTTGTTTTATACACGACAACATTAGAATTTTGTCGGTCAGATTGTCGTCAACCGAGTGTTTTGACGACAAGTATATACATTTTTCACATTTTATGTATGACGATATTTGCTACTGGTTACTTGGTCGTTTTAGTGATTCGGGTTTTGTCGTGGTTTCAGGTTAATATTTGCAAGTGATGATTGATGACTCGGGTTCGTCGGTGGTTCGGGTTATTGTCAACAATTCATAAGGGTATTGGTGATTCGGGAAGCTTCGACTTTCGTCGTAAATCAGTTTGATATCCGCAACTCAGGATCGTGTTGATGATTCGCGTTCTTCGGCAAATCGATTTTGGCAACTCGTGGTTGTATCGATGATTCGGCTTTCGTCGTAAATCAGTTTGGTATCCGCAACTCAGGATCGTGTTGATGACTCGTGTTTTTCAGTAGGTCGACTTCTGCAACTCGGAGTAGTATCGATTCTAAATTCTCGTCCGAATTAATATTAATACCCGACGGAGTGTTAGTATCAAAATGCTACGGTGCTAATTTCTAATAAATACAATGATACAGGAACGAAAACTATCTTAGTTTACCAGACCGAAATCTGTGCAACCAACGAGTCGGTATAACCAACCGGAGTTGGATTTATCAAACCGAAGTACGATTCAACAGACCGAAGTCCGATTTAACCCACCGAAGTCCGATTCAATAGATCGAAGTCCGATTTAACAGATCGAAGTCCGATTCAATAGACCAAAGTTCGATTTAACTGACGGAAGTTCGATTTAACAGACCGAAGTCCGATTTAACAGACCGAAGTCCGATTTAACAGACGGAAGTCCGATTCAACAGACCGAAGTCCGATTTAACAGACGGAAGTCCGATTTAATAAACCGAAGTCCGATTTAACAGACCGAAGTCCGATTTAACAGATCGAAGTCCGATTCAACAGACCGAAGTTCGATTTAACAAACAGAAGTCCGATTTAACAGACCGAAGTCCGATTCAACAGACCGAAGTCCGATTTAACAGACGGAAGTCCGATTTAATAAACCGAAGTCCGATTTAACAGACCGAAGTCCGATTTAACAGACCGAAGTCCGATTCAACAGACCGAAGTCCGATTTAACAGACGGAAGTCCGATTTAACAGACGGAAGTCCGATTTAACAGACGGAAGCAAGACTCAACAGACGGAAGTCCGATATAATAAACCGAAGTCCGATTTAACAGACCGAAGTCCGATTTAACAGACGGAAGTCCGATTCAACAGACCGAAGTCCGATTTAACAGACGGAAGTCCGATTTAATAAACCGAAGTCCGATTTAACAGACCGAAGTTCGATTTAACAAACAGAAGTCCGATTCAACAGACCGAAGTTCGATTTAACAAACAGAAGTCCGATTTAACAGACCGAAGTCCGATTCAACAGACCGAAGTCCGATTTAACAGACGGAAGTCCGATTTAACAGACGGAAGCAAGACTCAACAGATGGAAGTCCGATTTAATAAACCGAAGTCCGATTTAACAGACCGAAGTCCGATTAAACAGACGGAAGTCCGATTCAACAGACCGAAGTCCGATTTAACAGATCGAAGTCCGATTCAACAGACCGAAGTTCGATTTAACAAACAGAAGTCCGATTTAACAGACCGAAGTCCGATTCAACAGACCGAAGTCCGATTTAACAGACGGAAGTCCGATTTAATAAACCGAAGTCCGATTTAACAGACCGAAGTCCGATTTAACAGACCGAAGTCCGATTCAACAGACCGAAGTCCGATTTAACAGACGGAAGTCCGATTTAACAGACGGAAGTCCGATTTAACAGACGGAAGCAAGACTCAACAGACGGAAGTCCGATTTAATAAACCGAAGTCCGATTTAACAGACCGAAGTCCGATTTAACAGACGGAAGTCCGATTCAACAGACCGAAGTCCGATTTAACAGACGGAAGTCCGATTTAATAAACCGAAGTCCGATTTAACAGACCGAAGTCCGATTTAACAGATCGAAGTCCGATTCAACAGACCGAAGTTCGATTTAACAAACAGAAGTCCGATTTAACAGACCGAAGTCCGATTCAACAGACCGAAGTCCGATTTAACAGACGGAAGTCCGATTTAATAAACCGAAGTCCGATTTAACAGACCGAAGTCCGATTTAACAGACCGAAGTCCGATTCAACAGACCGAAGTCCGATTCAACAGACCGAAGTCCGATTTAATAGACCGAAGTCCGATTCAACAGACCGAAGTCCGATTTAACAGACCGAAGTGCGGTTTAGCCAATGAACTTTGGTTTAATCCAACAAAGGTTGGTTTAACAGACCGAAGTCCGCCTAAACAAAAGAACATTTCTTTCGATAAATTATTGCTTTGAAAAAGGCAGGGGAGATCGGGTACAAAGCAACTTAGCTATAAACTTCGCTGCGGTAGCAACCGACGACCTACCAAGCAAAATGTTCGATCATTGAAGTAAGTGGAGCTCTAGATGTAATGAGAATTTCATCACATCACACAACATTGAATAACACTTTCCCTTGTGATGTCGTTTCGCGCTCATTCGCTGCTCGTAGCGATTGTCGTTGGTAGCAGGTGCATCCAATGCCGAACTTGTCGTTTGTGGCGGTCGTGCGATCGGTGGTATTGACGTTTGCCCTTCAAGTAGATGAAGAATTATTTGTATTCCAGTGCAAATTCCAATATTAAGGCATGTAATTTGACAAAACTAATGATGCAAAACTTTTTCTTTTTGGCGCTACTTTCACGTGCAATTCTCAGAATTGAGTCCCAAATCAATGAGCTGCAAAATGTTGTACTGTGATATTCTTCATGTCAGAGTCGCTCACAAGACTTAAATATCCAACATATTTTATTCACAAATATACTCTGAACTTCTGTCCATATCGAAGATAACTTCATTATGTTTTTTACGGATACATGTCTAAGCACTTCATCCACTCCCACACACCTCCCTCCCCCTCTGCGGACTAAGTAATATTAATACATTTCGGAGCAAAGTCCCAACACTAATTACTACGGATATGAATAACAATCATAGCATTGAGTGGAGAAATGTAAAATGTACAGTAGGGCGTTTCACCAAATGCGTTTTTTGCGATTTTTGCAACTCTTGAAGCGGAATATTACAGCTTTTGATCTAAAAGAATTTCGAAAATTTTTTGGGATTTTTTGAAGATGGGTGTGGGGTCGCTGAAATTGATTTTATCAAAAAATTGAGGTTATGGAGAAAAAAATTTTATATTATTTTTTTTCTGGTGCTTTTTGTTCATACAACTAAACAATTCTCTTCTTATGGATCCGATCCCACGACAAAAAATTATTGGTGTGAAAAATTATTATATTATGGACCACTTTGATAGTCTTAAAAGTGAAAAATTATTTTTCCTAGATTTCAAACCTCGATAACTTGAAAAGTTTTCAACATTTTTTCAAGATGTAAAATGCGTTGGAAAGGTCTTTAAATTACCTTTCATTCGGTACATAGATTTATTTTTACTTGTTGAAAAAAATATAAGAAAAAAATTAAAGTTTGAGAATTTTTTTTTTATTTATCAAATTTTATGAAAATTAAAAGAATTTCATTATGTTTCGTTCTTGGTTAAGTAAAAAAAAACTTCTAAAATACATTGCTTTAATAAAAATATCATCAATATATTTGTATTCCCATACAAAATCAAAAGATATTAAATAAACAAAATCAACATATTTAATGAACAAATTAAAATTAAAAAGTAAATTTGTATCTAAAATTACAATACATTAACCACTAAATGTGGAACAACTGTGGAAGTATTTTCAAATTGGTTTCTTAAGAGCTTTTTCAATAACATTTTTGTTAACATTAGATATAATTTTTTGATTGTTATCAACTCTAATCAATAAGTTTTGAAAATCATCCTCATTCTTTGTAATTTGTTTGTTATATATTGTAGTCGACGCCACGCCTCTTTCTGATAAATCATTCACAACACATAGTTTTTCTAGCTTTTACTTTGAAGAAACAAAATCATCATCATTTTCCCATATAAGTGTATCTTTCGAAAGAGGGAAGTGGGCAACTTTAATTCATCAAAAACCCTTTTACTGTTTGAGGTTACAAAATTATGCATTATGAATTTTGTTACATTTTAAAAAGGGCCTATTTCAAATATTTTAAAATTCAAATAGTGTGAATTTAAAAATAAAAAATATATTTTTTTGTCTATTTTTTATTTTTTGCAACATTTTTCACAAGTAAGATATAAACTGATATATACCAAAATAAAGGTATCTAAATTATCTTTTTAACGCATTTTACATCTTGAAAAAATTTTGAAAACTTTTTAAGTTATCGAGGTTTAAAATCTAGGAAAAATAATTTTTCACTTTTAAGACTATCAAAGTGGTCCATAATATAATAATTTTTCACACCTATAATTTTTTTGTCGTGGGATCGGATCCTTGCTAAGAGAATTGTTTAGTTGTATGAACAAAAAGCACCAGAAAAAAATAATATAAAATTTTTTTCTCCATAACCTCATTTTTTTGATAAAATCAATTTCAGCGACCCCACACCCATCTTCAAAAATTCCCAAAAAATTTTCGAAATTCTTTTAGATCACAAGCTGTAATATTCCGCTTCAAGAGTTGCAAATTTTTTTTAGTGAAACGCCCTAATGTACAGTTTTCCTAAAAACAAAAAAGTCATTAATTTCATTTATTAATTAGTCCCCCAACGTTAACACCTCCTTTGTGAAAAATTTCAAATCTCATTTTAAACTCGACCCAAGAAAAAAAAGCAACGAAAATTAACAAAAACCCTTAATTTTGGCTGAACTGCCTGTCCTGGAGATGGAAGATGGAACCATCACCTCAACCCCCATCGTTTCTTTCACCCACGTAGTTCGCGTAGCTCGCGTAGCTCGTGTTTCGTTTTATAGAAATTCATCATTCACCGCTGAACAGAACAAAACAACATGGCATTGTCGAGCGGGGCAGTCAATGTGCGTTCTCCTCTTTTTTGTCGTCATTATCATTAGGCTCCGTCCACATTTCCATCAACGGCCAACATCCGACGAATCATGCAACCAAGCACTTCATCCGCGCGGGGCCACTCACACTCCTTCCCGCTGCTGCATGTGGACACTTTGAATGAAAAATTTGTTTTAATGTTCTCCAACTCTAGGCTATTCATCCAGGGGTTCTTAACGATTTGGACATTCACTATCCCCCTCCCCCACGCTTGCACTCCATCCCTTTGTCTTGCGCTGAAAGTGACGCCCGCATCTTGTTCACCCTAAGGACTGGTGGAATTTCAAAAAAAAACGCCGAGTTCGTGTGTGTGTGTGGGTGGGTTAGTAAGATGAGTAAAGCAAAAGCCGAGCGAAAAAAAAAATAAAAATTAATTTCTCATAGAGTGGCATCCATTAAAAAATGTTCAACATTTTTTTTTTGTTGTACTTTCTAAACATATTTTCGCGAAATGTTATTTTATCCAATGGGTACGGTGGGAAGAAAGGCAAGAAATGGTGATATAACTAACAGTTTTAAGTTCAAACAAAAGTCCAGTTAATCAGAAAAACGACGTGTATTCATTCTATATATACATACTATACAAAGAGCCTAAAACGTGACAAATCCCCTTTACAATACTTACTAACTTCAAATCGATATTAAATTATTGTGGTATGTAACTTGACAAAACGAATGAAGCAGAACTTCTTCTTTTGGGGCTACTTTCACGTACAGTTTTCAGAATTGAGTCCCAAAATCATTTGTTGTACTGTGTAAGGGGATAAAAAATGGAAATACCTTGACGAAAATGTCACCAACACCTTGAATGAACTAATAAAGTTTCCTTTTTTTCAATATATATTGGTGCGACAATTGCCGCACGTAAAAATGTTCGTCACACCAAGTTTTGATAATAACCGCATTCGCCCTATTTGATTGCGCTTGACCACGTCGATGTCGTTATAAAGATCATATTATCATACAGCTCATGATTCCCACTACGCATGTACTCCCCGGAGACTATGATGGGTCCAAAAATTGTTCAAGTTAGTTTATGATACCTAGGATGATAGAATTCAAGGCTGACATTGTTCTTTTACGAATAACAAATATTTAACTATATATTGGCGCACCTTATATAGTTTGTCCATTCAACAAAGTTCTGATCGTCCCTTCCTGCGTCGTCTATCGAGTATATTGCCGAAGAGTTTTGCAGCTACAGCTCTGCTCCTGTGCCATGTACCCGGGAAAGGAATGGAAAGAGCCGTTCCATATTGCTACCAAAATCAAGAACCGCCTCTGAGGCGATACTTGTTGCCTTTCAAAACGTAAGGCATCAGCGCCTTTGAGCACTAATGCGTATTTTGTTGTTGAGGGGAAAGAAGAGAAGGATCAGTGAAAAAAGTTGCTCTTGAAATTAACTTACCTATTTGGCCACGGAAGAATGAAACGACATTCATGATGAATGGAACTCGACCTCACAAAGACAGTCAAAATGACGCAGTTTCCAAACAACTGGAACAACAAATGATGTTGTACTCGTTCCGATTTTATTTGTTTTTTTCGTCCAAAACTTATTCAATTTCAGTTATATATCATAATTACAATGAAACTGGAATATGAATCACAACATCCATATATTTGGGAGCGCTTGACTACGTCGATGATGTTATACAGCTCATAGTTCATTCGAAAACGGTACTCACCGTTAACGATGATGGGTCCAAATATTTGGCGCAGTATTTTCTCCGGAAGACTGCCAGAATAGTTTAACCGCGTGTTTCTTTGTTCAGGATCTTGCGCCCTCTTCGAGATAGGGATTTGTCATTAAGTCGCTCGTTTAGCGCGTAGTAGCAGTGTCTTCGTGTCTTCATTTCCAGGCTGACATTATTGTTTTTGTTTATGGCGGAGCCAAGGTAGACAAAATCATCTTCCACTTCAAATATATATAGGTGTCAACATTCATGCAGCGTCCCAAACGAGTAGACTCATTGTTCATTAAAACAATTTACTTAGTTTTGTCCACATTTATTACCAGACTCACTTCCGCCGACTGGTTTTCAATGCTCTAAAAGGCAGCAGTAACATACTGCAATCCACGTCCAATGATATCTATATCATCGGCAGACGCGAGCAGCATGTTACCTTTATTAAAGATGGTACCAATAGTGTTTACTGCAGTCTTCGGCATGATCATCTCCATAATGATGTTAAAGTCTAAAGCCTCCCTTGGTTGAAAATGGCTCTGTCATATTTTTTTACTTATTTTCACAGAAAACTTCGTGTCAGCCATTGCATCCAACAATTTCTGTCGTATCGGACTGTCGAATGCAGCTATGTACTAGATAAAGAGATGGTAGGTGTCAAACTGCATTTCTTGGGTCTTCTCCAGGATTTGTCGTAGTGTGAATATCTGGTCGGTCGTGGACTTACAAGGTGTAAAGCCACACTGATAAGATCCAATCAGGTTCGCTAAGTTGGGCTTTAGTATTTTACATAATACATTCAACAGGACCTTGAATGTGATGGGTAAAAGGCTGATCCCTTTGTAGTTGGTATACTTACTTGGATAAGGTTTTTTAGCACAGGACAAAATACGCTTAGATTCCAACAGCTGGTTAATGCTCGTTATCAGCTCCTCAGCACTGGACTTGAAGAGCACTGCCGGAAGTCCGTTGGCACCGGCTGCTTTCCTATTTTCAGCCGCGATATTGCTCTTCTTATCTCGGCTTGACTTGGTGGTGGGCAATCCAAGCCGTCGTCGGCAATTGGCGTGATACCATCACGTGCGCTGCCTTCTGGAACAAGCAGTCGCTAGAAGTGTTCTCACCATATATTCAGCACACTCTGCGTATCTTTAACCAGATTTCCATCCTTGTCCCTACAGGAGGGGAGTCCATTACCGCAGCCTTTCCATGGTTGTTGCGGCGGTTGCCATGGAATGCGCAATATGCTGCCACTGTGTTCCGGGAGCGTCGGAAGTACAGGCGTTGTGTCGTATATGTTGGGAGAGCTGTGGCTATCTGTGGGGTTTGCAGCTTCGCGATGTCCAGATTTCTTTGTGTTTGGTTACCTGCATTTTTTACTCTGCTCAAGCTTGTGCGCACCCTTGCCTGTAACCAGGTAATCATCCGGGACAATATTACCTGCCATCAATCACCACATGATCAATTTGATTTTTGGTGTTTTGATAGGGGTATAGTCAAATTGCCTTGTGGATATCTTTGTGCTGGAATCTGGTTCCACGCACTACCATACTCCTTCCCGCTGCGAAGCAAACCAGCCTAAACTCTCTGCCTGACGTGTCAGTATGCAGGCTCAATTTACCGATCGATGGACCAAGAACATCTTCCCTTTCTGTTTTTGTATTAAAGTCTCCCAGAACAATTGTAATATCGTGACCAGGGCAGCGGTCGTATATTTTCTCTAGGCACTCGTGAAATTCATCTTTAATCTCATCGTCATTATCTTCCGTCGGAGCATCAGCCTAATGTAGAAATATTCCGCATTTATGCTGATTGTGGACTGAGTCTCTCGCCAACTACAAATCCATATCCAAATTCGTGCTTTTCGGCATGGCAGCTGTAATAGATGTCGCAATTTTTACTTTGTCGCCATCGTCTTTGTCTTCCGTTACATTTATGCGGATAGTGGCAATTCGGTTAGCCAATTTCCGGGTTAACCCGCGAGACCGGATGTCGAAGTATCTTGTCGACTGTGAATCATGGCAGCTGTAAAAAATAATACAGTTTTTTCGTCGTGTGAATCCCTGTCCCGTCCATAACATTTCCTTTATGGCGGCAATGTCAGCCTTATAATTGTCGAGGACATCCGTCATTTGAATAGAGGCATCATCTCTGTAGAGAGTTTGAACATTTCTGATGCATACCCTTATAATGTTTACGGGGATAAGGTAAAGGACTTCAGGTCACCGTAACTGAATGGTGTGGAACGGAAGCTCTCAACGGAGGCCAAGTACCTAGATGTTGCCCTTGATCAGAAACGTAATTTATCAAAAAAATATCGAGGAAAGTTTAAAGAAGGGGTGTCAATGCCCTTTATGCGTGGCTGTATAACACGTATATTACCTATGGTGGGAGGTCCTAGATAAGAGTAATGTATTAAAAATGTTCACCAAGGTCCAAAGGATGTCTGCAATAGGGATTATTGGGGCTAGAAGGAGCACACCGCAAACGGCTTTGGATGTGTTCTTGAGTTTTCCGCCCCTGGACTTGTGCATCAAGGCTATTGCATCAAGAAGGACTTAGACTCGAGACGATTGACATCAATCCATACTTTTGGGCGATAGTGTTTCTTTTTATCTGCCACCTCGTACTGATTTTTTAATGAAATATGTTGACTTCCGTTAAGTAATAACATTGAAATTCCGGAAAGAACGGAATGAAATCCTTTGCAAATTCCCCTATACGACACTTACTAACTTCAAATCGATATTAAATTATTACGGCATGTAACTTAACAAAACAAATGATGCAGAACTTCATCTTTTTGGGGCTACTTTCACGTTCAGTTCTCAGAATTAAGTCCAAAATCAATGAGCTGAAAAATGTTGTACTGTGTAAAGAGATCATACAGCTTATGTACATTCCATTACTTCATCACACGAGCTATTACTGTCACTGGATGCTAGTTCGCCTAGCCCACTGTGACTCAAACTCATATTACTCAAACGCGAAAATTCATTAAGGCATAGTCATTTTTCTTATGCCCGAAAAAAATCGCCAACGAAAAAAAAAACTACACTCTTAAAGGCGTTAAGCAACAACAACACAAGGCAGCTCTTAGAAAAGTAACGAAACAAAAATGAAATGTATAAAATGGAAAGCGTCGTACACTTAACAGTAATACAAGACCGACAAAGAACCTTGAATGGACATTATTTTACCTCATCATTCCAAGCAAACCCCCAAACCAACCAGTCACCAAATCCTATACCTCCACCTCCTCGTCCTCCTCCTCCTTGCACATCTTCTGTGCCAATGGAATAAAGTAAGTAAGCGTCCAAACAAACAAAATTTTTAATGAATACTTTTGCATTTGCTGCTGCTCTCTACTTTAGACAAAAAAAAAAGGAAAGCCCTCCTAAAACACCTGAATTAGAAGCCCTTTTAATACAAGGCTCGACCCCTTTTGAAGGGCTTCTCGCGCTGCTACTATGACTGGCGACTTAGGACTGGGGGATGGCTGGACGGCTGTTTCATAGGAATTTGCAGAGAGATGTAAAATGAGACCGTGTTAAACGGGACGTAACGCCACTACCCACGGAATTCAACAGCGACAATGGCATTAATAACAACAGCAGCAGTAACAACAGCAACAACAACACGACAACAACATTAGCAACACGCAATGAGGACCTATTTAAAAATTGTGCGTAAATTCTCGAAATTTTAAAATTAACAGCCGAGAACACAGAAAATGCGCGCACACACACACAAGAAAAGTAAAAAGAAAACGGATTCATCGCAAGAAAGGCAGCGAAGTGGCCATTAAAATAATTTCACCAAAGAGATTTTTCTTTCTTTTGTTAAGGCACCATCTTCATCAACAATGGCCTAAACATGGTGTAATAAGTAACTGTTTCAAAGAGCAAAGCACAACGACTAATCGAGGCTCTACTAAAATACAAAGAAGTAGGCAGGGTGAGAGGAATGGTTGGTATGCAGGCATCTCCTCCGTAGAAGAGATCACTTGAGTCCATATGGACCCATTGCGATTATGAGAAAAACTTAATGGGCGAAAGTATGTTTTCCTTGGATCCGTAGTTAATCTTTGAGTAGCAAATTGTAATACAAGAAAAGATGATTAAGATATCACCGTTCATATCTGGGCGAAGGCCTGACGGTTACCAATTAGGAATGTTTTTAGCAAGGCGTTATCTTGTACTTACTTATGGAGATGATAAAAAGAGAAAAGCTGCATTAAATAAGACTGGAACCATCTTCAACATATTGTTCTCTTACCCTAAGGAATTAGACATCTAAACTGAAACCTTTGGGAAGATACTGCAGCCTTCTCATTTATTAAAATTTAGTCGACAAAAGTGAGTTTGGCGCTATACGAAGGCAACATAGCTAGATTTTGGCGCGAACAAAGAGGCTGCAATTATGTCCCAAAAGTAGTGATAGTAGTGATGCCACATCTCACAGGTAAACAAACCCCATAATGTCCGGTTAACGTTTTCAATAGCATCTTGCAACTCCCAACGACAGTCTCATTCTAGAAATTTCTTTGTACCAGGATCGTTCTCAGAAAATCTACCTTTTGATTCAATATATAGTTCCACAATCCTCTGTATTCGGAACTGTATTACAAAATTGGCAAACTGCTAAAAAATATTTTTTGCTTAGCTGTGTAATTATATGACACTTTGTTACAAACATCATCTCTAAACGACAACACTTCACGCCACACCAGTAGGCCATTTTTTAAGAAGGTCCACCATTGTGCTTAAGAACGAATGATTTTCTTCTCTTTTTTCTTTTTTTTTTGGTCTTTTAACAAAGTACGATGAAAAAAAAGTAAAATAATGTCTTAAAACGCGTTATGTATGCGTAGCCATTAACGATTTTTTTTCGTGCATTTTTCATTAACAAAAACGTGGGTGGTGGCAAACTCAAAAAATAAAACAGGTTGGGGGTTGGCTAGTAGAATTACTTCACTATGATGTCCTTTAGCAGGATGCTGCTGCTGCCGCTACCACTGCTGCTGCCCTTTACAATGTCATACGGCCCAGTTGAAGGGGTGCTTTGGATACAATACAGGCCGAAAAAATCCCTTCAAATACTACAACAACAACAATGTTTTATTATAGGCATCTAAAACACAACAAAATAGAAAAAAACTGTATTACCTGCGCGCACGTCCTCCTCTTGAAAGTTATTAATTATTCAAATCAAGTCAACATTTTTTACTTCCAACAGGAAAGAAAAGGCTTCCTTTTTAATTTCTGTTGTTGTGAAAGTGGACAAAATGGTGGTGGTGGTGGAATAGGAATAGGAATTTCTAAACGGCTCAGAAAACATTAAATTTTTTATGTTAACGGGGAGGAGTAAATATGTTATACTCTTAGATGATTTAAAGGTCACAAAAGACAATTCTGCTGTGACCAAACCTATTTTTAAAAGCTTTAAATTTAAAATAGAAATTAAGGACTTCATTAAACCTACATACATAACTTGGAACATACTTAAGTCAGAACTTTACACAATTATTATAGAATTGTATAAGCGGTGTATAAACTAATGATATAATAGTCGGTGACTCATCCAAGTCGAAGTTTATTGCAAAGTTAAGAAATGTTATCTGATCTCCTTGATCCTATTGGGATTGTATGAAGAATTGCAGCTTTCTAAAGCAGCCACCAAGTGAAAGTGCTATAAGTCTATAAAACGGACACTAAGTCTGTACAACGAGACCTTGCACTTGTACAACGGGCTATGAGCCTGTAGAACAGACATTGAGTCTCTTCTACAAGTCCTTTTAAACTTGTTCAACTTAACTAGAGTAAGTTCAACGAGTCTTTTTGTAGAAAAGGACAACGTATCTCCAGGCATTACAACCCACCACACCAGACACCATCATCTTATGTATGGAAAACCACCAACCAAAAATATCAACACCCGCCTCATCAGATCGTTCAAGGACTTCAGACCATCGCATAGTGGTCCATTTGCCTGAATTAGCGTAACGAAATTAATAACATAAAAAATAATACAATTTTCGTCAAAAGAAAAATTTTTCTAGAATAAGAAAATAAAAAGGAATCAAATGAAAAAAAAAATGTTTTCTTTAAAATTTTTTTTTTAATTTTGAAATTTTTTCTTAAAATTTTTTTAATTAAAATTTTTTTTAATTAAAATTTTTTTTTTAATTTTTTTTTATTTTTTTTTTTTTAATTTGTACACGTATTAAATTAATTACTCAAGATCAGGGAAATGGACCACTGTGCATCGATTGCACTTTAGCTCTAGGAGTGTTTTGTTCTATAATTATTATATGGATTATAAATTAAGGAAATAAGTAAGACCAGTGCTAAAGTTTCAGTCTGATAAACTGACTGATAAATACTCTCTCCCTATGCATGATATTGTTTTAATCTTGAGTTATGGAAATTAATCGATTTTGAATTGAAATGGTTGTGCAGGTAGGAGATAGAACTTTCGGTCGTGAGACCAAAGATTTACTGACAAGTACTAAAACTAAAAAAAGGTTACAGTTTAAAAAGTATTAATAAAGTCGTCAACAGTTGTTAAGAGATACACTATTTCTGGGCATTTGGTTATTTTGTATGTAAAGTAATACGAACCCTTCTTGAACCGTCGAAAGTGGCGCAACTATGTCAAGAATTCCTCATATTTGACCTGCTTATTCTGGGTCTCAGTGAAGTCAGATGAACGGACGCAGGAGAAACCAATGTAGCAAACGGATTCAAATTTTTATTCTCGGACAAACCTGCTGGACGTAGGCGAGAAGGGGGTGTCGCTATCTACTTTCAAAATCTGCAGAAAAGGCTCTGTTGGAATGGAATGCAAACACCGAACACGGGCCAGCAGTCTTTCCCGCGCAGTATCCACGGCCAAAAAATGAGATCGGTGACTTTACTGTTCAAGTTGAAAACGTCAACACCGAACTAGAAAACATAATGGGCCGACATGGCCGATATTGGGGAGCCACACTTTCCCCCTCCAGGATGTGCATATAGTCACATGGGTCTCTTCCGACCAACACAAGAGAAGATTATGAGAAAAAACTTAATGGGAGAAAGGAAGTAGTCGTTGGACCTGTAACAAATCACTGTGTGGCAAATTGGTATAAAAGAATTGATTAACAAAACATTGCGTTCAACTCTGGGAGAAGACCCGACCGTTACAAATCAAAAATTGTTTTTGGCCCAATTTAAATAGACCTGGCCTTTAGCAAGACAATCGGCCATGTTCTGGAAAACAATTCGGTTTGAAAACAGAACAAAATCGGTAAAAATGTATTACCTTTTTATCGATTTTGCTCTGTTTTCAAACCGAATTGATTTCCAGAACATGGCTGTATCTCCCTCATACTTATTCTTATGCTGGGGAAATAGGCATCACAGATGGAACACTGCGGGATGTTACTGCAGCCTCCTCATGCATTAACAACTAGTGAGAAAAAATGAATTTAAAGCTAACCGAAGAAAAAATAAGTTGATTTGGGCGAACAAAAAGGCTGACAAATAAATCACATTTTCATAAGCAGAAAATGGCTCGGTTTCCTCTTAGACGTCAGAAACAAAAGAGGAGCAGAAGTCGCTATAGATCACCACCTTATCATAGCTGGGATAAAATTAAAAGTCGCAGCCATAAAGAGCGACATAATAAAAATAAATTGTTGGTGCCGACCAATGCTAATATTTACACCGAACGTCTCAGAGCCATGGTACCACGCTCATAACACGTATCTAACTGGAATGAGTGCATTCATAGGTTCCTTAAAGTGGCAGAGGAAACTATAGGTTACAGAAGAACAGAACGCAAGGAATGGATTTCTTACCAATCCTGGGAGTTAATTTTCTACAGGAACGGCCGCTTTTTCGCGTTCAATGTTGGACCTGAGTTCTTGCAACGTCGTCGGCTTGTTGGCATAGACCAACGATTTGACGTAGCCCCAAAGAAACAAGTTTAGAGGCGTTAATTCGCACGAACGAGCCGGCCAATTGATTGGTCCATTTCTTGAGATAACACGCACACCAAACTTACTCTTCAATAAATCGATTGTAACGTGTGCTGTGTGGCTTGTGCACCGTCCTGTTGAAACCACATGTCGTCCAAGTCCATGTTTTCCAATTCGGGCCAAAAATAATCAGTAATCATGGCGCGATAAAGATCGCCATTCACAGTAACGTGACGACCGTTATTTTCGACGAAAAATATGGCCCATGCAAACCGCGCCAAACAATTATTTTTTGTGGATGAAGTGGTGATTCATGAAACACATGTGGATTTTCACCAAAACAAAAACGCATATTTTGCATATTGACAAACCCTTCTTCTCTTCTTCTTTAACGGCAGCAACAACAGAAATTTATCTATCAGTTGCCGCACGTAGAAAAGTATTCCAAGCGCTTCGGCCTTTAGCGCTCCGTAGATAGTTCGTCACACCAAGCATACTTAACAGCTCTTTCACCTGGTCCATCCATCAGGGTTTTGGTCGCCCCCTCCTGCGCCGCCAAAGAGTTTATTGCCGAAGACTTTTCGAGCCGGAGCGTTTTCGTCCATTCGTACAACGTGTCCAAGCCAGCGCATTACGTCTATTTGAACACGCTTGACCACGTCGATGTCGTTGTACAGCTCATGATTCATTCGACGACGGTACTCGCCGTTCATGATGATGGGTCCAAATATTTTGCGGAGTATTTTTCTCTCGAAGACTCCCAGGATAGATTTTTTTCTTTGTTCTTCGAGAGAGCGCTTTGTCGTTAAACCGCTTGTTTAGCGCATAGTAGCCGCTGTTTGCGATCAATACTTATATTTTAATTTCCAGGCTGACATTATTATTTTTGTTTATGGCGGAGCCAAGGTAGTCAAAATCATCTACCACTTCAAAGTTATAGTTGTCAACTTTCACACAGCGTCCCAGAAGAGTGGACTCTTTGTTCGCTAAAACAAATAATTTGGTTTTGTCCTCATTAATCACCAGACCCACTTCCGCCGACTGCTTTTCAAAGCTCGAAAAAGCCGTAGTAACATCCCGCGCAGTAACATCTCCACGGCCAATGATATCTATATCATCGGAATACGCGAGCATTATGTGATTTTTATTGAAGATGGTAACATTCCTGTTTACTGCAGCCTTCCGCATGATCATCTCCATTACGACGTTAAAGAGATCGCAAGACAGACTATCGCCTTATCTAAAGCCTCGTGTGGTAGAAAATGGCCAATTTTCACTGAACACTTCGTGTCAGTCAGTGTCATACCGCAAAGTCGTATTAGCTTCGCGGGCATACCAAACTCTGCCATAGCATCTTACAATTTCTGTCGCAACGGATTGTCGAATGCAGCTTTGTTATCGATGAATAGATTCTAGGTGTCGATCTGCATTTCTTGGGTCTTCTCCAGAATTTGTAGTAGTGTGAATATCTTGTCGGGCGTGGATTTACCAGGTCTAAAGCCACACTGATAAGGTTCAATCAGGTTCGCCAGAATGGGCTTTAATCTTTCACATAACACACTAGACAGGACCTTGTATGCGATGGGTAAAATGCTAATCCCGCGATAGTTAGTAGACACACTTGGATCGCCTTTCTTAAGCACATGACATAGAATACTCAGATTCCAATCATAGGGCATTCATTCTTTGAGCCAAATCGTGTTTATGAGCTGGTGCATGCATGTTGCCAGCTCAGCTCTGCCGGTAGTCTATCAGCTCCCACAACTTTATTATTATTAAGCCTTGCGATCGCCGTGCTAGGCTCGTTTTGGCTCGGTGGTGGACAGTCTACTCCATCGTCGATGATTGATGTGATTTCGTCACTTATGCAGATTGAAAGTGTTCCCTCCATATTTGCGCAGCACACTCTGAGTGTCCGTGACCAGATTTTCGTCTCTGTCCTTACAGTTGGGGATCCCTGTTCCAAAACCTTTGCTTTTAATCTTTTGGTAGAATTTTCGGGCTTAACCTCTATCCCTGTAGTTTTTGATATCCTGGCTCTCTTTTTTCTTCCACAGACGCTTTTTCCGCCTGAACAGGCGTTTCATGTTCCTCCTTTTCTCATTATAACGCTCCGTTACCGCACGCGTCGCCATTGGCTGCAGTTTTGCCTTGTATGCAGCATCCATTTCCTCAGACATTTCGCGACATTCATCATCGTACCAGGGCTTGTCCGAGCGTGGTTTTTCATAGCTCAGTACAGTCGTTGCGGCAGTGGTCATAGAATTCGCAATATGCTACCACTGTGTGTCGGGAACATCAGAACTAGAAGAATTTGTCTGAAGTAATTGAGAGAGTTGGTTGGAGTAGGCATTGGCTATCTCGGTGGTATGCAGCTTTGTGATGTCTAGCTTCCTTTGCGTTTGATTACGAGTGTTTTTAGCTCTACTTAATCGTGTGCGTACCTTGGCTGCAACTAGGTGGTGATCCGAGTCAATATTCAGGTCTTTCTTCACTTATAAGCTAATAACTCAGTCAGTTTTGTAATGAAGCATCTTAGACCTTTGTAACGATAAATATACTAATATATAAGAATTTCAATTGATGAGTTTTGAATTTCAATTGACGAGTTTTAAATTTCAATTGATATTTTTTGAATATCAAATGCTTAAAGCTTATGGTAATAAGCTAGTTACAAACTAGTTAAATACAGTTTTGGTTTGTTGGGGACTACCACAGTTTTCTACCATCTCATATATTGCACAGGTCACGATACACTTCTTCTGTTAACTACATAAAAATCCCCAAAAAAATATTTTGCGATATAAGTTCTCCCAAATTTTCAGCACAATCTGCACACTTGTTAAAGCACGCCAAAATATTTTTGTCGCAGGTGTTTTGACATTTGTTGTGTTTCAAAGCCGACAGTTGATCAATTATAGCAAATTTGTAAATTTGGAAGTTATCGATTTGTTAATTAAACTATTAGTTATCGGCGGGAAATCGAATTTTGGTAGATTTCGAAGGTTGAAAATTTTAATTTCGTTACGCTATATCAGAGATAAGGACCACTGCACCGGTGCTTCTTAGGGAGATGGTAACAGAAGTTACTGAAACTCAACACAAAAACTCTCTTAAAGGCATTGGTAGCCCAATGAAACTAGGATCGGACGGGTGGCCTACAAAACCACTCTCCCTAGTTAAAACAACTATTATATAGTTGACGAAGACAGCATATGTGACGAAATCACGCCAATCATCGACGTCATCATTGTCCACACCGAGTCTAAAACGAGATCAGATCACAGCACAGCTTTAAAACAATAAAGCTACTGAAGCCGAAGGACTTCCGGCAGAGCTCTTTATATCATATGTATGTGGTTTACCATTATACGAAAAATAAACAAAAAGCAAATATTAAAGTTGTTAAAAACATGCAAGTTCAATGGAGTGTAAAAAAAATATAGACTTTTTTTAATATAATACTTGAGGAAGTGTATAGAATTTAAAAAAGTAACTTTCTTTTCTCCCGTCTTCCCTCTTTTCATTTATTCTTTAAATTTTCTGTTTTCATTTAAAGTCTATATCCTGAAGCAGAAATACTTACATACATTTTCCATATTTGAGCTGGGCGGCGTGTTCTTTAAGATAATTTCATATAATTCAACACAGTTATCAGAGACAAGTTAAGCCAAATTTTTATTAAATAATAAAAAAAAATTTGGAAAATATATTTTTTTTTTCATTTCAGGATATATGGGAGCTGAAAATGTCCTTGTCCCGATTACTACATAACTTCGTTTTTTCTTTCCTGCTAATAAAAGCAATGTTTACCAATTTTCATTCTTTTATATAACTGCTTCTATTTTTGGCCACCGTTTATATCAAAATCACGAATCTGTTAAGCGGCGATGAGCTGGAAACATGCATGTACCAGCACATATGCACAATTTGGCTTAAGGAATACATGTCCGATGATTGGAATTTGAGTTCTATGTGCTTTAAAAGGGCGATCCAAGTGCGAGCGCCAACTACCCAACTAATGTGTTATGTAGAAGACTAAAGCCTTTCCTAGCGAAACTGATTGCACATTGTCAGGGTGGCTTTAGACCTGGTAAATCCAAGACAGACCAAATATTCACATTACAATAAATCCTTTAAAGACCAAAGAAATTTAGATCACAGCCTTCCATCTGTTTGTCGATAACAAAGCCACGTTAGACAGTCCGATACGACAGAAACAGACAAGAAACAAAACAGACAAAAATTTTACAGATTTATTTTCTACCAATCGAGGCTTTATAAAAGGCAATAGTCTGTCATGCGACCATTACGATGATCCTTATGATCATCATCCTAATGGAGATGAACATGCGGAAGGCTGCAGTAAACACTACTGGTAACATCTTTAATGAAAGTCACATGCTGCTCGCGTATGCTGATGATAAAGGTAGCAATAGACGAGTACTACGGGATATTACTGGGGCCTTTTCAATTATTGAGAAACCGTCAGAAAATAAACCAGGTCAAAGCCAAATAATTTGTTTCAAAGTTTAGGGCATTAACAACTATAACTTTGAAATGATAGATCATTTTCTTTTCGATATAAAAGAAGACTAATATATGAAATTCTATTTGAGTCTGTATATTGTGTGCTAGCCATTCTCAATATTATTTTGTGAATATTTTGCTAAAATATCTGAAAATGTTTCTAGGATATACAAATACTTTCGCTCAAATTGGAACCAAATGAAAATTTTATTTTTGTCCACAATTTAAAAATGCTTTTCTATAAATTGGGATAATTTTATATTCTCTTTCACCAAACCTAAAAAGTAGTATGGCATGAGAGATATTACTCCAGCATTTGTTATGTATATTGAGAACGTCGACAAATGACATTATTTCTATGGATTACCAAATTTAAAAACAAACATTTGGAAGTAAAGCTGTATGGGTATTTTCAGCGGAAGGACGGACGATTTCATAGTAAAAAATTGCTATATCCGCGCTACTGGCTTATAAGTGCGTAAAAGTTCGTAAAACGGGTTTTTTACCCGTAACTCAAGATGTTGGGGTTTTGGGAAATTTGAAAAACAGATTCTTGTAGTGCTCAGCAGCACCTACCAAAAAAATTAATTAGTTAGAAATAAGTTTCCGCGGTTTTTTATAAAAAATTAGGATTTTTTTGTGAAGGAACAGTACATTACGTTTTATTCAAAGTATTTTCCATCATTTGCCACTACTTTTCCCCATATTTCTGGCAACATTCGGATACCCCGTCGAAAAAACTCTTCATCTTTGGACGCTATCCACAAATCTACCCAATTTTTGGTGTCTTCATATCATGTGAAGCGCTGCTCAGACAGACCATGTGCCATCGACCGGAACAGGTGATAATCAGAAGGTGCTAAGTCTGGTGAATACGGCGGGTGGGGTAAAACTTCCCAGTTGAGTGTTTCCAAGTATGTTTGTACCGGCGCCGCAACATGTGGACGAGCATTATCGTGTAAAAGAATAATTTTGTCGTGTCTGGAGTAGTAATGGGCGCGTTTTTCCTTAAGTGCCCGACTCAATCTCATCAATTGTGTTCGGTAGAGAGCTCCAGTAATGGTTTCGCTTGGTTTGAGCAATTCATAATACACGACACCAAGCTGATCCCACCAAATACACAGCATGAGTTTTTTTCCATGAATATTCGGCTTAGCTGTCGATGTTGATGGTTCGCCCATGACTTTCTCTTCTTTGGATTATCGTAGTGAATCCAGTTTTCGTCACCAGTGACTATACGATGCAAAAAACTCTTTTTTTATTCCTGGCAAGCAGCATTTCACTCATGCATAATCGGCGTTCAACGTCTCTCGGCTTTAGTTCATATGGAACCCAATTTCCTTGTTTTTGAATCATTCCCAACGATTTTAAACGATGTGAAATTGCTTATTGAGTCACTTGTAATGTAAGTGCAAGTTCTTTTTGCGTTTGGGACGAATCTTCCTCCAATAATACTTCTAATTCCATGTCTTCGTACACTTTCGGCGTTCCACTGCGTTCTTTGTCCTTCACGTCAAACTCACCGTTTTTAAACTTTTGAAACCATTCCTGACAACTTCTCTTACTTAAAGCAGCTTCACCATATGCTTCTAGAAGCAATCGATGCGCCTCAGCTGCAGATTTTTTCAAATTAAAGAAGTAAATCAAAAGTTCCCGCAAATGATGCTTATTCGGCACAAAACTTGACATTTTTACGTGATGCTGATACGGAATCACTAGTACTTTAAGGTTATGGTGTTGCCGGATGACGAAACTTGGGATATTACGTTTTACATCTGGCAATTTCTCCATAACCTTCTGGTGGGGCCATCTTTTGACAAACCGCGGAAACTTATTTGTACACCTAATATATAATTTCCCAGGTATTGATTTTTTTGTCGCTCTGTGTTATCCATAGAAAAATGCGTGTGTCCGCAACGCACATTTAGATTGAAGTAGCATAAAAGGTAAAATTATTTTAAATGTGAAGTAAGTTGTTTATATAACCCCAAAATGTCTTCTTTATTTCACAAAAAAAGAATATACTTGTCACGTAAGAAATTTCGCTAAATTTCAAAAAATTTTGTAGACATTTCAAGTTGCTGTGGAAAATTGTGTGTGTCCGTAACGCACTTTGTATTACACAGTGCAACATTTCTAAGGTCATCGTCTAGTGCCACCTTCGTACCCAGCTATTTTTGAAGTATATCCCGAAACTAAAAAAATTCCCAAAGCATTTGGCTCCATTACATCGAAACTTTTTCCAATGGATACTCCAATTTTTTCACCCCAACACGATTTTATTACAATTTTTACGGAGTCCATATTTCATTAACCGTTCGAAAATTTTTCTTTTTGTCTTCGACAAAGTTGTAGATCTAAACCAGAGCGCAAGAGAGTGGCAAATAGACCGACCGAAAAAAATTGCATCCAGTGCATGAAAATTGCAAAAATATGGCAAAAAATTATATTTTTCATGATGTTTCCACCATAAAATTTATTTCGTTGTACTCCGTTTCGTATGATTTATGTGGAATATTACTTATTATAATCATAATTTTATGGTGAAAATATCATGAAAAAATAGCCTTTTTCCCCATATTTTTACAATTTTCATGAACTAGATACAATATTTTCGGGTCGGTCTTTTGAGACGTTTTTTGCTCTGGTTTAGTGCCAAATCCTTTGTGGATTTTTTTAGTTTCGGTATATACTTCAAAAATAGCTGGTAACGAAGGTGGTACCAATTTATGTGTTGCACTGTGTTAGTCATAATTTTGAATACAACATTTAAAGTAAAGTTTCATTAAAAGAACATTATAGTACTGTCCAAAATCTACGTTTTTTAATATGAACATAATCTTCAAAATATTTCAACTTTTCGAGAAAACTACAAAATAAGAAAAAAACGTGCGTTCGCAACGCCAGGAAATACCCATATAGGACAAAATTAAAAAGGCATTTTGTTGTCCAATGTTTAAGGATGTCGTTAACTTCCTAACCTATAAACCAAATTCAGCAGTTTTCATTTTAATAACATTAAGTCTAACAAAGACATTGAATGGGACATTTAACACATATTTTATGCCACATCCTCTTTTTCCAATGTAATTTTTTTTTTTACAAATTAATTTGTTCGAGCTAATGACCAAATTTTTGCACGTCCATCTTAACAAATATTGAATTTCTTTCAAATGTCTTTCAAATGTATTAACAAAAATCTTATTAAATGTTAGATATTTTTAAAATGCATAATTCAATTACATGGACCATTATACGAAAATTTTAATGCTCTTTTTTTCTTATCACTTTTTTGTTGTTTTTTTTTCACAGTCTACTCAATTATAAGCTTTACGATAAGTTGTGTTGGTCAGTAAGCAGTGCAGGGAGGTTTCCTTTACATTTACCACCCTACATACAAACGCATTGCTATGATATATGAGTTCATAAGCTAAATGTCACAACTAATTTATCTTAAAGTTTTAAGTGATACAAAATTTATAGGAAATTTCAATTTATTATTATCCAATAGCGTTTGTATTAAATGTTAACATTTTGGGGTAGAAAATGAAGAAATTGTTAGGCGAAATGAAAAGGAAGAAATGGAAAGGAAGAAATATCAAACGCTTGTCCTTAGGATGAAGCTTCTTTGGAGCAAATAAAAAACTGTTAGTTGGTAAACTACAAAAATTACAAGCGTTTTGATTCCTCTTGAAGAAAAGCATGAAATGTCCTTGTTCTATTTTGTCCTTTTGGGAACAAATTGTATGTGGCCATCACAAGGTAATGAAAAAAATGAATGAATTGCCTTGAAGAATCTAGATATTTATAAACTATATGGTAGGAAATTAATTGATTTCTTAATATTTTAAAAATACGGACTGAGACTAATAATAAAGACTAAGGCCTTATTAAAAATATTTTATAAGACGTTTATATAAAGATTTTTCTATGAAAATTTTGATATGTTTATAAATACGGTTGTTACATTTTTGTATCTTCGGTAAAATTATCCCTTTAATTTACTCGAAAATTAAATATTTTAGAATAAAAAACTTACATGTTTTTTTTTTTTATTTATTAAAATTCTTATACTTCGAAGTAACTGCTATACTAACTTATAGCTAAATTTTTTATTTGACATTGTAAACATATCATTAAATGTTGTCTTGTCCATCATATATACCAAATTTACTTAAATGTTGTCTCATCCATCATATATCTTGAATTGCCAAATTTACTCGCCTTTTGAAATTACAACATATTCTAATTTTTTTAGGAAAATAAAAACTTTCTCAAAAATATTTTTTTTATTTATTAAAATTTCTTAAATTACAATGAAAATGCTATACTAATAACTAATCATCTAAGATCTCACAATGGGAACATTTCATCAAATGTTGTCTCGGACATCATCATATTAGCAATATCTAGGAATTTCTTTGATAAACCTCTCTCCAGTCCTGGTATGATCTCATTTAAGTATAACTCTTGATTTTCATTTATAATATTATTGCCAACTTCACCCAAAACGCGATCACCATTAAACAAATTATCCAAATGCATTTTGAATACGTCGATATTGATCTTCAAAGGCAGCTTGGTGAACCTTACATATTCCTTGCCATCGGCCATAGGCACACGGACACCACGAATTTTTACCAAAGCTTTGGCATTTTCTGATAAAATAAAAAACAAAATTATAAAAAATATTTTTCGATGACCCTTTCAAACTTACCACAATATCCTTTAACATTTCCCTTGCCCTGGATATCTAATAACAAAATATTCAATTTCATAAAATATTTGCCAGTAAAGTCAATGCGTGGCAGGGTCAGCACAACATCGAAAGCTAATTTGGAGGCATTTGCTCTAAAGGGTATACAAATAAATATTTACACATTTTTTTTTATTAGTATTTCAGATTTTTTAGTTTGTATTATTTTGACTTACGATAATTTGTTGATTATAAAATTACTGCCTCCCCTGACTTCCATATCACTGAAAACTGCTTCGAATTGTCCACCTCGACTCATTTCTATGTTGTCCAAAAATAAAGGTTCCAATGGTGGTGAATGATATCCACCACCCAAATCTCCAGTGGCCAAGAGGGGACGTACATTTTCCACCGCTTTAATGATGCAACTGTCCATATCTGGGTGATTACGATGGCATGGGACAATTGAAGGAGCTGGAATATAATAAAAAAATTTAAATTTTCAATAAAACTAAAATGAATATTGGAGACAATTAAGAAGTTAGATATTAAGAACTAAAATATAATAATATCATCTTTTGGCATGTTTTGGAAATTACTATAGGCTACATAGTTTTTTTTTTTTTTAATTTTTGACCCTATGGTCGGAATAGGCGTGGCAAAACTTTTTTTTATAGATAGAGAGAAAAAATTTGATACCTAGATAGTACTCGGCAACACAAATACTGATATCCAGATAAAATTTTAATTTTTAAGTGGGCGAAGGGGGCGTGACAAGGCAAATCTGTATTTTAGGCCTAGAGAGATACAATTTGGTACACAGATAAACTAAGCTCCTCAGTTTAAAATTTGCAGACAACGTTTTTATTTTGGATCAGTTAGGGGAAGGGCATACCAAAATTCGATTTTAGCCCTAGAGAGATTAAATTTGGTACATAGATAATATTAGGCACTGAGTTCAAATTTGATGATATGAGATGAAATTTTTATTTTCGATCAGTGGGCAGACAGAGCGTGGTAAAACTGTATTTTAATTCTACAGAGACTAAATTTAATATGTAAATAGCAATCTGCATTACAATTATAAATTTGCTGACGAAATTTGTATTTTCTATCAGTTAGCGGAGTGGGCGTAGCCAAACTATATTTTAGTCCTAAAGAGTACGCAGATAGTACTCGGATGGGCATGCTGAAAATGTTGTTTATCCCCAGAGAGATGAAAGTAAGTAAGTACCCAGCACAGCAGATAAAAATATGTAGACGAAAATTTTATTTCTATCAGTGAGTGTTTGGGGACGTGGCAAAATGTGCAGAAGGATATTTTATTTTCTATTAGTGAGTGAAGGGTTTGTGTAGACGTAAAATTTAAAACACATGTAAATTTTTACCATGAAATTACTTATCATTTTAGATATAAATATGGAGAGGTAACATTTGACACAATAAAGCATTGTTGGTTTGACCAGGATTACGAGTTACTTGGAGTGACGAATTGTTTACAGAGCTTATAAGACCAATGTTTAAATTTAGTCACATTTGAAAGTAAGCCTTGGGGAATAGGGAAGTTCTAAGTAATTTGAGTTTTCTCGGTCGTTATTCATTTCAAGAGTCTTCGACATCTGGTCTGGTCATTAAAGCGAACTATTTTTACATCATGCTGATTTAAGTTTACACCCAGACGGAAGACAAAAAAAGAGGACATTAAAAATGCATTCTACGTCTGGAGAAAATATATGAACGCTATTCTGCCCATGACCTTAATATTGTTCTGGAAGATTTTGATGCAAAAGTTTTGATCTCCCTGCTCTGCGCCGACCTTCAGGTTCGCCTTCAAACACCTTTCTCGCTGGAGCATTCACATCCAACCTGGCAACATGTCCCAGCCATCGAAGTCGTTGCATTTTGACTCTTTTAGCTACGTCGATGTCGTGGTAAACATCATACAGCTCATGGTTCAACCGATGTCGAAACCCGACGTCGACACAGATAAGTCTATATATTTTGCGGAGTACTTTTCTCTCGAGAACTCCCAGGTTTTGTATTTCCGTTATCGTAAGCACCCACGATTCGGCGGCATACAACAGAAACGGTAAAAAAAACAACTGGTACAACTGTTCCGTAGTTTCTCAAGATAAGGTGGTGTTACTAAAGTGCTGCCGATGTCCTGTAAAAACATCTATTGGCGAGCACTATTCTCCGCCTGATTTTTTGGCTGACATTATTTTTCTTGTTGACGGAAGATCAGAGGTAGGTAAATTCATCTACTACCTCAAAACAATAACTGACGGTGCGTCCCCATCGAGAGGACTCTTTGTTCGTTAAAATCATTATTTTTGTTTTGTCCTCGTTGACCGCTAAACCCATTTTTTGTTGACTCCGTTTCTAGTGATGAGAAAACTGCAGTAACATCCCGCAGATTTCGGCCAATGATGTCTCTATCATCGGCATAGGCTAGTGGCATGTGGCTCTTGTGGAATATGGTGCCAGACATGTTGACGCCACCAGCCTTTCTCATCAACTTCTCCATAACTATATTAAATAGTGTACAGGATAAGCTATCGACCTGCCTGAGACCTCTTTCCGTGTTAAATGGTTCAGACTGATCCTTACCAATCTTAACAGAGGATTTGGTGTTGTCTAAGGTACATTTGCAAAGTCGAATCAGCTTTGCAGGAATACCAAACTCAGACATGGCCTCATAAAGCCTATTCCTTATCGGAGAGTCGAAGGCAGCTTTGTAGTCGACAAAGAGGTGGTAGGTGTCGGTCTGCTTTTCATAAGTTTTTTCCTGGATTTGTCGTAAGGTGAATATTGGATTCGTCGTAGATTTACCAGGTCTAAACGCGCTCTAATTAGGTCCAATTAGTTTTTTTACAATTGGCTTTAGACGTTCACACAATATGCTCGAAAGTACCTTGTACGCAATTGGTAATAGCCTTATTCCACGGTAGTTCTTACACTCACTACGATCTTTTTTTGTATATGGGATATAACAGACTGAAACTCTAATCCCCGGGCATGCTCTCCTCTAGCCAGATGTTCTCCATGAGCTGCCTGCCTTAAATAATTCAGCAGGGAGACTATCGGCTCCAGCCGCGTGATTGTTTTTTTAAGGCTGGATATTGCCACATCGTCAAGGATTGGAGCGGGGTCTTCTGGAGTGGTGTCCGTATCCAGTTAATTTCTGAAATGTTCTCTCCATATTTTCAGAATGTTATACGGGTCCGTCACTAGCTGCCCATCGCTGTCCTTGCAGGAGAGCAACCCTGTTCCAAGCATGCTCGCCTTAACTCTCTGGTAAAATTTCCGGGCTTCCCCTCTACTTCGGAGCAACTCTGTGCACTCATCCTGTCTCTGCTTTAGCTCCTTCTTTTTTCTTCTAAAAAGACGAGTTGCCCCTCGTCTCTTGTGCCGTTCACGATCGGCTCGCTTTGCCATTGGCTGCAGTTTCGCCCTGAATGCAGCATCCGTCTCTCTCGTGGCATTTTGACATTCATCATCGTACCAGGCATCTTCTTGAGACGGCTTTGAGTACCCAAGTACGCTTCTCGCAGTCCGTTCTATGGAGTCGGCTATATATTGCCACTGCGAGGTAATATTATCAGTGGTTTAAACATTCCTTAGCAGTTGAGTTAGGTGGTTGGAGTAGGCGTCCGCTATCTCTGTGGTCCGCAGTTTACCGATGTCCAACTTTCGTTGTGCCTGGTTAGGTACGTTTTTCGCCATGCTAAGCCTTGTGTGTACCTTAACTGCGGTAAGGTAGTGATCGGAGTCAATGTTCGCACACCTGATCACTCGTACGTCCAGAACACTCAATGCGTGCCTTCCATCGACTACCATATGATCAATATGATTTCTCGGCAATTGATCTGGAGATAACCATGTTGCCTTATGAATATTTTTATGGTCAAATCTAGTGCTGCTAACTATCATATTTCTTGCCGCAAAGAAATCAATCAGTCTGATGACATTGTTCGACGTTTCAGTGTGCAGACTGCATTTTCCAATGGTAGGCTCAAATGCGGTCTCCCTGTTTATTTAGGATTAAAATCGCCAAGTACAATTTCGTTGTCATGGCTCGGGCTACGGTCATATACATTTTCTAGGCTCTCGTAGAACTCGCCTTTGTCCTCATCGCTTTTCTCTTCTGTCGGAGCATGTGTTATTTGGAAAAACTTTGTTTTGACTCTTATGGTGGTCTGGAATTGAGAAATGTTAAATGAAATGCAGAAAAGAACTTGACGTTTAGGTGTGGTTCACTTTCAACATCGACCCTTACAATTTAACCACCCTTTAGATGTCGCACCTCGAGCACCATGTGCGAGCACCCGTGTCCCGACCATTGGATTTCTTGTAAAGCGGTTATGTCAGCCTTGTATTCTTCGAGAACTTCTGCCAATTGGATGGAGGCACCTGGTCTATACAGTGTCCTAACATTCCATGTGCATATCCTCAAATCATGGTTCTTAATTCGTTCGCGGTAGTCGTCAACATTTTGGGGGGTTCGTTTTATTATTTTTTTACTTCCTTCCTTTACAATAGTTAAACAGCCGTTCATTCTGGGTCAGACGCTGACAATGGTACCGCTCATTCTGTGCCGATGTGCCTGGGCCTTTGTGTCAAAGGCACGTTTCCAGGCGTCACCACGTGGAGGTACTCCGTCCGCAGTAGTACCACGAATACGGAGCTCTGTGAGTAGACTTGAAGTGCAATTAGAAAGGATCACTTTGGGTTTGCCAAGTTAAACCGATCAGAAGCTTTACCTTGCATAACACTCCCAATTTAATATTCGTTAACATTGCAATTGTGAAGAATTGTCGGACCCACTAGTCTTTAAAACAGAAGTTCGGATTTGCCATTAAACTGTAGGTTCCGTTGTGTGTATAGTGTTCAAATACCTGATTATTTCCAAAAACTGGTTTCGGTTTTATTAGAAAAATACTTTTGTCCGTCAATTCGGTTTTTGATAATACATTGTTGAATTTTGATATCAATCTAAGAAAAGTATCAGGTTTAAAATAATTATTTTATTTTTTATAAATGAATTTATTTTGATATAAACCAAAAAATTAATATTACTGCTCTAAGGGACCATGTCTTCTCTCACTTTACATAATGTTCTTTTAACTACTCTACATGCCATATTTTGGAATGTTTAAGTCTCAGGGTCAAAAATTAAGTGATTAGTTATGATTTAGTAAAAAAAAGCTAAAAAATTTCTAGTTGAGTTTATTTTTATGCTGTTGAAAGTAATACATTCTTCAATGCCTTATAATCTCCTGGCCTATGAAACCATTTCTCTAACATATGTAACAACAAATCCTACAAATTTAACCAAATTTTAACATTAAAGGTTATGAACATTAAATGCTATCTATTAGGGTAAATATAGGAAATTTAAATTTTTTTAATTATTCAAATTAATTTCTTATTCTATGTTAATCACATTAAAGCCTAATATGTATACTTAAAATTACAAACCGTTCTTTAAATATTCTATAGGCTTATAGAGACTAAAGTCAATATTACCATAAATGATAGTAAGATATAAATAATTTTAGCCACTTTAACACGTTCATGTGTCCCCATACTCTAGTGACGACTGCAACGCGTTGAACGCGTTAAAATTATAGTTAAGTTTATCTAAAAGTCATGTGTCGGATTTTCTTCAATATCGACCAATTCGCATGAATATATGCTGACCTTGCAAAACAATACACAGACGACGTGCTTAGCATAATCGCCGGCCTTTTAGACCTACGACAACAAATTGAAATTATTGGCCATTTGGCCAATGGCACATTTGGAAGAATTCATATTTGTCGCTTTCAAGTAAATGGTTAAGAGTTTGTTTTCGTTTTTCGTTTTGTTTATTGACTAATTGTAATTCCACAGCGTTCGCTGGTTGGTGTCATTCACTTGTAAATATGGGGAGAAAAAAATTCATATAAGAAGCTCTCTATTATTTGTTTGTTTTCGTTGTATGTAATTAATAATTTTTAGTTTATTTTGCAAAATATTTTTCGATTTTTGGTAAATATTATTGCAAATTTTGCTTACGATGGAAATTGAAGAACTTTAAAGGCGTGTTGATGTGTAACATTGTTTTGTTGACAAATAAGTGAACAACATAGGTTTTTTTGGGCTTAAGCAAAATATGAGGTAATAATTATATAAATCAACTGTATGGGGCAATTGACTAATTTCTAATGAGGTATGGAAACACCGTTAACTTTTTTATAACATAAGTCACTTTTCGTAATTGAATTTGAATTCTTTAAATTTATTAAAACACAGTTGACGATAAGCCCCAGTTTACTCATATTCACCTTATTGGCGATTACTAGGCGATTTTAATGCTAAAATAAGCAGGGAGACCGCATTTTAGCCTGCCTTCGGAAAATTCAGTCTGCATACGTAAACGTCGAACTATAGCATGAGACTGATTGATTTCTCTGCGGCAAGAAATATGGTAGTTAGCAGCACTAGATTTGACAACAGAAATATTCATAAGGCAACATGGTTATCTCCAGAACAATGGACGAGGAATCAGATAGATCACGTAGTAGTAGATATAAGGCACTCATCGAGTGTTCTAGAAGTACTAGTGATCAGGGAAGCGAACATTGACTCCGATCACCACCTTACCTCATTTAAGGTACGAACAAGACTAAGCATGGCGAAAAACGTATGTATCTAGGCACAACGAAAGCTGGACATCGGTAAACTGCGGACCACAGAGATAGCGGACGCCTACTCCAGCCACCTAACTCAACTGCTACGGAGTGCACCAACCCCTGATAATATTAGCTCGCAGTGGCAATATATAGCCGACTCCATAGAACGGACTGCGAGAAGCGTACTTGTGTACTCAAAGCCGGATGAGTGCACAGAGTTGCTCCGAAGTAGAGGGGAAGCCCGAAAATTCCACCAGAGAGTAAAGCAGAAAATGTAGGGAACAGGGTTGCCCTCCTGCAAAGACAGCGATGGGTAGCTAATGACGGACCAGGATAACTTTCTGAAAATATGGAAAGAACATTTCCGAAATCTACTGCATACGGACACCACTCTAATTTGTAATTCTATGAAGGTTCGGACAAAAAAAGTAAAGTGACCTGGAGAGCCCTATTAGCAGACAAAATATGAACATTTGCCACATCCAGTTGTTATCAGGGCATCCATCACCTCCTTCCGTCATTTGGAGCGTCTAGAAAGTTTCGGCTGACAACATTAGAATCACCGTCATAGATTTATCCATCATATCTGCGACTGATCCTTATGTTCATCTTATCGCGGTAATTAAAAAACTACACACTGGCATTCATTTGCCTCCAAAGGTTCCTACGAAATGGGACTGATTTGTCATTTGAAATTCTTCCAACCGCAATGACCCCTCTACTTAATATAAAAAGACTATCTCAGTCTTTCAACAAACTTGAGTTTTCAATTAGCTTCTGTGGCATCATATCATCGTCCAATCCATGACGATGATATACTGTCCACCTCCGAA
Source organism: Muscina levida (assembly GCA_964034835.1). NCBI lineage: Eukaryota > Metazoa > Arthropoda > Insecta > Diptera > Muscidae > Muscina > Muscina levida. Next base: position 83,778,790 of record OZ035884.1, read on the forward strand.
CCAGAGCGAGATACGTGTGACAATATCCCGCCTTAAAACTAACAATGCGGCTGGAGCCGATGGTCTACCTGCTGATTTGTTTAAGTAGATTAGGAGCATGCATCAACTCATAGAGAACAACTGCCTAGAGGAAAGCACCCCAGCGGTAAATGAAACGAAGTACCTATTTAGTAATCCATGAAATCTGTATGACATTGTAAGCGGGCGATGTAAGTACTTAGAATTTGACGCGTGTGTAATATAAAAAAAATTGTCCACTTGTTATGACTCCAATTAAAATGGCACCTACTGACATCTTAACTTACTTACTTTGTAGTCAAGCGTGTTATCAAGCTTGCTTAAAACTCCGCTTATAACATAATTGCAACTGAAATGACACTAACTGATATCGTCGCTTACTTTGTAAGCGAGAGCGCATTCCAATGCTAAATTAAAGCGGGAATATAAGCGAGAAAATCATCACTGGTTGCTGCTTAATATAGCTGACATCAGCTATTAAGGAAGGGATATTTTTACCGCTGGGACGCCCGGGGATTGAAGTCTTATCGACACCTATCATCTCTTTGTCGACTACAAAGCTGCCTTCGACTCTCCTATAAGGAATAGTCTATATGAGGCCATGTCTGAGTTTGGTATTTCTGCAAAACTAATTCGACTTTGCAGATGTACCTTGAAAAACACCAAATCCTCTATTAAGATTGGTAAGGATCACTCTAAACCATTCAACACGGAAAGAGGTCTCAGACAGGGTGATAGCTTGCAATGTACACTTTTCAATAAATTTGTAGTTATTCTACAAGAGCCGCATGCCACTAGCCTATGCCAATGATATACACATCATAGGCCGAAATCTGCGGGATGTGACTGCAGTTTTCTCATCACTAGAAAATAAGTCCGGAAAAATGGGTTTAGCGGTCAACGAGAACAAAACAAAAATAATGATTTCGACCATAGGAAAAATTATTGGTTTTGAGGTAGTAGATGAGTTTACCTACCTCGGATCTTCCGTCAACAAATAAAATAATGTCAGCCAAGAAATCAAGCGGAGAATAGTGATCGCCAATATATGTTTTTACGGAAATCGGCAGAACTTTAGTAACAACACCTTTTCTCGGCATACTAAGAAACAGCTATACCAGGTGTTAATCTTACCCGTTCTGTTGTATGCTGCCAAATCATGGGTAATAACCATAACCATTAGCTGTATGAGCTTTAACACGACATCGACGTAGCTGAAGAGGGCAGAATCAAACGACTACGATGGTTGGGACATGTTGCCACGATGGATGTTAATGCTCCAGAGAGAGAGAGAGAGATGTTTACAAGGGAAACTGAAGTATGACGCAAAGCAGGGATACCCAAACTTTGTTGGAAGGACCAAGTGGTAGGCGATGTGCCACTATCCGGTATAACTAACTGCAGAACGCACGCAGAAGACAGAAGCGAGGGAATTCTTTAATACTTCAGGGTTCTAATTTATGAACCACGTTCATAAGTTGCAATGAGCCACATAAGTAAGTAAGAAAATAAGAAAATGATCAGCGTCGAATTCTTAGTCGATTTAAAGTTGTTCCTCTGTCTGTCTGCCCCCGCGACTTCAGTTGTAGTTTTAGAGCTAAACTAAAATTTGGAATGAAATCTTCGATTCTCTAATAAAGGTTGAGCTCTAAGATAAGCAAGATTGGTCAAAATCTACGCCCACCATCCATACAAGTTTGATCTTTTTGAAGGTCTGTCCCTGCGACTACTGTCTTAGTTAAGTGGTATCGAGCTGCAGTTTGGTATGCAAGCTTCTATCCTCCAAGCTGAGGTTAGGCTCTAAGATGAACAAGATCAAACAAAAACTACTCCCATATTCCATAGAAACTCCTCCTTTTTGGTGGTGTCTGTCTGTATGTCCCCGAGATTGCAACCGTGGTTTAAGAACTATAGAGCTGAAAGTTTTTATAATTACACAGTACAACACATGAATTTGGGACTCAATTCTGAGAACTGCACGTGAAAGTAGCCCCAAAAAGAAGAATTTCTGCATAATTCGTTTTGTCAACTTACATGCCATAATAATTTAATAGCGATTTGAAGTTGGAAAGTATCGAATATGGGAATTTGTCAAGTTTTAGGCCCTTTTGTTATATGGTGGCGTATGATTATCATTAGTAATGTTCCACGTAAATCATACGCCACGGAGTACAATAGTTTTATTGTAACTGCTACAAAATAAACCCAGTTCAAAATCGTTTGATGAATGGAACAGTGAAACTGTTGCTTATGTAGGGAAACGTTATATGAACAGATTAAAGGAATTGTAGTTCTTAATCTAAATCGGACTAGTAGTTCTCGAGTTATATCAAAAAAAGAGCCGACAAATTCCCCTATACGACACTTACTATCTTCAAAACGATTTTAAATTATTATGGCATGTAACTTGGCAAAAAGATTGATGCAGAACTTCTTCTTTTTGGGGCTAGCTTCGCGTGCAGCTCTCAGAATTGAGTCCCAAATCAATGAGCTGAAAAATGTTGTACTGTGTTTTTATTACTATTTACGTATGAGTTACATTAAACTCTTTGAATTAATAATATCTTATACGCCACAAAGCACTTTTTATTGATAACACTGATACGTCCTGAACACCAATAGTGGAATGGAACACGATTTTAAGAACCCGAAATCAGCTAAATAGTCACTTCTTATTTAGCATTCCATCATTTAGCCACAACTTAATAAATAGACATAGTATAATTAAATATATACTAGTTTCACTATGACGCAAAATATTAACTAAGGAAGCAATTATCGCTGTTACAAACTTCTGCAAGTCTCTCATACATCCGCAAAATTTAAAATTAACACCACAAAGTTAACTCCTCCTCAAAAACAAAATCACAGAAATATAACAAATTTTATTAATTTGCATTGTCCATACTTACGCAGTTTTGCCAGACACACTTGACATAGAATGACCAGAATAAGACCGCAACTCAAATGACGAAGAAACATTTTCACGGCGTTGACAATGGACGAAGACGCGAAAGATGATTCTGATGATGACACACACACACAGCTGCTATTGACAATCGGGAAGCTAGTGATGATTCGAGGTTCTTTCAGTTTAGATTTGACTACGATATAGCAACGACCAGTGCGATGTATTTTACACAAAGGGAACTAGTTAATTATAAATGGCTACTGCGGCTAATTAATAATTCTATTCAAATTACAAAATTTATCGTTTATTCCGGTAGACAAAGCGTTCTAAGTACAAGGAGTACTACAGCACACGTTACACAAATGCGAGAGACACAGCCGAAAACTATAGCTGTGTTGCTTTTAAGATCACTCGAATGTGATCGCATACAAGTCACAGCGGCCGAACGACACACAGAAGACACAGCTCAAATTGAACTCGATGAAATGTTGAAAGCAACTGCAAGAATTAGTCGCTCAGCAGACGCTATTTAAAAGAAAACTTTGAGGCACATAAAAAACGCTACTTGGGAACGCACAAACGAGCAAAGAGAAATTGAGACACAACTAATGGCAGAGGTCTGCAGTTAGTCGTATCGTCATTACAATTATGAACACTACTGTAATTGGAGGGCAGTGAAAAAAAGTTGCTTATTGCGAAGCTGGTGTTGTTTAAAAGTAATTTACATGTAAATCGACTAAAATGATGAGAAATCCCCTCTCTCTCTCTCCTAACACAGTACAACACATGATTTTGGGACCCAATTCTGAGAACTGCACGTGAAAGTAGCCCCAAAAAGAAGAAGTTCTGCGTCATTCGTTTCGTCAATTTACATGCCATAATAATTTAATATCGATTTAAAGTTAATAAGTATGGTATAGGGGAATTTGTCACGTTGTAGGCTCTTTTGTTTGACATAACATAAATACTATATAGTGGCGTATGATTATCATAAGTAATATTCCACGTAAATCATACGCCATGAAGTACAATAGTTTTATGAACGGATTTGCTTATGTAGGAAAACTTATTAAAGGAATTGTAATTCTTAAAATTTTTTAAATTTGTTTCAGCTAAATCGGACTAGTGGTCTTCGAATTATGTCAAACAAAAGAGCCTAAAACGTGACAAATTCCCCTATACCATACTTACTAACTTCAAATCGATATTAAATTATTATGGCATGTAACTTGAAAAAACGAATGATGCAGAACGTCTTCTTTTTGGAGAAACTTTCACTTGCAGTTCTTAGAATTGAGTCCCAATTCAATGAGCTGAAAAATGTTGTATTCTGTTAGTAAATAGTTTGCAGTTACTCCACTTCTGCACTGACAGCGTCATATATCCTTGCTATGTGGAGGGAGATCAAGGTGGCCGTCAGATGATTTGTATGTTAACTACGATTAATAAGTAGTCCTCGACCAGAGCGGTAGAGATCGATGGCGTACTATAAAACGGTACACGTGCCTGATGATGAATCTATAACATGGCAAATCAGGGTCGCCATTAAATAAGTACTACACCATATTGGGTATTCTCTAGAGAGGTACAAATAGGAGGGTGAAGTCACCGTGTTTCCACTTAAAACTTAACTTAATTCCCTTTACACCCCATGAATGAGATATGGGATAGCTTCTCGCGTTGTTGAGAATTAACACGCTTTCTATTTTTAGATGCACAACCGTGTTTCCACTAGTCAAACAAAAAAAATCCATAGCGTCTTATTCATTTGGGCGGCTTCCTGGTCAGCGTCTGTCTCAGAAAGAGTGGCTGAAATGACTCCTGGCGGTAGGAATAAAATGCAGTACCTGGCTGGGCCCTGCGGCATCTAGTCTAATAGGTTTACGCCTATTAGTGAACGAATCGCCCGCATAAGAGTGAAGGCAAAAATGTTCAACATCATGCTGATATGTGCTCATGCTCCGACGGAGGGGAAAACTGACGAGGTCAAAGACGAGTTCTACGCCCAACTAGAAGAAACATATGACTGAAGCCCGGGCCATGATGTTAAAATTAGGCTTGGAGATTAACATGCCAAAATAGGCCGGGAGAATGTCTTTAGCCCAACAGTCGGAACATTTAGTCTGCATACTGACACATCGCCAAACGGAATCAGACTAATTGGTTTTTCTGCAGCAAGGAATATGGTATTTAGCAACACACGCTTTGACCATTCTGATCAGGTAACTTGGATATCTTCTGATCAAGTTACGAGAAACTACATAGATCACGTGGAAATCGATGAAAGGTACGCGTCAAGTGTCTTAGACGTACGAGTGATCAGGGGTGCAAACATAAACTCTGATCAGCACCTCACTGCAGTGAAGGTGCGTACTAGGCTAAGTAGGGTAAAAACCCTACAGGCACAGAGAAAGCTGGACATAGTCTATTCCAACCAACTAACTCAACTACTTTGTGATGATCAAACTCCCGAAAATACTAGCACGCAATGGCAATATATTGCACACTCGATGGAAAGAACTGCGCGGTCCGAACTGGGGTATGTGAAGCCCTTAAACGATAATGTCTCGTACGATGACATATGCCGCAATGCCACCCGGGAACAAGATGCTGCATACAGGGCCAAACTGCAGCCAATGGCAACGCGGGCTGTTCATGAAAAGTACTTGCAGAAGAGGCGGGAGGCTACTCGACTCTTTAGGCGCAAAAGACGAGAGCTGAAGGAGCAGAATGATGTGAACAGAGGAACAGAGGTGAAGCCCGATAATTATATCAGAAGATAAATTGTAGGGTACATGGTAGGTACTTCACTCCTGTAATAAGGATAGTCATCTCGTTACTGGCTCCGAGAAAGTATTGAGGATATGGAAAGAACACTTCTGCAGCCTATTGATGTCTGAAAACTCGGTTGCTGAAGACTGTGCATCAATCCGAAACGATAACATCGAGTATCCCCCTCCGAGCCAAGCTGAGATAAAAGCTGCCATATTCTGATGGTTTTCCAGCTGAGTTATTTAAGATGGGTAGAGATGAGCTTGTTTTAAACATGCAACAGCTTATAGAGAGTATTTGGCTTCAGGAGAACATGCCAGAGGATTGGAATATCAGTGTGCTATGTCCTATTTACAAAAGAGGTGACCGTAGTGAGTGTAATAAATACCATGGAATTAGCCTCTTATCGATTACGTAAAAGGTTCTATCAACCATTCTTTGTGAACTTCTAAAGCAAATTGTAGAAAACGTAATTGGATCTTATCAGTGCAGCTTTAGACCAGGCAAATCCACGACGTATCAGATAGCAAATGAGAAGCATATCGACACTTATCAACTCATTGTCGATGGAAAAGCTGCCTTCGATAGTCACATCAGGCATCGACTTTACGAAGCCATGTCTGAGTTTGGTATCCCTGCGAAGATAATTCCTCTCTGCCTGTGTACTCTTAAGTACCAAATCCTCTGTTCGGATTGGCAAGGATCTATCTGAGCCTTTCGATACGACGAGAGGTCTTAGACACGGTAATGGTTTGTCATGCAGACTGTTCAACATAGTGATGGAGAAGGTGTTAAGGAAAACAGAGGTAAACATGTCGGGCACCATATTTAATTAGAGCCACATGATGCTCGCATATGCCGATGGAAGAGAGTCAGCGAAAATGGGTTTGGCATTGAATGAAGACAAGACGAAGTTAATGGTATCATCGAACAAAGTGGGGACTCAGCGTGAACGTTGAGAACTATTGCTTTGAGGTAGTGGATGAATTCATCTACCTCGGATCTGCCATGGACAAATAGAACAGAATCAGGCTAGAAATAAAACGGGTGTTTCTTTGGACTACGCGAGGTTCTAATACTGCCGATCCAGCTGTATGCCTTCGAATCTTGGGTTCTTACACTGGCGGTGTTTGAGAAAAAATACTCCGCAAAAAATATACAGTCGAAACTCTCTATAACGAATTCCAAGGGACTGGATATTTACTTCGCTATAAAAAAAATTCGCTATATAGAAAAGAAAAACAATTTTGTGCCTTTTAAAATTTTTTATTTATAGTAGTCAGTTATTTTGGTTTGAAGTAAATTTTTCCACTTTTCTTTTTCAATATAATTTTCTAATACATTAAGAGAAGTAAACAGTATTTGGTACGTTGGTTTTCAATTCTAAATAGGTACGGAAACCTTCAACTGTTCAGCAGATTCTTCTTCGTATTCATCTGAATCTGTTAAAAGAACAGGCAAACTGATAAGAATGTGAGAGATGGTAATGATTTCATTTGTCACTTGCATAGTTCGGTGGTTCCCCAAAATACACTTTCAATTTGAATAAATTCGTTATATGGAGATTGGAAACGCTTCAATCTTGAAGTTACGGTCGCAAAAATGCTTCGTTATAAGGAAATATTCGCTATAGGGAAATTCGTTATATGGAGATTATAATATACTGAAAGTAGACCCAAAACACAGTGTTCTTATAATTGCTTCGCAATAAAGAAAACTTCGTTATATAGGAGTTCGTTATAGAGAGTTTCGACTGTATACCCATTTGCGTAAACGGCGAGTTCAGGATTCGGATGAACCACGACATTGATGTGGTCAAACGTATCAAAGTGCAACTAATACGCTGGCTAGGCCATGTCATGAGGATGGATGAGGAAACTCCAGCGCGAAAGTTATTCTATCAAGATCTCGATGGACGGCACAGAGAGACCCCGACTACGTTAGAAGGATCAGTTGGAGGAATCATTGACGCTGCTTAGTAGGACTAACTGGAGGCGGTGCGCACAAGTATAAATCGAATGGAAATCTCTTATCACTTCGGCCTCTGACTTAGACACTAAGATATAAATATATATGTTGCCAAGTTGTTTTTATGACTAACAATAACACAGTACAACATTTTTCAGCTCATTGATCTGGGACTCAATTCTGAGAACTGCATGTGAATGTAGCCCCAAAAAGAATCTGACTAGTGGTTCTCGAGTTATGTCAAACAAAAGAGCCTAAAACGCCAAAATCCCCTATACGATTTTACTAACTTCAAATCGATATTAAATTATTCTGGCATGTAACTTGGCAAAACGAATGATGCAGAACTTCTTCTATTTGGGGCCACTTTTACGTGCAGTTCTCAGAATTGAGTCCCAAAATCGATAATGTTATATGGAGTAATCGTCTGGTGGATGGCTATTAAGAAGTCCACATACTGCTAGGGACGAAATTAGCAAGGCCTTCTGAAAGCAGGCATTCAACAATGCCTTCTGAGACAAGTCCTTCTTTTTTATGTGTATGCAGGCCTTCCATTAGACATTCTTATAGGAAGCGACGATGGAAGGACTTGCATCCTAATGACACCATATTTCATTTGGAAAGGTAAAGGGAATGCAGAGCACAGGCCTACTGACTGCTTGTGAAGGCGTTCAATAAGGCCTTCTAGGTTCTTCTTTCGCCGATGGGCTGTAGAGCACACACTGTGAAACTTTGGTGGGCTCTGCAATACCCTATCCGTTACACTAAATGCATTTGCTAGCCCAGGACATAAAAAGTCACTGCTACGAGAGTAAAACTAAGAGAGCTGTCGCAATGGTCAAACAAAAGTTATAATCACAGTGTAATCATTTCCATCCCAGTGACGGAATTTGAAAGGCCTTCCTCATATAAGGCATGGTGTCAAGGTGAATGTCATTCCATGCTCCCTTCTCTTTTACACGCCTACAGAAGGTATGTAAAAAAAATTGGTTGTTTTATTGTTTGTATTCATTGATCATTCATGGTCCCTTCTTTTTGTCAAAACAAAACAGGAGACAACAACAACTAAATAATTTGAGGATGCTTTGTTTAGTTCATCTTTTCCCATAAAGCCTTCTTATAGGAAGCGACGATAGAAGGCCTTGCCTCCCAATCTCACATAATGTACAAAATTAAAAGAAGACATACCGGATCCAAAAGAAGCCTTTCGAACTCTTGAGAGAAGGCCTTCCTACTCGTACTTTCCGCTGGCATCATTGACTACACTCTGGCTGAACCACTGTTCGACATGAAAGTACCATACACTTATAACAGATTGATACAAGACTGTATGTCAACTTCATTACTGACAGCTCCAAATTAAACAATCAAGAAGGTTTCGGGGTCTACTAAAAGGACATGAGGCTATATATAGCGGGTAGTCCTGATCCTGTAAAGCAAGTTGAATTATTAAACATTATAAAAGTGCTAGAATGGCTGAGATATAATGTCCTCATCACAGTGGGGATAAGCATGTTCTCCGATAGTCAAGCTACGAACAAATCTCTAGATTCTGTCTTCAGGATTCTGCTTTCCTGGATTACCGCTGATCTCTCAACGATGACTTTTCAGCATTCACCTTATGTGGGTGCCGTAGACGAGCTATCAATACTCGGTAATAGGTAGGAAGGTGTTTTATGGACTTCTCTGAAAGCAGTCCCGAAACCAAAAAATAACTAAAAGGTGTTTCTTATGCGGAAACTGGATGTCAGTATTATAAAAGTTTTTATATTTTTTTGAAAAACATCCTAGTACATCCTAACCTTGGCAGCACATTGAAACCACCTTCAAAGTACTACATCAAATTAACTTTTCGCCCAAATTTAGCCATTGCCACAAATTGTCCTTGTTTCATATCAAAATACCCGCTCTCCGCTTACATTTAATTAAATACTGTAAACAATTTATGAATAATTTATTATATTCAATGTACTATTTATTGGACAAATATAGCGTTTATTTTGATTGAATATATCAAACTTTTTAACAATGGACTGACTGATGATGGCGATTCCCAAAAGTTTTGATAATGAACCAACAATCCTCTCTAAAAGAACGAACACAACAAAAAATAGATTCACAATCAAACATAAAATTTGAATAGAAAATTTTATAACATTTACTTTGTATTGATAGCTGTTGTTGTTTCTGTGATCTATCTATGTCCTCGAGAAATTGGAAAAAAGGACAATACACAAATGTCATTCCAATTTGTTGACAACGTATGGAAATAAACGAAGAAATCTTTTGTTTTTCTTTCGCAGAATAAGGGGAAGAAGTTGACGATTGAAATGAGGGAACTCGCTGGTAGTTAACATGTCAATTGCTGATAGCATTCATTGGTGGCTAGTTAAAACAGTTTCCTTTCGTCAGTCACCCCAACCATATGAATACGGCAAAAGTCACAGGAGTTTTAAATACTCAAGAAAATGGCTGATAAATTCAAATTTTTTTGTGGTCGACTTTTCTTATCAAAATTGTAACAATTTTTTTTGTTGGTTACAACTTACAAAAAATAAATTCATTTACTAACGAACCAAACAATGGGGAGTTTGAGATTATGCATGATGTGGATGGATGCGTTTGAAAACGAAGGATGTTTACAGGCTGATATGGTGCGGACAGGCCAAGCAACTACCACCATCAATAGCAGCAGCAGCACTATTTGAAACAATTGTCGCATTGACTAGTATCATAGCAATCGTTTATTATGTGGTGGGTTTGACTTCTTTATAAGTACCTCTAGTACTTGTAGTTATTAGGTATACACGAGAGGTATGTTCGTCTCACAATCACATGTCCATCAAATTGACAGCCGCACCGTTTACTACCTCCTCTCGCATCGCCATTGTTCTGCATGTCTAATCAAAGTAATCACATAAAAGTTGTTGATTTTTTTTACATAAATATGTATCGTACGCCGACATGTACATTAAAAAAAAAAAAATATTCGTTCGCATCACTAAAATCAATCAAATGTCATCACTTCGTTGAATGTAACCACTAATTGGACCCATTTACGCTCAAATGAAATGTAGTATATTTTTCTAGATTTTAATTGTAACATTTCTTTTGGCCTTGTTGGCAGTACTCCTGTGTCCCTTTCATCACAGCGTTTAAAAATTGCTTTTGTCTTTGTTTTTAGTATGAGCCGTTACTCTACATGCAGATGACCTTTGACACCTTTGGTTTGTTAAAGTTACATTTAATTTGTGTCAGTGTCGCATTAGGTGGTCTGGATTTCAGTCATTTTATTATTAGGGAAAATTGTAATGAATTTCGTAACTTTATTGCCTTTTCCCATGCTAGAAATGCCACTATAACAAAGGCCAACCGCAAAAATTGCAATATACATATAACCACCATAAAATTATAATGTACAAAGTATGAATATGATTATAATGTAAAACTATTTGGATATGTATTTATTAAATACATAGATTTTTTCTAAGTAAATTATCATATTTCAAAAATGTCCGACATATCTCAATTGTAAGCACTTCGATTTTTTTTGTTCCGTTGCAAAAACATTGATTGTCTGTCATACATTTGACTCCTCTAGGGCTACCTTTGGGTATGTTAGAGCGGTGAGAGAAAATTTTATACAAATTTAATTTGCGTATGGGATGCCCCTTAATGGAGAGAATGTAGTGGATAGGTATTATGGTGACCGCAAGTTATATGGGAAAAATTATTGCAGAATTTGATTTATGAACGGATTAAACGAATTTTAATTCTTAAATTTTGGATTTTAACAATTTCCAATCGTGCTCAAACTTTGGCTATCCCAGAATCTGAAAAAACTCATCATTTTTGGGAGGTCAGACCGACAAAAATCCAACATCGATTTTTGCGGTCACCCTAATAGGTATGCTTGGGAAAAATATTAATGGGGGAAAATTATTGAGAGTCTGTCATACGGTTGCAGTTTTCCTTCAGTTTTTGGCTCATCCATTTTTGTCCCTAACCTCACAAAATAAGTGGGTGAGCCGTATCCAAATCTTGTAACAAAAGACCTCCATACAACAATATTCCACCCCCAACGGTATATTAAATTTTTGTATACTTCCCAAACCATTTGTAACGTGACGAAATTATCATTTCGTCCGTACATTATAACATAGTAATAAATATAATAATAATCACATATATCTCATTTAAATACAATCTATTTAGTATAATAATTATAATAATAATAATAATAACAATAATAACAATAACATTTCATAGAACAATTTGGCAAGGAAAAAAAAAATATTTATGCGCACTCCAGGATTTGAACCGGCTTCCCTACGATCGCCAGCCAGACGCTCTGCCACTACACCATTGCAGACGGTTGCGACGCGAGCGCTAAGACGCGACATAGCGTACCACCACACAACACACGCAGCATCATTGGTCAGCAACGCAAAGGCTGTCGCGACACACACAACATCACCACACAACAGCACCATCGGTAAGCAGCACATACGTTCTTTGGAATTGTGGCGTTCAGGCAATCAACGTAACATAACATGGGACATAATTCTCATTTAGTTTATGTCACCTATAATATAAGGAGACGACGTTTTTCACAACGATTGTCTGATGACTCCTCCACGACGAAGTTTATTGCCAAGTCAAGGAAAGTTATCGGATCTCCTTAATTTTTTGGGATTGTACGAAGACAAGCATCTTTGTTAAACGGACAATAAGTCTGTACAATCGGACATTAGGTCTGTACAATCGGGAATAGGCCTGCATAATCGGACAATAAGTCTGTACAATCGGGCAATAGGCCTGTACAATCGGACCTTGAGTCTGTACAATCGGACCTACGAGTCTGTACAATCGGACCTTGAGTCTGTACAATCGGACCTACGAGTCTGTACAATCGGGCAATAGGCCTGTACAATCGGACCTACGAGTCTGTACAATCGGGCTATAGGCCTGTACAATCGGACCTTGAGTCTGTACAATCGGGCAATAGGCCTGTACAATCGGACCTACGAGTCTGTACAATCGGGCAATAGGCCTGTACAATCGGACCTACGAGTCTGTACAATCGGGCAATAGGCCTGTACAATCGGACCTACGAGTCTGTACAATCGGACCTACGAGTCTGTACATTCGGGCAAGAGGCCTGTACAATCGGACCTTGAGTCTGTACAATCGGGCAATATGCCTGTACAATCGGACCTACGAGTCTGTACAATCGGGCAATAGGCCTGTACAATCGGACCTTGAGTCTGTACAATCGGACCTACGAGTCTGTACAATCGGGCAATAGGCCTGTACAATCGGACCTTGAGTCTGTACAATCGGGCAATAGGCCTGTACAATCGGACCTACGAGTCTGTATAATCGGGCTATAAGCCTGTACAATCGGACCTTGAGTCTGTACAATCGGGCAATAGGCCTGTACAATCGGACCTACGTGTCTGTACAATCGGGCTATAAGCCTGTACAACCGGACCTTGAGTCTGTATAAACGTGTAGTTGTAAGTAGTTTGTTCTGTAGTTTGTTCTTATCCTTCCGTTACAGGACCTAAGCAAATCTCACTAGCAGGTCCTGCCTGGTTTACCTGTGAGTCCTCGACGAATTACCGCAACCCGTGTCCCGCACCGAATTATTGCCGCGTCAAACCCGTCCTGTTCTCCCGCACCGAATTATTGCCGCGTCAAACCCGTTCTGTTTTCCCGTCACCGAATAACCGCCGTCGTCTAAGGACCGTTTCTCCGTACAAAGGATAACAACCCCAGGCACCGCAGCACCTTACACCAGATACCATCAACGATACAAGGCCACCGACCAAGCATAATCCCCAGCCATCATTACCCGCCATTAAACATCTTAAGGATCTCAGACTGCACTTAGCTTAAGGATTTGGAGTGTTTTGTTCTATTTAAATTGTGTGGATTATAAAATAAGTAAATAAAAATACAATATCTTGCCCTAGTCAGGGAAAATCCACTCTTTTATTTCGTAAGGTTTTGAGGGTCCTTGCGAAGACCCTGGAGGCGGCTGAGCTACCTCAGCCTAAGATAAAACCCCCGTTATACATTCGGAAAAAGTTGTATTGGGTTGTTACATATTGCTAAACTTTTCGTGCTTTACCTCTATTCCAGTGCTTTTCGATATCATTGATCTGCTCCTCCATAGACGCATTTTCTGTGTGAAGAGTTAATTTGTTTGCATCCTCTTGTACTTATATCGTTCCCTCACAGCACGCGTTGCCATTCGCTGCATTTTTGCCTTGAATGCAGCATCCTTTTCCTTAGATAATACGCGACATACTTTCTCATACCAGGACTTGTATGAGCGTGTTTTCTTTTACGGTCATTGCAGCAATGATGATAGAATACTCAGTATGTTGTCACTTCATCTAGTTATTAAGGTAGTTGGTTGGAATAAGCATGACCTATATCGGCAGTATGCTTTTGATGCTGGTGATGTCTAGCGTTTTTTGGTACAACTTAATCAGTAACGTACCTTGAATGCACCTAGGTTGTGATCCACCGATTATCACATTATCAATTTGGAATCTTGTCTAACGATCAGGAAACATCCAACTTGCCTTGTGAATATCTTTTTGTTGTGTTAGAGACCAGCACAGGAGCTCTTGAAACAGTTTTAAGCCTACTCGTTTTTACCAAAACGTCAAACAATAGAGCCTAAAATGTGACAGATTCCCCTATACGATACATACTAACTTCAAATCGAAATTAAATTATTATGGCATGTAACTTGAAAAACGAATGATGCAGAGCTTCTTCTTTTTGGAGCTACTTTCACGTGCAGTTCTCAGAGTTAAGTCCCAAATCAATGAGCTGAAAAATTTTGTACTGTGTTAACATAAGTGTAACACATAGAAGGAGTCACTTTAGACCCCATGTTTCTTCATGACTTTTTAAGCCGTTTGCGTCATGTCCGTCTGTCTGTCTGTCCGGCTGGTACGCAAGATAATTTCGAAAGACGTAACTAGAGTGTTCAAATACCTCCGTTTTTCAAAAACCCGGTTTCCGAGTTATTCGAAAAATTGATTTTTTAGAAAACTCGGATTTCGAATACTGCATTTGAAAGAAAACCGGTTTAACCGGGTTTTTTCAATTTTTTTCTAAAAAGTTAAAAATAAAAAAAAAATAAAAAATTATTTGGTTTAATAAAATGCATTTATTTACAAAAAATAAGAAATGTGTTGTTTTATTTTGTGTTTTTACTTTTTAATAAATTTTTGGAATCTCTCATTTTTTATTTAAAGTAGTATTTAAGAAATATTATACAATTTAGGTGTTCTATTTTGATTCTATTCTTCTGTTTCGTTTTTATAAAGCTTGATACAGAAAACACGCACTCACTAATTGTGGAAGTAAGATTTATTGACAAAAGCGCGTTTAGAGGGATGTTGAGCTTTTCTGTCCTTTTATTAAATCTACCGAAATAGTTGAAATCATCATATAGTCTTGTGTCATTGCAATTGGTTTTCACTGCAGGATTTTGGATGTTATTTATTGTCCTGTTTAAATCGTTGCATAGACTACCATTAGGGGATTCCTTCATCTCACAATCTGAACTCTTACTAGACTCTGCCATTGTTATGGAAATTGCAGGATAAAGTCTTTTAAAAAGTTCGTTCACATATTCCATCGTTTCCGCCTCTTTAGAATACTTTACACAGGATGAGCTTGTAGGACATTTTCCAAAGCTATAATATATAATTAGGCTATTCAACGTCTGTATTCTTCTTTCCTTAAATCTTGCTATAATTTTGTCTCGCAGCTCCCGAGCATATGCGGAATCCATTCATTCTGAATGATTTGATAATCTTTTGATTGCGAGCGCCTAAGGCTGAAGCGCTAAGCTTAAATCTCCCAAAATTGTTATTTCTTGTAAGCGCATGGCTGACACATGGGTTAATTCTTTAAACTGTTCAATCATTGCAGATAAGGAGCTCCACCGGTGTTTCACATCGACAATGAGCCTTAGTTCTTTATTGTGCTCCTGGAAAACATAGCTCTGCAATTTTCTTTGTTTTTCGCTCGACTTGTTAAATAAATTAACATGCTTCCACAATTTTGCGATAATTTAAGACACGTTTTAATGAGCTCGTATGATTTTTTTTTCACCCCATTCATCATCGTCACTATCATCTTCGGCGAGATCCATTCGACTTGTTGATCCACTTAAATAACGTGTAAATAGAATTTTCTAAATTTAATTTTAAAATTTTATAAAGCTTCTAAAAACATTCTCGTTTACAAAATGTAAAAAGTTTTACTAAATTAATTTCTAATTCAATTTTTAAATTTTTACATTTTCAATCTCCATTTAGAGTTGTAATAAAGCAATTTAAAAAAACCGAGTACCCGAAATAAAAAACTCGGTTAAACCGGTTATTCGAAAATTACACTTTTGCAAAAACCGTCATACGGTTTTTCGGTTTCGGTTTTGAACACCCTAGACGTAACCAATTGTTCTGGAACATTGCATAGGTTTATATTTTCCCAAAACTCCTATCGGTATTGGAAATGGGCTACATGGCCACGCCCCTTCTGGAACCTTCCAGACAAATGTACCACTCCGTCCACTTTAGAAATCGAGTAATAATATGAATACACCCAGTGCGATCGTACCCAAATTGTGTATTTTGTTAAATTGTAGCAGGATAAAGTTTTCAGAAAAAATTAGAAGTCCAGCCACACCCCTTCTGGTACCTCCCATACAAATGTACAATTCCACCCACTTTTGAAATCGTGTAATAATTTCAATGCGACCAACGCGATCGTGCTCAAATTCTTTTTTGCTCTTTTCATTATTGTATAACTGTTATTTTGGTCGCGATTGTCTTGGAAGCATTGCTAACTGCGGTGAGTCATTTGTTGTCTTAGTAAAGCAAATACATTTGTTCAGGGCTCTATGTGGTATTCTGGTTCCAAACACTATCATGTTTCCTATCGATGCGAAGCTTATCTATCTAAATCCAAAATCGGAATTGTTATAGAATACATCATGTGTGTCTTCGTAGTTGTCTTTCATTGCGGCTCGTACACAAATCATAGTCATATAAAGATATTTTCCCTAGATGCGGATAGTATTTATTTACAGGATACTTACAGGATTATACCGCGATACCAAATATCTAAGTCGTCGTGTACATTCCCAAACCGTCCATCGCATTTCAGATACTTATGAACCATTTTTAAATGTACCTTTCAATTCAAATGAAAATTGTAATTACTAATTAATATATAACCCAAGCAAATAAATTATAGTTGGTATTCTGCGTAAACTGAACAATTCCACGTTTGATTAATTAGCGATATATTTAATTGAACACAAAATTTATCTTATAACAATATGTATTTTTCTTAAATTTTACTTTGAATTTACTAGATACAAGTGAAAACAAGGATATTGTGAGTTTAAAAAAAACCGAAAATTACTAACCACAACTGGATTAGGTCAGTTTACGCAGTATAACAATGTTATAATTACACACTGTTACACAATAGAAAAATTTAAGGAACTTGGGGAGTGATCTATTGCATGGTGTAGGTATGTTCGAGTACAACAAGAATCTGTAAACCAGATTGTTTAACATAAAATCAAGTAAAAAAAGATAAAATAAGCTTTTCGTATAAATTATATAAAGAATCTTAAAATTTTGACAGTTAGGGAAGAAATAATTGCAATTAATTGCTGCCTAAGATATATAATGACATTTTTGCAAAAATTCTAATTTATATTTTTTTGGTTCTGGTTAACCTTAAAAAATTTATAACTTTACTTTTTAAAACCTATTTATAAAAATATTAAAAAGATTGTAACTTTTTCAAAGTAACGTTTTACATTTTTTAAGACATGTGGGCAAATCCAGAAAAACGTCAAAGGTCAATATTTAAATTCCTAACATTTTTATACCTTTAGGGACCACAGAGCATTAATTCTTTAATTCAATACTGATCGTTTCTCTAATACTCTTCAATATACATTTTTGTCAAGGTATTTACTTATAGCAATATATCAAAAGTTAAGAAAACAATTTTAATTTTTTTCTATTTTCCCATAAATATTATAATTTTGTTTCTAACACTGACCCGATTAAAAGTAATGTTAAAAGCGTATCGATTAGCTTTAAATTTATACTCATCGCGATCCAAACGAAAAATGAAAAAAAAATGTAAAGCCTAATATATCGTTAATTTCCCCATACTATTGATTTTTGTTTCTCTCAGAGCTAAATGGGATACAATCCATAGTGAAATTGATTTCAAATATTTTTACTTTTAAACTAGTGATATGAAACGGATATTCTATTATAACTGCTGACCAAGCAAATTTAAAAAATTAACCAGTATATCTTACATTTGACCTACCTAACTATGTATATATACGTGTGACCTCGCATCATATTAGTTTGTAATGGTACAAGTTATTAACATATTCAGCTTAAGATTAAGATTTATTTCAAATATGTAGTTTTAAAACCGGCGTGTAGCACACTCAGTCGTGATTATTTGTTAATTACAGTGGGTGCATGAATATAAACATTTAAAACCGATTTGGATGAAACAAAGAGACCAACATGTAAAACGACTGAACGCAAAACGTGTTGCATTGTCTTTTTGGAGCTGCAGCAAAGCTTTTCCGGCATAAATTTGTTTTAAACGTTTTTGTGAAAATTTTCATGAAATGTCTGTTAGCATAAAAAAAACAACTAGCTACAAAGAAAGAATATTTGTAATATTCACTTTTGTTTGTAAAGTTTGTTTAGGGTGTTAGAGTGGAAGTTGTTACAAAGTAAATTATTAGCAAGAAAACATACATATGCACTTATTTACTTTTGTTTCCATTTGTAACCCTAACATGCACTAGTCCAAATTGTTGTACGGAATGAAATCTACAGCTTAGAAATACTATTAAGTTATACGGACAATTTAATGTTTTGGAATGGTCACATTATGCCCAGTTTGCAAGAAAATAAATTCCATATGGACTGTAGTATATTTCACACACACGCACACATATGAATTCTTTGTTAAAGCTACTGTAGATGGCTTGAAAAAACTAAACCAGAATTAGTTTGCTGCAACTAATTATTAAGTTATCATGTTGCAAACACAACATATGTGTATCTTATTAACTTTATAGTAAAGAATCAGAATAGTCTAAATAAAACAAACAAGTTGGTTGTACTTTGTTCAATAATACTATATATTATAACTTTAGAAATTATATAATAGTCATTTCGTCGCTGCGCCGACCAAATCAGTTATGTGTAATTTTTGGGATTTTTTTATTGCATTTGTGGTCCTCTATCGACCCTTTCGATCGCTTTCGCGATATCTTGATTGGTTTTGAAATTATTAATATCAGTTATGTGATCCGTTGCTTTTGCCAAATCTTATGTTTGTTTTCATATATTTATGGAAATTTTTCTATGGCAATGTAGCAGTCATCAGATGCATAAATTTCGCACACCTGAAAATAAAAAGTGTTTGAAAATTACTTTACACTAATCTGACAATGTCAACGTAATGTGTCCACACAATTGGCAGATGTCTGACAATATACTTGTCTTCTAATATACTGGCAATGCTTTAACTACCAACATTGCAAGTTCACACAGCTGTTAGGCATTTTCTGAAAATTTTTCTGACAACCGTCTGTACGTAACTTTATACCCATCACATATTCGTGTCAAGAAGAGCTCGTTAACAACCGCGTGTGACTTTTACTTTCTAGGTAATATTTCTGCCTTTTCTTTATAATTTATTACATCAAAAGTGCATCCCACCCACATTTACCCTCTCCGAACTAAACACTCGCCACCAAGTATTTTTTTTTTTTTTTGCAAAACTTTACATCTAAGAAAAAGTCATAAAATTCATCATGTGTGATGTGAAAACCATTAAATCATGTAATTACCTAAATTAAAACATGGACCACGAGTAGCGAAGGCCTTAACTGTAACATGCACATAGGACACACACACAACAAGTGCAGCTCTGAATAACATAACAGTAATAAAATTTAAAAACTTTTACAAAATAAGTAATCTCTCCAATGCACAAATTCGTCTAAATGTGAGATCTTATGAGGTGGTTATAAGTACAACCGAGAAAAAAAAAAACACAAAAATATAATCCCTCTCAACTGTGTGCACCCACACACAGAGTCCATCAAAGGCTCGAATGGAAAAAGTTATGGTCATAAAAACAAGAAAACGTTTTCCTTTTTTTTTCAAGAAAAACTTTTGATCGAGAGGGAGGACACAGCATTCTCATTTATTTTGTTCTTTTGGTCAAATGTGGTGTTAAGATACTTTGTTTAGCACGTATTCTATTCGAGAGATGCAAAAGGCATGCAGGGGGAGAGAGGGGAGGGAGCAAAATACAAAAGTCCATCAAATTTATAATAAATTACAAAGGTAACCATGATGGCAATACATAAGAGGTGTAATTCTCATACTTGAAATTTAGAGTAAAAAACAAAGGTATTTGGATAACCCAGCGCACCATGTGGGCAAGGCAATTTTACATTTGTGTTTAAAGAGCTAAAGTTGCAAAAGTAACGCCGTTTTAAAAAATGATCAGAAATGTTACACAGTATAACATTTTTCAGCGTGAGAACTGCATGTGAAAGTAGCCCCAAAAAGAAGAAGTTCAACATTATTCGTTTTGTCAAGTTACATGCCATAATTATTTAATATCGATTTGAAGTAAGTAAGTATCGTATTGGGGAATTTATCACGTTTTAGGTTTTTTTGTTTGACATAACTCGAGAACCACTAGTCCGATTTAGCTGAAACAAATTTAAACAAATTAAGAATTAAAATTCCTTAAATCTGTACATATAACGTTTCCCAACATAAGCAACAGTTTCACTGGGTTTATTTTGTAGCAGTTACAATAAAACTATTGTACTCCGTGGCGTATGATTTACGTGGAATATTACTTATGATAATAATACGCCACCATATAACAATATAACAAAAGAGCCTAAAACGTGACAAATTTTCCTATACAATACTAATAACTTCAAATCGATATTAAATTATAATGGCATGTAACTTGACAATACGAATGATGCAGAACTACTTCTTTTTGGGGCTACTTTCGCGTGCAGTTCTCAGAATTGAGTCCTAAAATCATGTGTTGTACTGTGTAAAGACAGTATTTTCAAGAAATATCTTATTTAAACATATTGTGCCATTTTTTGAGATTTCTTTTAACTCAATTTCGATACTCACTCCTTTCTCTGGGTTACGACAATCGTCCTAAGGCTACCTCTCTTTTCCCCCTCCCCCTTTCTCGTTCACACAGCAGTCAGTCATAAAATCATGGCACAACACAGAACATTTTGAAGAACAACTCACATCAAATCAAAAAACAAAAGATTGTGATGTTGATGATACTTTTCTAATTAGGTTTTTTGGCAATAAAATTTAAACGTTACTCTAACACAGACCCAAACTTTGTTGTATGTTTCTCGGCCAATTGCCAACGTGTTGGTTGCTAAGTTTGGCTACTGAGTGGTTGTTAAGTCGTAGCTCATAGTGTGAGTAACAAATAACAGAGCGTATTAGAAGTTTTCAGCCTACAAATGTAATGAATGCATCTCCCATACTCTGGTCATTAAATTTTGAATGATGCAATGATGAGGTACATAGCTCCTTGAATGTACTCTTGTAAGTTATTCGTCAGATGTAACTAATGTACATTTTTTTTTACAAAAACTCAAAACTTTAATTGTATGACTTTGACAAAATAAAATGGTTTGCTGTAGTGATTTTTTTTTTGGTGTTTTTTATTATTTCCTCTACTCTAAATATGAAAGCAAACACGGTTGCGCTAATAAAGTCCTTTTCCGCGGCCAATGTCCTTAGAAAAAATAGCTTAATCCAATTGATAGAAGAAATCTGTGATGAATGTAACACAAACAGCTTGAGAGACATTTGCGTGTCATGGTTATCGTTGTTATGGCAAATAATTATAAAAAGTTTAGATTAAACAGCGACAGTATCGTTTAGTTTTCTTGCATTGGTTATACTGCTGATGGCAGAAAAAACAAGACAGTCAAAAAAATGTTTAATATAAAACATATGGGACTTAATTTGGCCCGATGCAAACTAGACCAAATGACATACATATACTAGTATTATGTTGAAAATGTTCGATGCTTTATTTATTTTACTACGCAGTACAACGTTTTTCAGTTCATTGATTTGGGACTTCTGAGAACTGCACGTGAAATTAGCCCCAAAAAGAAGAAGTTCAACATTATTCGTTTTGTCAAGTTACATGCCATAATAATTTAATATCGATTTGAAGTTAGTAAGTATAGTATAGGGGAATTTGTCACGTTTAAGGCTTTTTTGTTTGACATAACTCGAGAACCACAAGTCCAATTTAGATGAAACATATTTAAAAAAATTAATAATTACAATTCCTTTAGTCTGTTCATATAACGTTTCCCTACATAAGCAACAGTTTCAGTTTTCCATTCATCATATGATTTTGAACTGAGTTTATTTTGTAGCAGTTACAATAAAACTGTTGTACTCCGTGGCGTATGATTTACGTGGAATATTACTTATGATAATCATACGCCACCATATAACAATATAACAAAAGAGCCTAAAACTTCAAATCGATATTAATTTATTATGGCATGTAACTTGACAAAACGAATGATGCAGTACTTCTTCTTTTTGGGGCTACTTTCACATGCAGTTCTCAGAATTGAGTCCCAAAATCATACGTTGTACTGTGTTATTTCTCCATATTACAGTACTGGTGACATGACGACGGTCTGTTTGGAGGACAAGCGTGGTATTAAACTGATGCTGTCCTCTGTCTACATATACGCCTTACGAAGAGCTGAACCCCTCAGCTGAGACCCAATCTCACAAGGTACGTGGTGTTAAAAATGTGCCTTCTGGTCCTTGGATGCCAATGCTCATCATGTGCAGTGAGGAAGCAAGGATATAAACACGAGACGTAAGTCAGTCTCGAATTTTATTATTCAGTATGGACTTAAGATGTGCAATGTGGGGAGAAATAGAAACAGGGATGCTGTCATTAACATAACACTAACCAATAAGGCCACTTCGACACCGCGCCAACCAAAACCGTCATGTGTTTTTCATTTAATTTTCAGGAGAGCCAAAAAAAACTTGTTTATTTTGGAACATTCTTCATATATTCTACACTTTACTGATCTTGATAACTTCGAAATCAAACAAGATATCGCGATATGGATTTTAGGGTCGATGGACGAGCAAAAGAGCATTAAAAAATTGCAATAAAAATAATTCGAAAAATTACATATAACAGATTTGGTCGGCGCAGCGACGACTTCCATTGTTAGGGAATTTTTCTTGCAGAATTTTTCTTAGATCATACCTCCATCCGGAATGACACTGAATGACACGAAGTCTTCAGTTGCAGTAAAAAGGAATGGTACCATCTTCAACAAAAGTCACACGCTGCACGCTTGTGCCGATGATATAGATATTATTGGCCGTGGATTGGGGAATGTTACTGCGACCTTTTCGCGAATTGAAAAACAGTCAGCGGAAGTGGGTCTGGTGATAAATGAGGACAAAACCAAATTATTTGTTTCAACAAACAAAGAGTTCACTCGTCTGGGACTCTGCGTGAACGTTGAAAACTATAACTTTGAAGTGGTAGATGATTTTGTCTACCTTGGCTACGCCATTAACAAAAATAATAATGTCAACCTGAAAATCAAGAGACGAGTATTGATCGAAAACCGCTGCAACTATGCGCTAAGTAAGCGATTTAATGACAAAGCGCTCTCTCGAAGAACAAAGATCCTACTCTACCAGACTCTGATCCTACATGTATTGCTCTAGAGCGCAGAATCCTGGGTAATGACCAAGGCCAACACAAATATGCACGAAAAAAATAAAAATATGCGCATTAGATAGGCACGAAAAATATTAACAAATGCCTTTAAAATTAATAAAAAAAGAGCACATTAAAAATGCACACTCGTTAATTTTATTCACAGAATACATTTAATTTTTAATAAAAATTCATCATAAATTTTTTTAAATTGCTTTTATAAGATTTAGACTTTTAATTAATTACTCTATGTAAAAAATTACATGAGGTTTTTTGACTAGCAGTTCTGTATATTTTGGTCGCGCTAAATTCAATGAAGTACTTGATCTTTCAATGTATAATATAATAAATATTATGTATACGCCTTCACCGTAATTTTTCTCTCATATTCATGATTTTCCCGATTACATTTTCTTCAAATTTATATGGAAACCTTAGTTTGTGAGGTAGTTGAAAAGTCAAACTTTAAGTATAATGTGTATTGCCTTTAAAAATACCACTGCCCATTTTTTCAACGTAAAATATTTTTTCTTTGCCAATGTCATCTGTATTAAAATTTAGCTTGTCACGTCATTTTGCTTGTCACTTAAACGCTAACTTACTGTTTCTCTTTGGAAGTACGCATTGATACAGCCTCTCACTGTTACACTATTTTACAACTTTCCTAAC
This sequence comes from Muscina levida, assembly GCA_964034835.1. NCBI lineage: Eukaryota > Metazoa > Arthropoda > Insecta > Diptera > Muscidae > Muscina > Muscina levida. Next base: position 83,803,019 of record OZ035884.1, read on the forward strand.
GTCCTTAAAAAAGTACTGTGATGGTGGCAACGCAACGCTTGGTAGAGTTCATTGAAGTTCTTGGCGACGGAATAGATCCTAAGTATAAACACAAAAAAATATATGGATTAGTAAGTACTGGAAACATATACTTTAAAAAATACAGCCTTTCTAGAATTCAATAATATTAATTTTTTTTTATCAAAAAATAGGTGTCAGGATTATCTTCACATCTTAAAGAAATAAACAGGTGTTGTCTTTACTGCGAAAAGTATATATATAAAGTAATAAAATGCATAAACCCCCAAAACAAGCCTGTAAGTCTGTAATATGCATTTGCATATGCAAATATGCATTGCATACTTTTGTTGGTCCTGAAATACCTCTATCAACTTTATATTGAAAGTGGTAGGAGAATGTCAAAAGCCATATAGGAATCTGCCGGGGGCAAATTTACTGAAGTTACAGGCCCAAATTGCTGCTGCAGTGAACTCTTTGGAGTAATCCTGTTGTACAATTGTTAAGGTAAATAGGAAAGTGAGGTAAATAGTTGAGAGCTTTAGTCAGGGCATGACATTACCTTTGCTCAGTCTTGCCTTTTCACTTATATGGGCAAAAAATTTCAGGCAGCGTGGTGGAGTAAGCTGTTGGAAACACTGCGTAAACCTAATAGTTGTCTTTTCAACAAAGCGAAGAAAAGGGGATTTAAAGAAGCCTGGAACTCTTATAGAACCAGTTTCAACAGTTACCAAAGGGACATTAAAAAGTCAAAGAGAGTAACGTGGATTAAGTGCTGCTAGTCCATACCCGGTGTCAATGATGCCGCACAAATCAGAAGGGTTCTGCCTAAGGACCCGAAGGGATTGGGTTTTATTCGTAGAACAGATGGTTTATGGACCGACTGCAGCACGTAAACACTGCAGCTTCTTATGGAAGAGCTTTTTAGATGTAGTTAATGCAGTCGGTAACATGAACCCTCCCATGTCGATCAACTATATGAACTGGGATGTTGTGAACAATATGGTGGATGAAGATAAGGTGGAGTGGGCTATAAATACTTTTGAGCCCTACATATCGTCTGATCCAGATGGTATAATACCTATTATGCTGCAGACCTCTGTTCATCATATAATTTAGATTTTTGTGGGCATCTTCAGGGCTTGTATTCGGTTATGTTGTGTTCCAGAGAAATGAAGGGAGGTTAAGGTGGTTTTTATACCAAGGCGGGTAAGCCCGTTCTTGCCTGACGTCATGCGTTATGAGGAACTCTTTGAAGAACGTCAATGTATCACGTCTGCTAGTGAATTGAGTGGACTGTACTCAGAACTTGGTGAAAGCTTTGTGAAAAAAGATATCTTATAGAGGAACACCGCAGGGGGTAGTCCTGTCCCCTCTTTTTAGGGTATTTGTGCTAATGAGGATGGTACGAATATTGTGGCATATGCGGACGATGTGGTCATCATGATAGATGAAAAATGTCTACCAACCATGTGTGACCTGTGGACTAGGAGTGGAATTGGTTCTATTCACTCGTAGATATAAGGTAAAGGACTTCAGGCCACCGGGACTAAATGGGGTGAAACTCTCAACGAAGGCGAAGTACCTAGGTGTTTTTCTTGAACAGAACCAGTACACCCCATGAATGAGGTACGGGTCGCTTCTCGCTTTGTTGCGAATTAACACGCTATCTTTTTTAGATTCACAACATACGGCTCCTACTTGTTCATCGACGAATGCGAACGTCACTGTTTGAGAAGCTTTTACTAAAACACGCCGACTAACTCTACACCTATACATTAGGGTAATAACTTTTTTTGGACAACATTCTCCCCAGGGCTTTTCTAATGGCAAATATTGTGTTAATGATAAAAAAAACTATTTCAGTTCAATTTGCTGAAAAAACCTTACGCACCGACAGCGATTTCTAAAATGCCTTTTATATACGTTTTTTCATTTTTTTTCACAAAATTTTTTTTTTAAATATGGTTTATACATATGTAGGTATGTAAACAAATAATAACAATAAATGATTAAAAGTAGGTATTGTAAGATATAAACTTAAGGTTCAAAATACGCGATGTGTTATAAAGTGGATATATATCTTGTACTATTTTTATTTCAATAATTTTTGTTTTTAAACTTTGTTTGATTCGAAACTTTAACGCGTTTGGTGCGTAACCTTTTTTAACGATAGCGAAAAACTAAAAACGCAGTTCTTAATATTTGTTCATGCCCTACGCGATTTTGTCTGGGGAGATTTGATATTTGCAAAAAATGCAAAATGTTATTACCCTACTATACATACTGCAATGTTGCTGTCGACAACACCGAGTGCCGACAATGAAAGAAAAATGTAGATGACTGAAGCCGGGAATCGACCCATGGATGTACCGCTTTGTAGTTGCGTGGTCTAACCTCTATGCCACGGCCGGTCCCAGAAGCTAAATTGGTCAAGGATTATTGAGGAAAGATTAAAGAAAGATGTCAATGTACTTTATGCGTTGGGGACTCAGCCCGAAGGTCATAATGTGGCTATACACCACCGTAGCCCGGACAATTATCACCTTTTGATGTCTAGTTTTATTGGAGGGCCTAAATGACGGCGGGACTGCTAATGATGACTCCATTACTGTCTATACTGACGGATAAAATATGGAAAAGGGCACAGGAGCTGGTGTTTACAGCAAAGACCTGCAGCTAAGCCTCTCTTTTATGTTACGTAATCAATGCGGTGTTTTTCAGGCTGAGGTACTGGTCATTTAGAATGCTGCGGAGGCTCATATAGGTCATATACCATCTACGTACGTAGCCAGGCTGCAATAAAAGCGATGTATTCTACATTATGTAAATCAAAGTTGGTAAAGAACTGTAAGAAAAAGTTGGATGGACTAATGCCTCTGAATGTCAGCCCCTGTTGGTTCCCAGGACATTTCGAGATTCCTGGTATTCAATCAGCCAACGTATTGGTCAGAGGAGCCGTATTATGTCTGACCATGACCCTCTGGTCGGCGTACATGGTTAGCCTATAGAGGAGTCCTAGACGATGGAGCTTGGAATAACTACCCCACTCTATACCGTAGGAGGCTAAGACACTTAGGGGAATGTTATTAAGATGACCTATAGTTTCCATCTATACAGAATGCACTTCGAATTAATTTATAGCCACATACAATTTTTTTTATTGAACATTAAAAACAAATACGAAATAACTTAAATTCACTTCAAACATTTAGATAACAAATACATATATGTTAAAACAAATGTACAAAACATAAATTGTATTGAATAAAATTCAAGAGCTGAACATGTCCACCATTATTTTCCACCTTTGCGTGTACGTTTACTTTTCTTAGGCAGAGGCTCTAAGGGTGGAGCACATAAGACATCGGGATCTTCTTGCTGATCTGAATCACGTAAACTACGCTTTTTAGCAGTTTTTGCATTGATTTTAGCTAAATTTTTCATAAGCTGAGTACATGAGCTACGATCACTTTCATTCTCCAACGTCTCGACACCATCAGGTGTTATAAGAGTAGTGTCGCCATTATTGGGCTCTTCATCGGAAGCATCATCGATTTCCATTACTTCAGAAGGGGGCTTTTTAGTTTTCTTATCCTTTTTCGCATTCGTTTTTTTATCTGGCTTTTCGTTGTCTTTTTTAGTGGTCTTTTTGTCCGTCTTCTTAGCGGTTTTGGTTAAGTCCCTTTCTTTTGCAGCTTTTTTTGATGTTGTTGGTTCGTTTTTATTTTCTAGTGCAGCTTTTTTCGAAGTTGTCGGTTCGTTTTTATTTTTTGCGGGCTTTTTCTTACTGTTTACCGTTACAGTGGGTGTGGAACTACGACTTCTTGAAGATCTTTCTCTATTTTCCTTATTTTCTTCACTCGCTACAGATTCTTCTGCTTCTCTAGACTCAACTTCCAACTGCAACATAACAGACTCATCATCCTCCTCTTCTGCATTTAAATTGTCCTCTCCGTTGTCCTCTTCGCCACTCTCTACTGCTTCTATTTGACTGCTGTGTGACAATGTACGATCAATGGCCGCCTTCAGATCTGATGTTTTGATGCGAAAATCTCTAACTGTGCCAAAATGTAAGAAATTGGCCAAACGATCATTTGTTTTCTTGGCCAGTAGGATGACGTGTTTATTAAAGTTCTCAATGCACAACACTATCTTGGGTATAAACTTGGTCTCCCGCAACACTTTGGCCTTATCCGCCTGGGGATTTGATTTCTTTTTCGTCTTGTCCTCCAAAATGTTACTCTCTATGTAGGTAATCAAAGCGTAGATGTTGGTGGGCAAGGGTTTGCCCACAACATAAAGCAAGGAATCAAATCTTAAAACAAATGTAAAAATTGTTCCAGATTTTATTTAAAAAATATAAAACTATGATCTGTACTTACTTTGTTCCCTGTATTGATACCTTGACACCACCTGAACAGCAGTTCAAAAAGTGTTTCGTTAGATTTTTCAAACATATATAGTGTTGCATTATCAGCCGCATTAGACCATCCATACAGTTGCCCAAGGGTATGCATACATTAGTCAAATTTTTAAGCGTGTTCGATATGTGCACCAATTGAGAACATATTGATCTCTCCAGAGATTTCAAAGAGGCTGAACAAAAGTCACGATCTTCTTCGGGAACTATACGATATTTATATGCCAAATTATTGGCTTTAATAATAAAATAATCGATATCTTCGATTTGTTTACGCAAAGCATCGTACAAATGCTGCAGGCAGGATTCGGCGCTACCTTCGGTTATAGATTTTAATTGAAGGTTTGCTTGAGTGGCAAGATCCTAAAATTATTTAAAAAAAAAATATTTAGTAACGATACAGAGATGTGATACAATAACAACAGACATAGCTAAAAATAAGGTTTTAATAAAAAAATTATATTTTTTTTAATAAAAAAAATGTTTTTTATTATTTTGTTAAACTTTGTTCATTTTAAAAAAAATTATCAATTTCTAAAATTTGATAAATTAAATCTATTTAGTATATGTAATAATTTTAGTACAATTAACAAATTTGATCAAATTCACAAATTTCATAAATATTGAGAAATTCGATCAATTGAGAAATTTGATACATTATAGGTAAATTTGTTTATTTTGCAAATATGAAAAATTATATAAATTCTATAAATGTTATAAGTTAGATAAATTAGAGAAATATGGTAAATTTGATAAAATTATTAAATTTTGTTCAATTAGGTAAATGTTGATAAATTAGGTAAATTTTAAGCATTTGAAAATTTTTTATATTGGATAAATTTGTAAATTATACAAATTTGATAAACTTTATAAATTTATTAACTGTGATAAATTTAACAAAATTGGTTAAGTTATAAAATTTGATAAATATTATATAAACTATTTAGTATATGTAATAAATTTAGAACATTTAACAAATTTGATCAAATTCACAAATTTCCTAAATATTCAGAAATTTGATCAGTTGAGAAATTTGATCAATTGAAAATAAATTTGTTAATTTTAAAATTTGAAAATTATATAAATTCGATAAATTGGATAAATTTGATAAAGTTATTAAATGTTGATCAATTAGGTAATTTTCAAAAATTATGTAAATTTTAAGGAAATTAGTAGATTCGATAATTTTTTATATTTGTTAATTTGTAAATTATCTAAATTTGATATATTAAAAAATTTGATAAATTTGGTAAATTTGATAAAAATTATTAAATTATGGCAAATTCTGATAAAAAATTGTTTATATTTGATAAATTCGACAAATTTTATAAAATGAATAAATTTGGTCAAATTTTTAAATTTTGATAGATTAGGTAAATTTTAAGAAAATTAGTAGATATGATAATTTTTTATATTTGATAAATTTTTAAATTATATAATTTGATCAATTTTAAAAATTGGATAAATTTGGTAAATTTTTTTTAAATAATGTAAAAATTGGTAGATATATATATATATATATATATATATATTATATAAAAATTCGATAAATTAGAAAAATTTGGTAAATTTGCTAAAATTATTAATTTTTGACCAATTAGCTAAATTTTGTCATATTAGGTAAATTTTTGGAAAATTAGTAGATTTGACAATTTTTTATATTTGATCAATTTTGTAAATTATATAAATTTGAAAAATGTTAAAAATTGGATAAATTGGTAAATTTGATAAAATTATTAAATTATGATCAATTAGGTAAATTTTGACAAATAATGTAAATTTTAAGAAAATTGGTAGATATGGGATAAATTTGGTAAATTTGTTTATATTTGATAAATTTGATAACATATAAATTCGATAAATTTTTTAATTGGATAAATTTGATAAAATTATTAAATTTTGATCAGTTAGGTAAATTTTGATGAATAAGGTAAATTTTAAGACAATTGGTAGATTCAAAAATTGATTATATTTGACAAATTTTGCAACATATAAATTCGATAAATTTTAAATTTTTAAACTTTGATAAATTAGGTTAATTTTCATAAATTAGAAAAAGTTTAAGACAATTGGTGCATTTGAAAATTCGATAAATTTTATAAATTGGATAAATTTGATAAAATTATTTAATTTTGATCAATTTGGTAAATTTTGATAAATTAGGTAATTTTTAAGAAAATTAGGTAATTTTTAAGAAAATTGGTAGATTCCAAAATTGTTTATAATTGATAAATTTGGTAACTTATATAAATTCGATAAAATTTAAAAAAAATAGATAAATTTGATAAAAATTGTTAAATTTTGATCAATTAGGTAAATTTTGATAAATAAGATAAATTTAAAGAAAATTGGCAGATTTATAAATTGTTTATATTTGATAAATTTGATAACTTATATAAAATCGATAAATTTGATAAAATTTTTAAATTTTTAAATGTTGATGCATTAGGTATAATTTGATAAATTAGTAAATTTTAAGACAATTGGCGCATTTGAAAATAGAAAACTAGTAGACTTGATAATTATTTATATTTGATAAATTTGTAAATTATATAAATTTTAAAAAATGGATAATTCGATAAATTGGTAAATTTGGTAAATTTGCTAGAATTATTAAATTTTGATATATTAGCTAAATTTTTGGAAATTAGATAAATTTTAAGTGCATTAGTAGATTTGATAACATTTTATAAAATCGATCAATTTAATAAATTGAAATAATTTTGAAAATTTATATTATAACATATTTAAAATGTCAAAAATAATTATTTCTAATTCCTCTATCTCTCTCTCTCTCTCTCTCTCTCTCTCTCTTCCATTACTTACCGCCTCCTCTTCGCCATCTCGTACATACGACCAAATTTTCGCCAAATGTATTGGTATCACCTGAAAGAACGGCCCCGAATGTGTCTTCTGACGCTGTCTAAACAACAAACGATGTACAATACCCATTTCCCTGGTATTTATCTCATAAGTTTTACAAAATTGCAACAACCAACTATACGATTCAATGGTCATACGATTGCCAAACGAAATGTTATCATACAAAACTTCCAAACTTAGCAATAAGTTATGAGGTATTTTACGACCATCAGCGTCGTTTAGCATTGAGTCATCCGCCTTCGATTCAGTGGAGAATTCCTCCTGCATAAATTCATCCAATGCCTGCTGTACAAACGCTATGCATTCTTTGCTTTTATCGATGACATGAAAATCGAAACCCTTTACAAAATCTGTTTGAAATTTACTTTTATACACCTCATTAGCTGTTTGCAAACATTGACGAAAGCATTCGGCAGCCAGTGAAGCTGTTTTCATGTCGAAATCACGCCATAGTTCAGGTAAACGTTTGATGCAACGTTCATAGACGACTTTGGTTATGTCCGTAAGATATTTAAGCGTACGTTTGCTATGGGCCAACTGTTTATACGAGGGTTCCAAGCGAATTTGTTCAACTTTTGAGGCGGCCACTTCAAGAACATAACGCACCAAGGAGACTTTAGCACGAAGCGAAGAGGTTTCATGACGCGGTGCAAAGGGCACAATGTCTCTGTGGGGAAAGAAAACAATATAGAAGAAGAATACTACATAGATTACTTCGAATTGTTTTGTATACATCATGAATTAACTCACTCATGCAGCAGTCTTAGAAGTTTTTCGACCACGCTAAGATCCCATATATTTTCGGCTTGAGATTGTATTTTCTTCACTGGTACCCCATTAATGGTGATATTGGAGGTTTCATTTTCAGTGTTGGCCTTGGGTTTCTTGGGTCCTTTTTTATTGGAAATGGACTATAAGAATGATATATTGAGTTTTTAAATACTTATATATCTCATAATTCACCTACCTTAAGACCCTCCATTAAATGTTCATGTTCCTTAAAGAGCGGCAATAAATGTTTAACGTTGTCATTAGTTTGTTTCGATGTTAATAGTGAATGAGCCATTAGACCCTCGATGAAATTTAGTTGTTGTAAAATCAGTTCATTTTTTAAATGTGTCAAAGAACCAGTCTAAAATAAAAGGTTAACATATAAAATTAACATTTAATCAAAGTTTTTCCAATCTCACTTACCATATCCTCGAATTTTATATCTTTTGCAATAACTTTTTCCCGGGATAATTTTATTAATCTCTTCATTTCTCTGGTATCATATTCTGTTTCGAATTTCTCAAATATTACCAGGCAATGGCTGACAAATAGCAATAGTCTGCCCAAGTTATCATAGACTTCAATTTCGTTTTCTTGTAAATCTTTAGCACAAACAATTTTATCAAATTTTACCAAAAATTTATGTTCCTCATCCTCTTCTGCTGGAGCCTCAAAGTATGAACGAAAATGCCAATCGATAAATTGTAAAACATGAGGCACTAATTTCGGATTCAATTCCACAGCTCGTTGTAAGTCTACGGAGAGGGAAAGGAAAATAAAAGTAATGGAAAGTATTTTAGTGCTATTATTACACTTACTCTCATATAAAGTAATTTTTATATCCAACGATTGATGGAAGCAATTTCTTAGCACTCCAATTATTTCCAAAGTTAACATATCAAAATGTCGCTGAGGATTATTACGATTGCCCAAAGTCGCCTGCGACATTAGAGAGAATCCAGAAATACTGTGTTGCGTACACATGCCAGAAGCATTCATTTGCGTACGCTGTGAGTTGCTGTTGTTCAATTGCTTAAGAATCATACAGAAGCCGTAGACAGCCATACGACGAGTTTTTGATTCACTGCAAAAAGGAAACCATTTATGATATTGGCAAATTACGTTAATAGTTTTATCCTTTTTACATACCTCGAATTCATGGCCTTTCTCAGAACTTCTATGAAGGCATCCCGTACTATGGCAGATATTTTTAAAATTGGTAAAATAAAAGACATCATACGCATGGCTTGATCTCCAGAAACCTAAACGAAATAATTTATTTAAATGTAGTCAAAACTGAACTTTTTTGGCTGAAGAATAATAGAAAGAACATCCCACAAGAAAATTTTGGATTGGTTGTAATATTAATATAAAATTTTCTATAAACAACACGATCCGAAATAATTTCACTCTACTGTAACAAATTCACGTAGTTTTAACTCTCAAAAGAAATGTTCCAGCAACGACTTTTACAAGATCAGGTACTCAGGTAGTAATCTACAGGTACTCAAGAATGATGTGACTAAAAGAAAATTACTTCCACTTACCCACAAAAAATATGACATAACATAATTAATCGTTTTAGTGCACTCCGAAACGGTAAAAGTATCAGCAACACTTAACATCGTCAAACATTCTAAAGAAATAACAATAGAATTAAAATTTGAATTATGTATTTACATTTGACTTTACTTACCTGAATACTGATTTTGTTCCTGATCTACCACCATCCATTCTGCCAAACGTTTCACAATACCTTGGCCAAAAACAAAACGTTTCCTAATGAATTTTGTTAGGAATCCAATGGCCAATTTATTTAGTTGAGGACTGTGTTTAGCTTTTAGCAAAACAAACGATAGATTAACCAAACCCGGTGTTATGGTATCTTTACCATCTTTATTCTGATCAATAAGCACCGTAAAGACCTCCTCCAAATTTACTTGTTTTCGCTGTAAACTATCACGACACCATACCGAATAATCCGATAAGGTACGTTCATCTTCATTATGTTTTACGACAGTGCGTAGGAATGGTAGCAGAATTGAGGCTGATAAACGAGAATCCGGCTCTCGATTGGCTGTAGACATGGACAATATGGCACTTAACACAAAAGGCGTAAGCACAACATCAGGCATAGCTTGAAAATTCTTAAGAAATACAAATCAAAACAAATTATAGTTTGCTTTAAACCAACTTTTAATTTGCTTACCCTTAACACTATAGACATTTGTATTTCGTTAATTTTATATTGGGTGCAATAGTTCAAATGATGCAGTATCGTTTCCTCCGCCTCTCTCAGCTCTTTATCCGAAAATGCATCTACGTAATATTAAATATTTAGTTATTTATGTTTTTATTTAACGCACACACACATCCTTACCTATGCTATCAAAATCTGTGGAATTACTATTCATATCTGCAAATAGTTTTTTGTAGTAAAAACGATAGAAATACTTTTCCAGTGCCAATATGGGTATTACGATTTGCGATGCTGTTGTGCACATGGAAAACAATTGATAGGCCAGTGCCGGCAATTCATCGGGCGATAAGGATTGCAAGCAACCTGAAAATTTACTTAGAACAATTATAGTTTCAGCCGGGGTCAAGTGAAGTTCTCTGGAAATAACAACAGAAAATAAAATATGGAAATCAACACAGTTCAAATACAGTCCTGCCATCTCTTCTCAGTCCCCCACTACCACTTACCTAAACATATCCGCTATAGGTGTCATAACCTCGTTAGGCCATTTCATTGCACATAAATTCTTCACTGTCGTATCTCTATACTCGTTGCCAGTCATCATAATCGCATTAACATTCAACTGGGGCATATGTGACAAAACATTCAATGTTTCCGGCAACAGATCCTTCCAGCCCACACATTTGGGGTCACCCATACGCAAACCATCAACACAGTGCTCTAAAATCTCCACTAATTGCTCGCTAGGAAAAGTGCTGAGATCCTGGCAAAGGCGTGTAATCAAATCATACATTTGTTTATAGCTCAGCTCCACGCGTAGAAGACCATCCAGGAAGCATTTTACGCAGGCGAAACGTTTCTCCCGCGCATCAAAGTTATTGGCATTAAAGCCTTGCAGCAAATAATTCAAAAAGGTGGTACAGTCATTGCGGCCGAGTTTCCCATTTAGTATGGTGGTAAGCTGGAATTGTGTTTCTTGTTGTTAATTATTGATGCCAAATATTGCCAATAGGTGATACTTACTTCCTTGGCTGAAGTTTTGCCAATGAGTTCCTGTAACTGGGATATGTTGTGTTTCTCCCCTAAACGAAGTAATTGGGTCTCCAACAATTTGATGCCCGCCATTGTTTTGTTGCTCAGTGAATTGGAGATTTCACATAAATACACAAAAAAAAATAGGAAAAGATATAGACAAAACTATTTCCTAACAAAAACTTGCGAAAATTGCGCTCGTCGTGGGTAATTTTTGAAATTGATCAGTGTTACTGCATTATCGACTACTGACAATGCTTCTCAAACTGTAACAAAACAGCTGTTCTCAATGTTCTCTTATTGACGCAACATTTGTATTTGTTGTCAACATTATCAGATTTATTTAAACTGGCAACGCCTTGGGATAGTGGTTACCAGAGTGTCGACTTGCTGTTTCTAGTATTTAAGTAGCAAAAGGCAATAGGTTATTTTGTAATATATAACTGGTGATGAAATGAGAAAATTTCAGTTTTTATTATATTTTATTTAAATAAAACTAAAAATATGTACGTAAGTTCAATAACACAAAAAATTATAATAAAAATAATAAATTCGTAAAAATTAATTGAAAATAACAAAAGTACTTAGTACTACAGAGTATTTATTATACTGGAAATTAAAAAATAGAATAGCAAAAAAAATATATAAAAATTAATAAAATACAAAGATTCCAGAAAGCATTAAAAAACACATATTTTATTAACAAAAATTAAAACTTACTTTTGCACAAATAATACAACTTAGCAAAAAACATTTGAAAACAATAAAAATTAAACGCAAACAATTTCAAAAATATGAAAATTAAAAAAAAAAATAGATTAGCTGTATAAGCGGAATACTATATACTTAATTAAAAGTTAGGTTTTTATAATTAATTTACATTTGTATTAATAATTAATTATATCATTATACCACACATAAAACATTTAAAAAAGAAATGGCAAAAGTGCAGAATATTGGCCGGGTGCCCAAAAAAAATGCCACTCCACCCCAAATACGCCCTTAAACACGAAAATCAAGTTCAAAGTTGGCGCTAAGGCTCGCGGGGACGGGGCCAAAAAAGGGGCTCCTTGGCTTCTATGATGACCCCCCATGCGCGGGTACTCAAATAAAAAATATTTTCGAGACGAATCCAACGGGATATACCAAAAAAAACATTAAAAAAATTTGAAAAAATCATGGATAAAATTAGAAAAATTTATGAAATAAATTGAAAAATTTTTGAATTTGCAAAAAGAAAAATTTGAAAATTTGAATTTGAAATTTGAAAAAAAATATAAATTTTAAAAATCATGACCCCTAGGAAAATTTCAGAAAAAAAGTAGGCAAATTCAAAAAAATTTGAAGAAAATAATAAAAAATAAATTTAATAATATTAGAAAAATTTGTAGAAATAAATTGAAAAATTCTAGAAAAAAAATGTGAGAAAAAATTTTAAAAATTAAAATCGCGCGATTAAGGGGCCCAAAAAGCTTATTGAAAAAAAAGATATAAAACTGAGAAAAAATTAAAAAAATGACTATTTCAAGAAATATTTCAACAAAATTTTAAAATTTGCTAAAAGAAATATTTGAAAAAAGAAAATTAAAAAAATATAAAGTTTTAAAAATCATGGCCATTAGGAAAATTTCAGGAAATTTTAATGGCTCTCACACTTAGGAACTTAAAAATAACACCGTTGGATTCGTCTCAAATCTTTCATTTGAGTACCCACACATGGGGGATCATCATAGAACCCAAGGGGCCCCTTTTATCGACCCCCCGGGACCCATGGCTTTAGCGCCAACTTTGACTTACCATACCAATGTTTTCGGACCAAGACGAAGAGAATGTCATATTTTTTAATTGAGCTGTTAAAATAAATCGTATTAATACAATTTAATTAAAATCGGCAGAAATGCTTTAAACTACAATCATGAATTTAAATAAAAAAATAATAAAAAATAATTTAAATAAAAATTAAATAGTTAAAAATAAAAAATATTTAAAAAATTTTACTATTTTTTCAAAAATATTTTTTTCTGAGCTTTTTTTGCAAAAAAAAAATCAAATAAAACTTAAACGTAAACTAATTAACAGTTGTGTTTTTTGATTTCATCGACCGGAAATATCTAAAAAAATTGGTTGAAATCGAAATGATAATACTTTCCCGCATATAGGTGTTATAACAGAATACTCTTTCTTTGGGAGCCCAAGGGAACCTTTCCGCCATCTTTGATCTGCGTTTTTCTGTTTAAGGGGGTACTTAGAATGGAATGCTATATTTTCAAGACCAGCTGATAAGTTGCAATTTTATCACAGTTTTTTTTAAACCTTGCCCGATTTAATGTAGTTTTGCATTTTCAGTTAATATAATACGACCTCTTTGTTATTCTCCACGACATTATCAAAATATCCTGAAAGTTTACTTATTGCCGTTTTCTTTTATTCTTTAATCTGGCATCTCGCCTAACTACAAATTTGTGGCAACACTAATTGATAGTTTTTTTTTGTTTGCTCTGTCTCAGATGTCAAAATAATTTACAATCAGCTGTTTTATTTCGTCGAGAGAGACTAGAGAGGCACACACAAATTTTGTTGTGGAATTGTTAATTTTCTACACAAATCACCGACGATTAATAAAAAATTTACAAATAAAAATGAAAAAATATTAATGAAAAGTTGCTAGTTAAGTATTAGATTTGTGTTCATTTGTTTGCAAAAGTCTTTTTCGTGTTGAAAAGACTTTTCAGTCTTGCAACAACATGACCACATTTGACCTCCCATCTGTGAACAGCAACAGCAGCCACAATAATTCTACGGCACAATTAACATCCCTTGTAGCATCATCAACATCATCGCCATCCACAGTCAACGCTGGCAGCACTTATTATCTTCTGGAAGACTCAGACGAAAAGCTCACCAAGCCCATCCTGCAAACGGCGTTAACGTCTACGACGACAGCCACTACTACAGTTTCATTGGGCGGGTTAATATCAGCTATTTGTGGCTCTATGAATTCATGGTTTCGTCACTATCGTATCTACAAAACAATCCTGTTGATACTCTTGCTGTTGGTGTTGTTGCCACTGTTTGCGCACCGAAGTTTATTGAATGTAATTATAAAGCAGTGTTATTTTGTGTTAATATCCATTGATTTTGTTGTTTGTTGTTGTGCTTTCAGCCTGATAATGATATTCCTCAATTGGATTTACATAGGCAAAGGCCACTGCTCGATGCCTATGAAGATTTTAGTTCAATGCGTGCCAGCGATTTGAAAATGAGAATTGAAGAGCTGTTAAGGATAAAGGTAAGTGGGTGGAAGAGTTTAACAAAATTCCGCTGTATATAACATATTGTTTTATTTTCTTCCCCAGAGTACCGTCTCAATTGAACTGCGCGAACTGGAAGCACGCCGACAAAAGCTCCAGTCCGACATAGGTCAATATAATCAGAAAATTGAGGAACTTAAACAGGAGTTAATGCGTGAACAAACCGAGTTAGAAAGACTCAAAATATCTGTGGAACAAGCCCAAGTTGCTCAGAGGGAAGCTGTGCAACGAAACACTCCCGATTTGGCACTGCCTCGCACTCTATACCCAAATGCCTTACCTCGCAAAATGCCCGCCTCGAATGCTCTGACAATGGTATCGTGTGAGATGCACAATTGTTTCGATCACTCCAGATGCAGTTTAACTTCTGGTTTTCCCGTCTATTTATACGATCCCGAAACGTATACTGTTTTGAAGTCAGGTTATGAGATAGATGGTTTCCTTAGGACAACCATTAAACAAACACTGGGTTATAATGCACACATTGTAAAGGATCCACGACAGGCGTGTATATATTTGGTTTTGATTGGTGAAGCTTTGTATGAGAATGACTCGGTGAAGAATAATCGTTATGCTGCCCAAGAGGAGGAGGAAAAAGAGAAGGTGTCGCCATCCAGTGTGGAGAAGTATGACGCTATTGATATGAACAAATTATATTTGCTGCCTTATTGGGGTGGCGATGGCCGCAATCATGTTCTTTTAAATTTGGCTCGCAGAAATCTCAACTCAAAATCAACTAATGCATTGCTCAATCAAAATACCATGAGAGCCATTGTGGTGCAGTCATCCTTTGAAGCTTTGCAATTCCGCCAGAATTATGACTTGATAGTGCCACCTATATTGGGCCCCCCTGGCGGTGACGTGTGGCAAGAATGCGCAGCCATGGTACCAGCTAGACGCACTTATTTGCTGTCGTTCCAAGGCGAATTGAGACCTTTAAATCAGCCACTACAAAGTGTGCATCCTTTGGATGATTTCATTTTAGATCATCTGGCGGAAATGTCCAAAGGTCCTACGCTGGACAAGTTTATGCTACAATTCAAATGTGTACCAGCCACCGAGCAACAGGACGACAATGCTGTTGTCGATTGGGCAATGTGTGGCACTGATTCATCGCGTAAGCAAATCTTAAAGGATTCTACTTTTGCTTTAATTCTACCACCTTTGGAGAAAAGGGTCAGTTCAACTTTAATGCTAGCTCGACTCTATGAAGCTTTACGTTCTGGCGCTATTCCTGTTATACTGGGAGCTGATGAGGTTCGCTTGCCCTATAGTGAGACCATCGATTGGCGGCGAGTGGCATTACTATTGCCCAAAGCTCGTATAACAGAACTACATTTCCTGCTAAGAGCTATACAAGACGGTGATCTGCTGCTAATGCGACGACAAGGTCGTTTGGTGTGGGAACGTTATCTTAGCTCTGTACAAGCTACAGTGGATACGGTTATAGCAAGTTTACGTGATCGACTGGGTATTCCTCCGCGACCGGTACCACCTATTATAGCACAAAGTGTATTTAATAATACATTTATACCGCTGAAATCTGATCCTCCTGTGGGTATGGATACGGAACCGGAAGAATCTCTAGGACCTATTGAGCCACCATATCCAAGTCCAGCATTCAGAAGGAACTATACAATACTTAGGATGCAATCGAGAGAGGCATGGAATGACTGGGTAAGTAGAAAAATATGTAAAAAGTCGAGAGCTTATATAGAGCAGAAATTTGTGTACATTATCGAAAGTCTGTCACAGATAATTTCCGAAAATTAATGAAATGTATTGTAGGATATACGTTCGTTCAACTATAGAGACTCAGAGATACATCGTTTCTGTACATTTTATCCATACTTATTTGTTTATTATTAATTTGTATGACTGTTTATTTTTTTCAGGTCGATCCCTTCTATATGTATCCTCAATTGCCCTTCGATCCTGTGCTGCCCTCGGAAGCAAAATTTATGGGATCTCACATGGGATTCCGTCCAATTGGCAAAGGAAGCGGCGGTGCTGGCAAAGAATTTAGCGAGGCCTTGGGTGGCAACTACCCAAGAGAACAATTTACAATTGTCATCTTAACATATGAACGCGAACAAGTTCTAATGGATTCCTTGGGCCGTTTATATGGTCTTCCATATCTACACAAAGTAGTTGTAGTATGGAATTCACCTAAACCGCCTCTGGATGATCTGCGTTGGCCCGATATAGGTGTACCCGTAGCAGTGGTAAGAGCTCCACGCAACTCTCTAAATAATCGTTTCCTGCCATTTGATGTGATTGAGACTGAAGCTGTTCTATCAGTGGACGATGATGCCCATTTGCGACATGATGAGATCTTATTTGGTTTTCGTGTTTGGCGTGAACATCGTGATCGTGTTGTTGGTTTTCCAGGACGTTTTCATGCCTGGGATTTAAATGATAATCGCCACTGGAATTATAATTCAAATTATAGTTGTGAATTGAGTATGGTCTTGACGGGAGCCGCATTCATACATAAATACTATATGTACTTGTATACATATCATTTACCCCAAGCAATACGTGATAAAGTTGATGAATATATGAATTGTGAAGATATTGCCATGAATTTTTTGGTATCACATGTGACAAGAAAGCCACCGGTGAAAGTGACGTCCCGGTGGACTTTCCGTTGTCCCGGATGTCCAGTGTCATTGAGTGAGGATGATACACATTTCCAGGAAAGACACAAATGCATAAATTTCTTTACACAAGTAAGTAAAATTTTGGTATAACTGAAAATTTAATTTAGCGAAGACATAAACCAGTGAGAGTATAAAAGCGTTTTTACAGCCATTTGTTTTCTTTCATAAACAAAAAGTATTGGGATTTTTACTTAGATGACGATGCTTATTAAACAAAATTCAAGTAACAAATTAAGAAAGATGATTGCTAGGTAACTAACATAGCAGGGCTGTGAGTTTTTCTATACGAATTTTTTTCCGTTAGATAACTAAATTATTTGTATTTTATTTTCTGATATTTTTATTTATATACTCCCGCAGCTTTGTGTGAATAGATATTTAATCCTAGAAATGAGTTATGTTTATAATTTTTATTTATACAAACTATTCTGTTTTAATAAATAATTAAATACTTACTTTTGTTATCTTTCTTTACAGGTTTTTGGTTATACGCCTTTATTAAATACCCAATATCGAGCCGATTCAATATTATTCAAAACTCGTATACCGCACGATAAACAAAAATGCTTTAAGTATATTTAAATCTAATACGACATAATTATTCTTAAGTTAGACAACAACAACCGCAACTCAGCTTACTATGATTAAGTTTTAAAACAATAGAGCCATATACAAATTGATTTTAAGCAACATATTTTGATTCTAATTTTATATACAACAACAACACTGGACTGCTTTCATTGCCAGCTAACACTACTATAAATTTAGAACAGCAACAAACAAAAAACAAACTAGCAAACAAAAATATCAAATTAAGGTGCAATAATTTTAAATGAAACTTGAAATTTTAAATAATTGATATCGAAAATACAAAACGAAATGCAAACTGTACTATTTTATTAAACTGTATGCAATGCCTCTATAAATATAAAATTGTGTCATATTAGTTTTATTAAAAGAAAACATAATTTTAATAATATAACTATATAAATTATTTGTAAGCTATTAAGGAAAAGCTTAAGTTTTAATCATTTTTTATACAATATTTTATGTATATAATTTTACAATGCAATTGCGTATATAGTTTATATATATTTACATTCATATCATTTTTTTTTTTGTAATGCTAAGTGTCAATTCTAAACATTCTGTTAAGATATTTTACAACGAGATTTTTTTACATTCATCATCAAATTTTTGTTTTAGATAAATTTATACACAAAATTCCAATTGTTTTATTTTTTGAAAACACAAAATTAGTAAATACATTAATTAGTATGTTTTACTTTTTTTTATTGTTATATATTGAAACTTTTATCTAATGACAGCAAAACATTTAAGTATTTAAGAACTGTATTATTTAAGCAAATTGTGCATTGAAACAGTTGAGTGATGTGATTATTACAAAAATATAATAGGCAACATATTAATAAGTCATAAAATGTGTAAAGTCATTTATTTCATTGCTATGTGATGGTGGAGAAAGTGGAAAAACATTGTGTGGTGAGCAATTTAATTAAGATGACAACACTTAAAATTGATGCAATTGAATGAATCATTTCTTTAAAAATTATTAAAATAAAAGCAAAATAGTGGGTATTTTAGAAGCTTCTCAAACAATTGGGGTGCAAAGGGAAATTAAGTTTTTTAAGTGTGTATCGGCTGCAAAACATCTCTTGACCATCTATAGCTTTTGGAGCTTCTGCAAAAGGATTACCCAATGCTGTTAAAAAAAACAGGTTCGAAATGGGGGAAACGATGAAGTTAATAGTCGATTGTAATCACCAGCATCTGGAAAAAAATTCATATTCAACATGTTGTGCAATATATGTTTCATCATTCGATCACTAGAGATGCTTATCGACAATCATTAGAATTTCACGGACAATTATTTCTAGTGCCGAATACTCTCCAATAAGGCTAAGAGACTATTGTAATGATAAAATACTAAATAACTGATCGCTCAGCTCTCAGCGGCCTTTGTTTTGATCCTATTCCAATTATAAATAATAAGGGTCAATTATAAATAAATTTACTGCCGGTTGCCCCACAGACTAGAGGACCTAATTTATTTGTGATAGTATAATTTGTAACTATCGGATCGGGTCTTTTAGATAGCAACAAGAAGGTCTAGTGACATGCGTTCTTTAATGATACAAATTGGAAGTATTCGGTCATTTCATAACTCCCTACTTATAATACAAAGTTTAGTACAATTAACATGGTCTTTTAACAAGGATTTATATTCTTATAAATATGGATTTGATACTTCCCCAAAGCCGCATAATAGTCACATAATTATATCACGCATAATAGTCACGTGATATAAACATTATTCCACAGTCGGGCCTGAATAGTATTTTCTCGAAAATTGTTTCTCTTTTTGGAGAACAGTCAAGACCATTGACTTCTTTATTAAAAAAGTTCCATTGCCTTTCATGTTTTTTTTCAAACTTTAAGCATCATTTGATCTTAATTGATTCGATTGAATTAAATATTTTTATAATTAATTTTATTTTGTCATATTTTATTTTATTATTTTGTTTTTAGATTTTTATTTTATTACTTTTTATAATTTTTTTTTAATTTTATTTTATATTTATTTCATTTATATCAATTTTTTTATTTTATTTTTCTGTTTAATGTTTGTTAATATTATATCAATTTACGTTAGTGTATCGTATGATACATCAAATTCGGCTCAAGATCAGAAAAATGTTTTTTTTTATTTATTTATTGTTTGAAATTTTTGGTCAAATTCAGTCTGTCGCGCACTAGTATATATAATATATATTTATTTTTTTTTTGTATAATTTTATTATTTAAGTTTATATTATTTTATTTTATATTAGTTTATTTCATTTTATTGTATTTTTGATTTCTTTGCTATTTTTTCATGTATTTAATTTTTTTTCTTATTTTTTTTATTATTTATATTTATTTTATTTTTATTTTATTAAAACTGTGTTTAATATATTTTTTTATTTTACTCTTTGTAATTTTTTTTTTAGTTTTATAACTTATTGTATTTGATTTTCATTTGTATTATTTTTATTTCTTAATTAATTTTATATTATTTTATTGCATTTTTATTTTCAATATGTTTATAACTAAATAATTTTCATATATAATTTTTATTAATTAGTTTATTTTGTTTCTGTTTTTTAATATTTATATATAAGAATATTTTCATTATGGTTTTTGTTATTTGCAATTACAACACGCACCTCGGATTAATCTTTTGCAACCAACAAAATATTTGCCTGTCGTATTATTGCAGTTTTTGAGCAATCTAATATCACGAGATCACAAATTAGAAAAAATTCCCATACTTATGTTAGACGCTGAAGATTAGCACAATCATTGGAATTACTGCAAAGAAGTAGTTCAAATTGATAACGATATACAAATAATAAAGAAATATAAATAAATCCCTAGTATTATTTACCCAGCATAAACATTTGGTTTTATTGACAAATACGTTTAATTTACATGTGTTTTTATTATATATTTTTAAAATATTATTGCAATAAAAGCTAAGTAGTATACATAAGTATATATCCCCCTGTCTTGAAATTTATTTTTATATCTAAACCTGTATAAAAAATATCGAAAAAAAAAGCTAAATAAAGATTAAAAAATTAATTTGAAGTGGTCTTTATTATAAACTGGTTTGAATAGCAGCTTACCGAATTACCAAAAAATTTAGACAATAGCAAAAATGGACCAATAGTTCAAAACACATCTTCCAAACAAAACATTATTTTTTGAATAGTTTTAAATAATTTCAGCCAAATATGTAACACCTAAAACTTAATCCCTGAATAGCTAACTAGAAGGTAGATAAATATTAGTTTCAAACTACCATGTTCGCTACTCGACTTAGAACTTATTTCTCTTGCTTTCGTTAATAAAAAAGACATTATTTTCATGTTTTGTTTTTTTCTTTAAAGTGATGGTACTGATTTATTTACGTTTTTTTTCTTTGATTTTTTTATTTAAATTGTGTTTTGATTTCTTTCAGAATATAACAAATTAAAATAAATAGATAATAGTTTTAGATTTTCCATTTCTTGTTTCATCATCAGTAGTTTTACTATTTGATACGAGTGTCTATGTATGTAGTAGTACGTATATATGTTTTGTGTGTGTGTGTGTTTGTTTAATGCTATGTATATTATTATGTGTAAATACATACATTAGTATGTATTTATATTTCAATTAAGTAAGTATACAAAAATGTATTAAGTTTTAGGTTATTTTAATTGGTTTTGGAGTTTTAAATTTTTGTTTTATCTTTACTAATATACGACGACATTAAATAACAAACTACTTAAAAACAAACAAAAAAATAAAACATCAAATAATTTGGCATAATTTGATTATGTGGACATCGTTTTAAATATAATTAAATAAAAGGAAAACATAATAAAGAGAAGGAAACTTATTTATAAATAGTATATATACTTTTTATAAAGATACTCTTGTTAACTGTAAGTTAAGAGCGAAGGAACAAATACAAACTCTGATAAGAGTTTGAAAAAATTAAATATATAAAGAAAGAAACAAACAAAATAAGATAAATTATACACAACAAATATGAGAGGATATCAACTTATACTTATTCTAATTTTCTTGTAAACTTAATTTTAAAGCTTGCTCAATCATTTCTTGCTCACGTTTACGTTCTTGCTCATACTGCTGCTGGTCTTGTTGGCTGAGCCGCAAAGCCAACGCCAAATCCGGATCGATATATTTAAAGCCACCATCATCGTCGTCTGAGGCAGGAGAACTCTTAACATTAACCGCACACAATGATTCTTGCAAAACTCTAAAGGAGAACAACAAAATGGAACAGAAGAAAGCACAGGTGTGTAGGATTAAACTACGATAACATTAGCGATACTTTTTATGTTCACATGGTATGAAATCTATCTAATGGTAAGTGGTGGAGTGGGTGGGTAATTATTTAAATATGTTTTTCATGTAGGTCATGTCGTTTTTAAATGGCTGTGGGGAATTTGTTGCAGTTGAACGATTTTTACTAGTGGGAGAAGGAGTTTTTGAGGGCGAAGACATTCTTGGACTATGTGAATATCTGGACGGCTGTGGGTAGGGTTGTGGGGACAAGCGATTTGGAGTTGTTTTGTGACTTGATTTTTGTAATGTTAGTCTAGCATATATGGTGGTTAGTTAGCCGTTAAGCAGGAGGTTAAGGCCAAAAATTAACGTTATTAATATAACTTGCAAAATATTTTGGTTTCTTTTTGTATGGTTGGCAGAAATAGAAAAAAAAATACAGGGCTTAAAAAAAGTGTCGTAATGTTGTTCTTCAATGGTGTTTGATAAAGGTTAACAAAATAAAGGTTTTGTGGCAAGCTTGAAACGAAATGTTGGAAGGCTATCAGGTCTCCAACAAAACTGCTACAGAACTTAACGTCTAAATTTAAACCTTACATAAAAAACTGTAGGTAATCTATCTCTTGTAGGTAACTATTTATCGTCGTATACGTTAGTTTACTTATTGTTGTATAATCTCTCAATTTATCCCTGTGTATGATCATGTGTGTATGCTTTTCTACGTGCGGCTACTGATAGATGAATTTCTGTTGTTGCTGACAGTAAAGAAGAAGAAGAAGAATGTTCATCTCAGTGCCTCGCCACAAAACCTTATTTTTATAATACCCGAAATCACACCAATTTTAACACAAGTTAGAACATGCCTTGCTTACATCCACTTTTCTATGCCATACCTTTGCAATTGCTCATCCTCTTCGTCTTCGGCTCCAACACCTTGACCTCTCAAAGCTTCCCAAATATCAACTTTGTCCGAGGAACTTTCCATGTGTATACCACAGGCGCCACCTGTAGTTTCGGCTAAACTCTGCTCAATGGCGTATTGCAGCATATCGTCTTCGTCTAGGGGCATTTGGCGTCTGGCGTCGGTACCTGTAATGGTTGTAAGAGCCCCGCCCACAAAAATGATAGTATTATTGGCAACATATCCAAAGAAGACACATGCTAAATTAGAACTAACCCACCTTTTTCTATATAATCGACCGGTATCTCGAAACAGCGATCATCGACAATACACGTAATGCGATCATCTTCATTGATGGTTGAGACATATTCCACCGGTGTGGTCATACCGAAGACGTTGCCGAATGTAATGCAAGCATTAAGGACATGGAACAGGGGTATTTCAATTTTAACGGGGAAACCGGAAGGCAGTTGCATGGTAATAAAGTCTTTTAATTTGGACACATGAGGGCTAGCCATGGTGGACATAAGATCTAAAATGGGAAGTACTTGTTCTTGAAGACGCATTGGATAATCCTCGCAAAGCCATAAGTTCGCTTTAAAACGTTGTAGCTGTGTTGGAAAAGAAAAAGAAGCAAAAATTAATTAAATAATTTTGCTGTAAAATTGTGTAACAAAAAACAAACAGTTCATTTAAATTTATTTTAAAAAGGTAAGTAAAATATTAAAAATTTGGTTAACATTAAAACCATACATATGTAATAAAATTTTAAGTTATTAAATAAGCATATATCAGACTTTTAGTTGAGTTTTTAGTTCTTATAAAAAACAAACATTTTCACGTTTCAATCCATCAATGAGGAATGGGACAGTTTCGCGCATTTAAGTGACATAACACGTTTCCAATTTTACTCACACGAAAGCTCAACTAACCGATTGTAGTTACATCGAATAATACGGCGTTCTAATCAGTCTTAGGCTCTAATATTCTTCTCAAGTTCCATTTCTACATTTCTTCCGACTTTAACAAAGCAAAACTGTTTTACTTGAAATAGTGCTTCAAGAAGCAAAGTTACGGTAGTTCAAAATCCGGTACATGTCTTTATTTATTTGCATACTCTACGCAAAAATATAAACCGCATTTACCTTAGTGTTCAGTTTTTTAGGTCGCCCTATATCGCGACCACTTAAATCCACCTCAGCTGTGAAATACTCTTGGGGTGTTATTACAGTTTTGGGTGAACTAGTGCCGGAATTACTAGGACTATTGCTATTCTCGGGCTCCTCGCCATTTTCATTGTGTTCCTCAGTATGAGGAGTAGGAGTCTAAAATACAAATATATAATTAATAATGACAAAATACAAAGTGTTAACGTTTTAATGACAACTTACTATAGCTCTTACATTGGCTAAATCTGGACTTGAAATGTACTCTTCCTCGGCCAAACCCAAAAAACTATGGAAGGGTGTTCTTGAAGTTTTGGCCTATAAATCCACAAAAATCATTTGTCATAATTAATCTATAAATCCATTATTTACTTACCTTTATTTGTTCCTCTGTCAGATGATCCATTCTCGTTTTTGTAACAAACTCAACATTACTGGCTCCATAGACTTTACAATTGTAGCCATTGATAATTTCCGACTTTTCACTGCGCCAACCCCATATACCAGATTTATTACGCTCAAAGCTTATTTTCTCCATTTCTATGTTGTTCGTTATAACCGGTGTGCTTAAACGTGCCCTTACCGCTCCAATGGGTGGCGGTATAGCGTTTATATCACCGACTTCGGAATTCATATGTTCAATCATTACTTCATGGGTATCATGATCCATTTCAATCATTGTGGCATTGTCCTCTATGGAAAAAAATTAGAAACGATGTTAAATTAAGACATATTAAGGTAAATATACTTTTAATGTTTACTTACTTAAGCCTTTAAATATATATG
The DNA here is from genome assembly GCA_964034835.1 of Muscina levida. Lineage (NCBI taxonomy): Eukaryota > Metazoa > Arthropoda > Insecta > Diptera > Muscidae > Muscina > Muscina levida. The sequence goes on from OZ035884.1 coordinate 83,828,012, forward strand.
AACGATTCCCTCGTTGCCAGGTATTATTATCGAATCCCAACAATGTGGTGTCTATGCGTACATTGGCACCACGTTTGTAAACCCGATAGGTATCACTAGGACAAAGGCGCGACATTAATGGAACTAGAAAAGAAACAGTAGAATAATTATATAACAAATACAAAATTGTAAGTAAATCCGTAGATTCATTCAATTCTTAAATGAGAGACAGTGGCTACCCAGTAGGAAAAAATACTTATTCTTCATAGACAGTGACATTTAATACCTAGATGTGCTCAGTTTGGGGGCAATTGTCACTTTTGCACTATTATAGATCCAATTCAGACTCTTCCAGTCGGGCTGTAGGGTTGTGAACTAGTTTGACGTGTAATTATATACGAAATTAATATATTACATAGTATAATTATCAAATTTAATTCATGTTTCTGCTATTATTCGCCTTGTATGTGTAGATATTATTTACGGTCTTGATTCTAAATCTTGGCCTAACGTATTTTACCCCAGCGAAGACGACTGTCGACGACCCCGGTCACTAATTTGTCGGTGTATAGTTGTAGACGCTCTTGCTATTTCTGCCTTTCTAAAACAGTTTTGAGAATACGTCCAACTCGCTATCAGTTATTACCCTGTCTCGACGTTTAAATAAGGAGTTCACAGTAGTTTAAAAGTCTTAACACTTACCCCACGATGTAAACTCCCATTTCATTTCAATGTAAAAATCGGGAGCATCAAGCAAATGTTGCAACAATTTCGGGACATGTGTTACTCTTTGAACATGACGTTGTAGGTCACGCACCTCTAAAATGGCAGTTAATATATCTTCATTGCCCGTACAAACGGCTTCCTGGACAACTGGAATTGCAAAGCATGGAATACAATTTAGTTAGCAACATAATGTGTCACACACAAACTATTTGTTGTGTTGTGTGGCAAAACAAAATAGGTGTGATGTGTGTACACAATGGATGAGACAACTTACTTGACCAACCCTCATATTCATAGGTGGCACTACATTTGGCAGCTAACAAACATTTGACACATTGTAAATGTGCTAATTTTACCGCTAGCATGAGAGGCGTACGACCGCGGGGATCGATTTTTTCCTTATCAATCTAAGTAACAAAGAAACAAACAATGGACAAAATATTAAGTAGGCAAAGGGCGTTAGAAGTTGAAGGGCCATGGACAGGGACAGGCATCAGTAAAGTGTGATTAGACATGCTTATCACTACCACCACCAACTGAACTCAGTTGCCTAGGACTGCATGACAGAGTGAATGTACGTTGGTTGCATTACGAATACTACGTTTAGTATGCCAATAATGGTTTTTGGTCAGTTTACTACTACTGACCTGTAAACCTTAATTTAAACAGGTGCATGTACAAACTCACTCACCACCTTAATGCATGTCCATCACCTCTTGAGCCATGCGATGTGTGCGCTAGCAGACGTCCATCTACCAAGCCACCATCAACGATGGGAACTTACCTTTTCATTTTTTAGCGTCTCCCTCAGTTCGTCCAATTGGTTTTGCCAGACATGCCAATGTAAGGGATACTCCTGCTTGATTTCCTCCAAAGATTTCATGACTCTACGCGATGTTTGGATTGAATGATTCAATGAGTGAGGATGGTACGAATTTGCACCTTTCTTGTACTTGTCACTTGTTTAATTAGCAGGTTTCTTCTTCTCCTGTCTTTCCTCGACTCGCGTTTTATTTGTGTCTTTTCCTCACTCAGCTGCGCAAACGTTAATTTTCGTGATTTTTTCCTGTTCTGTTAATTTTGTGTCGTTCTTTTACGTTTTTGTTTTTATTTTACTGTTTGCCGCTGTTTGCCGTGTGTGGTGTCTTAACTTTTTCTATTACTTATTGCCACGAAGATTATTTTCCAATTTTGTTTATATTTGCTTTAAATATTGCGTTAATCCTTTTTCTGTTTACGTTTATCGGGCGTATTGTTTTCAATTTGTTTAATTATATGATGTTGTTGCTGTTTTTACTGACTCACATTATTGCTGATTGGAATTTGCCAATTGGATAAACAGAGTTGCCATTACAATTGAAATAACATCAACACTGAGGAGCAATGACAAACATTAAACTAGGTACACACTTAATAGCAGCAAAAGTGCAGAAAATGAGGCAGAACAAACAAAAAAACAAATAACCTCTACTTGTTGTGGCCTGTGGGCCCTTTGAGTTTCATTATGACCCCCTAAATTTTATTTAAATTTATGATGTTTTAAGCACGATTCCAACCATGAAGACAAAAAATAAACTTATTTCGGCAAAAGTGCAGAATATGGGGCGGGAGCCCAAAAAAGAAAAAAAATGTACCACGCCCTCCTAAATATGCCCTATAACGCGAAACCCCTTGGGTTCTATCATGTGTGGATACTCAAATGAAAGATATTTTCGAGACGAATCCAATGCTGTATTATATAAGAAAATATGGGGTTTTGGGGCCCTAGAGACCCAAAAGAGGGTGCCCTTGGGTCTTATGGTAATCCCTATGTGCGAGTACTCAAAAGACGGATATCTTTAAGACGAATACGGTAGTGTAAATTGTATGAGGACCCATGGACCTTCTTACGCCTATTTTTAACCAAAATATAAAATAAAATAACCCAAAAATGGGGGACGAAGCAAATAGCACATCAGACAAGAAATTTTTTTAAAAATTCGCAAACACAACATGTGGCGTTTCATTCATTTTGTGTTGCATTGCTATGAGTCAAGATTTTAAAAGAAAAAGAAAACATTGATTTAGAATTTTTTTCAAGCTCAAGTCCAATTAAAATTTTTGTGAAATATTTATGGCTTCAATTTAAACTTGTGAAGCCCATTTCAACCAATTAAATTGAACCTAAAAAATGCGATTTTAAAAGCATTTTTAAAACAACGTGTTCCACAATGTACACTTTAGGACGTATGTTCATAGTTTTCCCTTAATAAAATAATAAATGTTTTTAATATGAACAGATTTATGGTAAATTGAACCTTTGTTATTTTTAGGTGCATGATGAAAAAAGTCATTTATGCCATAAATTTCATATTTGCACATATTAAGTGGAAAACAATTTTACACGATGAAGGCTGTATTCACGTCATTAAATAATAAACTCACGATCGGTATTAAATTCGATGGAAATAAAAGGATTTAGGACGTGTGTCATATTATTTCCCTGACCATAACAGCCTGTCCCACAATGTCTAACGTTATAGTTATAGCTAATAAATATCAGTTGTTAATCGCATAAAAAACAAGCGAACAATAACGTGGGACAGCCTTTGAGTAAATACTCACATTTATATGTGCGAACTTGCCTTAACATTTCCTCAAGAAGTATGTTCAGTGATAAATTTGGTGTAAAATACATTTGAAGAAATTTTTGCAAACATCAAATTTGATATATAAATAATATAGACTTTTTACACCAGAAAAACATTTCGCGCTTTGAACTGAATATGCCAATAGCCTTCTCACACCGGAACGCATTTAGCATTTTTCGCGCTATTCCGTATATTTGAAATATTCGGCCAATATGATAAAATTTGTGCATGTATTTTGTTGTTGCAAAGAAGTTAGCATAATTTAGCAACCAAGAATATGCGAAAATATGCACTGGCTCCAGTTGTACTCTGAAATAATTATTCCTGCTACAATTTTCAACATAGCTGTGGCCGCTGTGACTTTCGCAGCATACCACACTGAACATACCGCAATTAAAAAATCAATCAAACAGCTGTAACGCAGCGGTATAAATTCTGTGATAATAGTTTTCTATCATCGCTCGCGATTTATCCTGGAGTTTTTAATAATAAAAGTGTATAAAATTATATCTAATTTTCCCATAAGCAGTTAATGGAATAAAAAAAATGTAAGTTTACAACTCAGAAGTCAATAAACTGAAAGTTGTGTATAAGAAACCACCCAACAACAAAAACATTGGGGGTGTTAAGGAAATGAACTCTTCTGACGAAGCCAAATGAAAAAAAAACATATATTCTTTGATGTAATTACCATGATGTAAAAATATATATATGTAGGTGATAAGTCTGAGAGGAAGCATTAAATAGATTCTGTAAAAAAAAGAATTTAAAAAAGTCAAGGTCAGTTTAACGCAATTGCAAAACAAGGTTGAGGCGTTTGCAGTCGTTCGGTCAGAATACAATGCGGATGAGTTATTTTTGGCCGGTGTTCATCTGCATTAATGGTGTGTATTGTAATAAACACAATACAATGTTTGTATTCTGTTTCATTAAGAGTTTCTATAGTTTTTTGTCTTCCGCAACTGAGGTCTATACTTACCGCAATGGTATTCTATTTGGTATATTGATTTCATATAATAGATTATCTATAATCTAACATCTATAATATAGAGGAGGTAGACCCATCAGTACGTATTGACAATGCAAGTGCATTTAGACTGCGTATGTGTGTATTTTTATTGTGCAGTCCACAATATTGCATGATAATACCACTATGTCGATACTATGCTTAAGTTAATGTCACAATTAAAATTGTTTAAATTATTTGAGCAATGCTTACTGAAAATTAACAACTTTTTAAGTTGTCTATATCCGACAACTGGTGTTTGGACTATTAACGGGCGAAATAAAATATATAGGATTATATTGTTTGGTATTATTTTAATTTTACAAGTTCCAATTTTATTGTATAAAATGGATCGACATAATTGCTATATATGCTTAGGAGTCTCAAGTTAAAAAGCTATCTTTCTTTTTCCAGTTCCACCAAGATAAATAAGACACTTGTCAAAATTGGTGGAACCTAAAAAAATCCCATATTGATACTTTTAACCATTTGAGCAGTTTTAGCTTAAGATCAAGTGTTTACTACAGTGAAACTTCGATATAACGAATCTAGAGGGGACCGAAAAATACTTCGTTATAGCTATTGATTCGTTATACATATGCATTGTGAAACCTTGGTATAACGAAATTTAAAGAAATACGAATGAAATTCGTTGTAACTATAGTTTTTTTTTGCCCGAACTAACTAATTAACCATTTAGATAAACATTGCTCAACGTCTTCATATTCTGCAAGGCGCAATCTTTTGCACTTTAAAGATTTAGTGTTGCAAATAATCTCCCGATTTTTTAAAATTGTAGAAAGAGTACTCGGCGGTATATTAAATTGTTTAGCAATTTCTTGCTTAGATTTGTCACCACGATCAACAGCATTAATTATAGAAATTGATTTACGCTTTAATACACTCATTTTGACAAAGAACCAAAACAGAACTGACTATGTAATTTGTGGCGCTTTACATATTAACCTGCAAAGACATTTACCTTTCGTTGGTTTTAAAAGGGACTTCCCCGTTTTGCTTAAAATTTAATTTTGCTTTATGCTTTATTCTGACTTCGTTGTATGGAGGCTATAGTTCAAGACTTTGTTATGTAGAGGCTTTTGATAATGACTTACACACTTAAAATGTTATATGTATGTATTACTCAATTATAATTTTGTTGTATAGAGGCTTTTGAAAAAATACTTCGCTATATAGAGGCTTTATAGATCAGAATTTGTTCGTTATAGCTATTGAGCATTTTTGTATGAAAAACTTTGCAATAAAAAGGTTTTTTCAAGGGTCTCAGCTAAAAATTCGTTATATTGAGTTTTTCGTTATAACGAAGTTCGTAATATCGAAGTTTCACTGTATAATGTTTTTTGAGTAAAGCGCTTCATAGACGAGTACTGCTGATGAACCCCTTGTGTACGCGTGTGTGTCAGAGCTCTACACAACGTTAGGTTTTATGCTATCAGGCCTAACTAGCAGAAAAATCAAAATCAATATTTTAATTGATTATGGTGTATTTGAACAAGCTTCGTATAGAGAATTTAACTAAATTCAATAAGCTTTTATTACAAATGTGTCTATTTGCTTCTCCTATACGTTTTATCAAAACCAATTAATAGTTTAATTTTTCATTTCATTTATTTTATGATGTATGGAAGCCAATAAAGGCCAACAGTAGAGTTCTATTAAAAAGTGAAAAACACAGAGACCGCAACTCTTATAACTTTTATTTATAAAAGTCCCTCTGTAAGAGTTATTTTCTGATTTTTATTATATCTCTCCGAACATAAGACTTATTTTTGATTTATATTTTAAAAGTTCCAAAAACGGTGGTTTTTACCATCACCCTTAAGAATGAAGGTATATGTATATCATTTGTTACAAATAAAAGTTTAACGCATTAAAGGAAACGTGTTAGACCCCAAGTATCTTAAGATCAAATTGTTTCAGAACTTCTTAAGGCCATTGAGCCATGTCCGTCTGTTTGGCTGGCTGGATGGGTCATGGGCAGGATAACTCGAGTAAACTTTAACAGATCCTTATGAAAATATGCCAGCATTTTTAAGTTAAGTAGACAAACCCCTAGATAACCGAATCATTTGACACACTCCTTCTTATAGCTCCCATATGAATGACCAAATTTGCCCAAAAATAGTTAATTTCTGTGCATGAAGACTTTTTGAAAGTATATCTAGCTCACTAGCAATTTCTTCACTTTACTGCAACTTCACCACCGATTAATTTTATATATAAAATCCCTTCTATAAATTAACAAACACAATCGGACGGACAATCGGATGGAAACTGTATGTGCATGGATATAGCTTCTTATAACGTAATGTACTAAGTATGTTTGTATTAAAGCGTTGTATTGTAACAAAAGACAATATTATGCTATACAAATGATTCTTGGTTGAATAAAGAATCAGCTTCAAAGGACTGATCATAATCATATATACATTTCTTTTATTACAAAAAACAATAATGCCGATATCAGCAAAAGACTTTTATTTCAGGCCTGAAGAAATAAAAATCATTAGGTGAGTTTTAAATTTTGTTTTGAAAAATATAAGTCCTTGATTGATTTTTATTTTTCGATTGGCAAAAAAAACTCACTTCGTAATTTTTATTTCAAAAAGTTTTCAATAACTCTTATTCAAAGACTCAAAAAATTTAAATCAACAATAACTCTTATTTATTAAGGGATAGAATATAAATCAAAAATAATTCTTATTTGATGAGCGATATAATAAAAATCAAAAATAAGTGTTATTTGGGACTTTTATAATAAAAATCACAAAATAAAAGTTTATTGCGAAATTCAACAGAGGGAGTAAAAACCAATGTATTGGTGTATTTAAAATATTTTAGCACATTTCCTTCACATTGATTTTTTTAGTTGTAAAATCGATCAATAACAGTTATTTTCGGTCCCTGGAAAAATATTTTTAATATATGGCATATATGGTTAATGGCAGGATATAGAAGAAATGTTTGTAATATAGGCCAGTGGTAGCTGGTATTTGCTTCGACATGCAAGACCAATATAAATATATACCAATATAATTTGAATAAAATTTTCGGTGTGAATATGTATTTTGGTTAAATAACAAATTTAATTTTCAAACTTAACTGCTTTTTATGGGTCAACTTTTTTGACAGCCGCGAACAAGTAATACCATTTTTTAAATAATTGTCAATGGATTATCCTATGATGCTAAAGACATTTTGATATTTTCAAAAAATGTTAAAAAAGTTATAGCCCTAATGTCCATATTGACTTAAAAACGCCGTTGTGCACTAAGACCTTGCATTCTAATTTTATTTTTGAGTTCTAACCAAGAAGACAGCGTTCTTCGATCTTTTTTTGCCTCGATATATTTTATCCACATCATTCTGCGGTCTAGATGTATGCCTAAATACATGTACATAATTGTACATTGGTATCGGGATGCCGTTTATTCGGATTTGTGTTCAAGTTCCAGCATTGTGTGAATGTTACTTGTTTGCTTTTTGATCCGTTCGCTTTTATATTCCACTAAGCAAACCAAGTCTCGATATTATGAAGATGGTTAGTGAATCATTTTTTTCGAACCTTAAAAAATTGTTGGGTTTATCAAATCGAAACCAAAAACACGTGCAATACGCACTAAGCGACCAAAAAACTTTTTAAGGAGAAGACATAAGATTTCTTTTGAGTAAATAGGGATAATTTTAAAACAAAAATCAAAAAGGTTCTGATTTTGAAAAAATAAAAATAGTTTTCTTTATTTTTTTTTTTAGATATATTGGACAATTTGAGACAAATTTTGACCGATCTTGTTGAAAAATTGTGTCTTAACTGCTATTCAATAAGACTAGCCTTGGAGCAAATACCATCCCGATCATAACACATCGGTTTTAAAAGTTGTGTCACATGATATGATGTTCCTGACTTAAATTAAACTATGTCTCGTTTTATGAATATTCCCAACAATTTGGCCGATCGTGAGCTGGACAGTTCTAAAATAATCTCTAAAAATTATGTTTTTGATCAATGACTTGATCGGCGCTAATTTATTCTGATTATCTGATGAAATACTTAAAACAATATGTAAAAAAGTGCTACAAAACCACAACTGAAGTAGTATATTTTTGGGTTTTTAATGCAATTTTGTATATTTTTAACAGCCAACCTGCACACAACCAACAAACCATCTATTGCAAAGTCTGCATTATCAAAAACTTAGTTATGTTTAATTACTACGATATTGGTGAGCAAAATTAAAACGAACAATATAATAGCCAAGATGCACCCAACTTTCAACCCAGTGAGAATGACATATTTACAATTACAAACTCAGCTATAGACAAATACGTCGAAGTTGATGATCGCAACCTTCATAAGGAGTTACAGAGTCTGAGGACTCTCCTGCATTTGTATGCATATATATAAAATATACTATAACTGCCACATTTGTCGTTCAATTTTTTTATTTTTAGGCCTTTACAAAAAGATACTGCCTGTAAATAACAACGGTTAGTAGCTTTTTTTACACGATTTTTGTTTAATATTTGCAAATTTCCTTAAAGTAAAAAAAATGTTAGAAGTGTTATCCTATATTTATTGTTTGGGGTTCACTGTGAAGTTATAGGGCGCTGATATTTGTTTCATAGATTGACTGACCCACGAACTATTGCTGTGTTAAGATAATACACCTGGAGGATGAATAGAAATGTGAGAAAAATTACATTGCATGCATTCCACTCTATGGGGAAACTTCTCCATAAATGTTGGATGTTCGTTTTAATTTTGGCTAATACCGAGAAACAAAATTAGGCAGTCTTAGCGTCTCAATCTAACTTTAAAATCAGAACATATTTATAGTGAATACGTAAAAAAAAGGCATATCAAAGTTTAAATATCATGGGAGATGCCTTTTTAAAGCAATGTTTCTTATAAATGTATACTTAATTACACGTTTTCATCTAATCAACCGATTTATACCCTACCATTACATATAATAATTGCGGCTTTAATGGGTTAATAGGTTTCAGGAATAGAAGTTATCGGTCAGCTGCTTTTCATTTCATTTAATTTAATTTTTTTCATATATTTAATCTTGTAATTAAAAGCCCCATGGCCAATATAAGATCAATTACAAAATTCATAAAATTATAAATTCATACAGCCTGAATATCACAAACTGGATACAAAATGTGGAAGTTATAGTAGATGTTATAAAAAAATGCATCAAAAATTGCATCATATTTTTAAAAACTCGCCTTTTTAAAAATATGTTGCTTTTTTTTACATAATTTGTTAAGTGTTTGGTCAGTTTTCATTGTTATTATGTGTGTTTTCTTAAAAACATTAACACTAATAACTTTTTTTAATGATAGCCCAATTTTAAGAGGTTATTTAAGGACTGTCCAGCTCACGAACGGCCAATGATATTAACGAAATATTTTGGGAAAATTTATAAAACAAACCAAACTTTAATTTAAGTCGGAAACAACGGGATCTTTTTATTTAATATATATACTTAAAAAAAACTGTTTGTCTAATATTTTCCATATATTCAGTTTAGTTTTTAGCTTTGGAAATTGTTGACATCATTTTCTATATTGGTAACTTTTATATTTTTCCCGCAAGTTCAACTAATCCCTTTCCAAATAGATATTTGAAAAAGAAATCCTGCCGGCTGAATTTTTTTCAATCGAAAGCTGAATCTAAAGACAATTACTTTAATGTATACTTCAAGTTCTACTGTTTAATGCATTATTAATCGTATAATGCATTTGTACCCCATTTCCAACCACCTGTCGTCGTTTATATCTAGTGCCATGATATTATAGGGCTTCAAGTTAATCTTTTTTTGTTTTTGTAGTTTTTTAGCGTACTATCTCTTTTTGCTGCCATTAGTTTTCTATTTGAATATATTACATGTGTTTATGTCTAATTAATTTGATGACTTTGTACAACTGTTGTTACAAAGTGAGTAGGAGGAATTGAAAATTTTTTGTAGTGTAGGTCAGGGTCGTCGGAGGTAGGAGAATACAAAATTGTTTTATATCTTTTAATTGTATATTTTGCTGCTAAATAAAAAGGTTGCTTATAGTTTGAAATAACGGGGAATTTTCGGTATCACAAATTAAAACCCGGAAAACTCGCAAGATTGATTGGTGAGTTTGTGGTGAGTCTTAAGTCGGGGTCTAATTTTTATTTAATATATTTTGCATCTTCCGACATGTCGTTTTCAGTCACGACCTATTTATTAATTGTACATAAAATCCTTTCATGAAGAAAATATATTTATGAACACCCATTTCTAACATTTCTCTAAAAATAACCTCTAATTGACAAGGTATCGGCGCTAAGAATGAGATTACACCTTAACATAACATGCCTTAAATATATTTTTTAAAAGGAGACTTTTTCATGTTTTAATTACTTTGGCGTCAGCTTTTTCACACCACATATTACACCCTTCCTCTTACCGACAACGCCTCTGTGCGCACATAATAGATTTAAATTAGTTGATTGTATTGTGCTGTACTTCAAGAGACATTACAACATTTCGTCTAATACAAAGTAATTTTTGCTGTTGTATCCAAAAGGTGTCACCCCAACATATGTTTTGTTGGATTTTATTTCACATTGTTTTAAAAAAGAGAAAAAATAAAACACCGGCCAATGTAAGGAACTTATTTAATTCAATAGTATCAGAATATTTTATTTAACTTATATACTAGTTTCATTTGAAATCATTTACAATTTATAAAAATAAAATATTAATTTTTGCTCTCATTTCTGTTTCTTTTCAGATACGTGTTATTTAAACAGTACACAAGATATAACGTTCCGAAAACTGTGCGCCGTGTCTCGTGTTTACTGTTAATCTAATTTAATTAGTTTGCATTAATGTGAAAAGTTTACGTATTTTTTTGTATTTAAAAAGAAAATTAGGCATTTGTTTAAAAAAAACCTTCCATAGTGTGTTTTAAAGTATTTTTTTTTTAAATTTATTTTAATTTAGGTAAACACTTTTTGATCCTTAGTAACAAAAGTTATTAGCCTTAAACATAATCTAAAGGTTTTAATAGTTAATTGTATACAAGTAATTATTATTTCTACGTTAACAGAGAGCAAACTGCTGATATGCAATATGAAAAAATTATAAAGGTTGTTTCCCCAAGTGAATACGAAATTAAAACGGCTGTTTCTAAATAAAGAAACTTTATAGTTTAAATCGAAGTATCCGAAAATAATATAAAATCAAGAAAGTCATCACTAAAGATATAACAAAAAAAAACTTATAAACTCATGTCACGCTGATGATAGACGCGTGTTCTCACCCTTGCTAGAGATATGACAAAATGTAAAAGAGTGAACAAATATTTTGAAACATTTTGAAGAAAATTTCTCAATGCATATTTTACCAGAATCAAGTTTTTTTTTACCATGGTCAATAATGAATAATATAAGCGGTTTTCACCCTTGGTAGTAAAGTACCCTTGTAGACCTTGTTAATCTTGTTAATGTAGTTAATGTACTAACATTTACAACACTGCAAGAACAAAATGTATTGGGCTACAATTTACTACACCGTGGTTAAAAAATCCGACAAAAAGCTGTAGTAAACATGTGTGATAAATTTACCATAACAAAACAGCTGTTTGTCAAAAATATTTGCCGGCAAAAATATTTTGTTTGACTTTAAATGTAAAATTTTGTGATAACTATTAAAATAGTTGAGTATAATATGGATAAAAACGTAAATTTTTTACGTATTTAAGCATTTAAACTTACAAAACACAAAACAAAAATCAGATGATTCATATGTTTACAATACATACGAAAAAGACGCTCATACTTTGTAGTGTAAAATGGTAGTAAATTAAACAGAGTTGTAAAGTTAACTCAAAGGGTGAAAACCGCTATAATTTTTTTTTATTACCGTAGTATAACATTTTAACAAACTTTTATCTAAATAGGACAACACATTTTCTTTTGCTTTTTAATGCTTTTGTTCGTAAAACTAGAGCTAACAAACTTAAAAGTTATTTGTATACGATTTTCGCCACTGTTTACATAATTCAAATACGTGGAACTAAAAATAGTTTTCACCAGTGCAATGATTATAAATAATAGATGATTACTTATTGATTACATTTTAACCATTCAGCATTTCTAAGCAAATCAACCTTTGCAGAATATGAGACAACAGTACAGATAATTGTGGAAACGCAATTATTAAATTATAAGTAATTATTCTGTTTTTGTACATTTGGTAAATTTTGTATTAAATATTGATTTGTGTGGAAATGTTAAATGTGCACAATTTAATCGTCTATTATTTTGAAATATTTACACAGTTACAAATTTCTTTTAACATCAGCGTAATTCGGGCACAATGAAATTAAAAAAAATTATGTTTTTTGTTTCAGGTTTAGTTTATGAAATTCTAATTAAGATAACAATATATGATAGCGGTTAATAATGAATCATAAAATATTAAAGTACACATTCTACAGATTTTAATAGTAGATATGTATTTAAAAAACAAGAGAAAATTTTTTGTTGTTGACAAATTTTGTAATAACAATTATGGTCTCTTTAGGGAGCTAATAAATTAATATATGTGGTACATGTGGCACATCTCTTATATGACTCTTTATAAATGTAATAACATAGTTTTTGTTAAAAAATAACATTTTGCCGTGCTAATTAATTTGAAAATAGTGAAATACGGTCTCTCGGGGACTTCCCCAGGTTTTTCTTACAGTACACTTTACTATCTGGTGTACTCATACATAGAATCCATCTTTTGTATACCCACTTGACATTGAAGTCCGGAAACGTGCCCAAAGGGAATAAAAAACGGACTGTTGGCGGATGAAATGTCCGTTGTAGGATCCGAAAGGGATACCAAAAAAGACACATCGTCGCCTTGTTTGTGGCAGCAAAATTGTCCGTTTTTAGATCCGCCATTCTTCCATTTTTCTATTCACTTTCGGAAGCAAGTCGGAGGTTTTTCGTGTTTCATATTCAAATGTTCCTATGAGAAATAAAATTCTTATTCTCTTTCGTTTTCAATTTGTTTACATTTTTATTTCAGTTCGAGTATACACAAAAAAACAAACAAAAAACCAAAGAGAATGAGAATAAAACATCCAATTTTAACCCGCCAGCGCGGACCTCCGCAAGCAAGCGGAATAAATGTCAAGTGGGTAATGTTCTGTATGTATGTTTATGTTTTTATAGACTTGAAAAGGTTGTAAATAGTATGCTTATAATATTTTCTAATCATACAATGTCATCGATTTCCGTTCATGCTGATATGTTAATAGTATGATTAACACGCATTCCTATATTGTATATCACCACAAATTCTCTTAAAAAAATAACGATAAGGTTTACGCTCAAGATATAATCATGTAGGTGAACTTTGTACTTAATTTGAAATTGATACTGAACTTGCTGTTGTAGTAACGGCAATAATATTAAATAACTTCTGTAGATAAAATGTATATCAAACAAGTTTAATTGTAAAATTAAACTTATTGAATTAAAAACTAATAAAAGCGTGTACAATGCATATGCATTAATGTTAGACATCGTTAATAACTTTAGCCTCTATTGAGCAGATATTCCCCCTTATTATGTATATCGTAGTCACGTCGAATCTTTGTCTTTTTTTTAATATGACATCGCTGATGTCGGTTGTGAGACTAAAGTACAATTTGATAAAAAATTCTCAACACTAAACATTTCTATAAATTATTACTAATTTTATTCAAATAAAAAAACTGTCGAATGTTGTCGAAAGTCGACTACAAAATACGTAATAAGGGGGATTATCAATGATATTAAATATTATTATTAGGATATTTAATCCTTTCCGCCACAATGAGTAAAATATATCATAATTCAGGACTGGCCTTCTAAATCCGGTTTAAACTACTTTATTGGTCACCTTTAAATTGCCACCGGCATTACTAAGAACGTGACTGTCCAAAAATTTGTTATTTTCATATGTGGTTAAAGTTCCAAATATTGTGCCGGCATTTATAACATGACTCTGAGAAAACCCAATAACGATTCACAGCAAATTTGTATAATACTCGTTTAATTAGTTTAACTGAAAAATAACAACACAATAACGAAAATAAAACCTAATTGGGCAACAACAAGTAATGCGATGTCAGTGATGGCAATTGTGCACTATTTTTGGTACCTTTGTTCTCGAATCGTAGAAGCGATTTTTTTACGAATCAAAAAATGATTCTGAATCGTAACAACGACGAATCGTAACAACGAGTTCTTTTCGAGTTGAAATCAATAACAAAGTAGTTTGTAGTAGTAGTAAAAATAAATTTTCAGGGGGAGATTCATTTATATTTCTTTAATCGGCGGTCCCTCGATGTCAACAGAAACTTCACAGTAAAACTCATGTAAAAGCTTCTCAAACAGCTGACTCGCATTCGTATCGTTGTGTGAATCTTAAACTATAACGCGAGTTAATTAACAATATAGCGTGAAGCTATCCCATACCTCATTCATGGGCTATTAAGGAAAATTACGATTTTTTTAAGTTTTTGTGTGGTGCCTAAGTTTAAATTGCAAAAAAGCTATAAATGTGTGACCACGTTTAAAAAAGTGGAGATAAAATTGGATCTGATTCGATGTTGTAAAATACAATTAGAACTTGTTATATCTTACCCTAGATATGCTCAGATCTAGCGAGATGTGCCATATCTACCCCTATAGCTTACCATATCTAGTGTCACATCTAATTATATCTGCTTAAATATCCACTTATGTATATCTGTCATATATAATAAGATGAAATTGGATACAACGAGATAAAGTCGATCAGCACAGATCTAAACTTTTTGGATTTGTTGAGATATTATTTGATCAAAAGATTTTTAGCATAAAATTAAATGTTAACCCAAATGTGTGACCACGTTTAAAAAGTGGAGATAAAATTGGATCTGATTCGATGTTGTAAAATACAGATAGATCTTGTTATATCTTACCCTAGATATGCTCAGATCTAGCGAGATGTGCCATATCTAACCATATCTAGTATCACATCTAATTATATCTGCTTTAAATATCCACTTATGTATATCTGTCATATATAATAAGATGAAATTGGATACAACGAGATAAAGTCGATTAGCACAGATCTAAACTTTTTGGATTTGTTGAGATATTATTTGATCAATAGATTTGTTAATATTTTTAGCATAAAATCAAATGTTAACCCAAAATAAATAAAAATAGATATTTATCGGTATACATAAAAAATTTATTTTGAATGTTTGTAATACGAGAGATGAATTTCATATTACGGGATTTGGGAACACTAGTATTGCAATCTGGCAACTGACAGCTCTATCGTAAAGTTGGAGATTTTTGAGGAACGTTTCGACATATGAGCGCTATTTGTGTTGTTTACAGTAACTTAAAAGATTCATCTCGGCCCAAAAATGGAATTAAATTGTGAACATTTTCGTGCGATTATATTTTTTACAATTTTCGACGTGGATTAATTCAGCAACAGTGCGTGGATGAACTTAATTCAATTTTTGGCGATGAAGCTCCATCAAGGACCAGTGGTTATAGATGGTATGGTCAATTAAATCGAGGTCGTTGTTCCTCCAAGACGAATTTCGTAAAGGTCGTCCAAAATCCGCTGTTGTTCCGAAAACCATTGATGCTGTTCGCAAACTGATTTTGTAAGATCGTCAAGTGACCTATCGTGCGATTGAGACAACCTTGGGCTTTAAGGGAACCAGCATATATTCAATATTGCATAAGCAACGCTTATTAAATTTGTTCGCGTTGGATCCCACACTATTTGTCAATCGCTCAAAAAAAAGGCTCGTGTCGATTTGTCGAAAGAAATGCTCCATAAATACGATCGCGGTGCTTCGAAACACGTCGATGACATCGTGACAGGTGATGAATGCTGGTTTTACGTGTATGAGCCCGAAAGTAATCAGCAGTCAACTGTATAAGTGTTTCAAGATGAGCCAAATCCAACAAAAGTTTGTCGCGCCCGAAGCACTTCCAAGCAAAAGGTCGCCTGTTTTTTCGGAAAAATGGTACGGTTGCAACGCAGAAAAGTGTATTCTGAGTGGTACACAACCATTTGTTTGGCAGTTGTCTTCCAAGAAATCTGGAAAACCAATCGCCGAAGACGGATCTCTCTTCACCAAGACAATGCGAGCTGTCACACATCGGCTTAAACAATTGCATTTTTGAGCACCTAAAACATGGATTTGATGGGTCATCCGCCGTATAGATCTGACTTGCCACCAAATGACTTCTTTTTATTCCCGTACGTAAAAAAAAACTGAGAGGTCAATGTATGTTTTGGAGATACCTCAATCAGAGTTTCAAAAAAGTTTCGATAATTGGTTCAAGCGCATGCAAAAGTGTATAAATCTTCATGAGGAGTATTTTGAAAAATAATAAAGTGATTTTCGATGATTAATATTTATTCTTGTTCTCTAATCCCGAAACATAAAATTCAACACTCGTATAAATGTTTTAAATTTAAAGAATTTGTTTTTTTTTATACAATTTTGTATTGTTATATCTTACAAGATCTAAGTTAGAATTGATCCACTATAACTTTCTGATCAATATCTTGGACAAATTTCGGTTAACATTAGGACTAATTAGATACGATTAGATCCGTTCTGATCTAAGCAGATTAACCAATTTTTCGGATCTAATTAGATCTGCTGCTAGATCTAATAAGATCTCTACTTTTTCTAAATTTTGAGATTATACTCAACCAAAAATTGAAATAAAATACTTTTATAAAAAAGTACATTGCGCCAATTTTTGTCTTTTTATGTATTTTAATTAAGCACTAATTTGTCAATTTTAATTTTTATTCAAAAAAATTACGAAAATTGGAAGTCCTGAATTTTGGGAGGGTTCACTTTTTCGATTTTTTAGATTTGATATGTATTTTAAACCAAAATTTAAGTTAATTTTTAAATAATTAAATATTTTTTTTTTATATTTTCGGAAATTTCTTTTCCAATTTCTTTTAAAAATTTTGAGATTTAACAAAAAATATAATATATTTGGTCTTCAAAATAACTTTGATTCCAAGATTAGGCTTTATTTCCAAAATTTAAATTTATTTCTAAACTTTAAAAATAACTATTTTTGCTTTTATTTAAATAGTACATATACCTAAGTGCATATTCAAAATATTTTGCGTTTACAATATTTTTTTAACTTTTTCTCCTCAACAAATGTATAGGTTGGGCAATTTAAAATTTACAATTTGAATCGGCTATAAAATAGAAAGTACTGATAATATTATCAAATTTCTGGTTTTATTGGATAGGTAGAACTTTGTTGTTTAATAACGGCATACAATAACATTCATATGACTACCACGACTGGCTCAGCACCACTTACATAGTTTTCAATACATTTTCGATTGTTTCGGATCGAATCTCTTTAATGGCAACTTCCATTTCATCGCTTCAATTTCCTGGATGCTTTGCGTAACATTTATCCATGATGGCTCCCCACAGAAAATAATTTAAAGGGGTCAAATCACAGCTCCGAGGTGGCCAATTGTCATCACAATTTCAGCTGATTATTCCATTTTCAAAAATAGTGAGTAAAAAATCGATGATTGCGTTGGCTGTGTAACATGTGGCCCCGTCTTGTTGAAACCAAACGTCGTTGAAGTCATTCTCTTGAATTTTAGGGAACAAAAAATCGTTGAGCATGGCGCGGTAACGTTGTTAACGGCAACGGCGGCTCCTTGCTCATTTTCGAAAAGGAGCCCATTGATACTGCCAGCCCAAAATTCACACCTAACAGTGATTCGTTGTCGATGCATTGGCTTCCCAATAGTCACGTGTGTGTTCTCTGAACCCCATATGCGGAAATTTCAACCTTTCCAATAAAACATGATATTTTAAAATATTATCAGAACTTTCTTTTTTATAGCCGATTCAAATTTAAAATTTTAAATGGCCCACCCTGTATTTATAAAAAAATAAAGATAAAATTTTTCTGAAAAATATTAAAATAAAAAAAAATAATATTTAAAAAAATATTTTTTTTGTCATTTAATTCCACGCTAGCCTTAATTTGTAATTT
The DNA here is from genome assembly GCA_964034835.1 of Muscina levida. NCBI lineage: Eukaryota > Metazoa > Arthropoda > Insecta > Diptera > Muscidae > Muscina > Muscina levida. The sequence continues at coordinate 83,846,478 of OZ035884.1, forward strand.
TGTTCCAAAAAATAGAAAAATAAAAGTCCATATTCAAAATTATTGTATAAAACTAAAAATAACATATTCGGTAAAAAAAAAGTAATAAGCACTCTGTCCCCTAACATTTACTAACATGGTTTTTTTGTTGTGTTGTAGAAGGAGGCTTTTTTACGGACTTTTTATAGTAAAATGTTGTCTATATACTTAACTTTTGATGTTATCCTTTCTTAGCCATTTTATAACTCCAAGAGTTATTTTTGATAAATATTTTCCCATTTCCAACTAGTTACTAAAGCCAAAGTTGATTCAATAAAAACCTTTATTATATTTGCTTTAGCCAACATTCCCGGTATTAATTTCTTAGTTTCGTTCCCATTTCATTTTTTTTTTGTCAAAACCTGTCACTTCCTTTACCGTTTTCTAATATTCACAAAAGGTGAATGTTTTCCTCTAGTCTTTATAAAAAGCTCGTTGCACAAATGTTTACAATTTCTTGAGTTACTTGACAATACCATTTGCCCTACCCAAGTAATAAGAGTCAATAATGTCATTTTGTTTATTTAGAAAATAATTCGTATTTTGCGGACAACAAAATTTAGCAACATATGTATTACTGATTGTACTTATAGTAGTACTTGAAGGTTTGCGATGCCATCGCTGACAACTACTCAGCCACACTGATGATACACTCACTCACCACCACCACATACTCTCTGAATCAACTCCCTCCAGCAGCACATGAATTTCTAAATGTCGTCATTAAGTCATAAACGGTCGATGTTTGAGGAGAGTACACGTAGTGCGATAACTAAGAAATATTCCGGCTAAACAATATACGCAACAATAATAATAATCATAATAAATACAACAATACAATACTCCCGAGCATAAGTGTAAATAGAAAAATATAGTGAAATACGTAAAACGAATATTGAAAAAATATTGCCTTAAAATAAATTGTGAATTACATATAAAATTTTCCGTTTTAATACAATCAACAAAGCAAATACATAAAATAACAGATTTATATTAAAATCTTAAGTTCACAAAATCATTCTATAAACTTTTAACAAATAAAATAATCTACAAATCTTTAATAAAATAATATTATAAAAATTCAATTTGAACCTTATCGTATATCAATTGTAAAATAGAAAATTCATCAACGATCATTTGATATACTTGAGTTTAAAAATATTAAGTTTTTATTAATATAAATTATCGTTGCCGGTCAATGACAAGATTTTGAAGTCTTAATTTAACTTATGGACGGACTAAAGCCAAAGTGGAATTAAATTGAATTGATTTCCAGAAATTACAAAATTGAGCACTAGTTAGATTTGGGATCCGCAAATCTTGTAATGTTTTCTATTTAGGGGCAAATGAAAAATATACTTTGGCTTAATTTTTGTTGTTGTTGTTATTAAAGAAGTGTGCTCCACTTTATGTTTTATCCGTTTCTAAAAGTTCTTTTAATTTGTTTTATTTCTTGTTAATATTTGCATTTATTTCTGTTAACATTTCTTAGAATTTCGCACAACAATTGTTTTAGTGTGCGCCCGTTTGTTATCTCTCCAACTCGTATAATAGTTTAAATATTCATAAATGCCTACCCTATTTAAGAGTACTCCGGAATAGGGTGTCTGTCATCATATCATTTTTAAAAAGCCACATAAAGAAAAATAACAATTATTTTGACAACTAACATATGTCAAACTATATATATAATTTTTTGCATATTGTCAAAGTTTGCTCTCTGTTCGTAATTAATGGGGTGGACAACACAATGAAAATGTTAATTGATCTAAGCCGTAATTGTCGCCGTTTAAATTTTATTTATAATTACGTGTTAAAAGTTGATCATTGTTGCACTTTACACCACTTTTGTTTTGTAGTTTAGTGTTATACGAGTAATGTCATTGTTAGCAGGTGTCATGTATTATCGAATGATAAAAAGAATACAATTATTTGATAATACAAATTTGAGGCATTATCTTCGCTGTTAACAAAAACTCTTTCCAGAGAGGTTTGTATTTAGTCTTAGGGAGTTCCAAAAACGTTAGAAATGGCACCACTTTATTTTTCTTTGATTCAGACCTGATTCACACCAGTATGTTATTTTAGGAAGGATTCTGGAACTCAATTTTAAGGAATTTAGAAGTACGTATATTTGTTTTTGTTAGTCGATCTTACAGTATATTATATTAATTTACGTTAGTGTATCGAAATGATACAACAAATTCGGCTCAAGATCAGAAAAGTGTTTTTTATTTATTGTTTGATATTTTTGGTCAAATTCAGTGTGTCACGCACTAGGATGACGCGTTTCGAACTCCATGACGAGTTCATCTTCAGACCCCTTTGTGAAGTACATTTAAAATATTTTTAAATTTTTATTAAAAAAATTTAGCAAAACAAAAAAATAATCAAAAAGACACAACAAATTATAAAAAAAATTTTTTTTTAATATTTGTTTATTGATTTTTTTTCACAACATTTTAGTAAAACAAATAGATTAAAAAGAATATTTCTTTTAAAAACCTCTAAATACTTAAAATTCCAGAATTTTTTGAGTTATGCTGGTCTTCACGCAAATGTACGATTTTTTAATTTATAGCGGAAACTTACATTATTCCATTAATTTGATTTTAAATAAAAAAAATCAAAAAACTTATTTAAAAAAAAAAAATAGATAGTGGTATAAAGTGCTTAAATATATGATTAAATTTTTGCCAAAATTATTTTTCATATCCTGTCAATTGTTAATACTTTTGTTTAACTATATATACATATGTATGTATATATTTTACAATTACTTATCCACTTAAAAATTAATTCATATCTCTCTTTTACAATTTATGTTTTATTTGTAAATTTTATTGTGATTTGTTTCATTTTTTCTTTTTTCTAGTTATGCTTTTTACGCGTAGACGGACTTTCATAAAAAGGTGATTGTCATTTCAAAGTGTGTTTTTTTTTTCTTTCTATCTAATTAACTAACTACATATATGTCTTTCATTCTACATTTCCTTATGTCTTGTGTTTCCTTATTTGAACAGCATTTTTTTTTTGCATTATTTAAACAACATTTTAGTTTGTTTGCATTATCTATCATTTGTCATCGTGTGTATTATTATTATGAAAATACGCAATTTATGATTCATATCGATGACAAACCGAATCATCACCCTTCACCATTATGTTTATTATTATTATTTTAAATTGAAGTTAGCAACTAGACCTCTGCACGAATGCCCATTTTGTGTATTCGAAAGCTTAATACCGTTACGTTTTTTATTCAAATGCACCTATGCTTTGTACGAATACTGCAGTTCTCTCTTTAATGAATAAAAGTGTTCGAACACATCAAGACGACATGTCTTTTGTTAAGTGCTCAGGTACTAATAACCAAAACAATTTTATGGTTTTAAAACTTTTTTGTAAAAGTGTTTTTATTTTTTAAAAATGGTTTTTACTAAATTGTAAATTGCACTCCCTTTGTTGTTGTTTTGCTTGTGCATTAAGTGAGAACAGCATTAATACAGTTAACCAGTTTTAAGAACCGGTTTCCAAAAAAACCGATTCTATAACAAAATTGTTATAATTTTTTAGAAACCGGTTATCAACAAAATTGTTGACAAAATTGTGCAACCTAATTTAACATCAAAACCCATCCTAAAACGAAAATGTTATAACCGGGCGTACAAATTGCCCGTATTTTGAACTTATGGTCTGTTTAAATCGGTCTCGAAAACCCATGTTTAAAACTGAGGTTTTGTAAAACGGTTTTGGGAACTAAAATTTCTATAATAAACTATTTAAATTGCCATTATTTTAAACATAATAAATAAGTTGTACATATGTTTATACGTAACATCTAGTTTAAGAACTGGTTTCCAAAAATTTTCAAATTAACCTTATTTTATTATTTTTATAGAAACCGCTTTCCAAAACCCATGTTTAAGAACCGGGTTTTTACCGGCGATAACATAATTATGAAATATATGTTATGCTTTTGTAAAATATTATTGAAACTATGGCCTGCCGTCGCATAGTGGTTAGAACACGCGACTACCATGCGGGAGATACGTGGTTCGTGGTTCTACATTTTTCTTTCATTGCCGGCCCCTCGATGTTGTCGACAGTCACCTCGCAGTATAAGTGACGAGTCAACTGGCATGTCTAGTAAAAGCTTCTCAAACAGTGACGTTCGCATTCGTCGATAAACAAGTAGGTGCCGTTTGTTGTGAATCTAAAAAAAAATCGTGTTAATTCACAACAACGCGAGAAGCTGACCCATGCCTCATTCATGGTGTAAAGCGAATTAAGTTTTTTTTATGCTGTAAATCGGTTTTGAAAAAAATGTTTTTTTTTTTAAAACCGGTTCCAAAACCCGGTTTTTAGAACCGTTTTTTTTTTGCGTCGACAATACTGTGTAACCGGAGAATTTCTTACCCATAAAAAAGTGTAATAAAATCGAAAAAATGAGATCTGATTGAATTATATTGCATCGGTGCATCTTATTGCATATAAATAAGAGCCGAAATTTGTTTCCGATATTTTGGAAACTCGATCCATAAAACTTAAAATCGGTTTTGAGAGCCGTTTACCAGGAAATCGATTCGTATCTGCAATTTTTATAATCGGTATATTTTAAACTCGTCGTTTTGTTTAAAAACCGGTTTTCAAACTCGGGTTTAGGAACCATTGGCCTTGACAAAATAGTTTTTTCGAAAAAGGTTTTTTATTGGCGTTAACAAAATTGTGGAATTTAGCTATGCAAAAATCCGGATAGAAACCCGTTTCCAAAACCCGCGATAAAGTACCTATTTGATCTTTTTTTGGGTCGACAAAATTTTGAAACTTTTCTTATATACAAAAAAAAACAGAATATAAACCGGAACCTTTTTTCATAAAATTGATTTAAGAATATTTTCTGTATTTTATCGCCGCGGCGTCTACATAAAATTTGACTTAGCTTATTTGTACATAAATTGGTATCCAAAAATTAAACCGAAATTATTATATTCGGATTTATTTGTCATGTAACTTGTCGATTTTTTGAAATCAGTTTCAAAAAAACAGGTTTAAGAACCGGTTTTGGAATCCGATTATCAACAATTATTTTTTGTTAAATAACATCGATTTTTCGAAACAGATTCCCAAAACCGGGTTTAAATACGTCTTTTATTGGAGTCGATTAAAACCGATACTTGTCCTAAAATTGTATAACCCAAGTTTAGATCGTTTTTGAGAAGCCATAAGAACGATTTTTTTTGTTGGAATCAACAATATAGTTTTTTGGAAATTTGTTATCAAAACCCGGGTTAAAGAGCCGCGTTTTCTATCTATCGGTATAACTTATACATTAAACCGTTTACCACAAACAAAATGTAAACCGAGATTTTTATAACAAACCGGGTATTAACAAAAAAACCGGGCCTAACAACTGTTTTTGTTATTTGTTTTAGCGGAGCCAACAAAAATCGGTTTTCAAAAATCAATCCGATTCTATTTTTTATTTATTATATTACTTACCGTTTTTCTATATAACCCAATAACCCAATAATATTTATATTATAAATTTTTTTTCGGCAATATTGTGGGACTAACTTTGGCATTAGGCCGGTTCAAAAAAAAACCGAAAATGTTGTAACTGGTTTTTTAAATTATCTTAATTTAAAACTCCCCGTTTTACAGAAACCGGGTATCACAATGTTGCTTTAAACCGGCTTCGTTCATTGACATTAACAAAATCATTTTTTGAAAACCGGTTTAAAAATTGGTCTTTCTATCAGGGTTGACAAAATTCTAGAGATTGTTTTCAAATTATCTGTATATTAAATTTATCGTTTTTTAGAAATCGATTCGCAAAATCGTTGTTAAGGAACCGTTTCTAATTTTTTCCATATCGACAAAAAACCGCTTTTTAAATAACTACAATGTAAACCGAAATTTGTATAATCGTTGTTTTATCCAAGCCCGGGTTTAAGAACTATTTTATTTAATTTAGACTTCTACATATTTATTTTTAATTTTGGATTTTATCTACATAAAACTAGTGTGGATTTTCAAAAGTCATTCCGAAATTATAACCCGGGTTTTTATTGATTATTTAATTTATTGTTTTTTTGAAAAATGTTTTTAAAACTGGCGTCGGATTTTGATATTGTTTTTTTTCTATTGATTTCTTTAGAATTGTAGAACTGAGCTTAAACATAAAACTGGTACTTATAGAACGATACTAAACGGAAAATTGTACAACCGGGTTTTCTAACTAGCCAGAACCGGTTCTCAAAACCTGGTTTTAAGAACCAAGTTTTTTCCTTGGCGTCAACAATATAATTTTTCATGTTCCCCTTATTTTAAATCATCGTCTTTTCAAACGGATTCCCTAAAAACCGTTATTAAGAAACAGATTTTGGAAACCGGTTTCCAAAAAACGGGTTCTAAATTCTGATTTTAATTTCAAGATGTTTCAAATACAAATCCTTAGTTGAAATAATTTTAACTGGTTTTTTAAATCGCACGATTAACAAAAAACCGGGTTGAAAAAAACCGGTTTGACTATTTTGCAACTACCATTTTTGTAAAAAAATCACGAAAGAAACCGATAAGTTTGGAGCTTTATTGCAGTATTCTTTTTAGTTTACTTGTGTTTTTTTTTTAAAGCTAAATTTTTACGAAAGTATTCGAGTAAGAAAACATTTGCGCAGGGGCCTACTACTATAATTCTATACTTCATTAAACCAGATTACTTTGCACTATTCGTTCCAAAATTGGCTAGAATGTGCTGGAACTTACTACATTAAGAGCAACGTCGTGCACTGTACTTAGAAACTAAAACGATTGCGATGATCATAGGCAGATTTGATTGAGTTCATAACTACCGATGTGAATTTTGCTCGTTAGACTGACAATTTGAAACGATCCATCTTTAACTTTAGTACTTTTTGCTTTGCAGTTTTATTAGCACTGATGTTTTTAAGATTTTAACTAATTTATTTTTTGCTTAATTTTTCATTAATTTGATTTATTATAAATATTTTTTTTTTAATATTACTAAATAATCTTAAAAATTTATTTTCCTTTACATTTCTTTCTATATTCAAATTTGAATTTTTCTTATTTACAATTGACAATACCTCAACACTCCACTGTCCAGTTGATTTTTAAAGCGATATGACACAATAACCGTTAAGAGATGCAGTATTTACAAAAGTTTGAACCCTTTCTTAATATTTATAAGAAAAACATAAAATATTCTAGATATTCCATATTAATTATTTTATCGCTCAAAGTAATAAAAATATTCTAATAATTATAACATTTTGTAACCAATTACTTTTGGTAGATATTAAAGAAAGGCTCTACTAAAATACGAACGTTAAGTGCGGCGTCATTCACATTTAGACTGATTAAAGCCATAATAGTGAAATTTATATTTTTGTCTTTCGAAAAATCAACAAAAAAAATCCCAAAATTTTTTGAAAATAAGCAATTGCTATTTAACATATTCTATAAGCAAAATGATTGTCCAATTAGTATGCCTGTAATAAAGTATATTTTATTTCGTTACACCTTTCAAAAATTTAAACTAAAGGCCTAATTCATAATAATTTGATTTTATAAACCTTTGACAAATGTTTATGAATTCAAATTTCACATTTTAATGGTATATCCTTCATCCGCTATGAATAACGTCGCCCTAATTTAAGTAGAGCCCAAAGAGATCTAATTACCTCAATCATCAATCATCATTCATTGAATATTATGTAATTGCTTTGTTGTAATATTATACATTGTAAAAAAGACTGTATTGCGTTGCAGAAACAAACAAACTGAGAAAAAAATACAAATAAGTACAAATTAGTAGCAGCAAATGACAAACCAAATAAACATTCATATGCTCTTGTTGTTGATTAAAAGTGATGATGCTTTATTTTTAGTAAACTAAAGCTGTGCTTTAAAAGAAGAAAAACCAAAACAAAAAATAATATTTATTTAAAAAAAAACACCCACACAAAGTAAAAAATTAACTCGCCATGTACGAAAGTTATAAATTTTTAAATGTAATTTTTCGCGCCACAATCATTCCCGGATTATTTGTTATAATTTGGCTAACTGGGTTGTAAGTATTGCTATCTCTCTCTTCCATCATCTCTTCCCCACTCACCTACTGTGCCTACTTTTCATGTTCATTACTCACACGTAAACACTGTCAACAAACACTTGATGTATTTTTCCGTTTCCTGTTGTCGTTGTTGTCATCGTTTTTTTTTTAGTTTTTTAACTGTTTGTTTTTAGTTTTTGTTATCTTTCTTTGTAAAGCAAATTTACTAAGTTTTATGACAATCATAATAAATTGCAGCGAACAATAGACAATATTTATTTTTTTTTTCAGTTCATCAAAAAGTTTTTACTTTTTTCAATTCCTTACTTACAAACATATCAGATGTTTTTCAAGGAAATTTATTTTTTGCGAATTGGTGAAACTTTTACAACTCACTTGATTTTTGAGAAAACTTTGCCAATCAAAGTTGAGTTTTGATAAACAATGGTCAACAAATTGTCGTTTCCAATACAGCGGACATTTGGATTCTAGTATATGGTCTTGTGCAAAAATTTAACACAAACTTTAAAAAATTGGTCCAAAAATTAATGTTAAATATTTTTACAAAAAATATAATATAAAATATATTGTAGGCTTTTAAACATCACTGTTAATACTTGCGCACCAGACAATATTGTCATGAATTTTTATTTAAACTAATTAGAATATACAAATAAAAGTCAAATGAAGAAATATTTTATGAAATTAACATTCAAACAGTGTTGTGCTAATTTTTTGAAAAAATAAAATACAAATATTATGCATGTTCCGGTACACCGATCATGTTGACCGTAGGTGAAAAGTTAAAGTTCGACAGATACGTCTGAAGTGAAAAGGGGAAGGCAGATGTTTACATGGATTTTTTTTCTCCCAGACAAGTCTGTCAGTGTAAAGGGCCCTTTAACGGTGCTACCTAAATACGAACATGTGTCACTTTCTTTTTCAATTCATTTTTCACCACCATTCAATATAAAAGGTAAAACGTACGATTTTTATTTTAAATTATCAACAATTTACCAAAACACTGTGAATGTTTTATTACTTAAGCCTACTTTACACTGGACAGACAAGTCTGTGAGATATAATGTCTGCCCAGCCATATACCCCAGTTTAAGGGCCCTTTACACTGGCAGACTTGTCTGGGAGACAAAAAATCCCTGTAAACATCTGCCTTCCCCTTTACACTTCAGACGTATCTGTCGAACTTTCATTTTTTACCAGCAGTCAACATGAACGGTGTACCGGAACATGACTAATATTTGTATTTTGTTTTTGAATGTTGATTTCTTAAAATATTTCTTCATTTGACTTTTATTTGTATATTCTAATTAGTTTAACAATTTTTACTATTTTTATTTTCAAATTTTTCTTTGACACGAAAATAAAGTCTGTCGAACCTGTCCCTACATTATCAGACATGTCTGCCCAGATTTATGAAAACCAAAATCGTTTTGATTTTTTACTGACAAGTCTGCGCAGACCGAATACATTGCCCTAGACTGGGCGATAAGTCTGGGCAGACATTATATCTCACAGACTTGTCTGCCAGTGTAAAATGGGCTTTAGGGCGATATATTCGGTCTGCGCAGACTTGTCTGTAAAAATCAAAACGATTTTATTTTCATAAATCTGGCAGACATGTCTGACATGCCGTGTCAAAGAAAAATTGTTAAATTAATAAAAATATACGAATAAAATACAAATAAAGAAATATTTTAAGAAATTAGCATTCAAAAATTGTTGTGCTAAATTGATTTCCAAATGAAATACAAATATTACGCATATTCCGGTGCACCGTTCATGTTGACTGGTAGTGAAAAATTAAAGTTTGACAGATACGTCTATAGTGTAAAGGCTAGTACTGAGTTCAGTATTTTGTACGAAAAGTTGTCAAACACCAAACAAATTATTTTGCTTCGAAATAAATGTGGAAAAATGAGGACGAAGCAGTACTTAGTTGTTTGCATGAAAAGTTGAAAATATTTCCAGCAACATTTACATTTTCATACGAAATAATGAGCATGCCAGTTAGTTCACAACGAAATGTAAACTTGAGCAAAGAAAACATATGGAAAAAAATTTAAATATTGAAAACAAAATTTGAAAATATTGTGACACATTACTCAGCGAACAAATCGATGTTGCTCAACAATTTTCGTGTGAACGAACGTAGTACCAGCTTTAAAGGGGAAGGCAGATGTTTACATTGATTTTTTGTCTCCCAGTCAAGTCTGCCAGTGTAAACGGCCCTTTACAAATTTGAATATTTGACTTCTATTTGTATAACACAGAGAAACACACATTTTCGGGAGTGAACCAAACCAATATCAAACGATATCATTTAACCCCAGTAACAAAACCGTTAACTTCATTTTGCTCCACTACGGCACAATTTTTTTTAAAGTGATTTAAAATTGTTTTTTTTTTTGTCAAAAGTCGAATAAAAGAATATGAAAAATTATGTGTAAAAATACATCTGGGATAGTTTATGTCTTCGGAGACCTATAGTAAAATTTATCACCAGACCCACTTTCGCCGACTGCTTTTTAATGCTCGAAAATGCCGCAGTAACATCTCGCAATCCACGGCCAAAGATATATATATCATTGGAATACGCGAACAGCATGTGACTTTTGTTAAAAATGGTACCATTCCTGTTTTCTGCAGCCTTCCGCATTATAATCTCCATTACGATGTTAGAGAGATCGCAAGACAGCCTATAGCCATAGCATCTAACAATTTCTGTCGTATCGGAATATCGAATGCAGCTTTGTAATCGACGAACAGGTGGTAGGTGTCAATCTTCATTTCTTGGGTCTTCTCCAGGATTTGTCGTAGTGTGAATATCTGGTCGGTCGTTGATTTACCAGGTCTTAAGCCACGCTGATAAGGTCCAATCAGGTTCGCCAGATGGGTAAAAGGTGCGATGGGTAAAAGGCTTATCCCGAGATTGTTTGTACACGCGCTTGGATCGCCTTTTTTAAGCACAGGACATAGAACACTCAGATTCCAATCATCGGGCATGCATTCCAAATCGTGAGCCAAATCGTGTTTATGAGCTGGAGCATGCAAATTGTCTCATCTCATCTTATAGCCTTCGGCTTTAAAAAGCTCTGCCGGTAGTCCATCGACTCACAGCCATATATCTTTCCGACGCTTATTTGGGGTTTCTTATTTTTTATTTTCTTTGCGTTTTAAAATATGTGGTGTGACAGAAAGGCGCGATGATCTATCATTAATTTTTTTGTCTCCATTGCTTCGTGCTTCATTTGTTTCAATTTTTAAGCCAATCTTGCCCATTTAATACAAAAGAAAAATTACCGCGATAACTCCCATCAGGGCCGCTCTATAGAGATTTTAGAGTGTCACTACTTTCTTGGGTATTTTAATACCCAGTAGGCTTTAATGGGTTAAGTCTAGGTAGACATTATAACTTTGACATATGTCAATGAAATTCAATTTGACACAAATTTTGAACATTTGTTACAAAAGCTCATGTGAAATAATAACAACCAAAAAAATACGAGTAACGTCTTTTACATTTTTTTTTTCGCATTAAATCGTTTGTGATATCTTCTGGACAACGATTGATATGCTCTACGATGGATTTTATAGGTATAACAGTAAGTTAAATATACTATTTATTGAAAGAAGCCAAATATTGTGCCAGAATATTTATAAAAATCGGTCCTTGTACTATCTGTGTACCAAATTTTATCTCTCTGGGACTTTTGCCTTGTCCACTTATCCCACTGGTCGGAAATATAAAAATTCGTCGGCTAAATCATATTGTATTGCCGGGTACTTTCGGTGTGTCACATTGTATCTCTTTTAAAAAAAAAATTAAGCATTCTTATCCCGATCTAAATTAAAAATTTCTTTTGAAGACTTATATCTGTATTTATCAAATTTTATCTTTCTCGTTCGAAATTACATCTGTCTATCAGATTTTATTCTCTAGAACTAAAATACTTTTTCAGTCTACGGTATTAGCTTCGGATTTGCTAAGTCGATAAAAATCTAAAAAATAATATACATATATTTAGACCCATTGTCTCTTACAGTTGTTATTATACTATGATTAGACAGACTGCTTTTTGTTCGCTCTTTAAAAAGCATTGTAAGAAATATTTGAAAATATTTGATAAAGTACAATCAATATCACTCTCTGATCATAACAATTTTCTAAAATCTGCATAATATTAGCAAATATGTACAAAATTTTTGTAAATATTTCCTTATGCGTTGACACATTCTTCACAGCAATTATTTGCTCCAACTTCTTATCAAGAGTCGTGTGTTAAAACAAAAAATAATTACATTTTGTTTCTTTTGATAACACATCATTTTTAACAGACTAACATTAAAATAATAGCAAATAAGAAAAAAAATCACCAGTACTAAAGATAGTGGACATTTTAAAACATGTAAAATATACCATTGAGTCATTTTGCGTCAATGCTGCTCAAATAAAAAGCGCTGTTATTTTTATCAGCAAATAAATTATTTATGTATGTTATTTTTTTATAATTTCTCTGTTTGCTACTGCTATTTACTTGAAATGCAACAACTTAATATATATGTATATTTTCTTTATTGTATATTTTTAATTTAATTAAATCTTAATTAAACTTTTGTATACTCTTTTGTTGTTGTGAATTTGTTTTCTAAACATTTTTTATTTTGTTGCATTTTATTTCTTGCCTTTGTTGTCGCTTTTCTGCAATCTTCTTTCTCTCCCCATCTATCTCTCTCTCGGTGTACAACAGATTAACGCAAGAAAACGCTTTGATTGAATTCAATTACATATATATTTAAATTTGTATCTTTTTTCACTTCCAGAATATCTGTAGCCACAGTACAAATATGCCTTTTGGCATTCTCAATAGTATTCATAGTATTCCCATTGATATTTCGCTATTCAGTGACACTACAAAGAGGCATATTATTTTTAACATTTAGTAAGTATATGATGGATGGAAAATGATGAGAGTTATTAACATTGTATTATTGTATTTTATTATCTTGACAGTAACATATCCTAGAGATCTCGATTTAAGTAATCCTTCCAGTGTGGGACTATATGCCACACGAAGTTTTTTCCTAAATGTTCCCGACACCGATGTGGATGATGGCAACAATGATGAAAGTGACAACGGTGGACCAGAGGGCGGTAAACGTCATGTACGCATTGGAGTGTGGCATGTCCTGCCGAAGCATGTAGTGAAACGTTTTTCAAAGGAATTGCAATTAAATGACGTGAGTAAAGAGAATATGAAAAAAAATAGTAATATTACAAAGTCTTACTAGACAACTAGACCTAAATGAGATATAGTCGGGAAAGTAGAGTTTATGAAACTAGAAGTATTCGTTTTCCAACAATTTTTTACATTCGAAAATATTTGCTGACTTAAGTTGATTGTTAATTTAAGTTATATTATGACCAATACACGAATAGAAAAAATACTAGTACGGAACTAGTTAAGTACTAGTTCTCTAAAGGACAGTGATTTTGTTCATACAAACAACACGTAGCTGTCCTAAGCTTGGGGGGAATTGTCCCTTTCGTAGTAGAATAGTACTAGCCCAGAAATTAATAGCTAATTTTTTTAAATAGTTTGGAACCGCTTCAAAATATGTTGATAAGAACTAGTACATAATTGACGCATTAGACTAGTTGTATGAGTTCTAGTTTGGATGAGTTCCAAAAACTAATTCACTCAATATTAATTCAGTTTTACTATTTTTTACTTTACTTTATTATATACGTATTTTAATTTATTTTCTATTATTTCATTTTACTTGCCCTGCTTTTATTTCTATTTTTCTTATTTAATTTATTTGTAATCCCTTTCTTTATTTATTTTAAATTATTTTAATTAATCTTTATTTCTTTGCTTTTTATTTTATTTTAATTAATTATATTTTATTTTAATATATTTTATTTTATAAATTATATCGTTTTTTGTTTATTTTTTTATAGTTTATTTATATTTAATATTTAATTATAATTTTATTTTATTTTTTATTTTAATTTTGTTTTTTTTTTTATTTATTTTATTATTTTATTTTGTTGTTTTTTATGTTCTGGATATTGTTCGGCTGCTAAGTCCTTTAAAATAAAAACAAAATTTTGTTCTCTGTTTTTTTTTTTAATAATAAAAAAAGTCTAAAAGATTATATGTTATTATATAGATTATATATAATTGAAAAATGAAAATCGATTGAAAACAATTGTGTTTTTATTATAAAGAACCTATCAGCCGAACAATATCCAGAATATTATAAGTTCAACAATCAATAAAATTTTAATTTATTTCACTTTATTTTATCTCTTTATATTTTATGTATGTTGTTTTATTTTATTTTTTATTTTAATTTATTTACTTTAATTTTATTTGGTTGGTTGGTGTGCGGGCATTTCCTTCCTATGCTATCAGCGCGTGTACTGCCTGATTGTCAATTGGGAATCCGTAGTTTCGATCCAATCCGTCCAGTTGATGATTTTACAAAAGTTGTTGACCCTTCCGATATCCAAGAATGCAAGTTCCTCTATACCATTTAGGAAGGATTTCCCCAAGGTTTCCAGTCTACTTCTTTATAGGGCTGGGCAGTCACATATAATGTGGTCGGTAAATGGTTCACTGCTGCTTATTTTACTTGACTTTGCTTTAATTACTTTTCTTTTTTATTTATTTTATTAAATTATTTCTTTTCTTTTTATTTTATTTCATATTATTTTTTTACATTTTAATTAATTTTATTGTAATATTATTTTATTTTGTTTTATTATATTTGGTTGGTTGGTTGGTATGCAGGCATCTCCTTCTTCAAAGGAGAACACTTAGGTCCCTATGGACCCATTGTGACACCCGTTGGGCATTTGTGCCATCCCTTCAACCTATGCTATCAGCGCGTGTGCTGACTGATCGCGTTGCTAGTTGTCGATTGGGAATCCGGAGTTTCGATCCAATCCGTCCAGTTGATAATTTTACAAAAGTTGTTAATCCTTCCGATGTCCAACGATGCAAGTTCTTCTACACCATTTAAGAAGGGTTTCCCCAGGGTTTCCAGTCTCCTTCTGTATAGCGCTGGGCAATCACAAATAATGTGGTCGGTGGATGGTTCACTGCTACTGTTTCCGCAGTAGTAGCATTCGCTTTTCGTTGCGAATCCCATTCTTCTCGCATGCTTGCCTATGGGTCCATGTCCCGTCAGGAAGGCAATAATCTTCCTTATCTGGTCCCTCTCAAGACTTACCAGGTACGATGCACGTTTCGCGTTGTATTCTGGCCAAGTCATTTTGGCCTTTCTACAGGTTTCTTCATTCTTCCATCTGTCGTTTGCAATTCTAAACGTTAGATTTTCAATGGTACTTTTACAGGTGGATATAGGGCGAAGTGCTACGTGTTCAACGTCGCTTTCCAGCAGGGCTGAGCCCTGTCTGGCCTCTTCATCCGCTCTACAGTTGCCCTCGATTCCGCTGTGTCCGGGAATCCACGTAACCAGAACTCTGTTGTTCCTGGATATCTCGTTAAGAGATTTCCGACAGGCACTGACCACTTTCGATTTGATGTCACAGGACTTCAACGAGTTTACCGCCGCTAGACTATCCGTGAACAGGAGAATATCCTCCTGTGATATCTTCCTCACGTTGATCACGTCCGCGGCTCGTTTAATAGCAAGTATTTCCGCTTGGAAAACGCTGCAGAAATCTGGAATTCTTGATCTTATATTTAGGCCCAGATCCGCGGAGTAGATACCGTAGCCGACCTTGTCATCCAGTTTGGACCCATCGGTAAATATGTTTATTGGTCCATACATTGCGTTCTCGTTCTCTGCCCACTCCTTTCTGGAGGGCGTTCTAGTTTCGTATAGAACGTTTGATTTCCGTGTGTTTAGCACGTAGTCAGTTTCGAGTGAGATGTTGATATGGTTCAGGATCTTTGAATGTCCGATGGAACGATCCCAATGATCAATCTCGTTTAGTCGAATAGCCGATTTGAGAGCGGAGCATTTGCAGCTCAGATCAGGTGGTAGTAGATTGAGTATCGTGTAGAGAGCCTTAGAGGGGGTCGATCTCATACATCCGGTTATCAGGAGACAAGAGGACCGTTGAACACGATCCAGTTGTTTGAATTTGCTCTTCTTGTCGAGCGCGTACCACCAAACTATAGAGCCGTATTGTAGTATTGGCTTCACTATAGCATTGTAAATCCAGAGTGTTACCTTGGGTTTAAATCTCCATGTTTTCCCGATAGCTTTACGACATGTATATAAAGCTATGAGTGCTTTGCTGGATCTGCTTTCAATATTCTGTCTCCAATTAAGCTTCCTGTCTAATATAAGGCCCAGGTAGTTCGCCGTATCGGAGAAGTTGAGTTGTTTGTTGCCCAGATAGATGTTGGATGTAGCGGGCGATTTCTGTTTCCGACTGAAAAGTACCAGTTCTGTTTTGTCCGGGTTCGCATTGAGCCCTCTACTGGCACACCAGTTTGCCAGGATGTTGATATAGTCCTGCATCCTTTGTTCGAGACAAGATAAACTTCCCCCAGAGACGCAGAGTGCTATATCGTCTGCATACGCTACTACTGTACATCCTTCCGACTCCAACCGTTTGAGAACGTCGTTGACGGCAAAATTCCATAATAGCGGCGATAATACTCCCCCTTGAGGGGTGCCTCTAGTCACTCTTCTAGTGAGGGTGTGATTTCCCAGCTTTGAGGTGATAGTTCTCTTTAATAGCATGTTGCGAATCAGCTTGCTAATATGTGAGTTGATATTTAGGCTGTTGAGCTCTGTCATGATGCAGAGGGGTTCGATGTTGTTGAAAGCTCCCTCTATGTCCATAAAGGCAACCAGAGAAAATTCTTTCTTGTCTAGCGATTTCTCTATGGGATACAATAGTGCATGGAGTGCGGATTCTGTCGATTTCCCCTTTGTGTAAGCATGCTGAGCATTCGAAAGGAGATCCGGGCCAATTGAATTTTTGATGATGTCGTCCATGATTCGCTCAAGGGTTTTCAAAAGGAATGAAGTAAGACTTATAGGTCTAAAGTCCTTTGCTTTGGTGTGTGATGGCTTTCCCGCCTTTGGGATGAAGACCACCTTTGCCGTTCTCCATCGTATTGGTAGGTAGGATAATTTCACACAGCCGTTAAAAATAGCCTCCAGCCATGGCAATAGTATCTCCAGTGACTGTTGAAGTTCGGCGGGTATGATGTCGTCCGGACCGGGTGATTTGTAGGGATCAAAGTCGTTGATGGCGTCTTTGATCATGTTCCCTTCAATTACCGGTATTCTATCGCATAAGTCGGTAGGTGCGACGGTTATGGAGTTGGACCCTCCCCTGGGGAAGTGGGTATCCGATAGGATTTCCAAGGTTTCCTTTGAGGATTCAGTCCAGGTACCATCATTTTTCATTATGTATGCCGGGGCGCTGGTTGTCGAGGATAATACTTTCCTAAGTCTACTTACCTCTGCGGTTTTTTCGACATCGTTGGTGTATGTCCTCCATGAAGATCTTTTCGCCTTCTTTAGTAGTTTCTTGAAGAGTCTTAGATTCTCCTTGTACTCCTCCCATTGGCCTGTTCTCTTGGCCTTGTTGAAGGATTTTCTGGTGGAAGCACGGGATCTAGAGATATCGTCGTTCCACCATGGAGGCTTCTGCTTTTTCCCATCTTTTCGTCTTGGGCAGGATTTCCTGGTGCATAAGGCCAAGGCTTTTGTAACTTTACCTACCATGCTGTCCAACTTTTGTGGGCTGTCAATGGTGAGATCAGTTGTATTCGGTAGGAGTCTTGCAAGGTGTTCCCTGTAGACGTCCCATTTCATCCGTCTCTTGTTGAAGGTTACTATCGGCTTCGTTATTTGAGCAGATATTTCAAAGGAAATGTATTGGTGGTCGGAGAAGGAGTGAACATCCTCCACCCGCCAGTTTGATATCAAGTCGTTTTTGGCATTAGAAATTGTCAGGTCTATGACCTGCTCAGTGATCGAGTTAATAAAGGTGGGCGTATCTCCCTGGTTATGCACTACTAAGTTCCTACTTAGAATATAATCAAAGAGTAACTCACCTCGTTTGTTGATCGTTTTACCTCCCCACAGCGTGTGGTGTGCGTTTGCATCCATTCCGACAATGAGGGTGGTCTTGTTGTGTTCCGCCGTTAGTACTGCTTTCTTCAGTTCCTCTGATGGGGGGTTTTGGTCTTCGTAAGGAAGATATGCCGAAGCTATCCATAGGGTTGATTGTTTCATTTCTAAACCTATAATTGTAAGATCTTCGTTACCGAAAGTATTTAGCAGGAATGCGTCAAGCTGTTTCCGTACTAGGATGCACGCTCGTATTTTAGCATTTACCTTACCTTGGTAGAGTCTATAATTTTTGTGGTTTAATCCACAGACTCTGTTTTGATTTATCCAGGGCTCCTGGATGAGAAGTACGTCCTCCTGGAGCTCGGAGAGACGTACCTGAAGTGCTGCTGAAGCACTCTTAGAGTGGTGGAGGTTTATCTGTACCACCCGAAGAATGCTCAATGACGGTGTTGTTGGCGTCGTCGTCATCGCTCATCAGTAGGTCATCCTCATCGGCCTCCTGGAAAAGCCCTCCTAAGCTGACCATGGTAGATGCCATGGATTCAGCATCTGAGCAGTGCTCTTCATCTGCCGGATTGTTGCTTGGCGCTGCGAGGTTGTCCTCAGCGGGAGCTGCGGTTATTGGTGTCGGAGCGACGGATGGTGCTGTAGCTGCGGGAGTTGCAGTTGTTGATGTAGCTGCGGGAGTTGCAGTTATTGGTGTCAGAGCGACAGATGGTGCTGCAGCTGTGGGTGGCACGTCTGCGGTTACCGTCTGTGTGGCATTTTTAGTTTTATATATCCACATCATTGTTTCGGTGAAGCCGCAGTATGTTAAATTGTTCATTTTCTTTATTAGGTCACTGCTTTCATCGGTGATGAGGAGGGTGACGTGAACGAAGGTGTTCCGTGTTTCCGATACCTTCAAGATTTTCCAGTTTTCCACATCGAGGCTGGGGTTGGAAATTTGCAGAAGCTCAAGGATTGCCTTTCGGTTATTAGCCATTATATCTGGGATTTTTATGCGACCTCTAGGCCTGTTGGGGATATCGCACTGCTCTACCAGACAGAGTTTAGCCCCTGGCCATACTTCGCCAATGACCGTTAGAGCCTTTTCGAATAACTCTAACGAGCGTTGGTCGTGGAATGCCATGAGCTTTACTCTGTTCTGATGCCAGCCTGCGTCGGTACATCTTGCTGGAGTGCCAGGATTGTCCCTTATTACACTAGCGTACGCAACAAGCAGCTTAGCGTTAGCTTTCCTCCAGTTATCAAACGAGATGCTACCGCTGGGATGTGAGTTGTCTACGACGGCGCGCGTGAGACTGTTCCTGGCTATGTCGCTGTACCGGACTCTTTCTTGAATCTTTGATCTTTTATGTGAAATGGCAATGCCAGGTTCATCAGCGGATCGCTGACGTTTTATGTTAGCAGTCCCTTGTGGGGTCTGAGATTGGTTCAGTTGGTTTTTGGCCTTTTGAACCAATTGGTTTTGCTCCGTGGATCTTTGAACCTCAGGGATTTTGCCAACGGTTGAAAGGATGTAGTTGGCCCTTCGACGGTCACGGTAGCGTCGATCATGAGGTCGTACCCGAAGTAGATGCTGCCGGATCCCCATTAGGGGGGGCTTCTTCTGCCGAAGAAGGAAAGTAAGGTACTAGTACTGTGCCTCTTGGCTTCTTGTGACAATTTAGTCGAGCCGAGAGGTCTGCCTCTTTTCGAGGGAGTTGGGGTGGAGGGTCCGTTACCAGACTTCTCCGAAGTTGTTGTTTGTTGTTGTTTTGTTTGTTTTATTTGTGTATTTGAGTTCATGTTTATGGTTCGGTCCTTAGGCCGCCGTAGAAGCCGTCGGGACCTAATGAGATGAAGAGGGACAAAACGGTCACTTACGCCAGAGCCCTTTAGCGCAAGAAGGCATTGGATTGAAACAGCTGTGCGCCCTCACCTGAGTTTGACATAGTAACGACTAATATGTTACCCCTTTAGCCATACATCCCTCGGCCTATGCAGCCCACCTTGGATTGGGGGGTTTTGTTTAAAGAGAGTCTCTTTCTCTCCCGCAGAAACGCACTTTCACCGTTCCAAAATTGAGGCCAATGCCAGAGACATGACCGTAACATTAACCCCTCATTTAGGCCGGTATCCAGTTCCTACACTGGGAAGTCCTAGGGTAGGAGGCGTTCTGCGTGCTTCTCAGGTTTTTATTCCCCGATCGGCAACTGGAACTAGGTTGGTTCGCGAGCGGGCTTTTACCGAAGCTATGACCCGCTTCACCACGGAAGATAGCCGTGGCTTTCACTATCCACCACCTGTGACGCGCCCGATGGATAACCCAACCACACGGGTTGTTTTAATTTATTTTAATTTATTTTATTATCTTTTATTATAGTATTTTGTTTTAATTTATTTTATTTTAATTTAATTTTACATTATTTTTTTATTTCATTTTCTCTTATTTTATTTTTTCTCGTCATATTTTGTTTTATTTTAAATCATTTTGTAATTTATTGTATTTTACTTTATTTATTTATTTATTTTATTTTGTTTTATCATGTATTTTTTTATTTTACTTTTTTTTAAACTTTACTTTATCTTATATTTTGACAATGACTGTAGCTTACATGGTTGTTCCTAATCCTAAAAAGCTTATAGTCTATTCTGCTGAGGTATACAATAAATCATTTCGTGTATTTGAGCATCTGTTTATGTCTCGGTTATATTTTCTTACCGACCCGAGCACTCGAGATCATTTTCAAATTCATAAAAATGTAGTAAAATCAGTTGACATATTCTTATATCCGACTAAATGTGAAAGCCTCAGTTAACATTTTATACAAGTAATGAATGATGCCGAAATACTTTTTTAATTATACGATAATTCTTTTTTTTTCAACCGGTAGAAAAACAATCTATTATTAAATAATTGAATTACCTACAATGTCACAAATTCAGTGTTCAATATTCTGCCCTTTCCAAAGGCCTCAGTTGATATGTGAGGGGCAAACATTTGGGGTTTTTTGTGTCCAATCAATTTCAATAAAATTTCTTAATTGAAAATCTAAGGCCTTTGTTTATGCTCTACTTCTACATAATTTTATTAATTCCTAAGGTAGTGTTTTCTAATTGACCACTTTGCCAACAAATATTGTAGGCATTTTAACCTTAGAGGTCACATATCATACATTGGCTCATTTACATAACTTTGCCGCCAATTGTGTTTAATGATTTCTACATACATTACATATTGGTCGTAACATTCATCTTTCTTGAGATGACACCGGCACCACGAAGTGCATTTTCAGGAGACATTAATCGTACTCAAACTTGTTGATTCATTATAATTTATTTAGTTTGATTTTGGTCTATATTTTAATAATATAACATTTTTACAGTTCATGTATACTCAATTTATATTAAAAATCATAAGGTTGTTTTGAGTACAATTTTCATGTGAGATGAGATCGTGTGATAAGTTTTTATTATTAAATTTGTTAATTTAGCTTAACGATCACGATGTTTTATATTATTATTTCAAATACCATTTTATTATAATTTCTTAATTAGTTTCACATTCTCTCTTTACAGGATGCCCATGAAGATTTACAAAATGTTACGGATACCCAAAGCAACGACAATTTGGAAAGACTTGAAGCCGCCGTCAAATCATCATTCCCCCTTGTTAATAAGGAAAATGAACATCTGTTCTATGAAAGAATGTTAAAAATATCAGACAATTCAATTGTCCTCTATTTACATGGTAATACTGCATCACGTGGCTCCGGTCATCGTTTGGATGTATACAAGTTGCTACGCACTCTAGGCTATCATGTGCTCTCTTTTGATTATCGAGGCTATGGTGATTCGGATGCCATCTCACCAACCGAAGAAGGTGTCGTACGAGATGCTATGACAGTGTATAATTACATAAGAAATCTAACATCGAATCCCATATTCATTTGGGGTCATTCATTGGGTACTGGAGTGGCCACCAATATGTTGTCGCAATTGAATCATTTGGATGAGAAAGGTGCAAAGGGCGTAATATTGGAGGCGCCATTCACAAACATAAGGGATGAGATAAGAATGCATCCGTTTGCAAGGGTAAATATAAGTTTTGAATGGAGTAAAATATGAAATTCAGCAAAGAATCAACAACAATTTTTGAAAGAAAATCTTTTTTAGGGAATATAAAGCTTCTGTAACTGCTGTCTTTTCAAACTCGTATCAAAGGTTTATAAATCAAATTTCCATACAAAATTTGTTCTACAAAACTTTCATAAATTACACTGCTCGAAAAAAAGAAAAGTGTGTGACCCGGCACTATTCCCGTTGATTCCTATATAAAATGGTCTCCTATGGGATCTATTTATAATAACACTGCTCGGCATGAAAATCGGCCCCGACACTATTCCTGCTGATTCTTATGTAAAATAGCATCCTGAGTCCAAAATGTACACCTATCTTTGCCCATCTAATTGGATCCCCAGCCTCAGTTTCAGTTTCCTACTTCACTTTTTATTATAATTCAAGGAAAGGCGTCCGTAGTAATCGGTACCTACTGGGGTAAAGTGAAGTAGATTCGGATTCAGGAGGTAATTTTACATAAGAATCGGCAGGAATAGTGTTGGGGCCGATTTTTAAGCCGAGAGGCGTTATTCGAGTGGACATATCATATAAATTATGATATAGACCTTGTTGCTTTAAAGTATATAAGTATTTTTATTAAAAACTATCGCGGAAAAAGAAAAGCATCCTCTCAGATGTCCTTGAGCAACATTTTCTAAGAAATTTTTGTCCATAAAATCTCGATTTAAAAATATTTTTTCATATACATTTAAAAAGTTCTATAAGACCCTAAGTTATATATTTCAATTATTCATTATATTTTACAACTTTAGATTTGTTTTAATTAACTATTTGCATTTATCTCCTTCCAGCCCTTTAAGAATTTACCCTGGTTCGATCATACCATCGCTCGTCCCATGTACGTCAATTCATTGCGCTTTGAATCCGATCAACACATTAGCGAATTTCGCCAGCCGATAATGATATTGCATGCCGAAGACGATTACGTGGTGCCGTTCCAGTTGGGCTATAAACTCTATCGTATAGCTTTGGACACACGCGGCAAAGCTTGGGGTCCCGTGGAATTTCATCGTTTTGATGGCTCCCGACAATACGGTCATAAATTTATTTGTCATGCCCCCGAATTACCAGAGCTTATTAAGAATTTCATCAATACCTATCATAATGAAGTTTTCTAAGTGTATTACAAGAAAAAGAAAAAAAGTAAAAGAAACCTCAATGGTTATGTATTCGTAAACCATTGCCATCGCCATCACCACCACACTCGACACTCTTGTATGTTAAAGTAAATCCCCTCCCTTTGGCAATGTAGCTTTAAATTGTTTTGTAGTCAAAGCGTAACATAAAAAAAAAACAAAAAGAAACAAAATTGAAATCACTAAAAACTCTTTATTCCCTCCATGTTTTTGTTTATTATGTATGTATGAATATGTATAATTTTATTATTATTTTATATCCCTCTTTTAAATTATTTGGCCGTAGTTTTGTGTAGTGAAGTAATAATTTTTTTGAATTTATAACGCTTTTGTACGCCACATTTGGAAATTTTTATTCTAACCACCCACTCACACAAACACACACACTTGAATGTCGTTTCTAAGTCATTAGTATTAAATGAAAAATTTTTAGTATTTAGAGATTGCTAAAAACAAAAACATTAACATAAGAAATGTATGTAATGCAGCAATTGCAACGTAATTTAATTCAATGAATGATTTTACTATTTTAAACAACAACAAAAAGAAACACTATTTGAAATAAATGTTTATATTTATTTGGTATATTTGAGTGTTTTAATTTTTTTATGTGAATAAAATGTTTGACGGTAAGAATAATTAAAAAATTATATAAGTTCTTGAATTAAGATAAGCATTTAAGCCAAGATCGTTGTAGGCGTGAAGATATATCTCGCAAAGTCAATGACGAGTAGTAAAAATATGCCTGTTATAATAGTGTAAAACAATTTTAGCTATTATATACTATATTAAACCATTTTTATTAAATTAAAATTAATATCTAAAAAATTGCCAACTACAAATATCTGCATATGGCTCTATTATACCATATTTACATACTTCAAACTAATCTATTTTCTGGAATTCCAGTTCTCTGCTAATTGATTTGGAATTTATTTCAAGCTCAAGACCAGTTTTTTTTAAAGAAGTTTATAGCAGAATGATATTCTCATAATGCCAGGCAATCTGTACAGCTGTTTCGGATTCAGCCACGAATCCTCGTCAGCAGACTTTGGTATAATGGTTGCAAATTGTTTAACAAGTCCTGTGCACCAGAATCTCACAACAAAGTAAGAATTCTTTCTTGAGTGCATAGACTCGAAAAACTCCACAACCATTCACTATGAGAAATCGTTTGGTAAACTTCTTCCTTGTTTTGTTTGTTTATGCTGAGAAAGCCTTCGGCTTTCAAACAATTTTTTATTTGAATTTCCAACCAGTGCCGTTTCCGTTCCGTTTCAACTGCCGCATATTAAAAGTATTAATTTCACAGCGTCTATCTTTTGTATATATCTATTTCACTGAACAGAGTTGTTTTGTGGGAAACGATACTAAATCAAAGACGCATGCTATGAATTGTACATTATATATGGCGGAATCAGTCATGACATAACATAAATTAGGAAAATCAACTGTATTAAGACTGATTTACAAGCTATCCACCCATATCCCCTATCTACTGTCAAATCTGTACATTTTGATTTCCTATCCACCTTCCTATAATTGAATATTACTTTGCTATAATTTTTTAGTGTTTGTCTTTGCTTACTCCTACATATTTTTCTAATAAGGCTATCTCGCTCATGTTGTTGAGGGAATATGGGTAGATAGAGTGTATACCATACTTTAATCTACTACATACATTCTGTTTGAAGTTTTTATTTATCACATAATACAATTTCGGAACCTGCAGAAAACAGTAAATAACAAATACCAAAATAAATCAGCTTCTTGCCGCCAAACGTAAGAAACTTAAGAAAAATCTGTTTTCTGCAGGTTCCAATATTATGTTAAGTTACGTTAAGTGATTAATAACTTTCATACGAAATATATATAGTATATTCAATCTGTTAAGTTTTGTTAAGTCAAGTCAAGACTGATCGATCCTTATGGCTCCTTACCATTTTCTTATGTCTCTTATGTTTTCACTAATGTCTACTTTATCACAATGGCCGTGTTTTTTTGGTATCCTATATAGGAGACCGCTATAGGATACCAACAAAACGCTTCGCCGTTAAGAAAATGCAATTACTTGGCAGCACAGTAATTTATGTCAAATAATTGTTTGTTCTTTTCATTCTTTCGTAAATTTTGTATTAATTGTGTTTTTGAATTTTTGTTGATATTTTCGAAAAATGTTGTAATTTTTTATAAGTGATGTACATGACCCTTCTAAGGATCTAGTGCGCCGCAGGGACCTTAAGCCACAAATTGGAACTTTTTTTTCTACGGTTTGCATAACAAATAAGCTGGAAAATAACATTTTATTAAAAAATATCAATCGAATGCAAATTATTTTATTTGACGTTCTCTTTTCATTTCTATTTTTGGTTTACCCCTGGAATAAAAAATTTGGTCACATTTTAATTTTTACTACTTTTTTGAACAACTTATCCCCGTTAAGCTTAGCATGTATATTTATCCCCGTTAGCGTATATGGGATAGCATTTGTATGGCTAAGCGGATATAAGTTACCAACAAAACGCAACCAATGTTACATTATGTTCTTCTATGTTATGCTACGTCATGAATGATTCTGACATTATGCCCAAAAAAGTGCATCGTCCCTCTCATTGGAATTGAAAAAAATTATACCTTCTCATGGTCTTCAAACCATAGAGTAATGAATACTGCCACACAAGTATTGGAGATAATCCATTATTATTTGCAAAAACGTATCGTTCCTAGGTCAATCACCTTTACTCCTTATAAAAGATGAAATGGTGCTAAACTTGATATTTCAAACCTTTATATGCTCAAAGGAAGCTCGATAATAAATTGGGATTGCGTTTTGTCAACACTAATACGAACAAAGTTATCATAAGCAGAGACTTTGATGACTTAACACGTGGTTAGATGTAGTTGGTGAGAACGGTGGTCAATGTTTTATATTTTCCGCTGCCATGTACTTGATGGTCTTGTGAGAAAAATCGCTTCTAAACGCCGATCACACTTATTGAAAAAATTGACTTTTTACTTTGTCAGAGCTTGAACTACTGCTTGCGACCGTAGCTAATTTCCGAATTTTCGCATCATCTCCACGCATTTACCATCGTACTTCCACTATAGAAAAGAAACATAAAAGAATAAATAAAACCAAATAATGAATGTGTATAAACTCCAGTGTTTATACTTAACCTTTTTTATATTTTGTACCAAAAATTATTAATTATTTTATTTTATATATTTAAATTATTTCCTGAATTTCCTAACATTTTCTTATTGACTTGTCTGTTCTCACTTTTTTTTTATTTCTTTGGCCACATATAAATTCTCGTTACTGAGAAATTATATTTTAAGCAGGGTTAACAATCTATTTTCTTTAGATTGCCTTCACTATCTTTTAGCTAAAGATAGTACCGCAGAAATACAGTCCACTCGCTACTACTTATTTCCTATTGGGTCGATTATGGCGATTTTGATAAGGGCAACAACAGCAAGACTCTTCAGGAGATCAACTCTATTATCTCGCCGTTATCTTTCCCCGCAGCACCGCAGCTTTATTCGCCCTCCTGGTTACCTAATTTTATTCAGAATGAACGAATTCAACTTTGAATGAGTAATATTTACAGTTATAATTCATTCATATTCCTTCACTCTTCAACATGTTCCTCTTCTCTCTTTATTTCCCTTTTCTAAAATTTACTCTCTTCGTCACGACAGGGATGTTATAAATGTCATTACGATCATCAGTGATGCGATTGTCGTTTGGTACCGTAACAAGCTTTGACATAAATTCTATTTTTAAGTCTTTGTCTTCTCTTAAGTTTTCCTGTAAACCAGGTCCTGATGGTATTCCTGCCTGCATTTTGCGGGGTTGTGCATCGAGTTTTTGTTATCCCTTGACTGAAATTTTTAATAAGCTTTTGAGATTACGTCAATTTCCATCCATATAGAAAGAGTCGTATATATTACCATTATTTAAGTCTGGTGCAAAATCGAATATTTCTAACTATATGGGTATTGCTAAACTCAGTGACATTCCTAAGTTAATGGAAAAACTAGTTACTGAAAACCTTACATTTCAGGTCAAGTCAATTATCTCACCGAAACAACACGGCTTTCTCAAGGCTCGTTCTACGGCTACTAATCTACTTGAGATAACAACTCATGTTTTCTTAGGATTTGTTAAGAAAATTCAAACAGATGTAATTTACACCGAATTTAGTAAAGCATTCGAAGGGTTGATCATCGTATTTTGTTGAAGAAACTTGATCGTATGGGATTTCCTGAGAATCTCCTTCATTGGGTCAAATCTTACCTTTCTGGAAGGACACAACGTGTGATGTTTTATAATACAGTGTTCAGGGTGGTTAATGTAACATCCGGTGTTCCTTAGGGTAGTCATTTAGGCCCTTTGCTGTTTTTGTTATTCTTAAATGATCTTCCTTCTATTATCTTGCATAGTTCAATACTTATGTACGCTGATGATGTAAAGTTATATAGCAGCTGTGGCGAAACGATCAGTACAATTAGACTTCAGAATGATATTGACCGCTTTGTTAATTGGTGAAAGGCCAATTTAATGGATCTCACCCTTAAAAATTGTAAACATATGTCATTTTTTCGCTGTAATAGAATTTTATCTACCACATTTAATCATCTTGGCGTTCTATAGGAAATTGGACTTTATATCTCATATAAGCATGGTTGTCAATAGACCTAGATCTACACTTGGATTTATTAAAAGATGGGCTAAGGAATTCTCTGATCCGTACATCACTAAAAATGTATACACTTATCTAATTAGACCCTTGCCTTCTATTGTTACCGTGTACATATGCATTCCATTGAATCAGTGCAAAAACAATTTTTGTTATTCTGTCTTCGTGGATCTGGCTGGAGATGTGACAATAATTTGCCGTCGTATGAGAGTAGATTAAAACTCCTACTCTTGAGAGTAGAAGGACTATGCTTGGGGTTTCGTTTGTGTGCAGACTCTTGGATGGTGATGCTGATTTGCCATTTCTGCTTTCGAATGTCAATTTCAATGTCCCTTTTAGATTCTCTAGACACTTTTACCCAATATCTTTAAATTTCTATAGGACAAATTATGCGAATTCTTACCCTTTCCGTAGAATTTGTAATGATTACAACCAACTTCGTGATGTAGTAAATTATAATAGTGATATTGGAATGTTGTAACTTTGTATTTTGAGACATCTGAACTGAATACCCTAGTTGTCGTCTTATCGTTATTTTTTTTTATATGATCTATTTGTTATTCAGCTGATGACTTTCTGTAGCTGATACAAAATTTTTTTTTCGGGGTTGCCAACTACTGTAAATTAATCCGCCAAAGTCCGGACCTTGATGTGTATGTTTTCCCACGTTAAGGGACAGTGCCCTCTCGGCGGTAGGGGCAGGTAAGTGTGAGGCGTGGGAACGTTTGAACAAAAGGTGGCAACCATCAGGGTTCGTCGCTCACTATTAGCCCGCTATTTATAATAAAAAAATATCACGAATACGGTTGCCCAGGTGCCAACATGAAGGAGGTTGTGAGTCGGCATCCTCAACGGCACTGAGTTGCAGGGATTGAAAAGACTCCAAAACACTCTGCTCAACACATTTTAAACGTCGGTAATGAGCGCAGGCGAACTCAAAACACAAGAGTTTAATGATCGAAGATGCTCCGCACACAGAGTCAACACATAACAAAACTCTTTTGTACAATTTTTTCCTGAGCACTCAAAGATGGTGTGCACACATAAACGAGCGACACTAAAAGATTGGTAGAGAAGAAGAAGAAATATAGCTGTATATGTGTAAATATATGTATGTATGTGTTTTTTTCTCTATATGAATATTAATATGTTACTCCGTGTTTGGGTATTTTCGTTTCTCAGTGCACATATGAGTTGTGTCATCTTTATCGCACACACGACGGGAGTCAGAAAAAAGAGCAACATCGTTTTCCGACACTTAGCGAGATGTGTTTGCATGTTAACATGCTCAACGGTACAGAGTTTGTGTCACATTTACCTCTCAAACACTCTCATGAAAAGAGTTTTGCATACATTTTGTGCACATTTGTGAGTTTTTTTCAAACGCTGCTGAGTTGTACTCTGAAATAGCTGAATTTAAGCGATTTTTTTAAATTTTTCTCTTAATCCAACAACCACCATTTTCGTTGTTTTTTTATAGCCTTTTTTACACCAAAAAAACATTCCGCATTTTGAGCTGAAGATGTGAAATGCTAAAACGTGGTTTTACACTGCAGTTTCGCATATTGTCAGCTGTTGTCTAGCTCACACATTTTTCATTTTGCATTGTAAAACTGCAATATTTTCCTGCCACAAATCTATTAACATTGTTTCAGAGGCAGTATTCCACAAAGCGGGAATGGTTTTAACTAATTGGAATAATCATTTATTAATATTTTGGCAAAAATGTAGTTCATCTGTCTTCGTCCACGTACGTCTAATGTTCGAAAAAATGTACAGTACAAACAGTACTACACAACATTGCAGCTGTACACAAATGGCACCACTATTTTCCATTTGCCATCACTGACAACGAAACCACTCGACACAGTTGTCGCTACGTTCCACAACCTATTGGATACTGCCAAAATAAACAATGCTGCCTTAACTTCTCGCCATAGTTGTTTACTTTTTTTGAGTGCGGTCGGAACGAACGTTGTCGTTAACGTCGCGGGTAGTTGGAAAAAAGGTTGAAAATCTAATAAAATTGTAATTGAAATAAGAAAGCCAATAGAAGTGAGTTCACACAACAACAAGAAATGACCACAGCCGTCGAAACAAAATATACATCTGCGTGCAAAAAGAAGTTGCAATAAGTGTTAACACAAAGGAGAGCAAGCGAGCCACAAAGTTCCTACTAAATTGTGTGTGTGAAGAAAGAAAAAAAAAGAGATCCAACCAGGAAAGATTTCAGCTAGTGAAGCACAAAATTACTGAGGGATACCCAAACCTGCAAAATTGAAGACGGCACATTTAGTGAGCTAAAAAGTGAAGTTTTTCCCCAAGAGAGTGTAATAGTTAAAACCCACAGAGGAGGAGCATTAAGAAAATTATAATTATTATTAATTAGCAAAAGCTTTTAATAACTGTTACAACAAACAAATTTCCTGCAATTGGTGAGGCGAAAAAGTCATAAAAAAATTTGTTAAAACCCAAAAGCAGAAGAAGCATTTAACAAGGAAGTTCTCTATACAGAGTTTTGTGTGAAGTTTTTTCCTCTTTATTTTGTTGTTTGTGTGATACAACACCACGGCATATAAAATTTTTCCCTTATTCACCGCCGCCGCCCTTCGGTTACTGCGACTATTGCTGCTGTCGCTGCATCATACGAATACACAGAGAAAATAACAACAAGAACAATCACAACAACAACAGCAGCAGAACTACAATTTGGGCTTCATTTGATACCAACAAGAATTTTGTGTTGATACGAGACTACGCTGTCTCTGTCGCCGTCTCCTCGGACTTGACGGCTGATTCCCTTTTTCCTGCATGTGTGTGTGTGTGCGAGTGTGCATTAATGTGCGTGTGTGCTTGACTCTGACTGCCTGGTGAGAAATTGCTCCCGTTGTTGTTTTTCTGTTGTCGGTCGGTCGTGGGTTTGTTTTTCGCGTACGAGTGTGAGTTTTTGTTGTTTTCTCACAAGAAAAAACATCATCGGCATCGGCTCTGCAGCATCGCCCTCGGACGCCGTGGCTGCATAGACTGTGTGTTTTTGTATGAAATAGTGCAAAACTTGATGTATGCATGTGTGTGTGTGTATGTGTAAAACATAAAAGCCGATAAACATCCAGAATAATAAAAACAGGCCAATACGACGAAACAAAACACACTAAAAACAAAACAAACCAAAAATAAGAAAAACAAAAATTCTAAAAAGAAAATTCCGCAGAAATTCAAGGAAAACTTAAAAAAAAGGAAATTATAGAGTTTAGAAAAATTTATTTAAAAAAAGGAGTTGTTTTTCTTTAACACCCATCACAGAAAAAAAGGGAGAGTGAGAGTGTACAAAAGAGCAAGAGTTTGTGATAATTTCACACTGAGAGAAAAGAGAGTGGTGTTTGCCTTTTAAAAACTGTAAAAAGGAGAATCCCCCCCTGTACCACCCTCGAAAGGAGTTGTTGATGATTTATACATCATAGAAGAAATTAGCAGAAATACAAAGGATATCTACGATAATTTAACCAAATTTATGTGGTAAGTTTGTTGTTTAATAGTTATATACAAAATCTTGTACTGTTTTTAATAGTTAATTGGTGTTTGGGTAAAACTCGAACGATTTTTGTTGAAATTTGGTGCAGAATGTCATCGCGCATGTTAACTTCATTGATGGTGATGTTGCGTTTTCCTTTTGCCTTGTGTTTTCTCACATCCTCCTGCTCTTTTCATATGGAATTCGTTGGAGGAAAAGAGTATTATTTTGTCGTTTGCTTTATTTATGTTTCCTTCGTTATGTTTTCGCCAAACACGCCCTTTTTGTTGTTGTTTTGATACAGATTTTCTTAAGTTTTCATCTATGATTTTTTTTTGCTATTGGAAAAATGAAATTTTTGGGGAAATGTTTGATTTTTTGTTTTCTCATAGATATTTATTTGTCGTAGGTATTATTTAATTGCTTTCCCATAGCAATATCCCTGAAATGAATTTTGGAATGCATTTTATTTGTTTTGGTGATTTTTACAAATAAACAATTGGATTATTTTGAATGCGGTATTTATATTTCATTTGCTTTCATTCAAATTGGAAATATTTATCATACCTACATACCGAGACATCTATAGTTTCTATTTTCAATCCAATCATAATGATCCAGAATATTAGAGACGGCTCTTCTTTTTCAATAGTGTGTAACTTATCTTATTGCGCCTGCTGTTATTGTTTTATAAAAACAATAATTGTATATTATTCTACAAAGTAATGTTTAAAGGACTAAATATTCTATTTAGCAGTGCATAGAAAATTCATTGGAGCACATTTTTCATGTAAAGATTGATTTAATTATAGATTTGTTTTTTAATTTTGCCAAGGATTGGATATCGGAATCTTTTTTTTGGCAAGAAAGGTAATAAACTGCAAATATGCAGTCTTGTTTAATTACTTACTTAAGTTGTCCATTACAACATTCGAATGTGGTGCTTAAATTAGATGACTAAAGCATTAAAAAATTCCAAATAGTTCAGTCTTTTGCTT
The DNA here is from genome assembly GCA_964034835.1 of Muscina levida. NCBI lineage: Eukaryota > Metazoa > Arthropoda > Insecta > Diptera > Muscidae > Muscina > Muscina levida. Next base: position 83,879,141 of record OZ035884.1, read on the forward strand.
TCTGCCTGCGCTCTTCAGTTAGTCCTACCAGAGAGTTGAACGTCGGTCCATCCAACCAAGTCGATGTCATGGTTAGGCTTATCCAGCACCTTCCTTTCGACTACACCAAGATTTTGTAACGTACAAAGATGTTAATATTTGCTTATTCTATAGTGTCTTTGAAGATTTTTTTTACACTATATAGGTAAAACAATAGAGTGGGTCAATTTGTATGGTGTAAAATATGCACCAAGCGGTTATCATATTCGAAATCTGCGATCAATTCTAAGAAAATTTGCCCAAGAAACCATGTGTCAAAATTTAAAATCGAACCCCCGGCTTAGACATGTAATGACACAGCGAACTACCATGCCATTACTACACTCGGAGTCCATTATGGTACATTGCGATTATCCTGATTTACGGAAGGAGAAATATAAAGGAAAGAGTATTTTATAATAAACATAATAAAAAGTTCATTGCACGGACGAAGAGCGATAGAAGTGCCAACAAATATGTCCAGTTTGTTCTCTACTTCAACTTCATATATACAAGTAGTGAGATTACGTGGGGACACTATGGTCCTTTGCCCTTAGCCAGCTCAGACGACAATTCGGTGAGACCATCAAAGCACCATTTCCCGAGGAATTGCTTCCTTCTTCTGTGAAGAGCCGGGCAGTCGCATAACAAATGCTCAATGGTTTCAATTTCTTCCTCATCCTCAGCAGTTCGATGTTGCGGATCACAATTCCGTATATATTACACATTGGTGGTTGCACAGATGCATGCGATTGGCCCGATCTCAGTGCTGAGCCCTTCCGCGCCAGTTCATACTTCGTTTCCTAAAACGTCTCTATGTCCGGGAACCTAACAACCGAACACTATTCTCCGGCAGATTTGAGAGCGCCGTCCTACATCTGTACACTAATCTCGTCATTATAACGTTTGATACTAAAGCATTTAAGGCTGCTTTTCTGTCCACATAGATTGTGACGATCTTCTTCAAATTCCTTGCCAGCATTTTCTCCACAGGTTTCATAATAGCTCAGATCTCCGCCTGGAACATGTTGCAGTCGTCATCCAATCGGAAGTATTGCCTGAAATTGAGTTTCTCACCAATTTTCATTTTAGAACCATCAGTGAAGATGGACAGCCCCCTGAAGGGCAAGGAAGCTTTCAAATCTTTTATATCCATGTCTGTTGAACCATAACAGTATTGATGCGTGACCCGACTGCGAATGCCCCCAAAGGCAGACTTCTCGTAACCTTATTGCAATTTTAGCCGCCACAGATAGTGCATAGTACCGCATGTTCTTTAGGTTCAATTTCACCTCCAGTGCCGCTTGTGGTGTGCTTCGTCTGGCACCTGTTGTACACAGTGATGCCATTCGCTGTACACTACCCATCAGCATTAGCCCCTGGTTTTTAACAAGAAATTGGTATTAGGGAAAAAATCCACAACAATCCCCGCAACTGTCCTAAAGGGTTCAATTGTAAGCACGACCCCAGTCATTTTCCCTCCTAATATTTTTTCCAAACATACATATCCCTTCTTCAACCCCTATAGATGCTCCCATTCAGAAAACTTTTTTTTAATAAAATTTACTCCCACTGCTCTAACTGCAACGGAGTCGCACCTAGAGGTTTAAAATGTATAACCGCCTCAGTCATTTTCCGTCTTAACAAATTTTCAAGAACATACCTACTCCTCCAACTTCACCACATAAGCGAGCTCCCATGCAAAAATGTTCTAAATTTTTCAAAAATTATTGGCGCTCATACAAAAACTGCGAAAATTAAAAGCAGCAAGTGGTTATCAAAATCGTATTCTATGATAAATTATAAGATGACTTACCCAACATAACATGGTTCTAAAATCAAAATCTATCCCCTGGCTTTTAACGAGAGGATTTAAAGATTTCAAACTTCATGAGTTTTCGATTTCGATACGTTTCACACCATAATTTTATATGACTGGGGAGAATAAATCATGAGCCAAAAATGGGAGCGGTGGGGTTGAGCCAAATGTGCCCAAAGAGATGTCATATGTATGACCGGCCCCAATATTTTTGCAACCCCAAAAGTTTTCTAAGATCATATATGCCTTCTATCTTCAACCCTTTTTTATTTTTATAATTTTTTTATAAAATCTAATTCTGCTGCTCCCATGCTGCCTCCTAAAGGGGTAACATTTATAACCGACCCCACTAGTATTTACCTTGTTGTGGTTTTTCCTCTAATACGAAAAGTTTCATGTTAAAACCCGGGGTTTCGATTTTGATTTTAGACCAATGGTTTTTTGGGCAATTTTTTTTAGAATTTATCGTAGATTTCGATTTTGACAACCGCTTAGATTGACCATATTCTCTGGATATCAATATTGGAGGAATAAAGTGTCATATGCAGACGATTTAATGCAGTTATTAAACACACTGCCCCTTCTTTCAAATAGGACAATGGCTGTGGAATTAATTTTACTTAAACTTAGTTTTCTTGTGTATCCTATGAATGAGATTTTTAAGAGGTCCTTACGTTTCTCCTTCTCCCAGCGAAACCACAGGACATACGAGTTAGTCCATATCAGTTCAAACTCTTCCTTTTGATCTCTTATTCATTCGATATAACATTTGACCACCAGAGTATGCAGCTATTGCAAAATAGTTTCATACAATTTCTGTTCCCACATCCAACACTGTGCATCCCGGAAACCCGGTCGATTTGTATGGTTGCCAAAAACATACGTTGTTTGATCAATAGTTGTACACAGCATTGAATAATTTCATACATTCTTTTAATAATACAAGAAAGTCACTTCTATGGATTCAGAAGAAGACAAGTTTGCCAAACCATCAAGATTTTTTGTTTATAGTTATATGTTTTTTATACAGAGTCTTTTTATATCAAATATCTTAAATTTCTGCTACAAACAAACTACATACGAATAAAACCATAACTTGGAACACACTATGCAAACAAAGCGCAGCTAAATAAAAACACATTAAATCAATTTTTTAAGTGAACATATCTTTTATTTTGCGCCATAATGACATATATAACATAAAGACAAGAATAACCACAGAACTTTGGAATTTAACAGAGCAAAAACTTAAAGATGAGCTACACAAACTGAAACGTTGCTGCTGCCAAACCGCTACAAAGGTTTCAGCACGAATTCTTCGCCTCAAAAACAAAAAGCAAAAAAAAGCTGCAAGCATCAACAAGGTAGTAACCAACAACAGCTGTGCCATAAACTGAAACAATGCAAAAAGTATATACGAAATAAAATTAATAAAAACATAAGAGAACGATAAAAAAAACACCGTAAGATTCGTGAAAGAATCAAACCAGCAAAAGAAAAACACAAAACAAAATAATATTGAATATATTATGTATCTGTGACTATAAAGCACAGAAACGGGTTTTCTTAATTCTTCACCAACATTTTGCCGAAAAAAAGAGTACAACAAAAATAAACACCAAACAATGATAGCCCCCCAAAATGCTGAGCAATGTATAGCAAGAGATACACTCTCTTTTACCAGAGGTTTACCTGACGGTTCGAGATAATTTTATGCAGTTTGCAATTGCTATTGTGTATCTTTTTCTCTTCTCTTTGGGCTATGTGTTAACTTTTGTAAAACACTTAATGACAGATGTTAAAAGTTTGAATAATTAGTACGAAGTTATTGTTGTTTTGAGACAGACTTGTACATATGTATATCAATGCTGTTATTCGATATTTATGTGTATATGTAACATAACTACCCAGTGTGCCATGCGGATCAGGATCGGATCCGATCCTGATCCGATTCTACGGACATTTCATCCGAATCGGATTCCGGATCGGATCCGATCCGGATCCGATTTCGTTTGAAATTCCTTTTTAAAAACGGATCCGGATTTTATCCGCATTTGAATCCGATCCGGATCCGGATCGGAATCCGATTCGGATCCGAAACTGATTTCCGATCCGGATCCGAAACGGATTCCGATCCGGATCCGGATCGGACTCAAATGCGGATGAAAAACGGATCCGATTTAAAAAAGGAATTTCAAACAAAATCGGATCCGAATCGGATCCGATCCGGAAACCGATTCGGATAAAATGTCCGTAGAATCGGATCAGGATCGGATCCGATACTGATCCGCATGGCGCACAAAAACGGAAATCATGTAATGAAAGTGTTCAAAATTGACACAATTAAAAAAATTTCAGGAAAACATGTGTTTTTTGGTTACCCAAAAGATGCACGTAGGTTGTTTACTAATGACAGTAACATTAATATTATGACAAATAGTTCTATGCGAATTGAAGGCGAGCTGCAGCAGAATGTGCTTACTAACATAACCAAGATTTTTAAAATTAAAATAGGAAAACACTGTATTTTTTGCCCCTAATTCAATAAACTAAACTAATATTATGTTATATATGTTTATAGTATACAATTCAATTACAATTATATAATACTTCCTACAATAAAAAAAATAATATGAATGCATTTTCAACCAAGTTTGAGAATTTTTTCTATAATAATGATTTCACGGATTCCGTTTTGTCGGATCCGGATCTGATCAGTTTCGGATCCGACTGCGCGGATTCCGTTTTGTCGGATCCGGATCTGATCAGTTTCGGATCCGACTGCGCGGATTCCGTTTTGTCGGATCCGGATCTGATCAGTTTCGGATCCGACTGCGCGGATTCCGTTTTGTCGGATCCGATACTGATCAGTTTCGGATCCGACTGCGCGGATTCCGTTTTGTCGGATCCGATACTGATCAGTTTCGGATCCGCGTCCGCATTTGTGCACATTGGGTATATATTACTCCAAGACGGTAAACGTGGGTCAGAGATCTGCATTGAGTAAATGAGTAAGTAATTTTGAGTAAACATATTCGGTAGATAAATTGATGGGGTGCAATTGACAAAAAGTTCATTTCGAGATATTCGCTTTCAAAGTTTCAAATTCTAGGTCAAGTAATACCACTTCGAGTTTTTTCGACTAGATATCAGAACTAGTAACAAAGACTGAAATCTTCTTATGATAGTAGACAGAGTTAGTGTCAAGGAACACAACTTTATACTTATTTAAGTCTTTGGCAATTTGTATTTGTTGTACAGCCTTTTGCTTCTAACCCCCCCAATTATTTACCGCTTAACTTATCTATATGTCCCTCTATTGGAATCAGGATCAAAGGAAACACATTTTATAGCTAAGCCTGATTGAGTTTCTTAGGGTGAAACATTTTCTACAAACGTCAGTAAGCTCAACATATTATTACCGGATTTACAAAGCGTTTTCGAGGCATAAAGATATAAATTATAATTCATGTTGTCTCATAAATGAATGCATTACCGATGATTGGAATCTATTTGTTCCACGTCCGGGGTTTAAGAAAGAAGATCCAAGTGCGTGTACCAACTATGGCGGGATCAGCCTTTTACCCATCGCATACAAGGTTCTGTATAGTGTGATATGTGAAAGTCTAATGCCCATTCTAGTGAACCTGATTGGGCCTTATCTATGTGGCTTTAGACCTGGTAAATCCACGACCGACCAGTTATTCACACTACGACAAATCTTGGAAAAGACCCAAGCAATGCAGATCGACACAAACCACATCTATTCATCGAATACAAAACTGCAGTCGACAATACGATACGACGAAATTTTTAAATGTTATGGCTGAGTTTCTTTCACCTGTTCCATCCATCGGAGTTTTGGTGGACCCTTCCTGCGCCGCCTATCGAGTTTATTGCCGAAGACTTTTTGAGCCGGAACGTTTTCGTCCATTCGTACAAATTGTCCAAGCCAGCGCATTCGGTCTTTTTGAACGCGCTTGACTACATCGATGTCTTTGTACAGCTTATGATTCATTCGACGACGGTACTCGCCGAATACGACGATGCTGTAGAGCAAGACAGGTTAGCTTGGTGTGACAAACTGTCTACGTAGCGCAAAAGACCGAAGCGCTTGGAATACACTTCTACGTGCGGATAGCGATAGATAAAATTCTTTTGTTGCTCACATTAAAGAAGACCGGCCGTGGCATAGTGGTTAGATCACGCGACTACCATGCGGGAGATCGCAGGTTCAAACCTGGCTCCAATCATCTTAAAAAGAAAAAAAATAAATTAAATTTTCTTTCATTGTCGGCTCCCCTCGAATGTTGTTGACAGCAACTTCGCAGTATTAAGCGTCGATTCAATCGTCGTGTCTAGTAAAGAGCTTCTCAAACAGTGACGTTCGCATTCGTCGATAAACAAGTAGGTGCCGTTAGTTGTGAATTTAAAAATAGAAAGCGTGTCAATTCACAACAACGCGAGAAGCTTTCCCATACCTCATTCATGGGGTGCAAAGGGAAATTAAGTTAAGTTTTTTTTTTTATTAAAGAAGAAGAATGCCTGAGTTTGGTATCCCCACGAAGATTACTCGATTTTGCGTGATGACACTGACTGACATGAAGTCTTGAGTGAAAATAGGCAATAATATGACAGCCATTCTGTACCAAGCGAAACAAGGCGGTAGTCTGTCGTACGATACCATTGTCAAAGGACTGTGGAATGTTACTGCGGCCTTTACATGCATTGAGAAGCTGTCGGCAGCAGTGGGTATCGAGACAAATGAAAACAAAACGAACAAAGAGTCTATTCGTTTCGGAAACTGCAAGCACGTTGACAACTATTACTTTAAAGTGATAGATAATTTTGTCAAACAAAATTAACATTGTCGGTCTGGAAATCAAGAGTATTGATTGCAAATCTCTGCTACTATGCGCTTAGCCAGCGACTCAATGACAAAACATTCAATGATCTAACTATACCAGACTGTATGACTTGTATAACGACATCGACGTAGTCAAGCGTGTTGAAATTGACCAAATGCGCTGGCTTGGAAACGTTGTACGAATGGTTTCAAAATGCGCAGGAGTTGGAGAACAAAACTTCGTCGGATGGACCAGATAAAAGAGCTCTTATCTAAGCTTGGTTTGACGAACTATCTACGAAGTGTAAAAGATAGAAGCGCTTGGAAATCTTTTCTACATGCGGCTACTTAACAGGTCAATTGAAAATTCACCGGCCTACTATAGTAAAACACAATTTCTTCGGAAATTTTTTTTTTAATATAATTCCCTTTTAGGGTGGTACACTGATTATAGCGACCTTCCAACTTTTCGATACCAGTTTTGTAGTACGATTTGCTTCAAAATAGGCCTCAGTTTCGGTGATCACCTCTTTATTTGACGAATATTTCTTCCCAGGAGCATTCTTTTGAGATCTGAGGACAAGGAAATAGTCACTGTATGGCCAGGTCTGTAGAATACAGTGGAGGCGGATGCAATACGAAGCCCAATTCATGGATTTTTGCCATCGTTTTTACTGACTTGTTTTTGATAAAAAGAGAGTCCGCGCGGCACCCACTTTGCACAGAGCTTTCTCATACCCAAATATTCATGAATCACATAATATACACGTTCCGTTGATATCTTTAGAGTGCCTATTATTTCAATTTCAATTTACGGTCATTCAAAATCGTTTTGTGGATTTTTTTTAAAAGTTTTTATCGGTAACAACCTCTTTTGAACGTCCACAGCGTTCACCTTCTTCGGCGTTCATTTCACCACGTCTATAACTTGATTTTCCTGTAGCTTTTTCCGGAAACTCGTCATCAAGCCAAGTTTTTGCTTCAACTGTATTTTTTCCCTTTAAAAAGCAATCATTTATCAAACATGCGAAATTTCTTTTTATCCATTTTTTTCACAATAACAAAAGTTGCTTCACTCAAAATGCAAAATTATACACTCATCTTTTGATGGTTAGGGCTAACTAAAAATTCTGAACTTAATATCTAGTACCGCCATCTATGTGTTGACCTGTTATGGATGAATTGCTCTTGCGTCTGTCAAATAAGATAGAAGATGAAATGTATGTGGCTGTCGGAGATCACCCACACGAAATTGTTGCAGCAAAAAATAGTCTGCCCTGATCGGTTCTGGCACAGCTGCGATCCGGCTGGTGTAGTAGACTCTATTCGTACTAGGCTCGAATAAAGCCAAACACCTGAAAAATGTGCGTAGCAAGCGATTTTAGACCGCGTGCGAATCAGCGTTTGCTTGAATGTCTAAATAAGCCCACCCACTTCCTCCTGGAGTCACTTGGTGCGGACTCAGTGGGTGTAACCAGACACAGAAATACAAATGAAAACGATGTGAGCTGATACCAGCACCTACAATCAATAACTGATTATAAGATATATAAAGTTACGTATCAAAAACACCAACGGCGAACTTATTCCTAAATATTACTGATTTGCCCTCGTACTGCACTGAACAATGCTGTCATTTGTCATCCAAAATACAGCTACTGCATTATAAGAAAATCCATCATTTAGGTATTAATACATATATTCCCTTTGCAAGCAACTAAAAACAACAAAATGTCCAAAAGTCTTATCATCAATTTTGTTGACGACGCAAATGTCTTACTTGCGAAATAACTGATATCTAAAACAAAAACGTTGTTTTGTGGTCACTCCGAAAACAAAACAGAAAAAATGCATTTAAAATGAAAGCACCTACTGAAAAAGATAAGAAAGTTTAAAAGAACAAAAATGCTACAAATAAACACTAAAAAGTAAACATTATTAAGTTGACATAATTTTGTATTTTTATTAGCTTGTATTCATATATTTTCATTCACAATTTCATGCTTATCTTATCAAAGTAACAAACTGTAGAAATATTATGCATTTTCAGTTGAAGAGGGTCCAAAATATAAAGAAGCAGTTATTAGTCAAACAAAAAGATACCTCACAAAGTGTTTACAGCTAAAAGTTAGTAACGTATTCTGATGGATTTAAAAATCATCGAAGAACGCCATAAATACAGTGATGATGACTAAGAGCAACCGGATGACTGCTGATAAATTGAAGGCATTTTGAAAATCGCTGAATTCGAATTATTCAACTGCTGAGTCATTTCGAACGAAATTTTACGTGGAAGGTAACAGAGAATAAAGGTGCAATTTTAAATGTTTTTCAAAAATAACAAGTAATACAAGTCAGTTGTGGGGAGTTATTTTACAAAAAAGAGGTTGAAAGTTGTTATTAAAACTAAAACGCCACTCAAGTTTTTTCAATTATTTCAATTATTCTATTAATTATTTCTTTATTTTCTAAAACTACTTGAAATTAATTTGTCAACTTGGTGATTTAAATGTTTTCTCCCCTTTTTCGGTAACTTCCTTTCCTCCCTTTGCAGTGTGTTTGAAACTTTTCAATTTTCTTTCTTAGCTTTGTTTGCCGGAAATTATATCTTGTGTAAAATAGAAATGAAGATGTTGAAAATGTAGGCGAACTAAGTGAAAAATAATAATAATACCTCACTCAACACCTTTTGTATTTTTCCATTTCTTGGTGTTTTTTTTTCTCCTCTTATTTCTGTGAGGTTTTTGTGGTTGCCGGTAAACGTTGTGCGGTTTTTTCCTTCTTCCATTTGGTTTACTTTTCTTGTGTAGTACAGGTTTTATTTATTTCTTATTTTTTGTGTGTTTCCATGTAGTTGGATATGGAAGACGAGATGTAATGTATAGTGTCATTCTGTCTGAATGAATGAAAATGCATCGAGTTAAATTACAATAAACTACATATATCTGGGGGAAACTGTTGGCATAGCTAAGAAAAATTAATGAAAATTTTCGAGGGCTGTTGACAAATGTTTTAGAAAGTTATACACTGGGCTTTAGAGTCCCATGAGGCTGGTGGGTTAAATTAGGTATGGGTGAGATATGAAGATGGGGGTGATTGGAGAAAATTTTCTGCAGAGCGAAGGCTTTCTTATATGTAACAGATCAATTGAAAAGTCCCCGGTCTGACACATAGATGGCGGTACAAGAATTAAATCCATATGATTTTTAGTTAGCCCTATCATTCCTAACCGTGTATAAACTTGACAGATGTCGAATTATTAGTTTGTGAATTATAGCATTGTGAATGAAGCACCGACCGCGGCATAGTGGTTAGAACACGCGACTACCATGCGGGAGATCACAGGTTCAACTTCTGGCTCCAGTCATCTTAAAAGAAAAATTTTCTTTCATTGTCGGCTCCCCTTGAATGTTGTTGACAGCAACTTCGCAGTATAAGTGTCGAGTCAATCGGCATGTCTTGTAAGAGCTTCTCAAACAGTGACATTCGGATTCGTCGATAATCAAGTAGGTGCCGTTAGTTGTGAATCTAAAAATAGAAAGCGTGTTCATTCACAACAACGCGAGAAGCTATCCCATACCTCATTCATGGGGTGCAAAGAGAAATTAAGTTTCGTTTTTTAAGTTTTAAGAGTGAAGCCCCTTTGTTGTTGTGAAAAAAATGGATAAAAAGGAATTTCGCATGTTGATAAAATATTGCTTTTTGATGGGAAAAAATACATTTGAAGCAATAACTTGGCTTGGTGACGAGTTTTCGTACACTTCTCCAGGAAAATCAACCATCAAATAAGCACCGAAGACGGTGGACGCAGTGGACACCCAAAAGAGGTTGTTACCGACGAAAACATTAAAAAATCCACAAAATGATTTTGGATGACCGTAAATTAAAATTGAATGAAATAGCAGGCAATCTAAAGATACCAACTGAAAGTGTTCATCATAGCATTCACGAATATTTTGGTATGAGAAAACTCTGTGCAAAGTTGATGATTCGGAGAAGTGTTTGAAGATGGCATCGAAAAGTTGGAGGGCCGCAATAATCAATGTATCACCCTTGAAGGAAATATGTTGAATAACAAAAAACAAATTTTGCTTAAAAAAAGGTGTTTTACTATGGTAGGCCGGGACTTTTCAATTGACTTGTTATGTACCGATATATTTAATATTGCTTTTTAAAGATTTCTTTAAAAAAATTAGTTGCTTTTACGCCGTACCACTGCTCTGTAGACACGCAGACATCACGGATTTTAATTTTAGGCAACAAAAAGTCAGTTATCGTGGTGCGGTAGCCCTCCCCATTGATAGCCTTGTCCTGTCCCGACGAGTTTGAGTTTTCTGTCTTTGGAGATCCACAAGCATATCACAACGTCCGATAGATCACGTGTTTTTTTTCCGGCCAATCCCTCTAAATATCCGTTCAGTGGTGGCAAATTTGAGAAGGTGTAATGTTGTCAACGTTAATGCAATGCTACCACCGATGCATCTTAGAAAGTAGGTAACAGAAGTTACGGAAGCTTAACAAATCGGCTCTCTTAGTAGTTTTGGCAGGCTCAAGATATTGGGATCTTAAGCGACTGAATATCCACAATGCGCAATAAGGCGAAATATTTTTTCATCACGCTGAATTGTGTACCCGACCGACGGAAGAAAAAGACAACGACTCTAAAGATGCATTTTATCAACGCCTGAAGGAAATATATGACCGCTTCTCGCCCATGATATAAAAAATAGTTCTGAGAGATTTTAATGCCGATGCACTTTTTTTAAGGGACGATGCACTTAGTTCAGCAGTAGGAAAATTCAGTCTACACAACAACCCCTTCGATAACGGATTCAGACAGGTTAGCTTCGCGTTGGCGAGAAACATAGTAGTGAGTGGAACCAGATTCCTGAAGATTCTACAAGGCAACCTGGATATCTCAACAGTTGTGAAAGCACATGTGATGCTCGGGTCAAGTACTGACTCGGATCATCACCAAGTTCCTACCAAGATACTTACGCGAATAAGTAGTGTTTAAAATGCTCGTAACCAAACGAAAAGCTGCATACCACTGAGACAGCCAATGTCTAATCCAACCAATTTTCTCAATGACTGCAAACAATAATGTAGATAAGATAAGCCCCAAAACGATGAAGAATGTCGCGTATTGTCTAAGGAAATGGATGCTGCATACAAGACAATGGTAATGCGTATTGTGACTGATAGATGCAATGAAAAGATGAAGGAAACGAAACTCCTCTTCAGGCGGACAAAGCGTCTATGGAAAAAAAGAGAGAGCCGGGATATCGAAGAGTACAGCGACAGAGTTAAAGATCGAATTCTCTACTAAAAGATTAAAAGCAAAGGTTTTAGAACATGGATCCCAACCTGTAAGGACAAAGAAGGAAATCTGGGCTGCAAGTATGAAAGCAACATTTTTATACTCTGCTCGTTTCCGAAGGTAGCTTATGGGACGAAATCACGCAAATTATCGACGAAGGAGTAGATTGTAGGCAAAAAAACTGTCAGGGCAAAAGTCTGTCCTGCGATATTTTTAACATCTTAATGGAGGTAATCATTAGGAGGGCTTCAGTAAAGGAAACCAGTCGCGTATGCGGTAGTCGACAGAAGTGGAACGCTGCGTGAAAGTTGACAAGTTTTATTTTGAAGTGGTAAATGATGTTGTCTTCCTTGGCTTCGCCGTGTACAAAAATAATATTGTGATCCTGGAAATCAAGAGACAAATAAAGATCTCAAATCTCTGCTACTATGCGCTAAGCAAGCGTTTTAAGGATAAAGCCCTCTCACTCGACGAACAAAGATCCAACTGTAGACTGATCCTAAAAGTCTTGTTCTACAGCTCTGATTCCTGTGTAATGACACAAGCGGTCCAATGTATTTTGAGATTCTTCGAGACAAAAATATTTCGCAAAATATTTTGACCCATCATCGCTAACGGCGAGTACCATCGTCAGATGAACCATGAGCTCTATGAGATATATAACGACAAGCGCGTTTAAATAGACCGAATGCTTGGACAGGCTTAGACACATTGTACGAATGAATGACCGAAGACCGAAGCGTTTGTAATACTTTTCTACGTGCGGCTACTGATGGGTGAATTTCTGCCGAATAAAATGAAGAGCAGGACAATGATGGAATGTTGGGCTGGAAAGGTCTATGATGCACATAACACAGTTCAACATATGATTTTGGGACTCAATTATGAGACTGCACGTGAAAGTAGCCCCAAAAAGAAAAAGTTCTGCATCATTCGTTTTGTCAAGTTACATGCCATAATAATTTATATCGATTTGAAGTTAGTAAGTATCGTATAGGGTAATTTGTCACGTTTAAGGCCCTTTTGTTTGACATAACATAAATACTATATGGTGGCGTATGATTATCATATGTAATATTTCACGTAAATCATACGCCACGGAGTACAATAGTTTTATTGTAACTGCTACAAAATTAACCCAGTTCAAAATCTTTTGATGACTGAAAAAGTGAAACTGTTGCTTATGTAGGGAAACGTTATATGCACCGATTAAAGGAATTGCAATTATTATGAGCTTAAATCGTGATTAAAGAGCTAACAAAAGAGCTTAAAACGTGACAAATTCCCCTATACGATACTTACTAACTTCAAATCGATATTATTATGGCATGTAACTTGACAAAACAAATGATGCAGAACTTTTTCCGTTTGGGACTACTTTCACTTGCAGTTCTCAGAATTGAGTCCCAAATCAATGAGCTGAAAAATATTGTACTGTGTAATATGTTGTGACAAGTGCTTGAAAAACATTTTTCACTAAACGCTGATTTTTCGAATACAGCAGACAAATATGAAGTCGTGACGATAATTGTGCATGAAATGTCGGACAATACTGAATAAAAATAAGACAATAACAAGACACTAGTCACGCATAATTTGTAAGAAAACCGCTTCACAATAGTCGTGCTTAATCTGTATGAAAAAAATATAACCTCTAAATGAATCACAATTTATAATATCAACTTGATGTTTATTTGACGTTCTGATGATGTTAGTTTCATGACAAATTATCGAATAACACTGAATTAAGATAAGATGACAGCTTCACACAAGTTACGATCTATAAAATAGAAATGATAAGCGGAGACTTATAATGAACATGTCACGGGATTCGCATCATCCTTGTTCTGATCGTTTAGCCAATTTTAATTATTATTTGATAGACTAACATAACATTGATAAGTAAAACCTTTAAATGAATCACTCTCTATAAAAATATTAAATTAATAGTTATTCGATTTATTGATGTGTACATAATATTTACATTTTTAGAAATAGTAAAGATATCTGCATTTTAATATTTATCCGAAACAAAATTTTAACTTAAGCCAGAACCAACCGGCATAACGTTAACAACACAAATTGAGGAGTTCCCTCTTATTTCCTACATGTTACGCAAATATCGCCAGCTTCCGTTTTATTCAAATATACATTACTATATTATTTTATTACATTGCTATCTAATATTCTCGTAATAAACCAATATACATGATTTGTCATTATGGGTCAATTACTCACCGACTCACCGGTTCACAACACAATTCAAGGTCTATTATTTATATTACTAATCAATAGTCACACAGTCTGTTATTGCCTTGCCACGAACATAAAATATTTCCTGGATGACTAAATAATGTGTTGGGATGAATGCCGTAGAAACAACAACAATAACTGCGAGGGAAATGTATACACTTAAAAAGAATTCCAAGTATTCCTGGTATCCAAAATAATAAAAATTTGTTAATTCATTTCAATACTAAATTTCCTTTGTTTTTACGTAATAAAATTCTAAATTTCCTCAAAAAAAATGTTAGCATTTTCTACATTAACATACATTAATACTACATTTAGGTATCGACGGAACGCAACGATTCGATTATGAAATTGATTATTTACACAAATTTCATATTTAAGCAAAACACGTAGCGCACGCATCCGTGTCTCAAGTACGGACGACTGTGTGACGACGTCTTCTTTCCCCTTCCATATACGAAATCATGAATGAATAAAATACAATGCGTATACCTCATTCATCTATTTTGTGTCAGAGATATTGCCGGTCTTGGCATACGACCAAACAAGAACCGGCTTTTTTTATGAGTGAAACAAATACAATATTTTTTTTAAAATGAAAGAAACGTTAAAAATGCTTTATAAATTATTCAAAAACTTTGTTATTTACTTGGTTGCGATCGATTAATATAGAAGGGGTAAAACACTGAACATTTGTGTGAACTCGTGATGCCCATTGAGAAAAATTATGGAGAAATGTAAATTTTGGGTAAATACTTAGTAGTGGCAGGTGTGGCTAATACAGTAGCACAGTTTTGACGTGTAGCCAAGAGGCAATTAAACTTAAACAAAAAATTAATTAATCGGTAGATTGCGGATAATGTAGTTAAGCGTTGTCGAAACCGCTGTAAATCGAGAGACAATCCTATCAAAATAGGCAAAATGTAGAACAAAAAGTTGAAATAATAGTTTTGGCTGTATTAAAAAATAAATTTTGTTGATTGAATTTGGTTTTGCCAGAATTAATTAATTTGCTCCACAATTATCTGAAAATACTAATATGGAAAAATATAAAATAGGGCCGTCGCTGGTTTTGCGGTCTATGATGGCCCAATTAAGGTGATTTTTTTAGCGACATCCTTATACAATCTTTGTAGAGTCCGTGCAGGATTAAATTTGGATCTTTCAGATGTCGAAAGGGATCTGCCTCTTATGCGCCATTTCGGATGACTCTCGTCTATTTTTGGCATCCTCCGCAGGAGGTATGTTACATTTTAACCCCTCAATGCAAATTGGAGAGAAATCTTTTCCTGTTCCGTGAGCTCTTCGACCGATTTGTCAACGAGCCGATTAATTATTCTATAACCGAAACGCCTGGCTATGAAGACCGTTTTGGAAGGTTTTGTTGTGCCTAGGGGGGGGGGGAAGGAATAGATGTCAAGGTTGTTAAGGCAGGAGGAGGTGCTTCGGAGAGAATCAAATTATTTAATGTATTTTCTCCTTGCTTAGCTTTTTGCACTGAGGAATCCTCAGCACCTGAAGCAGGGGTTTCTGCAGGATTACAACCCATCAGGGCTTTGGGTGACTGGTACCTCAACTGTTTTCGAAGAACCACATTGTACCTGTCTTAGGTTATGACCGCCTTTCGGCTGTGTCGGTTTTGTTTTTAGATCTAGATCGACTAGCACTCCAATAGATGAGGCCTCAATGCCAGGCAACATATTATAGCCTGAAAACGACGTTGTAGTAATTGAGTCTCCGGAGATTATAAAGCTCTTAATCGGATACGCAGGGCATGATTTTTTCGAATATTTTGGCGAAAATAAGCCTTTGCACTGCAGGTATGACGTTCCTTTGGAGACAGATGCATAAGTTTAGCCGCTCACTGTGAAGACAGACGCTGATGGTTTTTAAAATAACTGACCATAGTCCTTTAGAAGTATAGACGATAGACCTCTTAAGGTTAAACGGGCGTATGTCTCTTAGCAGCTTCCACTGTGGAGAAACAGGTGCTAAGAGATAAGGGAGGTGTATTTCTTAGTTCGTTCTTAGTACAGACTCCACTGGCATTCGAGACTAAAAATTGGCAAATGTTTTCCTTAAAATTTGTCATGTCATAACGTTTCTGGATCGGTGTTTATTCCCCATTAAAAAGCAATGGTTTATAAACACATTAAAAACAGATTCCATAGTTTTGGATGACCTGTAGAGCAGAGAACTGCAGCGATTCACCGCCACAATAAGTGCACAGTTCCAACGCACAGTCTATCGTGCAAAACTGTGTCTCTGACACAGTGTCCCATATACACAGTATGTCGCGGACTTCTGTGTCAGTGACACATCAAGGCATACTATCCTGAAGTTATCGCACATTGTGCGAGCACAGATTGTAAACAAATGATCGGAGCAATCACAGCACACCAAGTGAATTCATGCTCTCAGTGTTAGTACTAACATAGTGTGTCATACACACAGTATATCGTGGACAACTGTGTCTGTGGCACATAGACGAATACTGCCTTGTCCTGCAAGGATTGCAACCATATGGTGGGAACAAACACAGCACACAGTGTATTAATGTTCTCAGTATTTGTAGTTTCGCAATCGACTCTCTTATTAACGTGTATTTTTTTATTGTGTTTGAACAAAAACAACAATTTATTCATTTAAGCTCCTGCATATTGTGTCAGTGCCACCGCAACAGCAACATAAACTGTGTCGGTACCACCGCAACAGAAACCAAACTATGTAGTTATGAATGGTGACCAAAAATTAATGTACTCACAAGACAGTGTGTGGCAGCAACACTGTGCGATCTTGATTGATTGAGTATAATAATGCCTGTCAATAATCTTACAGTTAAGGGTTGCTGTGTGACCGACACAGACAATTCTGTGTGTTTACAGCAAGTACCAAAATTGGATATTTACGTGTATTTTTTTGTTGTGTTTGAACAAAAATAACAATTAATTCATTAAAGCTCCTGCTGTACACTTGTTACACATACTGTGTTAGTGTCACCGCCACCGCAACAGCAACCAAACTGTGTAGTTATGAATGGTGACCAAAAACTGATGCACTCACGAGACATGACAGTTTGTGGCAAAAACACTGCGCTCTTGATTGCTATCATATAATAATGTGTGTCAATGATCGTACAGTTAAGGGTTGCAGTGTGATCCACACAGAAATTTTTATTTGTCTACAGAAAGTACCAAAATTTCTGAGTTTGCCGATTTTTGCTGTAGAGTATGTGTCGAAATGTCATGAAATTTACAGACATTGGTACTGTCTCTTACAAATCATATTTACTTATCTGTGTGACATACATCAAACTTATTGAGTAATATGTTCCAGGAAACCCAGCTTTGTTTTTTCAAAAATATTGTCTTAAATTAATTCCTTTTTTAACTTTGTTTGTATTCTCTGTGGCCTACTCATTGGCGCACGGCAGACAACGCCACGCTGTTTATTGAAAATTTATCAGGAAATAATTGAGAAATATTGAAAATTAATGATATTTGATATTCTTTGAATTTTCCTCCCATAGCCTGACACACATAATTCCACCACCATCACCTACCTCTCACTCTCTCTTCAGTCACCGCGAGTGAACAAGTGAGTAAGTGAGTGAGTGACTCTTCCCGTCTGGCTCGAGGTTATAAAGAAAAACAAATTGTTGGCTTATTGTGCAGCTGTCTGTCGGACCTAAACAACAAAACGTGTTATACGCCGAGTAAACTAACACACAATCGATGACATACACTACGTCATATCTATAGATACAATAACAAACATGTAGGTTTGTGTATTATCGTTAATGTTATTAAGACGCTCCAAATTGTTTTATAACTCTTGTGTGAGCTAGGAGAAAAAATAGGTCACGTTGAAGCCAGTGAAGACATGATAATGATAGATGTAGCGAAATAACATGTTATTAATGAGCTTTAGATGGTTATGAAAAATGGTTAAGATTATGTTTAGAGACGAAAATGTTTGTTAACTCAATGTTCTTGGGCATATAGTACCTAAATGAACAATTCTGATAAACAGAATAGTTTTGATTGTCTCTTTTCAAGATATGAGCATAAAGATATCGATCTCCATTCATATCGATGCCAAACAGAGCGATTTTTCGCGGCCCTTTGCAGCAGAATAGCTATACAGTCCTAAATCGAATCTGACTACTGTAATGTTGAATCACAAGATGTTTAAAATCACGCTTATTTCCTTGTCTTAAACATGAAAAGCCAAATTTAAGTAAAGTTTTATAAAAATTAGTAATTTTTAGTTGAAAATATAAAATAAAATTTAATTACTTTGAATACATATTCTATAATCTTGCACCCCGATCCTCCTTTATACTGTCTGCTGTCTTAAATCGTTGGCTGACAATTTATTATTTATTTCCATTTCAATTCTCTACTCGTTCTCTACTCACACAAGCTGTCAAATCTGGTAAGCTTGTACTACAATATTATGATTTAGTTTTATTCTATCATATTTTGTATTTTCCGTTGTATCTTTTTCTCTTCTCAGCTTCAAGTGATGGTATTAAATACATATAAATCTACTTAAGTAGCTTAACTTTGAATTTGCATAAACGGCAGAATGTCTGACTACTGACTGTGATTGTGCAGTGTTTGGTAGGTTCGCTGGGTCGCTCAACGCCTATCTATCTGCCTGCCTCAGAGAGATTCTTGACTGACTTTGACTTTGTCGGGTATGGTGTAAACTGAGATTTATCGACGAAAAAAAAAAACAACAACAGCGACGAACTAATTCTACATTAAGTTGAAAACTTAACAAACAAAGTGATGAATAAGCAGAAAATCGTAAAACAAAAAACATTAAATGCGATACATTTTTGTGTGTGTGTCTCAATTTGCTACGTAACAAATTCCTCGGTAATTGCAACAAAGTCTGGCGTGATACTAATTCTGCTGACATACACGTGTAGCACAGCAATTGCTTCAATTTAGTTTCGCTCACAATTTTCTAGGAAGAATGTGATGGAATTGCTATGATATGGAGCATGGGAAAATTTCTGGTGGTGTTTTGAAATTATAGCGGCGATCAAATTTTTGCATAAAGAATTTGGGCTAGAAAAGAATTCTTCAGATATATTCTTATTTCTGGAATGATTCTTTCTAACAGAATGAAGTATTTACGTTAATTCCTTAAAATGGAAGTAGATTTTGGATTTGGATGGATTTTCGTATTTAGTAATTTTTTTGGTCAATTCTCTCCAACAAAATTATTCTGATCGATCATTCTTAATAAAAAAAATATTATCTTTTATATGAAAATGTTTTATATTTTTAGATTTTTAAATTTTTATATTTTTATATTTTTAAATTTTTAGATTTTTATATTTTTATGTTTTTAAATTTTTATATTTTTATGTTTTTAAATTTTTATATTTTTAGATTTTTATACTCTTTTTACATTCTAACGCTTACCGCATTTTCCATTGTAATCGAACGTTAGCATTTCAATTCGGCCGTTTTTTTAAAACAGCAGCCAGACTATGAAATGTTTTGTAGCATTTCAATTGTTTCACGCATCAGATTAATTTACACAAATCGAATTATAAATCGAAAATTTTCTTACACATCTCATCTGGTCGCCGATATTATTGGCTGTGCAAAGAGACGCGAAACATTTCTTTCGAAGATTAAGCCAGCTGATGGTAAACAATACACTTTGTTATATCAACAAAAATGAAAATAATAAATATTATGACTATGACGTTTGTAAACAATTAACGATTTAATGGCTGAACGTGTAAATGTTTTTGTAATTCATTTAACAAGAGAATCTATTAGAGATTGTAATTGATTTTAGACTATAACGAAACCAAGTGTTTGTTTGATTGTAATGGTTTGCTGCTAGTACTACGTCGCTGACTTCATACAGCTCATGATTCATTCGATGACAGTACTCGTAGTTAAAGATCATAGGTCCAAATATTTTGCGAAGTATTTTTTTCGGAAACTACTAGAACAGATTCATTCACTTGTGTCATTACCCAGGATTCTGCACCAGACCCACTTCAGCCGACTTTTCAATACTCGTAGTTAAAGATCATGGATCCAAATATCCATGTATTTTCCAAAGTATTTTTCTCGGAGACTTCTAGAACTAGACTTCTCAATGCTTGAAAAGGCTGCAGTAACATCCCGCAGTCCTAAGCATATCATATATATATATATCAACCGCATAAGTCTCGCTTGTGCAGTAAAAGGGCTCTGTCAGATTTTTGGATATTTTCACATAAAGCTTCGAGTTAGTCAGCGTCATTCGGCATAGTCTTAAGTGTCGATCTGCTTTTTCTGAGCCTTCCACAGGAATTTACGTACCGTGGGTATCTGCTCGGTCGTGGATTTACTAGGTCTAATGCCGCATTGATAAGGTCTAATCAAGTTCGTTTAGATGGGGTTTAGTCTTTTACAAAATACACAAGACATGTCTTTGTATGCCTAGGATCACCTTTCTTAAGTACACCACATAGAACACTCTGATTCCAATGAACGGCAGTCGCCGGTATTCGCAGCTTAATTAACTTTTTAGCAGTGTTATTGCCATACAGTCTTCTAATTCTTCGTCGATGACTAACTTGTATTCGTCACTTGCGCTTTGAAAAATAAGCAATGCACTAAAATGTTGCAGCGTACTCTGCGTACCTAAGACCCTTGTACCAAAATATATACCTTTTGTGGCACAGGCCACCATAAACTGCAGTGGCATTATGAGAATATCATTCTGCTAACTTCTTTCAAAAACCCTTGGTCTTGAGCTTGAGATAAATTCAAAGTCAATGTTAAATATAAAAGTATATTAATATGTATAAAAACATAAAAATATAAAAATATAAAAATATAAAAATATAAAAATATAAAAATATAAAAATATAAAATTATAAAAATATAAAAATATAAAAATATAAAAATATAAAAATATAAAAATATAAAAATATAAAAATATAAAAATATAAAAATATAAAAATATAAAAATATAAAAATATAAAAATATAAAAATATAAAAATATAAAAATATAAAAATGTAAAAATATAAAAATATAAATATGTCACTGGAGATACTATTGCCATGGCTGGAGGCTATTTTTAACGGCTGTGTGAAATTATCCTACCTGCCAATACGATGGTGAACGGCAAAGGTGGTCTTCATCCCAAAGGCGGGAAAGCTGTCACACACCAAAGCGAAGGACTTTAGACCTATAAGTCTTACTTCATTCCTTTTGAAAAACCGTAAGAGAATCATGGACGACATTATCAAAAATTCAATCGGCCCGAATCTCCTTTCGAATGCTCAGCATGCCTACACAAAGGGGATATCGACAGAAACCGCACTCCATGTACTATTGTATCTCATAGAGAAATCGTTAGATAAGAAAGAATTTTTTCTAGGGGGAGTATTATCGCCGCTATTGTGGAATTTTGCCGTCAACGACGTTCTCAAACGGTTGGAGTCGGAAGGATGCACAGTAGTAGCGTATGCAGATGATATAGCACTCTGCGTCTCTGGGGGAAGTTTATCTTGTCTCGAACAAAGGATGAAGGACTATATCAACATCCTGGCAAACTGGTGTGCCAGTAGAGGACTTAATGCGAACCCTGACAAAGCAGAACTGGTGCTTTTCAGTCGGAAACAGAAATCGCCCGCTACATCCAACATCTATCTGGGCAACAAACAACTCAACTTCTCCGATACGGCGAACTACCTGGGCCTTATTTTAGACAGGAAGCTTAATTGGAGACAGAACATTGAAAGCAGATCCAACAAAGCACTCATAGCTTTATATACATGTCGTAAAGCTATAGGCAAAACATGGGAATTTAAACCCAAGGTAACACTCTGGATTTACAATGCTATAGTGAAGCCAATACTACAATATGGCTCTATAGTTTGGTGGTACGCGCTCGACAAGAAGAGCAAATTCAAACAATTGGATCGTGTTCAACGGTCCTCTTGTCTCCTGATAACCGG
Organism: Muscina levida; assembly: GCA_964034835.1. Lineage (NCBI taxonomy): Eukaryota > Metazoa > Arthropoda > Insecta > Diptera > Muscidae > Muscina > Muscina levida. The sequence goes on from OZ035884.1 coordinate 83,901,386, forward strand.
ATGTATGAGATCGACCCCCTCTAAGGCTCTCTACACGATACTCAATCTACTACCACCTGATCTGAGCTGCAAATGCTCCGCTCTCAAATCGGCTATTCGACTAAACGAGATTGATCATTGGGATCGTTCCATCGGACATTCAAAGATCCTGAACCGTATCAACATCTCACTCGAAACTGACTACGTGCTAAATACACGGAAATCAAACGTTCTATACGAAACTAGAACGCCCTCCAGAAAGGAGTGGGCAGAGAACGAGAACGCAATGTATGGACCAATAAACATCTTTACCGATGGGTCCAAACAGGATGACAAGGTCGGCTATGGTATCTACTCCGCGGATCTGGGCCTAAATATAAGATCGAGAATTCCAGACTTCTGCAGCGTTTTCCAAGCGGAAATACTTGCTATTAAACGAGCCGCGGACGTGATCAACGTGAGGAAGATATCACAGGAGGATATTCTCCTGTTCACGGATAGTCTAGCGGCGGTAAACTCGTTGAAGTCCCGTGACATCAAATCGAAAGTGGTCAGTGCCTGTCGGAAATCTCTTAACGAGATATCCAGGAATAACAGAGTTCTGGTTACGTGGATTCCCGGACACAGCGGAATCGAGGGCAACTGTAGAGCGGATGAAGAGGCCAGACAGGGCTCAGCCCTGCAGGAAAGCGACGTTGAACACGTAGCACTTCGCCCTATATCCACCTGTAAAAGTACCATTGGATATCTAACGTTTAGAATTGCAAACGACAGATGGAAGAATGAAGAAACCTGTAAAAATATAAAAATATAAAATATAAAAAATATAAAAAATATAAAAAATATAAAAAATATAAAAAATATAAAAAATATAAAAAATATAAAAAATATAAAAAATATAAAAAATATAAAAAATATAAAAAATATAAAAAATATAAAAAATATAAAAAATATAAAAAATATAAAAAATATAAAAAATATAAAAAATATAAAAAATATAAAAAATATAAAAAATATAAAAAATATAAAAAATATAAAAAATATAAAAAATATAAAAAATATAAAAAATATAAAAAATATAAAAAATATAAAAAATATAAAAAATATGAAAAAAATAAAAAATATAAAAAATATAAAAATAAATAAAATTATCTAAATCTATGAATATAAAAATATCAAAATATGAATATATAAAAGTAAAAAAATATAATTTTTTTTATAATTTTATTATAGGCTTCATAAATTTTAACGGCATTTTTATGTTCCATATTTCTTTACGTTTTTTTGCATTTATTTGTTAATATAGAATCTTAGCGTTTGTGTCGTAATAGAGTTTTTATTTTGATCCGATAATCATTTAAAATTTTTTTTTTAATTGTAAATTTATTTTATTTTGTATTTAATATTTTTTAGTTTTTGTAGTTATTATATATAAAATGTTTTTAATTATTTTATTTATATTCATTTAAATTTTATTAGCATTTTCTTTATATATATTTTTTATTTTTTTTCTTAAATGTATTTAATATTTAAAGTAATTGAATTAATTAACACTTATTGATATCATCTAATTGTTATTTCCTTTTCTCTTTTTAGGTAAGTGCCAAAAGAATTTTTTATTTCTGACACACTTTTACGAGTTCTAAAGGTAAGATTTATTATACTGTTCTTAACATAATGTTCTTATTGATCCAAGATCGAATATGCATATGAATGACGCGACGAAGATTGTCCTTAGAATAATTTCCAGACTCAAGGACAGTGTTGATATTAATAACTTATCGTCGATAAACAAGTAGGTGCCGTTAGTTGTGAATCTTAAAATAGAGAGCGTCTTAATTTACAACAACGCGAGAATCTATCCCATACCTCATTCATGAGGTGTAAAAATAACATAGATAAATAGATAACTTATCTTGCCTAAGTATCAAAATTTCGTTTTCATCAAGAACTCAGAATTGTGTCATAAATTAGGGCCTGATTTGAATTTATGTTCGAATTAATAAACATATTATGGCATTTTTAACATGTAAGTGGCTGATTGTACCATTATTCGAATTCCATATCAATCATCAACATTACTTTCATAGTGGGTCCACTCGATGTTGTTGACAACCATTGACATATGTAGTAAAATCTTGTCAAACAGCTGACATTCGAAATCGTTGTTAAAATGTAGGTCCCACTGTGTGTGTTTCTAAATATAGAAGCTTGTTAATTTACAAAAAAATTTTTATGGAAATAGTGTTGTGACTTTGTCATCCCGACAAAATTTCCTACTAGTTCGCTTTGTACCATTTAACATCAGAGACTCAACTTTGATTTACGTATAAAAGTCATAAAAATTGATTCATACGCCTGAAGAGGTCACTGGTTCAACGATAATTAATTAATAAAATTATAATGATGTGGGCAACATGGCTGTGCACACACACACACACGATCACCCTTTTCACCAAAACAATAAAATTAACAGCAAATCTTTGCCTACCAATGAAATGATCACGTTGAATCTTATGTTGAACTTCAATGCAATTATATACATACATACATACGTATGAATCTCTTCTCATATGGGTGTTCCCCAAAAAAACATAAACAACAACGACAACAAGTCCAGCATTTCCATTAAAAAGTCATTTTTTATAATCTCTTCATCGTTGTCTCCCTTGACACTCTCTTCACTCCTACTTTTGTTACCCCATCACTAATCGTAACTTTGGTCAATTTATGACACATACGAAAATATTTCCGACTTTTTTTTTTTTGATATTGTTGGTGGTTTGATTGAGAGGGCTCACATCCCGCATAAATGCTTACGCCATGAGTCATATGACTAGTGATGGACCGGTGCTCATCTTCCCATTGACTTTAGGGATAGGAATGCTGACGCTGTTGCATCTTGGCACTTTACATTGTGGGAAGTGCGCTAAAAGAATTTAGATCGGCTGGGATTGTGAGTAGGGGGATATTAATCTATTGTTGTTGTTGCTGACGCTGTTGTTGTTTTGTATTTGGCTGTGGGTTTTGTGCTGCCGTTGTTGTCCATTTAGTTTTAATGTTGTTGACTTGTTCTGTTGTTGTTGCGGCTGAAGTTGTCACAATTTATGCGTTTATTCACATTTCGTAGGATTTGCTCGGTTGTCGGGATGAATGTCCATTATTGTTGGAACCTTTATTGTCCTCGTTGTTGTTGTTGTAGTTGACAACCCCGACTTATAAACTATATACATTTTTCATAATGATAAAAGCCGTGTGCGTCAGCCGTTGCAAAGTGAGACGCCAACTGCAATGGAACGCGTTTTGCCATAGTTTGACTTTGCAACAACGCAATGTGGAGGATGATGATGACAATGATGATGATGATGACGACCAGGATGATGAAGATAAAGATGACGAGGATAATGATGATGATCATGATGACGTTTATAATGCTATATAGGCGATGAGAATAGCGATGATGATGGTATTATGTATAATTATGATGTCGAGATGATTTGCAATGATGATTTGGGTTTGGTGTAAATGCCCATTGCTCTGGAGCACATTGCACTCTGTGTTTGCGTCATAGGGGAGTGGCGGACAACGGACTCGTTGCTTTTCCTGTTAAAAATTTTATGAGGATATTAAAAAGGAAGTGCTGGATTTTTCACTCAGTGTTTGAGTTTGTATGTCAAACAAAATTGTTTTAATTAATTTAGTCAACAAAGTACAATGTGTATGAGCAGGAGAATAATTTGAATAAAACGAATGTTTAAAGCTCGCAACGAAATTTAGTATGTTTTACATTTATAAATATTTGTATTACAAATTTAGTTATACAAGAGTTTTAATGCAACGCAAATCTAACAATAGATTTTGTTGTGGAGGAAAATTTGCTTAAGTTAAATACACTTAGGTTAGTGCTTTAACCAAAGGACTAGAAGAAATATATTAAACAAAAAAAATATAATAATTTTGGTATTATAATATATTTTCTAAATAAAAATATAATTTTATTTAAAAAAAATGTAATTTTATTTAAAAAAAATATAATTTTTTTAGTATATATAATTTTTTTGTAAATATAAAAAAATAATAAAAATTATATTTTAAATATATTTTTTTAAAGTAAAATTATATATTTTTTTAAAATATAATTATAAAATTATATTATTTTATTTAAATAAAATAAAATTATATTTTTTTAAGTATTATATTTTTTTAAATTAAATTATATATTAATATATAAATTATTTAAAAGATTATATTATTAAAAAAAAAAATAATATTTTATTGTAATTCAAAATATAATATTATTTAAAAAAAATATAATATTTAAACAAAATATAATATAAAAAAAATATAATTTGAATTAAAAAAAATATAGTTTTATTTTAAAAAAATGTTAGTTTTTTTTTTTAAAAATATATTAGTTTTTTTTTGTTTTAGGACAAAATTAAATTTTTTTAAATAAAATTATATTTTTTTTAACTAAAGTTGTATTTTTATATTAAATAAAATTATATTTTTTTATCGAATAAAATTATATATATTTTTTTAAATAAAATTATATATATTTTTTTAAATAAAATTATATTTTTTTAAATTATATTATATTTTTATTATAAAATAAAATTTTATTTTTATTTAAACAAACATATTTTAATACCAATATTTTTTGATTATTTATTTTGTTTGATATATTTTTTTCTCGTTTAATGATAAAAACACAAACCTTGGTGTATTTCACTATTTTAAAACAAAATATAATTTTATTTGAAAAAAAAAATTATTTTATTTTATAAAATAATATTCGTGGTGTATATAGAATTATATACAAAATAAATTATATATACATTTATGTATATGTTATATATTTTTCATACACAAATTTTTTGGAGACATAAAATTTTTTTTAAAAAAATATTTTTTTTATTTTGTATATAAAAAAAGAAATGTACATAATTTTTTATTGTGGAATTAGCAGTTCTAATATTTGATTCAAAATTTCAAAAAACTTAACAACAACAACAACCGACAAATATTTTCTTTATTAAATATTATGTTTTTTTTCATGTTTTTGCCAACTCGTCGTTCCGAAGTTATCTTCACGTATCTCCAGAAAATTTTTTTGTGGGAAATTGGTTCTAAAGTTTCAAAACTTAATACAAAAAAAGTTGTGTGAAAAAAGTATTCCAATATTTTTGTCAGAAGTAGTGCTTGAAATTCTACATATATTAGTGTAAAAAAAACCATAGCCATGGAAACTATTTTCCGAGTTATAGCTATTTTTACATCAAATTATTTTGTCACATTTTGTTGTATACGCCACTTTTTGGGAAATATTTATTTTTTTATGGCACATACGTGAAAATAACATGAAAACCCGCGTTTATACGTTTTTACTCCGAAATTATCTTCACGTATATCCACTATACATTCAGTAAGTTTCAAGTAGGCAATTGATCAATAACAACGTGAAACATTTGCGCATTCTGTGCAACGTGGTACTAAATTTTACCGAAATGGGTTATAAAGTCATTAGAATAGAAATATATATATGTATCGTCACCTGGAATGTAAAAAAAGCGAAACCCACATTTTCATAATTTTAGAGGAGAAGCAAAAAACTTTATAACATGAAAAGTATTAAATTTTTGGACACGAATTACTCACAGATTCGCTTAAGATCAACAATTTCTTTAAATATTTTTGAAAATTTTTTTTTTTTAGAATTTCTGAATTTGTTTGTGTTAGTCTTCTTTGATTGTTTATGCAATAAAACCGTTATTTTTCACCTTTGACGGGACGTGTAGAATCGCCTTGTATGCCATATTTAATCCAAAAAAGAATTTTTAATATTTTGAATTTACGGTTTTCGCATTTCCATTGATGGTATGTCGAATTGTTTGTTTTGAAAAATTTTATTGATAACACACTGCTACAGTATGGAAAAAAAATTAAGGAAATTGGAGGAGTGACATGTTGTAAGTGTGATTAAGAACAACATGTATCTGTAACCCATATTTCGATAACACCCTCAAATACCTGAATTACGGGTAAAAACCCGGTCTCCACTTCAGGGCTTATAACTCAGTCAATTTTTAACCGTGTTTAGTTGCTTTAATGTTCTGAAAAGATGAAGAGACTACTGTCTTTCAAACGATGTATATATTTAAATAAATAACTTGTCAGATATGTCTGTGTTTGCCTTGAAACCGCAAACTTGTAGGATTTGAAAGTGACGTTCTTCGAAAAACTTCAATAATTTGACCACTGTGTAAACATTTTTATGGGCAAATATGCGTTGTACTCGTAAATGAATGCAATTTCTTAATAAAATAATAATTGACTGAGTTATAAGCCTTCAAGTGAGGAAAGTAATGAAGAGTCGGTATTTTTACCCGTAAGTCAGGATTTTTGTAGTTTAGGGAACTTTGGTATACAGGTTATTGTTGTACTCGATATGACATACAACATGCACTAGTTTACGTTCTAAGTTCTCATTGACTGTAGCACGGTGTAATTTATTTTTCAAAATATGTCACATTTTTCTGGCACATACGTGAAGATAACTTATTTTTTTTATAATTCGAAATTTTCATATATTTTTTATTGTATATCCACAACAATGGTTCATACGGCATCATAACGCAAAAATTTTTTCCCAAAAGTGGATATACAACAAAACGGCTGCTCAATATCTCAGAAACTATAAGAGGTAAAGACCTGGGGATTAAACAGATCGATAGATCTAACAAATTTATCCAAGGAAATGATCTTATCTCAATTTTTTTGATTTTGTGATATACGTGAAGATAACTTCGGAACGACGAACTGTCAATTAAACTAATATCAATTCTTCTATGTCTCCATCACCCTCCTATAATTTCAAGCATGCAATATTCCCATTCCACCACAGGGTGGTTTTCTCTCTATATAGTTTATTTCCTCCTCATAAATTATCAGCAGCAGTTGCAACACTTCAGTGCCACTTTCACAACATACCGAGTAGATTTTTTTTTGTATTCGATAAAAATTCAATTCCTATATAAATAAGTTTCATTTAAATCGTATTTACAAATTAATCATTTCACATGTAACATTGAATCACTTTGCGGAAATTGATGTCAGATTAAACTTCATGTGTGTGTAACACTTGATATTTTTTTCTCGTTAATTTAGCTTTTTTCATATCAAACTTGATGCTCTACGTATTAAAATACATTATGGAATTCGAGTTCGAAACAACAACAAAATCGTAAACGACCTTTGCGAAATCTTTAAATTCACCGACGACCGACCGACCGACATTACATTTCAATTACATTATACGTTACACACGTACACACATACTTTGGTATGCAGACTTACTTACAAGCGGCTCTTATGTTGATTTCCATACACTTGTGAGTCGTCGTCTTCTATATGTTTAAACTGCGTTCAAGCATGTAATATTCGTACTTAAAGAGAGAATGCATTTATTATATTAACAGTATTGCGACGAGAAATTGTGATGGTAGTTTGGATAAATTACTTGATACGAAAGAGGTTCCAATCCAAGATTGCCATTAAATGTAATGGAAAGCAGAGACATTTTTTAAAGCGTTATATTTTAATTTGTTGTGTTAAAAAACATTTAAAAAACAACTTAAATATAATTATATAAAAAAATGTTTGTTTTTTGGTAAAAAAAAGTAAAATTTGTGATAAGTTTTAATAAATTTGTTTAATCTAGCTTTACGATCAGAAAGGTTTTTATTGTCAATATTAATGGCAATTCATTGTCACTCACTAGGATGACGCGTTTCGAACTCCATGACGAGTTCACCATCAGACCCCTTTGTGACGAATTGTTGCATTCTGGTACATCATCAGGTATATATGTATCTATATGTCTATGCACCAAGCAATGAATTAACCATTTTATATTGACATGACAATGGAGGATTGGTTTTCCCCACATTTTCTTTTATTGTTGAATAAAAATATAACATTTGTTTTTGTTTTGTTTGTTTCATAAAAATATTATATTTTTTTATTAAATATTTTTTGTTTTGGATTTATTGCAACAAATTTAGAAAATAGGATTTTTTAAGATAAATTTCTAATAAAAAAATTTTAATAAAAGGAAAAATCTATACTAATTTTTTTTACAAAATTACAAAAATGTACAAAATAAGTTTCTAATAAAAAAAAATTTTATGAAAGAAAAAATCTATATTTTAATTAAAAAAATATTAAAAACGTATTATTCTAAAAGAAATAAATTCAATTTTTAAATAAAATAAATTCAAATAAAAAAAAAATTTTATAAAACGAAAAAAAATCTATATTTATTTTTAATAAAAAAATATTAAAAACATAAAATAAATTACTAAAAAAAATTTTTAATTAAAGAAAAAATCTATATTTATTTTATTAAAAAATGTAAAAATATAAAAAATTATTATATTATAATTATAATAAAAGAAAAAATCTATATTTATTTTTATTAAAAAATATTAAAAACGTATTTTTCTAAAAACAAAAAAATATTGAGAAATCTTGGTTGGTTGGTTGGTGTGTGGGCATCTCCATCTTCGAGGAGAACACTTAGGCCCTTATGGACCCATTGTGACACCCGTTGGGCATTTACGCCGTGCCTTCAACCTATGCTATCAGCGCGTGTGCTGCATGACTGCGTTGCCAGTTGTCGATTGGGTATCCGGAGTTTCGATCCAATCCGTCCAGTTTATAATTTTACAAAAGTTGTTAATCCTTCCGATATCCAACGATGCAAGTTCCTCTGCACCATTTAGGAAGGGTTTCCCCAGGGTTTCCAGTTGAGAAATCTTATTAAAGTAAATACATTTTTAGTTAAATAAAAAAAAATAATAAAAGCAAAAAATCTATAATATATTCTTAAATATAAAAAAATAATAAAGTAAATAAAAAAAAAAAATTTAAAAAAAACTAACAAAAAAAATTTCTAATAAAAAAATTTTTAATAAAAAGTAAAATATGTATTTATATTTATTCAAAAAATTTAAATATATTATAAACGTATTTTTCTGAGAAAAAAGAAATTTTATTTGAAAATAAATTATTAAGAAATCTTTAAAAGTAAATAAATTTTTAGTAAAATAGAAAAATCTATAATATTTTTTAACTCATAAAAAAAATAATAAAGTAAATAAATTTATTGGAAAAAATATATTCTATTAAAAAAATATGAAAATATTTTTTAATAAGAGGAAAAGTCAATATTTATTTATTTTTATTAAAAAAAAATTAAAAATATTAACATATTTTTCTAAAAAAAAAAAATTAATTCGCTATAAAAAAAATTATTAAAAAATCTTAATACAGTAAAGAAATTTTTAGTTAAATAACAAAAAAAAATCTATAAAAGAATATTTTTTAAATTAATAATTTAATACAGTTTCGGTTTTCTGTAAGAAATAACATTTGCAAAAAAAAAAAAAAAAAAATAATTATTTTTATTTATATTTTTTTTAAGGCAAAATTGTTTTGAAATTGCATTAAAAAAAAGTTATATTTTAATAAAAAAAAAATAATATTATAGCAGATACCAAAAATTTTTATGCAAAAAAAAATTATGTGCTACACAAATTAATTGTTTAAAAATTAAAAATCTATTAAAAAATAAAATAAATATCAACAATTTTAATTTATTTATTGTTATAAATTTTGTTTATGTGGGTAAAATTTAAAATTTTAGGGCAAAATTGTCTTGCATTTTTGTTTTAATTGAAAAAAATATTTTATCCCAGACACAAAAAATGTATACAAAAGCAAAATAATATGGATGAAGGGCCAGACAGGGCTCAGCCCTGCAGGAAAGCGACGTTGAACACGTAGCACTTCGCCCTATATCCACCTGTAAAAGTACCATTGAAAATCTAACGTTTAGAATTGCAAACGACAGATGGACGAATGAGGAAACCTGTAGAAAGGCCAAAAAGACTTGGCTAGAATACAACGCGAAACGTGCATCGTACCTGGTAAGTCTTGAGAGGGACCAGATAAGGAAAATTATTACCTTCCTGACGGGACATGGACCCATAGGCAGACATGCGAGCAGAATGGGATTCGCAACGAAAAGCGAATGCTACTACTGCGGAAACAGTAGCAGTGAACCATCCACCGACCACATTATATTTGATTGCCCAGCGATATACTGAAGGAGACTGGAAACCCTGGGGAAACCCTTCTTAAATGGTGTAGAGGAACTTGCATCGTTGGACATCGGAAGGATTAACAACTTTTGTAAAATTATCAACTGGACGGATTGGATCGAAACTCCCAATCGACAACTGGCAACGCAATCAGTCAGCACACGCGCTGATAGCATAGGTTGAAGGGATGGCACAAATGCCCAATGGGTGTCACAATGGGTCCATAAGGACCTAAGTGTTCTCCTTTGAAGAAGGAGATGCCTGGATACCAACCAACCAAGCAAAATAATATACTAAAAAAAAAATAATTATTATTAAAATAAATAAAAATCTATTACAAATTAAATGAAATTTGTACTGAAAATAAAATATAAAAAATTTTAATTTTTTTATTTTTATAAATTTTGTTTTAATCAAATTATTAATTTAACATTTTAAGGCAAAATAGTTTTACAAATTGCATTTAATTACAAAGTATTTTGATTGAAAAAAAAAAAATTATTTTGTAATAGATAGAAAATATATATACTAAACAAAATTATTATTAAATAAAATAAATATCAAAAATTTTAATTTATTTAATTTTATGAATACTGTTTTAATGAAAAGAAAAATCAAATTTTAATTCTGGGTAAAAATTTAACATTTTAAGGTAAAATTGTTTTACAAATATGATTTAATTACAAAAATTTTATTTTTGTAGAAAAAAAAACATATTTTATCATAGATACAAAAATTTTAATACAAAAGAAAAATAATGTACTAAACTAAAATAATTCTCATTAAAACAAATAAAAATCTATTAAAAAAAAAATAAATATCAAAATTGTATTTTTTTTAAATGTTTAAATGAAAAAAAAAAGTAAAATTTTTAATCTGGTTAAAAATTTAACATTTAAGACTAAATTATTTTTAAATTGAATTTGATTACTAAAATTTTGTTTTTGTAGAAAAAAAAACATATTTTATCAAAGATACAAAAAAAATATTCGAAAGCAAAATAGTATACTAAACAAAATGAATTCTTATAAATATAAATAAATATTAATTTTTTTATTTTTTATTTATATTTATGAAAAAATATATTTAATTTTATATAAATACAAAGATTAATTAGTGATAATTTTTAGTTGTTCATTATAAACAAAAAAAAAAAAAAAATATCTGAGCAATATATTTAAATAGACACTGTGGTGCAAAAAAGAGCCAATGTTTTAAACAAAGTATGTCGTTAAATATCTTTCTATTTTTTATTAAATTATTTTCAAACTTTTTGTTAAATTTAAAATATGCATCTGTAAAGTATGTAAATCAATAACAAAATTATAACTTACATAACTGTAAGTAAATTAAAACAAAACATTTTTTAAATCAGACCATTGGCACACTTTTGCTCCAAGGTTTTTCTCATATAAATTTAATAATTAATACAGTATTCTTTTGCTTTTTTCAACTGATCCATATTATTTGGCGTATATTAACAAAGTTTAGCAACATAATTTAAAGGAATTTTGTTTCGTTCAGTCTGAATCCTCTCCCACAGCTCATTAATACTTTTCCGGTCTTCTTCGTATTCTGTCATCCCGCGCTTTAGATAAGCTCACAGGTTTTCGATCGGGTTTAAATCTGGAATCTGCGGTGACCACTCCCTGACCACAAACACCTGAGAACAAATCCATTCCTTGACAGTTTTACAGAATGTTTTGGGTCGTTTTTTTGGCCAGGGCTATGGGGCAAATTACATTTCAAAATGCGAAGATAGTCTTCCTTTCGCATTATGCCTTCGATCCGTAAGCAAAAAAAATTAAATTTGATTTATTAAAAAGTAAGTTTTAAAAAAAAAATTTATATAAAAAAATAATTTATTTTGTAAAAAAAATTTTGTTATTATAAACAAAAAAAATAAATATGTATGTAAAATATTTGAAATTTGTTTTTAGACCAAATACAAATTTTTGTTGAATAAAAGAGAATTTTTTGTTAGCAAAAAAAAAAAAAATAAATTTAATTATTTTTATTTTGCTTTAGTACTAAAAAAATAATTTTTTTATACAATGCTTAAGTGTTTTTAAATAAAAATTTATTTTGTGTAGTTATATCGTTTTAAGCTTAAATTCGTTTTTAATTATTAAAATATTTTTTTTTTTTTAAATTTATAAAAACCAATATATTTTTAGATTAGTAAAAACATTATTTACAATTTTATTAAGATAATTTTTTTTTAAATTACATTTCATGATAGAACGCAAAAAAAAATTATTTTATCACAGATTAAAAACTTTTTTTTCAAAAATATTATTTTTTTTACTATTACTTGTAAAAACTTCTTTAAATAATGTTTTTTTAATTTATTACAGAAAAATTATGTTTTTTTTACAAATAGTTTAAAACTATAACGTAAAAGATTTTTTAAAACAAAAAGTTTAATGTTACGAACAAAGTTTAAATAAAAATATATTTGTTTTTGAACCAACAAATTTTTTTTTGAGTTAATTCCTCTTAATTATTTGTTGCACATCAAAAAAAGACATATTTCCGAATATTGTATCATCGTCATAATATTGTGTCTTCCTACTATAACTAACGATATAAAGCAGTGTGTGTGTGAAATAAATAATGTAAGTACGAAACGATTGTTTTGTTTACAAAACATTTTTATCAGGCTTGGTAGACCAAAAGAAAAAAAAACACAAGACTGAATTATGGGCATTGCATTATTGTTTTGTTTTCCATATATTGAATCAAATTGAAACGTTAAAAAATCCGAAATTTTCATCATCATCGTCATTGTGACACTCTCGTTGTAACAAAATGTGGCATTAAAATTTTCAATTTTAATTAAGACATTTAGTTTGCGTTGAAATGCCATTAAGAGAAAGAGAGTAACAAAACGACGTTTGTGCCAGTGTTGCCACAAGAATTTTTTTTTTCCGACCAAATTTGTTTCTAAATCCTACCAAATTGAGTCAAAACCGACCAAAATTGTAACGAAAAAAAAAACAATATTTAATTTATAGAAAACTTTTATTAATGAAACAAAAAATAATATAAATTCAGTCTATTAATGTAATTCTTTAAATAAAAATATATACAAAACTAAATAAACAAAAAAAAACTTATATATACAGAGATTTTGGAGATCATATTTGTCAGTAAATCCTAGATCATTTTTAACATATTTTCAGTTCACTACAGTTAATTCGGGGTTTTTAAGTCTTTTTAGCTGACCATACAGTATGCGGACCTTTGTTCGTGATTAATTCTTTACAAAGCATGATACTGTTAATGGTATTAATTTCAAGTTTGTTTCTTAATTTAGATTTTATAAGAGATAGAGAAGAAAACTTTCGTTCAGCAGCGGCTGAACTATGTGGTAGTGAAAGGAAATAAAAGACAAATTTAACTAAATTTTCAAAACAATGTTCATTCAAACCATTTTTTATAGCAGATACATTTTTCCAAAACATGTCTATACTTAAATCAGGAGAAAGAGATGTCTCGCTGAGGCGCAATAAATTCCACTCTGTCACTATTAAATCTGGATCACATTCAACAAGACTAGAAAACTCTAAAATAAGAGGCAATATATCTAAGTTTTCCGAAGAAATTACTCTTGGGGGCGTTATTATATTTAAAAGTTTAATGTCTTCGCGCTTAAAATCAAATCGATGTTTTAATTGATCCAAAAATTCAACATAGAAATTGTAAACGTTAGACTTAAGTTTATATATTTCAGAATCAGTTAAGTTCGCTTTTAAAAAAATGTCTGCTTTTGAACCAATGAAAATTTTTGAAATCTCAATAAAATTTGCTTTATTTTTATAATCAATTTCAACATTATTGTTTATATATTCTCTTTTTACAAAATTGCTTAGTATTAAAAGAAAATTTGTTTTAATACTCGCATATAAATACTGCAAACGGGAACTTTCAGATTGATTTTGAGATTTTGTAAACTGTGAATATTTATAAATAAAATTATGTGCAACACATGGTAAATTATAATAAAAATATATATTTAAAATTTTTATTCAAAAATCTACCATAATCAGTTTGGGCCTACCATCCGACCAAAATTAAAAAATTGAAATTCGTCCGACCAAATTTGGTAGAATTCTACCAAAATGGCAACACTGGTTTGTGCACAAAGTATGTTAAAACGAAAAATAATTTTTAATTTTCTATTTACAAAACTATGAACACAAACAAAAAATAGTTCTCCATTACTATGTTAATGGTTATATGGAACATTTCTTAGTTACAATTACAGTGAAACTTCGATATAACGAATCTAGAGGGGACCGAAAAATACTTCGTTATAGCTATTGATTCGTTATACATATGCATTGTGAAACCTTGGTATAACGAAATTTAAAGAAATACGAATGAAATTCGTTATAACTATAGTTTTTTTTTGCCCGAACTAACTAATTAACTAATTAACCATTTAGATAAACATTGCTCAACGTCTTCATATTCTGCAAGGCGCAATCTTTTGCACTTTAAAGGTTTAGTGTTGCAAATAATCTCCCGATTTTTTAAAATTGTAGAAAGAGTACTCGGCGGTATATTAAATTGTTTAGCAATTTCTTGCTTAGATTTGTCACCACGATCAACAGCATCAATTATAGAAATTTTTTCTCGTATAGAAATTGATTTACGCTTTAATACACTCATCTTGACAAAGAACCAAAACAGAACTGACTATGTAATTTGTGGCGCTTTACATATTAACCTGCAAAGACATTTACCTTTCGTTGGTTTTAAAAGGGACTTCCCCGTTTTGCTTAAAATTTAATTTTGCTTTATGCTTTATTCTGACTTCGTTGTATGGAGGCTATAGTTCAAGACTTCGTTATGTAGAGGCTTTTGATAATGACTTACACACTTAAAATGTTATATGTATGTATTACTCAATTATAATTTCGTTGTATAGAGGCTTTTGAAAAAATACTTCGCTATATAGAGGCTTTATAGATCAGCATTTTTTCGTTATAGCTATAGAGCATTTTTGTATGAAAAACTTTGCAATAAAAAGGTTTTTTCAAGGGTCTCAGCTAAAAATTCGTTATATTGAGTTTTTCGTTATAACGAAGTTCGTAATATCGAAGTTTCACTGTATATCAAAGTACCGGAATAATTTGTTATCCTACAGTGAGAGAGAGAGATACAGAGTTAGAGGGATAAGGAGCAAACCCAAACTAAAAGAATTTTGTAGAATGCATTGTAATGCAATAAACTCTGTGCGACGGGAGCGTTAAACTTTATCATCGAATTATCTTTCAAACAAACTGCCGCATAGATAATCTGAGTGACAGACAGTTGTTCATTTCGTTTTCCTCCCGCCTCAAGTTATGTGAATAAAATGTACTATGGCATGCAGCAATGATAGACATGAAATTGTGTATTGTAAACACCAAAGACATTTCTTTGATATTTTGTATAAACTAGTAGCAGTTGCATAAAGTTTTAGTGAGTTTTAGTTAAAAGTTTTGAAATGTTCTTTTTTATATGAGGAACGCAGCAGTAAATACTGTAAAGGAAAGCAATTATAAATATTGTAGCCCATTTTTGCATATATGAAAAGTATCTTTTGGTGCAATCTATTATATTTGAGTGTATTCCTCGAATTTCTGTCTTCTTGTAGGTGAATTATATCTCATAAATTATTTGTGCTACATAAAACTGGGTTAGTTAAGTTATTGTGTATCAAAGAAGAATTGTGTTCAAATCTATCACCACTTGATGCAAGAAGACAAATTTTCATCGCGGACAACAATACAATTTTGCGCCATTACATTATACAAAATCATAATAAAGTTAACACAATAACTGATATCGTAAAGGAAATGAAAAAATAACATAATACCCAATTATTATTTAAACCAAATCAGCGGTTATTTATGACAACCATACGTATTATATTAATTAATTAATGTGGAATAGGAAACCCCAGCGAACCAAACCCATACCAACTTGGCTTAACTTCGCCAGTTACTAGTACCAATATAGATGTTGGCTACACCCATTCAACCCCAGTCAGCACTGTAATAGAAAAATATTTGTCTACCGGGAGTTGCTGCCGCTGGAGTTTACATGGTAATGATATTCCTCCACCTTCCCAACGGGTGAACGAATGAATGAATGAGAAGACGTGTATGAATGGAAACTGAAGTTGAAATGTTTGGCATTATAACCAATTTTCCAAGAAAATTTATGTGCGAACTATAAATTTCGTATCTAAAATTAAAACAAAATAAATGGAAAACACAAACAAAAACAAAAAAAAAAACTTGGATATCATGAAAAGGGTCGTTTATTTTCAGACGAGGGATCTGTAAGGAAATAAAGGCTAACTATGTTTTAATATAAAAAATAGAAATAAAAAAAATATATTAAAAATTTAAATAAAAAATATATTAGAAATATAACAAATTAAAATAAAAAAATATAAAAACTTGAAATAAAAATATATTTTTAAAATAAAAATAAATTTCTTTTATTTTGTACTGTCGAATTTAATATGTAAATAATGAGTTTGGTTTCATTGCACAGCAAACGGCACTGATGATGATGGTTCGGCAACCAGCGAAATAGCTATCTGCCCTGCCAGCTGTCAACATAATCCATTTCACACAACTCTTGTAAAACAAATTATATTAGCAATAATAGAAAAGATCTTGAACCGAACAATAAAACCAAACTCATTATAAAAATATATTTTTAAAATAAAAAATTAAAATAAAAAATATATTAAATAATTTAATAAAAAATTTAAATAAAAAATATATTCAAAATATAAAAAATTAAAATAAAAAATATATTTAAAATATAAAAAAATATATTTAAAATATAAAAAAATATATTTCAAATATAAAAAAATATTTTTAAAATATATTATTAATAAATTTTTTAAATTAAATATTTCTAATAATTTTTAATATATTTTTATAATTTTAAATATAATTTTTTATAAAATATTTCTAATATATTTTTTATATTAAATATTTTTAATATATTTTTTATATTAAATATTTTTAATAGTTTTTAATAATTTTTTTTATTAAATATTTTTAATAATTATAAATATATTTTTGTTATATTAAATATTTTTAATAATTTCTTATATATTTTTTATATTAAAAATTTTTAATATATTTTTTATATTAAATATTTTTAATTTATTTTTGATATTAAATTTTTTTACTATATTTTTTATATTAAATATTTTTTTTATATCAAATATTTTTAATATTTTTTTATATTAAACATTTTAAATATTTTTTTTATATATAATATTTTTAATACTTTTTTGTATTAAATATTTTTAATAATTTATAATATTTTTTTATATTAAATATTTTTATTAAATGTTTTTTATACTAAATTTTTTTATTATATTAAATTTATTTTTTATATTAATTTTTTTTATTTATTTTTTACATGGTTGGTTGGTGTGCGGGCATCTCCATCTTCGAGGAGAACACATAGGTCCTTATGGACCCATTGTGACACCCGTTGGGCATTTACGTCATCCCTTCAACCTATGCCATCAGCGCTTGTGCTGCCTGATTGCGTTGCCAGTTGTCGATTGGGTATCCGGAGTTTCGATCCAATCCGTCCAGTTAATAATTTTACAAAAGTTGTTGATCCTTCCGATATCCAGCGATGCAAGTTCCTCTGCACCATTTAGGAAGGGGTTCCCCAGGGTTTCCAGTCTCCTTCTGTATAGCGCTGGGCAATCACATATAATGTGGTCGGTGGATGGTTCACTGCTGCCGCAGTAGTTGCATTCGCTTTTCGTTGCGAATCCCATTCTGCTCGCATGTCTGCCTATGGGTCCATGTCCCGTCAGGAATGTAATAATTTTTCTTATCTGGTCCCTCTCTAGGCTTACCAGGTACGATGTACGTTTCGCGTTGTATTCTGGCCAAGTCTTTTTGGCCTTTCTACAGGTTTCTTCATTCTTCCATCTGTCGTTTGCAATTTCAAACGTTAGATTTCCAATGGTACTTTTACAGGTGGGTATAGGGCGAAATGCTACGTGTTCAACGTCGCTTTCCTGCAGGGCTGAGCCCTGTCTGGCCTCTTCGTCCGCTCTGCAGTTGCGCTCGATTCCGCTGTGTCCGGGTATCCACGTAACCAGAACTCTGTTATTCCTGGATATCTCGTTAAGAGATTTCCGACAGGCACTGACCACTTTCGATTTGATGTTACAGGACTTTAATGAGTTTACCGCCGCTAGAATATCCTCCTGTGATATCTTCCTCACGTTGATCATGTCCGCGGCTCGTTTAATAGAAAGTATTTCCGCTTGGAAAACGCTGCAGTAGTCTGGAATTCTCGATCTTATACTTAGGCCTAGATCCGCGGAGTAGATACCATAGCCGACCTTCTCATTCAGTTTGGACCCATCGGTAAAGATGTTTATTGGTCCATACATTGCGTTCTCGTTCTCTGCCCACTCCTTTCTGGTGGGCGTTTTGATTTCGTAGAGGATGTTTGATTTCCGTGTATTGAGCACGTAGTCAGTTTCAAGTGAGATGTTGATATGGTTCAGGATCCTTGAATGTCCTATGGAAGGATCCCAATGTTCAATCTCGTTTAGTCGAATAGCTGATTTGAGAGCGGAGCATTTGCAGCTCAGATCAGGTGGTAGTAGATTGAGTATCGTGTAGAGAGCCTTAGAGGGGGTCGATCTCATACATCCGGTTATCAGGAGACAAGAGGATCGTTGAACACGATCTAATTGTCTAAATTTGCTCTACATTGGGTTTAAATCCCCAGGTTTTCCCTATAGCTTTACGGCATGTATATTAGACCGGGTCGGTCCCCATACAAAATTTTTTTTTCTCCAAAGTCGAGGGCAAATATTAAAGATCACCCCGAGACAACTTCAAAAAAATAATTTTTATCCTCCCCCACCCCCCGGAAAAACAGCCAAAATCGTTTTTATATTACTGCTTTTTTGTTTGTGGCTCAATCGTAACATACAAGGCATCGGTGTATAGGTTTCGACTAGTACTACATTTGTCCTATAGATGTCGCTGACATACGACATCATCTTGTAATGATGGCCTCATTTTGAACGATTTCTACCCCTAAAATTTAAAAATATTTTTCTCTAGGATTAAAGCCCTTTAAAATCCAAGAACATTTTGCTTTGGAAGTATACAGTTTTATTCAAAAACATAAAAGTTACGTATGATTAGATGTATTTACAGCATTAACAAAAAAATTTTTTTATGTTGTTTGCATTATTATTGCAAGTTATTGCATACTTTATAGCGCTGACGGAAAATTTAAAAAAAAAAATTATTCCATACTTTGTAGCTTAAATTGTTGCATAAGTCTTAACGACATCGAAAAAAAATTAAAATATTTTCTTGAGATAATTCATTTTTAATATAGTTACCGGCGAAATATAATTTTTATTACAAATAAAATCCCAAAAAGAGCAAAGATATGTATGTAATTACAGCAAATATTGGCTGATTGGCTGACTCAAATTCCGTCCACGACTTTCTAATTTTGCAAAAATTTTTCATTTTGATTAGTCATTCCAAGCGCTGATTCATTTACATTTCGCACAAATTTTCAGTGTTGCAAATTGCATGCGAAGAATACAAGTGCAAAGTTATGTCTATATTTTATTATTAATACTTCCATTGTGGAGCAGGTATGTTTATAATTTCGTTTCTTGAATATTGGTGACACTGAATACTTTCATCCGGCCGTGGCATAGTGGTTAGAACACGCGACTACCATGCGGGAGATCGCAGGTTCAAACCTGGCTCCAGTCATCTTAAAAAGAAAAAAATAAATAAAATTTTCTTTCATTGTCGGTTCCCCTCGAATGTTGTTTGACAGCAACTTCGCAGTATTAAGCGTCGATTCAATCGTCGTGTCTAGTAAGAGCTTCTCAAAACAGTGACGTTCGCATTCGTCGATAAATAAGTAGGTGCCGTTAGTTGTGAATGTAAAAATAGAAAGCGTGTTAATTCACAACAACGCGAGAAGCTATCCCATACCTCATTCATGGGGTGCAAAGGGAAATTAAGTTTTTTTTTTAAGTTAAGAATACTTTCATCTGCATGTTTGAAAACACTGTTTGCGCTAAAAAGTATGCAATAACTTGTATTTATTTTTTTTCGATATCGCTAGAAGTATTTTCTGTAATAATGCAAGCAACAGGAAAAAATATTAGTGTTGATGCAGTAAATACATCTTTTCATACGTAACTTTTTTGTTTTTGAATAAAACTGTATACTTCCAAAGCAAAATGTTCTTGGTTTTTAAAGGGCTTTAATCCTAGGGAAAAATATATTTAAATTTTAGGGGTAGAAATTGCTCTAAATGAGGCCGTCATTACAAGATGATGTCGTATGTCAGCGACATCTATAGGACAAATGTAGTACTCGTCGAGACCTATACACCGATGTCTTGTATGTTAGGATTGAGCCACAAACAAAAAAGCAGTAATATAAAAACGATTTTGGCTGTTTTTCCGGGGGGTGGGGGAGGAAAAAAAATTTTTTTTTGAAGTTGTCTCGAGGTGATCTTTAATATTTGCCCTCGACTTTGGAAATTTTTTTTGGTGACCCGGTCTAATGTATATAAAGCTATGAGTGCCTTGGTGGATCTGCTTTCAATGTTCTGCCTCCAATTAAGCTTCCTTTCTAATATTTTTTATATATTTTTTATATATTTTTTATATATTTTTTATATATTTTTTATATATTGATAATAAAAATTTGTAAAAAAGGTCGAATATTAAAAAAAAAAAAATAAAAACAAAATTATTTTTTATATATTTTTTTATATTAAATATATTAAAATTATAACAATATAAAAATATAAAAAATATAAAAATATAAAATATAAAAATATAAAAAGTGTATCAATATAAAAATATAAAAATATAAGAACAAAAAATATAGAAAAAATTATAAATATAAATATATTAAATTTACGTTAAGTGTATCAAATGATACATCACATTCGGCTTACGACCAGAGAAGTGTTTTTTTTATTGTTTGACATTGTTTTGGTCAAATTCAGTGTGTCACGCACTAGGATGACGCGTTTCGAACTCCATGACGAGTTCATCTTCAGACCCCTTTGTGACGAACTGATGCACAATGGTACATCATCAGCTGTATATATATCTACAATTATGTCAAACATGTACATGCGAAGTATACATCAGTCGAAAATGTCCAGCACCAATTATAGTTTGAATTTGACCGTTAATATTCAAACATAAGAAATGGAAGAAATTCTTTCCCCACGATTCCCTTTTTACCTCAAAGCATAAAAATTTTGTCAATGTTTGTTTTTGTCGATCATAAATTTATGAATATTAAATATTATTATAAATATATGTATATTATTATAAATTCATTAAGTCATAAATTCATAAATACATGAATTAATAATTTAAAATTTAAAAATTCATAAATTCAAAAAAAAACATAAATTCATAATTTCGCAAATTCATAAATTCAAAAAAACATAAATTCATAATTTCATAAATTCTTACATGAACATTAAATAAATGAAAGAAATTTTTAAATAAAAAAAATTGATATGTACACCAAAAAAATTAGATATTGGTATTGAATAAATGTAACACTATTCAGTCGTATGTTACAAACCTTAATTTGTATTTGAAATTTCCCTAGTGGCCCTCGTTATTTGTAATAATGTGAGTCTATTTAGGGTTTTATCGTATTGTTGTATAACGTACAAATAACGTTGTATGTTTGGTCGACTGGGTGGGCCGGGTGTGTCAGTACAAGAATATTAATTGTCTGCTAATTTCCACAGCAACATTTCTGCTCCATTTACTTCCATCGTTGCTGCTGTGTTGTCGTTGTGTTGTGGCATTGATTGTTGAGTTTTACTCGCATTCACAACGTCATCAATTCCTCCTTCCGTATTCAGCACACACCAGCCCCAAAAAGGCTACCGTTCTCCTCTCTGACGTAGATATGTCAGTTTGATGTTTAAATTGTGGTAGGGATCATTGACCTCCTGGATTCGCATAAATTTTTGAACTGAAATTGACTTTTCAGCGCCAGCTTACGATGAACTAAGTATTGTTGGGAGTAAAAGGGGCTAGAGTGAAGAAAATTTGAAAATTATTTTGCAGGCTCCACAGAAACGCTTGACAACATTGTTTGTTTTGTAAAGTCAAAGTTCATTTCAAATACGTCGAGATTTTACTTGTGGAAATTTATGAGTCAAATAAAATAATCACAGTAATAATAACACATTTAAATTACGCCTTTGTTAGCGGCAATTGAGCCGGCCCACACCAATGACTGCTGCAGGGGCAGCGACAACCTCAACCACAGCCTCTGTTTAGCTGCCCTCCCCAAGAAAAGTTTGCCCATTAAATGTGAACAAAAAGTAAAGGTCAATGAAATGATACCAGTGGTTGTCTTCTCAAACTAACAGTATTTGTTTGACGGGGGCAGAGTTGCCTGCGGTCAACAAGTATGTTTATGTGTGATTTGTAATCAGATTATGAGATAAATGGAGGATGAAGACTGAGAGAATATACAAGAAAAAGAAATAAATATAATTGTAAGTGGACCTTAAACCATTACAAAGCCGCTGATAATCCATAGAATATCACGTTTCTGCTTAAGCGACTTTGTGTGCGGCGAAGATTTCATGGCAATTATAAATGAAAAGAAAGATGTCATTCGATAATTTTGAATTGTCACAACAAGGTTATTTATGGAATTTCCCCAAACCGAAGTGGTCGGTGAGGTGACACGTAATGGCAGGGATGGGCACATGAGGCAAAAATTTACAGCCAATACACCTTTTTAACATAAATAGTGCAGTCAGGATTTCAGGGATGGCTAACCTCGCAGCATATGTCTCCATAATCACGGAGATTGAAAAGAAAATATTTTGAAAAAGTTTCAGAAATTGATGACCAGTTTTAAGACAAACATCGAGGAAAAAGGATGTTTTTTGGTGGAACGAAGGGAGGAATTGTTTTAAATATATGAGAACTTAATCAAGAGTTAGACATACAAAGATGCAAAGAAACAACTAAGGAGAGACAATTTATGGAAGTAAAAGAGGGCTATGGGAAGCACTGAAGAAGCTGGGTAACAAAAGTTCCAAACGACTTATCAAACATCTTAATGTCCGTCTATCAAAATAACTGGGTTCCCAAAAAAGTGGAAACTACAGCAACAGTTCGTAATAAGCAAGGGAAAAGGATATTCAGACCCATCATTAGCTTACAGGGTGATATGCATGGTTAAGAATGGTTAAGAAAAGTCATATATTCCAGTGGAGGACTCTGGGGTAGACAACACGGACTTAGACCGTAGGAGCTCTGAAATACGTCATCGACCCATTGAATGCCGCATAACTGTAAACACTCACTGGATGTGAAGATTTAGGTTAAGGCTGAGCACATGTAAGGACAGTGCAAGGCTATGTCATTATAACACTGGGAGCCTATTATGGTCCAATGCGATTGTCCTGATTTAAGAAATGGAACTATGAAGAAAAGAGTGTATTCTCTCCTTCAACTCTATGTAGACAAAGTAGTAAGGTTACGTAGGGACACTATGGTCATCTGTCTTTAAGCCAGCTCAAACGATCAATGAATTTTAACAGATTCTCCATGTTGCATGACGACAAATTTGTGAAACTGTCAAAGAACCATTTACCGAGGAATTGCTTCATTATCTGTAAATAGCTGGGCAATGGCATAGGACATGCTCATTGGTCTGAATTTCGTCCTCATCATAATAGTCCTGTGTCGTCTCCCAATTGAATGTAAACTCTCTATAGTCACAGTGTCCTTTAATTATTTCGCTTAGTCGTCTGACGGGACCGGCCGCGGCATTGAAACTCGCGACTACCATGCGGTAGATTCCGGGTTCGATTCCCACCTATTGTAATCTACATTTTTCTTTCATTGCCGGCCCCCTCAATGTTGTCGACAGCAACGTCGCATTATTAAGTGTCGAGTCAATCAGCATGTCTAGTAAAAGCTTCTTAAACCGTGACGTTCGCATTCGTCGATAAACAAGTAGGTGCCGATTGTTGTGAATCTAAAATAGAAAGCATATTAATTCGCAACAACGCGAGATGCTATCCCGTACCTTATTCTGGGGAGTCATTGGAAATTAAGTTTAAAATTTAAGTCGTCTGACGGACTTCTTATCTAAATTTAATAGTGATCTAGTTCGTCTTCCATTCAGCCTTGGCCAAATATCCCGTTGCACTACACAGTCGGTGCGGAGCTCCCAGGGTGTATTTGCCAGACGTTCGCTGTGAAGGATCAGAATGCAATTGAGATCCTCACTGAAGATACCTGATCCTGTTCCAAAGTCCATTTTTGAGTCATCAGTAAAGATGGACAGCCCCCTGAAGGGCAAGGAAGCTTTCCAGTCTTCTCTATCAGGGATCACTATTACTGGCTATGACGTAAAAACCATCAACGGAATCATATAGTCCGTTTCTTTGTGGAGTCCTCCGTTGCATCCATCCAAACAAGGTAGCCGTATGTTACTAAGGGCGAACTACCACCGCGTATAACCAAAATACCATTCCTTTTGTTTTTTACTGATGTGAAAAAAGGGTTTAATATCCTATCTCAACGTGCTTCGGGCCTTGGTGAAAATATTTTTTGCGAATTATAGTAGATTAATTGACATGAAAATATCAGAAATATGATAATACCAAAGTTCGATGAAGGGTACAAGTGACGTCGGGCGGTCAATTTGTCAATTAGTTGACGATATAGGGCTCGTGAGTAATTCCATTATATGTTATATAAAAAAAAGGTTCTAGAAAAAATATCAAGGTGAGAAGATATTCCACCTTCCATTCATAGTCAACGAAGAAAATTTGTTTAAATCTTATTGCTTTATTTATTTGGCTCTACATATCCACAGAGGTTTCTCACATTCATATAGTACCGATAGAGGTTGCCGATAGAGGTCGCGAGAGTCGTGTCAATAGGTAGTGTAAGAGTTTTAAAGGATATGGAAATTATTTTGATAAAACCTAATAAATCAAATCTCGACTAATTACTGCTGGTATATCCGCAGTAGTTTTCATATACATATAGTATAATTTTTTGCCGACAGGGGTCATGAGAGTCATGTCAATCGGTAGTGTATAATAATATAACAAGTCAATTGAAAAGTGCCCGGACTAATGTGTTTTACTGTCGCTCTATCACACATCGTGTATATCTAATATACCATTGCAGGTTGTTTTTCACTGGATGTGAAATGTGATAATACCAAAGTTCAATGAGTGGTACAAGTGACGTCGGGCAATCTATCTTTGTGTTCCTCTAACACCCATTGGAACATAGGGCGTCAATTAGACCAATTAGTCTCTTGTTATTGCTTTATTTGCAACATTCTGTTTCTGTGTGTTCTCTATAGGCAAGTAAACCGATAGCAAGGAAACTCTGACTAATTCCTACCTCTATATATCCACAGTGGTTTCTCACATTCATATAGTACAATTGGTTTCCGATAGGAGTCGCCAGAGTCATGTAAATCGGTAGTGTATAGAAATAAAATGTTTTAAGAAAGGATTTAACAGGTCAATTGAAAAGTGCCCGGCCTGATGTGTTTTACTGTCGCTCTATTGCACTACCACCGTGTATATCCAACAAACCATTGCAGGTAGTTTTTCACTGAATGTGAAATGTGATAATATCAAAGTTCAATGAATGGTGCAAATGACGTCGGGCGTACAGTTAGCTGCCGATAGAGGACGCGTGGGTAATCCCATTATGTGGTATATAAAAACGGTTCAAGAAAAAATGCAAAGGGGAAAAGATATTCCACCTTCCATTCATAGTCAACGAAGGAAATTTGTTGAAATCTTGTTATTGCTCTATTTACAACAATTTGTGTCTGTGTGTTCTCTATAGGCAAGTATACAAATCTTCCGATAGCAAGGAAACATTGACTTATTACTGCTGGTACATCCGCAGTAGTTTCCATATACATATAGTAAAATTTTTTGCCGATAGAGGTCACGAGAGTCATGTCAATCGGTAGATTATAGAAATAAGAGGTTCGAAAGAAGAATGCGACAATTATTTTGATAAAACTGAATAAATCAAATTTCGACGAAATCAATGGTTGTCTAATATATGCCTATTTACTTAGATACATATGTAAAGACCCACAAAAACTTTTCATCATCTGAACCCCTTCGCTGTGCTAATATGTTGACCAATGCGAGTATAACTCAATTACTTTCTTGATTATATTTTGTATGTCAACCATGAAGGTCAGCCGCCAGTCATGACGGCCAGTTGCCGCAACTTAAAGTTGTCATCGTTGGCAGTCTATGGTTGGTTGAAGTCTTTAATTGCATTTTCAATAGCAAATCAGACAAAATAACATTTTAAAGATACTTGCACTTGATATGATGTCATTATCATCAGCATTATTATGATTTACTTACAAAAAACAAATATCGAATTAATTTATTTTGTCATAATAGATTACATAATAAGACAAGTAAACATGTTGATGGGGGCAAGTGAGGTACGTAAAACTTTATTTAAATTTAGCCGCCTGTATAGACATGTTTTAGATAGAATTACATAGAAACATTCGTATACTGCATATTAGAGGGCATTTGAATTGAAAGCGTTTTTTTATTTCTATTTCTATTTTTTTATTGCTGCAAAAGCACGTGTTAATGCGTTGAGCGCTTAGCGTTTTATGTCAAACAAATATTACAACATTACAGCAATTGAAAACGGTTTTCAACAAACGGATTTCCTGTGCGTTGATGAAATTAAAAATGAGAAATTACAGCATTTTGTTGTGACTCTTGTGCAGCAAGTGAAAGAAACTAGCCAGCCCACACACATACTAACATGTATGACGGCGACCGAACACATTTGGTTCTAGTCCAAATATGGGTCAAACTAAATTGGAAAGAAAATAAGTATGGCAACAAAGTTTATATCTATTTACATATAGGGAGTGTTAAATTTGATTGAAGTGTTAGTCATAGATCATCAGAAAGTCGAGTTGTAGTAATGGTAGTAGTATTTTGTTTGAATTACAATTCAAATTGTTGCAAGTCTTTAATTTTACGTTGCTATGTTAATTACGACTAGAAAAGGAAAATTATAACCTAGTGAAATATTTTGTACTAATATTTTGTTTGTACAAAATTTGTTATTATCTACTGTAACTAATCGTCATAAATTTCTAATTATCATTTGTATTTATTAATCTACTCCTTTGCTTTCTTTATATTCTTTCCATATTTCTACCACATTTGCTATTGTCAGATTTTAGTTTTTGTCCCAACTATTATGTAATAAATCTTATTGCTGTTCTTTCTCTACTTCTCCCCTTTTTTCCTTTTATATTTTTTTTTATTTTCACTATTAATTTATCTTGTTGGCACCTTTTTGTGTTAAGATTTGCTTTGGTTGTATTCTCTCCTTCATCTTTTGGGGACCGACGACCACATTAAACCCCACTAATAACAAATGAAATTAACTCGATACCCTGGGGGGTTTACCAAGCGACTGTGCAGCAAACCAACATCCCGAGACACTCCATAGACTCCCGTCCCTCATGGATTCGTCGTACTTTGGCCTAAAGCTGCGGTGGCCGCAGTCAAGATTACGTGCAGCGGCTATAGTTTGAGGCATTCAATTCTTTGTGGCTCTTTAGTGGAAAGCTTTGGCCCAGCCCGACTATTCAGCTCCAGCTCGTGGTGAAGTAATCAAATATAGCTGCAAGTCTTGGTGTATTTTTTTTATAGTATGCTAGATTTTAAGGTTCTTTTGTTCTTGCTTTTGTTGTTGTTGTTTGAGGCGCTCGCGCTTGTGTTGGGTTAGCGCAGTAGTCGTCTGTCGTGCCGGGTTTTTGTTTGTGTGCCTGTTTCAGAGAACAAACACGACAAAATCTACAAATCCAATAGAGAGAAAAAAAGTATCTAGTAACCTCTTTTCCTTTTTGTGCATTATGTCCAAGTCTTTGAATTCGACAGGCAGAGTTCGACAAATGCATTTGAGAGTAGGCAGGGTTGCCATCACACAAGCAGCGGAGACCTTGCTAAGGAAATAGGCATTCAGCACCAAACAGTTATCAGCCATTTGGAGACAGCAGGTTACACAGAGTAGCACGATGTTTGGTTGCCACATGAATTGAAGAGGTTAGAAGCAAAGGAATGCAAGTGACAAAAAGATCTTTCCGAGATATTTTCCTACAAAGTCTCAAATTCTAGTGCAAAGGCAGGCATTTCTTGAACTATCTCTCGGCTAGATATCAGAACTTGTAATAAAAATTGATGTCATCTTATGCTAGTAGACAGAAAAGTGTCAAAATTTTTGTCAATTTGTCACTTGCACCCTTTTGCCTCCTCAATTAACAGAGAACAATTTAAAGTACCTAATTTCAATATTCGTTTCACCACTAAAACGGAACGAAATCGAGTCCATTTGAAAACGAATGTTTACAGGCATGAAAAGTTGATTACACCCCAATTAGTTGCCGATAGAGGCCCAGCAGCGGAAAAGACGAGGCATTGTAAAAATATGCCTGCTAACATGCCTTCAAAGGCAGTTTGTTGACATTCAAATACGCCTTCCTTTTCCAGGCATGTATACAGGCTATAATAAGTCCTTCACTAAGCCTCACAAAAAATTCCGTACCTATGCACATTTCGCTTCTCAAATGAGACCTGTAATGAGGCCTCTTACTAGGGTGAGAAAAGATCCCGCAGACATGCCTCTTTCCCTTCTAAAAACTGGCCTGTGAGCAGCCCTACTGTGTACCCCACAAAATACCATAGATGTGCACTAGACTGGCCATAGCGTTATATAGAAAAAATTAAAAATGTGGAATTCAAAAGTTTTCGCACTGAAAAATATGAGGTTGGGGATAAAAATAATTATGCATATTTTTTTTTTTTTTTTTTTTGATTCCGAGTACCTCCGGGTTGAGCCCAAACTTTAATTAAATTACCCATTTAGGCTGAAGTGCAGAATATGGGGCGGGAGCCCGATTAAAAACCAAAAATATGCCATTGTCTTCATCTTGGCCCCCAAACATCGGAATGGTAGGTCAAAGTTGGAGCTCAGGCCCATGGGGCCCGGGGGGTCAAAAAAGGAGCCCCTTTCAGTTCTATGATGACCCCCCAGGTGCGGGTACTCAAGTGAAAGATATTTTCGAGACGAATCCAACGATGTTATTTTTAGGTTCCTACGGGTCTCCTGGACCGAGTTAGAGCCATTTCCGAGATATACCAAGAAAAAAAAAATATTTTTAAATAAATTTAAAAAATTTTAAAAAAAATTTTGCTTGCGGCGCTACTAAACCCAACATAGGCGTACCGTCATTTCGCCCAATGTCATTTCGCCCAAAAACAACCATGACATATCGCCCAAAACATGTCATTTCGACCAAAAACCTAACTACAAAATGACATATCGCCCAAATGCTATGACATAAGACCGAACTCAATTTTTGTGGGCGAAATGTTAGACTCATGACGACGGCACGCGCTGCTGCATACGTCGCAGTCAGTCTTGTACTTTTGCCCCCGCCTTAGGGGGGCGTGCCCCCCACCGCATTCGTGTTTTAATAATGCCAGAGAAAGAGAGAGAGTAGCGAGTCTGACTACGATGTATGCGGCGAGGGCGTGCCCCCCACCGAGAGAGAGAGTACAAGATTGACTGCGACGTATGCAGCAGGGCGTGCCGTCGTCATGAGTCTGACATTTCGCCCAAAAAAATTGAGTTGGGTCTTTTGTCATAGCATTTGGGCGATATGTCATGTTGTAGTTAGGTTTTTGGTCGAAATGACATGTTTTGGGCGATATGTCATGGTTGTTTTTGGGCGAAATGACATTGGGCGAAATGACGGTACACCTATGTTGGGTTTAGTAGCGCCGCACTCAAAATTTTTTTTATAATTTTTTAAATTTAGTTAAAAATAATTTTTTTTTCTTGGTATATCTCGGAAATGGCTCTAACTCGGTCCAGGAGACCCGTAGGAACCTAAAAATAACATCGTTGGATTCGTCTCGAAAATATCTTTCACTTGAGTACCCGCACCTGGGGGGTCATCATAGAACCGATAGGGGCCCCTTTTTTGACCCCCCGGGCCCCATGGGCCTGAGCGCCAACTTTGACCTACCATTCCGATGTTTGGGGCCCAAGATGAAGACAATGGCATATTTTTGGTTTTTAATCGGGCTCCCGCCCCATATTCTGCACTTCAGCCTAAATGGGTAATGTAATTAAAGTTTGGGCTCAACCCGGAGGTACTCGGAATCAAAAAAAAAAAAAAATAAAATATGCATAATTATTTTTATCCCCAACCTCATATTTTTCAGTGCGAAAAATTTAACTATTCAAAAAAAATTCCACTATGGCCACTCTAATGTGCACAAAGGGCATGCAAACTTTCTTGCCTTAAACAGGCCTATTGACAGTCCTATTAGTAGAAGGCAGAATTGACGTTCATAGCCATGCACTTGTCACTTCTCCGATTAGCCCTGTAGACAGGCCTCTAAAGGGAAGGAAAGACAGATGCTGTTGTTTATGAAAACCACATGTATGTTATTTGTCGTACAACAACTATATCACGTGATAGCCGAGTAGGTAGCATGCCCAACTATGAGTACTGAGGTCGCGAGTTCGATTCCCGCTGCTGGAGTTTAAAAAAAAATAGTTATTACAAATTGTAATAAATATTGTATTAAAAATGTATAAAAAGTAGGAAATCATTTAATATGGAAATAATTCGCATATGTTTTTTTTTATTTAAGTCCTTCTATAAATGCTCTTTTGCAGGCCTGCAAGCTGGTCTGCAGTAGCAATGCCTCATAGAAGGCCCTTGTTATTAGGACTCCAAGCAGGACATACTAGGCATGCCTACTGAAACGCCTTCAATGAGAAAGGGAATGTGCAGGCCTTGCCTGCCTATGACACCCTATGTTAATTTGAAATGAAGACTGCATTTGAAGGGTAGAGCTTCTGACTGCCTTTGCAGGCCTGTAAGAAGGCATGCAAAACCCCATTTTTTGCTGCTGGGGGGCGAGTGGGTAATGCCATTATGTGGTATATAAAAAACGGTCTTAGAAAAAATATAAAGGGGAAAAGATATACAAACTTCCATTCAATGCCAACGAAGAACATTTGTTTATATCTCGTTATTGCCTTATTTACAATATGTTGTGTCTGTGTGTTCTCTATAGGCTAGTATACAATTCTTCCGATAGCAAAGAAATTTTGACTGTCTCTGTCTCTATATATCCACATGGGTTTCTCACATACATATAGTACAATTGGTTGCCAATAGAGGTCGCGAGAGTTATGTCAATCGGTAGTGTATTGAAATAAGAGGTTTGAAGAAAGGATAAAACTATTGTTTTGGCAAAACTGAATTAATTAAATTTCGATAGAATCAAAGATTGTCTAATATATGCCTATTAACTTAGACTTATATGTAATGACCCACAAAAATTTTTCATCGTCTGAACCCCTTCGCTGTGCTAACCAATGACCAATGTGAGTATAACTCAATTATTTTCTTGATTATATTTTGTATGTCAACCATGAAGGTCAGCCGCCAGTCATGACGGCCAGTTGCCGCAACTTAAAGTTGTACTCGTTGGCAGTCAATGGTTGGTTGAATCGAGTCCATTTTAATGCGTATGATTACGGGCATCAAAAGTGGAGTACGTACGACAATAATGTGGGAACAAAAACATGGACGAAGCAAGGTAAAGCTTCGCAGACGATGGAAAAGCCAAGATTTACACCAAGAAAGCAAATATAGTGTGTCTGCTGGGATTCAAAGGTAATTGTTCATTATGAGCTCCTACAACCTGGTCAATCGATTGATTCTGATGCCTACTGGCAACAATTAACGAGATTGTGTCAATCAACCGAGTAAGACGGCCAGACTTGAACAATAGAAAAGGTGTTGTGTTTCATCATGACTACGCCAGACCACACACACCTTTGATGACCCGGCAGAAACTGTAAGAGCTTGGCTGGGAAGTTTTCTTGTATCCACTATAAAGCCCGGTTCTTGTACCTACAGAGTATCATTATATTATATGGGGATTTTCCTTTATATAGAACCCAAAATAAATATCATGTATATTTTTATTTTAAACAAAACACTTAATAGAGATGAGGATATCTGATGACCCCAATTTTATTAAAATGCCTCGTCAAGGCTACCGCTGTACCTTAATGCAATTCACCATTTCAATGTCGTTAGGCAGGTCGTACTGCTCACGATTTATGCGACGCCGATAAGATGATGGGTCCATATTTTTTATGGAGAATTTTTCTTTCAAAGATTTTCAGAACAGAATTATCCATTTGTATCATTACCCATAATTCTGCGCCGTAGAGCAAAACAAGCAGGACTAGTGTCTAATAAAGTAGGATTTTCCTACACCAAGAGGGCTTATCATTAAACCGACTGCTTAGTCCGTAATCGTCGATCTTCACCGTCACAAATAACATGTGGCGTTTTGTATTCACTATCATCTTCATTTGTATGTTTAAGATGTCACCCGACAGGCTGTCGTCTTGTCTTAGGACTTGTGTAGTATAAAAAGAACCAGGAAGGTCTTTGCCTAATTTTAGTGAAGACTTTGTGTCGTTCAAGGTCATTCTGCATGCCTTTTCGGGCAGTTTTACAGTCGATAAAAAGATGTGTTTTTCTGAAGTTTTTTCTAGGATTTGAAGCAGTGTTATAACGGGGGTTTTATCTTAGGCTGAGGTAGTTTCAGTCGCCACCAGAGTCTTCGCAAGGACCCTCAAAACCTTACGAAATAAAAGAGTGGATATTCCCTGACTAGGGCAAGATATTATATAATTAGTTTCTTATTTTACAATCCACAAAATTTAAATAGAACAAAACACTCCGGATCCTTAAACTAAAGTGCAATTACTGGTCTGAAATCCTAAAGATGTTTGATGGCGGGTAATGACGTCTGGGGATTATGCTTGGTTGGTGGCATCGTATCGTTGATGGTGTCTGGTGTAATGTATTGCGATGTCTGAAGTTGTTGTCCTTTGTACGGAAAAGCGGTTTTTAGACGAGCGGCTGTAATTTGGTGACGGGAAACAGTACGGGTTTGACGTGGCGGTAATTCGGTGATTGGAAACAGGACGGGTTTAACGTTGCGATAATTCATCGGACGTTGAGGAATCGCAGGTAAATTCGGTAGGATCCTTCTGGTGAGATTTGCTAAGGTTCTGGAACAGAAGAATAAGTAGATCTATTAATAGGCTCTGGCCTTACAAGTACGAGGACTCGTTGTACAGACTTAGCGTCCGTTGTACATACTCGTAGGTCCGATTGTACAGGCTTATAGCCCTGTTGTACTGACTCAAGGTCCGACTGGTAGCTCGATTGTACAGAATTGTATGTCCGATTGTACAGGCTTATAGCCCGATTGTACAGAATCGTAGGTCTGATTGTACCGGCTTATAGCCCTATTGTACAGACTTATTGTCTGATTGTACAGACTCGAGGTCGGATTGTACAGGCCTATTGCCCGGTTGTACAGGATCGTAGCCTCGTTATACAGACTTATTGCCAGATTGTACAGACTCAAGGTCCGATCGTACAGGCTTATAGCCCGGTTGTACAGGCTCAAGGTCGGATTGTACAGGCTTATAGACCGGTTTTAAAGATTGTACAGACTTATTGTCCGTTTAACAAATATGCTTGTCTTCGTACAATCCCATAGGATCTAGGAGATCAGATAACATTCCTTGACTTGGCAATAAACTTCGTCTTAGAGGAGTCACCGACGATCGTTGTGGAAAAACGTCGTCTCCTTATATTATTTCGGACATGAACCAATTGAGAATTATGAAGTAGCAGTTTGCACTGAACGCCGCAATTAAAAAGAATCTTTGTGCTGCTGTATACTTTGCGACAGCCTTTGCGTTGTTGACCAATGACGCTTGGTGTGTTATGTGATGGTATGATATGTCGTCTTTTAGAGCTCGCGAAGCAACCGGCATATGTTTTTTTTCTTTAAGTCCTTCTATAAATGCTCTTTTGCAGGCCTGCAAGCTGGTCTGCAGTAGCAATGCCTCATAGAAGGCCCTTGTTATTAGGACTCCAAGCAGGACATACTAGGCATGCCTACTGAAACGCCTTCAATGAGAAAGGGAATGTGCAGCCTATGACACCCTATGTTAATTTGAAATGAAGACTGCATTTGAAGGGTAGAGCTTCTGACTGCCATTGCAGGCCTGTTAGAAGGCATGCAAAGCCCCATTTTTTGCTGCTGGGATGCGATGGGTAAAATACTATCCTCGCGATAGTTGGTGCGCAATCTTGGAACACAGCATGCGGTCGTTAAGCCATACCGTGCATAGCATCGGACCCTAAGAGCTCCATCGGCATCAGCTGCTTTATTATTTTTACAGGCGCTATATTACTCGTTTTACCTCGGTTGGGCTTGGTGGCGTGCAATCTAAGCCGTCGTACATAATTGATACGTGCGCTACCTTCCGGAACCATGTGTTACCAAAATTCCAGACATGTCCTTACAGGAGAGTAGCCCGGTACCGTAAAATTTTGCTTCCACCTTCTGGTAGATTTTTCGAGCTTCGAGCTCTATCTCCGAACCTATCAATATCCTCCATTATTAGCCGGTTTTCTTTGTATTATTTTTTGCTTGTACCGTTCCCCAACAGCCAGGTTTTCAGTTGGCTGTTACATTGTCCAGTAATCGGCATCCTTTTCCTCAGACTCTAAGCGACTTTCTTCGTCGTATCGGGATTTAACCGAGCGCCGTTTTTCTTATCTCCAAGTATGCTCTACGGTGCATCAGGAATGCCAAAAGTAGTGTCATAGTAGTTGATAGAGGCACAGGGTTATCCATTAAGTGGTTTCAAAGCCGTCGGTCTGGCAAGGCTGTCAGTTGTTAAATATCTATCATCTGAAGTATCACTTTTTTAGTAAAGGATTTGCCATTCACGAATATGGATCGTTTGACAACCGACAAACGCGTAAAAGAAGTTAAAACTTTGTACAGAAGTGGCGGTTAAAAAGTGACCACTTTTCGAGCATTACGTGGAGATTATGGTCGTCATAATCGATCTACTGTGCAATGATCTGAGCCAATGTTAGCACCACGGGTCACGCGTCAGACATCCATGAGATGCCTTCTAACAATTAACACATGATCAGTATGATTTTTGGTGTTATGAAATGGGGGAAAGCCAAGATGCCTTGTGGATATCTTTATGGTGAAATAATGTTCCACTCACTACCATGTTCCCCTTCCTATTTTTCCTTTAAAAACTACCAGGACATTGGTTGTATGTTTCCTTTAGGCGCTCGTAGAATGTGTCTTAACTCTAAAGATCTAAATATGTGTATCAAAATGTATTTCTAGCAACTATTTTAGGATACTATTAGTTTTTTATATTATTGCAAATGTTAATAACAAAATATTTTTTTTCTCATTACAGGTATGTTTTTAAAATATTTGGATACAAATTGAATTATTGCTTAAAATTAAGGTAAATATTTAATTTCAAGATCATGTTTAAATTGTTAGGGACATCTTCGTAATCTAAAGATGTCATTATATATCACCCAATTTCTACAATAAGTTCCTTTGGGGGCTATCCGAGATTTAAAAATCTATTCGATAAACTTTGGCAACTCTGTGCATATAAATTGGTGAATTAGTACAAAACTTTTGTGTTGATATATAAATTATGCACTTTTATGTACAACTATATGCGCTACTACGACATTGTCTTCTTGTGTCTAGTATATAATACATATGTATGTACTTCTACACTACATATATATCCATTGCCATACATACATGGAACTGGTTTGCCCTTAGTAACACAATGATGATGATTTATGTAAATTGCACTTTTTGTGTGGAACTTAAGCAACGCTGTGTAGATCTCTCAGCTATTCCGTTTTGAAACACCTTTGATGACTGAGGAGGAGGACGTTGAATACTATTTCGTTTGGGGCGACTACGCCCCAGCTGATGACCAAGTAGTAGGTCCTTTATACTTTTTGTTGTTGTTTTTGTTTTGTTTTGGTGGGTTGTTTCGTAATTCACAGAAAAAGTTGGTAATTAAAAATATTTCGTTTTATCATGTTCTACCTGAATTTATCATTGTCAAAGTTTTGTTTCGAATGTAAGTAAAGTGAAATGAGTTGCCACTTAGGTATTAGGTGCAGACATGTGTTGTGCGTTTTGTGACTAAGAATGATGAGTCAGAAATTGACAGTGATTGGAGTTTGTCAATGTCAGTGGTTAATATGAACTATAACAAAATCGGAAAACATAAATTTTATGAAATACTAAATATTTTGATATAAAAACTTCTCTATTAACCACCGACTGCCATTTTGCATTAAGAGATTGGAAATTGTCATTGCGGGGAATGATCTCTATTAACTATCGGCTGATAGCCTAAAAAGTTATTTGAACCTCTTGTATGAATTGCATTTTGCCAGTTGCTCTTCATATGTTGCTACTTTCGGCTCGAAGGACTACTTTTAGTATCAATATTTCAAAATGAAAAAACTTGAATATCGGCAATGGATACTAAACGAAAGTTCTGTCTATAACAAAAACATATGCATTTATTTACATAGAAAGACATTTTTAAGCAGTCAATGGAAACTTTTGTTTATTATTTTTAAATATTTGTGTGTTCAAGAGGTGACAGACATTCCTAAACATCATCGTGCTTAAAGTTGCCATTGTAAGCAGTCAATGGTTGAATCGAGTCCATTTTAATGCGAATGATTACGGGCACCAAAAGTGGAGTACGTATGGCAATAATGTAGGAACAAGAACATTGACGAAGCAAGGTGTCATTTAAGGGGAATGAACTCTATTAACTATCAGCAGATAGTCTAAAAAGTTATTTGAACCTCTTGTATAAATTGCATTTTGCCAGTTGCTCTTCATATGTTGCTACTTTCGGCTCGAAGGACTACTTTTAGTATCAATATTTCAAAATGAAAAAACTTGAATATCGGCAATGGATACTAAACGAAAGTTCTGTCTATAACAAAAACATATGCATTTATTTACATAGAAAGACATTTTTAAGCAGTCAATGGAAACTTTTGTTTATTATTTTTAAATATTTGTGTGTTTTAGAAGTGGCAGAAATGTTGATGCATCATCGTGCTCACATTTAATTTTTCTCGCTGTCCTTCATATGTATAGTTAGACTAATTGACTAGAATACCTTCTGTGCTGTCCGTGATTATTAATAACCACTATAATCCTGCCTCGTGTGGTCATCTGCGTGATCACTTTTCATTAAATTGCTTAAAATTTAAGTTTCATTAAAACCCATTACACTAGTTTAAATAAATTGCTGTAGTTACACTAGCAACGATTTGTAATATTAAAATATAAACTAATTTGTCTCGCAGTTTCTCCATCCATTCATCCATCTACTCGTAGTATGTAGTATACTAGTGTCAATATTTTATGCCATGCAACTTACACACACGGATTCGTGTCAAATAAAGCGAGAATAGAGTTGCTCTTTGCCATCTACTAAGGCACGCAAAATGAACATTAAACCAAGTGGCAAATATTCTATAAAGTTCTATAGCAAAAAAAACACAAAAACTTCTCTCATGCATGTTGTCATGAATCGGAGGTGACCTTTTGCGTCGTACAATTTCTTGGAATGCCAAGTTATGCAAAGTATGACCAACGTACGAGCTATAAAAAAAACTTTGCTCTCTTATATATGGTATTGAAGTCAAAACCATAGCAGATTTTAATATAGTTGGCCTTTTACAAAAGGACATGATGATGGTGCAAAACTGGTGACTCAAATAAAAAACCCCCTCTCGATAGTACCAAAAACAATTTAAATTCTAAAATTACGTGCCTGAACAATAGTCCTAAACAACTCTTCCTTCTCTCCATCTCCTCTCCTAATCTCGTACTCTTCTACTAAGAAACCCAATAAATATAGGATTTCGTTGAAAATGTTATGACCGAAACAAGAATTTGTTGGGTTTTTACTCCATTATGAGTCAGGAATGGGGGCAATGCACCCAGCTTTTTGTTTGCCTAAAATCCTCTTTTAAGGGTGGAATTGTGCGACGGGTGGATGAAATCACCTACACAGCAAATATGCACTTGGCCATTTAGGAAATGCCAATGTGGAAGAGAGAGTATCATCATTCGTGTGGGGGGAAAGGAAGGAGTTTGTAAATTTTGTGAATTAACCTTGAGTTTATATAATGCTAAGTTTAAACTTGACAAACCGTTCGTGTAGTTGGAGTTAATTTCGAGAAACCTTATGTGGTCATAAGCAACCCCAATTTTTATGACATGCTGAGTGAAAAAGGGTATTGATGTAACAAATGATGAAATCTGTATGCAATAGAGTTGTGAAGCAATTTGATTTTCTTGGTTGGTTTTAAGCCAAAAAATAAACAAATATCGGATGAAAATAAAGAAATAAACAATTCAGTGCGTCTCACCATTAGAAGCCATCAGGAGTTGGACAGCTTGGTGTGCCAAATTACAAAGGCCATAGCTGCATGTAACAGGAAATCTTGCCTACAGAATAAAAATGGGTAAAACCAGAAACCTCCATAGTGAAACGACAAGATTTTATACACCCGTGTCTTAGCCAGGAAATCCTTCAACAAGGCCGATAGGACGGACCGGTTAGAGGAGTACAAGGAGAAATTAAGACTGTTTAAGATACTAAAAAGGAAGGCAAAACGACGTTCATGGAGGAAGTACACCTTCGAGATCGAGAAAACTGGTTAGTAGACTCAGGAAAGTGTTATCTTCAACAGCCAGCGCCCCAGGATACATAATGATAAATGATAGAACCTGAACTGAGTCTTCAGAAGAAACCTTGGAATTCCTGACGGACACCCACTTGCCAAGTGGAGAGTCCAACTTTCTGCAAACGAATACCAGCCATTGAATAGGTCGCGATCAAAGAAGAAAGCTTTGATCCGTATAAATCCTTTGGATCAGATGATATTCTACCTGACAAATTTCAACAGGCCATAGAGATAATTTTTTCGTGGCTGAAGGCCATCTTTAACGGTTGTGTGCAACTGTTCTACCTGCCAATGAGATGGAGAGTGCGATCAAAGAAGCCATCAACAGTTTTGATCCGTATAAATCCTACAGTTCAGATGATATTATAGCAGACGAACTTCAACAGACCTTAGAGGTAATATTTTCGTGGCTGAAGGCCATCTTTAACGGTTGTTGGAAACTGTAATACCTGCCACGACAAAAAAAACCATCACACAATAAAGCGAAGGACTACTGACTAATAAGTCGCCCATCATTTCGTCTGAAAACTCTTGAGAGGATCATGGACGATGCTATTAAGAATTCAATTGACCCTAATCTCCTATCGAATGCTAAGTAGACTCAAGAAAGTGAGTCTTCTTATCGACAGAAACAGGAAAATCGACAGAAACAGCACTCCATGCATTGCTGTATCCCATAGAGAAATAATTAGAGGAAATAGAGTTTCTCTATCCTGTGGAAAACAGTTTGGAGCTGTTTGGATAACATCGTAGTTGTTGTATGCAGAAGTAACTGCCTACGAACTTCGATTACATTGCAATGGGAAGCGAATGTGGATGAAACTTGATACCACACATTTGATTCTCATGTAGAAGTAAGGGAGTTTTTTAAGTAACGGACATTGCACCCAGCGGTAAAAATACCCATCATTTAATCGCTGATGTTAGCTATATTTAGTAGCAATCGGTTATGATTCTTTCGCTTATGTTCCTGCTGAAATTTATCATAGGAGTGTCATAGGCTGTTTAATCGGTGCGCTGTCGCTTACAAAGTAAGCGACGATGTCAGTAAGTGCCATTTCAGCTGCAATAACGTTATAAGCGAGCTTGATGACACGCTTCATTACGAAGTAAGTGACGATGTCAGTAGGTGCCATTTCAATTAGGATTAATAATAAGTGTTTTTGACATTATACACGCTTGCTTAAATGTCATACTGATGTCTTGGATTACTAAATAGGTACTTTGTTTTATTTACCGCTGAAACCTTATTCGTTTCTCTCTTACAACTTTATTCACAGCGAAGTGCATAGGCCGGCTAAGACACTCCCGTATTCAAGTTATGTAGGAAGTGGGTCCAGCATCGAGGTTATTCGGTTAACACAATCATCATGATATCAGCGATGATCTCTTATGTTTTGCTACTGTGTAATAGCCTTTATGGATAAAGAGGTAGTCTTCAACAATTTCGAACCCCTCTGCATCATGACGGAGCTCAACAGCCTACAGATCAACTCACGTATTAGCAAACTGATTCGCAACATGCTATAGAAGACACCTATCTCCTTTAGAATAGTGCACCCTCAGTAGGAGGGTAACAAGAGGTACTCCACAAGAGGTGTGGACCCTATCCGTCAACAGCGTGATCACACAGCTGGAGTCGGAAGGGAGCACGGTGGTAGCGTAAACGGGCGTCTCAAGGAGCAGACTACCATACCTCGAACGGAAGATGCAAGACTATATGAGTATCCTAGC
The DNA here is from genome assembly GCA_964034835.1 of Muscina levida. Classification (NCBI taxonomy): domain Eukaryota; kingdom Metazoa; phylum Arthropoda; class Insecta; order Diptera; family Muscidae; genus Muscina; species Muscina levida. Next base: position 83,942,109 of record OZ035884.1, read on the forward strand.
AAGACAAGTGCGCCATCAGGGGACATAATGCAAACCCAGATAGAACAGAATTAGTACCGCTCAGTCGGAAACAGAAATCGTCCACTATGCAATATCCATCTAGACGACAAACAACTAATTTTTTCCAAAATAGTGAAAACTTGATCCTCAGGAAGATCAACTGGAAACAAGACAAAAAAAGTAGATCTAACAAGGCAATCTCATAGCTTTGTACACATGCAATCTGGGGACTCAAACCCAAAGAATCACTTTGAATTTACAACGCTACTGCGAAGCCAATTCTATAATATCACTCACCATAGTCTGGTGATATGCGCCCACTAGAATGGATTGTGTTCAACGTTTCTCCTGGCTCCTTATTATCGGATGAATGAGATCAGCCACCTCCAAGACACTTTACACAATGAAAACTGTGATCCTTACATCGGTCACTCAAGGATCCTTAACCAAACTGATATTTCACTTGAAACTAACTGCATGTTTCGCGCTCAGACAGAACGTTCTCCGGAAAGGAGTGGAGGTATGGACCACTAAACATCTTTACTGATAGGTACAAACTGAATGATTGGGTCGGATATGGTATCTACTCCCCGAATTTAAGCCTAAGTATGCGATCAAGGATTCCACACTTCTGCATTGTTTTTCAAGTAGAAATCTTGTTGTTGAACAAGCCGCTGCCGACGACATTAACGTGAGGAAAGTAACACAAATGTCACATGAAGTTTACATATAGTATCGTCTTGTCGACCTGACCAGATGGTTGGCTTCACTCCACTAGAACCAACTACAATGCCGCCGTAAATACCCGGGACGTATCTCAATTATTCAATGAAATATGAAAATTGTACCTGTCTGTACATCGATGTCGAACGTTCACTTGTACGTGATACCACCGAAGTGGTTCCTTTACTATTCGACTTTGCGGTCGCAGGTCGCAAAGGAATCAAACTTGCTCCTGCTTTTCACCGTTGCAGATTCGTAAAGTGGTCCAACGGTGGTTCTTTTGGGTACGCGAAATAACTCTATTATTCAAGTTGTACCTGTCCGTACCACGATGTCGAACGTTAACGTTCGCTTGTACGTGGCACCAGCGAAGTGGTTCCCTACTCATTCGACCAGGAAGGTCGTCAACTATACTGAGTACCCTAGCTGCCCGTCTTTTAACTCGGGAGGAAAATATAACAGAAGAATATTTTCCAGTTCACGGACAGTCTAGCAGCGTTAAACTCACTGAATTTCCATAGCACCAAAGTAAAATAGGACAGAACCTGCCGGACAAGAACAGAACACTGATCACTTGTATACGTACCTTGGATACACAGCGGATTTGATAGGAACTGCAGAGCGGTTGAAGAGGACCGACAAGGTTCAGCCCGGCAAGAAAGCGACATAGAATACGAAGCGCTTCGCCCTATGTCCATTTGTAAAAGCACTATCGGAAATTTAAAGTGGATAACAGTAAACGACAGATTAAAGAAAGAAGAAACCTTTAGGAAAGCCAGGATAACATGGCCTGCATATTACCCGAAGCGCACATCGAACCTAATAAATCTCTGAAGAGGCCAGATCAGTAAAATTATTGCCTTCCTCACGGGACATAGGCCCATAAGTAGACATGCGAACGGAATGGGATTCGCCACAAATCTACTGCGGGAATAGAAACAGTTGGACCATCAACCCTTCCTACCGCTTTTTACCGTTGCAGAGTCGTAAAGTGGTCCACTGATTGTTTCCCTTGTACGCTGGGCGATACTTCCCGAATGCCATCCGGAGAAGATATCCTGCGGGGAGGAAGGTATAACAGGAGGATATTCTCCTACAACACCAAATCAAAAGTGGTCAGGACCTGCCGGACGAGATATCCAAGAAAAACAGAGTTCTAATGACGTTGATACATGGACACAGGATTTGAGGCCAACTGCGGAGCGGATGGAGATGATCGACATAGTTCAGCCCGTCAGGAAAGCGAATGGAACACGAAGTGCTTCGCCCTATGTCCACCTGTAAAATCACTATCGGAAAACTAAAGTGAAGAACAGCAAACGACGGATGAAAGAATGAAGAAACCTGTAGGAAAGCCAGGAAAACATGGACTGAATATCACCCGAAACGCACATCGAACCAACTCAATCTATGAAGAGACCAGATCAGCAAAACTATTGCCTTCCTCACGGGACATGGGCCTATAAGTAGACATGCGAACGGAATGGGATTCGCAACGGAAAGCGAGTGCATCTACTGCGGAAATAGAACCAGTTAAACCATTCACCTTTGCTACCGCTTTTTACCGTCACAAAATAGGAATGTGTTTCACCGATGGTTCTACCATGTACGCGGGGCGATACTTTCCGAATGCCATCCGGAGAAGACATCACGCGGGTAGGAAAGTATAACAGGAGGATATTCTCCCACAACACCAAATCGAACGTGGTCAGGACCTGCCAAACGAGATATTTAAGAAAAAACAGAGTTCTAATCACGTAGATACCTGGACACAGAGATTTTTAAGGCAACTGCCGAGCGGATGAAGAGGCACCTCGCAAGTCCTGCAGGAAAGCGACTTGGAACACGAAGTGCTTCGCCCTAAGTCCATCTGTAAAAGTACTATCGGAATTTAAAGTGAAGAACATCAAACGACAGATTAAAAAAAAACCTGTAGGAAAGCTGGGGAAACATGGTCTGAATATACCGAAACGCAGATCGAACCTCATAAATCTCAAAAGATACCAGATCAGTAAAATTATTGCCTTCCTCACACAAACCATCTGCTGACCATATTATATTTGACTGCCCACAGCCATGTGCAGAAAGACACTGGAAACCCTGAGAAAACCCCTTGGGACATAAAGGAACCAGCGGCAGAAACAAAAACTTTTTAAGACCATCAACTGAACGGATTGAATCGAAACTCCCAACCATTCAACTACAGACGGAATTTACCACACCCCAAAAAGGAACAAGTCACCAACCAAGCACCATAAACGGTGAACGCATTTGTTAAAGGAATGTCGCAAACGCCCAATGGGTAACACAATAAGTCCATAAGACTAAAGTGATGCAAACCAACCAACCATGCGTCATTTTTGTTTACATGTCATCGATTATTAAATTCCCGAAATACGACAAAAAAATTTTTAAAAAATGACCAAGTAAAATTTTATTTATCTATTGACTTAATATAATATGATATCCACCCGATTAACGGGGAACAAATCTATAATATAAAAATAAGTCGCTGAATGTGTTGCTAAGCGCAAAACTCGAGAACGGCTGGACCGATTTGGCTCAGTTATTCGTAATTGCCAGGAGTAGGTTTTTACGAAAGAAAATTTTGGGAAAATCCTCCGGAAAAGTCGGAAAATTTGAAAAATCGAAAATTGCCTTTTTGTACGGAATTTTGTATGCAATTGATACGGAATGGATTTTCGAATAGAAAAATAGAAAATTTTTGTGGAAACATTCGGAAAATTCCGGGAAAATTTTAAAAAAAAATTTTTTTTTTCGATTAAATTTTGGACGAAGTAACTGTGAAAAATTTCGGATAATTATTCCGAAATGACTTTCGAATGGAAAAATTCTTGGTGAAAACTCGGAAAATTCCGGAAAAACTCGAAAACTTGGATATTGTTCGACGAAATTTTGCATTTTAACGTATAGTTTGATAATTTTGGACGATGTTAATGTGAAAAATGTCAGATAATTATTCCTAAATGACTTTTCAAACAGTGAAAAACCACACAAACGTAGTTAAGCGTGTCTGATAGTATTACTGGAGCTGAGTAACACCTTAGCTCAGTACGACAAGAATAGTAAATTTCAAATAATGTTATGTCTTCGTCTCTTATTCTAAAAAGTAACAAAATTAAATCTTTGTCACTTTTTTAAAATAGGCCGAAAAATTGCATTTATTTTCGTTGCTTTTTCAAAAAATTACGAAGGTATAATATTTTTTAAAATTAACTATTCTAGGAATATCTTTAGCAAAGTGTAAATATTCAGATTGAAGGGCAAATACACCATCGAGCGGGAGCTTTGTTACCACCACCAAACGAAGATCATAAGTTCCTTCAGATATATTTCGTTGGTGATTTGGCAATTGTATTAGATCAACGTTGTACAATTTTTACTGCGATTAAACTCGAAATGATCGATCAATTGCAAAATCTTCTGCATTAACATAACGCATTGGTCAGATTGTTCAAAACCGCATTGGATACGATGCATTTTGACGACCACAAAACTTTATCAGAGCAGACGAAAAACCTCTGGAGGCCATGGAAGACAATTCAATGCTCCCACTAATAATGAAGTCGCAGTGGTAATTGTTGGGGAGAAATTGTTCTCAAGCGTCAGGATAGTGGACACTGCACTTCAATACCCGTTGATGTTCTGCCGTGGAGAGGATGGCTATCATCTCAATTTAAAGATGGTCAATACAACGAAATGTTTGTTTACAAGTCATCACTTCTCTTTAATTTCCATATAAGTTCGAATTCGTATTTCAGGAGAAGCAACGAATTAAAAGGATAGCTTAATGGATTTGTATGCCTATCGATTGATGATTCGGCAAGATGGTGACAATCGTCTGTAAAGATATCGCAGGTTATTTCAACAGTACAGCGTTGACATGTACGTCAAGGTCGAAACTGAGCGTCTCAATTTTATTCGTTTTAATCAGTTGCCACATTGCGAGAAGCTTGAAAACGTTTGCATTTGCTCGAAAACGATACGCATTGGAACTCAACGCTCGCCGAGGCAACTGTTTCTGCTCCAGCGAATCAAATTCGAATATTGTTTGCGATCATCATAGCCACGTGTCAACCGTCGAAACCGAGAGCATTGCTCGCACGACAACATCGAATTTTGAAATTAACGAAATTGGGAATACCAGCGTTAAATCGTTCGTGACCGACGAGAATGAGGCGACCAACTATCCGACAGAATTTTTGAACTCCCTAGATGTGTCAGCTGAAGGTGGGATCATAATCATGTTGCGAAATTTGAATCATCCGAAATTGTTCGACGGTACTCGGTTGTCTGTCAAGAAACTGATAAACAATGTGATTAAAGCAACGATCATCAAATTTAAAGGAGAGGAAGTCCTTATTCCACGAATTCATATTATTCCAACCGACCGTCCCTTCCAATTCTATCTAATTTAATTCCTCATGATGACAATCAATAAATCGCAAAGCGCTTTGTTGGAAGGTTGTGAGATCAACCTCGAAGTGTCGTGATTTCGCACGGTCAGCCGTACGTTCGCGTGTCGGCAAACCGCCTTCATTCGAAAAACATTGTTTATCAGATCGATCTTCACTGATTTAAATTAAATTCAAATAAATTAAATTAAAATCTGAACTATCTGTGTTTTAATATAACCCTAGAGCTTATATGAAGGCTTTAGCATAGGAGCGAGACGAAGTTTGCCGGGTTCGAAGTTGTATGGCAGAACAACGTTTGCCGGGTCAGCTAGTTTATTAATAAATACTGTACTGTTTAGTTTGTTATCCTTCTATTAGAGACAGGATTCATTTAATATTTGTCGGATTTCCCGTATGTCCAAAATCATATTAATATGTTGTCACATCATTCAAATTTCATCACTCCCCACTACAGAACACCCTCTTTGCGAGCCTCAAAAACTAACCCTTACAACTCGTCGTCACAATCCATGCAATATAATCCAAGTAAGTTCAATTCATTCGGCTGGTCGTCGATTTCCATTTTGTTTGCTTTGACACATACAAATCCTGTTATTAACCTTTCCTTCCGGATCTCATATGTATTTAAGGGATGTTTACATTTAGCATTAATTCTACTTCACAGTAATGTGTGAACAATCTCTGTGTACAGAATAACAACAAATCCAAATGTTCCAGGAATTCCGCACGTCCGTTTTTCTAAAGGCTATTGATTTCTTTCCATGTATTACAGAGGGAATACAATGCGATGATACGACTAGAAATTAATGTCGTTAACATATGGTGTCATATTTGTGCGCTATTAAACTGATATCGATGACATGTGCCAACATATATAGTTCTGCAGGAATATGTAGTTGCCACTCTTTGAATTTTTCTTGAGCCATTTGTGTTGTCTATAATGTCGATCTATCAATATTATCATGTTAAGCAATTAAAACAATTAACACTTTCATTAAAGCACCAACACAAAGTATAATAAGTGACGACAAGCGCAGCCAGACAGCAGATGAAATTGAAAACGTGAAATGAGGAAATGTCATGTGTATGACTTGTCATTTTCTGTAGTTTTTTTTATTGTGACTGTTTTTTCTCTCTCTTCTCTGTGGGTTTCCTTAATTATTTTCAATTGTTGACATAATAATCATGATAATGTCAATCAAAATCATGTTCTTATTTTAAAGAATACGTTGAGAAATTATCAATCGAAATTTTATTGTTTGGCAAAAAAATAATACATTTTCCCAAATTGGTTTGCCATGTAGTGAGAGAGGTTTTGTCAGTTAATCAATAGAATGAAAGTTGTTGAAAAGCATGTTGCATTTGATAGTGCGAATTGGAATATTATATTTAACCAGCCAGTATAATTTATTTAAGGGAAAATATAAATTTGCGAAATTTTACCTCCCTTAATTTTTTAATCGTTTTCGTAAGGAAAATTCGTAGATTGACCTTTCATTTGCTGCGACAGCTTTAGTTTATAAAATGTTGTTCCCTATACATAGTTGATAGTTGATGTTTATCACTTTAAAAATAGTTAAATTTATGTACTATAGGTAGCGTGGCGAGAGGGATAGTCTGTAACGTGGTTTTCTCGTCGGCTGAGGTAAGTCCAGTCGTAGCCAGCGTCGTCATAAGAACCTTCAACACCTTATGGAATAAGAATTCAGTAGATTTTCCCTGCAAAATAAACGTTTTGTTTATTGATGGTGTAATTCAAACTTATAACCTACTAGAAAAAGTATTTAGATACGAAAACAATTCAGATTCGGATTCTGTGATAGCGTTGTTGTCTTGTCCGATAATTTGTACCCAGGCCGATTTGAGATGATCGATAACTTCTGGTATACGCTCGACGAATATTGATGTGGCCTCTGACTGCAATGACAGGTTTCGGGACTCGGTTCGATTTTACATAATCGAGAATTTTATGAATCGGTCGATTTGAGATGATCGAGAAATTTATACTATACTTCCAAAACTGTAGAGGTCAGATAGGTCAGGATTGTTTCGGTATTCAGGAACGTGGTAATTCGGGTACTTTTGATAATTCAGGCTCGTATCAGAAACTTGGCAGCTTACTGATGAATCGGATTCGTCGGTGGTTACGATTAATATCGGCAGTACGTGGTCAGCTTGGGTTTTGTCGGGGTTTCAGGTTAATATCAGCAAGTGATGATTGATGACTCGGGTTCGTCGGTGGTTCGGTTTAATGTCAACAATTCAGAAGGGTATTGGTGATTCGGGCTCTGTTAATGATTCAGGTTCATATCAGCAATACTGGGGCATCTTGATGATTCGGGTTTGTCGGCGATTCAGGTTTATATCAGAAATACGCGGCCGTTTTGGTGAAACGGGTTTTTCCAGGTATTCAGGATAACATCAGCAATTCGGGAATATATCGATGCTTCGGCTTTCGTTGTAAATCAGTTTGATATTCCCAACTCAGGAATTCAGCAAATCGACTTTTGCAACTTGTGGTTATGTCGATGATTCGGCTTTCGTGGTATATTAGTTTGGTATCCGCAACTCAGGATTGTGTCGATGACTCGTGTTCTTCAGTAGGTCGACTTCTGCAACTCCTAGTTGTATCGATTCCGAATTCGCGACCGAACTTAAAATCGTACCCGACGGAGTGATAGTGTCAGAATGCTACGGTGGTAATTTCTAATACAATGCTACAAGAATGAAGAGTATCTTCGTGTACCAGACCTAAATCTGTGCAACCGACCAGTCGGTATAACCAATCGGAGTTGGATTTAACGGACCGAAGTTTGATTTAATAGACCGAAGTCCGATTTAACAGACCGAAGTCCGATTTAACAGACCGAAGTCCGGTTTAACAGACCGAAGTCCGATTCAACAGACCGAATTTCGATTAAACACACCGAAGTCCGATTTAACAGACCGAAGTCCGATACAATAGACCGAAGTCCGATTTAACAGACCGAACTTCGATTTAACAGACCGAAGTCCGATTCAACAGACCGAAGTCCGATTCAACAGACCAAAGTCCGATTTAACAGACCGAAGTCCGATTTAACAACAAAAGTTGGTTCAACAGACCGAAGTCCGATAAAAGAAAAGAAAATTTCTTTCGATAAATTATTTATTATTTTTCAGACCGAAGTCCGATTTAACAGACCGAAGTTTGATTCAAAAGACCGAAGTCCAATTTAACATCCCAAAGTCCGATTTAACAGACCGAAGTCCGATTCAATAGACCGAAGTCCGATTTAACAGACCGAAGTTCGATTTAACACACCTAAGTCCGATTTAACAGACCGAAGTCCGATTTAACAGACCGATGTCCGATTCAGCAGACCGAAGTCTGATTTAACAGACCGAAGTCCGATTCAACAGACCGAAGTCCGATTTAACAGACCGTAGTCCGATTTAACCAATGGAATTTGGGTTAAACCAACAAAAGTTGGCTCAACAGATCGAAGTCCGATTAAACAAAAGAATATTTTTTTCGAAAAATTATTGCCCTGAGAAGGGCAGGAGAGATCGGCAACTTACTAATAAACTTAACTGCGGTAGAAACCGACGACCTAACAAGCAAAATGTTCGATCATTTAAGTAAATGGAGCTCTCAATTTAATGAGAATTACATCATATCAAATAGCATTGAATAACACTTTCCCTTGTGATGTCGTTTCCTTAATGTGTTAGGCGATTACATGGCGATTGCCGAATGTGCCGTTGGTACAAGTTACGTGCATTACCGAACGTGTCGTTTCCGGTGGTCGTGCGATCGGTGGTATTGACGTTTGCTCTTCAAGTAGTTGAAGAATTGTCAGTATTCAAGGGCAAATGCAGGTGGTAGATTGTTGAGCGCGTGGTTGGAGTTGCTGCCATTCGACCTTTGCTGCACTTAGAGTAATTAAACTATGTATGCTGGCTGGGTTTGTTGGCGACATTGAAAGTCAAAATCAAATCAAGGTTGTTTAGAGAAAGAATTGTGTATGTAGGTGAATGTATGTACGGACGCCTGGCATCACGTTACAAGTCCTTCTATCAAGCATCTTTAAACATATTAAGCAACAGTCTACGTGTCGCAATTGACTTTAATAATACTCATAGTTTTATTTATGTACTATAGGTGGCATGACGAGAGTCCTTCCATACAGCATCTGTAAACATAAAAAGGAACAGCTCATTCATTCTGCTTCGTGTCTATTGAATTTCCTACTGGACTGGTATTCAAGTCGTCTGCTACTATAATATCTCCTAGAGCCTTCCAGACATAATCCTCAATCCCTTCTGGTTTTTTTTTGGAAATCCTCTATAAATCCACTGGGTGTGTGAGTTAGAAACTGACCAGTGTCACATTGTTGAGCCCAAGTACAGCAGTTTCCGATTCTATCTGGGATTCATGTTGCTGCCTTGCCAACATTATTTCCGGAAATGTTCCTCACTTATGATACCTATATCTGCTGTGTGTTGTAACTTTATCTGAGATAAGAGTGCTTCCGCGACCTTCACTTCTGTTCCATGGCTTTGCAGCTGCTTGTAGCCGACAAGTGGTTCACTGGGGTTTTGATTTCCCAGCGGTATAAAAACTCATTACTTAATCGGTGATGTCAGCTATATTTAGTGGCAATCCGTGAGGATTGACTCGCTTATATTACTCCTTAAATTTAGCATATGAGTGTCATAGGCCTTTTAGTCGATGCGCTCACGCTTAAAAAGTTAGCGACGATGTTAGTAAGTTGCAATTACGTTATAAGCGAGCTTGATAACACGCTTGATTATGAAGTAAGTGACGATGTCGGTAGGTGCCATTTCAATCGGAGTTACGGAGGACGATTTATGTCAAGCAAAAGGTATATACGATATATACGATATTTACTAACTTCAAGTCGATATTAAATTATTTTGGCATGTTACTTGACAAAACGAATGATGCAGAACTTCTTCTTTTTGGGGCTACTTTCCCAATTGATTCCCAAAGCTTAAAAATGTTGCACTGTGTAATCTATATTGCCTTATAACTAGTGACTAACGGCGAATTTTTGCATTTCGCCAAAACATTTTAAGAGCTTATAATTGGAAATTTAAATCCATGGAATTCGATTTCTACCCATTAATTTTGTCCGCAGCCTTATTATCCTGCGCTGACATTGAATGTCCTTATCATATTCGCAAATACAAACATTTCGTTGTCGCCGTCGTCCTTTACCATTTTACATTCAGCAATTATATTATTTAATGTCCGAGTTCGGAACCATTGATGTAGCCTTGAAATATCAAATGCCAGCTACCTTTAATTTGCCATTCATTGGCAAGGAACCCTCCATATAATTTCCCCCGTTAGAGGGTTAGAGATACACTAAGGGAAGGGAAGAGTAGGAGGGTACAATAACAATAATAACAATTTCTCTACAAGGTTTTGCCATTCGTTTTCTTTCCCCCCTGCCATCAAATCCCTTGCGCAGAACATTTTACCTACATGTAATAGTTAAAAGAAATTATTGATTTTTATTGGAATTTCCAACAAAACTTACTGACGACGACGACCGGCTAACTATTGGCCCATAGCCCATGGACAAGGGGCTATTTATTAAAATGATATGGAACGAAAGGAGAAGCAAAAGACAAGCTGGCATAGAAACCGAACCATTTTACTTCTCAATTTTGTTTAAATTACAATGGAATGTCCTTTTTGTTTGTTGTCCAGGGGTGGTGGTGGCTAGGGGACAGCACGTGCCGGACATTTAGAGAAAAGGAAAAGAGGCAACATTTGTACCCGGTGAGGAAGACGATGAAGATGAGGATGATGTCGATGTAGCGTATAAAATTTTAAATAAATTGTAATGGCTCTCTAGGGATATAATCGCATTATAAATTATGTTGAATTACAAAACAATGTGGCTGATACGGACATTGTATCGACAAAGAGTGAAAGGATGTGGTCGATGGACCATGTTCTAGATTAAAGAATTTTACTCAAAGAGAAATAAAAGGTAGGGAATAAATGTGTAATGAACGCTTGTTCTCAAAAGGGTATGATATAAGTTTGTTAAAATTGGCATTGATAAATGCAAAACATAAATGGAAAACAAAGTATCCTATTCTTTTCTTAAGACAGTTGGTGATATTTGGAAAAAATAATTATTAAAATCGACTTAGTAGTTTTTGAGTTTACCCGTTACAAACATGCGCCACATAACCAAGTATATAAAAAACACAATACATATACTTAACTCCGGTCTATTTGAACTGTTTTGGAAAAATAAGTCTAGGTATATAACAGGTCAATTGAAAAGTCCCCGGCCTGACACATAGATGGCGGTACTATAATTAAATCCATATGATTTTTAGTTAGCACTAATCTTCAAAAGACGCGTGTACAAATTTGATGTCGGATCATTAGTTTGTAATTTATAGCATTTTGAGTGAAGCTAATTTTGTTATTGTGAAAAAAATTGATAAAAAGGAATTTTACGTATTGATAAAATATTGCCTTTTGAAGGGGAAAAAAATACAGTTGAAGCAAAAACTTGGCTTGGTGACGAGTTTCCGGACACTGCCATAGGAAAATCAACTATCAAGGATTGGTATGCTAAGTTTAGACGTGGTGAAATGAAAACTGTAGACGGTGAACGCAGTGGACGCCCAAAGGAGGCCGACGAAAACATTAAAAAAAATCCACAAAATGATTTTGAATGACCGTAATTGAAATTGAATGAAATAGCAGGCACTTTAAGATATCAATTAAACATGTACATTACATCATTCAAGAATATTTGGGTATGAGAAAGCTCTGTGCAAAGTGGGTGCCACGTGAGCTCATTTTTAATCAAAAACAACAACGAGTTGATGATTCGGAGTAGGGTTTGCAGATGATCAAGCGTTATAAACCCGAGTTTTTGCGTCGATATGTGACAATGGATGAAACATGGCTCCATCATTTCACTCCGAAGTCCAATAGACGGTCATCGAAGTGGACTGCACGCGATAAACCCGCTCCAAAGCGTGGAAAAACGCAACGACGGCAAGGTTATGACGTCTGTATTTTGGAATGCTCATGCAATAGATTTCATTGACTACCTTGAAAAAGGAAAGACCATCAACAGCGACTATGACATAGCGTTATGAGATCGTTCGTGAAGGACGAAATTGCCGAAAGACGATCGCATTTGAAGAAAAAGAAAGAGCTCCTTCACCAAGACAATGCACCGTGTCATAAGTCAGTGAAAACGATGGCAAAAATCCATGAATTGGGCTTCGAAGTGCTTCCGCATCCTCATTGTACTCCGGATCTGGCCCCCAGCGACTATTTTCTTAGTCTCAGATCTTAAAAGAATCCTCGCTGGGAAGAAAATTTCGTCGAATGAAAGAAAATTTCGGAAACTGTAGTTTATTTTAAAACAAAGGACAAATCGTACTACAAAAATGGTATCGAAAAATTGGAGGGTCGCTATAATCAGAGTACTACCCTAAAAACCTTATGCCCGTCTTCAACTTCCACTTAGATCTGTTGGTTTCGGCGATGCAGATCACCTCATCTAAAGATTTCCTGGACTACTTCTCTGACATCCCTGGCTTACTTTTAACAGCGACTTTTCCACTTCTGCAATGGCGGACCCATCTTCCTTTCTTATTTTTACAATGAAATCGTGATTGGAAGAGCTTCTTATTAGTTGAGGACCATCTGTGATTGAAATTTCAGTCATCAGCTTCGGGGTCAGTAAAAGACCCTCTCTTGTATGTCCACAACGGGCCAGCTTAAATTCTAGGAGACTTGGTTTCTCTTTTTTAATTTCACATCCAATTCAGGTGGACTTCTTGCAGTTCTCTTGGCAGTGAACGGTGTCTTTTCCTTTTCGACTTCACGTTCGTCTAACTAGTTTTGTCGATGCAGATCATCTATTTAAAGGATTTCTACTCTGACCTCCATGCTGTTAATTCACTGCCTCTAGTTTCGACCAGTGCCTTCTTTACATCTGAATTGGGAGAGACTTCTTCCTTTTTTCTTGCTAACAATGAAACCCAGATTTGGAGAGCTTCTAATTGGTTGTGGTCCATCTGTGACTGAAGTTTCAGTCATCACCAAAACTTTCGGGATCTGAAAAAGACCCTCTCTTGTATGTCCACAATGATTAAATTCTATGAGACTCGGTTGTAGCTACCTGCGACCAGCTTCTCTACTTTTCGTCTTCACCTTCAACTAGATTGGCTGGTTTTGTCGATGCAGATCAACGCATCTAACTCGTTAATTTCTTCTCTGACCTCTATGCTGTTATTTCTCTGCCTCTTGAGAGCTGCCTTAATTTTGACCAGCACCTTCTCTATATCTGCAATGACAGAGACTTCTTCCTGTCTCATTTCAAATCCAGAATGAGAGAGTTTTTAATTGGTTGTGGTCCATCTGTGACTTGAGGTTTCAGTCATCACCTAAACTGCTTTCGGGCTTTGAATATGGTTCTCTCTTGTATGTACACAACGGTACCAGCTACAATTCTAGGAGACTCGGTTGTAGCTACCTGCGATGCCATATCTTCTGGAGGATTCCTTCCCTGCAGTCAATTTGGTTCAAAATGATTCGATTTTTCGTCATAGGGTTTTAGCTTTTGAGTAATTTTTTCCATTTATCATACGGCTTCAAGATGGGAGCACTGAAGTCATTGCGATGTTTGATGCATTAGCTTATGCGATAAAGTCTTCAGGTCAGACATTAATCGGAAGTCATCTTTACCGAACCTACAAAGTCAGCTTAGTGACTATGATCCTTGAAGCGCTATCCAAGACCTGCCAAGGGTTAGGACGGAAGGACGGAAGCTAATACGACATTAACCTGGGAGCCGTTCAGTTGTCGGCTCATATTCTTTATTTGGTATCCAAGTAATTCTAAGTCGTCAATGTAATTTTCTAGCTTTTGGTACGTCCAGAGTATTTGCAGCACACGAACAGTCATAGTACAGTCTCCTCTGGCCAATAGATCAGCTGATTTTTTACTAGCAAATTCGCAATGTTCTGGGACCCAACAGGGGTTGACATCCAGAGGTTATACCAAAACTTCTCCTTACAATTCTTCACCAACTTTGATTAACACAATGTAGATCTAGCAGTTATACAGTTGGTTCTGGAGAGACAACGTCTGCTTGCCGTTTTCCTCATCCAATCCTGCACAAAACCAAAAAAGTAGCAAATGAACGGGTAAATATCTTCCAGAGAGGGCATAGTAAAGTCTTCTCTGGCAAATTGATTTGCTTACCATAAATCTCGCAATGTCTTGGGACCCAGCAGATAGAGACATCCAGAGGCTTTAGTCCATCCGACTTTTCCTTACAGTTTCTCACCAACTTTGATTTACACAATGTTGAATTGATAGCTTTTACTGCAGTCTGGCTATCCACACAGAAATTCCCCTTTACGATGCTTTCTAACTTCAAATCGATATTAAATTATTATGGCATGTAACTAGACAAAACGAACGATACAGAAATTCTTCTTTTTGGGGCTACTTATACGTGCAGTTCTCAGAATTGAGTCCTAAAATCATGTCTTGTACTGTGCTATACGCCACACGGTGAGACGCTACGGTGGAGTTGCTAGCTTCCCCACACGGGACTCTCAAAACAATGGTAACAACAATTTGCTCTTGTTTTATAAAAAACTCAGATCATCTATGTAGTAGAATATACGAAATACAGAGACAGCCATTAATTAAGGGAGCCACCTATCGGACATTAACTGTACTACCCTCAAAACAATTCACCACATGCAAACAACGATAAGCTATTGTTGCATAACAATCAGATAGTATTTGTAGAAGCCTATACAGAACACACATACAGCTGCCAATTTCCATATTTGTAATTATTTGCACTCACTTTTATTGAAACAACTCAAGCGCCACCTATCGTAAATTAACTAAACTACCATGAAAACCATTTGTCATATGTCAACAACAATTAACTCAAGTTTCATCACAATCAGCGAATCCTTGTAGCAGCCTATACGCAACACACAGACAACTATTGATTTGTAATAATACAAAATAGTAAAATTGCTAGTGAGTTAAACGAATTAAGTTAATAAAATTGATTTTTTTTGCTTCAAAGTCTAACTGAATGACATACAATATAGCTAAAACAATTAAATTTGTAAGTCTTCTAAAGTAGTTAGTGCCAACAAAACCTGGATATATTGTGGGAAATACATTTTCTTTAAACATGGTTTTCCTCTATTGTCATTAGGTGTATGTTTGGGTGTGCGTGCGTGTCTATGTGTGTTATGTGCAATTCCATTGCTATTCAGTAAAGTGAGTTAGTATTACAACATATTTGTGGCTTCAGAGCCAGCTATTTATTTGAAGTCTTGTAATGCCTTCACATGTAATACATACTACCATGTCGACGTCGTCGTGTAAAAAAATAAAACAGAGGTGGAGGGAAGTAAATGCAAAAAAATATGGAACTACGATCGAGAATTACATAAGTGAACCTAAAACGACAACAACGACACCAAAGTGATTCCAGAACATGCAATTCCGCACCAACACCACCAAACGGAAGAAAAAGTGACGGCACAAAAAAAAAACGAAATAAAGACTTCACTTCAGCTGTTGTTGGCCAAACAAGGAATCGAATGAACTTCTCGGAGAGGCCATAAAGGGAACCACTTGCAACACCAATGTGAATGCACCAGTGTTCGAGCAAGGTTATTGACTTACCTCCACGAGTGCTATTTGGAACATTTGTGTGGTAGGCAGCAGAAGGTTCGTCTAATGAATATTTGAATTTGGACACACAAATATTGAATGATCTACTTAAGAACTCGAAGGGAATAGGATAAGCCAAAAAGGTGGATTGAATGGCACAGGATATAAGTTTTTTTTTTCATTACAGTCAAGTTAAGGAGTTAAAAAGGAAATACTCTTAAGCTGCAACCACTTGCTAAGAAACGTAAGGCACTCTATGGAAAATATATTTAGGAAAGCAATATGTCATAAAGCAACCAACAAAATGGCTTTGGTAACTTATTTTTTTAGAGCATAAATATATATAAAACAGTTTATGAAAATCCATATCATATCCTACGATATACATAAACCCTAATCCTAATAGCTACAGTTCTTATCCCCCGCCCCACATAAGGACCCTTTGTCATATTTTCCCCCTTATTTGCAATAAATATTTGCCAATTTTCGAGTACAATGACCTGCTTTCCGACCAACTTTCCATATGTGTAAATTTCTCCCTACAACAAAGTCAAACGCAGCAACAAACAGAAAATATAGGAAACCAAAAACGAAACGAAAAAAATGTAAAACTAACGTTGAAGGCTCACAGTTTTTCAAATGTAGTACAGACAAATTGTAATACAAAGTTAGAAGTGGCCAAACAAAAGCCTGTGCAGCCTCAGCTCTCTGTCTAGGCCGCCACAAATTTGTTTGTGGATGTCAACCCTCGACAACTAACGAAAAACTATTGTGGCTAATAAAAATGAAATATTATGTATGTATGATACGACAAATATTTGAATGAACAACAAAATAGAGAGAAAAAAGCAAGGTAGCCGTCATGATGATGGTTTTGTTAAATAAACCAGAAAATTGAGTTTAACTGGAAATTTGGCTTAAAAAGTTTGGTGGTGGTGGTGCTGGTAGTAGCAGTTGTGAGTTATGGTCCTTTAAATGGCAATAAATATTAGCAGTGAAAAGGACTAATGTAGGAAGGAGCTTATCGGAAATGGCTGCATGTTGATATACGGAAATTGTTGTATAAATACTATACCATATAAACTTTGACCTAATTGGCGGTTATTTCTCATAAACAAGACTGGCTGCTGATATACGGCTCGAAGGACCAGGACTTATTCTTAGGTGCCTATTCGCTTAAACAAATGGTCTTGCAAATCCAAATACTTTATAACATAAACTTTGACCTAATTGGCGGTTATTTCTCATAAACTAGGCCGGCTGTTGAAATACGACTCGAAGGACCACGACTTCTTCTTTAGTGCCTATTCGCTTAAACGAACGGCCTTGCAATTTTAAACTTTTCAGAAATATTAATAAAGTAACTCATATGAGCCGCAGATCTTTCTAAACTTAACAATAACTCATCCATTTTTCTAAAACCAAATGACGAATGAGACAGAAATGTGCTTCGTCATTGAAAAAATTTGACGCAATAACAGCGGATTCTCATTAGTTACTGCAGAGCCTTTTGACAGGGATTAAAACGTAAATTTTAATTTGGAGGCTTGAAATCTTCTTGTAGGTTTCTAAACAAAACTTAAAAAACTTAATTTCCCTTTTCACCCCATGAATGAGGTATGGGATAGCTTTTCGCGTTGTTGCGAATTAACACGCTTTCTATTTTAGATTTACAACAAACGGCGCTTACTAGTTTATCGACGAATGCGAACGTCACTGTTTAAGAAGCTTCTACTAGACATGCTGATTAACTCGACACGCAGAATTCCTCTAGTTGTTGCATATGAGAACCCACTCTCCCTTACAGCCGCTATATTTTCCTCACTAAGGGCTAGATGTGGTCTTTCAGATCGCAGACTAAGAAAACCGCGGACGCTATTATAGGATGTGGAATCGATACTAGCACACGGATAACCATCTGTGTGGATAGTCAGGCTGCAATAAAAGCTATCAATCCTACATTGTGTAAAAACCAAAGTTGGTGAGGAATTGAAAGGAGAAGTTGGATATACTAAAGCCTTTGGATGTCAGCCTCTGTTGGGTACCAGGACATTGCGAGACTATACTATGCCTGATCATGAATCTCTGGAAGATGTTCGCTCGTTCATGTGCTGTTTTTTTTTGGCTTAGTGAAGGATTGGATGTGGAAAACAGCCAACAGACGTTGTATCTCCAGAACGGAATGCATAACTGCTAGATCTACATTGTGAAAATCAAAATAGGTGAGCAATTGTAAACTGAAGTTGGATATATAATACTAAATCCTCTGGATGTCAGCCTCTGTTAAGTCCCAGGACATTGTGAGATTACTAGTAATGAATCAACTGACCTATTGGCCAGAAGAGACTGTACTACTATGCCTTATCATGACTCTCTGAAAGATGTTCATCCGTCCATTTGTAACCTTTTTTTTGGCTTAATGAAGGATTGGATGTGGAAAACGGCCAACAGACGTTGTATCTACTGAACCAACTGTAAAACTGTTAGTTCGCTGTGGCCCAAGCACATCCCGATTACCGTATATGGTTGTCCTGTGTAGGAGTGTTCTGAAATTGACCTGTGGAATTCTAACAGGTCATTATAATATCGGCCACCTGACAGGCAAATGGGTAGATCCATATCGGACTACTGTGGTGTGTGTGAAGACAAGGAGGAGTCCCAGACGTTGGAACATCTTCCTTGTGGGCTGTTCCGCTCTAGTCCGTATGAGGCTTAGATACTTAGGGATAAGTTATATAGAAGACCTAAAGTCTCTACTCAGTCCCAGTAGTTAATATGTTTCAAGAGGTATTTTCTACAAATACCTGGACCAAGATGACGGTAGGGGTTCCCAAATTTGTCTCTTCAAAATCGAAAAAAAGGTCCACCCAAATACACGTTTTACGTATTCTTCGTAACACGGCTCAATAAATGGCGTATTGTCAATCAATACTGATAAAACATGGAGTATCAGCTTGACACCAGTCACGCGTAATCTGTAGAAACCACAAAAGAAAGAAAAGACGTATAAATTAATCCCACTTTACACATCTCGATGGATTTCATAACCATTGTCAGGAAAATTAATCATTTAAAGTTGCGGGAATTGAGCGAATCAATGGGATTAGATTCATAAGATTTATTACATTTATTTCATTTCTTACATAAGTTACATTTACTACATACGTTATTTTCAATAAATTCATCATTGAATGTATTCATTATCTTCCTTAAGTTCATTGAATTGTTAACTTTAATTACATTCATTACTTTCATCCAATTTATTACATTCGTAACATTTATAACATTCATTACATAGTTTACATTCATTACATTGAATGTAATAATTCATTACATTCATTGCATTCATTACATTCATTGCATTCATTGCATTCATTACATTCATTACATTCATTACAATCATTACAATCATTACAATCATTACAATCATTACAATCATTACATTCATTAAATTCATTACATTCATTACTTCAATTGCATTCATTACATTCATTACATTCATTACATTCATTGCATTCATTACATTCATTACATTCAATACATTCATTACATTCATTACATTCATTACATTCATTACTTTCATTACATTCATTACTTTCATTACATTCATTACATTCATTACATTCATTACATTCATTACATTCATTACATTCATTACATTCATTACATTCATTACATTCATTACATTCATTACATTCATTACATTCATTACATTCATTACATTCATTACATTCATTACATTCATTACATTCATTACATTCATTACATTCATTACATTTATTACATTCCTTACATATATTACATTCCTTACATATATTACATTCATTACATACATTACATTCATTACTTTCATTACATTCGTTACATTCATTACATTTTTTACATTCATTACATTCATTAGATTCATTAGATAAATTAGTTTTATTAGATTCATTAGATTCAATAGATTCATTAGATTCATTACTCCTTAAGAATCTAATGAATTTAATAATTGTAATGAATCTAATGAACTTAGTGAATCTAATGAATCTTATGAATCTAATGAATCTAATGAATCTAATGAATCTAATCAATCTAATCAATCTAGTGAATCCAATGAATCTAATGATTTTAATGAATCTAATGAATCTAATGAATCTAATGAATCTAATGAATCTAATGAATCTAATGAATCTAATGAATCTAATGAATCTAATGAATCTAATGAATCTAATGAATCTAATGAATCTAATCTATCTAATGAATCTAGTGAATCCAATGAATCTAATGATTTTAATGAATCTAATGAATCTAATGAATCTAATGAATCTAATGAATCTAATGAATCTAATGAATCTAGTGAATCTAATGAATCTAATGGATCTAAAGAATCTAATGAATCCAATAAATCTAATCAATTTAATGAATTTAATGAATCTAATGAATCTGATGAATCTAATGAATCTAATGAATCTAATGAATCTAATGAATCTAATGAATCTAATGAATCTAATGAATCTAATGAATCTAATGAATCTAATGAATCTAATGAATCTAATGAATCTAATGAATCTAATGAATCTAATGAATCTAATGAATCTAATGAATCTAATGAATCTAATGAATCTAATGAATCTAATGAATCTAATGAATCTAATGAATCTAATGAATATAATGAATCTAATGAATCTAATGAATCTAATGAATCTAATGAATCTAATGAATCTAATGAATCTAATGAATCTAATGAATCTAATGAATCTAATGAATCTAATGAATCTAATGAATCTAATGAATCTAATGAATCTAATGAATCTAATGAATCTAATGAATATAATGAATCTAATGAATCTAATGAATCTAATGAATCTAATGAATCGAATGAATCGAATGAATCTAATGAATCTAATGAATCTAATGAATCTAATGAATCTAATGAATGTAATGATTGTAATGAATGTAATGAATGTAATGAATGTAATGAATCTAATGAATCTAATGAATCTAATGAATCTAATGAATCTAATGAATCTAATGAATCTAATGAATCTAATGAATCTAATGAATCTAATGAATCTAATGAATCTAATGAATCTAATGAATCTAATAAATCCAATGAATCTAATGAATCTAATGAATGTAATGATTGTAATTTATATAATGAATGTAATGAATACAATGAATACAATGAATTTAATGAATGTAATGTAATGAATCTAATAAATCGTTACAATCATTACATGATTACAATTCATTACATTTATTCCCTTTTTTGCATTCATTAGCTTTATTACAATCATTGGATTCAATACAATCATTTGATTTACGACGTTAACTACATTCAGTATATTTACTAACTTTTTTACATTCATTGTTATTTTAACTAGAACCTTTGGGATTTGATTCAGGAAAACTGAATTAATTCATCTAGTAATTGAATAAAACCTTTAATATTTCTGTTTTACTTTATGTTAGTAATTTTATATTCTTAGTTTTATGTTTTTTATATGCTTAACTTCCAGTTATTCATTAAAAATAATAAATACACCAACATTAATTTAATTATTTTCCCCATCTTCTTTATCTTCTAATTCCAGATCTCATTATTTTTACAAAAATAGATGTCGTTTATTTACTACTAATCACCAACAACAGCAACAACAACAATTTCTACAAAGGACTCAGCAACTGAATATTCTAAACAACTTTTTTAGGAACAAAACCAACAGCAACAACACAAAGACTTTCAATACAAACAGCGACCACAAGTGAATCGTAACAAACAAACCGAGTAACAACAAAAAGTCTTGCAACAACAACAACTGCTATATTTAGATATAATTCAACTATCCTCTATATATACATACATAGATATCAATCACAATAGTTTAATAATTGTAATAATAAAGCGCAATCAATACCAATAATCTACAAAAGAGAGAATCATTTTCGTTATAATAATAATAATAATTGTACCACTCACTACATAATATACAATAGCAACAACATCGTCATCAACAACAACAAAAACAGCTGCAACAATAATATTAATAATAATAATTATAAATATACAATAATTTTCGAATACAATACACGCGTCTGGCCACACTCATTTACTCACTCACTTACTCGCCACATTCAACGAAATCGCAACTATAGTAAAAAGACTTTCTTCGCGTATTGTATTGGTATAAAAAAATATATATATACAAACTACAAACTACAACAATAACAGTATATACATACAAAGACTATATATTCTATTTAGATACTACACTCTGTAGTATTTGTGTTATATACAAAAGTTAAGAGAGTGCAAGTTATACAATAGACTAGAAACTTTAAACGTCACCCCGCGTCATCGTTGTGTGTTGTGGTCCATTGATCTTTGTGTCCTGTCGGCGTTTGAAAGCTACGAAGATATAGCCTCATCCTGTTAGAAAGTATTTAACATAATTTTACAACAAAAATGGCGTAAGTACAATGATTTTAATGTTTTTTTTTAACTTTTTTTAATATGGAAACTATCTTTATGATGTATTGTCAACAAAAGTTGTGTAGAAAACTATTGAATGGATAGATAACGTAAAATTTTCATTCTTTTATTTACTATCAAAGAAATGAACCTGGCAATAGAATTATCAACGAATATTAATTTCATAAAGCCTATGGTTCATACGAGCATGGAACTTTTCGGTGACAATATTGTATCTAAATATTTTTTGAGTATTTTTCTCTTGAAAACTCCCAGAACAAATTTATCCGACTTTTTCATTATCCAGGATTCTGCGCTGTAGAACTAGATACATCGGACCAATCTTCAGAGAGAGAGGGCTTTGCCATTTAAACGCTTTGCCATTTTAAATTTTTATTAAAGATTGTACCAGTCCTATTTACTGCAGCCTTTCTCATGAGCATCTCCATTACGATGTTAAAGAGTTATCATGAGAGCATATCTCCTTGTCTGAAGTCTCGCTTGGTAGAAAATGGTTCAGTCAGATATCAGCTTATTTTCGCTAATGACTTCGTGATGGTCAGTATCATACCGCATAGTCGTATCAGCTTCGCCGAGATAACAAACTTAGACATAACATTTAATAGTTCGTTCGACCAGATCACGCTATACACCGAGATCTGCCGATCCATTGTTATTGCCTGTTAAAAAATGAGAAAGAATAGGGTGTGAAAGGAGAGTGGGGAGGGATAGAGAAATAATAGAAAATCGTCAGAACACCAGTCGTCATCTTGGCCCAGTAAGACATTGAAGGCATGAAACATATTAAATTGTATACACGGACTAAGGAAGGCTCTATGTCCTCTATATAATAATTTCCTAAGTAACTTAGCCTTCTACGAGCTTAAACGGGACATGTGCAAAGAAGATGTTCCATAGTCTCGAACTCCTCCACGTCCTCACACACCCCAGTCGTCATCTTTGCCCAGTTAGACATCGAGGGCATCGCATGAAACGTATTAAATTGCCTACACGAACTGAGGGTGGCACTATGTCCTCTATATAAAATATATATATAAGTATCTTAGGCCTTTACGGGCTTGAACGAGACATCTGTAAAGAAGATGTTCCATAGTCTCGATCTCCTCCACGTCCTCATACACACGGCAGTAGTTCGGTATGGATCTAACCCATTTGCCTGTCAGGTGCTTGATGTTGCAATGTCCCGTTAGAATTCCATAGACCAATCTCAGATCACTGCCACAAAGACCAACCGATGTTTTCGGGAAAACCGCATGAAACATATTGAATTGGCTTCTCGGACTGAGGAGAGAGACTCTAGGTCTTCAAATAACTATTCCTTAAGTATCTTAGTTTTCTACGGGCTAGAGCAGGACAGCTACAAAGATGATGTTTTGTCGTTTCGAACCCTTCGCCGTCCTCATATGAACGACAGAAGTTCGACATGGATCTATCCCATTGGCCTGTTAGGTGCCTGATATTTCAATGACCTGTCAAAATTCCATAGACCAATCGCAGATCACTCCTGCACAGGCCAACCATGTACGCCGGAATCGGGATCAGCTGCATTCGGGTCCTAGCGATCTAGCTGCTACACAGTCGGTTCTGGAGACCCAATTTCTGTGTGACCCAATAGGAGTGTGAACATAAAAAAAAACTTAATTTCTCTTTACACCCCATGAATGAGGTATGTGATAGCTTCTATTTTTAGA
Organism: Muscina levida; assembly: GCA_964034835.1. Lineage (NCBI taxonomy): Eukaryota > Metazoa > Arthropoda > Insecta > Diptera > Muscidae > Muscina > Muscina levida. The sequence goes on from OZ035884.1 coordinate 83,966,148, forward strand.
TTCACAACTAACGGCACCTACTTGTTTATCGACGAATGCGAACGTCACTGTTTGAGAAGCTTTTTACTAGATATTCCGATTGACTCGACACTTATACTGCGAAGTTGCTGTCGACAACATCGAGGGGGGCAATGAAAGAAAAATTTATTTTTTCTTATACCTGTTGTTTTTAGATTTCTGGAGCCAGAAGTTGAACCTGGGATCTCCCTCATGATAGTCGCGTGTTCTAACCACCATGCCACGGCCGGGAGTGTGAACATCTTCCCAAAAAAACATGGTCAGACATAGTATAACGGGGTTTTTATCTTAGGCTGAGGTAGTCTCAGCCGCCTCAAGGGTTTTCGCAAGGACCCTCAAAACTTTACGATATAACAGAGTGGATTTTTCCTGACTAGGGCAAGATATTATATATTTATTTTCTTATTTTGCAATCCACAAAATTTAAATAGAACACATCACTCCATAACCTTAAGCTAAAGTGCAATCACTGGTCTGATATCCTTAAGATGTTTGATGGCGGGTAATGATGTCTGTGGATTATGTTTAGTCGGTGGCCTCGTTTCGTTGATGGTGTCTGATGTAATATAATGCGGTGCCTGGGGTTGTTGTTCTTTGTACGGAAAAGTAGTCCTTATACGAGCGGTGGTAGTTCGGTGATTGGAAACAGGACGGATTTGACGCGGCGGTAATTCGGAGATTGAAAACAGGACGGACTTAACGTTGCGGTAATTCGGTTGGCATCGGACGTCGAGGACTTGCTGGAAAGTTCTGGAAAGTTTTGCTAAGGTCCTGGAGCAGGAGAATAAGAACAACTATTAATAGATCTTGGTCTTACAAGTACGAGGACTCGTTCTACAGACTGTACAGGCTTATAACCCGGTTGTACAGACTCAAGGTACGATTGTACAGACCTATAGTTCGGTTAAACGGGCTCGTAGCCCGATTATACGGACTAATTGTCCGATTGTACAGGCTCAAGGTCCGATTGTACAGGCCTATAGCCTGGTTGTACAGGCTCATAGCCCAGTTATACAGACTTATTGTCCTACTGTCCGTTTTTATTGTCCAATTGTACGGGCCTTTAGCCCGGTGTTACAGACTTATTGTCTGCTTAACAAATGATCAAGGAGATCAGATAACATTCCTTGACTTGGCAATAAATTTTGTCTTGGACGAGTCACCGACGATCATTGTCGCTTAACGTCTTCTCCTTATATTATAGTAGTATAGTAGTTTGCTCTGAACGCCTCAATTTTAAAGAATCTTTGTACTGCCGAGCGATGTTGCTGATGTGTGGTGGTATTGTATGCGTTGCCTTTGTAAGACAAGTAAAATTGATCGCTTTTATTTGCAGCCTGACTTTCCACAAAGATCCGTCTGGTAGTATTCATTCCACATCTCATAATAGCCTCCACGGTTTTCTGAGTGAGCAGTACCACAGCCTGAAAAACTCTGCATTGGCTTGGTAGCCTAAAATAAATGCATAGCTGCAGGTCTTGGCTGTTAACATCAAATCCTGTGCCCTGTTCCATTTTTGATGAAGAAAAAATTCTTTTTTTACTGTATATCAATAAAGATAGGGCTTTAAAGCGTTTTTATATACTTAGACAGATTATTTTCTTGAAGAAATAATTTGATTACATAGATTTGTTGTCTTTGTTTTCTTTAAAAGTAAATCGCACGCCACCTATAGTTGAATATGTGTACTACTCTAGAAACCTTAAAAAATTCTTAATTGACGGGATGGCAATAAAAATAGGTCTTCTAAAGCGGTTTTATATACTTAGACAGATTATTTTCTTGAATAAATATTTTGATTACATAGGTTTGTTGTCTTTGGTTTCTTTAAAAGTAACTCGCACGCCACCTATCGCTAAATATTTGTACTACTCTAGAAACCTTACTATACATCTATACATTAGTTTTTCTAAGTTTAAACAAATTCCAACCAGCTCTAAGGGATTCCATACAGAATAAACAGACACACATAAAATTATAACTTGATATGACGACAAGGAAAGCATGGCTTCTAAATAAATAACTGACTTAAATAACTTTCTTAAAATAATCTTTTGATAAATGTCAATTGTTCTCATTGCTTTTTTAAAAGTAACTCGCACGCCACGTATTGTTTAATAATTGTACTACTCTAGAAATCTTACCATACATGTGCGCTTTAGTTTCTCTAGGTTTAAACAAATTCCATATAAAAATATTGGAATCTGTACAGAACAAACTGACACACATCAAATTCTTATATTGTCATTAATATATGAGACTTAATGGATTTTTCTCTTAGTCTTATTAATGTAAATAAATTGTTTCTAATATAACCTTGTAAAATAACATCCTGACGGACGAAATTTATTTCTATATATTTTCTTAAATATCAGCTTTTCTCTTAAAGCAATCTGCCAAAGGGAAAATTAAATTTAAAATCGGTTTCCTTCTGCAACTGAAACAATTTTACAATTCTCCTAGAAATTATTGCAACATTTTCTCAAAAAAACTAAAAGTTCTTTCCCCCCATAACATAAGCCACCGGTGGCTTACATCTGCTTGTACCCCCATTGCCACAGATTGCAGGTAATGTTGGGCCAGTGCATTAATCATCAAATACAAAAAGCAACATAGTTGTTGCGTTTATGCGTTTTTAGTTCAAGGGCGTTCATACACATAGGTATTTGTCTATTTGTATTCTGTTCCTCCCCCCTCTCCATTGTTGTTACATTTCGAGTGCATATGTTTCACATTTTGTTTATTCTTTATAGTTTTTGTAATGTTGTTGTTGTTGTTGCCATTGCCGTTATGGAATTGTTCTTCTACGCTGCTCCATGGAATTGATGTTGGTCAAACAATAGATTTGCCCGGTTGTGAATAAGCTTGTGGCAGTTGTTTTAGTGTCTCTCACACAAAGAGAAGAGCAAAAAAAAAAACAAAAGCACTAAATTGCACTTATAGTTGATGAGAAGTGAAACTATGCTCGTCATTAGCATAAATTAAAATAACAACAACAAAAAACACTTTAAAACATTTGTTGTAGTTTTCGGGGGATAGCTTTAATTCTATACATCCTGTCAATGATAATATCGATTACGATTTATGTCCTTGATATCCTTAAAGCCATTTACTTGGCCTGTTTACTTAATATACAATATAGAATTTCATATTAGTATTATGAAATTTAAGTCATTTGTGCCCAGTTGTGATTTAACCTACTATCCTTTTTCATCTCCGTTCATATTGGCTGGCCTTTCCTTTTAATTGTTGCTGTCTCGCTGTTTGTGTTTGTTCAACTAACCCACATTTGCAGGATAACTTTAATAATTAAAGCTTGAATCATGAATTTTGACAGCCTTTTGACTTTCTTGATGTTTACACTTTGACACGCACCTTTTGACGCTGTTGACACTTTGGCCCACTGCGGTTTTTTTTTTGACGATGTTGGCGATGTTGTGTTTCCTTTTACGCTTACTAGATACCCGATTGGGTGAGGTCAGCCCCACCTTGCTGGTAATCATCATAAGAGCAAGGAGCGCGCGCAAGGGGAGCCATAGAACTATTTTAGTCATAAAAGTGTCGTGTTGAATGATACAAAAACAAAAAAAAAATTCAATAAACTTTTTTTGTCCTCCGCATTGGCGGGAGCGAAAGTTTGATATAAGGTACACTCAGAGAAAAAAAATATTTTTAAAAATTTTTGTTATTAGAAATTTTTATTCAAAAAAGTTTCGAAAACCTTTTGTTGGTGGGTGTAATTTTTTGTTTAAATAGAAAATGTAATGAATTGAATTTTTTCCTTAGGAAACAATAACACAAACTACATTCCTTTCTGAGTATTGATTTGAAAACTTTAGCACTTTTTATTAAAAGGCGACCAATACTTTGGATTATACTGCTGTCGCGCGATGTCGAACGTTAACGTTCGATTGGGTATTTTTGCGTTAAACAGCTGAAATATGGGTAGCAAATCAACCCGAGCAAAAGTTAACGTTCGACATCGCGAGACAGGCATTTAGCCCGAGACTAGTCTCCTGCCTAATCAGTTAAAGTAGGAACATCACGCGGGCTGTGGTCGAAACCGGCAAAGTCTAAAAGAAAGAGATTAGAGTTACGGTAGCTTGCTCCCCCAATTTTAGACTCCTAGCTAGTTTAGGTTTACATTGCTATCCCATGGGGGCGCTGGCAATCGCATCTTAAAAGGACCCATGGGACTAATACCATGGGCAAGGTCTTCAAGGCGAGATTATTTTGAAGCACTAGTGAATTCTTCCGTAGACTAAGAAGAATGCGATATACCATGGAACCATTTTTCCCCCTTTTTTGTTAAAAGTTACCGCGAGGTTCCTATGAAACCCTCGAGGAATCTTTAGTAGACTTTGGACAATATACAATTTAATGTTTGCAATTCTAGCCATTTGGTCAAGATAATGTAAACGGGTCTATAAAAAATGCCCCAAAAAACTGCCCAATGGCCCAACAACAAAAAAAATCCTAAAAAACTACTTTATAGGATGAAAATGTTTATATTTTTGGGTTTTCAGGATTTGCCTTTTATACTGGTCTATGTTACCTTTTTTCACTTCTATTTATACCTAAAAGTACTTATTTGAAATTTTTGTCATTAATTCACCCCCATTTAATGATTACTTAGTCACTCAGTCCGGGTGATGGTACCATTTTTGTCCATTTTTATCCTGTTTATAGGCGAATACGAAAGTCAGCTGCTTGAGAAGTCTTTACTAACTTTTGCTGCGAATTTGCTGTCGATAACTTCGAGACAGCCGCCGATGAAAAAAAATTATCTGACTGAATGAGGTAGACTGTTTGATCTGGCCAAAAGTACCTGTTTCATCCATGTTTTCTTTCCATTAATAAAACTTTATTTTATCCCGTTATAAGACCAAAGAAAACGAATTTCGAATCTGGTCGATGGTAACGCTATTTCCCCCACAATTACTTACTTAAGTTGCCCAATACAACTTATGAACGTTGTACATAAATTTGAGTCCTGAAGTAATAAAGAATTCCACATGCTTCGGTCTTCTCCGTCTGTTCTCCAGTTAGTCCTACCAGATGATAGCACGTCGCCTACCAATTCGTCCTTCAAACGGAGTTTGGGTCTCCCTGCTCTGCGCCGTCCTTCAAGTTTGCCTTCAAACACCTTTCTCGCTGGAGCATTTACATCCATACTGGCAACATGTCCCAGCCATCGTAGTCATTGCATTCTGACTCTTTTAGCTACGTCGATGTCGTGGTAAAGCTCATACAGCTCATGGTTCATCCGATGGCGAAACTCGCCGTCGACACAGATAGGTCCATAAATTTTTCGGAGTACTTTTCTCTCGAATACTCCCAGGTTTTGTATGTCCGTTGTCGTAAGCACCCATGATTCATCAGCATACAAAAGAACGGGTAAGATTAGCACCTGGTAAAGCTGTTTCTTAGTATTCCGATATAAGGTGGTGTTACTAAAGTGCTGCCGAAGTCCGTAAAAACATCTATTGGCTAGCACTATTCTCCGCTTAATTTCTTGGCTGACATATTTTTTCTCATTGACGGAAGATCAGAGGTAGGTAAACTCATCTACTACCTCAAAACAATAATTTTCAATGTTGACGCTGCGTCCGCATTGAGAGGACTCTTTGTTCGTCGAAATCATTATTTTTGTTTTGTCCTCGTTGACCGCTAAACCCATTTTTGCCTACTCCTTTTCTAGTGATGAGAAGACTGCAGTAACGTCCCGCAGATTTCGGTCAATGATGTCTACATCACCGGTACAAGCTAGTGGCATGTGACTATTATGGAATATGGTGCCAGACATGTTGACACCAGTCTTTCTCATCACCTTCTCCATAACTTTATTAAATAGTGTACAGGATAGTCTATCACCCTGCTTCAGACCTCTTCCTCCTTACCAATCTTAACCGAGTATTTGGTGATTCAAGGTACATCTGCAAAGCCGAATAAGCTGCATGAATAAAAAACTCAGACATGGTCTCATACACCCTATTCACTATCGGAGAGTCGAAGGCAGCCTTGCAGTCGACAAAGAGGTGGTATGTGTCGATCTGCTTTTCATGAGTTTTTGTTTTAGGATTTGTCGTAAAGTGAATATTTGATCCGTCCAGGTCTAAAGCCGCACTAATATGGTCCAATTAGTTTTTCTACAATTGGCTTTAGACGTTCACACAATATGCTTGAAAGGACCTTGTACGCAATTGGTAATAGGCTTATTCCACGGCAGTTGTTACATTCACTACGATCTCCTTTCTTGTATATGGGACATAACAGACTGCGACTCCAATCCCCGGGCATGCTCTCCTCTAGCCAGATGTTCTCCATGAGCTGATGCATGCTCCTAATTTCTTCCGCCTTCTTTTTCCATCTAAAAAGACGAGTTGCCTCTCGTCTTTTCTCCCTGTGCTGTTCACGAACAGCTCGCGTTGCATCCGTCTCTCTCGTTGCATTGCGACATTCATTATCGTACCAGTCATCTTTTTGAGACGGCTTTGAGCACCCAATTGTGCTTCCCGCAGTCCGTTCTATGGAATCGGGAATATATATTGCCACAGCGAGGTAATATTAATAGGGGTTGGAGCATTCCGTAGCGGTTGAGTTAGGTGGTTGGAGTAGGCGTCCGCTACCTCTGTGGTCCACAGTTTATTGATGTCCAGTTTTCGTTGTGCCTGATTACGTACATTTTTCGCCATGCTTCGCCTTGTGCATACCTTAACTGCGGTAAGGTAGCGATCGAAGTCAATGTTCGCACCAATAATCAATCGTACATCCTGAACACTCGATGCGTGCCTTCCATCGACTACCTCGTGATCTACTTGAATCCTCGTCAATTGATCTGGAGATAACGATGTTGCCTTATGAATATTTTTTGGGTCAAATCTAGTGCTGCTAACTACCATATTTCTTGCCGCAAAGAAATCACTTAGTCTGATTTTTCGGTTAGCAGACTGAATTTTCCGATGTTTGGCTCAAATGCGATCTCCCTGCCTATTTTCGCTTTAACATCGCCTAGTACAATTTTAATGTCATGGCTCGGGCTACGGTCATATACATTTACTAGGCTCTCGTAGAACTCGTCTTTACCCTCATCGTTTTCCTCTTCTGTCGGAGCATGTTCAGGGAGATATGGATTTATTCTCCCTGTTTGGCCTCAATGTCGAAAAATCGATTATTATAGCTCGTAAACACTATAAGAAGCTTGTCCACCCAAATTTTCCCGTTATAGTTTAAGCTAATTGATCTGGAAGATATTTTTATTAATTTTCTTACCTTTTTATACCATTTGTTCCGTTTATACGCCCTCAAAATGCGAATTTCGGGAAATGTCTTATCGCCGAACTGCTCTTCAAGGTAAATGCTCTAGTTTTTGTGATTGTGATGTAAACCGTTTAGTTTGGCCACGGGTAGCGCTTTTATATCCTTTCCTGTTTTTTACACCCAATTTCGAAAAACCAACTTGTACAGCACGCTAACTCTGTAAGGACCATGTCCACCCGCCCTAGCTTTAGAAGTTTATCTGGGTGGTATCCCTTAACCCTTTTCTTCGAAATACAATTTCGAAAAATCAGTTCAGGATTATGTCCACTAGACCGGGTCGGTCCTCAGATAATTTTTTTTTTTCCAAAGTCGAGGGTAAATGTTAAAGATCACCTCGAGACAACTTTAGAAAAATATATTTTTTCCTTCCACACCCCCCAAAAAACAACCAAGATGTTTTTTTTATCGCTGCTGTTTTGTTTGTGGCTTAATCGCTACATAGGACTCGACGAGTTCTACATATGTTCTATAGATGTCGCTGACGTATGGCATCATTTTCTAATGAAGGTCTCATATAATGCAGTTTCTACACCAATTCAAAACTATTTTTTTTCTAGGTCTAAAGACCTTTTAAAACCAAGAACATTTTGCTTTGGGCTGTATACAAAAGAATTATCCCAGGAAAATATTTAAATTTCTTTTCGATGCCGCTTAAAAGTATTCAATAATTCTAGCTACAAAGTATGAAATCATTTTTGTTAATTTTTTTCGGCAGCGCTAAAAAGTATGCAATAATTTTCGGTAACAGTGCAAACAACAAGAAAAAACACTTGTATGAATGCCGTACGTCAGCGACATCTATAGGATAAATGTAGTACTCGTCGAGATCTATATAAAGAAGCAGGGATTAAAAAACGGGTTTCTCTGTTTTTCGGAGCGTGGGGGATGAAAAAAATTTTTCTTTTTCAAGTTTTTTTTTCGATTTTGGGAATTATTTTTTTTTGTGAGCCGGTCTAATGTCCACCCTTTATTTTCCCACTCTGGTAAATATTATCAGTTGTATCCCTTTTGTTCGCTCTTTAACCCTTAAAGTACGAATTTTGAAAAGATCACTTAAATAGGATCACGAAATTACTTGCAAGCTTCTAAGTAAGCAGCAACTATTTAAGTTAGATTCGGCTAAACTTATTCCTACAAATCTGTCGAACTGAAAAAAGTTGCCCATATAACTTTAACTCACTTTAATTATTTAGAGCAGTAGAGACTTTATTCAACGATATATAGCTGCTAATTTATGACAATAGTTTCTTCATATGACTCCTATTTTCGCAAAGAGTTTTCAATTACCACATTTATGCGCAATAAGGTTATATATTCCCCCTCCCCCGCATTTCTTTTATTATTGCTCTTTTAAGGATTATATGGTTTATTCCTCGAGTGTAGCCATTTGTTACTTATGGTTATGTTGTTGTTGGTACCATATTTGTTTTTTTGTTTTTTTTTTTGTTGATGTTGGTTCTCCTTGTTATTATGCCTAAATCCTGGGGGAGCAAAGGATACAATTTACGAGCAAACAAGGTGTGCGTGATAACAACAAGTCTCACTCTTGTTTAGTCTCCAATGACATAAAGCTAAACTTTTTAAATTAATTTTTTGTTTTGCCAGCTGTCTGTCTGTCTGTCTATGTGCTTCCCTAAAAACCAAACAGAAACAACAACAACAAAGAGAAACTCACCATAAAATGGCTTAGAAACTTCCCCTAGCAGTGAAAGGCAAGAGCAGAAGAAACCTCCATAAACATTAGGGAAGAGTAGGAATTAACAAACGAACACTCCAGGAAAATCTAGTGCGTGCCAACGCGATTGTGTGTTTCATCGGCAAAGTGATGAGAGTCGCCCTTTTTGTGCGAAAATCCACACATTGCTTTCTCGTCCTCGTCTTCGCTCACAAAACGTTTGGCCGCCATCCTCATGTTGTGCGTAACTTGTGCAGGAAAATGTGACAGCGATGCCATTTAAATGGGTAACGTTTGTCGACAAGAACAGTAAGTTGGTTCGTTCGTTCTAGCGTTTTTGTGTTTTTCTGCTTCTTTACTGCGGGCGTTGTATTGCTCTTCCTTGTGGCTTTGAGAACACACACTTGCATAAGGACATGTGGTGTGTGTGTGTTTGTGTGTGTGACGGTGATAAGAATACAGAAAAATTTCATAAATTTTTGCCATGATAAAAATGAAAAAAAAAAAAAAAAAATAAAGAAAATTATAATGCAAGCACAAATCGAAATGAAACTCGGATTCGCGTTAGAGCGTAGTGGCGCGTGTTTAACTCAAAAAAAGAAAAGATAACCAGGCTGAAATATTACAGTTCTCATAAATATAAAATTAATTTTTGCCAACGAGTGAGTGAACAAAGTTAAGCATGACTGCCAAGTGATAAAGTGTTTTCGAAACTTGTGATAATTATGGAAAAATAGAAATGAAATAAATTGTCGTCAACTTAAATACAAATTGCATAGCACGAGTAAGAATTTAAGTGATGATTTTAAAATAATATCTTAACACATTTCCTTGCGAGCAAGTGAATTTCTAGTGAATGTTTAATGTGTTAGAGAAAAAAAACATAAAATGTGAATGAATGAACATTCAACTTGGGGTGTGTCTCTACTATTCTGTTGTCTAACGTAACAGTGAAATGTTGATATGTAAATAACAACTCCCTTTTGCCCAATGAAGTTTAACAATCATAGTGTCTATCCAGAAAAAATAATATAAAAAAGAAAATGATTGTTATAATTCTATGTTTCTATAAGAGTACAACCCCCGGAAATTAATTGGTTTAAATATATATTTAAATGTGGCATTAACTATTACTTTGCCAAATCTATCCTTGAAGGCAAAAAACTGTTGCATCGATATTTTTTATTGTTTAAAGGATTTCTTCAATCGTTTTTATCAATCAATCGAAAAATGTACATCGGTATTCTGTTTGCACAGTTAGAAGTTAATATGTTTGCCAATATTAAGTTAGCTGCTCGTGAAGCTTATGTGCGCAAAGCACACGTTGCTAAAATGGTCCTATTGCAGTGAAATTTAACTAAATTTGTTATCTGGTTATGTATGGATTGTATTTAATTTCCAGAAAATCGTATAATTTTTTTATATTGTATCTTCCTTAACATGTTCGCTGATTGCGGTAATAACAACCCTTTATATCGCAATATTTTGTTTTATGTACACAGTACAAAACATGTTATTGGGACTCAATTCTAAGAACTGCATGTGAAAGTAGCCCCAAATAGAAGAAGTTCTGCATCATTCGTTTTGTCAATTTACAAGCCATAATAATTTTATATCAATTTCAAGTTAGTAAGTATCATATAGGGGAATTTGTTACGTTTTGGGCTCTTTTGTAATATGGTGGCGTATGATTATCATAAGTAATATTCCACGTAAATCATACGCCACGAAGTACAACAGTTTTATTGTAACTGCTACAAAATAAACACATTTTAAAATAATTTTTTACTATGGCATGTAACTTGACAAAACGAATGATGCAGAACTTCTTCTTTTTGGGGTTACTTTCACGTGTAGTTCTCAGAATTGAGTGCCAAATCAATGAGCCAAAAAAATGTTGTACTTTGTTATTTGTTGCCATTATTTGAATTATTTATTTCTCATTAAGATTTTGACTAACTCTTCGAAGTGATCAGTCTGTTAAATAAAAAGAAACGTAGAAGATGGTGGGTGATAGGGTGAAAAATGATATTCCGATTCAGGAGCTCATTTTACATAAAAATCTGCTGTTTTCTCGCCCATTTTTTTTTGCTTTACTTGAGTGGCGAAGTGTATATTCGAACATCATTTGGCAACAAAGTCTGATGAATATGTTGATTTCTTCAAATATGTGCATTAGATTGGGTAAATTTTTTTTCTCGACCAATCGGTTATAAAAATCCTAATCTACGCTGAATTCCAAGAACATTTACCCAAGAAATAATGGGTCTAAAATCAAAATTGAAGTTCGTTTTAGCGTGAAACTTTTCGCTTTTCATATTAGAGGTGCGAAAGTGTTGCATGAAGGTCCGTAGTAACATAATTTTGATACGGCTCAACCCCTAATTTTGTGGGGTTGAGAAAAAATTCATGAGCCAAACAATGGGGAAGGTGGGATGGTGGCATTGTGGTTAAAAGTGGTGAGGAAAGGAATAAACTAAACAACAAGCCCCGCAAATACCTCAGGATCGATCCTATAGTGTTGAAGTATGTGACCTTAAATTAACTCCCACAGCTCTAACTGCCCTAAATGTGCCCCAAGAGAAGTCAAATGACTTAGTAACCCTCAATATTTTTGCAACTCCAACCGTTTCTCAGACCATAGCTACCCTCTATTTCTAACCGTTAAGGTTGTACTCTTTAGTGCAGAATACTATGTGCATACCAAATTTTATCTCTCAAGGGCTAAAATTTAGTTTTGTCACGCTAACACCGCCTACTAATTGAAAATAAAGAATTCGTCTGCAAGTTTCAACCAGTCCTGTCGAGTACTATCTGGGTACGAAATTTTACCTTCCTGGGGATAAAATTTAGTTTTGCTGCGCCCACGCCCGATGTAGATAATTTAAATTTCGTCTGTAAATTTTAACCTGAACTGCCGAGTACTATCTGTGTATCAAATGTTATCTCTCTGGGTCTGAAAAATATTTTGTAAGATGTATTGGAAAAAATGGGCGTAGAAATAGGCGTGGACAAATTTTCTGTTTCTAAAAACCTTACTCGGACTATTATTCTTCTTCTCTAATGGCAGCAACAAAAAAAATTATCTATTATACTATCTATTAATAGCCGCACGTAGAAATGAATTCCAAGCGCTTCGGTCTTTTGCGCTCCGTAGATAGTTCGTCACACCAAGCTTAGATAACAACAAGATAAAAGCTCATTTACCACAGAGGACCGCCCAACGAGTTTATTGCCGAAGACTTTTCGAGCCGGAACATTTTCTTCCATTCGTATAACGTGTCCAAGTCAACGCATTCCGTGTATTGGAACGTTTTTGATTACGTCGACATAGTTGTACAGCTCATGATTCATTTGACGACGTTATTCACCGTTAACGATGATTGGTCCACATATTTTGGGGAGAAATTTTCTCTCGAAAACTCCCAGAATAAATTGATCCACCTGTGTCAAAACCCAATATTTGGCACAGTTGAACCTTTTTTCGTCGAGATAGGTCTTTGTCATTAAATCGCTTGCTTGGAACATAGTAGTAGCAATTTGCGAGTAAGATCTTGATTGATTTCCAGGCTGACATTATTACTTTTGTTTACGACGGAGCCAAGGTAGACAAAATCATTTACCCCTTTAAAGTTATAGTTGTCAAAGTTCACGCAGGGTCCCAAACGAGTAGACACTTTGTTCGTTCAAACAAATAACTTAGTTGTATCCTCATTAATCACCAGACCCATTTCTGTCACCTGTTTCTCAATGCTCGTAAAGGCTGCAGTAACATCTCGTAGTCTTCGGCCAATTATATCTATATCACCGGCATACGCGAGCTATATGTGACTTTTGTTTAATATGGTGCCAGTCGTGTTTACTGCTGCCTTCCGCATGATCATCTTCATTAAAATGTTAAATAAATCGCATGATAGGCAATTGCCTTGTGTTAAGCCTCGCTTGGTAGAAAATAGCTCTGTTAGATTTTTGCCTCTGTTCACTGAATACTTCGTGTCAGTCAGTGTCATCCCGCAAGGTCGTATCAGCTTGGCAGGGATAACAAACTCAGCCATAGCATCTAATAACTTCTGTCTCGTATGTTATCGTACTGTCGAATGCAGCTTTGTAATCGATAAACATATGGTATGTGTCAATCTGCATTTCTTGGGTCTGCTCTAGAATTTGTCATAGTGTAAATATCTGATCGGTCGTGGATTTACCAGGTCTAAAGCCACATTGATAAGGTCAAATCAGGCTTTCGCTAGAATGGGCTTTAGTCTTACACATAACACACTAGACAGGTCCTTGTATGCGATGGGTAAAATGCAGAGCTCGCAAAATATGCTCAACCAAATTTTACTGCGCGGTCTGCTCACTTAAAAGACCGAAACAAATGAGACGGAATCGCTCAGTGTCTGAACAGCAACCATTTTTTCGTTTTGTTCGTGTTCTTGCTCTCAGGTTTCGGGTTGAACGTAAGCACTGATGTCCATCTCATTATGAGATGGACATCAGTGATCTCATAGCACTTTTGTGCGGACCAACACATAAACAAAGTCACACTTATTCTTATGCTCATCCATTCAGTCGTCGCTGAGAAAGCGAAGTGAAAAGACGTAAGTGGACGTATGCATCTTTTGTTCTTAATAAAATAGAAATAAATTGAAATATAATTTTATTTGTTAAAAAAATACTTGAAAATTTAATAAAATTTGTGCTATGAAATATATAATTTTTTTTATTTCCTTATACACAACCATTTCGCTGTGAGCAACCAAAATCATAAAAAATATCAGCAAAAAATGCATACACCCGTCCTCATGTGCACACGTCGGTATCTAGTCGACGACTGAAGCAACATCGATATTCTCACCAATACAACGACATAAAAATTTTTGGACACCACTGAACGTAAGACATGAATCGGTCTCTTACTGACCGCTCGATACGAACAGAACCTTCCGTCGCTCAGCTACTGAGAATCAGTAAGTGAGCAAAGCAAGCAAAGTGTCCGCACAAAAGGTCTTTATTTTTATTGTTGCTTTGCATTATGTTGTTGCCTTAAAACATTGGTGTTCATTTCATAGAACAATTGTTCCCGCTCAACTCACATGTATGCTTACTCTCTTGCTTTCAGTCGTCACTGAAACAGCGACGAATGAACATGTGCAGCGGGTGTATGCCGATGTTTTTTTTAATGCACAAAAAAAAACACAACTATATTAATAATTAAATTTTTAAACTATTTTATATAGAATCAAAAAAGGTATCTAATGTATATATGTATATATTATGTTAATGTTTATGCATTAAAACTGCACTTTACCCATTTAACATTTCTCACAGTGAAATTCTCTTTTTCTCACCAACACAATTACATTTTCACTTTTGAACAGCACTGCCTTAAAAATTTCGTCATATGCTTTAAAGAGGAGAGAAGAAGAAAAGGGGGATCATTAGTGTGCAAATGTGTATGCGTACGTTTGCTTATCCACACGCGCAACACACATCCATGCTCAAAAGACCGTTTGGCGAGTTTTTACGAAGTAAAGGGTCTCGAGTAAACCGATGAGCCGATCTAGTGAACAGAAATGCTCGTCGGTTGAGCAAAGAGCAAGCAAAAGAAGAACGAAGTTTAAGGGTTTTTTTCGCGACAGTTTCGCATCGTGTCAGTGGATGAGTGGTTTTTATCTGACAACAAGAACAAGAGAGACCAATTATTGCGAGCTCTGGTAAAATGCTGATCCCGCGATAGTTGGAACACACACTAGGATCGCCTTTCTGAAGCACGGGACATAGGACAGTCAGATTCCAATCATCAGGTAGCCATTCCTTGAGTCAAATCGTGTTTATATGCTGGTGCATGCACTTTGCCATCTCATCGCCGCCTCTCTTAAAAAGCTCTGCCGGCAGTCCATCGGCATCTGCAACTTTATTGTGTATAAGCGGTGCTGATCTCGTTAAGACTCTGTGGACTCTTCACCGACTTCGATGATTGCCGTGATTTCGTCACTTTTTCGGGAAAGAGAAGAGAACGAAAATGTTGTTGTTTTTGACAACAACTCTGTCTCTGTCCTTGCAGGTGGTGAACCTTGTTTTTTTACTGAATTTATTTATTTAGTTTGATTTAGCCCATCCAAAGAAATTAATTCTTATTTAAATCATTGGGGTAAAATTTGTTGCAATTTGAATATAGTTAAACATTTTTTTTAGTTTTTAATTTTAGACAGGTCCAAAATCTTTGCTTTGTACATTTTAGTAGCACTTTTGGGCTTCATCTATATCCCTGTAATTTTCGATGTCCTAGCTCTCTCTCTTTTTTGTTCCATAGACGATTTTTTCACCTAAAGAAGCGTCTCATCTCCCTCTCCTTCTCATTGTATCGCTCCGTCACCGCACCGACATTGGCTGCAGTTTCGTCCCGTACGCTGTATCCTCTTCTTCAGACAGTTTCTAATACAAATGATAAATTTTGATATTATGTTGCGTAGTGGGTTTTTCCATGAAAAATTGTCAACCAATACTGAAATAATATAAGATGGCAGTTAGACATTAGTCACGCGTGATCTGTTAAAAAAACACAAATGAAAACAAAACCTCTAAATGAAACACATTTAATAAATCGACTTGGATGGATACCATTTTTCTAAAAGAAGCTGTAACTTTTAATTGACTACTCTATTTTATTAAGGAACTATTTTTGGCTGGAAACTGTTTGTAAGGACATTTTTCCAAGACATCTTTTTCTATGCAATAACTGTTTTCGGATTCAATTTAAAAAAACCAAATGATATAAATTAGCTTTACTTAAACAAAATAATATAATAAAATAATAAACAAAGCGGAACGCTATGAATATATAACTTACTGAATACATTTTATATAAAAACCCGTGTTAAAATATAGAAAAATTAGTATGGCCATTAAATTATTAATGCAACCAACTTGACAAAACTAATGATGCAGAAGTTCTTATTTTTAGGGCTACTTTCACGTGCAATTCTCAAAATTGAGTCCCAAAATCAAATTTGAGTAAATTGTATTTGAGGATGCTTTTCTGTTAAAATTATTTCCAAAAGAATTATCTATAGGGAAACTATTAAAACTGTGTTCGAAAACATTTAGAATACTACTTTTGAAAACGCCTAGAAAATATTTTAAACGTGCTGTATTTATTAGAAGAATTTTTCGAGTGAAATTTTATAAAAAAGGTATTTTCAGAGAATTTTTTTTTTATAGGTAAGATTACTTCAAAGACACTTCCGCATAAATACTGTCCTTGAATTCCTAATATTCTTCGAATATAATTTTCAAAACCGTTTTAAAATACAGAAAAATTGCTAAAGATCCACCTTGAGCAGAAAAAAGTATAACCAGTAAATTATTAATGCAGCCAACTTGACAAAACAAATGATGCAAAAGTTCTTATTTTTGGGTATACTTTCACGTACAATTCTCAAAATTAAGTCCCAAATTCATGCGTTGTAATAAACATTTTTTCAAAGTCTTATTACAGTAAAAATAGTAATTTTTTGAAAAATATAATCGCACCTAAGATTATTTTAATTAAAAATTTTTGCTGAAAAATTTGTCTTTAGAAAAACAACGCATTTTGGTATGAAAACTATTTTCGAAGATAATTCGAAGTAAATTCTCCTTTTGAAAAAGATGTTAAGAACTGGTTAAAAATATTTTCTTTTTTTGAAAATGTAAACACTCCTAAGACAATTTTTATTTAAATTTTTCTACGGAAAAAATTTGTCTATAGGAAAACTTACCGCATTTTTGTATGAAAACTATTTTTCGAAGTATAACTATAATTCGAAGTAAATTCTCCGTTAGAAAAACATGTTTAGAACAATCTACAAATTGTTTTTTTTTCTTAAATAAAATCGCTCCTAAGATAATTCTTATCAAAATTTTCTTACCGCATTTTGATATGAAAACTATATTCGAAGATAATTCGAAATAAATTTCCCTGTAGAAAAACGTATATAGAATTGATTTTTTTGTAATAAAACTCTAATATATACTTTCCTATCAAAAAATATCTCTTTATTGAGACATTTCTGTTTTAAATCTGATGATATCTTTCTAGATGATTTCTTAATGAAACCGGTCTACGAATTCACTTTTTTTTATAAGTAATTGTTCTTTGTAGAACTTCCACACAACACTTGTTCGCTTTTGAATTCAACCATATTTTGTTATTGAAATTGCTTCACAATAATAATTTCCCTGATTTGTGTATTTTGTATTTTGTTGTTTTTTTTCAATTTTCTTTTTCAGTCTGATTAATCGCTCCAAATACTATTGAGTTCACTTTTGATTTGTGGCTTTTCTTTTTCTACTCTTGCGTTGTATTAAAAGTGTGTGTGTGTGTGTTTCTTATTTTTTTAACTTCATATTAAAGAAATTCGTGTTGGTGGGTTCTTTACGCCGCCGCCGCTGCTTGATTTTCAATTCGAAATTATCATCACTTATTCGAAGATGTCTATATCGCTTACAAATCGTGATTTTTTGTTTTTGCTTTCTTTAATATTTCTTTTCGACCATGGATGATGAATGTGGCTGTCTGACGACGGTTCTTATCGAAAGATGCGGAACATCATAAAGCGTAATGAGATGCTTTTGTTTTATTTTTTTCGCGAAATTTCGTTATAGTAACAAAACTGACCTCGAAAAAGGGTTTCGTATTGAAAGTATATTTGTCGAGATAGATTGCAAACGGAAATTATTTTATACGAAGAGAAATTGTTGTATATACGAGTCTTTGGTTAGAAATTACATATAGAAAAGTGTTTAGAGCAGATCAGTTATGGAAAAGTGTCTTCGAAAGTAGAAGTTTGAAAAATATGTGTCTTCGAAAGTAAAACGTCACAAATTCCCCTATACGATACTTACTAACTACAAATTGATATTAAATTATAATGGCATGTAACTTGACAAAATCAAAGATTCAGAACTTCTTCTTTTTGTGGCAACTTTCACTTGTAGTTCTCAGATTTGAGTCCCAAATCAATGAGCTAAAAAATGTTGTACTGTGTTAATATTTCTATTAGATAAAGTTTTTTTAATTTTAATAGCTAAAATTCCTTAGTGCTGTACTTGTTGGCTTAGCAAAATGTAAATAAAATTTACAATCCGAGTGGAAATAATAAATAATACACCACGCACTTACCTCCATTTACAGATTTGCATACAAAACAAAACACTAGAAAAAAACACTAGAACTTCACACAGATAATAAACCCCTGAAACTTTATCTAATGCAAAAACAAATGGAGTTTTTAACTAAAATTATAACGAGAGTAAAAGACGCCGACTTAACATTCAACCCCATTTTTATGGTACAAACTTTGAGATTAGTAATGGAATAGTTCCAAAACTAAATAAAAAAAAAAGTTTGTGGCATGGAACAACCATGTTGTTGATGATTATGATGAGTGAAATCGTATATACAAACTATCATCATCATCGTCATTACCGTTGCATTATAGTTTCTGAAGTAGCGACCGTATATCCTTTGCAAGGATTATCAACTACTGCTGTGTGGTGGTAACTGAGGTCTGGTGTCATCACTCTCATCAACGTCATGACACATCAGCCAAGTCATCGAAACAAACTTTTTCCATTTGAGCTATTCCTTAGAGAGAAAAAGAGAGAGAGTGAGAGAGAGAGTGTGAGTAAGTGCAAGCAAACATAATGTTCTGCTAACACTACAAAGAACACTCCTTAATTTTATACAAGTACTAAAGAAAAAAAGGATATGCTCTTACACTTGTTTCTTTGCACTGGAAATTAACGCCTTTATGCCAAAGAAATCTAACATAAGCGGCTAAAGAAAACCGTACGTTTTCCTCCATATTGACCTTCATTGGTGTACAAACAAGAAGTTATAATAAATCAAAGTAAACTTACACTTACAAACTTGGCCTACTTCTTATTTTCTTTTCTTGATTTCTTGATAAACTTTAAAAAAGCCTCTTTTTTCAATTAGCTTTAAATCAATTTGATCTTTGTATAATAAATTGCTTCATTACCTTACCTTACCACCGTAATGTAATTTAATTATTCATCTTAATGTCTTCTTACAATTTTGTAGCATCAAGAATTTGAAAATCAAATAAACACTTGAAAATAATTGAGGCAACTGGGCAGAGAGTTGATCATCTCGCAAAGGAAACAATTAAAATGGGAAGTGGACTGATTACGACTGCGGTCGGTCGAAAGTGTTCCACTTCATGTTAAAATTTACTTAATTGGTGTTCATACGGTCCCTTCATGAATTTACTGTAATTTGTGGTAATAATGATTTTATGAGGTTTTCATTAGAATTTTTAATTAAATATAAATATTTATCGGAGAAGTTCAAAACCGACTGTCGACCGTTGATAGTTAGAACAAGCGAATATCATTTGGGAGAGCAGTGTTCGCTTCTTGTCACAGTTATCTATATGTCATTGAACGGCAGTCTTCTCGATGTTTTCGGCAGGAACTTCGCTATAGTCGAGTCAATCGATCGTGTCAATTTTGTCTAGTAACAGCTACCCAAACGGCTGACGTTCGGATTCTTCATTATACTGTAGGTTCCGTCGAGTGGGTCTACAAATTATCTTATACATGCAATGTAAACACTTGGGTCTCCTTTCTTAATCTCATGACATTCTTCATATATGGCAGCAACAACAGAAATTCATCCATCAGTAGCCGTAATTGAGCCTCAGTAGAAAAGAATTCCAAGCTCTTCAGGATTTTGCGCTCCGTAGATAGTTTGTCACACCTAGTTTAGATAACATATCTTTCACCTGGTCCATAATACGAAATATTGGTCTCGCATTCCTATGCCGCTTATTGAGTTTATTGACGAATTCTTTTTGAGCTAAAGCATTTTCATCCATTTTTTACGAAGCATTTTTCTTTAAATAACTTGATTTTGTCATCATTTATCGCCAGACTCACTTTGCTGACTACTTCTTAACGCTTGAGAAGGCCGCAGTAACATCCCGCAGTCTATAAAGTGAGTTTTACCTTAGGCTGAGATAGTCTCAGTCGCCTCCACGATCTCCGCAAGAGCCCTCAAAACCTTACAAAATAAAAGAGTGCATTTTCCTTGACTAGGGCAAGATATTATATATTAATTTCCTTCACCCTACAAATTTAAATAGAACGAAACACTCCGGTCCTTAAGCTGAAGTACAATTACTGGTCTAATGTTCTCAAGATGTCTGATGGCGGGTAATGATGTCTGGGGTTATGTTTGGTCGGTGGCCTCGTATCGTTGATGGTGTCTGTTGTCATATATTGCGGTAACTAAGGATGTTGTTTTTTGAACGGGCAGGATGTCCTTAGAATAGCGACGGTAATTCGGTGACGGGACTGGACCTTGTCTAAGGTCCTGGAACAGGAACTGTCAGTACAAGTATTAACAGGCCCCGGCCTTACAAGTACGAATACTAGTTGTGCAGACTTAACGTCCGTTGTATAGACTCAAGGTCCAGGCTTATAGCCCGATGTACAGTTTGTACAGATTTATTGTCCGTTGAATAGACTGAGGGTCCGATTGAACAAGTATATAGCTCGATTGTACAGGCTAGACTTGGTGTCTGTTGAACAGACTCAAGGTCCGATTGAACAGGCTACACTTGTTATCCGTTGAACAGGCTCAAGATCCTATTAAACCGACTTATAGCCCGATTGTACAGGCTCGTAGCCTAGTTGTGTAGACTTGTTGTCCGTTAAACAGACTCAAGGTCCAATTATACAGGCTCGTAACCCGGTTATACAGACTTATCGTCCGTTGTACAGACTCAAGGTCCAATTGTACAGGCTAGACTTGTTGTCCGTTGAACAGACTCAAGATCTGATTG
Source organism: Muscina levida (assembly GCA_964034835.1). Taxonomy (NCBI): domain Eukaryota; kingdom Metazoa; phylum Arthropoda; class Insecta; order Diptera; family Muscidae; genus Muscina; species Muscina levida. The sequence continues at coordinate 83,987,013 of OZ035884.1, forward strand.
AACAGGCTTATTGCCCGATTGTACAAGCTCATAGCCTGGTTGTATAGGTTGTACAGACTTGTTGTCCGTTGAACAGACTCAAGCTACGATTGTACAGGCTTATAGCCCGGTTGTACAGACTTATTGTTCAGTTGTACAGGCTCAAGGTCCGATTGTACCGGTTGTAAAGATTGTACAGATTTGTTGTCCTCATAACAAATTGTCCTCGTAAAATGCCGAAGGATCAAGGAGATCAGATAAAATTCATTGACTTGGCAATAAACTTCGTCTTGGATGGGTGACATGTTAACATGGCCGCAACTTGTTAACATGGTGCGGTGGAAAAGCATCTGGCTGGAAACCGAAAGGTTGTGGATTCGAATCCATTTAGTATTTTGTATACAACACTCTACAGCACCTTGTGTGCAATGGATAAAAGGCAGTTCCCGCGATAGTTGGTGCGATCACTTTGATGGCTTTTCTTAGGATACAGAACATTTAGATTACAATCAACGGGCATGTATTCCTTGAGCCAATTCATCGTCCCCAGCAGTTTCATTGTTATTAAGCCGTGTAGTTGCTGTGTTGCTCTCGTTTTCCAAGGGTTTCACGTCGTCGATGATTGACGTGATTTCGTCACTTATGCTGCCTTCAGGAACGAGCAGAGTACGAAAGTGTTACCTCTATATTTGTTTTAGTGGATCTTTGGGTTTCACCTCTATCCCTGTAATTTTCAATATCCATTAAAATATTAATGCAGCCAACTTGAGAAAACGAATAATGCAGAAGTTTTTACTTTTGGAGGTACTTTCAAGTGCAATTCTCAGAATTGAGTCCCAAAATCATGTGTTGTGCTGTGTAAGGAGAGTGCCTTATTAGGACACCGCCTCCGATCTTTGATACTTGAGGCTGTCAAAGCCACTAAGAGAGCCTTATACTGAGCTTCAGTAACTTCATTTGTCGAATCCTTACATAGCTTGTCATTTATAATGCGCCTTTTCACATTTGCTACCCTAGAACGAAGTAATTGACCGGGGAACACATGATCTACCGGACGTTGTGAGCTGCCAAGTTTCTTACTAAGTGAAGGAATTAGTGGACCGGTCGTGGCATAGTAGTTAGAACACACGACTACCATGCGTTACGTTACGGATGAATCAGTAAACCCATATTAGAAAATCCACAGAGCGAGTACTTTCCGTGTACCAAATATTATGCCTCTAGTGCTAAAAACACGCCCCCTTCGACGTGATTTAGACTCAACTAGACAAACAAACATGTACGGTTGGTACACCTGTAATCTAGAAAAAAACAGATCAAACTATACACCGAGATCTGTTGATCCAATGATATTGCCCGTACAGAGGAAGAAAGGGGTGGAAAACAGCCCAATCATCTCGTTCCAGTTAGCCATTTAGGTCATCGCATGAAACCTATTAAGCTACTTACTCCGACTGTGATTTATACAAAAAATCACATTTATAATATTAATAGAAAATAGTAAAAAGCTGCATTATCGACATACTAATACGTACGCCACCTATCGTACGTTTATTGAACTATGAATACACACCTTGGCACTCTTCTGATTCATACAAACAATCACATTTATAATATTAATAGAAAATAGTATTACGCTGCATTATCGACATACTAAAGCGTACGCCACCTATCGTGCGTTTATTGAACTATGAACACAAATCTTGGCAGTCTGGCCAGTAAGCCTGCTGATTCATACCAACACTCACATTTATAATATTAAGAGAAAATAGTGACAGACTGCATAATCGACATACTAATTGGTACGCAACCTATCGTGCGTTTATTGAACTATGAACACAAATCTTAGCACTGTGGCCAGTAGGCCTGCTGATTCATATAAGAAATAACATTTATAATATTAATATAATATAGTGACATACTGCATTATCGACACACTAATTCGTACGCCACCTATCGGGCGTTTATTGAACTATGGACACGATTCTTAGAACTTGGGAATATTTTAACGCTAAATTGAAATATGATGTTCTATTCTCGTCTATAGCACATAACTAAATCACTTTTCTCATAACAAAATATGCTTTTTGCGCACATTACCCAAAATTAATTAAATAAAAATATTTCGTTTTAAATACTAATACACTTAAACTAAGCAGTTCAATGAAATTCCAACCTATACATTCCATATATGACCCGCATATGAATTCATTGAATACCTAACACCACCACCGTTCTATGTGTGCGCTCTCTTATACTGGTCATAATTTATTATGACCATAATTCACAAAACGTTTTGAGCACATCATTAAAATGGCGTTATGACGTAGTAGCTATTAAGTCAAGAATGGATTTTGGTACCGAAATTGGCAACAAAACGTTGCCAATTATAAGCATAACACTTTTGTTGGGGTTCGTGGTGGCAGTTCTGAAAATTGTTTACCTACTATATGGTAGCAAATATATTTTTTTTTTATTATGATTTGTTTTTTTTTCTTCTTTTTTTTTAATTTATTGAGTTTTTATCAACAACGTTTTCGTTTAATTAATATTTATTATTTGTCTAAGCCATATTTGTCATGAAGATGTTGACGACGACGGCGATGATGATGTTGATGATGGTGACCATATAAAATGACATGAATGCAATCAATTTGTTGTTCTGTGTTCGGTCACTTTTCCACTTTGCAGTTGAATACAAGAGGATTTAGGACAAGAATGTTTAATATGGATAAATTGTTTAATTGTTGGCTTTGTGGAAACAATAAGAAGTGTATTTGTAAAATTCATTGACGTAATTTCATTCAGTTATTTGTATTATATTCTATTGACTTCTTCATATAAAATGTTATACCTCTTTGTACTGAGAAGTCATTACTTTCAATCTATTAATTATAAAAGTTTTGCTTTAAGCTTCTCTTTGTTGCTTTCGAGCCGCAGCACTTGAATAATTTAAAAACTAAAAGCTTTAGCTGTTGCGGCGGCCTAAGACCGTCCATTTAAACCGCAGCATGACAATATAACTTTGGAAAAAATTTATTGTTTTTTTTGTTTTCATAATATTTAATCGCTTTGTATTGAAAATTTATTAACAATTCATTTGAAAGTACATTAATACGAAATGTAACTTTCATTTAACATTCTCTCCTAATGCGACGGCAGCGACTTCCCTCCACAGCGTATAGAGTTAATTGCGTTTGAGGCTGGTTGGACACAATAGAACCTGGGGTTAAAGCATTCCCGTAATTATTAATCATTTTAATGATATAAATTTACGTTATCATCGTGTTCTTTACGATGGCCATCTCCTCTTGTAGTCTAGTAGTCTCTATCAGGGTTTATGTGCGCTTCCCCAATGGACAGAAGAAAGATTTCTATTTAATGTTTCTCTAATTACTTGTTCTTTTCATCTTCTTTAAATGGGGATGCGCCGCCTGGCAGCTATAGCAGTCTCTTTCGTGTTGCTGTTGGTTTTCATGCGGTGTGCGCAGGCGCGCATCACTAGACCGTTTCGCCTAAAGGACAGACGTGGTGCGGAAAACAAGTGTTGTGTGTCTGCAAGTAGAGAGCGGGAGAGGGGGAGGTGTTACCACTCCTATTTCAGTAGTGTCAATGAAAAGTAATAGAAATTAAGCGCCAACATTTTGTTAAGGCTTCCATCACTTTCGATTGCAATTGTCTATATGACAAGAGACTTTGGAAGAAAGTTTTGTGACTGATACATTGACGCTATTTTTAGGCAAATGTTTTGTTGAAGACGCATAAAATAATAATTCACCAGAGAGGTATTTAAATAGTTCTCATGGTTGGTAAATTTCTGTAAGAATATTGTCATTGAAGGCTCTTTACAAGAACAATTCTCTTATTGGAGGACAATTTGCTAAACAGAATCTTTGCAAGACATATGTTTATGAACCAGCATATAACGGGATTTAAGGCTGATGTAGTCTCACAAAAAATTACGAAATGAAAGAGTGAATTTTCCCTGACTTGGGTAAGATATTATATTTTTATTTCCCTAATTTATATAGAACAAAACACTTCTTCAGACTTGAGCTAAAGTTCAATCGATAGTCTGATGACCTTGATATGTCTAATGTGCCTAGAGATGTCTGAGGAAGTGTTCGTTTTGTGGTCTCGTACACTTCCTGAAATTTGAGCTAAAGTCCAATTGATGGTCTGATGTCCTTGAGATGCCTGATGATGGATAGTTTTGCCTGGTGATAAGTTTTGTCGGTGGTCTCATATTGTTGATGGCATCTGGTGTGGTGGATAGTGATGTCTAGGAAAATGTTTGGTCTGTGGTCTCGTATCGTTGATGGTGATAAAATCGGCCGTTGTTATTGTTGTAACAGCTGGAAGAAGTAACTGGGTTGATAATTCTTTATACCGATTTTCAATTTATCAATACTCGATAGGGCATGTAATCCAAATAATATACGATCATTGTTGGCAACTCTGTGTCGTTCCTTTGTAGATAACAAGGTTTGTGTCAAGGATTTCTAGTTGTTATTGTTATTGAGTTTTAACCACCACTGTCCTCCATGAGGTGGGGCCAGCTGGTTTTATTGATTTATTTTTATGATGTTAATAAAGCATTTCCTTTTGTCCTTGGTCCTTGCGCAATCTGGATTTTTTGCAGTGGAAGCAAATAGGATGAGCTGAAGAACTCGAAAGTATTTGAAAAGTAATTTTTCATCGATGTTGATGTCAGTGCCCAGGCCGGGAATCGAACCTGGCAACTTCGGATTGCAAATCTACGTCGCTTCCACTGAGCTATAAAATCGGTAGGATCTTCTGGTGAAATTTGTTAAAGTTCTTAAATAAATAAGAAAAGAGGAAAACCATTTTTAGGCTCTGGTCTTACAACTACTATGATTCGTGGTACAGACTCGAGGTCCGCTCTACATACTTGTTGCTTTTAGCCCATTTTACGAGTGCAAGGAATCAATGTACAGTCTCAAGGTCCGTTTTACAGGCTTATAGCTCATAGCACAAGTGCAAGAACATTGGTACAGACTCAAAGTCTGTTGTACAAGCTCAAAGCACATTGTACAAGTGCAAGGACTCATTGCACAGATATAGTGTCCGTTTTAGAGGTTTGTAGGACGTTGTACAAGCGCAGTAAGAAATCGTACAGACCCAGGTTCCTTTTACAGGCACATAGCCCGTTGTACAAGCGCAAGGACTCGTTGATTATACCCAAGGTTCGTTTTACTGGCTTATAGCTCGCAGTACAAGTGCAAGGACTTGTTGTACAGGCTCCAGATTAATTTTACAGACTCAAGATCAGTTTTACAGGGTTATATCCAGTTGGTCCGCTTTACAGGCTCATAGCCCATTGTACAAATGCAATAACTCTTTGTACAGACTCAAGGTCCGTTCTGTAGGGTTATAGCCCGTTGCAAGGACTCGTTGCACATATTTAGTGTCCGTTATAGATGCTTGTAGTCCGTTGTACATGCGCTGAAAGATACCTTACTGACTCAAGGTCCTTTTTACAGGCATATAGCCATTTGTACATGCGCAAGGACTCGTTGATTATACCCATGGTGCGTTTTACAGTCTTATAGCGCGTTGTACAAATGCAAGGACTTGTTGTACAGACTCAAGGTCCGTTCTAGCCTCATAGCACATTGTACAAGACTGAGGACTCTTTATACAGATTTAGAGTCCGTGTTACAGGCTTAAAGCTCATTGTACAAAGTGCAAGGATTCGTTGTACAACTCCAGGTCCGCTTTACAGACTTATAGCCCGTTGTACAACTGCAAGGACTCGTTGTACAGATTCAAAGTCCGTTCTACAGGCTCATAGCCCGTTGTACAAGTGCAAGGACTCTCTGTGCAAATTCAAGGACTGTTTTACAGGCTTATAGTCCACTTAACATGTGCAAGGACTAGTTGTACAGACTCAAGGTCCGTTTTACAGGCTTATAGCCCGTTGTACAAGTGCAAGGACTCGGTTTACAGACTCATAGCTTGTTGTACACGCGCAAGGACTCGTTATACAGACATAGCGGCCATTTTAAAAAGATGCAAGTCTTCGTAAAATCCAAAAAGGATCAAGGAGATCAGATAACATTCCTTAACTTAAATAATAAATAAACTTCGTCTTGGAGGAGTCACCGACGACCACATCGTCAAAATTATCGTCTGCTTATACTATAGTAGACATGAACCAAATGAGAATTATAAAGTAGATGCTTGTTTATGACTGCACAGAATGTCGCGATGTGTTATAAACCTCTGCGTTACTGACCGTTGATGCCGTGCGTTTTGTGTGGTGATATGGCAGGTGTGATTTATGTTGGCATCACGCAGGCAGTCGATAGGTTTTTGTATCTTCTCATGTTATATTCTACAGGGTGTTTCAAAAGGAAGTTTTTATTTGTTAAGCTGACTATGAGAACACATTATGTCTGAAGGGCGCCGTGAATATGCCAGTAAGAAGCCTGACTCTTGGAAATTAAGCCACTATGGAGCCTTTTTCTGGAGGAGACCGCGCGCTGCTCGTGACAGAATTTTACAAATCGGTGATTCTGCGACTGCATCGCATAGAGGATTCTGCAGAATGCGAGGCTCTGTCACTTAAATTATGCGCCAAGCACCCCTCTCATTGTAAAATAGGTCAACAGATTTGGAAAGATCAGTTCATCACTACAAAACTCAAAATCGGAGCTACCAAGGTCATTGAACGGAAAAAGACGTAAAGAGTGAAGATCAGTCTGTTTACAATCTATTTGTAAGTATCCCAATTTTTTTCAATTTAAAAGCGTGCAAATACTTTAAATGTGTATAGATCATCATGAAACCATATTGAGCATCTAAAACTTCTCCCGTACAAATTTCAATTCTTGCAAGAATTAAAACACCAGGATGAAAAATTTCCTGTCAAACAGATATCCAGGTATGGCGACATTAACTGGCCTTTATGCAGTCCTGACTTAACTCCTAAGGACTTGTTCTTGTGGAATTATCTGCAATATAATGTGTTTAATGTTTATAACAATAAACCGATTTCACTGGCGCATTAGGAAGAAAAATATTCGCTACGAAATCACAGCGATTCCGGAATCGTCCTTTTTAGTTGTCATTTGAAATTTAACAGCTTTAATAAATGAATGCCATAAACGCAAAGATTTACATTTAGACGACATCATTTAAACGAAATTTATTCCCAAATAATATGATTTTATAATCAATAAACAGTTCTTTGAAAGAAATCTTATTTTTGAGACATCCTGTATTATTTTAAAAGTATTATATTCTTTATATACGGAATCTTACGGTTCTGAGGATAACTCATTCCATTAGTGTTCAATTTTAATTCCCCCACAGACTTGCGATATAGTTGAAATAGTAATATTATTTACCGATAATTGGCGCATGAACAAGGTACATTAAAAATTTGCACAAACATTTATTATCATACATAATGGCTATGTATTAAAACTTTATTACCAGGGTTTAGACTTAAGTTGTGAGAAATTCAAAGATTATTCAAAATATGTTTTATTACTTCAGCAAACAGTTTTAATAATCGCTACATTAGCATCACTGTTTTATTAAAACTAACTGACATCATGCCATAGCTGTTAAGTGTCTTATTGTTGCCTAGTTCTGCCCGGCAATTCTTTTTCCTCGTTTAAAGATCTAAAGTACTTAGCTTAACCAGGTGCTTAAAGGCTGACAGCTTCAAACTATATAGCTGCAGAGAAAAATAAAGAACAACAAGCTGAAGAAAAAACGCAAAGAAAGAATAGAAATGAACACAGTCATACCATTATCACATTTAACATGACACGAATATTAATCATATCTCTCTCACAGTCATCGGCGGCTGTGGCTGCTGCATTTAACTGGTGTAGAGTAGAGTAGAGACTGAAACACCTGATTGTGTTTCGAGAGGCTGCATCAGATCTCCTCTATCCATCTTAACTAGTTGGTGTTCCAGCACTTGTTGTTAAATAATCATTAGATACGCATGTCAGAAATCAAAAGTGGTTTTATGCTCGTTTTCTTTGAGTTGTTGTGTAGCTTGCTGTATTGTCAGCTAGATTTGAGCCGTTTTGCTAAGACATCTTATTGTTGTATATACGATCTTAATCTGCAATTACAATTGTGTGTGACAGAAAGTTTAGAGTGTTGAGTTAATATTATTACTCGTTTCCAGATACTTTGTAAGCTTTATTGTTAAATGCTTTAACATAATGTTAAGAATTTCGATGAGCAACTCATTGATGAGCTTCTGTAGATGAAGATAATTTTCTCGTAAGACATCTGTACTATTGTCGTCAACTAAAAACGATTAATGAATTGTATGTGTAATATGAAATTCCTTTGTCTCGAAGAAGAGACTTCCGCATGGTTAGCATGCCAGTGCTTAAGATATTCCATGTCTGTGATAGTTGCGGGAATATCTCATGAACAGGACAATGACACGGAAATGGGTATGTTGTCAAGATGGCAAAGTTTTGTGTTATAAGCGGTTTTCTTTACTAATTTCATTGATATATATTCTCTGTAGAGTTCCTTTAATAAATTAATGTAAAGTTGAATTAATAATATTTTGTCACATTATTGTATTCGTTGTAGTTTTCATATGAAATATATTTATCTATTTGTGTCTGTGTGTAACGTATAGGCTCTTAGATCGTTAATCCAGTTTCTTTAAAAATGTAGGAATTTATTTTGAAACTGTGAGCGTTGGTTTCTAATATAGTTCAAATAATATACTATAGATGGTGCATGATCAGAACTGCTATAGACAGCTGTATACAAAATATAACCTTAATATGATTTTGAGGATTTATTTGCATTAGTTAAATCGAGATTTCCGGATCATGGAATCGGTTGCTGCATTAGAAATTTCTATGCTTCAGTTAATGCTGTTAGGGGATTATCCGCGTTGACATGATCTTTGACGTAGGCCCATAAAAATGTCTAACGCATGATCTTCGTGTCTGGGTCACAAACAAAATCGGTTTTCATACAGCCTAATGGCTCTAAAATAGTGGTAACGGGGATTTTAGTGTCATTTTCGAAGAATTACGCCCCAAAGCCACCTCCAGATCACTACGTGTCTTTATTCGTACCGTGAGTTGGAGTTTTTTGGAGGTGTAAATCAAATATAAATAAAGATAGGTCCAATTGCTGAGAAAACCTTGAAATCGACAAATTCGAATTATCAGCCGCACTTTGACTTACAAAAGTGATTTTTTCGGCTGTTCGAACATTGCGATGATGCATACTTTATATTTGTTTGTAATCTTGCCAATTTTTCGCATGGTAGGTCGATTATGTGAGACTCCGTTATCCACCGATGAAAGTAATGTAGATGATTGAGACAGGAATCCAACTCTAGATCTGCCGTAGGATAGCCGCGTGTTCTAAACAACAAAAACTTGGTGGAAACTTATTAAACGAGCCTTTCTCATCACCTTCTCCATAACTATATTAAATAGTGCACAGGACAAGCTATTGCCCTTCCTGAGACCTTTTTCCATGTTAAAGCGCTCAGAGTAATCCTTACCAATCATAACGGAGGATTTGGTGTTTTCCAAGGTACATCTGCAAAGTCGAAATAGTTTTGCAGGAATACCAATCATAGACATGCCCTCATATAGCCTATTCCTTATCGGAGAGTCGAAGGCAGCTTTGTAGTTGACAATGAGGTGGTAGGTGTCGATCTTCTTTTCATGAGTTTTTTCTAGGATTAGTCGTAAGGAGAATATTTGATCCGTCGTAGTTCTTACACTCACTACGATCTTCTTCCTTGTATATCGGACATAACAGACTCAGACTCCAATCCCCGGGCATACTCTCCTCCAGCTAGATGTTCTCCATGATCTGAAGCATGCTCTTAATCAGCTCCTCCCCACGTGCCTTAAACAATTCAGCAGGCAGACCATCGGCTTCAGGCGCTCTGTTGTTTTTAAGGCGACATATTGCTACACGTATCTCACACTGGCTCGGACTTGGGACAGTAAATACAATCGTCATGGATTGGAGCGGGGTCTTCTGCAGTAGTGTCCGTATCCAGCAGATTTCTCTCAGATGTTCTCTCCATATTTTCAGAACGTTATCCGGGTCCGCTACTAGCGGGCCATCACTGTCCTTGCAAGAGGGCAACCCTTTTCCACGCATTATCGCCTTAACTCTCTGGTAGAATTTTTGGGCTTCCCCTCTGCTTCGGAGCAACTCTATGTACACGTACCGCCTCTTCTTCATTACATATATTTATAAAACTACAGCACCACCTATCGGCCATTAATTGCACTGTTATTTAACCTAACAACTTTAAGTAAACAAAAACTTTTCAAAGTTATGGTTCAATGATGGCATTATATTATACAATCAAACAATCAATGCATGTCTATGCAATTCACACAGACCCATATAGATTCTTAAAACCTTCAGCGCCAAGTATACAATGAGTTAACAAAATTTTGGCACAATTATGTGACCCAAATGACAGCCTATACAATTCACACAGACACATTGATGTTTGTTATGATATAAATTGTAAATGATTGCCTCATTTTTAACACCTTCAAATGTTTTGCTAATCTAAACCATTATTCAATCATTTTTTACTTTTTAACTAATTTTTTACTTTGAGTGTATTCACGTCGTCCCAACAAAATTCCTAGAAATCAATTAACATACCCAACACAGTTGTTTTTTCTCTATCCGCATTTCGTATCCTGTGGGCGATCGTAAAATGTAGAACTACAACATTCTGCGGGCGCATGTAACATTTTCTAGTCAATAAACTCATAATCATGTGAATAAAACCACGAAGGTCGGTGAGAAGGCAGTGCTGCTGCATTTGTCGGACGTGATTTTATGAACGATTTCCATTAGAAACGCATAGTGCGATGATGGACAAAGAACAAAAGGGAGAGAGGAAAAATCCCAAAATTGCATGAAAATGAAAAGTTTTTTTTCGTGTTTAATATCTTTTGTTAGTTTTCACTAAAAGTTTTGTGTAGAGCTTAGTTTTAGTATGAAAGCTTTTATGAGGTGCTTAAAAGACCATTACGGAGAGCAGATACATAGCTGGTGAGAGATGTTATTGCATAAATAGCGGCGTATTAAATTGCATTGCACAGTGGGCTGAAGTGGGAAAAATTGTGGACTAAAATATCCGAGCATGAGCATTGGAGGTATTTAATTTCGTAGAAGCTTTAAGAACGTAAAGAAGAGTGAAGCCAATAAAAATTGGTATTGGAATAAATGTAAATACAGTCGAACTTCTCTACAACGTATTCACTGGCGATAGCCGATTTCTACGTTATAGAGAAAATTCGTTATAGAGAGGATAAAATGTGTGAAAATTGTTAGAAAAATGCTGCGTTTAAAAAAAAATGCGTTACGCAGAGAAATTCGCTATAGAGAAGTTCGTCTGTATATAAGTACACTATGCAACAAAAAAAAATATATCAGTATTTCTACTATATTTTGTAATGCTTCCAAAATAACAACACATATATATATTTTTTCCAATTTAAAAAATTTTTTTTTAAAAAATTCCCATTTTTGAAAAACTTTTTTTTACATATCACAGTACAAAATTTTGTCAGCTCTTGGGACTTAATTCTGAGCCCCAAAAAGAAGAAGTTCTGCATCATTGGTTTTGTCAAATTACATGCCATAATAATTAAATATCGATTTGAAGTTTGTAAGTATCGTATAGGGGAATTTGTCACGAACAAAATGGTCGAAATAGTTTTTCCAGTTAAAAAAAAAAATATTTAAAAAAATTCCCATTTTTGAAGAACTTGTTTTACATATCACAGTACAAATTTTGTCAGCTCTTAGGACTCAATTCTGAGAACTGCACGTGAAAGTAGTTCCACAAATAAGAAGTTCTGCATCATTCGTTTTGTCAAGTTACATGCCATAATAATTTAATATCAATTTGAAGTTAGTAAGTATCGTATAGGGGAATTTGTCACGAACAAAAATGGTCGAAATATTTTTTTCAGTTTTTTTTTATAAAAACAAAAAAAAATATTTAAAAAAATTCCCATTTTTGAAGAACTTGCTTTACATATCACAGTACAACATTTTTCAGCTCTTGGGACTCAATTCTGAGAACTGCACGTGAAAGTAGCCCCAAAAAGAAGAAATTCTGCATCATTCGTTTTGTCAAGTTACATGCCATAATAATTTAATATCGATTTGAAATTAGTAAGTATCGTATAGGGGGGGAAAAAATTGTCGAAACATTTTTTCCAGTTTTTTTTTTAAAAAACAAAAAAAAATATAAATAAATTCCCATTTTTGAGAAACTTGTTTAACATATCACAGTACAACATTTGTCAGCTCTTGGGACTTAATTCTGAGAGCTGGAGGTGAATGTAGCCCCAAAAAGAAGATGTTCTGCTTTATTTGTTTTGTCAAATTTTTTGTTTTGTCAAAATCGATTTGAAGTTAGTAAGTATCGTTAAGGAATTTTTTCAAAGATAAAAAAAATTCCCATTTTTAAAAAACCTGTTTTACTTATCACAGTACAACATGTTTCAGCTACCGATTTGAAGTTAGTAAGTATCGTTTAGGGAAATTTGGTACGAACAAAAATGGTCGAAATAGTTTTTCCAGTTTGAAAAAAAATATATTTAAAAAAATTCCCATTTTTTAAAAACTTCTTTTACATATCACAGTACAACATTTTGTCAGCTCTTGGGACTTAATTCTGAGAACTACACGTGGAAGTATTCCCAAAAAGAAGAAGTTCTGCATCATTCGTTTTGTCAAGTTACATGCCATAATAATTTAATATCAATTTGAACTTAGTAAGTATCGTAAAGGGGAATTTGTCACGAACAAAAATGGTCGAAATATTTTTTCCCAAAGTTTTTTTTTGTAAAAAAAGTATTTAAAAAAATTCAAATTTTTAAGAACTTGTTTAACATATCACAGTACAACATTTTTCAGCACATGGGACTCAATTCTGAGAACTGCACATAAAAGTAGCCCCAAAAAGAAGAAGTTCTGCGTCATTCGTTTTGTCAAGTTACATGCCATAATAATTTAATATCGATTTGAAATTAGTAAGTATCGTATAGGGGAATTTCATTTCAAAATCATGTGTTGCACAGTGTTATGGTTCCAATACAGCAAAAATAGTCGAAATTATTTATTCAATATTTTTTTTTTAAATATTTAATTTTTCAAAATCTTGAACAATTTGTCCGACTATGTCCAAAAATAAAATTAACAACATTTAACATTATTTTTTAGCTTGGTCAATAGTTTGGGAGTTATCAACAATTTTGTAAATATCATGCTCTTTTAGCCCACTGTGCCTAATATTATACGATTTCAATTCATGCACATGAGCTTTATGATTATGGCTTAGATCAAATACAACAATAGCAACAACATAATGGAATGTCTGTAGCTGCAGCTAAACACATTATAATAAACTCAAAAACTCAATTGCTGCTGTGTCTATGACTTAAAACATATCTCTGACTGAGCGGCTGCTGAAATGCTCGTTAATGAGCGCAATGAGCTCGATTTGGCTATGCATCAGCCAGCCAGCTCTAGCATTGATTAGCGTGGAATTGTAATTCCAATACATACACTCGAGTGAGTGGCCCAGACCTAATACGGGCGCACTTGGCTGCTGCGCACTCTCATTTAATGATCAAGCAGCGGATATGGTTGCTGCTGCTGCTGCTACAGCAGAAACTGATGCTGAGACGACGGCTGGAAATCATTATAAGAGACTCATAACTTGAACCAGACTTGCACATAACTAGCGAAGTAAGTAAGAGACGAAAGAAACAACCGATGCTCATATGAAATGAAATGAATTGAAATGAATGTTATGACTTGAAATTGTATCTCATAGATTTCAAGCAGTTAGTTGTTGTGAGTAGGCTGTGGATTAAAGCTCGTTGAGTGCGCAAGAGATTAAAATTGAAAACAAAATAAAAGAAATAAATCTGAAATACCTATCTATGGCTTACAATGCACAAAGGCCTTAACACGGGACGCGGTTACAAAATTGGTTATTTGAAAAAGAAAAAAAAATCGAAATACATTTTTGCAAAGTTTAAGCAAAAAGTGAAAGATAACTAAGCAATACAAAATTGAAAAAAAAAATTAAATTTTGCAAAAAATCATGTTTGTGTAAATTAGCAAACAACGCAATATTTAAACAACACCCTAGCCCAGAGGTTTCAAACACTCACTCGTCTTTGTTGCAATATAACACAAATTTCCTAATCCCTCCCTGACCTAAATCGGGGCACCAAAACACTACAATGAAAAAACTTTACGCGAAAACTTCTTTCTCCTCCAAGTCGCGAGCTGCTAAAAATGCCAAAAATGAAAATGATAATCCTTCGACGGATTTTATAAAATATCATCACGAACCGATTCTGGCTTATCAAGTCACAAAATCAAAAGATTTTCCCGACAAATATAAACCCAAACATCCTTTCGGGGCCAAATTACAAAATTTGGATCATTTAAGAAATCCTCAATTTTCGGAAAATGAAAATTCGATGGCTATTTCTGCCCACTACGAAGAATCACCCTATTATTACACCATAACGGAGCTGGAAAGCCTACATATGCTGGATCATCGACACCCTCACTTTCATCAGCAAAGAATGCCGCAGCATCAACCGCCTCATACCAAAGTCTATCATCAACACAATCAATTGGTGTTGCAACTACCCATAGTGTCAACGGCCTCAACTGGGCATAATACTGCAGCAGATAACGATGTCATCGATGGTTCTACTAAAGCGACGACAACGCAGCAGCGTTTAACTTCGCCCATCTATGAAGCACCACAAATGAATTCAGCGCCAGCTTCTATGACCAGTCCAAATGGCTCCTCAAATACAGCTACGACTACGACGACAGCGACTCTATTGTCATCTTCATCAGGGTCCTCAGTACTATCGTTAACCTCGTCGTCCAATTTGTCCTCATCCCCCGCAACCACCAGCAAGTCACTATCGAATCTATATCAGTCGTCAACGCAATCCGATTCGCCTCTACACAATCATCATGATCATGATCAGTATTATGGTGCAACAATAAATGATTATTACTTCGATCAAAGTCATCAGCAATATCGCTGTACAACACAAGTCCCCCAGTCCCAACAAAGGCAGCAGCAGCAGCTGCAACAGCCCAAGCATCAGCAGTTATCGTTGTCATTGTCGACCAGCTCTACGGCAACATCGTCGTCGGGTGTCGTAACGGCGCCGCGTGATAATTTGTCGTCTAATGTGGATTTTATGACCAACTTGATATCGCCAACATTGTTAACGTATGTTGTTCTTTTGTTTTCATTTTTATTTTTCTATTTGCATTCGCATTTAATTTCTAAATCTTACGACGATTTGATCTGAATTTAACGATATGAAATGTACTTGACACAATTACGTTACGATGAAGGCAGGCATGATGCATTTTCGGTCTGAACTATATTAGATAAAATAGAAATGAATGAAAAGCCGATATGATTCTTTGGAAAAATTTTTGTGGATCATTAAAAAAGACAGCCTAAACCTTTAAGTGACGTTAAATTTGTTAAAATAGCATGCTCCACCTATCGGTTACTTATTGTACTATGCAGCTAGATAACATCTAATACGATTTTAAAATGAATGGGGTAATGGATTTTCTGCTGGATCACAGAATAGGGAACTATTTTGATGGAAACGTCGATCGTATTTTTGTAAATATTTTTCAGGAAGACATCCAGTCTCTTAAGCTGCTTTTAATTTGTAAAAGAATTTTACGCCACCTATCGGTTGTTTATTGTACTTTGTAGCTGGATAACTCTCAATATGATGTTAAGACACTACTCTAATGAAATTCTTTCAAGAGATGCCATATTCCTAGAATTTAGATATCGTCACTTTAAATTTATTAATATATCATGCGCCATGTATGGCTTTTTTATTGTCACGGTTGATTCATTTAGAAGTTTTAATTTAAATAAAAAATAAAACTCAAAATATTATTGGGTGTTGAGATCTTTATTATAAACTGAAAGAACAATCTTTTGCAATCTTGGAGCCACAACAAACGTTGGATATTTATCTTTGTAACGTTGGATCGAGAATCTCTTTGGGTTGCTCATTATCTAGATGCATAATTTTGTTCATCGATGTGTTGCTGATCTCATTGACTATAATTAAAGCGGAAATTCAACTTAGCGGCTTCAATTCGTCAACGAGTAAATCTTTAAACCAAGTTCTTTTTGTAAAATTTGAAAAGTTGTTGCATTCGAGAGGCCAAGATGTTGCACATGGCGTCGAATAGATTTCTTACGGCATTTAGTCCTATATCCGAAATATTCTCTTCAGTATGGTCTGAATGTGTTTTTTTCCGTTGCGTGTCATTCAATAAAGTAGATTGAGACTTAAATTTGAAGTGAATCGCACATTATAAACTCTTGAAATCTCTGGCTAGGGATATAAATAAATAATTTTATATATTACAAAATACAACACATGATTTTGGGACTCAATTCTGAGAACTGCACGTGAAAGTAGTCCCAACAAGAAAAAGTTCTGCATCATTTGTTTTGTCAAGTTACATGCCATAATAATTTAATATATCGTATGGGGGAATTTGTCACGTGTCAGCCAGGGTTGTTAAGTTGGGAGAAATTTCAACTACAAGTACAATTTTGGCATAAAAAAGCCGAAGTTGTTTTCTTGAAGCGACTGTAGCTTAATCGTTTGATTCAGCAAAGGATTTTTCATATTCGATTAATTGCCCTACTGTTGGCAAGAGTTGATTTAATTCGCGCTGTCAAAAAGATTTCTGCGGGAAAGATTTGATCAAATTCGATTCAAAACAATAGACGAAAGTCGCCCTGTAGATAAGGCTTAGTCGAACGAAATGGTTTTGAACAAGGAAATCTAACGAAATACATAACTTAAAGAAAAGTCCGAAATCAAGTTACTAAAAACAATCGACTGAAATTGTTCTATTGGGATGAAATTGGGGCTGTAGAAATGAACAGGTCAAATTCGGAATGTTGGTAAGATTCGGTCGGAATCGCTTTACTAAGAACAATCGACCGATTTCTTTTTGTGAATACAAATTGGGCCAAATTGTTGAAAACTGGAAAACATTTTGGTGACGACAATCGATCAACATCTTCATGTTTAAGAGAATTAACTGAAGGACATAACTGAAGGTTAGGTTAGGTTAATTCCGCAACCAGCTTCAGCATAACTCACTTAGGTCCTAATGTAGGTCCCGTTGTGATACCATTTGAAATTGTCACACTAAACAGTGGCTCTAATAAAAGCCTGGAGATTCCGCAGATCGCCTACTGACAGACAGATATTGTCCACAAGTGTCCGATGATCAAAATTTTCATATCTCAGATCGCCAATAGCAGGGCAGTGACATTGAAGATGCTCCGTGGTCTCCTCTTCTTCCATATCGTTGCAGCTTAAAAAAAATTGTTGTAGGGAAGTTTGAGCCTCTTGGCGTGTTTTCCAAATGGCCAGTGACTGGTTATTACAGCTATGATGTTCCTTAGATAAACTCTAGACAGGTCCACCGTAGATCGTTTCCTCTGTATATCCATGGTAGGCTAAATCTGTTTGGTCGCTGTGCAAATGGGTTCTCTTACCCATCTTCTCTTAGCAAATGCGATCACAGTTTTCCCTTGTGAGAAGAACACCAAAGTGACCGTAAACTTCGCCCGAAGTCACGATGGAGGCGGTCCTTGCCAATGCATCAGCTCTTTGGTTACCATACATATATGTCCCCATTCCCATGTGAGGGTAACCACAGAATGTCTTGCCATTTTCTCTAGAGACGACCGGCATTCTCGAACATTTATCTAAGTGGTATACACGTTCTCCAGGGATCTGATAGCCGCTTTACTATCTCTAAGTAGATGAATATTGCCGCCTAATATCCAATTTTCTCCACGGCTATTCTAATGGCCGCCATTTCGGCCTGAACTATGTTACAGTAATTCGGTAGCACGACCTTCAGTTGCAAATTCAACTCCTCCGAAAAGATTCTACAGCCCGCTCTTCCTCATAATTTCGTTCCGTCCATGAAAATTAGGATAACATCCTCATCATAGAACCGGCCGGACCGGCCATGGCATAGAGGTTAGAACACGCGACTACCATGCGGGAGATACCAGGTTCGAATCCTGGCTCCTGTCATCTTAATTTTTCTTTCATTGCCGGCCCCCTCGATGTTGTCGACAGCAACTGTACCGTATAAATATCAAGTCAATCGTAATGTCTAGTTAAAGCTTCCCAAACTGACGTTCGCATTCGTCGATAAACAAGTAGGTGCCGTTTGTTGTTAATCTAAAAAATAAGGCGTGTTAATTCGCAACAACGCGAGAAGCTATCCCATACCTCGTTAATGGGGTGTAAAGGCAAATTAAAATTTTTTAAGCAAATTTTTTGTTTTAAGTTTTCCTCATCAAAGATCTATTCGGAATGTTTCTTAGTATCGAAAACAGGTTCTGGTACAGTATAATACGTCCCAGCGACGAATGGACCTAAAAGGCTTTATACAACGCCTTCAGTAGGCCCGCGTTCTGCATTCCCTCCTCCTTTCCAAATAACATAGGGTGTCGTTAGGAGCCAAGGCCTTCCCTCGTCGCTTCCTATAAGAATACCTGATGAAAGGCATGCATACACATGAAAAAAAGAAGGACTTGAAAAATAAAAAAATATGCTGTTGGTCACCCTCAAATTGTTTAGTTTATTTTTAGATATTTCTGACTTCTATATATCTCTCTATACTTACACCTTTTTCCAACAACAGTAAACCTTGCTGGAGTATGAACTCACTACTTCACGATTGTTAGTCAGCCATGCTACCATCTAGCCTATGAAGATGCCTTCGAATTGTGTGACTGAAACTAATCATAAACTGTTTAAAGAAGAACACACGAACATCTTTTTCGTTGTCTTCTCTCATGTCTTCTATGAGAAGAGTGTGTATACACACGAAATGGTGGAATAACAAATTATAGAAAACGTTGTTTCTCCCTTCTCAAAGAAGGCCTGAAGCAGTGGTCCTTATAAAATGAAGTGAACATGTGCTCAGGATATTTCAGAAAGGACGGACAAGGCCTGTTTTCAGGCATGTGATAACAAGTTCTGAAAACAAGACGTTTGAATGACACAGAAGGCCTTGTTGCATGCCTGCTTACAGAAGGCCTTGTTAACATCGGCGCTGTGGTGTGACATCTCATATTGATTAAGTCTAGAATTTAGGGTGTCTGCAGTGATATGTAAAATAAATCCATAATTATTATAATTCCAACCCCACAAAATTATATTTGTTTCCAGATTTTACAATATCCAAAGTTTGAGCATTATTGGAGTATGTTAACCCGTGCCGAAGGGGCTCAGAGTTTCCAAGCTCCAGTAGCCACATTTGGGGTCTTTTGTTCGACATAACTTAAAAACGACTAATTCAGTTCTATTGAGAGAAATTTAGAAAATTTAAGCATTACAATTCCTTTAATCTATTTATGTATTATTTCCTTACATAATCAACAGTTTCATAGTTACAAATAAATTTATGAAGAACCCTATTTTCCGTTTTGTGGTTTTCCATTATTTTTTTTTAAATAGGAAATTTTTTTTCATAAATTTACAGCAAAGCCGCTGATTACATAGTGCGACAAAAAATATACCTAGGAAATAATGATACTATTTTTCTAGTAGGTTATGCTGAGTACAACAGGAATCTGTTTTCGAAATTTCCCAAACATCACCCAAGGAATTTAAACCGATTGTAAGTTTCTCAGCGGATATGGAAAGAAGAGACTCCAGTCTTTGCATAGATATAGAGAGTTTTATTAAATTGTCATATCAGTTTGTGTTTGCATCGAAATCTTAAACTTTTTTTTCATAAAAATATTTTCAGCTCGTATAAGTAATTCAAGCTTAGTAATAAAAAGTTACTAAAAAAAATGAATGTGATATGTCTAAAAGTAATGTAGATTCCTCTTACAAACCCTAACAAACACAGTACAACATTTTTCAGATTATTGATTTGATCATCAGCTAAATCGGACTAATGGTTCTCGAGTTATGTCAAACAAAAGAGCCTAAAACGTGACAAATTCCCCCATACGATACTTACTAACTTCAAATCGATATTAAATTATTATAGCATGTAACTTGACAAAACGAATGATGTAGAACTTCCTCTTTTTGGGGCTACTTTCACGTACAGTTCTCAGAATTAAGTCCCACGAGCTGAAAAATGTTGTACTGTGATATACATTTTTAAAATATTTTTTTTTGTAACTATGGAAAAAATATTTAGACCTGTTTTATTATTTTGGAAACATTAAAAAATATTGTGGAAATACCGATATATTTTTTTGTTGCATAGTGTACTTATATACAGACGAACTTCTTTATAGCGAATTTCTCTGTGTTACGCATTTTTTTTAACACAGCATTTTCCTAACAGTTTTCACACATTTTTACCTCTCTATAACGAATTTCCCTATACGATACTTACTAACTTCAAATCGATATTACATTATTATGGCATGTAACTTGACAAAACGAATGATGCAGAACTTCCTCTTTTTTAGGTCTACTTTCACGTGCAGTTCTCAGAATTGAGTCCCACGAGCTGAAAAATTGTGTACTGTGATACAAGTTCTTCAAAAATGGGAATTTATCTAAATATTTTTTTTTTTAAACTGGAAACCATATTTCGACCATTTTGGTTAGTGACAAATTCCCCTATACGATACTTACTAACTTCAAATCGATATTAAATTATTATAGCATGTAACTTGACAAAACGAATGATGCAGAACTTCTTCATTTAGGGGATACTTTCACGTGCCGTTCTTGGAATTGAGTCCCAAAATCATGTGTTGTACTGTGTAATAAGATATAGTTGTAATGCAAATAACTAATTTTATTAACATTTTGCGAATTGGTGAAGGGTATCTGAGCTTCGGTATAGCCGAAGATAATTATTTTACCATTTTCGATATTATTTCAAGATCGTTATCATACTACCCTACTATATTATAAATTTGCTACTTGTATTTCTCGTAGGGCCTATTGAAGTCTGTGACACCATTGTCAACTTATAAATATTCATACAAGTGAACGCATTTAACCTTTAATCTGTGTGGGTGAAATACAACTGAAATCCACTTCTGATCATTATAATGAGACATAGTATAGACAAATTTATGTCTTGTGTTAATTTTGCGTAGGGTATTACATCCTGTCATTCTTCAAAAGATTCAACTTCCATCTCCTACTAAAGAATACCTATCCGATGGTGGTCAATTAACTATGATCAATATTTGCCCTATCACATTCGCACATTATCGCTATACTTGGTTTTGTGTTGAGTATTTGTTTGTTTTGTGCTCTTTAACTTTTGCCGCTTTAGATTGAACTTTTTTTAAAGTTTTTGTGTGGGTTAATATGATCGGTGGCGGCTTACTGATCTTATTCGTTGTTGGCCGGTTGTTTGTCACACTGCTGGTGGTGGTGGCCGGAGCTGATTAGTGTTTCGTCTGTAGTATTTCTTGTCTGTCTCACCTTGAATATTAATTTCTTTACTATTATGCTGCAGCATTTTTTTTTGTATCTCATTGCAAATTTTGCTGGAATTGTCATCGGCAGAATGTTATTTTTTTTACTTTGTTTTTATTTTTTGTTTTGTTTATTTTTGTTGTTGTTATTTCTTCGGTTTATTTTTTTGTTATCTTAACAATTTATTGTAGTTTTATCTGGTTTTATCTCTTTTTGTGCAGATTGCTGGCTGTAGATGTTGATAATAACATTTGCGGATATAAGAAGAGATTCTTGATGGGTCTTGGAAACAATTTTTTTTTTTGGGTTAAAAGTTGGAACTGATGTAACGAGAAGTAACATGATAAAATCTGTTATATAAGCTAAATATAATAAAGCTATAATGTTATTATTGCAGCAAGTGTACATAAATAAGAGTTTGCGGAAAATAACAAATAAATCACTTGTAATGAAAAAAAATAGGCAAGAAAATTTTATATTCTTTGAAGTTCGTTTTATTATAAATAGTTCATATTCCGCTTCTTTCCGGATTACTAAATAATCCAGATTAGTTTGGCTCTCATTCGATGTCATTTTATGTGATAAATTTAACTTTCGTGTTATTTATAGCTACTGCAGAAGCGTGTTTAACTATATGACTTTACCTTCACCGCCAAATTATTTATTCACAAATAACCCCAATATCTATGCATAAGTTAGGACTGCCAAAAATGTGACCCCGTGCTTTTTTCCCAAATAAATCGTACGACTTAACTGCATACATTTGTTGTCAAAATAACTGCATGATATTTGGGAGCTGGGAATTTATATGATTAGCATCAAATGGCGCATAGCCGTTTTTTTTTCAAATTCAGATCAAATAACCGATATATTTGCAATTTGAATGTTTTATGTATAATATAAACAAATATTTTCAAATGCGAAACACATAAATTATTTTAATGTCTGTCAGCTTGTATGCATATATAATTGGAATGTGTAATTAACACTTATTTTAATGAGGTGCCAAATTTAAAATATTTTGCCCCTGAACCTAAATATAGTTTGAGAGCCTTGTAGAATTTAGAAAGGCGCCAATATTTAAGAATTAATGTGAAACTCACAATATTATCATTAATATCCATCAAATCAGTTGTTTTGATAATATTTTTATTAAAATGGAATTCAATATTCGGCATTGTATCATGTCACTTCATATCTCTGGAGCCATATTTCAATAGTGGGAAATTAAGTTTTATGATTTTATTCCTAAAGCTAAAACAAATAGTCTTGACTTATAAGAAGAATGACAGAACTATTTATTCAAATGAGATATTTTAGTCTAAAAACTAAAAAAAAATGGATTGGCAGTTATAATAAAATTCCAATGTAAAATTTTCAAAAAGTTCAGTAAATAAAATAGCATTACTTTCGTGACCTTAGAGTCCTAAGAGTTAGTTAAAGAACTTTAAAGAGATTAACCAAAGGATTATCTGAAATACAAACGTTTAAAGTTATATATTTATACCCTCTTTCTTAAGGATGAGGCACATTTTAGGTAACCAAAAGTTAGTGTTGATAGTCAATATTAATTTCAACAACAATTTTTGTCATATCAATTAAATGCGTTGTTAAAATGATAAATTCAGCATATAATCATTATCATTTTCAACAATCTCACAACAAAATCAGTTGTTGAATATACAGGGTGGAGCGCGGTAATTTGCTTATTTGGGAATGAAATAAAATAAGAAAGAAGCTTAGAAAAATTTATTTTATATTCTATAAGCCACGATCATTCTCCACTCTCTTCGACAAACAGTGCCGCAGCAGCCTGCAGGGAAAAAACCAAATTGCCCCGCTCCACCCTGTACAAAAGTCGTTGATGGCTCAATTCCTATTCAAAAGAAAAAAAATAAATGAATTTACGAATTTACTTTTTTTCTGTATATATATCATATTTTGATACGGGAAAAAGTGTAACCCATTTAAGGAGACGTGTTGGACCCCAAGTATCTTAAGATCTAATTAGTGCGTGGCTTTTTGAAGACGATTAAGCTATGTCCTTCTCTCCGGCTGGCTGGCTGACTGAACGTCTGTCTGGATGGCTTAACTGATCCTTATGAAAATTTATCAGTTTTATTATTTTACACAATGAAGTAATGGTATTGTAAATGTGCAGAGTAGCCTTATCTATTTTAAATAGTTACTATTTTTTTCAAAAACTTTGAAACATTTATCTGAATGATATTTGAATTTGGTCAGTTTAAATATTTTTTAATAATAGACAAACCATCAGAAAACCGGTAATTGACACACCCCTTCTGCTACCATCTATACAAATGATCAAATAGACACTCATAGGTTTACATACATATCGTTTTTGTAAGTACACTGAATTCAGACACATTTAGCGTAAGATGCACGCTTATGAAAATTTGACTCTTGAAAATGTATGAACTATATCTGCCGTTCCACTTCTGGTACCTCTTATACAAAATTAGCTATTTAATTTATGTAGTAATTGTAAAAAAAATCCCGAGAAAAGCGAAACCTTTTCCACCCCCATTCTGGCACCTCCCATCCTAGAAGGGAGAAGAAGAACGCCTTCAAAAGCAGTAAGTAGGCCTGCGCTCTGCATTCCCTCTTCCTTTCAAAATACCATACGGTGTCATTGAGAACCAAGGCCTTTCATCGTCGCTTCTTACAAGAAGGCCTGCGAAAAAGAAAGACTTGAAAAATAAAAAAATATGCAGTTGGTCACCCTCAAATAGTTTAGTTTATTTTTAGATATTTCTCATTTCTATATATTTCTCTCTATACATACAATTTTTTTCCCACGACAGTAAACCTTTCTGGAGTTTGAAATCACTACCTCGCGATTGTTAGTCAGCCATGCTACCATCTAGCCTATGAAGATGCAATCGAATATTGTGACTTAAACTAATAATAAATTGTTTAAAGAAGAACACACGAACACCTTCCTTGTTGCCTTTCCTTTTCGTGCCTTCTATGAGGAGGGCGACGGAATGTGTATACACAATGAAATGGTAAAATAACAAATTATCGAAAAAGTAGATTCTCCCTTCATAAAGAAGTCCTGCAGCAGTAGTCTTTAAATAATGGATTGAACATGTACTCGGGATATTTCAGAAAGGAAAGAGAAGGCCTCTTTTCAGGCATGTAAAAACAAGGCCTTGAAGACATGACGTTAGAATGTCCCAGAAGGCCTTGTAGCAAGCTTGCTTGTAGAGGCCTTGCTAATTTCGCCGCTGGGTAGTTTTATGTACGCTTATGATAATATGCCGTGGTCATTAATAGAGACTACATTGGTTGACCACTTCTGGTACCTCCCATGCAAAATGACTAATTTTTTAAAATTAATATTTCTCCAATAACTTTCAAATGGAAAGCTAAAGAACATTTAAATTTGGTCACATTAATTAACTTGTAATAGTAGACAATTCCCCAGAAAAACGAACCATTTGCCTCATCCTTCCTAGTATCTGGCATACAAATGACCCTCATAGTTATACATACATACATATCCTATATCATCCATATATCATTAATTGGAAAACTTTGTATGGAAGATGGGAGAATTTTCTGTCCTATATTCCTCATCTTAGAAAATAACCTTTGCTTAGAGGACTGTATGTCGTATGTCGTATTGTTGCTTAATAGCAATTTAATTAATAGCGAGGACTGGCCTTGGCATAGTGGTTAGAACACACCACTACCATGCGGAGATCCTTAGTTCGATTCTGTCTCCAGTCATCTTCAATTTTCTCTCATTACCGGCTAGCTCGATGTTGTCGACAGCAACTTCGCAGTATAGTGTCGAATCAATTGGCATGTCTAGTAAAAGCTTCTCAAACAGTGACGTTCGCATACGTCGATAAACAAGTAGGTGCCGTTAGTTGTGAATCTAAAAATAGAAAGCGTGTTAATTCACAACAAGGCGAGAAGCTATCCCATAACTCATTCATGGGATGTAAATAAAAATTAGGTCTTAGAGGGTTGTTCTCTCTCCAAAAACGACAAATCGGCTGTGAATATGTAAAAATCGCAACTTTCCTTTATCCTATGTTTTAAAATAGATTAACCCCTGTAATGCATGAAAACCATTAACTGAAAGTTAAGGCAATTTTGTGAGGTATATCAAATCCAAAATTTTAAATTATGTATGTGTATTAAAAACTCTTAAATATGGACATCTTCCAATGCCACGGACGCGACATTCGCACTATATTAACTATGGCAAAAACAAGAAAAAAACGAGAAACGGTACTTTTTTTAATGTTTTGATGCGCTGAAAGAGTACTACATTTTAGAAATATATTTGCAGGATTTAGTACAAATTAGTAAAAAAAATAAGAAGGAATTATACAAAGAAACGGACGCGACAACAAACAGAAGTTCTTTAGAAGCTCTAATAGAAATATACATAGTTAAGCGATTTTGGAAACTGTTGTTTTATAACAGGTCAATTGAAAAGTCACCGACCCACATAGATGGCGGTACTAGATTAAATCCATATGTTTTTTCAGTAAGCCCTAACTTTCAAAAGACGCGTGTATAAATTTGACAGCTGTCGGATCATTAGTTTGTGAATTGTAGCATTTTGAGAGAAGCAACTTTTGTTATTGTTATAAAAAATGGATAAAAGGGAATTTCGCCTGTTGATAAAATATTACTTTTTGAACGGAAAAAATGCAGTTGAATGAAAAACTTGGCTTGATAAAGAGTTTCCGGACACTGCCCCAGGAAAATCAACCATCACGGATTGGTATGCTAAGTTTAGGTGTAGTGAAATGAGCACCGAAGACGGTGAACGCAATAGACGCCCAAAAGAGGTTGTTACCGACGAAATCATAAAAATGATGTTGAATGACCGTAAATTCAAATAGAATGAAATAGCAGGCACTCTAAAGATAACAACTGAATTTATAAATCATATCATTCACAAATATTTGAGTATGAGAAAGCTCTGTGCAAAGTGGGTGCCGCGCGAGCTCACTTTTGGCCAAAAACCAGTCAGTGAAAACGATGACAAAAATCCATGAATTACGCTTCGAATTGCTTCCGCATTCACCGTATTCTACAGATCTGACCCCTAACGACTATTTCCTGTTCTCATATCTCAAAAAAATGTTCGCTCGGAAGAAATTTTCGTAGAATGAAGAGGTGATCGTCGAAACTGAGGCTTATTTTGAAATAATGAGAAATTGTACTACAAAAATGATATCAAAAAGTTCGAGGGTCGCTATTATCAGTGTATCACCCTAAGGGGTATTATGTTGAATAAAAAAACGAATGTGTTTAACTATAATAGGGCGGGGTCTATTCAATTGACCTGTTATATACATACATTAGAGTGGTCGGTCAATTCGACCGAACGGTAATATAATCAAAATCGTGTCCCCAATTTTTAATAAGAAACTTTTCGTATTTCAAATTAGGGGTGCGATAAAATTATGTTTTTAAAATTTTTTTTTTATTAAATATTTTTTTATAATTTTTTTTTTGTTATGAATTTTTTTTTTTTTTTTTGAAATATAAAGAGCGAAACAATAGCAATAAGAATGGCATTCTGCACGGTTGTATGTCACAAATTGCACAAAAAAGCATGTAACACATTTTTGAAACTATTAACTATTTTCAAAATTTTATCTGTAGCAAAAAAAGGGGCAAAAACGGGAAGCTGGAAATTTTTGCATTCTTCGTTTTAATAAATAGATCTAACCATAGAGTCAAAAATAATGGCAATCCGTTACCTAGTTTTCGAGATACTGTATTTGAAAGCGGACCAAATTACCTAAAAATGGTTTACTTTTTGAACACTGAAAATCAATCAACTTTGAAGGGCTAAAACTTCTAAACCAAAAATCTGATTGTAATACGAGTATGATATTTGAAAAATAGGTTTATTCAATATTGTTTAGGGCACATACAATTTTTAATTTTTGCAACATCACTTGTTCGAGCTCCGCCCTCTCTCTCTTGTAATATATGAGATTTTTATTTGTCTTTGTCTTTTTTCAAAGGAAATCATAATTTAAGTCTACCAAATAATTCTCATATGTCCTAGTTTACCAATTCTAAGAAATCCAATTATCCCTAAGGCCAAACTTTCATTCTCATACCACAAAATAAACCCAATTACATGTCTCCATTTCATTCAAATCATATACTGGCTTCCAATTTACATCTTATCCCCTTCTCCTCCTTAAAAATTACCGTAATTTGTTTCTATGATTTTTGTTGAACTAATTTATTAAACTTTTTTCCTTCTTCCACCCACGCCACCCTCCACCAAGTTCTATTCACCAAATGACCACAAAATTATTTGTAACTACCTCGTGCAAGTTTTCAACCACATGAGTTGAGTGCAAATTCATTCTAACTCTTGAAAATTGTTAGCTCCCTATAGGGGGGAGCCAAGTGTACCACCCGCTGCCTCAAGTAATAAAACCTGAATGAATGATGAATTGTGTGTTCCACTAACCATGACAGACTTTCCATTGTTTGGTCTGAGTTACGAGTGAGATTGACTGAACCCCCTTACCCCGTTGATTTTTATGTTGCTGTTGTTTAACAACAGCACCAACAGCTACAACAATTCAACCAAAACGTCATTTGACTTTATTTTTCCTGTATAAAAAGTTTACTTCAAGTGTCTCATATGAGTTTCACACATAAGATACATTTGAGTGCATGTGTGTGTAACATAAAAATATACTCTCAACATATGTACTCGTACATACATACGTGTGCATATAACAACTATGTCTTTGGCTATGTTTACCTATATACTCGAACATATGGTTGTTTGCAGAACTTCAAAAAAAATTATATCTGCCTTAAAGACAACAACAAAAAAACATATCAGCAGAAAAACTCACAAGGCAAAATAAGGTAAACTGTCATATGAAGTTGACAGCAGCAACAACCAGTTGGTGGGTTGGTGGTTGCCTGATATACAGATTTGTTTGTTTATATTACCGGCTTTTTTGCTGCTGCATTAAACAAAAAACCCCTCTCAACATAAATTAGTCAACTTACGAAGTGAATACCCTACAATTTAGGTGGGTAAACAAGGCAGCACGAATGCCGAAGTAATGATAAATAATAATAAATATTATATGACTAGTGAAACTTTACTCTTTGTTATAATTTGTTAAATTAATTTGTCTGTTGTTGATATCTAATCACGGTTGTAGAATATTAAAATATTTCTACATTATCTATAAACCTTACCAGATATGTAAACATTAACATGTCAAATTTATTAAGCCATCTGACAAACGCTCTAAAAGTCTATGTTGAACACACAGACATACGTTTTACTTTTATGTAATAAATTAAATTTTATAATGATGTTCCATAGTTTCGTTTTATTTCATAATTTTTATAATTTTATAATTTTACTAGCTTTCCCGGCTCGCGTTGCTTCACCCGTATTTACAATGAACCTTCTTATGACTTTTAACACTAAAGGTAAAATGCCAACGCTTCATATCATGAACGAATACCCCATTTATGTGATTGTAGCTTCATCCCATTGGTCTGAGTAATTGTATCGCTTTAGTCCATTTTATCCCTAAAAGTACGAATTTTAAAAGATATATTCGTATCGCACAACTAAAATGGAATTTTGAAAAACCCCATTTGACAGTTCTCTAATTCTATAGGGAGCAGTTCTATATACATTTTTGTAACTCTACTTTTAGGTATTTGATCTGGGTGATATCATCAGTTTCATCTCTTTTTCAGTATTTTTACAACTTATGAACGAATTTTAAAATTACTTCACATCGTACAATTTTTGAGACTATGCCTTTAGCCGTTTATTACCAGTTTTATCCCTTTTCAGTCCTTTATACCCCCTGAATTTCGAAAACCCTCCTTGGTTCGTTCTAATACCATAAGCCTATATAACTTATCACGATTACATCATTTACCGTTTAGTTTGGACGATGGTAACATTTGTATCCCTTTTTCGTTTTTTTTTACCCAGAAACATCGGATATAAGAAAATACTTTAATCCAATTTGATCGTAAGCATTTCCATATCAATTTTCGCGAATATACCATTAACCGATTGGTTTAGGTGACGGTACAACTTTTATCCCTTATTGGTAATTTTTAACCCATAAAAGTACCAGTTTCCAAAAATCCGATCTTAGCTGACGTTTACTTGAAATGAGAAACAACCATCCCAAATTTAATCATCCTATCTACAGACAGTAGACAATTTAAATATATTGATTATGATAATGTTATTACAATCGTTCTATTAATATGACCGACGTAACCATTGTTTCAAAAGGGGCGTGGCACTGCCCATTTCCCTCATTTACCCCTTACATATGTAGCAAATCTCATCTTCATACCTTTAATGGCTCGCGAAATATGACCGATTGAAATTTTGGTTTGCGTGGGCGGTGCCACGCCCCTTTGTCTCAGTATGTTTTATGTAGCCTATGATAGAGACCCTAGAGATAGTACTACACAGTGAAAATTTCATTGCAATCGGTTTACTTATTCGCTCAGATAACGATTTTTTTAAAGGGGGCGTGGCCCCGCCCATTTTCCAGCGAGACATAACCCTCTTTATATCAGTAACATATGTAGCAAATCTCATCTGCATACCTCTATTGGCTCTTGAGATAAGACCGATTGAAATTTTGGTTTGTGTGGTCGGTGCCACGCCCCTTTGTCTAATAATGTTTTCATGTAGCTTATGATAGAGGCCCTATGGACAGTATCACACATAGAAAATTCAATTGCTATCGGTCCATTTATTTAGCCAATATTACTATTTTTAAAAAAGGGGTGTGGCACCGCCCACTTTCCACAAACAAAATATTTGTTCTTATACGACCGATATAAGTACCAAATCTCGACTTCGTACCTATAATGGTTCAAAAGTTACAGTCATTTTAAAATTCCAGTTGTATGGGGCGGTGCCACGCCCATTTTACCCCCTTTCAGTCCGAATTTCCAAAAATATATTTAGATAATTATATAATTTTTATAATTTTATAATTTTACAATTTTACAATTTTATAATTTTATAATTTTATAATTTTATAATTTTATAATTTTATAATTTTATAATTTTATAATTTTATAATTTTATAATTTTATAATTTTATAATTTTATAATTTTATAATTTTATAATTTTATAATTTTATAATTTTATAATTTTATAATTTTATAATTTTAAAATTTTATAATTTTATAATTTTATAATTTTATAATTTTATAATTTTATAATTTTATTATTTTATAATTTTATAATTTTATAATTTTAAAATTTTATAATTTTATAATTTTATAATTTTATAATTTTATAATTTTATAATTTTATAATTTTATAATTTTATAATTTTATAATTTTATAATTTTATAATTTTATAATTTTATAATTTTATTATTTTATAATTTTATAATTTTATAATTTTATAATTTTATAATTTTATAATTTTATAATTTTATAATTTTATAATTTTAAAATTTTATAATTTTATAATTTTATAATTTTATAATTTTATAATTTTATAATTTTATAATTTTATAATTTTATAATTTTATAATTTTATAATTTTATAATTTTATAATTTTATAATTTTATAATTTTATAATTTTATAATTTTATAATTTTATAATTTTATAATTTTATAATTTTATAATTTTATAATTTTATAATTTTATAATTTTATAATTTTATAATTTTATAATTTTATAATTTTATAATTTTATAATTTTATAATTTTATAATTTTATAATTTTATAATTTTATAATTTTATAATTTTATAATTTTATAATTTTATAATTTTATAATTTTATAATTTTATAATTTTATTATTTTATAATTTTATAATTTTATAATTTTATAATTTTATAATTTTATAATTTTATAATTTTATAATTTTATAATTTTATAATTTTATAATTTTATAATTTTATAATTTTATAATTTTATAATTTTATAATTTTATAATTTTATAATTTTATAATTTTATAATTTTATAATTTTTCTAGTGAGCCCGGCAAGGCTTCATTATTGCATAATTGATGAAAATTAGAAATATTCAATGGTTGGCTAAATAATAAGTGTTGCCAGGAAGGGATAAACGTGTTTCCTTAGGTATATCTTGTGTCCTAGACCACTATAACTTTGGGATTACCTATCCGCCCACAAAATAAAATGTTCTGCTTCATAAGAATAGTTTAGGTATCGGTTCATCAAATTTTATATCTCTATCAAGGATAAAAAACTCTTCTGGCAACTAAAAACTAAAAAAAAAATTGCGTCTACATGTGTATATCTGTTCAGATATACGTAGTCTGCATATCAAATTTTATCGCTATAATCCTAAAAACTATTTTGTCATGCCCCCATCCGACAATGGATATTTGCTACGTATTTATATCTTTTGTGCCGAGTGCTAAATGTGAACAAAATTTCATCTTTCTGGAGACAATAAACTTTTTTGCCTTGCCCACTTTGATGAACGATCCTGTATTCCCGAGTAATATCTGTATACTTTTACAAAATTGTACCAATCTAGGCTTGAGACACAGTTTGATCGCGCGCACTGATTGAAACAGTTTTGCCACGCCCCTCCACCCACTGATTGTAAATTCAAATTTCATCTGGAAATTTCAACCATTCCTGCCGAGTACTATCTGTGTACTAAGTTTCATATCTCTAGGGTTAATGTACAGTTTTGCCACGCGGCAACGCCCACTGATCGAAAATTTAAATTTCATCTGCATATTCATAATTATGTTGCTGACTACTATCAGGATATCAAATTTTATCCCTTTAGGACTAAAATATAGTTTTGCCACGCCCCCTCCGCCTACTGAGCGAAAATACAAATGTCGTTAGCAAATTCGAACCTGAAGTCCTGAGTACTATCCGTATACCAAATTTTATCTCCCTAACTCAAAAAAATGTTTTGTCACATGTATTTAAGTTGCAGGTACATATGATACGGATGCCACCCTTTTCCGTTATTTTTTCCATATGAGACTTCATATTGCACATTTCTTGGCCACGTTTTATAGTCAAATCGTAACATGCAGCTATGCCATCGCTCCATAACATTTTATTTACTTTATAGCGTTTCTGTTTTTGTCATAGACAACATTGCAGATTCGTTTATTCTACTCTTGACTTGAAAAAAATGTTTGCAAAACATCTTCTACGTCGTCGTCATCATCATCATCATTGTTGCCATCATCATGACAAAACCATAAATGTTTAAAGATATTTAATCATTTCCTTAGAAGAACCTCAAGTGTCTCAAGTGTAAAGAGACAACGAGAACGAGTGCGAGTGGAGCATGTGTTGCTGCTGCCCTCTATGTTTTGAGTGTGAAGTGGTAGTGCTGCAGCAGTAATGGAGTGTAGATTCTACTCTCTAGTGTTGTTTTTCTCCATAGATATCATATGAATTATTTACAATGAATAGAATGAACATTTGTATCTCTTAATCTGTACGTGCTGTTGCTGCTGTAATTCTCACCTTTATCTTAAGGAGTTCATCATCATCATCTGGGTTTTCTTGCCAGCTAATAGCCAGTCTCCATCCGGCTAACGTTCAACCAGGCATTGCCATTCACATGGCCTCCTGTCCCTCTTTCACTTGCATCCTCCTAGGTGCCATATATGCACATATGGTCCTCGTTCTTTTCCCATATCAGCAGCCACCCGGTTTTCTATGTGTGTTGTGAATGTTCATATTGTTGTTTCTACAATTCTGCTCGTAAATGTTTTTAATTAATTTTATTACACTTTAGTTTTTTCTGCTTTATTACTGATCTCGTCTCGGCTCTCTTTCAGATTTTTTTATGAATTATTTAAACACTTAGTTGTTGTTCTATTCTCGTTTATTACTGTTGTTGTTGTTGTTGTTTATTTATATTGTTTTTGATTAGAAATTAAGATTTTGAGCTTTATGGCTCATTCGAAAAAAACTTAAAGTGCAATGAATCATTCCCAGCTATATCAGGTGTTTCGATGTTACCATTCTCCGGGAGCTAGAATGTTGTTTGTGTTCCGTATTGAATGGAATTTGTAATAATGTTGGAATTTTTTATTACAATTTCCTGTGATTGTTGATGAACTAATTTAGTTTTTTTTTTCTATATCGCATAAAGAAAGTTTTCAAATAGACTATACAACAAGAATTAGAGCACCGAAGTAATACGAAAAGAAACAAAGACAATTTAATTGTTGAGGAAGATCTTAAACAAATATTTTTCAATATAGGATTTTATTCAGCTAATGCTCCTAGAAATATTACATCTTTCTCTATTTACAACAACTTTAGCTTAACACCTACAATGTTCACAATGACTAACCGCCGCCCAAGTGCGAAACTTAATTCACTAGATGTTCGTTAACCACTTGAGGTAAAAAGAAAATTGTTAATATTGTTGTTCATTAAGTGAAACGTCATAATTGCTCAGGCATTTTTCATTGCTATTTGTCTAATTAAACTTTTACTTAGCTTTATTATCAGATCTTAGAAATAAAACAACTAAAAAACGCAACAGTACAATTTCATGTTAACTGTTGTTGTGTCTTTTGGACATAAACAGTGTTAGCAAAAATGAAACATAATTTCGTAAATTATCTATTAATTAAACGAAAATTGTATAGGATAATTACTCTATTTAAAATGATGGTGCAAATAACTCTCAGCAATAGAAGAGCAACGACCTTTTGGTAGGGGGGAGTAATAATGTTTGAGTAATGTTTCATAAGTTATTAGTTTCAGTTTCCTCTCACATTTTTTACACTTAATTTCATTTGAAAATTTAAATTAATTTTTTTTCTTTCTCTCTTGTTTCGTTGCAGTGAACAAAGTATTATCGGAGCACGTGCCTCCGTTATGGTGTACGATGATATCCAAAAGAAATGGATACCATCGGGTTCCTCACCGGGCCTCAGCAAGGTCCAGATCTATCATCATCAACATAATAACACATTTCGTGTGGTGGGACGCAAGATGCAGGACCACGAGGTTGTCATCAATTGTTCCATCTTAAAAGGACTGAAATACAATCAAGCCACTGCCACGTTTCATCAATGGCGCGATTCCAAATTTGTCTATGGTCTCAATTTCTCAAGTCAAAATGATGCTGAAGCCTTTGCCAGGGCGATGATGCATGCGTTGGATGTAAGTAGTCAAATTGTAGAATGAAATTGTAAACTAACATCTTTAAATTATTAAAAAATTACATCTTAAAATTATAAAATTATAAAATTATAAAATTATAAAATTATAAAATTATAAAATTATAAAATTATAAAGTTATAAAATTATAAAATTATAAAATTATAAAATTATAAAATTATAAAATTATAAAATTATAAAATTATAAAATTATAAAATTATAAAATTATAAAATTATAAAATTATAAAATTATAAAATTATAAAATTATAAAATTATAAAATTATAAAATTATAAAATTATAAAATTATAAAATTATAAAATTATAAAATTATAAAATTATAAAATTATAAAATTATAAAATTATAAAATTATAAAATTATAAAATTATAAAATTATAAAATTATAAAATTATAAAATTATAAAATTATAAAATTATAAAATTATAAAATTATAAAATTATAAAATTATAAAATTATAAAATTATAAAATTATAAAATTATAAAATTATAAAATTATAAAATTATAAAATTATAAAATTATAAAATTATAAAATTATAAAATTATAAAATTATAAAATTATAAAATTATAAAATTATAAAATTATAAAATTATAAAATTATAAAATTATAAAATTATAAAATTATAAAATTATAAAATTATAAAATTATAAAATTATAAAATTATAAAATTATAAAATTATAAAATTATAAAATTATAAAATTATAAAATTATAAAATTATAAAATTATAAAATTATAAAATTATAAAATTATAAAATTATAAAATTATAAAATTATAAAATTATAAAATTATAAAATTATAAAATTATAAAATTATAAAATTATAAAATTATAAAATTATAAAATTATAAAATTATAAAACTATAAAATTATAAAATTATAAAATTATAAAATTATAAAATTATAAAATTATAAAATTATAAAATTATAAAATTATAAAATTATAAAATTATAAAATTATAAAATTATAAAATTATAAAATTATAAAATTATAAAATTATAAAATTATAAAATTATAAAATTATAAAATTATAAAATTATAAAATTATAAAATTATAAAATTATAAAATTATAAAATTATAAAATTATAAAATTATAAAATTATAAAATTATAAAATTATAAAATTATAAAATTATAAAATTATAAAATTATAAAATTATAAAATTATAAAATTATAAAATTATAAAATTATAAAATTATAAAATTATAAAATTATAAAATTATAAAATTATAAAATTATAAAATTATAAAATTATAAAACTATAAAATTATAAAATTATAAAATTATAAAATTATAAAATTATAAAATTATAAAATTATAAAATTATAAAACTATAAAATTATAAAATTATAAAATTATGCTGTGTTTATGTATAGTTGACCTTTTTTCTAATTTTATTTGTTTGCTATAGTTGGGCTTGAGGTCATAAGTGGTGCTTGAGAAAAACACTGATGTTAATGTATTTTTCCTGGTTTTATTTATATTCCAATATTTCGATTGACATCGTCAATCATCTTCAGGGAAATTTTTCTATATAAATTTACAAATACATAAAACAATTACACTGTTAGACAAATAATTTACATTAAAATCACAACATATTTACATTAAATAAAACGAAGAACAAAAAACGTTAAACGTCTGCGTCGCGTCCAGAATAGTTATTAACTAAACCTCTCTTTTTTCTGTTGTGTTTTTTAACTGTGTGTCTATAAATTTTTGCTAGTCCTTCTGTGTCTCTTTTGTAATTTATACTCTGCTCTTTTGGCGTGTCCATGATGTGTAACATCTCTAGAGTATATCTTCTCTTGTAGTTGGTCTCTTGTGTCAGTATTTCCACGTCGTTAAAGTTGGGTATATGGCCGGTTAGTGTGCAATGGGCCGCAAGGGCTGTTTTTTTTTTGTTCTATGGGTTTGTCCACCGCTTTTTGGTCCGATTTGTGTGAAGAAATTCTTGTCTTTAATTTTGTTCTAGTCGTGCCAACATATACCTTCTGGCATATGTTGTCGTTGTCTCCATTGCACTTTATTTTGTAAACCACGTCTGATTTTTCTTCCTTTATACCTTTATAATTGTTGTCTTGGTCCTACTGAATAGTTCGTTTAATGTTCGATGTGTTCTTAGTGCAATTCGATATTTGTCCTTGTTGTACATGTCTGAACTTCTCAGCCTCTCTGAAAATCCAGGTACATACGTAAGCGGCTTATAAATTGTATCTACGTCCTTTGCTTTGTCCCTGGGCTGTTTGCCCTTCACATGTTTTATCAATTGTGCGATCGTTGTGTCTGGGAATTCATTCTTCTGGAGAATATCAATAATTTTCTTTTCGTTTTCAATATAAAAGTCTTTGTCGCTAATGTTATATACTCTATTAATAAAATTTGTCGCCGTATTGATGATGGTGTTGCGTGGATGTTTTGAGTAGAAGTTTATCAATCTCCCAGATGCTGAAGGTTTTTGATACCAGTCCAATTTTAGAGTGTTTTCTTTTCTGTGTATCATTGAATCTAAGTATGGCAATCTATTTTCAGTTTCTGTCTCCATAGTGAATTGAATTTGTCGATGAAAAGCGTTCAATATTTGTAACGTGTCTTTTATCTCATTCCTTTTCACTATGGCAAACAGATCGTCAACATATTTTGTCATAAGTCTAGGTTTAGTATTCATTTTCTCTATTGAGACGTCTAATAGCTCCTCCATAACTATATCAGCTATTATTGGCGACGCTGGTGATCCCATTGGCATTCCTTTTCGTTGTTCGTATATTTTCGCGTCGTATTTAAAATATCTGGTGTCTTTGATGCAGAACGTCAGTAGTTTTATAAAAGTATCCTTGGGTATTCGTGTAAATATTTCAATCTCTTCCCACTTATCAACGATTGTTTTCAGGGCCAAATTGATTGGGATACTGGGGAACAGAGCTACCACGTCAAAAGAAATTAACATTTCATCATCGTCTATATGTACGTTGTTAATTTTATTTTTAAAGTCCGTCGAATCCCTGATGTTGTACTTCGATTTTATTGTCAAGTTTTTTAATATTTTCACTAAATATTTTGAGAGTTCATATGCTGGAGCGTTAATCGAAGATGATATTGGACGCAACGGCGTTCCTTGTTTATGGATTTTCGGTAATCCATAAATTCTGGGTGCAATGGCCGTCCTATTTATCAGTTTATTATTCTCTTCTAATGTTATTAAATTCATGTTTAGTAGTTCATTGATATGTTTGTTATTCTTGTCCTGAAGTTTTGATGTTGGGTCCCTATTTATCCGTTTATATGTACACATATCACTGAGTATACTTCTCATTTTGTTTTCGTACTCATTTTTGTACATTGCGACAGTCTTTCCACCTTTGTCCGAGCTAAGTATCAGTATGTCGTTATTTTCAATTAAAAAAGTTTTAGTTTGTCCCACTGTGTCCAATATATGTTTGTCTCTTGCATTTAGTTCCGTTTTCTTTAAGTGGTCGTCAATTAGCGACACAAACTTAGTTCTCGCTATCTCTTGTTGATCTGTGTTGTCTATTGTTTGTACACACTCCTCCCCCTCTGCCACGATCTGGAGTAGTGGGAACTTTGTGTTAGTGTTGGGAAGTGAGTGTTTTGGACCCAAAGAGAGGAGCCACTGTATGTTTGTTGGTATGATTTTCTCTGTGTTGTTAACAAACCAATCTGTGTTTTGCTTTATGTTGATTCGTTTTTGAAGTTGTTGTTTTAACTTCTCTAGTTTGTTGATGTGAACTGATTTGTTTTCTTCTGTGCGTCTCTCATACAGGTTGTTCTCACTTGCAAAGAATTGCGCTCTGTCATCCTCGTCCAGTAATAATTGTAACCTTTCTCTTATCTTTTGTAGTGTATCTTTGTTCTTGTAAGTCTCTGCCAAAAGAGCAGAGTATAAATTACAAAAGAGACACAGAAGGACTAGCAAAAATTTATAGACACACAGTTAAAAAACACAACAGAAAAAAGAGAGGTTTAGTTAATAACTATTCTGGACGCGACGCAGACGTTTAACGTTTTTTGTTCTTCGTTTTATTTAATGT
This sequence comes from Muscina levida, assembly GCA_964034835.1. Lineage (NCBI taxonomy): Eukaryota > Metazoa > Arthropoda > Insecta > Diptera > Muscidae > Muscina > Muscina levida. The sequence goes on from OZ035884.1 coordinate 84,025,806, forward strand.
AAATATGTTGTGATTTTAATGTAAATTATTTGTCTAACAGTGTAATTGTTTTATGTATTTGTAAATTTATATAGAAAAATTTCCCTGAAGATGATTGACGATGTCAATCGAAATATTGGAATATAAATAAAACCAGGAAAAATACATTAACATCAGTGTTTTTCTCAAGCACCACTTATGACCTCAAGCCCAACTATAGCAAACAAATAAAATTCTAAAATTATAAAATTATAAAATTATAAAATTATAAAATTATAAAATTATAAAATTATAAAATTATAATATTATAAAATTATAAAATTATAAAATTATAAAATTATAAAATTATAAAATTATAAAATTATAAAATTATAAAATTATAAAATTATAAAATTATAAAATTATAAAATTATAAAATTATAAAATTATAAAATTATAAAATTATAAAATTATAAAATTATAAAATTATAAAATTATAAAATTATAAAATTATAAAATTATAAAATTATAAAATTATAAAATTATAAAATTATAAAATTATAAAATTATAAAATTATAAAATTATAAAATTATAAAATTATAAAATTATAAAATTACAAAATTATAAAATTATAAAATTATAAAATTATAAAATTATAAAATTATAAAATTATAAAATTATAAAATTATAAAATTATAAAATTATAAAATTATAAAATTAAAAAATTATAAAACTATAAAATTATAAAATTATAAAATTATAAAATTATAAAATTATAAAATTATAAAATTATAAAATTATAAAATTATAAAATTATAAAATTATAAAATTATAAAATTATAAAATTATAAAATTATAAAATTATAAAATTATAAAATTATAAAATTATAAAATTATAAAATTATAAAATTATAAAATTATAAAATTATAAAATTATAAAATTAAAAAATTATAAAACTATAAAATTATAAAATTATAAAATTATAAAATTATAAAATTATAAAATTATAAAATTATAAAATTATAAAATTATAAAATTATAAAATTATAAAATTATAAAATTATAAAATTATAAAATTATAAAATTATAAAATTATAAAATTATAAAATTATAAAATTATAAAATTATAAAATTATAAAATTATAAAATTATAAAATTATAAAATTATAAAATTATAAAATTATAAAATTATAAAATTATAAAATTATAAAATTATAAAATTATAAAATTATAAAATTATAAAATTATAAAATTATAAAATTATAAAATTATAAAATTATAAAATTATAAAATTATAAAATTATAAAATTATAAAATTATAAAATTATAAAATTATAAAATTATAAAATTATAAAATTATAAAATTATAAAATTATAAAATTATAAAATTATAAAATTATAAAATTATAAAATTATAAAATTATAAAATTATAAAATTATAAAATTATAAAATTATAAAATTATAAAATTAAAAAATTATAAAATTATAAAATTATAAAATTATAAAATTATAAAATTATAAAATTATAAAATTATAAAATTATAAAATTATAAAATTATAAAATTATAAAATTATAAAATTATAAAATTATAAAATTATAAAATTATAAAATTATAAAATTATAAAATTATAAAATTATAAAATTATAAAATTATAAAATTATAAAATTATAAATATATAAAATTATAAAATTATAAAATTATAAAATTATAAAATTATAAAATTATAAAATTATAAAATTATAAAATTATAAAATTATAAAATTATAAAATTATAAAATTATAAAATTATAAAATTATAAAATTATAAAATTATAAAATTATAAAATTATAAAATTATAAAATTATAAAATTATAAAATTATAAAATTATAAAATTATAAAATTATAAAATTATAAAATTATAAAATTATAAAATTATAAAATTATAAAATTATAAAATTATAAAATTATAAAATTATAAAATTATAAAATTATAAAATTATAAAATTATAAAATTATAAAATTATAAAATTATAAAATTATAAAATTATAAAATTATAAAATTATAAAATTATAAAATTATAAAATTATAAAATTATAAAATTATAAAATTATAAAATTATAAAATTATAAAATTATAAAATTATAAAATTATAAAATTATAAAATTATAAAATTATAAAATTATAAAATTATAAAATTTTAAAAATTATATAATTATAAAACTATATAAAATTAAAAAAATTATAAAATAAGGTACTAATATCTAAATCTTTCCAATTTCACAGGTTCTCAGTGGCCGTGTGGCCAACAATCCCGGCCTACCCACAAACGGCAACGGCTATGAGGAGGACATGGGCTATCGCACCATGACCAGTGAAGATGCGGCCATTCTGCGACAACAACAACAGATTACTGGCCAGGTAACGCCATCGGCTCAAACACCAACTTCACAAACAAATCAAAATAACATACCCCAAAGCCCACCGACGCCACAGCAGGGACATCATCGCACCAGCAGGTTAGTCCCGGCGTTCCCAATACTACTGAAAACTTAATCGGTGTTAGATAAATTAACGATACTGGAAGATTTTAGCATACTCCTTAGAAATACCCAGTGGGAAATAATTTAATTGGTTGGTGAAAAAAGTATATGATGAGCATGTAAACGAAATGTCTTACGTAGAAATTCATTTTGTGAATTTAAATGTACGTTGCCTTAGTTTCGGGCTCCCGAGGTCGGAAAGTTTTATTATTTTAACACCAGACTTTGATTCGTTTTGAATATAATTCGAATTCCAATTTTTTGCCGAATCTATAAAAATTATCAATTTAATAGATTTGGTGTTCTCATAAGGTGAAGAATGTTATATTCATTTAACCATTTTTTTTAATTTTGAATTTTATAGAATCCCTTGTGCTGAACTACTTCCTTATCAATTTGTGATTCCCACTGGGTAATAACTGCTTGAACAGTTTTACTTATATAGCGTGTATTTCTTGTCTTTTTTCCTTTCATTTTATGTTACTACAACAATTTCCTTTATCTTTATGTTTTTTTTTTGACATTTACAATTTGGTATGCCTGTGTGTGTTTGTTGTATGATCCTTTTTTCTTGCTTTTCATTTGGTTTTTGGTTTCTTTCAACAATAACAACGCATCCCAACAACGCATTTTATGGACAACAATCATCACGCGAATGTCACGTAAACGTCACATCACATCACTATGGTATCATCTCTGTATAAAAAAATAAAATTTCGAACGAACATTCTCAACAACATTTTTTTGCATTCAATTCAACTTGTAAACACTTTTGCTTTGTCTCTGTTCTGAATATTTTTCATTGACACTTTAAAACCAATTTTAAACAACTTTGAATTTTTAAAATTTGCATCTATGCAATACCTGCAAACTTCACAAATCACTTCATTTGTCAACAATATAATAATTGGTTTCCTAAACCGATCTTGCTCTTCATCCAAATTTGTTATCTTTATTATTTTTGTCGGTTATTACTTGAGCTTTATACTTTTTGCCATAAACGATTATTTTCATTTAATTTTTGGTTTTTTCTGTCCTTTTACTTTCGTCATATAATTTTTCTTCATATAATTTTTCTGCATATAATTTTTCTTCAAATAATTTTTTTTGTTTATATAATTTTCCTTTACTTTCTCCGAATTCCTATCAAATATGAATTTTTTTTCTTTTCCTACTTTTTTTCTATACATGATGATAATTTTATTTATTTTCTCTTTTAATCCGATTTTTGATTTGTTATTCCCTTTTTTGGCAAGATTTGTTTCTTGTGACTTTACTGTATTTAACTTTTTCATATTTTGACAACTTCCCTTCCGTATTTAACTCACTTTATATAATATATACCCATTACTCTCGTTGTTCTTACAATTTGTATCAATCTTCACTGCTATATTTCATTATTGCCCATAACTCATCTTTACTCTTTCCATTTCTCTTCATAATCTTTCTTGTACTCACACACACCCGATTATTAAACCACCCACCTACTCAATCAACCACATTCACGCAATATTGGATCTAAAATTTTATAACACATTCACTTCGAAAATAACAAAACTAAATCCAAACACAAACGAATTACCCTTTATTATTTTGTTAACAAAAACAAAAATTCGAAAAACAAAAATGTCTGTTTATATCAAAATTTTAAACACTAAAGGAATTCCCTTAGTGCTCCACCAGCACCACAGCCCCCTCAGATGCAACAACAACAGCAGCAGCAACATTCGATTTATGGTCATACAGCTGGTAGTGGACCAACCCAAAATGGTATGCAACAACATCCACAACCGCCACAGCAGCAGCAGCAACAACTGCCGCCCCAACAACAGATACCACCAGTACCCGGTCAGCCGCAGTATCATGGACAACCCCAAATGCAACCGCCGCCACAGCAACAGCAACAACAACAGCAGCAGCAGCAACAACAACATGCCCTGTATGCGACCCAACAAATGGTCAATGCTGGCGGTTATCAGCAACAGCCAAATCAGGTTAGTTTTTATGTCGAATTGATGCAATTTTTATATTTGTAGTTTTTCAGTTGTTGTTTTAAGTTTCATTATATATTTTAGTTCATTTGTGTTGTTGTAATTTTTGTTTCATTTTATTGCGAAATTTTTATGTAATTGTAAATTTGTTCAACTTTTATAAGGATGCCAATCTCTATGCTATTGTCCTTGAGAGAAATATTTTTAGAGCAGGTTTTGCTTATACTTTTTAAATAAACACTGTTTGTGTGTTTCCTGTTTTAGCAGAAAAGTTAAGTGGTCGTGAAGTCTTACAAAATTTATAATTACAGTTCCAAAAGTAGTTTTATTTTGTTAAGTCTATAACCTAGGCTTAAATTTATTGCTTACCATAATGGTTTATCACAATCTTCTTGGAGAGGTAGCTTCATATAGTAAAACATTAAACTTGTGAGAGAAAGAGTTTAGAAGAGAAATGATCGTTAATAATTCGTTTAAGCCCAGTCAACCGTAGAAGACACCGCATGATACTAAATAAACCTCTCACTTCGATCGAGGAAAGAGCCTTTAAATCATATATAAAACCTCCAAAGTTACTCTGCTTTATACAGAATAACTACATAAAAGATGTTTTATGGTCTCAGACTCCTTGTCGTCCTGCCTGATGTTGCAGTGGTCACGCTAGTTCAGATCGCCCCTGCACAGACCAACCATGTACTCTCATTTTCTTCATTCAGTCAGTGATCGATCAGACTGTTCTACCGATTCATCGAGTGGGTGAACATCCTCTAGATAGTCATTATCACGCATCTTACAGCCTTGACAGTCCTCCCACAGTCCGGAACCCAGCAGAGGCTGTTTTCTAGAAACTTTAGCCTGTCCAGCGTATCTCCTTGCAGTTTCTTACCAAGTTTAATTTACACAATGCAGGACTATGTACACAGAGAGTAAACCGTCTGACAGTATCAATTCTATATCTCATAACGGACTCCGCTGCCTTCTGAATATCAAAAAACTGTGACTAAGACTTAGGTGTAGGTCCTCGCTCCGTAATACTGAAAGGGTCACTGTAGTAATATTTTCGCAATTGTAATGTCCATTTAACGGAAATCCACATGTTTCGTCAACAAATCAGTAAAGGGCGACAATCGACTTTAAAAAAACTTAATTTCCCTTTATACCCCATGATTGAATATGGGATAGTTTCTCACGTTGTTGTGAATTAAAACGCTTGCTATTTTTCGATTTACAGCTAACCTATTTGTTTATGCCGATTGGCTCGATAATATCGAGGGGGCCGGAAAGAAAAATGTAGATAACTGGATCCAGGAATCGTTCAATGGATCTCCCACATGGTAGTCGCGTGTATTAACCATAATGTTACGACCGACACCTCCAGTTATTATTACTCAAAAGTAAGAGAATATTTGCATTATCATGTGCGGATTGTGCCATTCGCCGCCTTTCTCAGTTCGATAGTCCCATGAGCACCTGTGGCCTTAATGTTTTAAACCAGCGGCGGAAAATCTTTAGAATATTACTTTCTAAATATTCTCCCCCCAAACCAGGCATAACAATTGGTCAGTTTATAACGCTGTATAGCCACATTATTACCTTCGGACTCAGTTCCTAGCCCTTGCCTACAGAAATTCTGTTTTCTTGGGGTTTACCACCCAAACCGCCGGCCATAGCCCAGTGTAGCAGCTTTCTCACTCATCGTGGGTAGAAAAAGTCCACCTTTCATGACAACCACGTCGTGCACATATGTCACAACTTCATGAAGAGCACTCTTAACTGATCTTCTAGCGATGTAAGCGTGTTGAAAGGGGCTCAAAGTGTGAGGACGTGAAGATGTCCTTCATTCAATCTCACCAAAACTTTTAGCAAAAAGGATAAGAGACTAATTGATCTGTACATTGTGTAATCAAAGTTGTTGAGAAACTGTATAAGAAGTTGGATGGACTTAAGCCTCTGGATGTCAGATGGGCTCTAGGACGTTGCGAGATTCTTGGCAATGAATCAGCAGACCTATTGGCCTATCAGACTTCTATGTCTGATCATGACTCTCTGGAGTGGAAGATTGAATGTGGAAAACAGTCAGGGGACTTTGAAATGGCAGAACCGACTATACAACTGCTTGCCGTACATGGCTGGCCTGTGCAGGAGTGATCTGAGGCTAGCCTGTGGAATTCTAACAAGCCATTGCAATATCAGGCACCTAACAAGCAAATGAGATAGATCCATACCGGACTACTGCCGCGTGTGTGAGGACGAGAAAGAGTACGAGGCGATTGAACATCTACTCTGTATCTGCCCCGCTCTAGCTCTTAATAGGCTAATATATTCAGGGGACAGTTATGTTAAAGATTTAATATGTTTCATACCGTACCTCCTTTGTCAAACTTGGCTAACCAAGTTGCTATGGTGTTCCCACGATTGTTTCGTCTTTCTCTATCCCTTTTTCTGTTTCTCCTTTTTCTAACGGACAATCACAATGGATCCGCAGATCTCTGTGTGTTGTATGATTTAGTTTTTTCAAGACTACACATGTCCACAACCTAACATAACCCGGTTGATCTGTAAACCTTTGAGGAGTCATAAAGGGGCATCGGGTATAAATGGGTATAAATGCTATCTTAACCTGTTTCCATTTCTCTCGAACAAAAGATAACAGGATACAAGCCTTTTAGATGTCTACCAAGGAGGTATGCTATATATTTAGGTATGCACTGCCCGTCATATTATCTGGATCTAAGTAGCCATAAAAGTGTCTCTTCAATAGGGCTCCAGTGTTCGGGCACTATACTTGTTCCTAGGTCATCTACCAAGGTAGGAGGTATGCCATATATTTAGGTTTACACTGCTCGCCATATTATCTGGATCTAAGTAGTCATGGAAGTGTGTACTAAATAGGGCTCCAGTGTTTGGGCACTAGACATGTTCCTAGGGCCTTCTGTCAAATGAATAAAACCTAAAACTTTTGGGCATTTAGAAAGTACCCTTTTGAATCGGGCAGCATCGATGACGTCACATAGCTCTCTACGAGCTATGGGACATACCTTGGCATGATAGTTAAAACACGCGACTATCATGCGGGAGACCTAGGTTTAGTTGCAGTCTCCTTCATCTACATTTTTTTCATCGGCGGCCTCCTCGATGTTGCCGACAACAACTCCGCTGTAAAAGTCTAGTTAAAGCTTGTCATACAGCTGAGCTTCGAATTCGTATATAAAACGTAGGTCTCGTGGCAATTAACAATAAGCTATCTCATACCTCATTCATGAAGTGTAAGATGAAATTAAGTCTTTTTTTCTTTACGAGCTATGAAACTGGACGTATACGCATGCCAGGCCTCCTCGCTTTGTTGAAAATGCTTACTGGTAGGTTTCCGATTCGTTGGCTTGGAGCTCTTGCCCGGAATAATCTGGGGGCCAAGTCTCAGCAAGGCAAAGGTTTATAGATCTGGTTAGGGCATCACTTCCCTGTTGGGTTCATCATTCGTACTGCAGATACTCCCTAGGGAATAATTACTGCAACATCAATTTGGTCACGGTGTTTTCCCAATTAGCCATCTGTTGATTACTACATTCTTAATATTTACCTACCACATCCACTGCGGCCTGAAATGGAGTAATCCCCAGATACCCACCACTCCTTACCTATAGAAATGCCCCTATTTGTAAGGGTGATGTCAATGACAGGTCGGGATATTCCCCACATTACAAATCTTAATTCCATACTGAATAATATTATTTATCTTGATCTTGTTGACCGACTGCACAATGGTGGCCATTGGCATCGCATTCAAGTTGACTTGATTTGAAACCCGCATACCGTATAAGTACAGCATTAATTTCGTACTGCGCATGTCCTCTTCACACACCAGTATTTTAGGGAAGGATTTACATTAAGTCCCTTTCTAGATTTATTAGAGGTTCTGAACCTTACACTCGTGTTTACTAAAACTGGTTTTATTCGTCGTCTTGCTAAACTTCAAATATATTGTCAGAAATTCTGGCTTCTTGGACTTGGGCTACACCCACTCTTGAGAATGGTTTGCCGCATCAGATCCACGGCGGTGCAAATCGATTTGCAACAATCGTAGCCTCATTTAGAGGTTTGTGGCAGATTATGGAGGGATGGCTTAATCTAACGGCACTTAATTCCCCCACAGCCTTTCCTCTTTAGTAGCTGACAGGGGAAAAGTGTCCGCACTAATTGCTAGCCGAAGATTCATCTCGCCATTTTTCTATTATCCTTACACGCCATCGAGGAGAGTATCTTCCAGGTACTGCTGTTGTTTGTTTCACCAGCAGTTCGTTGTCAACTTGGCTGTCAGAATATTGTCTATCCTTATATAGCCTTTGGTAAACGTCACACAAAAATTTCGTATAAATTTCCATTATACCTTTTTCTTTTATATTGTGGGTTATATTTACAAAGTTGGACAAATGTATCTATCTATAGAAACCATAACACTTAAACAAATTGTTTTTTTCTTTGTTTGGCAATATAAACTTATTAATTATTGTTTTCCACTTAACTTTTTGGTTCTTTTAAAACGAAATTGAAATTAAATTTGCCAACTTTATTTGGTTGCATGTTGTTTATATGTGTATACATACCTAAGTATGTATGTAATTTTCTGAATTCAATATTCATTTTTGTATTATATTTTCATTCATTTGATTTCTTTATGTTTTTTCATCTTTTTTATCTCATTTCATTTCATGCCTGAACGCTTCACAAAATATCAAAAATAAATCAAAATAAAAATAAAAAAAAAATCAAAACAATACCACCAAACTACTACTGCTTGAACCACCTACTATCATCACATATATAATTGTGTATATATATTGCCATCAATTATATATATGATCCGTATATATGTATATACCAATGAACTACAAACTATACCTCTACAACTGCAACCTTTTCAAATCTGGCTGAATGATCTGAATCTGAAATTCTCATGCGACAAAATTTCTCCCACCACTACTCATCCCTTATAAATACGATCGAAATCTCCATGAAAATAAAATTTCTACATCCAATCGAAATTCACAAATCCAACTATGTACTACTACCACCATACACAGTATCAGCAATCCCACTATGTACTATCGAATTCTAATCCTAATCTTAATATGCATCAATATCCGCAACAGCAGCCCGTGGGCGGAATGCTACCGCCTCAGGCGCCACAGCCTCCCATGCCGCCGCCGCATCAGAATGGCGGCGGACCCATGTATATGTCGGCACCTCAACAGATGGGACCAGGAATTCCAAATTCACAGAGCGCCAACAATGTGTACGGCAGCCAGCCGCAAATGATGGGCGGAGGCATACCAATGCCACCCCAACCGCCACAGCCCCCAGCAATGCCTAATGGTCCACCAGCGCCACCAAATGCTTATGGTCAAATGAATGGTGGTGGTCAGGTACAGCAAACCGAGAATCCCTATGGTCAGGTGCCCGCGGCACCACCCATGATGCCACCCAATAGTAATGCTCCCGTTGGCAATGTACCTATGCCACCACCACTCAGTCGTATGAGTAGTAGTGGTGGTCCAGGTGGTGCCCCCGGCGCTGGGGCACCAGCTCCGCCACCACCACCATCGTTTGGCGGTGCCCCACCCATGTTCAATGGCAATGCTGGCGGTGGAGGACCAGTACCACCACCACCACAGCCACCGGCACCTCCAGCTCCGCCAGCAATGGGCGGTGGATTGGGCGGTCCAGCAGCACCTCCACCACCTCCACCTCCTCCCATGGGCGGTGGTGGTGGCGGTGGCAGCAGTGGTGGTGGCGGCGGCGGTGGTAGCAGCAGCAATAGCAGCGGTGGTGCCCCCGAGAAAAAGTGTGACCCTCAAGCAGATCTAATGGGTTCATTGGCGGCCCAATTGCAGCAGGCTAAATTGAAAAAGAAAGTAAGTAATGCGCTTAAGTTTGAATTTGTACGATTATTTTATTAATATTTATTTATTCGCGTCTAATTGAAGTCTACACCAGCTCCTACAGAGAATAGCGGTAATAGCACACCCAGTGGCGGTAGTGGTAATTATGGTACCATAGGTCGCGGTGGTGGCGGCGGTGGAGGTGGTGGCGGTATGGCTTCCATGATGGACGAAATGGCCAAGACATTAGCGCGACGACGTGCTCAGGCTGAAAAGAAAGAAGTAAGTAAACTAATAAAAGTAATGGGGTATGAAAAATTGAAATGCAAATGAAGAAAAGTGTATGAAAGTTTTCTTTTGAAACGCCCAAAAGTTGTGTTCGAAAATAGTTGTCAGATAGAAGACTGTATCTTCATTACTGTATGTATGTATGTACAATAGAATGGGTCAATTTGTTCCTCGACCAAGCGGTTATCAAAATCATAATATGTATTCGAAGAAAATTTTCCCAAGAAACTATTTTCTCAGTCATACCTACTCCATAGACCTCCCGTCAGCATAATCCACAAAAGGTCTTGTATACGTTTAATAAAAAACTGATTTTCTTATCTATACGAATTTTGTTTTCAAATGTATTATTCTATAACAATATTTTGTCGAAGTTGATTTTCTTCTAAAAAAATATGTGCTTCGAAAAACAAACATTTATATATGACAACAATTGAATATATAAGGTTGTCAAAAAAGTCTTGCGGTATTTCCGCAAGCTTGTCTTTGCAAGCGCGTAGTTCTAGTAGTATTCGTCGCATCGGTTCACGCTAAAGCTTTTTGGAAAACTCTTTTCACGCGCTAACACGTGTTTGATTTATTGTTGTTTGGTTTTTAGTCGTTCGTGAGTTATAGCGTCGCAAACATGGGTCAAAATAAAGAGAAAATACGGCATATTTTACAGTACTACTACGATAAAGGCAAAAATGCATCGTCGCATCGGTTCACGCTAAAGCTTTTTGGAAAACTCTTTTCACGCGCTAACACGTGTTTGATTTATTGTTGTTTGGTTTTTAGTCGTTCGTGAGTTATAGCGTCGCAAACATGGGTCAAAATAAAGAGAAAATACGGCATATTTTACAGTACTACTACGATAAAGGCAAAAATGCATCTCATGCTGCCAATAAAATTTGTGCAGTTTATGGACCCGATACAGTTTCCATTTCCACCGCACAACGATGGGTTCAACGTTTTCGTTCTGGTGCAGAGGTGATCGAAGATGCGCCACGGTCCGGAAGGCCTGTCGTCGAAAATTGCGATAAAATCGCTGAATTGATCGAAAGAGACCGGCATAGTAGCAGCCGTAGCATCGACCAAGAGCTGGACATGAGTCATCAAGCTGTTATAAACCATTTGAAGAATCTTGGATTCAAAAAGATGGATGCATGCGAATCGCTTCTGAATCGCAACAAAATCGACCCGTTATTGAAGCGGATGGTGACTGGCGATGAAAAGTGGGTCACTTACGACAACGTGAAGCGCAAACGGTCGTGGTCGAAAAGCGGTGAAGCTGCCCAGACGGTGGCCAAGCCTGGATTGACGGCCAGGAAGGTTCTTCTGTGTGTTTGGTGGGATTGGCAGGGACTCATCCACTATGAGCTGCTCCCCTATGGCCAAACGCTCAATTCGGACCTGTACTGCCAACAACTGGACCGCTTGAATGCAGCACTCATGCAGAAGAGGCCATCTTTGATCAACAGAGGCCGAATTGTCTTCCATCAGGACAACGCCAGGCCACACACATCTTTGGTGACGCGCCAGAACCTCCGGGAGCTCGGATGGGAGGTTCTTTTGCATCCACCGTATAGTCCGGATCTCGCACCAAGTGATTACCACCAATTTCTGTCCATGGCGAACGAGCTTGGTAGTCGGAAGTTGGCCACAAGAGAGTCCTGTGAAAATTGGCTCTCCGAGTTTTTTGACAATAGGGAAGCGAGCTACTATAAGAGGGGCATTATGAAGTTGGCATCTCGTTGGGAATTCGTCATCGAACAAAACGGCGCATATTTGACTTAAATCGCATTATTATAACCAATTTTATGAACAATTGAAAATTCAATAAAAATACCGCAAGACTTTTTTGACAATTATCCCTTGATATGTGCCTTTGATGGGACCGGCCGTGGCATAGTGGTTAGAACACGCGACTACCATGCGGGAGATCGCAGGTTCAAACCTGGCTTCAGTCCTCTTAAAATAAATTGTCGGCTCCCCTCGAATTTAGTTGACAGCAACTTCGCAGTATAAGTGTCAAGTCAATCGGCGTGTCTAGTAAGAGCTTATCAAACAGTGACGCTCGCAATCGTCGATAAACAAGTAGGTACCGTTAGTTGTGAATCTTAAAATAGAAAGCGTGTTAATTCACAACAACGCGAGAAGCTATCCCATACCTCATTCATGGGGTGCAAAGGGAAATTAAGTTTTTTTAAGTTATGTGTCTTTGATATAAAATTAGCCTTGAAACAAACTTTTCCACAAATATTTAGAAATAATCCTTCAAAAGCACTTTTCTGCAAGAAAACACTTTAAAAAATACACTAGTTTTGTTTTTCCCTAACTGTTATGTTTCTGTTTCTGTTACTTTCAACTTATTGTTCTATTATTAATCTATTTCTGTCTCTTCAATTTAGCCTGACGAAGAAAAGACGGAGGTTAAACAACGACCCTGGGAGAAATCAAATACTTTACCACACAAATTGGGTTCATCATCATCATCTTCCTCGGGCAATTCAAGCAATACAAATGCTAATTCTCATAATACATCGAATAGTGGCAGTGAATCACCACGACCCATGCGTAAACGTTTCGGTAGTGCCAGCGAAGAAACGATACTTAAGGTAAGAGGAGAATTACATTTTTGATAGGAGTAGTAAAGTGTAGCTATGAATTAAAGCAAAGGTCCATTTACAACGGCAAGATTATAAACAAGGCCAAAAAATAGAATATTTTTAAATTTCTCTTGATTATAAGTAAAAATAATACTGTAATAAATGAATTTACTACGCCAGTCTCATTTCATTTTTGTGTTGTTGGTGTTTTAGCTATGTAAGCTTATCTTAAGCTTTTTTTACAATTTAATTTGTTCTTTTTTTAGAAAAAAAATGTAATGTAATGTATCACTTAGTGGTTTGTTGAACCATTTCAAAATTTAGTCAGCTAATATGTATAGCATTTGTTATACTTCATTTAAGCTTATTATGAAGTCATTTGGTAGTAGATTTATTTCAAAATATATTTCTTGTGCACTTATAAGCAAAAGTGTTTATATTGTGATGTGGTTTTTGGTTTATATGTATTTACCATACAGTGTGATTCACATGATAAATTATCATATTATTACATAACGATTCAAACAGAAAGACATCTGCCAGACCGCAATTCTACATCATTGGGAAGAATCACTTTCATAATTCTTTAGTTATATTTTGTTTTTGGATTTAGTTCCCTCAAAACACTATGCAACAATTTGATGGTCATTGTCTCTTGGGTGAATTAAACAAATATCAAACGATAGCGTTTGACCTCAGTAACAAAACTTTAAACCCCATTTTGCACCAATAATTTTTTTTTCGAAATTTTGTATAAACAAATTCTTTGCGTTGAAATTTTCTTTGAATATTCTTAAAGTAAAAACAAACACGAAGTCATTGTCTCTCAAACTACAATTAGTAGCACCTGACGTTGAATTGATGAAAGTCAATTTTAATTAATAAATTCTGTCTCCTGGGGGCCAAAGCGGGACAACTATATAAAAGATATTCCATCTTCTTGAAATCTACCTTGTCCTTACAAACACGACAGTTAATCCGGTATGATCTATTCCATTTTCTGGTCAATGGTTTGATAGTGCAAGTCTCATGTTGCTCCTACACACAGACCAAACATATTGTCAGACTTAATGATGCAAAAGTGTCCCAATAATCATAGTGTGCGTCCTGTTAAAAAGATCATATGTCTATGTTATGTAAAGTAGTTTTGTAGTTATTATGTCAAAAAACATTAATTTTATGTACAAAACACAAGTGACCATAAACTTAAAATCATAAATAACTCAGAAATATAAAAATGAATTTGAGTCCTTTTTGTTGAATACCGACGATATATTTCTATCGTAATCTAATATATGTATATTCGGGTCCTAATGATCTACCAATTTTGGAGTCAGTTCTGGAAATTTAAGGCCAATGAGAGACTGAGAGGCTTTGGTTTGTCAAAAGTCTTATGGAAGTTCCTTACCAACCAAGTTGCGATAAATTTCGTTGCTTGAGAGTTTTCCGTCTGTTAGTCTCAGTGGCAACCGTCTGAATGGCCAGCACCTCAGTTTAGAGTACTCTACGTATTATGTATTTAGCTAAAGCAATCGCTGCAGTTTCTCACTGTATATACCAACTCTCCAGCACCATGTTCCATTTTGGATCTATCAATAAAGACAAAAATATAATCATAGGGAGAGAGGATACACAGAGAATGCCTTCTCAAGGCGGCTAAGCGCTTCATTCCTGCCGGAAGAATTTCCTACGTAAGACCCAACACTAAATCGGACGCTGCACGCCTCGCAGATCAGCGTGATCTTTTGCGTGCTAACGACCCCACCGACAAACGGATCGAACAGTTAGTAATGGAAGTAGATCGCCTTGTCGCCCAACACTGTCGTGACAAATGGCGGGAACATCTGGATAACTTTGAGATCGGTTCTCACAAACTCTGGTATACGATTAGAAGTCTGTCTGGAATGAAACGAAACAATAACTTCGCAGCTGTAGCGTTTAACAACATCCAGCATGCCAATGCGAAGAAATGCGCAGGCAATTTATTAAACACGCAGAACAGGGACAACGAGTTTTTGTACGGAGAGCTAAGAACCTCGAAAGAGACTTGGCACCCACCTCCTTCACATCGGCTGAAGTAAGAACAATAATCTCCAAGTCAAAACTATCAAAAGCTCTTGGCCCAGACGGCATCTCAATGCTGATGTTAAAGCATCTCGGCGTAGTAGGGCTGGAATATCTTACACAAGTTCTAAACAACTCAATGGCCAGTTTGGTCATTGCCGAGGTTTGGAAAGTCGCATGGGTTATTCCAATGTCAAAACCTAATAAACCCGCTACCGAGGGAGAGTCATTACGCCCAATCTTCCTATTATCACCCATAGCAAAGGTTTTGGAAGCCCTACTGTTATCATCCCTGAAAGAGGACTACCTGCTTGCCGACCACTAACATGGCTTCTGGGCAATGTATAGCTTTGAACATGATAACTTCCCATATTGTGCAAATGGCCTCAATCAGAGCAGACAATGCGAGTGCACTATTGTTGCAGGCCTAGACCTGTCTAAGGCATTCGATAAAGTTGATCACTCGGTACTGCTCCAAGACATCTTGGACTCACCGCTCGCCAATGACCAAAAGTGCTGGTTGGGCAACTACCTGAACGGTAGACAGGCGTTTGTGGAGATCAGATGTGAGGAGGAGTACTTTCATCCATACTCTTCAATCTCTATCTATCGAAATGACCTGCACCCCTCAAGGAGTCTCAATAGTGTCATACGCTGATAATTGCTCTATTTACTCATCAGGCGTCAACATAGATGACATAAGCTCTAGAATCACTGACTACCTAGCCACTATACAAAACTTCCTGCAGGATCGCAAATTGAAGTTATCACCGTCTAAATCTACAGTGTCACTTTTTACCTCTTTGACTAAGAAGGTAAAGACGGAATCGGACATCTCGGTCGATGGCAACCGTGTACCTACGGTACAAAAACCCCAAAATTATCGGAGTAATATTCGCCAACCCCCTTACCTTCTCCAAGCACGCCACTAACGTTAGGAATACGGTAAAAACTCGGAAGGCAAGAGCAAAGAGACAATAAGTATGACGTACACGGCGATTGGTTATTCGGTCTTCGGACACCATTCCTAGACGACACTCAGTGGTGAGGTTTAAAAACAGTACAAAATAATGCACTCAGGATAGCTACTGGATGCCATCTCACTGAAAAATGAGGATCATCTCCATGAGAATTTTGTTGCTGAGCCGTCAATATTTAATGGCATGCCACCTGCCAACACACCACAACCATCAAATCTTGATGGAAGAGAGTCCTTAACGGAAACCCCTCAGCGGTCGATCCGAGTGAAGGGCAGATGTCTAGAAAATCCAGGGTAACCCAGCTTAGAGCCGGTTGGAGCAGTATCCTTATCTGCTACCGCGAAAGGCTAATCCCCGGTACACTTAACAGATGTTCCCTAATCCCCCGTGACAACATTTTCCCGTAATTTTATTATTTTCTTTAATTTCATGGGATGTATCCTGGACAAAGCCCAACAACATTTTAAAGGGCGTTGACGTTTCTTTTTTTTCTTTGCTTCGTTTTTTTTGACCAATTTCGCTTGTCATCGAGATCTTGCGGTCTCATGCAAGAGCTTCCGTTCCACATCAATCCGTCTCAGTGCTGTGGCCTGAATTCAGTTGTAAAGAGAATCAGATCTATTCTGTAACGGTTGACCCCCATGGCCCAAGGACAGTTTGCATAAGATCACAATTTGTTGGTAAAAATTTCCAATCACGTCGTCCTCATGTGCCACAATTTTCTTGTCTTCTTTATTGAAGGATTGTACTATTCCATTTTAGACAAGAATCTACGATGCGGGGATTGAACATTTTGAATTTTTTCTCATCTGGAAACAGGGGATTTAAAAGATAAGTGATTTCTTGTGAAAACCACAGAACTGTTATGACTGTTTTTCTTTTATAGAAGATCGTTGTTAAAGTAATTTAAATCTTTTTTTTTGTAAGAACGTTTATAAATGTGATTTGAAATGCAACATATAGCTAAATTATTCTAAATTCTTTAATGCTATTTCCGTATATTAATATTTCTACCAATTTTGTGGATACTGTTCTAGGTGTAATTGGACTCTTGCTTTAATAATATTGTAGCACATATATATATATGTATATAATTTTTTGTTTATACTTCAATTTTAATTTTGTGTTTTTTTCTTTTCATTTAACTTTTATTTTTTGTTTTAATTTTGACATTTGTTGTCGTTTTTAAAACTAAATAAAAAAGTGTATTCAGCAGGTCAACGGCGATGGTCTATCTGTGGCATTATCTGGCAGTGAATTGGAACAATTAAAGGCTGAGATTGTAAGAGAAATGAAAGTGGAAATACAAAAGGTTAAACAAGAAATAATAGATGGTATGTACTAACTTTGCAAAATATGATTTTATGTGCCAATTAATGATGATTGTCTTTCTCTTTTCTGTTGCAGCTATCAAATCTGAATTTAACCGAAGATAAAAGAATTATCTTAAGTCAATGTAATTTGGATCTGATAAGTTATTTTTACGTAAAATATAACGCTACCAAGTAAGAGCATGTACTGGCTAAACATAAAAATGCCCCCCTTTTACCCTCTCCTCCCTGTCAACTCATTCACAAACCCTTAAACGAGCGAATAACTGGAAATACGTCAAAAGAAAAAAATAACCAACAAGAATATGCCGTGTTTTTATATACAACAACAACAAATATATATATATATATATATACAACATACATATATATTATAAAGAAAAATGTTTTTATAAGGCAAATTATTGAGAAAAATAACACACACACCCACAGCCACACACAATATAACATGATATGTTTAAACAACAAAACAAAAATTTATTATACATTAAATTAAATTAAAAACAAACGGAAGATAGTGTATTATTACAATATACCTAAATGATTATAATTATAATTGAAATTGTGAGCGAAAAAGTAACCTCTAACCTATTACTTTAAATGGCAAAACAAACACAACCAACCTTTGGCCCCCCCTAACAACCTGCAACAAACAACAGCAACAATTCCAACCCCAGCATTTTCTTTTTAAGAACAAACAACAACAAAATATACTAAAAATATTTGTAGTAAATGAAAAGCAAAAACAAAACAAACAAAAAAAAAACACAAAAACAAAACTGAACTGAACACACACACAACAACACAAATGTATTTTATTTTTTAATTATTTTATATATATATACATAAAAATATTATTATTACTATTATTATTATCTTTTGTATGTGTTAAAATTTAATTAATTTTACGTTTAATTCTACATATATATATAACTCATTATAATATATATATATACAACAAATATATATATATATATTTAATATGATAATTGTATTAAAAATAAAAACACTAAATTTATTATTAATAAAGAAAAACAAAAAATCTTATAAATTTAGCTAAATCCAACAAAAACGTCTAACGATTCGTACAACTACCACAACACTGACACTACTCTTAACAACATCAGGCTAACAGACAGACAGTCTCAACACTGGGTTCTCAGCAGTAAACATAAGAGCAAAAACAAAACAACTCAAGATTAAAGCTGATAAAGTAAACTCTCTATGAACGAGCAAATTGCATTACGAGTAGTATCAATATTTGTGACAAACACTTTGAAGCCTACATAATTGTTAGAAATATTATTTTAAAGACATTTCATATAATTTACATGGGATTACATAATAATAGCAGTTCTTTGAGAGCATTTAGTTTAATTTAATTATCTTCTAAAATTATGGTAATTGAGACATTTTGTTAAAATAATACCATTAATGAAGTAAAACTTATAAAGAAAACCTGGTTTTGAAACTTTCTTTGAAACTTTTAACGATGCTACCAAAATACGAACTTGTGTCCATTACGGATGATATCAGTTGTATGAATTTTATAGCAAGTTACTTAAATATTGCGGACAGACGCAACGGAGCATGTAGAAATTTTCAAAACTAACAATGCGGTAGAACGAAAGAGACGGGTATACTTTGTTGTATTTTCCGTTACGGACACATGTTCTTATTAAATTTGACAGATTACTTTAGGAAAAGTGGAGTTTGAAACATAGATTAGATATCCAGTAGGGAATCGTCAAACTAGTTCCAAAACGTACTAGTTCAAAAGTATGGAATTGTGAACTACTTCCAAAATGAACTAGTCATAAACTATCAAATTTTGAACTAGTCAAAGGTTATAAGCTAATGAATAAGAAAAAGAGAATGAAATAATTTTATTTTATATTTATATTTCGAAAAGACAAATGATTCTAAATGACTTTAAGATGAAACAAATATATTCAATTGTATGTATTTAATAACAATATCGTATCACGAACCTTTAAATGGATTTTGAACGTCGTATATGTTTTTTTTTCGTATTTTCTAGTACAGTACTAGCTCAAATTTTCTAGAATAATATTAGGTCTTTTTTAAAGTAGTTCCAAACTAGTTCAAAGGAGACAATCAACTACCGCCTGACTAGAATTACTGGACTAGTTCTATTCTAGTACAAAAGGGACAATTCCCCCCAATCCTAGGACAACTGCGTGTTAAATGAGACAGTTGCTTGTATGGAAGGTGAACTAGTTCACTGCCCTATGGGGAACTAGTATTATACTAGTTCCGAACTAGTATTTTTCCCTACTGGGTAATAACACCAGCCAAATTTTAGGCTCGTAGAGCCCTCTAACATAAATTTATCGACAGAATAGAGTTTTTAATGAAATATGTTATTTTGTACGGGAGATACTTGAAGGGGCGTGCCTACTTCACCTATTTTCCAGCCAATGCCGCATCTAACTATTTTTATTTCACTGCTAAATTTTTATTTGAGTTGATTAAGAATTACTCCAGTTATTTTCCTCACCATTCACCCAGCGTGACATTCATCCAAAACATATTTCCTTAAGATGTCTAGGGTCTCAGTTGTATGCTTTGATGAGATTAACTCTTCCCCTTATCCAGTTATATATTCTCTCTTTCCTGTAGTTGAGAATATAAAAATATTATTGCAAATTTTAAATATATGGTAATAAAAATACATAAAAATCAAATGAATAACTTAAAAATAATTTTGCTGGAAATGTTTAAGTATGATTTAAATTCTAATCGGATACAACTTTCGAATCGATTTACTTAGTAGCGCCCAGCTCTTACTTACAGAATTACGGATCGCATTAAAGGCATTGAAGCCAGTCTTACATTTTTGGTAGTTCACCTCAATCAACAGGACATGGCCCATCGTAGCAGCTTTTCAAGGTCACACAACTTGGGTAAAAATCTCCTCCCTATTATGATGTCCACAACGTCCGGATATACGAAGCTTTCATATAATCTATATTATAAGGAGCCATAGAAAAATGGTATTCCTCTAGTAGCTATCATCCCCTACAATGCAGATTCCCAGCATACAATCCACTTGTGGTCGCAATATATTTTTGCATCCATAGAGTTTCTTATATGAGCAGAACATCACATTATTAAAAGTCCCTTCTAAATCTAATAAGGCAGCCAAAATTACTTGAACTCCGCTTGCGCTCCGCAAAGACCACAACGTCAAGTTGAGCGGTTTCAACTGATCTTCCAGTAGTGTGAAGGCATGTTGAAAAGTAATCAAACTATGTAGACTGAAAAATGTCCTTGTACACATGCCAATCAATCTCTACATAACTCTCACAAAAAGGGGACCGACGTGGACCAGTTTATCTACTATTTCAATTAAGGTATGCATCGTGTAATAGTTCGAATTAGAACTTAATTATATACATTTTCCGTTTATACTTTAAATTAATATGACAAATTAAGCAACAGTTAAGGTAAGTTATTGACCAATGTTAAATATATTTTTAAGAATATGACCCAAAATTTGTGGCAATTGTTATATATATGTACTAGGCACGCGTTGTTCCGGCGCTATTTACAATAAGTCTTTTAGAGATTAAAAGATGGTACCACTTTTGTCCCTAAGTATTCCTAAAAATACGAATTTTGAAATATTTCTGCGCTTCGCTCATCGTCTCTGTTAGACAAATTTTCACGCCCAATTTTTGTGATTGTTCCTTTCGTCGTTTGGGCCAAACGTTGGCACCATTTTTCGTGGCTGCATCGCATCACTGTTCTATAAAATAAGTGTTCTCGAGCATTAGTCTATCGTCTGCGTGATAGTACCAGTTTTTTTAAATTTTCAGACCTTTTACCCCTAAAAGTACGAATTTCTCGACCTTTTCACCTCTAAAGATACGAATTTCGTAAAATCGTTTAGCTTCGAATAACTGAGTTATAAAATAAATGTTCGCAACAATTCTCATTAGTACCAGTTTTATGACTTTTTCTCGGTTTTATACCCTTTAAAATACGTATATCGAAAAAAAACCCGTCATCTATTAAAAAAAATCACACCATTATTCGCGATTCTACTTACAGCCGTTGGATCTGAACGACAGTACTAGTTTTATACCATAATTGGTCCTTTGACCCCTCACCTACGTCACGCAAGGTTTACTGAGTGATCAGTCAGTCTTATGATGAAAACTGAGAAAGTTTTATTACAATCGGTTCATAAATATAACCGATATAATGATTTCTTCAAAAGGGGCGTGGCACCGCCCATTTTCAACCAAGGCGCAATCCTCCTTTTGCCAGTAACATATGTAGGAAATCTCATCTGCATAGCTCTAATTGCTGGTGGAAAATGACTGATTGAAATTTTGGTTTGTCTTTGTCTAATTCTGTTTTCATGTAGCCTTTGATAGAGGCCATACGGACAATACCTCACAGTGAAAATTTCTTTGCAATCAGTCCATTTATTTGGCCGATATAATGTTTTTTAAAAGGGGCGTAGCACCGTCCACTTTCGACAGAAAAGGAATTTCACAGGAAGAGGTGTGCAATCCATTGCAAAAGTAAAATTACGGAATATATTGATAACCTAATAAAAACTTAATTTCCCTTTACACCCCATGAATGAGGTATGGGATAGCTTCTGGCGTTGTTGTGAATTAACACGCTTTCTATTTTAGATTCACAACTAACGGCACTGATTCGACACTTAATACTGCGAAGTTGCTGTCAACAGCATTCGAGGGGAGCCGACAATGAAAGAAAATTTTTTTTCTTTTTTTTTAAGATGACTGGAGCCTGTGGTTTCCCGCATGGTAGTCGCGTGTTCTAACCACTATGCCACGGCCGGTCACAATAAACTAATAGCCGCACACTATTGTTCCCTTGCTAAAGTTTTAATTATATCCCAACTTTGATATTAAATAAACCGAAATAGCTTCCCTTTACCAGATATACTCTCTTTTTAGTTGTATTTATAAGAGACAGACCACTGGTAATCATGAATCACTTATTGATTGTCATTTACAGCTAACCCCACATTTTCGATTTTCCAATATTTGAGAAGGCTGAAGTGACAACATATAGGTTAGGTAGGTTAATTCGGCAGCCACGATCAGAATAGCTTACTTGAGTCCTAGTGTAGGTCCCGTTGTGATACCATTTTCAAATTTCCTCACCAATTATTCCTATTCTATTAGACCGTCGCTCTCAAGCCTTTTCGTTGATCTAATGAAGGATGTTTCGCAAATCGACTGCTGATAGACAGGTATTGTCTGTCCACAAGTGTCCGATGACCAAACTGTTCATATCGCAGGTCAGCAAAGCAGGTCAGAAACATATTGCATAACAGCTTCTACCAAAATCGGTGTAGGGAAGATTCAGCCTCTTAGCGTGTTTTCCAAACGGCTGGTGACCGTTTATTAAAGCTATGATGTTTCTTTGATTCTACACAAATTTAGAACAAATCGCTCCTTTGTATATCCATGGAAGGACAAATATGTTTAGTCTCTGTGCAAGCGGGTTCTGTCATCCATCTTTCCTTAGCAATGAGTTTCAGTTTCCCCACAATTAGCTGTTTTTCCCTTATAAGAGGAACACCAATATGACCGTTAACTTTGACCGTATTCACGGTGGTGGCGACGCTTGCCAAAGTATCGGCCCATTGGTTACCATATGGGACATATATGGAACCCATATGAGGGTAACCGGTGATTATCTTGCTATCTCTTACAGAGACGATCGGCATTATCGAACATTTCTGGAAGTGGTGTATACTTTCTGCAGGGACCTGATAGCCGCTTTACTATCAGTAAGTATATGAAAGTCGACGCCCAATATCCCACGATACTAAGTTTTCTACACGGCTTTTATAAGGTCCACAATTTCGGCCTGAACTATGCTACTGTGATCCGGTATCCTAATCGATAGTTGCGAATTCAACTCCTCCGAAAACATTCTACAACCTGCTCTTTTGTGAGCTAACACGTTTCGATTTTCAGTGTTACACACACAGTTTAACAATGAATCAGAACGTTAGATTTTTGTTAAACTTGTACCCGACATGTTTATTTACTCGACTACTCAGAAGTTGTTGTCCACAAAGTCGATTGATTTGGGACTCAATTCTGAGAACCGAATGTGAAGGTAGCCCTAAAAAGAAGAAGTTCTGCATCATTCGTTTTGTTATGTTACATGCCATAATAATTAAATATCGATTTGAAGTTAGTAAGTATATCATAAGTAATATTCCGCCTAAATCATACGCCACGGAGTATAACAGTTTTATAGTAACTGCTACAAAATAAACCCAGTTCAAAATTATTTGATGGATAGAAAAGTGAAACTTTTGCTTATGTAGGGAAACGTTATATGAACAGATTTAAGGAAAAGTCATTCTTAATTTTTTATAAATTTGTTTCAGCAAAATCGGACTAGAGGTTCTCGAGCCTAAAACGTGACTAATTCCCCTATACGATACTTACTAACTTCAAATCGATATTAAATTCTTATGACATATAACTTGACAAAACGAATGATGCAGAACTTCTTCTTTTTGGGGTTACTTCCACGCGCAGTTCTTAGAATTGAGCCCCATATCAATGAGCTGAAAATGTTGTACTTCTTACATTCCCCTGATATTGAGAAAGATTGGTGTTATGGTAATACATTTACTTTGCATTCGATTTAAAATTAATTAAATGAATGTAGAGTTGTAAAAAGCTTCAATGCTAAATTTTGGCACACACGTGGGTAGAGACTTCAAACACCCGCCAGATGAAATGCTGAATATATTCTTTATCAAAAGTAATACGAATATCTATATGGACATATGTCAAACATTGCTCCTTAAAGTCTGCTATTATAAGTTAGAACACACACACCCAGAATTTCTCTCTCTTATACGTTTAACTGCTATATCAATCTTTGTATAATAACATATGTACTATTATTACTAGTTTTGTATAATTGTAATTTTATTTCAACATAAATATTAATTCTTTAAGATTTATTTATAAGTGCATCCACATGCCGCACTCTCATATTGCTTTTAATTTACATATACATACATACATACAGACTATATAGTATAAATCAATTGGCGTGATGAGGATAGAATGATCTATCGATATATAATATGCTAAATACATATTTATAAAACCGAAACATGATAAAGTAACAAAGAAGTTTTCCACATTTCATTGTAGTGTATAAATATAGGAAACAAAACAAAAAAAACAAATGAAAACAGATTTCAATACCATGTCTGATAATGTAGTAAGTTCTTTTTTTTTACATTAAATTTGAATATATAAAAGCGATATTTATATATAGATATAGCATATACTATAAATACTTAACGATCGAAAAATTCTATATGTATTAAGTTCGAAATTATATTTGAAGATAATAAAATGTTAATTTAAATAATAATAATCGTGTAGAGTTTTAAGTATTTTATGATGATTTTTTTCTTCTATAAAATATAAAATTAGTAAAAAATTCAAGTATGTACTTAAATTTGTATTATATATTTTGCTTTTGGGTTTTGTCAAGTTTTTGGTAAAATTCGGTGTATTTTTGCTTTCGCACCTTACCTGAATAACGAAAGGTTACCTGTTGGTTTTTTTTCGGGAAACAGATGCAAGAAAATGGGTTAGGAAATCGACCTGGCGTCAGCAAATTTAATAAAAAAAATAATTCTTATAACTTTAAAGTGTTTAAGTTTCAAGCAGAAATTTTGTGCTACCTAACCATGGACATATTGAAAAAGTCGATTTAGCTCGAATTAAAAATGGTACTAGTAGATTGGTTAATGCCCCACATTGGCGATAGCGGTTTGAGTTACGCCCTCTATTTCGATTCCAGTGGTGCACACTCGTTTTCAGAATATGGGTATCTTGAAATTTCACATAACCAATGATTTGGGACTCGGGTCTTTATTGGCTGCTGAGGCTTCTGGGTGCCCCCTAAAGTTTGATACCTTGGGTGTTTAAAAATGTTCGTCGAAATTGCAATTATGACTCGAATTTAAGATATTTTCCATTTAAATACATCTGAATAATACTTTTGTATGTGTGGGTTGTCTCTATTAGATTAAGAGAAAGTAACGCTGAAAAATCTTTAAATCCTTAGGAGAGGTTAATTTTGCTAGGATTTTCAAACAATTAAATTTATAATGATTTAGCTGAAAATGTGGTGCAAATATGCTGATCCCACCAAAAGTTGTATTGTTCTTTAGCACTGCCCCGCAGCCCCTAGCCTCATGGGGCCAGCAGTAATCGTATTTTTCACACAGACACGATCGGTAATTCATAAGTACGCGAAGCCATGTTTGATGCAAAGCATTCAGTTTATGGTCGGTCTTAGCTTAAGCGTTGTGATAGCAGTACCCACTCGCGCTTATTTTACAATCACATAAACAAACATATAATATTTATGTGTGCGTGCGTTTTGCCCGTCACTGTTCTATAGTCAAAACTTAAATTAAACAAAAATAACGATAACGTGATAATATTCTTGAACTTGAATGCAAATTTTTATAATTAATAATCTAAAATTTGGCTCTATAAAAATAGCCCCAAATGCAAAATGTCTCAAAAAATTAAGAAAAATAAAAAAAAAATTATTTTGAAAATATCCCCTAAATTTTGCGGAATTTTTTGTTTATTTAAGGTAAAATATCGTTTTTCGAGTTTGCCGAGATGAAAAATACTCCAAAATTTTTGAGGAATTATTAAAAAAAACATTTTTCCATTCCTAATGTCTACCACTGGGACCGGCCGTGGCATAGTGGTTAGAACACGTGACTAGCATGCGGGAGGTTCGTGGTTCGATTCCCGGCTCCAGTCATCTACATTTTTATTTCATTGACGGTCCATCGATGTTGTCAATATCAACTTCGAAGTACCGTGTCGAATCAACCGGCATGTCAAGTAAAAAGCTTCTCAAACAGTGA
The DNA here is from genome assembly GCA_964034835.1 of Muscina levida. Classification (NCBI taxonomy): domain Eukaryota; kingdom Metazoa; phylum Arthropoda; class Insecta; order Diptera; family Muscidae; genus Muscina; species Muscina levida. Next base: position 84,052,362 of record OZ035884.1, read on the forward strand.
CGTCCGCATTCGTCGATAAACAAGTAGGTGCCGTTTGAGGTGAATCTAAGCGTGCATTTTTATAATAACGCGATAAGTTATCCTATTGGTATTTCGGTATTTTTCTTTAATTTTTTAAGAGATTTTTCCAAATTGCTGGGGATATTATCGTGCCAGAGTTTGGGTGCATTTAAATTTATTTCTTCCAATATTGGTGCAGTTTTTATAGGGCCCCAAAATTGCCCTATAGGAAAATTATTGTTTAATCCACCATATTGTAAAGCACCTATTTCAATTACATATTTCGCCATCCCTGCCATATATAAAGATAGGCGACCATTACTTTACACAAATATCAAAGTTAAGAACATATTTTCTCTGATATGGGAATTTGGCTATTTTGCGAAAAGAGATGACAAGAAATTGTTATCCATTGATTGACTTAGCCTAATGTATGCGAAATTTCTGTGAAACCAATTTTGTACCACTGCAAACTGGTCCCAATTTCCAAATGGCTGATTATCCGTAACAGGTCTCACAACTGCTCCGGAGTCGCCTCTAGAAGAGTCGACCCCAGTAATTTTGCCCTCCTAACAAATATACCTACCCCCTAAGGGGGCTCCCATACAAAAATCAAATTTTAATAAAATTTGCACTCACTGCTCCGACTGTCCCAAAGATTCACCTAGAGGAGTCAAATGTATGACCGACCCCTAATATGGGTCATGTGCTATGGTTTACAATAAACAAGAACTAATCTGCATCGAAGGTAGAAATTATTTTAAAATCAACAGCTACAACAAAATTTATCTTCGAAGGCGAAGAATAAACAGAAAAGTTAATGGATTTGAAAAAGTATATTTTTTTAACCAAAAAGTGCTTTTATTGACTCAAAAATACTGTAATTGCTCCTTTTTGGTACCGAAAAAGTACTCTGGTACAAAAAAAGAGGTTTGTGCAACAGAACAGTTCTTTAAGTACAAAAAAGTACTTTATACCGAAAAAGTACTCTGGTACAAAAAAAGTAGTTTGTGCAACAGAAAAGTGATTTTGGGCCAATAAAATAAATTTTTGGAGCAAAAATTTACTTTGGTACAAAAAAAAATACTTTATACCGAAAAGTACATTAAAAGTAGTTTTTGTTACAAAAAGTACTCTCTTACAAAAAAAAAAGTTCTTTGTACAACAGAAAAGTGCTTTTGGGCCAATAGATGTACTTTAGTACAAAATAAAGTACTTTATACCAAATAGTACTTTTTGGTATTTTCATGCATTTGGATTTTATTAAATGACTTGGCTCTGTCCGGCCACAGTAAAACACTGGAGAGCGAAAAATTATACGCTCCCTTGTATTTCGATGCAGATGCACTTAAGGGGTCATAACCCAAAAACCAAATATGAGGAATGAAAAATAGTCAAAAACTACACATTTGCAACCAACAACAACAACTATAATATTGTATTTAGTTAAGTTTATCTTTTTTGCATTTCTTTACACAATGGGGTGATCATGAAATTAAACGCAATGGTTTTTAATTACGAAAAAATGTCTTTATTATAAAAACAAAAACCAAATTTAAACTAAAAAAACACTTTGTAATAATCCGTATAAACTTAAAACTTAATTTCCCTTTGCACCCCATGAATGAGGTATGGGATAGCTTCTCGCGTTGTTGTGAATTAACACGCTTTCTATTTTTAGATTCACAACTAACGGCACCTACTTGTTTATCGACGAATGCGAACGTCACTGTTTGAGAAGCTCTTACTAGACACGACGATTAAATCGACGCTTAATACTGCGAAGTTGCTGTCAACAACATTCGAGGGGAGCCGACAATGAAAGAAACTTTTTTTATTTATTTTTTTCTTTTAAGATGACTGGAGCCAGGTTTGAACCTGCGATCGCCCGCATGGTGGTCGCGTGTTCTAACCACTATGCCACGGCCGGTCCCGTATGACTTCTCTTATTTTGAATAAATTCAAAAATGCCTTTCGGTCATACTATTTATCAGGGGTTTTGGGGTTGAACTTTCTAAGGAGTCCCAAGCCGCTATTACTGCCGATTTTAGCTCTGCAACGCTATTGTATTGCCTGTTGTTGGAGTAAATTTTATGAACAAGTATGCCCCCCACATTTTCAATAGGGTTCATGTCATTGAAACACGTTATCCCCTGTAGAACTTCAACGATTCTGATCGATCCTAACCTTTTGCTTCCTTACTAAAGTGAGGAGACGCAATCTCTTGGTGAAAAATTTAATTTTTCCTCCTGGTATGGCTTTAAGAAGGTCAATAAATTTATTTTCAGTCTGTCTCTTCGGAGTTCTTACTCTTCGGAGTTTATGCGTTTATCCTAAGTTCATCTTTCGGAGATTCCACCCCGATTAAGACGACCCCTTAAGTACTTCAGCATCGAGAGAGCGTATAATTTTTCGCTCTCTAGTGTATTACACTTTCGTACATATATGACTAATCTACGCGTACTTTCTTTCACATTCTCCTTTTCATCGGGCACTCCCAATGGATCAATAGATCATCGAATGTAGTGTGAGTGGGTTTTAACCAGGCCACAAGTATTCCTAACATAGCAAATCAATAGAAGGACATGGCTCTTAAAGTCATTAAACGAATTACATCTTAAGGCACTTGGGGTGTAACTTATCTTCTTTAATACATTGCACTTTTTCTCGTTTCAAGAAATATAAACGACTTTGCTGATTAAATAACTGTCCTCATAACATTTGGAGACCATCTATATGGTCTTGAAACAAAGATTTTGATTTAAAGTTTCTGCATTGAAAACTAGTTGTAAAACTGAACCAAACTAACTTTGAAGGGACCTGTTCAACATTACAAAAGCCAAAACCTGGGCGACCGAAGTCATCAAGAATGGCCGTAAACGTGGCGAATGTAATTTAGTCCTTTCATGAGGATCCGAATATTGTTATTCAAAAGCGCGCGTGTGATTAAAATGTGTAAACATCTGAATTACACTGAATTTTGCATAAATATCTAAAAACTGCATCCGTACAAAATTCAATTGTGTAATTTACAGGGTGTCTCACAGCAGGACATGTCCTTGAACAGATATTGCCTTTGAAATTGGGGTTAATAGAAAACAGGAAATGTCAGAAATTGTTTTCATAAAAAAAATTTACATATATATTTGTATAAATTTTTAACAGTTTTATACAGAAATCTCATACATATTATAACAATTTTTCTAAAGTTATAAAATTCGAAAAGTGTATGGAACATTAGGCCATTTTAAAAATATCGAACAGTCTCTTAATGATTCCCCCGATGTTGTTGACAGCAATGGCCCTTACTGATCAAATCAACCGGCATGTCTGGTAAAAACTTTTCGAATAAATTCTGACGTACGAAATCATCGTAATAACGAAGGTCACGTAGTGTAAGCCTAGAAATGGTGGTAACTGCGAGAAGTTATCTCATATTTTATTTATTGGATGCAAAGGAAAAATAAGTTTTTTTATGTTTAAGAAATTTAATAAAATCCCTTATCTAATTTACTTTTACTCATATATATAAAGAATTTTGTAAGTTAATATAATGGTTTTGTTTTAATTGTAATTTACTTTCATTAATAGCTTTGAATTTACTAAATATTTTTAGAAATCTTAAAGTCTGATTTTAAAATATTTTATTTTTTTTTAATTCTTAAAAATTATCATAAAAATTTTAAACTCTACAAAATTATTAGATCCCTTAAAATTTAAAATTCTCCCAATAGAAAACTTAGTTAAAATACCTTAAAATAAAAATAATAATGAAAAAAAAACAAAAAAACATCATTAAGAGATCCATTTGAACTTACAACAAAATGATTACATGTAAAATAGTCTTCGAAATTTTCACTAGAATAATAACAACAACCAACCAACCACTAAGTAGATGAAACGAATAATAAATGTATATTTAAATAAAAAAAAATATTTGCAAATGAAACAAAACAAAACAACACAAACAAAAACAAAAACGAAACTTTGTACTAAGTTAGTGATTTTTAAGTGTGCGATTAAGTTAATTTTTATACGATTTTATATACAATACCACATACATATATATATATGCTAGTATTTACTTAGATAAGATATGTATATACAATATATATTAAAAAGAAAAAGAAAAAATAATAAATATACATATTTTACACGACATGAAATTTAACACACAAATTAACAAATTCTGTTGCCCCTAGGAAGTTATGTTCTATATGTATGTATTTATTTAAAAATTATGTATATTTAAAAACAAAAATCTTATTCACCAAAACTATATTTTTTTATTAAAATTGTGTTTAATAATGTAATCTTAAGGGACTCCGATGTTCTATATGAATTATCATAATATATATAGTGGTCCTCAACATGTACTTGAACATTTTGGATATTAGACCTTTTTCATTTGTGAGAAGACTGCAGTGACTACGCTGAATATGTCAGTGTTTTTGGATATTTGTCAGTATTTTGGTTATTAGACTTTTTCCATCTATGAAGAGACTGCAGTGACTACGCTGAATATATCAGCGATGTGGATATTAATACCTTCAACTTTCGGTTAGCTATTTTTTAAGATGATTAAATTGTGAACAATTTGTCATATTGTGACTCTTTTCTAGGGTTATACTTTGTTTGGTTTGAAATAGTTTAGAAGAATTTTTAACTATTTTTCCAAGCATTTCATATTACTGTGGAGGCAAATAAGTAAATTTTGTCTAGATAATCCGATGGTTTTAATCAGTATTCAAAGATGTAAGATGCAATATAGAGCTAATTATTGATGATATCTGATCTATATCTGATATCTCCAATCCAATGTGCTCAACTCCTTCAAAAATTAAAACCAGATTTTCTCTATTGTTTAAGAACAATTTCCTGCAAATAAACAAATCCTTACTTTTTTCGACCACTGTATGTCGCTATATGACACCTTCAATTGCCTTAAAAATTCAGTGTGTAAACAACATATTCTAATAACAAATCAAAAAGTTGACATCTTAAACAAAACTTTCCTACAATAGCCCTAACACTTACATTTGACGACCACTGTATATGTATTGATATTCTTAGCATCCGAATACAAGTCTTTTGTTTAGTTTTTATATTTTTTCTTCTCGATTCAAACTATAAACAAATAAGTTCAAATCAATTATTTATAAATAATTATAAGACACAAAAAAGATATTTGAACTAATCAACATTAAATCATACAACAAAAAAAAAACATAATAAACAAAAATATCATTCATTACTAACTGAAACGTAGGCAAGCCTTCGTAAGACATACATATAAAAATTAAAAAAAAAAATACAAAAAAAAAAAATTATGGCAACAATTAATGTTTACAAAGAAGAATGAAAGCCTCCGTTTTATACAAAAAAAAAAAGAAAAAATCCAAAAAAAAATAAACATAATTATGAACATTTGTTGGTTTTTGCAAAATTTCTGATCTTTCTCTAACTCTGTATTCTAAATGATATCGCTAAATGTTACTAAATTATTATTACTAAATAAATTACAAAATATCTACTATACATTAAAACTATAGATAACAGAAAAAATCCATGAAAATTACAACAACAACAGAAACAGCAAAAATTCATAAATACACATATTTATTATCAACAGAAATTACATAAGGACTCACATACTCGTACAATTATGTATTACATACATACTTACACAATCACACACACTCACAGACACATGAAACATAAATGTCATTTACAACAATTAATTCGAATTGCAATTTTTTAGCAAAACATAAAAAGGACACAAAACAAACACGAAGACACACACAGCCATACACAAAATAAAAGTTAAGTATATTAATTGAAGGAAATAAAAAAAAAACCAAAAAGATATTCATTAAATCATAAATAAATGCAAAAGAGAAAAAAAAAACAATTCCAAATCATCATATTTGATCATTACAACAACAACAACAACTTAAATATTAAGGTATTCGAATAATATACGAGGCATACACAAACACAGACACACTCACAAAGGATATTCGAAATGTGAAAAAGATTGAAATGAAAATAACATCATAAATAAAAATCTTTGAAATGTATTTAAAAGTCTTTGGCCATTTTAAGCAAAACCTTTTTGTTGGGTAAGTATTAGAGTGGGTCAATTTGTATGAAGTAAAAAAAAATGTGTCATGGACGTGCGTGTGATCCGTGGTGCTAATATTGGCTCGGATCATTACCTGGTTGCAGCCAAGGTGCGCACAAGATTGAGCAGAGCGAAAAACGCACGTAACTAAACACAAAGAAAGCTGGACATCGCGAAGCTGCAAACCCCAGAGATAGCTACTGCCTACTCCAACCAGCTCTCCCAAATTTTACGACACAACGCCTCTACTTCTGACGTTCCCTATACACAGTGGCAGCATATTGCGCATTCCATGGCAACCGCCGCAACAACCGTGCTAGGATATGAAAAGCGGCGCTCAGACGAAACCTGGTACGATGAAGAATGTCGCATATAGTCTGAGGAATAGGATGCTGCTTATAGGGCAACGCTACAGCCAATTGTGACCCGTGCTGTTAGGGAACGGCATAAGGAGAAAGCAAAACGGGCGAGACAGCTATTTAGGCGAAAAAAACGTCAGATGAAGGAACGAGAGAACGAGGATATAGAGCGATACAGGGATAGAGGTGAGGCCCGAAAATTTTACCAGAAAGTAAGAGCAAATGGATACGGTAATGGCCTCCCCACATGTAAGGACAGTGATGGAAATCTGGTCACGGATACGCAGAGTGTGCTGCACATATGGAGAGAACACTTCCAGCAACTTCTGGTTCCAGAAGGCAGCGCACGTGAAGTTATTACGCCAATTGTCGACGACGGCTTAGATTGCCCACCACCAAGTCAAGCCGAGGTAAGAAGAGCAGTATCGCGGCTGAAAAACAACAAAGCAGCCGGTGCCGACGGTCTGCCCGCAGAGCTCTTCAAGTCCGTTGGCGAGGAGCTGATAACGAGCATGCACCAGCTACTGCGCACGGTTTGGCTTAAAGAGTGCATGCCCGACGATTGGAATGTAAGCGTACTATGTCCTGTGCTGAAAAAAGGTGATCCAAGTGTGTGCTCCAACTACCGCGGGATCAGTCTTTTACCCATCGCATATAAGGTCCTGTCGAGTGTGCTATGTGAAAGACTAAAGCCAGTGTTATCCAACCTGATCGGGCCTTATCAGTGTGGCTTTAGACCTGGAAAATCAACAACTAACCAGATTTTTACACTTCGGCAAATCCTGGAAAAGACCCAAAAGAAACAGATCGACACGTACCATCTTTTTGTCGACTATAAAGCTGCCTTCGACTGCCCGATACGGCAGAAATTACTTGAAGCCATGGCTGAGTTGGTATTCCAGCGAAGCTGATACGTCTTTGCGGAATGACGCTGTCTGACACGAAGTCTTCAGTGAAGATTGGCAAGGACCTTACGGAGCCATTCTATACCAGGCGAGGCCTAAAACAAGGCGACGGCCTTGTTTTATTGTGATGGAGATGATAATGAGAAAAGCTGCAGTAAACACGAGTGGCACCATATTCAACAAAAGCCACATGCTACTCGCGTACGCTGATGACGTAGACATCATCGGTCGAAAACTGCGGGATGTGACTGCAGCCTTCTCAGGTATTCAGAAGGAATCAGCGAAAATGGGCCTAACGGTGAACGAGGACAAAACGAAGTTATATGTTTCAACGAACAAAGAATCTTCTCGTTTGGGAAACTACGTGAACGTTGGCAACTATAATTTCGAGGTGGTGCACCAAGCGTTCAAATGTATGACCGATCCCCAGACATTTTTCCTTTTTAGCATTTTTCTCAAACATACCTGCCCCCCTTTTTCACCCCCTAAGGGGCTCACATACAGAAATTTGGTTTAATGAATTTTGCTCCCGTCGCTCCAACTGCCCTAAACATGCACCTAGAGGAGTCCAATGTATGACAGACAGAATGTTGAGATAGCGAAGAAATTTGTTATTGAGAATCGTCGAATCACTATTAGAGAAGTTGTAGAGGATGTCGGCTTATCGATTGGCTCATACCATACAATTTTTCCGAAATTTTGGGAATGTAGCATGTGGCAGCGAAGTTCGTTCTTTAAATACTGAATTTTTAACAAAAAATTGCTTGTTCGTAATTTTAGCCACCGTATTTACCAGATTAGGTTCCGTGAGACTTTTTCGTCTTCCCAAAATTGAAGAGCCATGAAAGGACCGAATCGGTGAGAGAGCTCAACATACATACCAAATTTCAGCTCGATATTTTTTAAACTACTGCTGTAATAGCGGGGGACAGATAGACGGACACCCCAAAAAGGGGAGTTTATATGGGACATGAGTGTAGTTTTTTCCCGATATTGTTCATTTCAGAAATTAATCTCCACTAAGAGGATAGAAGCTTGCATACCAAATTTGTGGCTGTCATTGCAGGGAGAGACTCCCAAAAAGGGAAAATTTTAATGGAAGGTGGGAGTGGGTTTCAACCGATCTTGTTTTTGCTAAGAATTCAGTCTCCACTTAGATGACCGAAGTTTCCATACAAAGTTTCAGTTCGATGGCTTTTAAACTGCGACTGAAATTGCGGGAACGGACTACCAAAAAGGGCAATTTGAATGGGAGGTAAGAGTAGGTTTTGATCGATCTTTATCATGATAGAAATCAGCCCCAATAGGAGAACGGAAGCTGGCATACCAAATTTTAGCTCTATAGCTACTTAATAACAGTTTTCTTCGCGGGAAAACACTACAAAATGGGGAAGTTTAAATGGGGGTGTAAGTAGTTTTTGTCCGATCGGGTTCATCTTATATGTTAATCTCCACTTTGAGGATAAAAGCTTTTGTTCCAAATTTCAGCTCGATATCTCTTAAACTACGCCGGGTAGGTGGGAGTAGTTTTTGACCGATCGGGCTTATCTTAGAAATTAACCTCCGCTAAGAAGCTTGTGTTTCAAAATTCAGCATAATATATTTTAACCCTATATCTTGAGTAACCTAATCAGCATGCTACCACCTATGCGTCTTAGGGAGTAGATAACAGAAGTTACTGAAGCTCAACACAGAGGCTCTCTTAGTGGTTTTAGCAGCCCCTAGAAACTAGGATCGGGCACGGAGGCCTAATAAGCCAGTCTCCTTAAACAAAACAATTATTATGAAAAAAAAAAATAATATCTTAAACTACAGCTTGAGGGGACAGACTCCAAAAAGGTGGAGTTTGTATGGGGAGTGGGAGTAGATTTTGCCCGATCGGGCTCATCGTGGAACTTAACTTCCGCTTTGAGAATATAAACTTGGATTTCAAATTACAGCTCAGTATCTCTAAAACTACGGCTGTAGTTGTAGGGACAGATATCCAAAAGTTTGCATTGTAGGGGGGAGTAGTTTTTGAGCGATATTTCTCATCTTAGAACTTAACCTTCGCTTAGAGCATAAAAGCTTGTGTTCCAAAATGCAGCCTAATATCTCTTAAACTACAGGTGTAATCGAGGGGATAGACTCAAAATGGGATAGTTTTTATCGGGATGGGAGTATTTTTGCCCGATAATGTTAGAACTTAACCTCCGCTTTCCAAATTTCAGCTCGATATCTTTTAAACTACGGCTGTAATCGCAGGGACAGACGGACATACAGACAGATGGACATCTTTAAATTGACTCAGAATTCGACGCTGATCATTTATATATATATACTAGTTTTCCCGGCTCGCTTTGCTTCAACCGTACTTACAATGAATCTTCTTTTAATTTTAAGCAATACGGGGAAAATGCAAACGTTTCCTAAGACGAACGAACATGCCATTTATCCCATTGGTCTGAGTGATTGTACCACTTTAGTGGTCACATCGCACAACTAAAATATTCACTTAAATTTTTGGGACTATGCCTTTAGCCGTTTAGTATCAGTCTTATCCCTTTTCGGACTTTTTTACCCCTAACAGGTAAGAATTTCGAAAGCGGTCCTTGCTTCTTTCTAATTATAAGCCCCTATATATTATCATGATTATATCATTAGCCGTTTGGTCTGGGCGATATTAACATTTTTATCTCTTTTGCGATTTTTTTACCCAGAAATATCGGATTTCAAAAAAAACCTTCAATGCTAGCATTAGCCGATTGGTCGTGTCATTTTTACCCCTAAAAGTACGAATATCCATTCTTAAATGACGTTTATTCGAAAAGGGGAACAAAAACCACAAATTTCATCATCTTATCTACAGCCAGTAAGCAATTTTAAACATCTAGATTATGGAAATGTTATTACAGTCGTTCTATTAATATGACCGACATAACAATTTTTTTAAAAGGGGCGTGGCACCGCCCATTTCCCTGCGAGACGTTATCCTCTTTGCATCAGTAACATATGAAGCAAATCTCATCTTCATACCTCTAATATATCTTCAGATATGTCCGATTGAAATTTCGTTTTGTGTGGGCGGTGCCACGCCCCTTTGTCTAATTATGTTTTCATGTAGCTTATCATACAGACCCTATGGAAAAAAAATAAAACAAAGAAAATATAATTGCAATTAGTCCATTTATTTGGCCAATATAGCTATTTTTTAAAAAGGGGTGTGGCCCCGCCCACTTTCCACAAAAAAAGTTATTTTTCTTGAACGACCAACATATGTACCAAACCTCGACTTTGTAACTATAATGATATATCAGATACAGCCATTTTAAATTTCGAGCTGTGTGGGCGGTGCCACTCCCATTTGGCCCCCTTGTAGTCCGAGATTCCAAAAATCCCTTCTTAATGCGCCTATGTCATAAAGGGAACCTATATTCCAAATTTCAAGGTTCTAGATTTATCCGTTCGGGCTGGAGAGCGGACACTCAGTCACCCAAGCCTTTTATATATACATATAGATATATATGTACAGTCGAAACTCTCTATAACGAATTCCAAGGGACTGGATATTTACTTCGCTATAAAGAAAATTCGCTATATAGAAAAGAAAAACAGTTTTGTTCCTTTTAACATTTTTTATTTGTAGTAGTCAGTTATTTTGGTTTGAAGTACATTTTCCACTTTTCTTCTTCAATATAATTTTCTAATACACTTTTCTACGGAAACCTTCAACTGATAAAGAAAGTTGTCCATATGTGGGTAACGGTTTCACAATATCGGCAGATTCTTCTTCGTATTCATCTGCATCTGTTAATAGATGTATGTAAATAATAACGAAAAATTATTTGAATAAATTCGTTATATGGAGACTAAAAACGCTTCAATTTAGACGTTACGGTCGCAAAAATGCTTCGTTATAAGGAAATATTCGCTATAGGGAAATTCGTTATATGGAGATTATAATACACTCAAAGTAGACCCAAAACGCAGTGTTCTTATAATTGCTTCGTAAAAAAGAAAACGTCGTTATATAAGAGTTCGTTATAGAGAGTTTCGACTGTATATATATATATTGTCATACGCCTCCTTATGGGCATTACAAATGGAAGAACAAAATTAATACACCCTTTACTCCGTTCGAGCGCTTGGTAAAGGGTATAATAAATATTTTTTTAAAAAAACTTTAAATTCACCTTCTCCATTGGACAGACCTCATATTATATTCAGCCATAAACAAATTTGAGAAACACTGCAGTCCTAATCAGCTTATTGTAAATAGTTTTTATACCTACAGTATATTGCCATGAAATTGTGATCGTACCCTCCTACCCGTAGGGTAAGGGTATAACCCTACGGGTAGGAGGGTATATATCGTTTGATACAACCCATAAGAGTAAAACATAGAAGGAGTCATTTTAGACCCTATGATTCTTTTATCCAAATTAGATTAATCACTTATTAATGTCTTTTAAGCCATGTCCGTCTGTCTGTAAGGCTGGTACGCACGGTAACTTTCGAAAGACGTAACCAATTGTTTTGAAACTTTGGTTTAATTTTCCCCCAAATTTACTTTCGTTATTGCATATGGGCTATATGGCCACGCCCCTTCTGGTTCCTCCCGTACAAATGCGCCCACTTTATAGATTAAGTCATAATACCAATATACCCAACGCGATCGTGTCCAAATTTAGTATTTAGTAAAGCTACAGCAGAATAATGTTTTGGAGAAAGTCTGAAAGTCTAGCCATGCCCCATCTGGTACCTCCCATACGCAACTCATACCGCGCACTATACAAATCGATAGTTAGTACATATCAATATCATACCGTACTGTATCACTACATTAAAGAACCCGGGTTTCATTTTCATATCAATTTTTTCTTACACATAATCAGTCATCTTTATTGAGGCATAACAATTAAGATTATCAAAGGGGGTTCGCTTTCATGTGGGCATTTAGCTTATCGCTTCCCAGTTGTTCATTGATATTGGTCAGCGTAACAACCAGCCACGACAATGGAATTTCGCTTCAAATTTAGTTTCATTATCATATATTTCTGCTTTACATCAATAGAAATCAATGAAAGTGCAAAAATATTGGCTATTTTTCCATTTCCCGGACCATCACAATATATTCTAGTGAAACCATATTTAAAGACATTGGCCGCTCGGGGCCATGAGCTGACGGTGATCAATGCTTTTCCCTCAAAGGAGAATGAGGCGAATTATAGAGATGTGCCCGTAATGGAGGTACATAAAATACAGGAAGGTAATATAGAATTATACTTGTAGATAATATAGCTTAAGAAAAGAAACAAGAATTTATATGAAGCCTCAGCTTGCCGGTATTTCATTACAATTTGCTCATTCTTGGAAGTCATGTTTATTCATCTTTGTGAACGTAGTCTTGTTAACGACACAAACTTAACATGAGCTGATAAAAATAAAAATTAATTTTTCTATTAAGTAACACAATTATTATTCCTAAATTATATACAAATTTTAACTATGTTCTTCTCTTCCAGGTTACATCGAAGAATCACAGCAGGCACGCAATTCATGGTCTGAACTGAATTTACTATCGGATCTATTCACAAATGTTACTCGGGCCGTTTTAGAGAATAGTCTCTTTCAAGATATTCTCAAAACCGAAACATTTGATTTGGCCATCATAGAAGCGGTTAATCTTGATGCCCTCTACGGTCTAGGCAAACATTTTGGTGTGCCCATAATAGGAGTATCAAGTTTTGGCAGTGACTTTGTCATTAACGAAATGATGGGAAATCCAACTAATTTGGCCTACATACCCTCAATGCTCACTGGCTTTACTCAGAGTATGTCATACGGGGAACGTTTGCAGAATTTGATAGCTCAACTACTAAATCTGCTACATTGCCACCTTGTGCATCAACCCAGGCATCAGGTGTTGTTACAACGTTTTATGCCTCACATTACCGAAGATATGACGACATTGCGTCAAAATATTTCTTTGTATCTACTCAATTATCATTTCTCTTTGGGCTTTCCTAAACCCTATATGCCGAATATGATTGAAGTGGGTGGTTTTCAAATCCCCCGAAAGACTAAACCTTTACCCTCAGCCATAAGACGTATCATTGATGAGTCCTCTCAGGATATCATATACTTTTCCATGGGTTCCAATGTGAAAAGCAAAGATTTCCCTTTGCATATGCTAAAAATGTTCAATGAAGTATTTGCAGAACTGCCCTATACTATTTTGTGGAAATTCGAAAATGCCGAATTGCCCGGAAAACCCTCCAATGTCCACATAAATCCCTGGTATCCACAGGTAGATATATTGGCTGAGCCTAAAGTAAAGCTGTTCATATCTCATGGTGGCCTTTTGTCCTGCTTCGAAGCGGCCCATCATGGCAAACCGATTTTGGGTATACCCATATTTTTCGATCAATACTTAAATGTGAACAATGCTCAGAAAGGCGGTTATGCCTTAAGACTGGACATAGCATCATTGACGAAATCTCAATTCAAGGAGACCATTATGGAAATGATGACAAATCTTACATATGGTGAAAAGGCAAAGGAATTGTCGCGCAGGTATCATGATAAACCCAATCATCCTATGGATTTGGCTATATTTTGGACTGAGTATGTATTGAGACATCATGGAGCGGAGTTTTTGCGTAGCCCTGCTCAAAAAATGGATTTTCTTCAGAGGCACAGTTTGGATACCGTAGGAGTTTTAGTGGTGGCCATATTGGCGGTGTTTGGTAGCGTTATGTGGATTTTGTTGAAATTGTGTAAAGTGGTCTTGAGCGTAAAGTCGAAGAAAGAAAAAATAAATTGAGTTAAAATTAAATATATTTTAATATTTTATATTAAAAAAGATATAATAAATATTTCACTCACACAAGGGCCACCTCTAGTGATGTTCTTTGAGCCCAAGGAAGAGACCAATGTATTAAGGATCTCTACGACCTTTTAGGATCGAATTATACTTCTTTTTATAGGTCACCTCTATTTCGTTAAATTATATAAACTTTCCGAGAAGACGACGGATGATGTGAGAAAATGGGGTAATATTCGGATTTAGGAGGATTCGGAGGGACCGGCCGTGGCATAGTGGTTAGAACACGCGACTACCATGCGTGAGATCGCAGGTTCAAACCTGGCTCCAGTCATCTTAAAAAAAATTGTTCTTTTATTGTCGGCTCCCCTCGAATGTTGTTGACAGCAACTTCGCAGTATTAAGTGTCGAGTCAATCGGCGTGTCTAGTAAGAGCTTCTCAAACAGTGACGTTCGCATTCGTCGATAAACTAGTAGGTGCCGTTAGTTGTGAATCTAAAAATTTAAAGCGTGTTAATTCACAACAACGCGAGAAGCTATCCTATACCTCATTCATGGGGTGCAAAGGGAAATTAAGTTTTTTTTTTAAGGAGGATTCGGATACCAGAATATGAAAGTTAAAGTCGCCGACATGCAGTGTTAAATTAGAACTACAAATAATATATATAATATGGATAGTTTCAATTAACTTGCACAAGTATTAAATATAATTCGGTAATTTTATGTGGAAGGTACCAGTATGCAAGGTTTCCATGAATTCGCTTGCGAAATCCAAAAGTTGGGATGGGTACAGTATTTTTGGGGTAACGATCATTTGTATGGGGATACCAGATGAGTTTAGACCAAATAATATAATCTGGCAAATACAGGGGTAGGTGCGATCCTTTCAAAAAGTAGATTACTTTAAAAAACGTAAAAGGGAGGAAATCTCAGTTACTTGGGCCAGTACCACTCTCGGTCTTCTGGGCAGGCTTTTCTATTCTTCTGCTTTAGATGGGCGACGGCCTTCCAACAGGACATTCAGTCGGTAGCTTTCGGAAGTTCGATTGACTGTTTGTGTATGAATATCCCTCAGAGCTGTGATAGGATCCAGGTGTCATAACACCAAAGACCTTTCCTGACATGTCTCGAGGGGGCGTCTATCTGCGTAAGATGGTGGTTCGGATGGCCTCTCCGATGACATCCCATTAGGAACTGTTTCGCCAGCATTTGACTATGTTCCTTGACTGTCAGGATCTGCGTCTCCTCATGCAGATGCACTCCTTATTTCTGCACTCTGGCAGCTCTGGACCTTTATAAGGCGTAAGCAAGGCTTACTTATCTTTGCCCCAAGTGATGCCGGCTAGCGACTTGAGGACCTTGTTCCTACTGCGCCGAGAACGAGAACATGCTGTCAAATGTTACTCCCAGGATTTTGGGGTAATTTACCGTCGGAATTCTTACCTCTTCGACAATAACATTTAGTTCCAGCGATACTTTTTTCGTGGTAAACCGCGTCGCCTATGACTTGGCGGGTGATAGCTGCAAGTTCCTTGCAGTAAATAAGTGGTTAAGATCTTAAATATATGTATTCAACCTTCTACAAAGCTCCTCAATAGTGTGGCCTCTCCACTCCTTGGGGTGAGGCTGAGAGTTTAAAGAGGTAAACATTAAATTGGGTCGGGAATAGAACTTCACCAACATGAATTGCAGGTGTTGCTGGGTTGACAGTCCTTGGTCGAAGCTAGTTTTGCTCAGGGTCGCTTCGGAATTTCGTAGATTCGTCTGTCGTGGAAGCTGATATCAAACATATATTGACAATCGAAAGACTTTGGATGCAATTAGCATCCAAATTTGTCCCGTCGTTTTCAAGTTTTAAACATCCGAACAAACACGAACCAATTTATATAGAGTAACTTCGGGTATTGTGGAACCCCAATTCCTATGTTGACGCTCTTTGAAAATACAACAGCGAAAATTTCAACGTATTGATTTCTATATGTTGATCGATTGCCTAACTGAGTGTGTCTCAAAAAGTAAATTCTCTTAAGATTACAAAAGTTATGTATGAAAAATCAGACGAACCCGAAAAACTGACATTTTACAAATTGGAGGGAAATGTGCAACGTCCTGTGGAAAAAAGTTTGTTACTCCCTTATTTAAAAGGGTGGTAATCTAAATATATAAAAGACTTGGGTGACTGACTGATCACTCCCCAGCCCATACGGCTAAAGCTAGAACCGTGACATTTAGAATGTAGGTTTCTTTTATGACGTAGGAGCGCACTAAGAAGGGATTTTGGGAAATTCGGATTGAAGCACCGCCCCATTAAAATGACTGTATCATTTGAACCATTATAGGTACGAAATCGAGATTTGGTACCTATTTCGGTTATATAAGAAAAAATACGTTGTTTGTAGAAAGTGGGCGATGCCACGCCCCTTTTTACATAATCGTTATAAGGGCCAAATAAATGGACCAATTGTGATACTGTCCATAGGGCCTCTATAATAGGCTTCATGAAAACATAGTTGATCAATGGGGCGTGGCACCGCCCATACAAACCGAAATTTCAATCGGTCATATCTCTTGAGCCATTAGAGGTATAAAGATGAGATTTGCTATACATGTTGCTGGAACAAGGAAGATTGTGTTTCTCTGGGAAATGGGTGGTGTCACGCCCCTTTATAAATAATCGTGATAACTGCGAAATAAATGGACCGATTGAAATAAAATTTTCACTGTATAGTACTATCCGTAGGGCCTCTATCAAAGGCTATATGAAACATAATTAGACAAATGGGCGTGGCACTGCCAACACAAACTATAATTTCAATCGGTCATACTTCACGAGCCATGTAAGGTATGAAGATCAGATTTGCAACATGTATAAATGGTACATGGGGGATTTCTTTTCGCTAGAAAAAGTTAGATTAGGAAAAATCGTTATGTCGGTCATATTAATAGAAATTGCTTGACTTTTTTCTTAGCTGAGAATATAAATATCGGCAAATGCTATAATCGCGAAAATGCTCGCTATCAAATTGGATTGAAGGTTTTTTTGAAATTCGATATTTCTGGTTAAAATTAAAACTAAAAAGGGATACAAATTTTACTGTCGCATAGACCAATCGGCTAATAATAAAAAGGGATAACACTAGTACTGAACGGCTAAAGGTATAGGCGCAAACATTTAAGTAAATATTTTAGTAGTGCGATGGGAAGTAATTGATCGAAATTCGTATTTAAGGTGTTTTATACCGAAAAAGGGATAAAACTGGTGCTATAGCCCAGACCATTTTCCTAAAGGAAGTGTTACGAAAATGAATATAGAATTGCTCCCTATAGAATTAAAAAGCCGCCAGATGAGGTTTTTAGAAATTCGAACATTTAAGGATAAAAATAAGGTAAGGGAAAAATCTGGTACCATCGCCCAGACAAAACGGCTAAAGCTATAATCATATATGGGCATGCTTCCTATAGAATTAGAGGGGGTATTAGTCCATTTTAGTTGTGCTATACGAATGTATCTATAGAAATTCGTACTTTTAGGGATAAAAGGGGGCTAAAGCGGTGCAATCACTCAGACCAATGGGATAAAGCTACAATCATATAAATGGGGCGTTTGTTCGTTTGCATTTTACCTGTCTTGCTTAAATTCTTAAGAAGATTCATTGTAAGATCGGGTGAAGCAACGCGAGCCGGAAAAGCTAGTATAACATAAAAGCTTAATTTCCCTTTACACCCCATGAATGTGTTGTTGGGATAGCATCTCGCGTTGTTGTAAATTAACCCGCTTTCTATTTTTAGATTCACAACTAACGGCACCTACTTGTTTATCGACAAATGCGAACGTAACTGTTTGAGAAGCTTTTACTAGACATGCCGATTGACTCGACACTTATACAACTGATGACAACATCGAGGCAATGAAAGAATTTTTTATTTTTTTATTTTTTAGATGACTGGAGCCAGGAGTTGAACCTGGGATGTCCCGCATGGTAGTCGCGTGTTCTAACCATCATGTCACGGCCGGTCACAAGATAGTTATCTATACTAATATTATAAAGAGAAGCTGTTTGTGAGCTTGTTTGTTTGTAGGGGGTAATCTTCTAAACTACTGATCCGATTTTAAACATTCTTTCACCAATCGATAGCTACTTTACCCTGAGTGCTGTAGGCTATTCGAAAATTGGGGTAAATAGCCCAAAAAGGGGATAAAACTGGTACCATTACCTAGAAAAAACGACAAAAGGTAGAAATGCTAAAATTGAGGTATATATTTATTTTGTTGTGCGATACAAAGGGATATTTTAAAATTCCTTCTTTTAGAGTTAAAAAGGCCGAAAAGGGGATAACACGGGTAACAACACCCAGACCAAATGGCGAAAATTGGAGTGCGTATTTATTTTATAGAGTAGTTGAGCGATGCAAAAAGATTTTTTAAAATTCGTACTTTTAGGGCTAAAAAGTCCCAAAAATTTATAAAATTGATACCATCTTCCAGATCAAACGGCTATAGGTAGAATCGCGAAAATCTGCATGGGATTGATTCCTATGATATGATAGAGCTACATGAAGGGATTTTTGGAAATTCTACTTTTATTGCCAAAAAAGGATAAAACTAGTACCATAACCAGGACCAAAAGGGTACGACGCAATCATGAAAATTTACGTGAGCATGTTCTCTATAAAACTATAGAGTGGCATAAAGGAATTTTTGAAAATTCGTACTTTTAAGGCAAAAAAAAATGGCCAAAAAGGGATACGTTGGCAACATCACTCAAACCAAACGGCTGATCTTGCTTAGTATAGAAGTATTAGTATCAAAAAAGTTTCAGAAAGGGATAAAACTGATAACATCAACCGAATGAAATTCGACATTCGTACTTTTAGGGCGAAAAAAGGACCAACAGCAAAATAACTGGCACCATCACACAGACCAAACTGCACAAGTTAGAATCGCGAAAATGTTAGTGAATATCTATTTCATGAATATATCTATTGAGCTCTATTAAGAGATTTTTCAAACTTCGAATTTTAAGGAATCAAAGGCCGAAAAAGAAATAAAACTTGTACAGTCACCTAGACCAATTTGCACAACGTAAAATCACAAAAATTAGGCGTAATTCTTATTCCCTTGGATTTTTCGAAATTCGTACTTTTGAGGCACAAGGTCAAGAAAGGGATAAAATTTGTACCGTAATCCCAGACCAAATGACTAAAGATAGAAACGCTAATGTTGGCGTGAATTTTTATTTTATAGAGTACTAGCTGGCCCGGCAGACTTCGTCCTGCCTCTAAATTTTTGTAAAATATGTCGAGTGTAGTTGAAATCTAATAACGATTGGTTTATTTTTTTTTACCTTTAAAATATTTAAATTTAAAGGGCGAGGTTTTCCCGGACAAATTCTGTTATTCATATATCTTAAAGATTATTATAAGAATTGCTAAAACGGATCAGCAGTGTCGTCCATGATATGATGAAAACTTACTTATTGATAGGCATTATTCTAAAACCACATTTTTAAGCCGATTGACTGACATATAACTTTCTGCATTGGTGTACTGGGTGATTGTACCTTTTTATCCTAAAGAGTACAAATTTCAAAAAATGAATTCATTAGGCTCAGCAACCCCATTCACCATATGGTCTGGGTGATATCAACAGTTATTCCTATTTTCGTTATTGTCCCCTAAAATTTCGAAATGGGGAAAACCACTTTGTGAAGCTCTCTAATTCTGTAGGAAGTGCGCCATTATAAAAGTTAGTCATTCTTCTTTAAGCCTTTTTGCGGTCTGGGTGACCATCTACATCCAATTCCCAACTTTCACTGAAATTTTGGGACAAATGGAGTCAACCGTTTTTACAATTAGTGGTGACATTAAAATATACATCTTTTTTATATAACTATGATGTTAAAAAAATGACTAAATGACATTCCAAATATTAAGTGTATCATAAGCTAAACACAGCCAACTGGTTCCAAACATACATTCAACATTTTCTCATGCCAATAAATCATATATTTTAAGTTTAAGTAAAATCGGACAATCGATATAAATTCTCGAAATAATTCAACCCCAGCCAAATCAACTGCGGGTCCATATATACAAAAAAAATTCTCATAATAAAACAAATATACATTCTAAATTTCAGTCACATTGTTTAATTTTTTAAAATTTTCATTATAATTCCACCAAAGCGACACCTACCGGGTCAATTTATTCAAGGTTTCACAAACATAAATACTAAATTTCAGTTAAATTGGTACATGCATTTAAATTTTCGATATAAATCCACCCTAGCGCCATCTACCGGGTCCATTTGTACATACGATTTTTTCTAATGATCAAACAAATATAGATTCTGAACTTCAGTTAAATTGGCCCATTCGTTAAAATTTTGATTGTAAACCGACCCCAGCGCCACCTACCGGGTCCATTTGTACATAAAATGTTTTCTCATGATCAAACGAATATCCATTCTAAATTTCAGTTGAATTGGTACATGCATTCAAATTTTCGATATAAATCCACCCTAGCGCCACCTGGATTTGATTTTTTTTAACACAAACAATCTACGGAAAATTTCGAATCGAATAAAAAAAAAATCAGCCAAATCGCTCCAGCCGTTCTCTAGTGATGGTATGACATACGTGGACCATTTCATTTTTATATATATAGATTTATGCGATACGAAGGCATTTTGGGAAACTCTAATTGGGGGCAGTAGAAATGCGTGTGATACTAAATCAGACCATGTAATAGGTTAGATTTTTTAATTTTGACCAAACGCGTCAACCAAGAATCAAATTTGTTGTGAATATTTATCTAAAAGCGATGGAATCAGGTGCTTGGCATTTAATAAAACCAATTATCATGCGGGAGATCACAGGTTCAAACGGTGGCTCCAGTCATCTTAAAAAAAAAATTATTTCATTGTCGGCTCCCCTCGAATGTTGTTGACAGCAACTTCGCAGTAAAAGTGTCGAGTCAATCGACATGTCTAGTAAGAGCTTCTCAAACAGTGACGTTCGCATTCGTCCATAAACAAGTAGGTGCCGTTAGTTGTGAATTTAAAAATAGAAAGCGTGTTAATTCGCAACAACCTCATTCATGGGGTGTAAAGGGATATTAAGTTTTTTTTTAAGTAATTAGCAACCTAATCAAACGGGTCAAGTAACGATTATGCAATTTAGTTTGGTTTCCCCTAATGTAGTAGACTTCGGCTAATAAGGAATTATTGAATAAATTATTGAAGTTGGGAGCGTAAGAAATAGGCGAGGCACCCAATGAGACTAGCGAGCATTTTAATCAAACGAATGTCCTACCATGTGACCATTGTAATGTACCAATCATTAGTAAAATATAACAATACTCAACATCTGTATCAAAAATATTGCAGGCAGAACGAAGTCTGACGGGTCAGCTGGTATATATATAAATGATCAGCGCCGAATTCTGAGTCGATTTAAAGATGTCCGCCTGACTGTCTGAAATTTGGAATACAAGCTTATATCCTCAAAGCGGAGGTTAAGTTCTAAGATGAGCTCGATCGGTTAAAAACAACTCTCACCCCCCATACAAACTCCCCCTTTTTGGAGTCTGTCCCTCGATTACTGCTGTAGTTTAAGAGATATTAGGCTGAAATTTGGAACACAAGTTTCTATCCTCTAAGTGGAGGTTAATTTCTAAGATGCACAAAATCGGACAAAAACTACACCCATGTCCCATACAAATACCCTTTTTGGGGTGTCCCTCTATCTAAGTTCCAAGATGAACATTATCGGACAAATACTACTCCCATCTCCTATACCCACTCCCCTTTTTTAGAGTGTCCGTCTGTCTCTCCCAGCGTTTATAGACTTAACTTATGAGCTATTGAGGAGAAATTTGATATACAAGCTACTAATCGTTAAGCGGGTGTTAAGTTTAAAGATGAACATAATCGGACAAAAACTACACCGCAGTTTCATAAAAACTCCCCCTCTTTAACTCCCCATTTTAACAGATCAAAGTTTAATAAAATATGGTGGTAGTGCTGATGAGGGATATCTTCTTACCTTACTAGTTTATATTAAAAAAAAACTTTCTAAAATTTTGTGCTTTCAAGTTTCCTGATAATGTTCTTCGTACGAATAAAAGAACGAAATATTGAAATCTAATATATAAAATTCTCGTGTCACGGGTTGCGTGATTGAACTCCTCCGAAACGGCTCGACCGATCCTCATGAAATTTTGTGAGCATATCGAGTAGGTCTGAGAATCGGCCAACATCTATTTTTCATCCACCTAAATGTTAAGGGTGGTCTACCACGTATGTAAACCCATCACTTAAGAACGGCTGGAGCAATTTCGATTCCATATTTTAAGGAGATGGTTTGTAAATAAAAAAATCTACTCCAGGTGGCGCTAACGTGGATTTATAACGAAAATTGTAATGCATGTACCAATTCCACTGAAATTAAGAATGGATATTTGTTTGATCATGAGAAAATATTTTATGTACAAATGGACCCGGTAGGTGGCGCTGGGGTGGGTTTATAATCAAAATTTGAACGAATGATACATTGTTGTGAATTTATTGAATGTTTTTATTAAATAGTTTCGATAATAAAGTTTTGATTATAATATATTTTAATATACAAGTATGCACGGGCACAACTCCGAGCGACTCCACTGCTCCATGACTCTAAATAGCAATAAAATTCAATGTAAAAATAGTAGTTAACACTACAGATATGTAGATGCAGACCAAACTTATGCATTCGATAAGTGGGCAGAAGGGCGTGGCATATGTCGTTTTAGCCTAAGAGCTATAAAATTTGAGACAACAAAAGTACTTTGCACTGAAGATGTAAATATACAAACGATATGTTTATTTTCGATCAGTAGGAGAGGTGGCGCGCCGCAAATGTATTTAAGTCATGAAGAAATAGATTTGGTAGTATTTAGCACTACTGGATCTGAGGTCAAAGAGCGCATAGCAATATTTTTGTTTTGTTTTCCCTATCTTTTTTAATAATTATATTTATTCCGGTATTTGTCACTAAGCTTATCCTAAACGGCTTGTCCGAAGTTAATACAATTGTTTGTGATTATAAAAAATGGATCTGATTAGATCTGAACAACTTTGTGTTGTCTGTTGCCAAATATAAGAACGTGTAGTGATAACAGAATATAACCTGCACTTGGATATATAAAACATTTTAAATTACATTTTTGACTACGGGCTTTCCTATTATCTACTTAGTGTAATCCTAAAAAAACATTTAACGTTTGAGCTTCAGATAAAATATGGTAAGTGTATATGAGACTTCAAGCTCTTAGACCACTTTCCCTTAGGACATATATTATTTGTGTTCATAGCGCTCGGTACAACTTTTACTTTAAGATATAACTTTGCAGGCAAGACGAAGTTTGTCGGGCCAGTTAGTTATAAAATATAAATAAAAATTCTTAAAATTTTAGGTTTTGATTTTAAATAAATTTGTTAGGCTTATTTACACTGCTGCAAATGACGCTCAGGAATTACGTCACTCTTACATTGCTCTTCCCATATACAATGTTATTACAAAATTACCGCGGCTTTGTAAATGGGAGAAGTATTTCCAAAATATGAGCCAACCACGCCAACCCTCTCATGCGATTGACCTGGGTTTGAGTTCTAATTCAGTCACCTAAATGTTTGTGATCGGATTTTTATTTTTGCTGTCGTCAGTCTATTAACAGCTTCTCAAGATTCTGACGTTCGGATTCGTCAATAAACTATAGAATAGTTATAAGTAGACGCATGTTAAGTCACCCAAGCGGAAGAAACTCTCCTATATCTCATTCATGCGATGCAAAGTGAAAATAAAAAAAAATATTTTATATACTTTGTATTTCAACAAATTTATCCGTAAGAAATATGAGTTTTATAAATTTTGTTATCCCCTAAAGTTACTTTTTTTTATTTCAATTGTTTCATCACTAAAAACAACTTGTTTTCGACATGTACTCGGTGTGAAAGATTTATTACACATTATTTCATCTACATTTATCTTTATGATTGATTAATTTGAAATTTATTTCAAAATATATATTCTGTTCTAATTTAAATATTATAATTATTTGATGACATGCGCACATCGTTAACTTGTCTCTTAATATCTTCGTTTCAGATGTCGCCGAAAGAGCATTCGAGTATTTGTATTTTTTGTTCGTATGACATTAAAAAATTTTAATTATATTACAGCAGTTTTTGCTAAGCTGTTAGCTGTACTAACTGTGTTAGCTCAGAAGAAATGTTTATGGGTTTAAATATTTAGGTTTTTATGTTCTCATACTGGTAGTGTACAAAAACAAAGATATGGGTATGCCGTCGAACTTATCGCTTCCGAATTTGCTTAGTTTTATTTTAATTTTTACCACCTTTTACTTTTTTTCTTCATTACTGCATCTTAATGCAATTAAAACTTAATTTCCCTTTACACCCCATGAGTGAGGTATGGGATAGCTTCTCGCGTTGTTGTGAATTAACACGCTTTCTATTTTTAGATTCACAACTAACGGCACCTACTTGTAAATCGACGAATGCGAACGTCACTATTTGAGAAGCTCTTACAAGACACGCCGATTGATTCGACACTTAATACTTCGAAGTTGCTGTCAACAACATTCAAGGGGAGCCGACAATGAAAGAACATTTTTTTTTAAGGTGACTGGAGCCAGTTTTGAACTCCACTATGCCGGTCCAGGGAAATATATTTCCTAAACGCGTAAAAATTCATTTTTATCAACTAAATGTAAATGAATATAAGATGAAGATTCATAATAAACCCTTTTGAATTTATATATTAATTTTGTTTTTGTTAATTTTTAATAAAATTTAATTGTATTTTAATGTTTTTGTAAAGAATGGGTGACAAACTGAAAGTGAATTTTAAGTACAATAAAATAATTTTTTGGCTGAAGTGCAGAATATGGGGCGGGAAACCGATTAAAAAAAAATATGCCATTGTATTCGTCTTGGTCCCCAAACATCGGAATGGTAGGTCAAAAGCCCATAGGGCCCGGGGGGGTCAAGAATGGGGCCCCTTTCGGTTCTATGATGACCCCCCAATGTGCGGGTACTCAAATGTAAAATATTTTCGAGACGAACCCAACGATGCTATTTTTAAGTTCCTACGGGACCGAGTTAGAGCCATTTAAATTTACGGGATATACCCAAAAAAATGTGAAAAAATCATGGAAAAAGTTAGAAAAATTATTTCCTTAAATTGAAAAATTCTAAAAAAAAATAGAAAATCTAAAAACCGCGCGATTTAAAAAATAAAAATAAATTTTTCTAAAAAAATAACATCGTTGGATTCGTCTCGAAAGTATCTTTCATTTGAGTACCCACACATAGGGGGTTATCATAGAACCCAAGCGGCCACTTTTTTGGGCTCCATGGGCCTTAGCGCCAACTTTGACCTTGATTTTCGTGTTTTAGGGCGTATTTGGGGGGGAGTGGCATTTTTATTTGTTTTTTGCGCTCCCGCCCCATATTCTGCACTTTTGCCAATTTTTTTTTTTTGCTATAAAAGAAAAAAAAAAATTTTTTTGGTACAATGCTTTTTATTAAAATTTTTGGTAAAAAAGTACTTTTCGGTACAATAAAATTACTATTTGGTACAACAAAAGTACTTTCTGATACTATAAAAGTACTTTTAACAAAATCAAAGCACTTTTTAGAGCAATTAAAGAAGTATTTGGTAATGGAAAGTACATTTTGGTACAGTAAAATTACTTGTTGATTCAATTAAAGCACTTTTGGATACAATAAGGTACTGGATACAATAAAAGTACTTGGCGGAAAAATAAAAGAACATTTGTTAAAATAACCAGTACAGTAATTTCAGTCAGATAAACTGACTGATAAATACCATCACCCAATATAAGATATTTTTAAAGACTTGAGTAATTTAAATTTTATTATTAATAGATTTTATTTCGACTGTATATCGGTGATTTCCCAACTATTGTATGTGGTGATCATAAATTATGGTTCTATTTGCGTTTGGACACATAGTCTGAACGTTTTCATATGAATATCGACGGCTTCCCAGTCATTGCAAGATGAGACCCCAACCATATTTTATTGATTTCACAATTTTTATATAATTATCACAAAATTAGCCCTTTTTGTGATTGGATACTTAGTTCAGGAGATATCGACAATTGAATGTTTTTTATATGAAGACAGACTGCTACCCACACAAGTAAGGGTGAGAGCAAACAGTCATCTAGCAGCATTTTTCAAACAAATTTTGTATTAGGAAAGTTCAAAAAGCTTCCTCTGAAATGTTCCCAAGAATATCGCATCAGTATAAACAACCTTTATGCCGACTTGCCTAGAACTAACCTTACAATATTCTGTTGAAATACTCCTTTTGAAAAACCGGTTAACCGACATAAAAAACCGGTTAAACCGGGTATTCGAAATTAGCATTTTTGAAGAAACCGGTTAGCCGGTTTTCGGTTCCGGTTTTGAACACCCTAGGTAAGGCTATTCTGCCCATTTACAATTCCATTACTTCGTTTTCGAAAATATTAATACTGGTAAATTTTTATACGGATTAGTTAAGGTTTACTCAATTTATTGTGCCCACCAGCCATCCAGCGAGCCAGCTAGACGGGCGGACGGACATAGCTCAATCGTCTTAAAATGTCATGAAACGAATTTGGTCTTAAGATACCTGGGATCTTACTCGTCTCCTTTAAGGCGTTACCCTTTTTTCCTATCAAATGACCTGACCTTTGATCTATATTGCGGTCGGCTATTTCAAAATTTCCGCAAAAAATCGTCCACACAGTCAAAAATTATTACATTTTGTGGAATGAGTTTTTTAGAAAGTTGTTTATTATCATCTCCTATTAATCCGATTGTACAGTGGAAGCTCGGTATAACCAACGATATGTTGTCAGGCCCATTCGTTACAACGAAAAATTCGTTACATCGAAACAATTTTTTAATCAAGTTTTTGACATAAAAACGTAAGCATTTGCTTCAGATAGCTTTGAAATTTTCGAAATTTGCTTACTTATAATTATAAACGAAGGGATTTGTCGCCGATTTACTATTTACATAACCTTTAATTTCTCTTAATATTAATAACACATTAGCAGGTCAACCGGAAATATGCTACAGTATGTTTTTTTAACAAGGAGATATTAACAAATGGGTAATGTATTTACATGTTTCATGATCCTACAAGTGTTTTAAGTCTTATTTGTTAGAGCATATTTTGGCATATTTTAACCATAAAGTCATATTTCGGAAAATGTTGGTTTTAGAAGCATATTTTTGAAAAAAACCTCCTTTTTAAAGCATATTTAATATTTTGTATGGCATATTTTTTAAAAAATATCCCTTTTTAAGCATATTTTAGGTTTTTCACATTAAGTTTTTGTTTGTTAAAGCAAAGAAGTCTTTGTCTACTTATGACTGTATTTTTGTAACCCTGTTAGTGTATTGACAAATACTATTTTACACAACTGTGAAATGTTAAACGTTTATAAATCCTGTTTATCACGCGCGATCTTATTCAATAAATAAACTGAACATAAAAAAGAAGTGTTTTTCAACCACCACCGATTTCGAACTTGGACATAATGCCTAAAGCTAAAAGACAGGAGCAGCAAAACTAAAGGCGCTTGTAGAAAAGTTTTTTGACTTGCGAGCTAATGGAGGATTCCTCTATTGTAAAATCTGCAGCAAAGTTATTGCAGAAGATAGCAGATTTCAAGTGAAGCAACATGTGGAAAGCGGCAAACATATTCAACGTCATAGAAGAGGAAATAATCAGATCAGAAACTATTATTTTTGCCAAAATGTAGGTAGACTCTCTAAAGAACATGATTTTCAGGAAAAACTGTGCCGAGATTTTATGTCTGCTGACATTCCACTTTACAAAAAAGCCTTTTAAAAGCTCCATGTAGAGTGGAACTTTTTAAACAAATGTTTCCAGACCTTCCATTATCTCCAGAACCTATAACAACACGATGGGGAACATGGCTTGAAGCAGTTAACTACTATGCCAACATTTATGAAGACATTTTAAAAGTCCTAAGTGCATTAAACGATAAGGGTGCACAATCCATTAAAACTGCAAAGGACGTCTTGACAGACCCCCAAACTAGATCTGACTTGATTTATATTGCTTCAAATTAAAAATTTGCAAACTTCAGGTCTTACGCTTTTTGAACAAGTTCAGGTGATTGAAGACACTTTTAAATTGATTGATAACACTATGACACAATTTGAGGGTCATTGTTTCGGGGGTGAACGAAACCAGTTTCAAACGATAGCATTTGACCTGAGTAACAAAACCCTAAACTCCATTTTGCTCCACTACGTCACAAATTTTTTTTTACCGTGATTTGAAGTTTGAATTTTTTGGTCAAAAGTCGATTCAAAGAATATGAAAAATCATCTATAAAAGTACAGTTGGGGTTTTTCTTGTCTTCGGAGACCTATACTAAAACATTCAGGGGAAAATTTCCTCGGAACATTTTAACCCTCTAGCTCCCACCCGTATGGAACATTTTTGGCCCAATTTTAAAAAACTATTTAGAAACCAACTTTGGAGGTAGGTCAAGGCTTAGAATCTTCGATAGAAATATTCTCCTGAAAATTTCACTAAGAGTCACAGAAGACAAATTACCTCAAAGGTTATAAAATGAAATCAAATGTTAAGAAGCTTTTTGAGTACATCACAATTTTTGTTGTAAAAACATGTGTGACGTAGTCGAGCAAAATGGAGGTAAGGGTTTTGTTACTGAGGTCAATTGCTACCGTTTGATATTAGTTTGGTTCACTCCCGAAAAAGTGTGTTCCACTGTTTGGTCAAAAACAGATTTTTTAAGATTTTCCATTAACATTTTATTTTGATTTTATTTTGGAACCTTTGACTCATAGAAGCTATTTGTCTTCGGTGACTCTTTCGGTGAATATTTCTATCGAAGATTCTAAGCCTTGACCTCCTTCCAAAGTTGACTTTTAAACAGTGTTTCAAAATTGGTCCAAAAATGTCCCATAAGGGTGGAAGCTAGAGGGTTAAAATGTTCCGAGAAAATATTCCTCTGATTGTTTTAATAAAGGTCTCTGAAGACAGAAAATACCCTAAAAGTTTTTATATTCTCTGAATTTGAAATAATATTGTTTTGTTTAAAAAGTTATTTATTTTTTTATAAGCTGTTTTTTTACTTTAAATAAAAATATTTATAATTCATATGAAAAAACTTTAACACATTTAATTTTGTAGAGCATGTTTTTGTTGATTTTAAGGTCATATTTTATGATTGTAAGGACATATTTATGCAATTTTTAGGTCATATTTTATGCGCATAAAACACGATTTTTAGGGCATATTTCCGGTTGCCCTGTACATTAGGAATAATTCAAGATAACATCACTTAAAGTAATCAATGTTGACATTTTTACTGGTACAATTTGAAGAATTTTTCCAAATCAGATTTTTAGGGTCTCAAATAAATGTGAAACTTCAATGTTCTTCTTCGTGTTTTACACTGACTTAAACAATTGATGTTGGCTTAACTACTTCTATGTTTGTTTTGCCACCGTCAAACACATCACATCCCTATTACACTAGATTTTTTCTTTTATAGAAAAGATATTCTTAAATTTTTAAATAAATAAGAGAAAAACCTAGCGGTGTTGAAAATTGTTCTTTTATTCCCTCCTGCAATTTCTGTCTCGTTATTGACTATGCTCCCAATTTCGTTGTGCTGGGTATTCATTATACTGAACTTCCACTGTACTTTAGGAGTGACTCTTTGAGAATGGCTTCTCTTAATTTAAGCTTGGTTACTTCGACAAACTAACATTAACCTTGATAAACTCTATCCTTTCCTTTCACTCTTACAATAATAAGGTCTGCTTAGGCTCTTTGTTATCTGCTGTTATAGGTTTACCATGCTCTTCATACTCTCATAAGAAGTTTTTGTTGTTATTTTACTAGCAAAACAACTTTGTTGAGGCATAACCAGTATGATTATCATACATGTTCCTCCTTATTCATGTAATTACTTATGTCAAGCTTATCTTCTCTCAGTTGGTGATTGATATTAATCGGTAAAACATCTAGCCATTATAATGGAATTACGCTTGGAATTAATTTTAATGTTTACGTTGTATTGCTTAACATCAATAAAATTCAGTGAAAGTGCTAAAATTTTGGCGGTTTTTCCATTTCCTGGTCCATCACAATATCATCTAGTGAAACCATATTTAACCACTTTGGCCACTCGGGGTCATGAACTGACGGTAATCAATGCTTATCCATCGGAAGAGAATGAAGCGAATTATAGAGATGTCCCGGTGACAGAGATACATAGAATACAAGAAGGTAATAAAGGTTTAAAGTCGTGGCTGTAGGAAATATAGCTGGGCAAAGCAAAAGTTGGCATGAAACCTCAGTGTTCTCGCGTAGCCATAAGTTGATTTATCTTGAACGTGTCA
This sequence comes from Muscina levida, assembly GCA_964034835.1. Taxonomy (NCBI): domain Eukaryota; kingdom Metazoa; phylum Arthropoda; class Insecta; order Diptera; family Muscidae; genus Muscina; species Muscina levida. The sequence goes on from OZ035884.1 coordinate 84,083,044, forward strand.
GAGATTTTGGAAGCTGATGTTAATGAAGCTACTTTAAAAAATGTTGTTATAATTAACAAAATACTTTACATTAAAATTAATACCATACCTAAAAAAAATATTTTCCTATAACTACAATCTCAATTTCTCTCTTCCAGGCTACATCCAAGAGTCCACACAGGAGCACAGCTTATGGCATGAACTGAATTTATTATCCGATCTATTCGCAAATGTTAGCCAGACGGTTTTGGAGAATAGCCACGTACAAAAAGTCCTCAAAACAGAAACATTTGATTTGCTCATCATAGAAGCTGTATATCTTGATGCCCTCTACGCTTTAGGCAAACATTTTGGGGTTCCCATCATAGGAGTATCTGGATTTGGCAGCGACTTCGTCATTAACGAAATGATGGGGAATCCAACAAACTTAGCCTATATACCCTCAATGCTCTTAGGCTTTACACAGAATATGTCCTACATGCAGCGTTTTCAGAATTTGATAATTCAACTTCTGACTCTGTTACACACTCACTGGGTGCATTTGCCTAGGCATCAGGCTTTATTGCAACAATTCATGCCTCACATCACCGAGGATGTGAGCAAATTGCGTCAAAATATTTCTTTGTATCTGCTGAATTATCATTTCACTTTAGGGTTTCCCAAACCCAATATGCCGAATATGATCGATGTGGGTGGCTTTCATATACCAAAAACCACTAAAACCCTACCGCCAGCGATAAGACGTATCATTGATGAGTCGCCGCAGGATATCATATACTTTTCTATGGGTTCTAATGTCAAGAGCAGTGATTTCCGTTTTCATACGCTAAAAATATTTAATGAGGTCTTTTCCCAATTACCCTATACGATTTTATGGAAATTCGAAAACGCCGAATTGCCGGGTAAACCCTCTAATGTCCACATTAGTCCCTGGTATCCTCAAGTTGACATATTCGCTGAACCAAAAGTAAAGCTGTTTATATCTCATGGTGGCCTTTTGTCCTCTTTTGAGGCGATTTATCATGGCATACCTATTTTGGGTATTCCTATATTATTTGATCAACACTTGAATGTGAAAAATGGTCAAAAGCGCGGATATGCCTTAAAGTTGAACATTAACACTTTGACTAAATCTCAATTTAAGGAGGCCATTCTGGAAATGATGAGAAATCCCTCATATGCCGAGAAGGCCAAGGAGTTGTCGCGCAGATATCGTGATAAGCCCAATGATCCCTTGGATTTGGCTATATTCTGGACGGAGTATGTATTGAGACATCGTGGAGCGGATTTTATGCGTAGTCCAGCTCAAAAAATGGGTTTCTTACAGAGGCACAGTTTGGATACCGTAGGAGTTTTAGTGGTGGCTACACTGATGGTGTTGGTTCGCGTAAAGTGGATATTGTTAAAATTGTGTAAATTAATTTTAAGCCCTAGATCAAAGAAAGAAAAAATTAAATTGAGCTAAATTAATCATCATTCAATATTAAGAGTAATCTTTTAAAAAGTATTTTTTACAGTCTGAAATTTTAATTGGGAACAATATTTGAACGATGAAATTTTAAATGACATCAGATACAATCATGTATTACTGTAAATAAATTAAACGGGCGATTCATTTAGAAGTAGTATTTTAAATAAAATACTAAAAATAGAGATGGATGTCAGAATCTATATATGAATCTATATATGGTCCAAATTTTAGATTTTATGGAGAGGTTTTTTTTTGAAAAAAAAATTTTAAGTAAAATTATAATTATACCATCACCCTTAGGGATGAGGGTATATATCATTTGATACGAAAAAAAGTGTAACGCATTAAAGGAGACGAGTTAGACCCCAAGTATCTTAAGACCAAATTCGTTTCAGGATTTTTTAAGACGATTGAGCTATGTCCGTCCGTCTGTCTGGCTGGCTGGCAGGTTGGCTGGCTGGATGGCTGGTCAGCAGGATAACTTGAGTAAACTTTAACGGATCAGTATGAAAATTTACCAGTATTAATATTTTTCAAAACGTACTTATGGGATTGAAAATGGGCAGAATAGTCCCACCCCTTCTGGTACCACCCATAAAAAATTACCTATTTTTGGATAATTTATATTTCTTTCATAACTTCCCAACAGACGATCGTAGGATATTTAAATTTGGTCAGTTTATTTATCTTGCAAAAGTAGACAAACACTACGAAAACCGAAACCTTTGCCATTCCCCTTCTGGTAGCTCTTTTTTGTAACTAAACTGAATTCACTCAAATTTTGCATATGATGTTTGCATATGAAAACTGGACTCAGCAATGAATATGAACTATATCGGTTCACGCCTTCTGGTACCTCCCATACAAAATTACCTATTTTTGCAAATTTAATATATCTCCCATAACTTCCAAACGGACACTTGAAGGATAATGACAAATGGCCGGTTAATTTATCTTGCGATAGGAAGCAAACCCTCAGAAAACCTTACTATTTGACACACCTCTTCTGGTACCTCCCATACAAATTCCCGAATTCACCCTCATAGTCCTACATACATATCTTTTTTTGTAAGTACACTGAATTCAGTCAACTTTGGCGTAACTTGTACAGTTATGAAAATTTGAATCAGGAATGAAGTTGGGTTATATCGGATCACCCTTTCTGGTACCTTCCATACAAAATTACCTATTTTTGAAAAATTAACATTTAGCCCATAATTTCCAAACGGACACATGGGGGGTAATGAAAATTGCTCAATTAATTTTTCTTGTGAAAGGAAAAAACATAACTTACAAAACATAACTATTTGACGCACCCCTTCTGGTACCTCCCATACAAAATACCGAACATACCCCCATAGCTTTAAATACATATTTTTTTGTAAGTACAGTGAATACAATCGAATTTTGCGTAAGTTGTACAGTTATGATAATTTGAATCAGGAATGAATATGGATTATACCGGATCACCCTCTGGTACCTCCCATACAAAATGACCTTGTTTGGAAAATTAATATTTCTCCCATAATTTCTAAACTGGCACTTGGAGGATAATCAAATTTGGTAATTAATTATCTTGTAATAGGAATTATTATTGGGTGATGGTATTTATCAGTCAGTTTACCTGACTGAAATTTCTGTACTGGTTTCAAATCAGTTTTTTGTAGGGTCTCAAATGATTGTGAAACTTCAATGTTCTTCTTCTGACTTAAACAATTATTGTTGGCTTAACTACTTCTATGTTTGTTTTGCCACCGTCACACATCACTTCCCTATTACACTAGATTTTTTCTTTTATAGAAAAGATATTCTTAAATTTTTAAATAAATAAGACAAAAACCTAGCGCTGTTGAAAATTGTTCTTTTATTCCCTCCTGCAATTTGTGTCTCGTTATTGACTATGCTCCCAATTTCGTTGTGCTGGGTATTCATTATACTGAGCATCGACTGTACTTTAGGAGTGACTCTTTGAGAATGGCTTCTCTTAATTTAAGCTTGGTTACTTCGACAAACTAACATTAACCTTGATAATCTCTATCCTTTCCTTTCACTCTTACAATAATAAGGTCTGCTTAGGCTCTTTGTTATCTGCTGTTATAGGTTTACCATGCTCTTCATACTCTCATAAGAAGTTTTTGTTTTAATTTTACTAGCAAAACAACTTTGTTGTGGCATAACCAGTATGATTATCATACATGTTCCTCCTTGTTCATGTAATTACTTATGTCAAGCTTATCTTCTCTCAGTTGGTGATTCCATCCAGCCATTGCAATGGAATTACGCTTTGAATTAATTTTAATGTTTACGATGTATTGCTTAACATCAATAAAATTTAGTGAAAGTGCTAAAATTTTGGCGGTTTTTCCATTTCCTGGTCCATCACAATATCATCTAGTAAAACCATATTTAAAGACTTTGGCTACTCGGGGTCATGAGCTGACAGTGATTAATGCTTATCCATCGGAAGAAAATGAAGCGAATTATAGAGATGTCCCGGTGACAGAAATACATAAAATACAAGAAGGTAATAATGAATTAAAGTCGTGGCTGTAGGAAATATAGCTGGGCAAAGCAAAAGTTGGCATGAAGCCTCAGTGTTCTCGCGTAGCTCCATAAGTTGATTTATCTTGAACGTGTCAGAGATTTTGGAAACTGATGTTAATGAAGCAACTTTAAAATATGTTGCTATAATTAACAAAATACTTTACATTAAAATTAATACCATACCTAAAAAATATTTTCCTATAACTACAATCTCAATTTCTCTCTTCCAGGCTACATCCAAGAGTCCACACAGGAGCACAGCTTATGGCATGAACTGAATTTATTATCCGATCTATTTGCAAATGTTAGCCAGACGGTTTTTGAGAATAGCCACGTACAAAAAGTCCTCAAAACAGAAACATTTGATTTGCTCATCATAGAAGCTGTATATCTTGATGCCCTCTACGCTTTAGGCAAACATTTTGGGGTTCCCATCATAGGAGTATCTGGATTTGGCAGCGACTTTGTCATCAACGAAATGATGGGGAATCCAACAAACTTAGCCTATATACCATCAATGCTCTTAGGCTTTACACAGAATATGTCCTACATGCAGCGTTTTCAGAATTTGATAATACAACTTCTAAATCTGCTACACACTCACTGGGTGCATTTGCCTAGGCATCAGGCTTTATTGCAACAATTCATGCCTCACATCACCGAGGATGTGAGCAAATTGCGTCAAAATATTTCTTTGTATCTGCTGAATTATCATTTCACTTTAGGCTTTCCCAAACCCAATATGCCGAATATGATCGATGTGGGTGGCTTTCATATACCCAAAACCACTAAAACCCTACCGCCAGCCATAAGACGTATCATTGATGAGTCGCCGCATGATATCATATACTTTTCTATGGGTTCTAATGTCAAGAGCTGTGATTTCCGTTTTCATATGCTAAAAATATTCAATGAGGTCTTTTCCCAACTACCCTATACGATTTTATGGAAATTCGAAAACGCCGAATTGCCGGGTAAACCCTCTAATGTCCACATTAGTCCCTGGTTTCCTCAAGTTGACATATTCGCTGAACCAAAAGTAAAGCTGTTTATATCTCATGGTGGCCTTTTGTCCTCTTTTGAGGCGATTCATCATGGCATACCTATTTTGGGTATTCCTATATTATTCGACCAACACTTGAATGTGAAAAATGGTCAAAAGCGCGGATATGCCTTAAAGTTGAACATTAACACTTTGACTAAATCTCAATTTAAGGAGGCCATTCTGGAAATCATGAGAAATCCCTCATATGCCGAGAAGGCCAAGGAGTTGTCGCGCAGGTATCGTGATAAGCCCAATGATCCCTTGGATTTGGCTATATTCTGGACGGAGTATGTATTGAGACATCGTGGAGCGGATTTTATGCGTAGTCCAGCTCAAAAAATGGGTTTCCTACAGAGGCACAGTTTGGATACCGTAGGAGTTTTAGTGGTGGCTACTCTGATGGTGTTGGTTCGCGTAAGGTGGTTATTGTTAAAATTGTGTAAATTAATTTTAAGCCCTAGATCGAAGAAAGAAAAAATTAAATTGAGCTAAATTAATCATTATTCAATATTAAGAGTAATCTTTTAAAAAGTATTTTTTACAGTCTGAAATTTTAATTGGGAACAATATTTAAACGATAAAATTTTAAATGACATCAGATACAATCATGTATTACTGTAAATAAATTAAACGGGTGATTCATTTAGAAGATTTTTTTTTTATTTTAAATAAACCACTAAAAATAGAAATGGATGTCAGAATCTATATATGAATCTATATATGGTGCAAATTCTAAATCTTCTGGAGAGGTTTTTTTTGAAAAAAATTTTAAATAAAAAATTAATTTTTAAAAATTTTTTAGACTTTTCTCCACATTATAAATAATAACTCAAAAGGGTTTAGTCTAGTTAGGTTTAGTTACAGGTAATTAATTAATATAAACTTAGAAAAATTTACATTTACATAACCTTTAATCCGTTTATATATCGCGTTACAATCGGCTCAGTAGTTTAGGAATTGTAATAAAAAATGTAAGCAACAAACAAATTTTTTTTAATTGGAAATAGCTATTTGTTTTTTGTTAAAAGAAAATCATGAAAATCAAAAAATGCAAAAAACTGTTCAGATTTATTGCTTTATCGCAAAGCCACGTGTAATATCAACAAAATGAGATATCGATCATAAAAATCGATTGATTCTTTTCGAATTTATTCACAATTAAGTGAATTCGCTCATTTTCATAAAATTTTAGTTTCTAAAGGTTGGGGTAATTTTTTATTTTCCAAATATATGTTATTTTAAACAAGAGGTATATCCCATTTTCGCAAACAAAAATTTGGTTTGCACCTTCATATCTGAATTCCCAAAGACCACGTGTGCACTTTATTTTGACAATAATCTGACATAAAGCATTGGTCTTTATATTCGTACCTGCAGTGCCAAATATTTTATACGCATCGAATATTACTTCTCTGGCCCTAAAAAATTCCCTTCTAGAGGCTTTTTTTGTCTATTCTTGAAATATGTTTATCTACCGGGTCAATTTATAAAAAAATTGTTCTCATGAAATTTGTCCATTTGGTCAATTTTGCAGTATAAATGCACCCCAGCGCCAACTACCGGGTCCATTTGTTCATTAAATTTGTTCTTATGATCAAACAAATATATGGACATTCTGAATTTCAGTCAAATTGATCCATCCATTCAAATTTTAAATATAAATCCATCCCGGGTCCTTATGTACCTACAATTTTTTATCACGATTAAACGAATATACATTCTAAATTGGTCCATACGTTCTATGCAAAGATGTTTAACATTCTGGGTTTGAGTAAAATCGGTCCATCAATATAAATTTTCGCTATTAGTCTACTCCAGTGCCACATACCGAGTCCATATATATAATCAAACAAACATACATTCTGAATTTCAGTGAAATTGGTCCATCCATTAAAATTTTCGATATAAATCCACTTCAGCGCCACCTATCGGTATAAAAATACAATGGTACCCATTCTACAAACAACGTGATACAGCAATTTTATATGTTAGAAGAACATATATTTATGTATTAAGAGAACGTAGTAAAATTAAATACAATAAATTAAAATCTTTCACGAAAAAAACATAATTTTGTGCAAAAAAGCTAGGATTGTATAATTATAATTTTCTTTAATGTTATAAAGTAATGTGATTTAAAATGGATAACTTTTGATATAAACCTAAACATTGATTTCAAAATGATATAAAATTAGGCAGAAAAATATATTGTGCGAAAAAATTAAAATTCCTATGCAACAATAAATGAAATGGGTCGATATCGTGATATGACTACATTCTGTGGCACGACGCATTTAGTATTAAAAATATTCAAAAATTTAAAATTTGAGAACAGGAATAAATAAAACAAAATTTCCTTTATCGAGGCGCGGAAATCAAAATAAATTATTCTACATATTTTTATGAAAAAATTTGGTCGCACGGTGCAAATCGTCATTACCATGGTCATTACCATCGTTTTGTGTTCAGAAATCACAGATTTTCATTAATATTTCAAAATATATATTATAAATGAAGTACATCAAGTTATTCAAGAAGAATGAACCAAGTCAATTTAAATTTCATAAATATAATATTATTTAAATATTTATGATTTTGAGACATTGACATGATCGTAAAATCCTTATAATCCTTAAATATACATGGTCCATTACGTATTTATACATAAAATGGTCTTATTAAACAGTATCAACCGAAAAATAATTATTAAAAGCCATTTGCGGACTTGGCCGTTTTCAACTCTCGATTGTAGTCATCAATTCGCGACATTGAGCCAAATATGAAACAATTTCTTAAGTGAATACTTTCGAATAATTTTGTAGAATGTTAAGTACAAATTTATTTATTGTCGGACTACATTTTTTAATATTCCAAATTCAATTAAGTAGGTTTAAAACTCAGTGGTACCTTTACTGTATTTCAACAAAAGCTTACGTTGTTACAAAAGCTTTATTATCGAAACTCACCACATCAGGTATATCAGGGATGGTGGGATGGTACTTTTATCAGAAACTTTATAGGGCTTTTATATATATTAAGAACTATATAGCTTAATCCATAATAATAATATTAATTAAGTTAAAGGTAAAGTTGCTATCAAATATTTACATTGGATTAATTGTGTAGTCGTGTCAGTAAATTTCAGAATTAATAACTTCATATGTTGTATCGGGTGTTCTTTTAGCTGCATGAGAACTATCGATATCGATAACTATGGTTTGACAGCTTAAAATGTCAAACGGTATTGTCATTTCGGTGGCTTGTTTAATGTCCGTGGATATTATGTCACATTTGAAAGTGACATAATGTCCATAAAAGTGCGTAGAAAGATGGAGAGTCCCAAATTTAACTATGAACTCTTGCCGGAATTCCGTTAAAATATCAAACTTCTCGTTCTGCAAAGGATACGCAATAGCAGGATGTCATGAATCTGCTTGAAGACACATAATTTTTTCCTCAATATGAAATGCTTAGACATTGAGAAACCATTCAATAAGAAAACACTATTAAAAAAAACGGAAAAATTCTAATGACACTTTCCATACAAATAATTTAAATACCCACATATGGAGATCGAAAGAGTCCCTTTGGGTCCCGACGCCAACTATGACCTTGGTTTCCAGCTTTCTGGAACAGAACAAAAAAAAAAAATATACCGTCACCCATAGGGATGATGGTGTATATCATTTGATACGAGAAAAGTGTAACGCATTAAAGGAGACGGGTTAGACCCCAAGTATCTTAAGACCAAATTCGTTTCTGGACTTTTTAAGATGCCCCGTCTGGGCAAAAGTGCAGAATATGGGGCGGGAGCCAAAAAAAAAATGCCACCCCACCCCAAATACGCCTCAAAACACGAAAAACGAGGTCAAAGTTGGCGCTGATGCCCGGGGGGCCCGTGGGGGGCGAGACGAATCCAACGATGTTATTTTTAAGTTCCTACGGGTCTCCTGGACCGAGTTAGATCCATTTAAATTTCCGGGATATACCAAAAAAAAATTGAAAAAATTTGAAAAAATCATGGAAAAAGTTAGAAAAATTTAAGGAAATAAATTGAAAAATTCTAAAAAATAGAAAATCTAAAAACCGCGCGATTTTTAAAAAAAAATAATTTTTTCTGAAAAACCCCTAAAAAAATGTAAAAAAATGTGGAAAAATCATGGAAAATTAGAATAATTAAGGAAATGAATTGAAAAATTCCATAAAAAAATGAAATGTCATCAAAAATGTGTGAAAATTTAAATTTTATTTGAATTTTTTAAGGTTTTTTTAAAGGAAAATTTCAAGAAATATTTAAAATAATTCAAGAAATAGTCTAAAGAGAAATATTTGAAAGAAGAAAATTGATTAAAAAAAGGATAAAAGTGGAAAAAATTATGAAAAATTTGAAAAATATTTAAAAAAAGCTATGTATTGTAATTATATATATATTTTTTTGATATATCCCTTTAAAATATTATTAGTTTTTTAAATTAAAGTTGTAACGGTTGACATGGTTGCAGTAGAGTCGTAGGCAAAAAATTTTCTTTTTGGTGTATTCCGGGAAAAATAATAATTTTTTTGCAGGCACAAATTATTTTTTAAAAAAATCGCGCGATATCATCGTTGGATTCGTCTCAAAAATATCTTTCATTTCAGTACCCGCACCTGGGGGGTCATCATAGAACCGAAAGGGGCTCTTTTTTTGACCCCCGGGCCCCTATGGGCCCGAGCGCCAACTTTGACCTACCATTCCGATGTTTGGGGAACAAGACGAAGACAATGGCATATTTTTTTTTTAATCGGGCTCCCGCTCCATATTTTGCACTTCAGCCGTCCGTCTGTCTGGTTGTATGGTTGGTGCGCACGGTAACTAGAGTAAACTTTAAATGCTCCATATGAAAATTTACTAGTATAAATTTGACTCTGAAATTAGAATGGACGACATCGATTATTTCCCTTATGGTATCTCTCATACAAAATGAACTATTTTTGGAAAATTCCTATTTCTTCAATAACTTCCAAAATGGCAAATAGAGGATATTTGAATTTGATCAGTTCAATTATTTTCGAATATTAGACAAATTCTTAGGAAATCGAAGCTTTTGCCCCAACCCAATAAAAATGACCGAATTCACGCTTATAGTTATACCCTCACTATACGTGTAGGGGGGTATATATCATATGATACGATCCAAAAGTGTAACACATAGAAGGACCCTAGGTTTCTTAGAAGGTTTCTTAAGTCGTTTGAGCCATGTCCGTCTGTCTGTCCGACTGTCTGCTGTCCGGCTGGTACGCACGATAACTGACGCAACCAAATATTTTGAAACCTTGCACGAGTTAATATTTCCCCAAAAAACTTACTGTATTGCAAATGGGCTAGCCAAATTCTGTATTTTATAAAGTTATGATAGGATAAAGATTTGGAGAAGAAAACTGGAGGTCTAGACACGCCCCTTCTGGTACCTTCCTTTCAAATGTACCGCTCGTATATAGTAAAGCTAAAGCAGGATAAAGTTTTGGAAAAAAAACTTGGAAGTCTAGCCACGCCGCTTCTGGTACCTCCCATACAAATACGTATTTTCTATTAGTTAAGAAAGTTTTTTATTTATTTTATGCTGAATATCCTCGCAGTGTCCTAAAGTGTTCCAGAACAGTCAGCGAATATTTTTCTGGGTATATGATTTGTGATTCCTATGGTTATTAATATCATGATTTCAAATATGTTTTCAGATATTTTTCATCCGGCACAGTTTTTTGGTTATTTGGATTTAAATTTTTTCAGCTTTCTTTAAAATGCATTAAAATACATTTTGCATAAATGTTATGAAAGCTTATTTCGAACCAACAGAATCTTTTCTAAATATGGTAACCGATACTAGTAGAGCTTAAAACATACAAAAATAAGAAGAACAAATATGTATTTTCTATTAGTTAACTAAGCTTTTTAGTTTTGCAGTCTCCTAAAATGTTTCAGGAGCAGTCAGCGAATATAGTAGGCATACATTTTCCTTCGTAGCGCTTTTCTTCGTTAGAATGACTTTGTGGAACCTTTCACCATATTCAACGGACACGTCGCTGCAGCATTTATAAAAGAAATCCAAATAAGAGGGCAAAAATTCACTTTCATAGACATGTTGCATCCCAATTTTACGTAGACTATTAAAAAGAGAATAAGATAATTATAAAATAGAATAGGGCGATAATTGCAGACGAAAAGGCATGTTGCTGATGTTGCCTCCTGTTTCTACTAAATTTTTCAAACAATCGCCTCCATACAAATTTTTAATGGAAAACAAAACTTATTTTCAAATAACTAAAAAACTATGCCTGATAGCAAAATTCTGATTACGTATTTGAATTTCCCACGTCAAAAACTCTTAGAGACACATAATGAAACACAAGAAAAAAACCCTTGTCGAACAGTAAAATTAATATTTTCCATATATATATATTAGAAATTTGTTAGTCAAATTATCTTGTAACTAAAAATTGTGCAGAAGGTAAAGGTTTATTGAAGGTTGATTTTCGAGTTAAAAACGAAAAAGTTGTGCCTTTACTGGAATCTCCTATACGCCGCACAGTGGCATTTCTGTGGAAAAAATAGTGTTTTTCAAGTTTGCAATTTCAAAATTTTAATGATGTGGTTTTGTAAAGAAATATTTGGATAAGAATAATTCAAAAAAATTTTTTATGAAAAGTGAAATTTTGTAGTTTAAAAAACTAACAGAAGTCAACGGAAATTTATTCAATGAAATTAGATTAAAATTATTGTCCAAATAAAGAACTTTTTTTTGTGTGTAAGTTTATAGCTATGGCATTTGTTTTATTTTTTAATGATAATATAGCACTTACTTTATTATAAAAAGAAAAAATTATTGAAATTGGAAAAGTAAACTAATTATTATAATTTTTCAAAAATTATACTAAAAAATATCAACTTTTCACTTTTTGATGGAAAAAACTTTATGTGCTTTGCCTTGCTTAGCCCTCTAACTATAAAAAAAAATGAAAGGTCCGAGTCTGTACTTTCAATTAAGAAAAAAAAATTTACCGCCAAATACCGCCCCTTTTAGTAACATCGATTTTAATTTCAAAAGTCACTTCCAATATTTCATACAAATGCTAAATAAGACAAAAAATTGGGTATACTTTCAGGAATTAATGCTTGAAACGATTTATAAGTGGAACATTATTTTTGTTTGCGAATATGTAGGCGTAACGAAATTGAATGTTATTTCAATCAAAATAAAAACATATAGTTTTAACGGCTTAAAACTTATTAAATTTAATTTATACACTTATATAGTTCATATTAATATGAGTACTTTTTCGTTTTTATACAAAGAATTAAGTGAGGAGCTTATTAACAGTGCTCGCAATGTTGATTCATTGACTGAATATATAAAATCGAGAAAATCAGGTGTAACTGATGAAGATGTTGCATATGTGAAAAGAAATATATCGCAGCGGTTTTTACCTTTATTTAATAAAAGATGGTTTGCCGCAAACCAAAAGTTTGCTCGTTTTTTTGCAAACAATTCAGTTTGGCTTACAAGTGAGTTTTCGGGTAACAAGTGTAATAAACTATGTTATTATCTCCTTGATATTTTTAAGATGCATTTGAAGTAGCATTGCCACGCACCTCCTCATGTGAAAGTAGATCGAAGGGGAGAAAAACAAAAGCTTTTGAGAAATGTAGCGATCGCGCGAAACGGTATAAAGCTGCATCCTTGGTGTCACAGTCCCCACAACAACAACTTTCACTGGCAAGTGAAATGATTGAAAAAGAAAAAAACCCGCAGCCCTATATTGATTCTTCAATTGCATTAGCATTAATAATGGATGCTGATTTAAAAAAGATGCAATACAATAGCATAAGAAACGTTTTGCAATCTGAAGGGTATAATATTCTTCCACCTTATAACAAGCTATCGACTGAAAAAGAAAAATGTTATCCAGAAAACTTTAATGTAACGGAAACAAGCGCTTTAGTCAATCTTCAAAGTTTGCTAGACCACACAACAAACCGAATTTTTGAAACTTTTTCAACAGAAAAATCGGAGTCGCTGTCGCCATGCAACTACACTCTTACAAGTAAGTGGGGCTGCGATGGGTCATCTGGACATGCAGAATACAAACAAAATTTACCCAAAGATGTGAATGATGGCAGTATGTATTTACTCTCTATGGTCCCATTAATGCTGCAATCAGATAACAATATTGAGTATTGGCGGAATTGCAGACCTTCTTCAACTAGATATTGCCGACCAATTTCATTTGAATTTGCAAGGGAAACAAAAGAGAAAGTAATGGAAGTTAACGAAAATATGAAGTCAGATATTGCTGCATTAAATAGTACAAAAGTTGTTGTAATGGGCAAGGAAATTAATGTATTACACAAGCTCCTTTTCACAATGCTGGATGGCAAAACCGCTCAGATAGTGACACATACTACTGCAACAGCAGTATGTTACATTTGTGGAGCGAAACCTACTCAAATGAACAATTTAGAGTTAGTTTCAATGAAAACAATTAAACCTGAGACATGTGAATTGGGAATTTCATCCTTACACGCTAGAATCAAATTTATGGAATGCATTCTCCATATAGCATATAATTTACCATTTCAGAAATGGGCTGCAACCTTCCAAAACAAAGAAATTAAAAGACAAAATAAATTAAAAATACAGGAGGCCTTTAAAGATAAAATGCGGTTGCGCGTTGATTTTGTTCAATAAGGTACAGGAACTTCTAACGACGGGAACACGTCAAGGCTTTTTTTTTCAAACCCACAAATTGTTGCCGATATTACTGGCGTCAGTGAAGAACTTATCGATCGATTCAGGATAATTCTACAAATAATTACATGTGGCGAAAAAATTGATAGTGACAAATTTAAATTATATGCGTCGGACACTGCAAAACTGTTCGTACAAAAATATAGCTGGTTTTATATGCCTGTTACTGTGCACAAAGTACTAATGCATGGTAAGGATATAATGGATGCTGCCGTATTACCAATAGGAATGCTTTCAGAGGAAGCCGAGGAAGCCAGAAACAAAGATTACAGGAAGTACCGATTGATGTTTTCGAGAAAGTGTGATCGAACTTCCACAAATACTGATGTATTTAACAGACTTCTTATAACTTCGGATCCTTACATAAGTAGCATAAGGCGTCATTCGAACAAAATTTCCTTAGAATTAGATCCCATTGTTAAAGATATGGTGCTTGAATAATATTACAAATAAAAACTAACACAATTTTTCGCCTGTTACATATTCAATTAAAACATTGTATATTATATTGGATTTTTTATCAAGCTGAAAGGTATAAATAACCTGATTTGGCGTCTCAATATTGGCAACCCCATATTTTTTAAATAAAAAAGGTTCATAACTGTATTTTACACATTTAACTTGGCATACTTGACTTCAAAAGCGGCATGCATTTGTGCGATATTTTCGGTGTATTTGAAGGCTAATATCTTTCGCGGAGGGTTGTTGGGGATATTCTCTTCTTTTGTATGGAGACAACACAAGTTTAAATTTTAAATAAAGATTAAAATTTTTTAACTTATATGAAATTTTCATATGATTCTCGACAGGGAAAAAAACATCTAAAATCTACAACTTTCAATGGGCGTAAAATCTAAAGTAGGTGTGGCATCCTCAATATGTTTAATTTTTTTCATAAGGAGAACTTAATTAAGATGTGTCCCGAATTTCGAGTCCCTAGATCCAAAAATGCAAATTTTGGCAAGTGCAGTTGTATGGGAGGTGGGTGTGGCAGTAGGCGGTTTTCCAAGATTTGTTCAAAATTTCTTAATTTAGCTCAGAGAATTGTTTCTGTAAAATTTCATTGCTGTACGACCACTCCTTCTATTTTTTCCAAGAAATGTATGGGGCGGTGCCACTGTGCGCCGTTAAGAATAATTTACTTTTATTAATACTTTATATTTACAAGATAAACCTAAGAAACAGGGACTTTGATTCTTATTCGGACGCTTTCGGTACCCCCATAAAAAATTATCATATGCCCAGAATTTAATATTTAACATTTGTGGGCTGTAACCTTTTCTACAACTTCACTATACGTCTTGTCTGGCCATACGATCGAAAGTCGTAAAGGTAATGGTATTTATTAGTCAGTTCACCTGACTGAAATTTCTGTACTGGTTTTTTTTTTATTTATTTGTACTTATGTATATAAAAACCGAATCCTTAACGCCATATATGGTTTCAAAAATTCAATATAATAGATTTAATTCTTACAGAAATAACAATCAAATTCCATTATATTTTTCCTTACTTTACTACTGCGACAATTTTTCGAAGATACTTTCTAAATATTTTCTTATAATAACTTTATTAATAACCTTATTAATTATTAACTTACATTTATTAATGTACATCTGACTGAAATTTATTGCAGCATCCCGCTCCGAAAAAGTACCAAAGTTGTACACTTATCTCATTACTGTCACAAAAAGCTGTAACACACTGAGAGCTTCATTAACCTACGCTCTCTCTCGGCTCTCTCGATTAAACTTTTGCTTTAGCTTTTTTTCCTTCTTCGTTTTGGGCTCCATCCGCACTCCCAAAAATCAAAGCGAAAAACCAACAAACCTAACGTTTAGCATGTTTTTGAGCTATTTTGTTTTGTGTGTGATGAATGGAAAAGAAGAAGAGCAACAACCAACCAACCAACAAATAACGAAAATAGCGACAAACGACAAGTGGCTGAAAACAAATCCCAAAGATACAATATACTTCAGTTTAGAATTGAACGCCAACGAGTAAGGTAACGTGTGTATACAGAGCTGGCGCCCAATGCCAAGCAACCAACGCCGACGAGACGGGTTCACGCATTTTAACGATACAAACACAGAGAGTGGGGGGAATAATAATAATTTAAGATAAATATCGGATTTAACATAAATTATGAAAAAATGGAAAACAACCATGGATAATGTTCACAAAAAAAATTAAGAAATACAAATTTAAGCAAAGTATCGCCAACCAACGAAAGCGAATCTTTTAGCTACGAATGCGAAAACCTAAAGAAAAAAAATAACAAAAACTAACCCATAAACAAAAGGGGGAGTAGTAAGAAGAGAGTGAAGTGCGTAGTGTGTGTTGTAGTGAGCGAGTGAGAAAAAGTTGAAATTGTGTTAACGTCTTGCAGTTGGTTGTTGGCCAGAAAACAACATCATCATCATCATGATAACATTATGAATATGAAAAGAAGAAAAAATAATATATTTTCTTTTGGAAAACAAGAAAAAGCAAATGAATAGAAAATTAAAATATATATTAAATATATTTAAAAAAATATTAAACATAAAAACAAATAAGTGCATAAAAACAACAACAAATTTTTGCCAAATTTTGTGTCATTCAACATGCGAATTTCAATACTGATTGCTGCCTGCGAATAGCTCGACAGTGTCAACAACAGACAACAAAACACACAAAAATAAAATAAAAGCATTGAAAAGAAACAGAAATGCCGCAAAAAAATATTCGCGATACTTAACGAAACGAAACCAAACTAAACCAACAACAGCTGACATACATAAAAATACGACTGTATATTCTATATTGTTGTAGGTACGATAGCTGCAAAAATCGGCAACGGCTGCCATCCATCGTATAGACAAAATCACAACATTTTGTTTATATTGTTGTTGTGTTGTGTATCACACACACACACACGTATCGTCCGTCTACTGTAAAGATACCGCCGCAACGGCCACCATATTGGCGGCCTCCTTTGTCGCTTAGTTACCATTAAATCAAAGATGTCAATAGGGCAATTTGGGGGGAAAATCGCAAATTTTTCGCAATAAGTTAAGAATTTATTTTGTAATATATAAAATTAATTGCATGTGATGAAATTTTAAAATTATCCTTTTGGACAAGAGAATAATTGTATTTCACAGTTCCTATTTTACTTCAGGCAAAAGTAAAAACTGACTTAAATTTTGTTTAAACTATATCTATAAAAAAATAATGTCAAGGAAAGAACTGGCCTTATATATAGTTCAAAAAGCAATCGGAATGAATTGTTGCTCATATAAAATGAAATTGTGTAGAAATCATTCAATAATGGACGAATTTTTTTTAATAATAGAACTAAATGAGATTCTCTGAATATTGAGCGGCAACTTACGAATATATTTGAATTACTTCGTACTTTTAGAATAAGTTGTTGTACTTGTGTTTTTAAAAATTAAAAAATACATTTAGAAATTTACATTTACAATTAGAAATTTAAGAATTAAATAAAGACAAACACGAAGAATAATTTAACAAATTCGAACAAAAATAAAATACTTTTTTTTAAATTTCTAAAATAATTTTTGTAAAGATTAAAATTTTTCTTAAATTTTTAAGAATCTTCTGAAAATAAATAAAAATATAGCTGTATTCGTTAATACGAAAATTTGTACAATTTTTAACTGGATTGCGTTCGTTTACTCCATATGTCCAGTAAATGAGAGCGAGAGTGTAATATTTTGACAGTTCAATGCTTAAAAGTGGGACCGGCCGTGGCATAGTGGTTAGAACTCGCGACTACCATGCGACAGATCACAGGTTCAACTCTTGGCTCCAGTCATCTTAAAAGAAAAAAAAAAAAAAAAAAAAAAAATTTTTCTTTCATTGTCGGCTCCCCTCGAATGTTGTCGACAGCAACTTCGCAGTATTATTAGTTATTATTTAATTAAGTAGTAATGCTTAAAAGTTTGCAAATTTTCGCTGGATAAATTTTAACCAACGAAAATGTGCAGGATAATAGAGCTGTTAGAAATTTAAATTTTGAATTTGCCAACTTCAAAACGGGTTCTATTTCTTTACGTTGTCATTAGGGGTGAAGATTTTTTGATCAAATTCAACCAAGGTACTGGCAATTGTGCGCAAAAAAAAAACAAAAATTAAGACCCAATAAACACTTATCACCTGTTTTCTGGCAAATTTTTACTGGATGTTGTTCCAGTACTTTTTTTTTGGCGATTTTTGCATAAAGAAATCGTTCTTACTTCCCAAACTACAATCTAACAAATTATTACTGGGAAAGTGGAAAGTAAACGAACACTGCTTGTAATATATATTTTCCCGAAATAATTTTATAATAATAAAAATTTAACTTTAAATTAATTAATTAGACGTTATATTTTGAACAAGTCAAAAATATGCCTTTTGATATAATCCTGAAACTGAGTATTACAAAACAGAGCCGGAAGTATTAATTCGAAATTGCAAAATTATGAATTTGAGCAATTACAATTGGATTAGTTCAAAAAATAGCCCAGTGTGCTATCCGGATCCGTTTCAGACTCGTTATGGACCCGTTTCTAGGTACATTTAATCCGAAACGGATTCTGTCGGATGTGTGAAAAACATTCGAAAAGGATTCAAAAAGAATAAAAAAATCGTTCCTTTTTTCGAGAGGAATTTTATACGAAATCAGTTTCGGATCCTTTTTTTAATCCATTTTGTACATTTTACAAGAAATTAAAATTAATTTAAAACAAGTTTTTTCAGCCAAAATTTATCAGAGAAAGTAAATTGGTCTTGCCACCCATATATTCGGAAGAATTTGTTTTTTTTTTTGAATATTTTTTTAAGTGTATTTTATTTTTTGATCAAAAATAAAAAAGTTTTTTTTTAAACAAAATTAATATTTATGTAAATATAATTCTTTTGACTACTTTTGCTTTAACTTTATCTAACCACCTCCCACACATTATGCTCTTTTTACGTACCGAAATTGATCAGTAAAATCCCGATTACACAGATTCCCTTTTTAAGTGTTTTCGAATACGAAACAGGTCCGTATCGGTTCAGTAAAATCCCGATTTCACTGATTCCGTATTTAAGAATTTTTCGGATTCTTAACGGGTCTTCATCGGATCAGGAAAACTTCGATTTCAGTGAGTCCGATTTTAGATTCACAACTAACTAACTTAGATTCACAACTAACGGCACCTACTTGTTTATCGACGAATGCGAACGTCACTGTTTGAGAAGCTCTTACTAGACACGCCGATTGACTCGACACTTAATACTGTGAAGTTGCTGTCAACAACATTCGAGGGGAGCTGACAATGAAAGAATTATTATTGTTTTTTTTTTTTTTAAATGACTGGAGCCAAGTTTGAACCTGCGATCTCCCGCATGGTAGTCCCGTGTTCTAACCACTATGCCACGGCCGGTCCCAAACGGGGAACACATTAAAATCTTGACTTTCTTTCTTACATACTTAAGTGGCCAGTTACAACTTACTAACGTGGTTCATTAGTTAGAGGCCTGAAGTATTAAAGAATTCCACACGCTTCTGTCTCCTATGTGCGTTATCCAGTTAGTCCTACCAGATGGTGGCTCGTCGGCAACCACTTGGTCCTTTCAAGTCCTTCAGGTTCGCCTTCAAACACCTCTCTCGCTGAAGCATTTACATCCATTCTGGCAACATGTCCCAGTTTTCGTAGTCGTTGGATTCTGATTCTTTTAAAAAGAGCTCTAGTCGTGGTAAAGCGCATACAGCTCATGGTCAATCCTTGTTCATCATGACGAAACTCACCGTCGACACAGATAGTCCATATATTTTTCGGAGTACTTTTCTCTCTAATACTCACAAGTTTTTGTATGTCCGTTGTCGTAAGCACCCACGATTTGGCAGCATACAACAAAACGTATAAAATTAACACCTGGTATAGCTGTTTCTTAGTATTCCAGGATAAGGTGGTGTTACTCAAAAGCCGCCGAAGTCCGTAAAAACATATATTGGCGAGCGCTATTCTCCGCTTGATTTCTTGGCTGTCACTATTTTTCTTATTGGCGGAAGATCCGATACCTCAAAACAATAATTGTCAACGTTCACGGTGCGTCCCCATCGTGAGGCCTCTTTGTTCGTCGAAATCATTATTTTTTCTTTTGTCCTCGTCGACCGCCAAACCCATTTTTACTGACTCCTATTCCTGTGATGAGAAAACTGCAGTAACATTCCGCAGATTTCCGTCAATGATGTCTATATCATCGGCATAGGCTTGTGGCATGTGGCTCTTGTGGAATATGGTGCCAAGAATGTTAACACCAGCCTTTCTCATCGCCTTCTCCATAACTATATTAAATAGTGCACATGATAAGCTATCACCCTGCTAGAGACCTCTTTCCGTTTTGAATAGTTCAGAGTGATACTTACCAATCTGAACAGAGGATTTAGCGTTTTCCAAGAAACATCTGCAAAGTCGACTTAGTTTTGCAGGAATACCGTACTCAGACATGGCCTGAAATAACTTATTCCTTATCGGAGAGTCAAAGGCAGCTTTGTAGTCGACATAGAGGTGGTAGGTGTCGATCTGCTTTTCATGAGCTTTTTTTCCAGGATTTGTCGTAATGTGAATATTTGATATCTTGACTTATGGTTCAAACACCGGGTGCGCGGGTTTTCCCTCTCTTATGAGCTGATTATTTGTAAAAATGCTGACAAAAATTTTATGGTTATTCACGATCACAAGTATTTGATTAAGTATTGCAATATTTTTGCTAAATTTGGTATTTTAAGTAAATTTCAAATACAAGACACATACCAAATTGCAAAAAAAAAACAAGATATTTACTATAAATACAACATACATTTGATTAGCCCAATCCTCTTTAAATTCTTGTTTTATGCATTTTTTGACTTCACAAAAAAAGGGCAGTTCGAAATGTAGAAGTAGTTTTTGTCCGATCTTACTTCTCTTATAACTTAAACTACGCTTAGAGAATAGGAGTCTGCATACCAAATTTCAGCCCAATAGCTCTTAAACTCAGACCCCCCAGAATGTTTTGTGTAGGAGTTGGGAGAAGTTTTTGCCAATCTTTCTCATCTATAAAGTTAACCTCTGTTTACAGGATAGAAGCTTGCATATCAAATTTCAGATCGATAGCTATTTAACTACCTCTGTAATCGCAGACCCCCAAAAAAGGCGGAGTTTGTATCCTCCTCCTCCTATTGGAGGATAGGATAGAAGTTTGCATACCAAATTTCAGTTCGATAGCTGTAATCGTTGAGACAGACATATATATTATACATTATCATACATACCACGCTTCCTTATCTGCGTTATCATTTTCATAAATTTTGGCATAGTGGTGTAATCAAAAACGACTTGTTTAGTTTTGATTGTGGAACAAGACTGATCTTTCGACGAATTTGTCCCGATATTTATTTGAAAATAATTCTTAAAGTCTAATACAAGTGGGAGTGGTTATAAGAAACTTAATTTCTAAAATTATCCATAAGCTTACATTGGTTTACTTATTAATATTTTTGGGTTTATTCAATCCCAATTATTCTACTTAAATTTACCCTAGAGTTGCTTTCATTTGATTGGTGGACATTGGGTCATTAGTAGGAATCAATGTTCCCCTTTCATTCTAATTTGATTCCGCCTTTTAACATTTGATCGCATTGACCGTGGTCATGGGTTTGTATGTACATTCTGTTGCATTTACTCTAATGTATTTGCATTGGTTGCAATTCATGTATGTGAGTGTGAGCGTTTGGTTTTATCGATATATCTCGCTGTGCTATTTTTCATGCGAGCCTCATACGCGTTTAATTTTAAATATGTTTTCGTTTTTGTTCTGATGTGTTCATTAAACCCGGATCAGTTTACACCAATGCTAAGTGGGTCATAATTATGAATCATAAGTGCGGTCAGAACAAAAAGGAAAAGTTAACATCATAACATCAAATTAGATAGACCACACAGACAGTGAATGCACTTATTGGAATTTATTCTGTGTTTCGTCACAAGACCGGCGTGCATTGCAATCAAATGTTAAATTATGTCATTTGGATTCATTTTGGGCATAACGAATAAGTGTTGGTTCTTGTCGCCTTATGAATCCACTACAGTGGTTAGAACACGCGACTACAATGCGGGAGATCGCAGGTTCAAACCTGGCTCAAGTCATCTTAAAAAAAATTGTTCTTTCATTGTCGGCTCCCTTCGAATGTTGTTGACAGCAACTTCGCAGTATAGGTGTCAAGTCAATCGGCGTGTCTAATAAGAGCTTCTCAAACAGTGACTTCGCATTTGTTGAAGCTATCCCATACCTGATTCATGGGGTGCCAAGGGAAATTAAGAAAGTAAGTAAGTATTTTTCGCATCACTCATTTTCTCTACTTCTTGTTTTGATGAGTTAGGTCTTATAGATTCTGACCCATACATTCATTTTTCAAAAATAATATCGTGTAAATGCCCCTACAGGGTGAAAATGTATGACCGACTACCAGTCATTTTGCACCCCTAAAAGTGGGCTCCCATACAGACATTTTTTTTTATAAAATTTACTCCCCCCACTCTAACCGCCCCAGAGTCGCCCCTAGAGGAGTCAAATGTATGACCTGCCCCCAATATTTTTTTAACCCCAACAGTTTCTCAAGTCATATGTAGCTTATATCTTCAACCCTTAGTGTGGTCCCCATAGATTTTTTTTGTATTTTTATGAGTTGCTCCCTTGGGTAAAATGTACAACCGACCCCCACTAGTATTTCTCTCCTAAAATTTTTCCCGAACATACCTACTCCCTGTCATCAGCCTCTAAGAGGGTTCCCATATAAAATTCACTTAAAACGACCAAAACACCAAAATTCTCCATAAAATAATATTTCCGTCAAAATTTTTCGGTTTTATTGAGGATAATTTATAGTGCTCCCCATTTCCCTATCCCGGGAAACCCGGATTTAATACCTAGAAACCCTATAGGTTTCTCGGAAAATAAAAAAAAAATGATTTTTTCTTCGGTTTGTTAAGCAAAAATGCACAGAATAGCTTGAAATTTTGAATTGGTCATAAACAGATACTTCGTTATATTAACCTATCCAGCTTTTAATTTATAATTATCTTCTTTTATTATAATTTTTATGAAATTTCTTACACACAAAAATCGCTAAAATTCCCCAAAATCGCCAATGTCAGTTGCAATAGCAACAACCTAGAAACAGTGCACACAGCTGCACTCAAGATAAACGTTTGTATCTATGTGTGTATGTATTTAAATGTATTTCAAACAAAATCGTCCCGTATGGATGGTTGGATGGATGGCTCGTTGACTCTTTTGTATTTTGTGGCCATATGCACTCGAGTACTTGAGAGATACAGAAAGAGAGAATGAATGGCCCCACAAGGTTTATTGGCCAAAGTTAATGGCACACAAACACACAGAGAGAGATAAAAGAAAAAGGGTTTTTTGTATTAAGCATAAATAACGCAGAACAGAAAAAATGACACAAACAAAAAGCAAATTCTGAAAAAAAAATCAAATTTATAACAAAGAAACAAGACAGCTTAACAACAATTTGAGCAAATGCATAAAAAACATTTTAGAAATTTTGAAAAATACTTAAAATAGATACAACAAAATATTGAATAAATAATAAAACAAAGAAACAAGACAGCCTAACACAAATTTGAACAAATACATAAAAAAACATTTTAGAAATGTTTAAAAAAAATTTGGAATAATGTTTTAAAAAAATTCTATTTACCTGATTTTTCGAGTCAATAACAATTATTTTTAGTTTATTTTTCAAAATCTTTATTGAGGCAAGGGAAATTATTGTTTGTTGTAGTTGTTATTTTTAAATTTTTTAATTAGTACAATATTGCACAATTTATGTTAATTTGTGCAGCTTTAACTATTTACCAAATTAAAGCCAACTTTAAGAAAAGTGAAAATCACAAACAACCTTCACTTGATAGTATATAAACTTCCTTATCTTTAATAAATTGTATTCATATTTCATATGAAATTTGCGGTGCCTTAAAGTCTACAATAATTGTAATACTCACTCTCTCTATTTCGCACAAATTTATTCAATATTCATTTGGTTGTAAAAGAAATATCTTAAGTCTCAGGGTTATTATGGCTGTTATTTTTTCAGTTCTTTGTGTACGCTTTACATAGAAATTAATTTTGTTTCTTGGCTCCCCCACCCCCATTCTGCCCGCACTTTAATTTCCGGTTTCTTCTTCTGTTTCATTGTTGTTGTTGTTGTATTGTAGTCTAGTTTATATCAAATTTCACCAAGATGTTTCCGCTAAACACTGTTGCAGGTTTTTTACTGACTGGTCTTTTTAAACAGACAAGTTATTGGCCTAGAATTGAAAATACACAGAGAGAAATTGGCTGGATGTTTGGAAGAAGTGACGCAGTGACGAAGAGAGAAGACTTGTCATAGGATGTGACTTTAATAAATGATTAAATTAGAAGGATTGGGCCAAAATGAACGAGTTCGATGCATAACATGATCATTCAGCTCGCTTATAAGAGTTTTATTCCTATTGCTCCATAATAACACTCTTTACAATTTACAACCGTTAAAAGTGTTTCAATTTATATGCTTTAGATGGCGTTCTAGTCTAGATTGTATTAGATGCAATATACGTATGAGTAACAGACAACTCTCTTATACAAACTATGCGTGTCAGTATACCCTTCTACTAATGTAAACTATTTAGCCAGAAATACGACAAGGTTTGGGCCAAAACGAACTAGTACGATATGTAACATTATCATTCAACTTGCTCATGAGAGTTTTTTCCTATATTCCTATTTTTCCTTAATTTCAAATTTTACAAGTAACAAACTTTACAAGTGTTTCTATTAATATACGATAGATGGCGTTCTAGTCTAGATTGCATTTGATTCAATATACGTATGAGTAACAGACAGATTCCATTATATGCAATATACGTATGAGTAGCAGACAAGTCTCTAATGTAAAGTAAACGTTAAAATATAACATAACACAGTACAACACATGATTTTGGGACTCAATTCTGAGAAGTGCAAGTGAAAGTAGCCCCAAAAATAAGAAGTTCTGCATCATTCGTTTTGTCAAGTTACAAGCCATAATAAGTTAATATCGATTTGAAGTTAGTAAGTATCGAATAGATTTTTTTGTTTGACATAACAAAAAACTATATGGTGGCGTATGATTATCATAAGTAATATTCCACGTAAATAATACGAGTACAACAGTTTTATTGCAACTGCTACAAAATAAACCCATTTCAAAATCATTAGATGAATGGAAAAGTGAAACTGTTGCTTATATAGGGAAACGTTATATAAACAGATTAAAGGAATTGGAACTTTTTTAAATTTGTTTCAGCTAAGTCGGACTAGTGGTTCTCCATGTCAAAAAAATTAACCAAAAACGTGACAAATTCCCCTCTACAATACTTACTAACTTCAAGTCGATATTAAATTATTATGGCATGTAACTTGACAAAACGAATGATACAGAACTTCTTGTTTTTGGGGCTACTTTCACGTGCAGTTCTCAGAATTGAGTCCCAAAATCATGTGTTGTACTGTGTTATGTTAAATTGATACGTATACTTTACATTAGAGACTTGTCTGCTACTCATACGTATATTGCATATAATGGAATCTGTCTGTTTCTCATACGTATATTGCTTCTAATGCAATCTAGATTAGAACGCCATCTATCATATATAAATTGAAACACATGTAACGGTTGTTAATTATATAAAGTGAAATTATGGAGCAATAGGAATAAAGGTAAAAACTCTCATGAGCGAATTGAATGATAATGTTATACCTCGTATTCATTCGTCCTTCTGACCCTTCTGTTCTAATAATTTATTAAAGTCCCATCCTATGACAAATCTTCTCTCTTCATCTGAGCTGAAAAATGTTGTACCGTGTATAGCTAGAAGGGTATTGAGGCCGATTGAGTCAAGATTTAAAGCACTAAGAGTCATACAAAGTGACTAAAAGGAAGTTAGTAATAAATCTTTATCTAATAAATTGGTTAATAACAATGCTAACAAACTGCTTCATACATAGGCTGACAACAAAAAAAAACATGTTATATCACTATCTTTAAGTAGGTAATTAAAAGATAACCTAGTTATACCTTAATAATCGACAGTTAGCAGATAACATCTAAAGTATACAATACTCATATTGTACAAGATTACAAGGAAGCATGAACTCGAAATTCATTCATTCATATACAATGAGTAATTGCATTAGCCCCTGGCTTTTAACAAGCGGCAAACACCATAAGTTTCATTATCATCTTGTTAATATTATTATCTTGATTTCATGCGAAATTTTACACAAATACCATGTTATCAGCGTCTCGTAATCTTGTAATTCCAATCAATATTCCTATTGCTATGTTTGTTTACATACCAACAAAGTATATGTAGCCTTGTTAGTTTACTCTATTATAATATTTATTTTTAAACCAGTCTTAGTCATCATCGCATTGACATCATTTGAAATCTGTATAAACTTTTTTTGTTATTATAGTTTTTTTTGTTGTTGTCGTACAAAGTTGTAGTTGTGAGAAAGCTGGAAGATATGTAAACGTGAATTAAAGCTTAAAGCAAAATTAATTCAATAGAATTCTTATTAAGCGTTGCTTTATAAATTTCTATTCATTTACAAATGAGATTTCTGCTGAAACTTCGATGAGTGTTTAAAGTTTTTTTGATTAAGAAATTTAAGATATCAGACATGGCTGAAACTATAATAAAATCGCCCTTAAAGACATTGAAAGTGTACTTGACAAAAAAAAAACTATAAATTTGAAACAGAATAAAGTTAAGAGGCTATTTACACTGCCACGAATGTCGCTAGGGAAACGCGAAGCTTTCATATCGCTTCCCAATATGAGATTGAGATAATACCAGCCTTCCTGTTCTGTAATCTGTTTGCACAAAATTTCTATACATTTAACACAATTTATTACCGATAGGAGGCTTTCTAATCAATTAAATTTCATTTACGTATGAGTAATATGATATCTTATGTAAATTATACGTACCAAACACCAAATTTCTACAACTTTAACACAATTTATTAACGATAGGAGGCCTTCTAATCAATTGAATTAAGTTCCATTTACGTATAAGTAATATAATCTCTTATGCAAAGTATACGTATCGAACAACTTTTCTACTAATGCTTATAATATCTATAGCCTTGTTAATCTTGTTAACCAAATTTCTATAACTTTAACACTATTTATTAACGATAGATGGCTTTCCAATCAATTGTAGTTAATTCCTTTTACGTATGAGTTATATAAACTCTAATATAGAGTGTACGTACGAAACAACTTTTCTACTAATGCCTATGATACTGTAGTAATTTTGTACTAATATGTATAACTTTGATACAATTTATTAACGATAGGTGGCTTTCAAATTAATTGTATTAAACTTTATTTACGTATGAGTAATATAACCTCTGATGTAAAGTATATGTATCAAACAACTTTTCTACTAATGCCTACGATATCTGTAGTAATTTTGTACTAATATGTATAACTTTAATACAATTTATTAACGATTGGTGGCTTTCTAATTAATTGTATTAAACATTATTTACGTATGAGTAATATAACCTCTGATGTAAAGTATACGTATCAAACAACTTTTCTACTAACGCCTATGATATCTGTAGTCTTTTTAACACAATTTATTTACGATAGGAAGCTTTCTCTAATGTAAAGTATACATAGCAAGCAACATTTCCACAAATGTTTAAGATGTCTGTAGTGATTTTACACAAAATTTCTATAAATTTAACAATATGAGGGGATGCCTTTTAATCAATTGTATTAAATTTCATTTCATTTATATATGTGACCCCAAAACAGCAAACGAAAATGCTAGTGGCGCCACCGAAATTTCCAATTGCAGTACGTACGTAAAGTGTATTGTGAACTTTTCTACTAATGCTTATAATATCTGTAGCCTTTTTGGACCAAATTTCTATAACTTTAACACTATTTATTAACGATAGGAGGCTTTCCAATCAATTGTAGTAAATTCCTTTTACGTATGAGTAATATAATCTCTAATGTAGAGTGTACGTATGAAACAACTATTCTACTAATGCCTACGATATCTGTAGTAATTTTGTACTAATATGTATAACTTTAATACAATTTATTAACGATTGGTGGCTTTCTAATTAATTGTATTAAACATTATTTACGTATGAGTAATATAACCTCTGATGTAAAGTATACGTATCAAACAACTTTTCTACTAACGCCTATGATATCTGTAGTCTTTTTAACACAATTTATTTACGATAGGAAGCTTTCTCTAATGTAAAGTATACATAGCAAGCAACATTTCCACAAATGTTTAAGATGTCTGTAGTGATTTTACACAAAATTTCTATAAATTTAACAATATGAGGGGATGCCTTTTAATCAATTGTATTAAATTTCATTTACGTATGAGTAATATAATCACCAATGTAAAGTACACATATCAAAAAACTTTTCTACAATCTCATTTTTGATATCTGTAGTCGTTTTGCACCAAATTTCTATAATTTTAACACAATTTATTAACGATAGGAGGCCTTTTAAACAATTGTATTAAATTCCATTAACGTATGAGTAATATAATCTGTAATGTAAAGTATACATATCGACCAACTTTACTACTAATGCCTACGATATCTGTAGGCATTTTGCACCAAATTTCTATAACTTTAACACGTATTATTAATATAATCTCTTATGTGAAGTATACGTATCAAACAACTATTATGCTAATGCCAATGATTTCATAAGATACCATTGTTTTAAACAAGAATTTTATATATTAACCCAACTTTACTTTCATCTCAACTCTTACTCTTACTTTAAATTTAAGCCACAAACTCATTGTCGCTTCAGCAACAAATTGCCATCATGAGACAAAAGGTCTGCCATGACACATGTCTCTCGAATGCCCCACATTTATATATGTGACCCCAAAACAGCAAACGAAAATGCTAGTGGCGCCACCGAAATTTCCAATTGCAGTACGTACGTAAAGTGTATTGTGAACAAGTGTTGGGACGATATGATGGCATTCAAGTTATACGTCATTTCCCAAATGCGGTCATCATTTATTTGTTGGCTGTTCTACTCATTGCAACAAGATATTGAGTCATCATAAGTTACAATAGAGTCATTTCGTACACTTTGGATTTGATGAATTTGTATAATAAAGTATTTGTTATTAACAAAACGAGAAAATTTAACGATCGCCAGTAATAAAAATGTTTTTCAATATGCATGTCATTACCTTAGTCGTAGTCGATTCAAAAAAAGGCACTGAAGTTAAACGTCAGCATTCGAAATAGTCTTACACAAGGAAAAGTTTAATAAAATCTATGGACCTTATGTCCATGGAAGAAGGCGGGCCTCGCCACCTTTTTGCGAGTCCTGATACCATGCTCCCCAAATATGTCTTAAAATGAAGCTGGGTCCCATGAACCCCTTAATTTTTTTTGAAGAAATATTTCGTTGGAGTATTTTTCATAACTTATTTGGGAGATTTTTTAAAATTGTTGGGGAATGGATCTTATGACCATTGACACCACCTTTAGGTAAACCTAAAATAGAGTTTAAAATTGGCCCAAAAAACTATGTTTCTTATGGTTTTAGATCATTTTCGATATCTGATCTAATCTCAAATCCTTAAGTGTTCTTTTCGTCCTTATTTCGAGAAAAGTCTGAAAAGTGGCTGACTTTTCAAATGTTCTACAAAAATAAAATGTTTAGAAAATTTTTCTTCGGGTGATGAAAGACCAAAAATCTATATCATCAACTTTAACTAATCATTTTCTCTCTTTTTAATCCTGCTGTCGATTTTGTGTACAGGCGTCTCGAAGGGACTCCAGATTGATGACAAACTTTGTTGGTCCAAGTTGAAAAGCTTGTACCGCAGCAATCAATATACGAACTCCTGTTACCTCCGATGTCTTACATCTGTCGAAAACAGGCAACAGGTCCAGAGTAATGCATTTGATGCTACATTTCATTGTTCACTGTGATACTCGTTTATGCAAATCATTCCGTCATCGGAAACTTGGTGGCCAGTATGTAATTAACTTGATACGGTGAATGAAAAATAGTCACCTGAAATTTCATCATACAGTATTGAACAGAGCTGTAAACTAATCATTACAATTTGTACTCATTACTGCTCAATTACAAATACAAGTACATCTAAAAAGGAATTGAAAGTTAACTACAATTCTAATTACATGAGGAATTGGAATTGAAACTAAAAGTCTCAACTACACAGGTAATTGTACTTGAAAGTAATGATTCCTAATTACATTTCAATTAGCTCAATTACTTTTTAATTACAAGGAATTGAAAGGAATTGACGGAATTGGGAGGAATTGGAAGGAATTAAGAGGAATTGCTGCAATTTGGAAAGGTCCGTTATGTTAAAATATATTGCTCCCACTCTCCTTTTCTAAATTTTTTTATTGTTGTGGAACTTACAATTTCTACCCCTTATTTAAAAATTATTTCAATACCTTTCCAAATTGCAGCAATTCCTCTTAATTCCTTCCAATTCCGTCAATTCCTTGTAATTAAAAAGTAATTGAGCTAATTGAAAAGTAATTAGGAATCATTACTTTCAAGTACAATTACCTTTGTAGTTGAGACTTTTAGTTTCAATTCCAATTCCTCATGTAATTAGAATTGTAGTTAACTTTTAACTACTTTCGAACATGGTAGGTAATGATTACTTGTAATTGAGTTTACAGCTCTGGTATTGAATATGTACAATTCTTCAATTCCACTTAAAACATTTGTACTCATTTAAATGTAATATATTTGACTCATATAGGCGACCGCTTGGGACAGATAGAGCGTTGGGAGCATATTTTATAACATTTTATTTTTATATGGGAGGGGATGAATATAGAGGGTAGGTATTTTCGGAAAAATTTTAGGAGGGAACAATTTGTCGGTGTCGGTCATACATTTACCCCTATAGGAGGCACAATGGAAGCGGCAGGAGCTGATTTCATAAACAAAATTGTTAAAAAAAAAATAAAATAAATTTTATGGGGCCCACCAGGTTGAAGATAGAGATAGTTAGTAGATATGTTTTGAGAAACTATTGGGGTTGCACAAATATTGGGGGTCGTATATTTTACTCTTCTAGGTGCTCCTTTGAGAAGTTACAGCTAAGGGAGTACATTTAAAAAAAAAATGTGATTTATGTATATGAGCTTTCTTAGAGTGTGCAAATTGAGATAGGTATGTTTGGGAAAAATGTTAGGAGAATATATAAGTGATCATACATTTTACCCCTCTAGGAGGCACAATGGGAGCGGCAGGAGCTGATTTCATAAAAATATTATTAAAGATAAAAAAATTGTATTAGGACCACCTTAAAGGTTCACGAAAGATGCTATATTCTGGGAAACTATTGGGGTTGCAAAACTATCGAGGTTCGCTCATGCATTTGACTCCTCTTGGGGTACATTTGGGACAGTTAGGGCGAAAGGAGAAAATATTATAAAAATGTATTTTTTTGTATGGGGGTGTTTGGGAAAAATGTAAGGAATAAAAAATTAGTGCAGATTGGTCATATATTTTACGCCACTAGTGGCAACTCTAGTGCAGTTGCGGGTTTTGTTGTGTTGAAATTTCTTCTTTGGGAAAAATGTTAGGAGGGAAAAATTAGTGCAGGTTGGCCATATATTTTAACCCACTAGTGGCAACTCCAGTACAGTTGCGGGTTTTGTTGTGTTGAAATTTCCAGTCGTCCGTTTATTGGTGAAATATTTTCCAGAAATAAGTAATTTTGTATGGGAGGCACCAAAAGGTGAACTTTTCGTAAGCTTACATCTTACGTAAAATTTGACTGAATTATGTGTTGTTACAAAAAAAATATGTATGTAAAACTTAGGGGGTCAATTCGGGTGTGGTAAAGGTTTTGGTTTTCCGAGGAGTTGTCTACAATTACAAGTTAATTTAATTAAACAAATTCAAATGTCCATCAGCTGTTCGTTTTAATGTTTTTGAAGAAATATTATCTATTAAAAATTAGTAATTTTGTATGACAGGTACCACAATGGGTCAGTCGGGGTCATCACTAAATCAAATTTTCATAATCATACATCTTACGCAAATTATGTCCTAATTCAGGTACTTACAAAAAAATATGAGGGTCAATTCGGTCATTTGTAGAAGGGGACTGACAATGGTATCGGTTTTTTGAGGGTTCGACTACCTACTACTGCAAGATTATTAAACTGACCAAATTCAAAAACTTTCAGAAGTCCAGTATTGAAGTTTGGAAAAAGTATTACATAATCCAAAATATGTAATGTTATATGAGTGGTACCAGAAGGGGTGGGACCATTTTGCCCACTTACGGTCCCTTTGCTTCAGTTTGGAAAATATTAATATTGCTAATTTTTTATGGACCGGCCGTGGCCCAGTGGTTAGAACACGCGACTACCGTGCGGGTGATCCCGGGTTCGATTTCCGGCTCCAGTCATCTAAATTTTTCTTTCAATGTAAACCTAAACAGATATTTATGAAAAATTACTTACTTAATTTCCCTTTACACCCCATGAATGTGGTATGGGATAGTTTCTCGCGTTGTTGTAAATTAACACACTCTCTATTTTTAGATTCAACAACATCGAAGGGGCCGGCAATGAGAGAAAAATTTAGATGACTGGTGCCGGGAATCGAGCCACGAATATCCCGCATGGTAGTCGCGTGTTCTAACCACTATAGCACATACAAGATATTTGTATTTTCTTATGTCAAATCGGAACACAAGAAATTGCCAACTGAAATGTATTTCTTTTAACCATGAATGTGATATAGGAGATATAACTTAAAAAAACTTAATTTCCCTTTGCACCCCATGAATGAGGTATGGGATAGCTTCTCGCGTTGTTGTGAATTAACACGCTTTCTATTTTTAGATTCACAACTAAAGGCACCTACTTGCTTATCGACGAATGCGAACGTCACTGTTTGAGAAGCTCTTACTAGACACGACGCTTAATACTGCGAAGTTGCTGTCAACAACATTCGAGGGGAGCCGACAATGAAAGAACATTTTTATTTATTTTTTTTCTTTTAAGATGGCTGGAGCCAGGTTTGAACCTGCGATCTCCCGCATGGTAGTCCCGTGTTCTAACCACTATGCCACGGCCGGTATAGGAGATATAGGCTTCTCAAATTGTTGTCAACTAACACACTTTCAGTTTTATACTCACAAAACTTGACCTACAGTGTATCGACGAATCCGAACATCAGCTGTTTGGGAAACTTTCACCAGTCTATTACTGCAAAGGAGGCCGCCGAAGAAAGAAATATAGACAACTGATTAGATTGGTCTTGAGAATACCTTTAGTTTAAGTACGCACACATGGATCCAAATGACACCTTGCTTTGGGCTTCTCTCCATTTTGACTTTTGTGTTATTAGTGAATTTTTTGTATAAAGGGAAGTCAAAACTAATTCTAAATCACTTTTCGGATTCGTATTTTATCCCTTCAACCCTGACGTCATATCTAACGTCTTATCAAGTTTATAACAGCTGTTTTAGAATGTAAACAAAACAGAGCTATAAATACAAAACAGCTGTAGTTTTTTTTGAAGATAAGGTCAACACACATTTACTTATTGACGAGTTGCCACATTCGTGAGACTTTTGATAACAAAAGCTTTAAACCAATATTTCACAAGAGCGATCAATGTACGTATCAACGTATGTTGTACAATAATTTAATTTATTTTATATTCAGTGTTTCAATTTAGATTATCAGATGGTGGTATTTAGGTACAAGTGATCGTGCGCCCACTCAATGTCTTATCACTGCGTGTGTGTTGCCTCCTACAAGGTGGCAACCGGTCGGTCGACCACTTTGCGAACAAACGACAAACTCAATTATTTGACTACTTGAAATAAATAAATAAACCAAAAAAAAAAATAACAAATTTTATTTCGTATAAACGCATTAACAATTAATCACATTTGTAAACAAACCGAAATTTATAAAAGAAACAAAATGAAACGAAAAGAAATGCTATGTCTAAAAATCGGTGGGGCTCTTATCGCTGTCATTGAAGAGAGAAAAGAAATGTTGTTGTTGTCTGACTATAGTATTATAGATTTTTGATTTATGATTCGCTATAGATTGCGGCAATTACACGAAACGATAATTAAGATCGAGCGGACTATGGTGAATTTAGGGTAACTGCATTGGTTTTAAGGCTTTTACACTGTGAGAAACTGTAGATGGAGAATAATTAAACAAACTTGAATCCAAAAGGGTTTCAATTTGAAAATAAAAATCATATATAATAAAATAAAAACAGTTATTATACAAATTATCTCTATTGGCAATAATTGTCAATCTTCAACCGAACTTTTTAACAAAAATAATAATAATAATAATACATATGTAAAAACAATATACTTTTTTAAAAAATTAAAAAAAAAAATTGGCGGTAACTCAAATATTAAATATAAGATACATTTTTTAATAGCAACAGTATTGTAACAACAATTTGTAATTAATTCGCAATTTTGTGTCACAATTTTCCATCTTCTTTTTTTTTTTAGTAAATTTTACATCACGAAAGTAAAATTCCTACAACGACAACTACTATACTCGCTTTAAAAAATAAAAAACAAAATCGACATTTAAGGAATTGATTGAAATTTTTTTGATATGAAAAAAAAGTGTTAAACGATTTGCTGAATTTTTATGTTACCTCAAACATTGGAAATAAAAAAATAATTTTCAAAACCAAAATAATTGGAGTAATCGAAAGCAAAAAACTACACAAAGAAATCTAAGTGGCCTTTTTAGCTAAAATAAATTATAAACAAATTAAACGTCATCATTCATAAGTAAAGTGAGTTCATTTAAAAAAAAATAGAAAAATACCAAAAAAAAAAATCAAAATAAAAAAAAAAAAATTCACACACTCATATATTTATTTGTTTTTAAATTTGTGAACGAAAAAGCTTAATCACCCACAATTTTTTCTCTTATTTTTTTGGCTTAAATCATAATTTTCTTAAAAATCCATTTTAATTTTTACACAAAATTTTAGTTGACACGCATTTACAAAAAAACAACCACATAATAAAAACGCAACAAAATTTTCACACAAAATTAAATTTATTTTACTTTCATTTTTTTATGTTATTTACCAAACTATTGCAACTTTAAAAAAACAAAACAAAATTTTTTTATAAATTTTAAATAAAAATTTTTGTGTTTACCACACAAAAACTCGCCAACATATCGAATCCAAACGGTTTTACGGATAACGCCTGCAAAATTGTACTTCACCATCCCTTCCCTTGACATCGGTTACGTCGCTCATCGCTCAACTTTAACCTTTGAAACGTGACATTTTGTTGAAACGTAAAAACAACACCAACAACAAATCGACGTCTTCATCTCCTGTCGGCGGAAATTGGCTGTATACATTTGGATTACATTGAAAACGTAAGTATTTTTTCTCCTAAATGTTATAGATGTACCATGTTTTATACATATAAGCCATATATTTATATTGTATCCATATGTGTCAATATTCTTTTTAGTACATATTGTTATTTATTTCCATCCCTTAGATGTGGTGAGAGAAAATTTGTTACAAACAAATCTCTTAAGGCTGAAAGTTAATCCTTAAGGGTTACAACTTAAAGACTCTTTGTACAAGGAGTGATTACTTCAATGCAGTAATTTGTAAAAATAATAATAAGGGCAAAGAACACAAATATTAGGGAGTACGGAAGTGTTTGATATGTAGTCAACGCAAGTTTAAAAAACCACAAAACACAGTACAACATTTTTCAGCTCATTGATTTTGGACTCAATTCTGAGAACTCCACGTGAAAGTAGCCCCAAAAAGAAGAAGTTCTGCATCATTCGTTTTGCCAAGTTACATGCCATAATAATTTAATATCGATTTGAAGTTAATAAGTATCGTTTAGGGGAATTAGTCCTGTTTTAGGCTCTCCCAATTTTTGGTATAAGTTACGCTGCCCATATACCTTCCATACTGTCATTCCGTTTCTCCTGCAATTTGCTGAGAGTTTAACTTCATAGCAGTTCTGCATCTACATCATTGTCTTGCCTTCGTTCAGCCCATATTCTCTCTCTCTCTTCTCAATCAAAAGATCTATGCGGATAGTACTGCTTTTTACACAAATAGCTGTAATAGAATTTCATAACATTGCATCAATTTATAATCCGAATCAATTTGTTTTGTCAATACCCCCGCAAAATATTTCTATACAGTGAATATATATAAAATAATGTTTTGGTTTTTTGCCACTCCAAACCCCTTAACCTACATCAAGAAATAATGTTATTTACTACAAACTGATTTCGAGTTGACTACAAAAACGTGATTGATAAGTTATCTATGGACAATTAGTTATCTACTTTAAGTTGACACTCAGTCAAGTTTTCTTCTTAAAGTAAAAAAAAACACAGTGCGACAAAAATGGTATTTATTTGTGTGACAGTTCTTTATATTAACTTAAGTCGGAAATCCTTCAATTCTTACTCGATTGTTCTACATGAGACTTAAATCATTTATATATGGTATATGTTATATATACTCACAACATATATACAAAATTTCTGATCTACTATAACATACAATTTTGATAAGTTCTCAAAAATGTAAACCAATTGTCTTAAAGAAGATTTCATGGTATTTATTGCGCTTTGGATGAGCGATGAGCGCAACATCTTGCGCCGCTCATTAAGGTTATTGTAGAAAACTTATCAAAATGGAGCATTTTCATTCATTCATACAACATGTCCCAGCCAGCGCATTCGGTCTATTTGAACGTACTTGACTACGTCGATGTCGCTATACAGCTCATGGTTCATACGACGGCGGTACTTGCCGTTAACGGTGATGGTTTCAAATATTTTGTGAAGTATTTTTCTTTCGAAGACTCCCAGAATAGATTGATCCGCTGGTGTCATTACCCAGAATTCTGCGCTATAAAGCAAGGCAGGTAGGATCTGTTACTGGCACAGTTGGATCTATTTTTGTCAAGAGAGGGCTTTGTCATTAAACCGCTTGGTAAGCGTATATTGGCAGCGGTTTTCGATCAATACTCGTTTCTTGATATCCTGGTTGACATTATTATTTGTATTTACGGCGTAGCTAAGGTAGACAAAACCATCTACCACTTTTAAGTTATAGCTGCCACCGTGACATTGAAACAAATAACTTCGGTTTGTCCCCATTCATTACCAGACACACTTCTGCCGACTGCTTATATCATCGACATAGGAAATCAGCAGGTAAATTTCATTAATTATGGTAGCAACCGTGTTTACTGCAGTCTCTCGCATGATCATCTCCATTATGATGTTAAAGAGATCGCATGAGAGAATATCACCTTGTCTAAAGCCTCGCTTGGTAAAAAATGACTGTCAATTTGTTGTCTCTTTTCACTGAAGACTTCGTGTCAGCTTCGTGTGGATACCAAACTCAGCCAAAGCATCTAACAATTTCTGTCGTATCGGATTGTCGAATGCAGTTTTGTTATCGATGAACAGGTGGTAGTTGTCAATCTGCATTTCTTGGGTGTTCTCTAGGATTTGTCGGTCTCCAGTCGATCGATTTACCAGGACTAAAGCCACACTGTTAAGATCTTTTCAGGTTCGCTAGGATAGGTTTTAGTCTTTCAAATAACACACTAGACAGGACCCCGTATGCGATGGGTAAAAGTAGGGTCCCCCGATGTTTGGTACACACACTTGAATCGCCTTTCTTAAGCACAGGGCATAGAACACTCAGATTCCAATAATCGAACAAGCATTCCTTGAGCCAAAACGTGTTAATGACCTGGTGCATGTGCGCTGCCAACTCATTGCAGCCGGCCTTAAAAAGCTCTGCCGATAGTCCATAGGCTCCCGCAGCTTTAAAGTGTTTAAGCTGTGCAATTGCCGTGCTGATCTCGTTTTGGCATTCAACTCCGTCGTCGATGATTGATGTGACTTCGTCACTTATAATGCCTTTGGGAACGAGAAGAGAACGGAACTATTCCCTCCATATCTGCAGCACACTCTTTGGGGATCCCTGTTGCAAAACCATTGTTTTTTAACTTGCAGTAGATCTTTTGGGCTTAACCTCTATCCTCGTAATTTTCGATATTCTGGCTCTCTCTTTTTTCCATAAACGCTTTTTCTGCCTGAAGAGGCGTTGCATCTACCTCCTCTTCTCGTTATATCGCTTCGAAACCGCACGCGTTGCCATTGGCTGCAGTTTTGTCTTGAATGCAACTTCTATTTCCTCAGACATTAAGCGACATTCTCATCGTACCAGGGCTTGTCTGAGCGTAGTTTTTCATAACCTAGTACGGTCGTTACGTCGTAGTTCCCTTACAGCCTTGGTCAAATTTAGCTATAGAGTTCCACTGTAACGAGCATCTTGTTTCTCAGACACTTTGCGACATTCTTCATCATATCAGGATTCGTCTGAGTGACGTTTTTGATATCCAAGCACGATCGTTGCGGGCGGTTGCCATGGAATGTGCAATATGCTGCCACTATGTATCGAGAACGTCAGAAGTAGAGACGTTCTGTCATAGTAGTTGGGAGAGCATGTTGTAGTAGGCAGTGACTATCACTGGGGTTTGCAGCTTTGTGATGTCCAGGTTTCTTTGTGTACAAATCAAAGTGATGTGTGTATGTAAAAATATTTCGCCTTGATGAGGATGGTTGTTATTCGAACACTAACTATATTATTCCACTGAACAATATGTCTGATTCTCTGGCTAATTACAAATCCCCATCCAAAAATTTAGGTCTGTATTCAGATAACCACTGACATACGTCGAATTTTTGGAGAATATCACAGTACAACACATGATTTTGGGACTCAGTTCTGAGAACTGCTCTAGAAAGTAGCCCCAAAAAGAAAAAGTTCTGCATCATTAGTTTTGTCAAGTTACATGCCATAATAATTTAATATCGATTTGAAGTTAGTAAGTACCGTATAGGGGAATTTGTCACGTTAACTCGAGAACCACTAGTCCGAATAAGATGTAACAAATTAAAAAAATTACGATTCATTTAATCTTCGACACAACATTCAACAGCCTGGATTCTTGGATACTTTTTATATTATTTCTCTGTGGATTTTCTTACCCACCATTTGTTTTCCTGCCCTCTTTACTTTAAAGTTGTTTTTGTTGATACGAATAGTAGCATATTATTTGAACTACTAAAATTTCAATCAAATCTTGTATACACATTGTTACACAAATGTTATGTGTATGAACTAGAGATGGGCACTCGGCACGTGTTTGGCGTGAATAACGTGAATCACGCGTGATTCACGCGTGAATGTGAGTAAGTTGAAAATTTGCTCACGTGAGCGTGCATGAACGTGAGCATCAAAAATATCTTCGTGCATGAGCGTGCGTGAGTGCATACTTTGCGTGAATCACGCTACTCACGCTAATCACGCAAAGCAAAAAAAAAATGGGCTTAACACAGAACTGGTTATTTGCATTTGTCATTACATTGATAAAGATTTCAATTTTTGTGTGAATGTTTTAGGAAATCGTGACTTTATTCTTTGTAATATTTTAATATAAATCAATATACATATATCTATATATATAAAAATAAATTGCTGTGCAGTTGTCTCGATAAAACTCAAAAACGGCTGGACCGATTTTTAAAATTCTTTTGTTCGCTTTTTTTTTCAAAAAATGGGCGGCGCCACTCCCCCTATTCGAAAATCGCTCTAACGGCTTTTCTAATAGACCGATTGATACGAAAATTTTACCAAGTGGTACTGTAGTCCCTGGCTATATTTGGTTGTGATTGGGTAAGGGGGCGTGGCACCGCCCATACAACTTGAAAATCAAAATTGCTATATCTCATGAACTATCAGAGGTATGAAGATGTTACATATGTTGTTGTTGCAGTATGAATTACAGTAAGAGTGGATGTGGGCTGTGCCACACCCCTTTTAAATTAAACAGTTATAACTGTCAAAACTCCACAGTATACTGCAGTTCGCCTTGAGATATGAACAGTAAGGTGGGCCAATTTTTTTATTCGCAAAAATCGTAACCAAAATCAAAATCTACGATGAATTGTTAGAAAATTTCACCAATAAACTTTGTGTCTAAAATCAATTCATAGCTCGCGCTGGGAAGCATGAAGATTTCAGATAGAAATTTTTTGTTGTTTTTAAATGAGTACAAACCGAAAACTTCAAAAAATATATTTTTTGAGACCTTCTGCGTAAAACTGACTACCCAACAAACTAAACGAAGTACTGCAGAAGCAAATCTATGTATTGGTTAAAAAGTTATGGCCTCTGAGAGTTGGTATACAGAAATTAAGTTTTTTAAAATCATTTTTCAGAACATTGGGCGGGATCCCAAACAGTGTCAAAAATATACCATTCTCTTCGTCTTAGTCTACAAACATCGGAATGGTTGGTAAAAATTAGAGCCGAGCCCATAGGTATGAAGTTTCCGATAATTGCTCATTCACTAAAAAAATATCGCCACCTGAAATCTTCATGCTTCTCAGCGCGAACTAGGAATTGATTTAAGACATAAAGTTTCTAAGTGAAATTTTTTTAGAATTCATCATAGATTCCGATACTGGTATACGAGGCTATTTGGAACTAAATAAGTGCCGAGGCGCTGCCCTCGCACTTCACCATTTGCGTTTTATTTGAGGTCCGTATACCAGGCAGTTGAGGACACATAGTAGATGCGCAGACTAAAACAGTGATGTGTTTTTAATTTACTTTACAAATGTATTTTCCAATTACTTTTCAGGAGAGCGAATCGGTAATAAATACTATAGATAGAAAAATTAAGCAATATTTATTGTGGTTATACTGGGAAACACATTTTGTTTGATTGGGGCATGATTTGAATTTTTATAGTATGTCAGAGGTAACATTAGCAAACATTTGTTAATTATCATGTATGGTGTATTTTTAGACGTATATAACTTCTGATAGGTATAAGTGAAAATCGAGCTTTCATACTAATGAAGTGTGATAGATATTAATTCAATATACTTTGGAAAATCACCATGTAAAGACTACAAAAGAACAACGTTTACAAATCTTGCAAATTTATTTTCAAAATGCGCGTTCTATTTGCCAAACTTATGGAGCCCTTTGTGAAGTTTACGGTGCATATACCCATCCATCTGAGCAGCTAATAAAAGCCATCGACGCTGTAGACGTAGACGTGTGACAGGGGACTCGAATTTATCGAACCGACGCCGTTCTCAGCAACTCGGTCTCTGCAAATGCTGAGGAAAGATCTTGGCCTACATTCATATAAAATCCAACTGGTAGAAACTCTAGAGCCAGTGGACGATCAATTGATTTTTTTTTATTTATCATGTCATTTATCATGTCACATTATTTGAAGGAGAAATGGTTCCAACACGACGTCGTAAAATGCCATACAACGCGTGAGACCATCACTTTGTTAAGCCAAACATTGGTGACCGAATTATACCAAAAAATGGTAATACGAGTTCAATACAAAGATAGTATTCGAGAATATTCTTGATCCGTGTAAGAAGAAGACATTGCAAATGAGGTTTTTATGGCTAAAAGCATGAAGCTTCAAACGAAATTTATATTTGCGTTGAATATTTTTATTGTATAATAAAAATAATATATATAATAACACTATGTGACAGTCATTTGGAACTTGAGGAGTGACCTAGTGCATGTTGTTGGTCTGGTCGAGTACAACATGACCCTATATACCAAAGTTTAATAACACCCCCAATATCTTGACTTACTCTCTTATTAATTTTTTCCATGAATGCTGCAGCGACATGGCCGGTAAATATAGTGAAAGGTCTCACAAAGGTTTTCTAACTTTAGAAAAGCGTTACGAAGTAAAATAAATGCCTACTATGCTCGCTGACTGCTGCTTGTATATTTTAGAAGACTGCAAGGATATTTAGCATAAAATAAAGAAATAACATTATTAACTAATAGAAAATACATATTTGTTCTTCTTATTTTACATGTTTTAAGCACTTCAAGTATCGGTTATTGTCTTTAAAAAAGATTCTGTTGGATCTAATAAGGTTTTCATAACATATATGCAAAATGAATTTTAATGCAACATAAGGAAAGGAGAAAAAAATTCAAATTATTAAAAAACTGTGCCTGATGAAAAAAATTTGATAACATATTTGAAATCATAATATTTATAACTATAGGAATCACAATTCAGATGCCCAAAAAAGGCAAATACTTTTTTTAATCTATTAAGATAGCTTTAATAGATTTTAACTTTTTAAAATCCTTTCAAAGATTGCTCAAACAACTATCCCATGCAGTTCGGCTGCAAGTGAATAGGGTATTTTCTACGTCAGAAAGAATATTAGAAGAAAAAAAGTCGTTTAAGTAAGGAAAATGTTGCTAAAAATTTTATTTTTACACAAAAATTCTTAGAATAATTTTATTTGTAGAATACAATAAATAAAATTATTTTATTTTATTTTGATGTTATGAATTCATGAGTTCTTTAATTTATTTATTTCCATATTAATCTATTATATTTTTAAAACTTAAAATGTATTATATAACAGAAGGTACATAACACAGTGCAACAGTGAAAAAAACAAGACCTTGACAGTATAGGTTCGATTATACGATCGAAGGGTAATAAAACCCTACACTCAGTTTAGCGAGATTGGTATCCAATCAGTTTTTGTCTAACAGCTAACAGATACTTCATGATAGCGCTAAACTATATTCGGTAATAATGTAGCTGTGAGTTTTGCGCACAAATATTATAAAAAATGTATTCCAAAAATTTTACTTATTTCTGCATATCTTTTAATAAAATTGAGGAAGAAATTATTTTTTTTTTTCACTTTTTGCAATATTAGTTTGAAGGAGTCCAAATTTTTCACTAACAATGTTCGCCAAATTTTAGCCACGGTAACGTTGAACGACTTTCGTGAACATATCATTACAATCCGATCCTTACCCTAAATTGCTCATAAAGACTACTATGAGACCGGTTTTTCGTACCTTTCCGCACATATAAGCCAGTAATGTAGTTGAATATCAACAGATTTCAAATTTCTCAGTGAATTTGGAAAAAAGAGACTGTTGTCTTTCCATCGATATATGTATTTATATTGGTGTCTCGTCATATCGTTCTGTTTTGCCTCGAAATTGCAAAAATTTTTTTTTCACTAATTTTTAGTTTGAAGATGTTTGTAGCAACTATTTTCTAAGGACACCCTAACTATTTACTATTACTATTATTTTACTATTACTTTACTATTTTATTCACAAAATACATG
Source organism: Muscina levida (assembly GCA_964034835.1). NCBI lineage: Eukaryota > Metazoa > Arthropoda > Insecta > Diptera > Muscidae > Muscina > Muscina levida. The sequence continues at coordinate 84,126,263 of OZ035884.1, forward strand.
GTTTCGTGAGTGAAACGCATACCTGTTTGTCAATATCGGTTACCAAATAGTTAAGTTATTCATCGAGAATCTTTTGGGGTCCATAAAAAAAATTGGTCAACAATTTCTCCAAACTGAGTACAGTACGAGCTCGATTTTCGCAACCGACAGCAGCCCAAGCCGGTTGCAGTTACCGGGATTGTTGCGCTTACCGAACCTCTATTGAAAATTGTTATTTTACTTTGTGCAAAATGACTCACGTCACTAAAAAAAACTGTACTATAACAGTCATTTGCTCACTCACATTGAACAATGGCGGAACATTGCATGCAAATAAAAAAAAAACATATAATTTCTGCGGTAGTTGCGAAAGTCGAGCTCGTACTGTATATGGTTTTATTTCCCTTCTATAGTCTAATCGAACCTATACTGTCAAGTTCTTGTATTTATTTAGCAAAAAGTCTTCATTTGTTGCATAGTGTAATTATAGAAACATAACAATGAAATTTTTTCACTTCTTATTTGGCGTGATTGTCGTGATTCACGCTCACGTGAACGTGCGTGAGTACAAAATTTACTCACGTGAGCGTGCGTGAATGTGAGTAGCGAAAAAATTTTTGAGCGTGAGTGTGCGTGATTGACAATTTCAATCACGTGAGCGTGCATGAACGTGAGTCAAATTTACTCACGTGCCCATCTCTAGTATGAACCCACTTTGTTGCAGGTATTATTGACGAATTGATTCCCACGACTAATGGGAGTAACAAATAAATATTTGATCAATGTAAAATATGTTTACAACAACAACAAAAGCGTCAACAACCCAAAATGAAACCCGAAGATAGTGGTTAATTAGTGGTTAAATGTTGTTAACCAAAGTAACAAGTTAACATGGTAGTAAATTGTACATGCCAACAACTTGCAGGATGTGTGTGTGTGGTTAGATATGTCGGTATTTATAAAAGTGACCTAAGTCACTAAACTTTGGATAACATAATATTGAATATAGTGTTGTGGAATTTAAATAATATGCGGTAATTATAATATTTATGTATTCGATAAAGAAATAAGAATAATTTTATAAAAGCATTATTTATTAAGCAAAAACGACGGTGACTCTATAAAAGTGCTTATGTTTTACCTTTTAGGCTATATACGGCTTTGGCACGACAAACTTTTTTCAACAACATCAACAAAGTTTTTTGTATTTCATATAAATATAATGATATATAATTATGCCGCCTATATGTTAACCAATAAAGAACAATGAAGTATTTACATGTCCACACGGTACAAAGTTCAATGGCATTAGGCCCTAACTTTCCGACGAAATTACATGGCAGCCACCCGCACTACCCCTTATCCACATAATATATTAAAATACCTATGTTCTAAACGCACTTGTAATTCACCTAACATCATGTTAGACTCATCCAAACAGAGGTCATGCGATATCCACGAAAAAAAAAACAACGTATTCATTACTAATTATTTCACAAAACTTAGTCCAGAAACTTACAAATCTTCATAATAATAATAATAATACGCTTTAAAGCCACAACCATAAAAACCCCAACAATTTTTGAGGCACGATTTTCAATGGTGTTCTCTATTTTAAATTCTACCAAATTAAACAATTTTGTAGGTCTTATTTCGTTGAAGATGACATCATTCAGAGCGGCGAAGAAATGTTTGTTTGAGTTTGTATGGAGGGACGGAAGCAAAACAAAGTCTTGAACTCATTCGTGCTGTTGTAATGAAGTTAAAGTGAAATAAGACCAAAATATCATACCATCAAGTAGAATTGCTGTTTTTCTTTAGAGGGGGCCAAAAATATCAGCAACTAGCAAAGGTCACATGGTAGTGGTACGAAATCATACCATAAATAAATAAATCTTGGGTAATAAGTTTGCGTTTCAGCAGATATCAAAGTTGTTTTTCTAAGATATGCGAAATTTATATATAGGATTTAGGTTATGATGGCATGAGTGGGAAAGCGAAATTATTTTATTGACCTCAATAGCGGAGGATGAGCTATTGAAATAAAATCAGCACCTAAAGGGAAAGCAGTGGAGATACTGTCAAAGAATTAGGGTTTTATTTCAAAAATTGTGTCACAAATTGTTGTTTCACAAAAGAAGAAACGAAATGCTCTGAAACAGCATTTACGAAACTGTTCCAGATCAAAAAAAATTCAACTCACCAAAAACAGAAAATTAACATGAAAGAATTATATTTAAAGTACAAGCAGATTAGTGGAAGCCGACAATCGTTGACTTTCGAATGTGTACTTTTAAATAACTTTAAACAAAGTTCACCCACAAAACGCCGTAAAGTTTTGAAATCAGATTTATTTTATTTTTGTGTTTTTTTTTATCTAAAAATCGAATCTGTATTTTAGATTTGCGGTAAGGGGAATGAGTTAGTTCTGAATCTAAAAATAGAAAGCGTGTTAATTCACAACAACGCGAGAAGATATTCCATGCAAAGGGAAATTAAGTTAAGTAAGGGGAATGAATCTGAATTTTGTACCTACCATATTTCTTTGAAAAATTTAAAAAAAAATTGTTTTTGTGGGTTAGATTTTTATTTACCCGAAATGGTGCTAGGGCCAACATTTGGTTATAGCCCTAATGTACCACATAGCCCTAGTGTACCCACAAAGTATTATTGTACAAAATATTACAATAATTGTACACTAATAGTACTTTTATTGTACCGAAAAAGTACTTTTTTGTATTAAAAAGCACTCAATTGCATTTATTTATTGGCGGCCAAGGTCTCCATAAGGATTCACAAAATCTTACGGAATAAGAGCTCAGTAGGTTTTTCCTAACTAGGGCAAAATAACAGTATTGTTTATTTATGTTGTAATTCAAACTTATAATCTACTGGATTTAGATGTTCAAGAACTTTTAGTATACGCTCGACGAGTATTAATGTGGCCTATGACTGCAATTACAGGTTCTGGGACTCGGATCGATTTATAATAGTCGGGAACTTTACGAATCGGTCGATATGAGGTGATCGGGAACTTTATACTATACTAACAGTGGAGGTCAGGTTGGTCAGGATCGTTTCGGTTTTCAGGAATGTGGTAATTCGGGTACTTTTGATAATTTAGGCACGTACCAGCAACTCGGCATCGTACTGATGATTCGGGTTCGTCGGTGGTTACGATTAATATCAGCAGTATTTGGTGATGATATATGATTCGGGTTTGTTGGCAGCTCGGGTTAACAATTTTGAAGGGCACTGGTGATTCGAGTTTCGTCGTAAATCAGTTTGGTATCCGGAACTCTGGATCGTGTTGATGAATCATGTTCTTCAGGAAATCGGCTTTTGCAACTCGTGGTTGTATCGATGATTCTGCTTTCGTCGCAAATCAGGATCGTGTTGATGACTCGTGTTCTTCTGTAGATCAACTTCTATAATTCGTAGTTGTATCGATTCCAAATTCACGACCGAACTAATAATCGTACCCGATGGAGTGTTAGTATCAAGATGTTACGGTGCTAATTTCTAACACAATGCTACAGGAACGAAGAGTATCTTCGTGTACCAGACCGAAATCTGTGCAACCGAGGAGTCGGTATAACCAACCGGAGTTGGATTCAACAGACCGCAGTCCGATTTAACAGGCCGAAGTCCGATTCAACAGACCGAAGTCCGATTTAACAGACCTAAATACGATTCTACAGACCGAAGTCTGATTCCATAGACCGAAGTTCGATTTAACAGACCGAAGTCCGATTTAACAGACCGAAGTCTAATTTAACAGGCCGAAGTCCATTTTAACAGACCGAAGTCCGACTTAACAGACCGCAGTCCGATTCAACAGACCGAAGTCCGTTTTAACAGACCGAAGTCCGATTTAACAGACCGAAGTCTAATTTAACAGACCGAAGTTCTTTTTAACAGACCGCAGTCCGATTCAACAGACCGAAGTACGTTTTAACAGACCGAAGTCCTATTTAACAGACTGAAGTCCGGTTCAACAGACCGAAGTTCGATTTAACAGACCGAAGTCTGATTCAACAGACCGAAGTCTAATTAACAGACCGAAGTCCGATTCAACAGACTGAAGTCCGGTTCAACAGACCGAAATCCGATTTAACAGACCGTAGTCGAATTAAACCAATGGAATTTGGGTTAAACCAACAAAAGTTGGTTCAACAGACCGAAGTCCGATTAAACAAAAGAATATTTCTTTCGATAAGTTATTACCCTTACAGAGCAATAATTTCATTAAAGTAAGTGGAGCTAATGAGAATTATATCGCATCACACTGCATCGATAAACACTTTCCCTTGTGATGTCGTTTCCTAAATGTGTTTGGTTGGATGTTGGAAGTCGATCTAATTCGCCGTTGGTGGCGATTGCCGAATGTATCGTTGATGGCAGTCGCGTGCATTGCCCAACGCGTCGGTTGCGGCGGCTGTGTGATCGGTGAAGCAGTGTATGCAGAATGGGTTGGTTGGTGATTACAAGAGTAAATGAAGGGCGAGTATATTATTGGTGGTTAGAGGTTAAAAGGTCATAATTGTGTAGTTAGCGCTAAAACTCTATATGTAGGAGGCATATATGTACGGACGACTTTCGTTACGATACATATCATATTACACAGTACAACAACTTTCAGCTCATTTATTTGGGACTCATTTCTAAGAACTACACGTGAAAGTAGCCCCAAAATGAAGAATGTCTGCATTATTCGTTTTGTCAAGTAACATGCCATAATAATTTAATATCGATTTGAAGTTAATAAGTATCGTATAAGGGAATTTGTCACGTTTTAGGCTCTTTTGTTTGACATAACTCGAGAACCACTAGAAGGATTTAGATAAAACAAATTTAAAAATAAAATTAAGAATTACAATGCCTTTAATCAGTTGATACAACGTTTCCCTAAATAAGTAACAGTTTCATTTTTCTATTCATTAAAAGATTTTAAACTAATAGTTATTTTGTAGCAGTTTCAATAAAACTGCTGTACTCCGTGACGTATGATATACGTGAAATATTACTTTTGATAATCATACGCCACCATATAACAATATAACAAAAGAGCCTAAAATGTGACAAATTCCCCTTTACGGTACTTACGAACTCCAAATCGATATTAAATTATTGTGGCATGTAACCTGACAAAACGAATGATGCAGAACTTCTTCTTTTTGGGGCTACTTTAATTTGCAGTTCTCAGAATTGAATCCCAAAATCATGTGTTGTACTGTGTAATCATCTTTAGTTTTCTTCTGGCACCATATGTGTTCCCTTCAAGAATGACAGCCGCCACATCGTCCGCGTACCCTACTTTATGACAGCAATCGAGCATTAGACTTAGGACTTCGTCGTACGTGATGTTCCACAGATCAGATCCGAGAATGGAACCTTTTGCAGCTCCTGACGTTATTTTCTTTGTTTTTCTTTTCTTGTACCGTAGAGTAGTGTACGATCGCTTAGGTAACTTTTGATTATATTTAACAGGTACGTGAAATTTTGATGTTGATGTTATCAACAGCAACTTCGCAGTATAGTGTCCAGTCAAAAAAGGTCATGTATGTCGAGTATCTGTTACTGACTTTTAATCAACTTCTGAGAAAAAACTGACATAAAAAAACTTATTAAAATTTTAAACGTGTCCGTAATGACTGCACTAGAAATTACTCTCCCATAGAAAAAACATAAGTTTAGTAAAACATAATTAAGGAAAGCATTAAATAGCAGCAAATTTTATAAAATTAAATAAGTTAATTAATCAAACTAAAAACAAAACTTTGCTTTATCAAAAAATCGACGACAACTACGCTCATATCCACATCCACATTTAGTTTCTTCTTCAGCTACTTCATGATACCGCAAATTTCCGCAAACTGCAAAGTGAACGTCTCAAATGCTGTAGCGAATGCCAAAAAGGTCGTTTGCATAAAACCAAAGTGTGACTAATTGAAATGTAAAAAAAAACACGAATAATTAAGATGAAACAAGCAAAAATTATGAAATCACTTAAAATTTGAAAGGAGAAACATAAATCAAACACATTAGCATGACAAATTAATGCAAATATTATTATAAAGTGTTGCTTTACGACAACATGTCGACCAAGTGTCTGCACTGGGTTTGGACTGACAAATATTGCCAATAAAATATTAACTCTTTAAGAGAAAATGTCCTTAACAACAAAGTGTGCAAACAAAAACAGAATGATATACAACAACATAAATAGTTCTTAATTTAGAACTTTTCACTGTGCAAAACTAATGTAAATAATATTTTTGATTCAAACGAAAACTTTTTGTATATTAAAGTTTCTATAGAAAATTTTTCAAAGGGATCTTGTTTGTAGAGTAAATTTTACTTTCACAACTTGTTATGTGTACTAAGTGAAACTTGTTTTTTCAGTCATACATTACCAACATTATTACATTGGCTATGTAGGGTATGTGTGAGAGTATTGAAATTGCATGTCCTGCGCAGTGAAAGCTTTTTGTCACCACATTTTTCCTTAAGTTTCTTTTATTTTGGGGGTGCGGGTTGGGGTTTAGTGTTTCGAAACCAAAACAAACTCAAGTAATAACACACAAATGCTATGCTCATAAAAATCCAATGGGGTAAATGCACAGCTCCCTATAAATGAATATGTATAAACGAGAATACAAGTATACAATATATAAATATTATACATTTATGTAGATACTGACTGCACTGCACATACAGCTATTTCTATTTAGGTATCTAATATACATTAATGTATATTGCATTTAGAAAATAGAAAATACTGTGTACATTGGAATACTTCAGAAATATATAGGTTAATGCAGTATTCTTATTCTGTTTTCAAAAAAACTAAACTTAGCAGCTATGACAGCAGCGCCAAGTATTTTGTTACTTTGGACAAAATATGAAATTGAATAAATTTCATTCACAACGCGAAAAGTTTGTGCCAAGTCGAATTTTGTAAAGTGTAGTGGTTGTTGGTGGTTTAATAGTGAGGAGTTGCTTTGTATCCTTTTCGTCCTCACGTATCTCTCTTAACAGACGTGCCTGAGTATGTTATATTTCTCACAGCATTAGGTATTATGCTAAACAGTTTGGGTAATGTGACGTCATTTGTGAAATTTTATCGTTTGTTTCCATGAACACGCATACACACACACAATCGCAGTCACGCACACTCTCGCAAACAACAAACTTTGATTTCCTTAAAACAAAACTTCGCAATCAGTTCACACATTTTGTTGTTGGTAACTCACAGTCAATCACAACAACAAAACGGGGTGTTAAAGGCAGAGCTGCCAGACCGAGGGATAACATTAAATAGGGTTTAAAAGGTTCATTGAGCCTTACAAATCAAGGCGAACGTGAGAAAGAACTACCAAGAAAATTGTTGACCTAACATTTTGTAGAGAACGAATGTTGTTAAACAGAAGAACACAGCCAAAAACCTATCATCGGGTTTTATATTTTCATTTGAAACTATTACCTTTTCAAAGGCAAATCATACCGTTAAAAGATAGATTTTTTTAAAAAAAAAAGGAAAATTTAAAAAATAATAGTAATGTTAACGGAATACAAATATTTTTAAGAGAAAATTTCCAAATAAAAAATTTGGGCTGAAGTGCAGAATATGCAGCGGGAGCCCGATTAAAAAAAAAATATGCCATTGTCTTCGTCTTGTTCCCCAAACATCGGAATGGTAGGTCAAAGTTGGCGCTTAGGCCAATGGGGCCCGGGGGGTCAAAAAAGGGGCCCCTTTCTATGATGTTCCTTAAGTTCCTACGGGTCTCCTGGACCGTTACAACTCTAATTTAAAAAACAAATAACATTTTAAAGGGATATATCAAAAAAATATATATATAATTACAATACAGTTTTTTTTTAAATATTTTTCAAATTTTTCTTAATTTTTTTCCACTTTTATCCTTTTTTTAATCAATTTTCTTCTTTCAAATATTTCTCTTTAGACTTTTTCTTGAATTTTTTTAAATATTTCTTGAAATTTTCCTTTAAAAACCTTAAAAAATTTAAAATTTTCACACATTTTTGATGACATTTCATATTTCTATGGAATTTTTCAATTCATTTTCTTAAATTATTGTAATTTCCCATGATTTTTCCCCATTTTTTTAAATTTTTTACGGGGTTTTTCAGAAAAAATTATTTTTTTTTAAAAATCGTGCGGTTATTAGATTTTCTATTTTTTTTAGAATTTTTCAATTTATTTCCTTAAATTTTTTAACTTTTTCCATGATTTTTTTAATTTTTTTTTTATATATATCGGAAATTTTAATGGTTCAAACTCAAACTCCAGGAATCCCATAGGAACTTAAAAATAACATCGTTGGATTCGTCTCGAAAATATCATTCATTTGAGTACCCACACATGGGGGGTCATTATAGAACCCAAGGGGACCCTTTTTTTGTCATTATATGGCTTCACAATAACTTTGTAAATCCATGTTTTATTTTAAGTTTGAGTCCTCAGGTCTTCCCAACAGCTTTTCTGTATGTGTATAAGCTATGAGTGCCTTGTTATCTATGTTTCGTCTCCCGTTAAGCTTCTTGTCAAATATAATACCTACGTAGTTCGACGTTTCCGAATAATTCGGATTGGGTGATTTTTGTTTCCGACTGAACAGTGCTATTCCGTTTTATCAGGGTTTGCATTAATTCTCCTGCTAACTCACATGTCTGCTAGGATATTCATATATTTCTATATCTTCCGCTCGAGGTATGGTAGTCTCTTTCCCGAGATGAAAAGTTCTATGTACCAGATACCATCGTAAACTCTTCCGTCTCCAGCTGTGTTTGAGCATGCTTTTGATTGCTAGATAACACAGCAGCGGTGACTCCTCCGCTCATTCTTGTGTGGTACTTCTTGTTACCTTTACAAGGGTGTTATTTTCAAGTTTAAAAATAATAGTTCTCTTTAGTAGCAGATCCGAAATCAAGCCAAAGTCGTTACTAAAAACGTATGGAGTGGCTGACACGAAGTCTGGCCGACGACGCTGAGTGAAATCTAATGTTATGTACGACATGTCGTACCGACGTCTGAAAGATTTCTGTAATGTACATCGATAGAAATTCTGAAGGGAAATTTGACGCACTGTAATGAATTCGGACCGATATCTTACCAAATATCTGAAGTATCGTGTCGTACCGAAGTCTTTAGTATCCGAAATCTGACCGAAATCTTTACTAAAAACTAATAAAGTGATTTCCCCTACGCTGCTGAGGGAAGCCTGATGTACGAGATGTCGTATCGATGTGTGAACACTTTCTGAATATAAATTGTAGGAAAAAAGTTCAGACTCCGAAGCAAAATAAATAAAATTTCCCTTCAACCAGTCTTACAGAATTCTGTACGATATCGGTAAGAATAGTTTTAGAATATATGCAGACGTGTCGGATATCTGCCAATATCGGAGCTTTAAGTTTGCTGGGATGTTACGAATTAGTTTGCTAATGTGTTTTCTGTTAAGCTCTGTCATTATGCTGGAGGATTCGATATTGTTGAAGACTTTCTTTACTAGAGACTCTTCATCTAGAGATACTTATTTTCTCTCTTACGTTTTCTACCGATTTTTCTTCTGTGTATGCGTGTTGAGCATTCAATAGGAGATTCGGGTCGATTGAATTCTTGGTCAGTAGTTCATCGCTTTGATGTGTGATGGTTTACTTGCTTTTGGGATCAAGACAAATAGGACATATTGGCAATTAGGACAGTTAAACAGTCTTCAGGCACGACAATGGTGTCTCTAAGGTCTGTAGAAGTTTGGCGAGGATAATATCATGCGGATCATGGGATTTATTCGGATCAAGGCTGTAAATAGATCTGATATTTTATGCAGAAATTGGTTGTTGTGTCAGTATATGTGTCTATCCATTAGGTGTTGATTTGTTCGCCTTGTGTAGTATTTACTGCAGTGTTTGTTGGCCAACTTGGCTAAGGAAGGTGGCTACTTCCACTGGGTGGATCCAAAGAGACCTTGGGAACAAGCTGAGTTGGTTTGGCAGGGCTGTTGAATATGTAGGTATAGTGTGTCGTGTGGTCCCTGGTTGCAAGCTGGTCAGGTATACAACAACTCTTGTCTACCGTCGTAATACCTCTTCCTTCGAAGCCACTGATGGAGGGTGTTCCCAGAGCACGACATTCACTCTATAGTTGTTCACGGCTTTGACGACTGCGTCCGAGTGAATGTCGGCTAAGCCTATCTAAAATGCTCTTTGATCTAGAGGCTCTCTCTTGTAACGTTGGATCTCGCGCTCTAGATCATGAAAGTCTGACCCGCCTGGCAGGTGGGAGCCTATCCACAAGATGGTGGTTAGGGCGACTGGACCGATAACAGTCAAGCAGCTACTGTTTCGACAAAAGTAAATTATGTCGGCGTAGGTGGTACACAGAAGATATAAGGTGGTACACCCTGTTCTTAGGGCGGCATTTTGACATATCTGCAGGTTCTTTCGCATTAAAGGAGAAGAAATAGACCTGAAATTTGATATGCAAACTTCTATTCTATTTGCGGTGCTAATGTTCTGAATTGAGTAATTTTGAAAATACACCTTGGGCAAAAAATTCGTATGGTCATTAAATTATTTATGCAGCCAACTTGATAAAACATTCTTATATCTGAGACTACATTCCTGTGGAATTCTCAGAATTGAGTCCTAAATCAATGAAATGAAAAATGTTGTACTGTGTAGTTTGTTATTTGAATTTTTATTTTTTTGATGGTAATATATGTTTTAAATATTTTAGTTGAATATAATAGACCTGAAATTTGATATGCAACTTCTATTCCATTTGCGGTGCTAATGTTCTGAATTGAGTAATTTCAAAAAAAACTATTCCCATAGAAACACCCCCTATTTGGATGTTTGCATCCATTGTAATCCAGTTACTGAGTAAAAAAGTGAAAAATGGAGGAAAATTATAAAAAAAAATTTGAATTTTTTGCAATTTTTAAGGTACTTAATGAACTTTTTTCGGCTAGGTTTGTTCCGCGTTTTGTTTCTTCTATTTTATATCTACAATTTTGCCTCAGACACAAAAAAGATATTCCGTAAGGTATACCGAGATATGTTAAAATATAGAAAAGTGCTAAAAATTCACCTGGAGCAAAAAAATTCGTATGGTCATTAAATTTTTTATGCAGCCAACTTGATAAAACGAATGATGCAGAAGTTCTTATTTTTGGGGCTACTTTTACGTGTTATTCTCAGAATTAAGTCCCAAATCAGATGGGAGCTGAAAAATGTTACACTATGAAATGATTGGTTCTTGTTTGAAGATTCCTTTTTTTTAAGTATAATATAAATTTTTAATTATTAATTTAACCCAAATAAACACAATCTGGCAACTCCAATCACTTTGTTTTGCGTAAAGTTCTTTATTTACGTATATGTTACCTACATTTGACGGAATGTGACCGTAAACCTCATAAATCGTACATTTGTGTCTAGAAATAAACAAATATTTCACGGCTTTCCTTCGGTACCTAAGACGTTTTTTGTTGTTGTTATAATATTTCACTGTTATTAGTATGTTTGTTTGTTTGTATATAGCACGAATATGTAAATACGCTACGCAGCTAAGTACATTTACTTACATATGCATGTAAATATTTGTGGGTGTCTATGTGTGTGCGTGAGTGCGCGCCAGACAAAAGAAAAATGTGTTCCCAAGCCCACTTAAAAATTTACACATAACACGCAATCAGACGCCATGAATGGCTCACGCTGTGGCCTTTTGAATCCACTGGGTCGAAAGTAACGCAACGCCTTCACCAGTGCGCCAGTTCACGAGCACCCGGACTTGGCTACAAGTAAGCACCACTAAGCACCAGAGACTGATGATACCACACACGCTACACACACTCACACACACACTTTGTATGCGTGAGTGCAGCTACACTCCCATATAAGGTTGGTGGGTGAGAAGGAGGGAGGGAGGGAGGGAGCAGGGTGCGCGATTACCTTGAGATTGGTAGGTTCCAAACTTTGCATACGAAGGTAATAAGTATAAAACATGAGCTGGTAATCAACATCATCATTAAATTTTGTGGCAACGTTGTTGTTGGTGCAGCTCATTTTATAACCGTTTATTTTAGCAAATTATGCAAAACGTTGCTGGGTTGTATATAGAAAAAAAATATTTATAGTATTTTGCACGATATTACTTCGAGCCTTATCTGGGGTGTAATAAGCTATTAGCAGTGAAAAGGGAAGTTTGTGCTATGGAAAATAACAGAAAAATGTGTTCATGGTCATGTATACGGATCAAAAGATGTTGATTCGACTTGTGCCCATTACACAGTACAACACATGATTTTGGGACTCAATTCTGAGAACTGCATGTGAAAGTAGCCCCAAAAAGAAGAAGTTCTGCATCATTCATTTTGACAAGTTACATGCCATACTAAATTAAATATCGATTTGAAGTTAGTAAGTATCGTATAGGAGAATTTGTGACGTTTACTATATGGTGGTGTATGATTATCATAAGTAATATTCCACGTAAATCATACGCCACGGAGTACAACAGTTTTATTGTAACTGCTACAAAATAAACCCAGTTTAAAATCATTTGATGTATGGAAAAGTTGTTGCTTATGTAGGCAAACGTTATACGAGGGCTGCTATATATATTTCTGGCCTAGGCAACAATAAGTGTTGCCAGGTGCAATCTGATATTTCCATTGGAAAGGTTGACATTTTTTAGCATAACATCACTCAGAACGTGTTGTCATTTAATCGTGAATTGTTAAACTTACAGAGCTTTGAACAATTCAATTCCGTTAAAAAAATGGAATTGACACGTGAGCATTTTCGTGCGATCATTTTTCACAACTTTCGACGTGGATTATCCAGACAAGAGTGCATCGATGAACTTAAGTCTTTGTATGGTGATCAAGCACCATCATATAGCACCGTGAAAAACTGGTATAACAAATTTAATCGTGGTCGCAGTCGCTCAACGACGAATTCCGTGAAGGTCGTCCAAAAACGTCCGTTGTGCCAGAGAACATTGATGCCGTGCGTGAACTAATAATGCAAGATCGTCATGTGACATACCGGGAGATAGAGGCATCCTTGGGCATTTCTCCCACCAGCATACATTCGATATTACATAAACACCTGACCGTAAAAAAGGCTCGTGTCGATTGGTGCAAAGAAATGTTGAAAAAATACGATCGCGGTGCTTCAAAAGATGTTCATAAGATCGTCACAGGTGACGAATCTTGGATCTATGCGTATGAGCCCGAAACAAAACAACAATCGACCGTGTGGGTCTTCGAAGACGAGCCAAATCCAACGAAAGTTGTTCGTGGACGAAGCACTTCGAAGCAAATGGTCGCCTGTTTCTTCGGCAAAACTGGTCATGTGGCGACTGTTCCGCTTGAGCAACGAAGGACGGTCAATTCTGAGTGGTACACCACAATTTGTTTGCCTGAAGTCTTCGGAGAAATTCGAAAAACAAACAAGAGAAGACGAATCATTCTTCACCATGACAACGCGAGCTCTCACACATCGGCTCAAACCAGCGCCTTTTTGACCGGCCAAAACGTCGAATTGATGGGTCATCCGCCGTACAGCCCTGACTTGGCACCCAATGACTTCTTTTTATTCCCGCACATCAAGAAAAAAATGCGTGGTCAACGATTTTCGTGCCCAGAAGATGCTGTTGAAGCGTTCAAAAACCATGTTTTGGAGGTGACTCAATCGGAGTGGAAAAAGTGCTTCGACAATTGGTTTGAGCGCATGCAAAAGTGTATAAATCAGGCTGGAGAATACTTTGAAAAACAATAAAACAATTTTTGATGATAAATATTCGCATTTTCATTATTAGGCCAGAAATATATATAGCAGCCCTCGTATGAACAGATTAAAGGAATTGTAATTCTTAATTTGTTATACCCTCACCCTACGGGTAGAAGGGTATATGTCATTTGATACGACCCAAAAGTGTAACACATAGAAGGAGTCACGTTAGACCCAAAGTTTCTTTGAACCAAATTCGATTCATGAGTTTTTGGGCCGTTTGAGCCATGTCCGTTTGTCTGTCTGGCTGTCCGGATGGTGCGCACGATAAATTTCGAAAGACGAAGCCAAATGTTTTGAAACTTTGCACAAGTTCATATTTCTCCAAAACTACTTGCAGTATTGAAAATGGGCTACATGGCCATGCCCCTTCTGGTACCTCCCATACAAATGTACCATTCGAAATAATAATATCACTATCGAGTAAGAATATCAAAATAAACAACGCGATCGTGCCCAAATTCAGTATTTGCTAAAACTAAATGAGGGCAGGTTGTCTAGCCACGCCCCTTCTGGTACCTCCCATACAAATGTACCGCCCACTTAAGAGATGGAGTAGTAATATTAATATACCCAACGTGATCATGCCCAAATTTTGTATTTAGTAAGCTTATCTAGGATAAAATATTGGCGAAAAACTGTAGGTTTAGCCACGGCCCTTCTGGTACCTCCCATACAAATGTACCATTCCGCCCACTTTAGAAATCAAGTTATAATATCAAAATACACAACGAGATCGTGCCCGAATTCTGTATTTAGTAAATGTGTATGAGGATAAAGTTTTGGAGAAAAACTGGTAGTCTAGCCACACCCCTTCTAGTATATCCCATACAAATGTACCATTCCGCCCATTTTATAAATCGAGTAATAATATCAATACATTCAACGCTATCGTTCTCAAGTTATACATTTAGTAAAACTATAACAGGATAAAGTTTTGGAGAGAAACCTGGAAGTCTAGCCACGCCCCATCTGGTACCTCCCACACCCATCAGGTACCGCCCACTTTACAAATCGATAAATATTATTAAGGGATTCTACGCGATCGTGACCACATTCTGTATTTAGTAAAGCTAAATCAGGATAAAATTTTGGAGAAAAAAACTGTAAGTCAAGCCACGCCCTTTCTGGTACCTCCCATACAAATGTACCACTTCGCCCACTTTAGAAATTGAGTAATAATATCAACACATTCAACGCGATCGTTCCTAAGTTCTACATTTAGTAAAACTATAACAGGATAAAGTTTTGAGAAAAACTGGAAGTCTACCCACGCCCCATTTGGTACCTCCCATACCCATCAGGTACCGCCCACTTTACAAATCGATTAATATTATTAAGGGATTCAACGCGATCGTGAGCACATTTTGTATTTAGTAAAGCTAAATCAGGATAAAATTTTGGAGAAAAAAACTGTAAGTCTAGCCACGCCCTTTCTGGTACCTCCTATACAAATGTACCACTTCGCCCACTTTAGAAATCGAGTAATACTATCAATACACCCAACGTGATCGTGTCCAAATTCTGTATTTAGAAAAGCTACATCAGGTTAATGTATTGAAGAAAAAACTTTAGGTCTAGCTACGCCCCTTCTGGTACCTCCCATACAAATGTACCATTCCGCCTATTTTAGAAATCGAGTAATAATATCAATACATTCAACGCGATCGTTTCCAAGTTATACATTTAGTAAAACTATAACAGGATAAAGTTTTGGAGAGAAACCTGGAAGTCTAGCCACGCCCCTTCTGGTTCCTCCCATACAAATGTACCACTCCGTCCACTTAAGAAATCGAGTAATAAAATCAATATACTAGAAAATTTTATGTTTTACTGAGGGTGAGGCTATATGTGGCTATCGGTTTCTCCGACTGAACCTTTCTTACTGGTTTAAATTTGTTTCAGCTAAATCGGACTAGTGGTTCTCGAGTTATGTCAAACAATAACGAACAATAACGACATAACGAATGATGCAGAACTTCTTCTTTTTGGGACTACTTTCACGTGCAGTTCTAAGAATTGAGTCCCAAATCAGATGAAAGCTGAAAAATGTTGAGCTGTAGTATGATCCGGTGGTTGGTGCAAAACATGGTTGTTTGAACAGCCTTGAGTCTCGCCACAGAAAAAACAGATCTGATCTTGCTAACAAATTAGCATATACCATTACAGGTAGATGTAGACGTCCTAGGCACTAACATAACGGCGTCACATATGCTGAAATACTTGGGGGTCATATTCGACAGTAGACTTAAATTTACCCACCAGATTAATTATGCTGCCCAGAAAGTTGGGAAAACTATCGGAGTGCTTAGCAGACTATTGGCAAATGTAGGAGGATCAGCACAGCTCAAGTGAAAATTATTAATGGATACCACAAACTCTGTGCTTTTATACGGTAACGAAGTGTGGGACACGTATCTTAAAAAGTATGGCATGTTACTTGATAAAACGAATGATGTAGAACTTGTTCTTTTTGGGGCAACTTTCGCGTGCAGTTTCTAGAATTGAGTCCCAAATCGATGTACTGTGTTATAAAAGATCATAATTGGAAGTTATGATGATGACAAGAATTAAGTTAGCAGTGCATACAAAACCTAAACCAACCTAAATTTGTCAAGGTAACTTTCTCAGAAAAGCAACAAATGATATTTGTAATTTAAGTAGACTAAGGACATTTCTAAAGTACTCCTCAACCTTCCGGCTTCCTTTCTGATCCCAAAAAAAGTTGGCTATAGAATGTCATATAATTGTTTAACTATATCCTCCTATACAATATTTGAACTTCAATAATATTAAATGAAAATGTTTAACCTATTAGGTATATTAAATTCCAATAGAATAATATTTACATACAAACGTGAACAAGTCTTTGAATTGAGAAATTTTACAACTATCTGGATAATAACGAAATTCCAGTAGACCTTAAATTCCTTGACAACCTCAAACATTTACCAAATATGGTTTTCATGTTGAGGCAAAGTCTCTTTAGGTTTTATTGAATGCATGAATAACTAGCATAATATCCCTAAACCCCCCACACCCCACAAAACACCCCCCAAAAAACAACGACAAAACAATCCTTATACCTAACAACGCAGCACGTTTCCAAATCACGTTTTCCCCTTCCAATGTATTTACTACCCCATCAAACAGTTAGAGAGGAGAGAAAGAGGAAAAATAAAAGAGAGTGCTTATAAATTTGTAGCTAAGAGAGCTACAAAAAGAGAGTTACAAATATACATTCTATTGATTTTTTTCCTTCCTTAACTGCAACCACGACCTAAATTTGAATTTTCCAGTCCAATGTAAATCCCTCCCTCAGGGATACACAGGCAGACAGACAGTTAGTAAACCCCCAAAAATGACAACAATACAAGTAGGGGGAAAGGAGGTCGGCCGCTGTGTTTGGCCTCCTTAATGTTGATGTCAGTAGACGATTGTCAACAATTTAAGATAAGTTCACTGAGGCGCCACCAGTGTTGGCGCACCTTAAAGTTACTAAAGGCGCCTTTCCATGAAAGATGATGTAAATTGTAATAAATTAAGTTACTTAAATGGGGCAAGGAACTTTACGTATTTTGTGTGCGTTAAAGGACAATTACCGTGTGACTATCTCTAAGGTAGAACATTAACACGAAATATTTAAGATTACTTTACGCTAATTAAGACGAGGTAAATTATTAATGTTAGAGTGTATATATGTATTTTTTTAATAAGTCATATGGTAGCTGTCATGCTGCTTACTTTGTGTCCGCTCGCTAAAGGTCAGTAAATGTTATCTGATTTCGTTGCTAGATGAACTTAGTGAAAGCTTAGTGATGGGGCAGACTAATGATTAATGGCTGTATAGGTTCACAAGACAGCTTGTTGTGCTAAGAAATGGCGCACAGTGATTTGTTTCATGGACAAAATCGAATAAATATAAATGTGGGAAAACAATTTTTATACCCAACCTTAGCTTTATGGTATACTTGAAAAAAGGACTTTTTAAAAAGATTGAGTTGCGTCCGTCTTTCTGGCAAAAGTATCTTAAAACAAAATTAATTTCAGGACTTTTAAAGTTGATTAGGGTATGGCTCTCCGTCTGTTTGGCCGTCTCGTTGGAGGGCAGGATAACACTAGTAAACCTTAACAACAGACCCGTTTGAAAATATGTCAGTATAAATATTTTCAAAAACGAAATAATCGGACTGTAAAGGAGCATAATATTCCTACCCAGTTTAATTATCTTATAATAACACAATACAACATTTTTTAGCTCATTGATTTGGGACTCAATTTTGAGCACTGCACGGGAAAGTAGCCCCAAAAAGAAGAAATTCTGCATCATTCGTTTTGTCAAGTTACGTGCCATAATAATTAAATAGCGATTTGAAGTTAGTAAGTAACGTATAGGGGAATTTGTCACGTTTTTGACGCGTTTTAGAACCTCTAGTCCGATTTAGCTGAAACAAATTTAAAAAAGTTAAGGATTTCAATTCCTTTAATCTGTTCATGTAACTTTTCACTTTTCCATTCATCAAATGATTTTTAAGTGGGTTTAATTTGTAGCAGTTACAAACAAACTGTTATACTCTGTGGCGTATGATTAACGTGAAATATTACTTATGATAATCATACGTCACCATATAAAAATATAACAAAATATCATAAATCATGACAAACTCCCCCATACGATTCTTACTAACTTCAAATCGATATTAAATTATTATGGCATGTAACTTGACAAAACGAATGATGCAGAAGTTCTCTTTTTGG
Source organism: Muscina levida (assembly GCA_964034835.1). Lineage (NCBI taxonomy): Eukaryota > Metazoa > Arthropoda > Insecta > Diptera > Muscidae > Muscina > Muscina levida. The sequence continues at coordinate 84,144,824 of OZ035884.1, forward strand.
GACTACTTCCACGTGGAGTTCTCAAAATTTAATCCCAAAATCATGTGTTCTACTGTGTAGTAGGTAAAACCTCTGAAAACCGAAACCTTTGTAACAGCCCTTCTACCGAATTTATGTTTTGCAAACACATATTTTGTGTAAGTACATAGAATTCAGTAAAATGTTGCGTAAAATTTACACTTATAATACACTTGACTCGGGAAAGAATATGGACTTTATCGGCTGAGCTACCTCCCATATAAAATCACCTACTTTTGAAAAATTAATATTTCCCCATAATTTCCAAACGGACATCTGGAGGGTATTTGAATTCAGTCAGAAAATTTTTTGTGTAATAATATACAAAACCTTAAAAGACCGAAATTTTTGTCACAGCTCTTCTGGTAGCACCCATACAAATTACAGAAATTGAACGTCATAGTTTTATGAACAAGTATTTTATGTAAGTATACTTAATTTAGTTGGATTTTTTCGTAAGATGTACCCTTAAAAAATTTCGGCTGACGCCTCCTGGTACCTCCCATATAAGATGACCTATTTGTGAAAAATTAATTAATTTAATTGGTGGGGAAGGAGAAAAAATCATCATCAAACCCCTCAACTGCCTCGGAGTCGAATGTATGACCGAACCCCAATATTTTTGGGCTCTATGAAAAATGCCCCAAATGCAAAATGCCCCAAAAAAAAACGAAAAATTACCCAAAATAAAATTGGGGGAAAAAATATGAAAAATGACCCAAAACTCAAGAACGAAATTTTCTCCAAAAATTATGAAAAATACCCCACAAAATTTATGAAAAATACCCCAAAAAAATATTCTTATAAACAAATCTAGCATTTTTAAAAGACGAATGCGGTGGGGGGCACGCCGTTTTATTTTTGGGGCATTTTGCATTTGGGGCATTTTTCATAGAGCCATATTTTTGTATTGTATTTGTTTTTTTATGCAACAACAAATTGTTCTATTTAACTTACCTTTGACTTTTTTCAATATCTTAATAGTTTTGTGTAAAATTTTTAATATTTTTTTCTTTTACTTTTCAGGTAAGTTGCCTAAGATAATTGATAATAATAAATCCAGGTAATTGAGTGACTATTTCTAAAAATTATGATAATTTATATGAAGCATATATGTGATACCAATAAGATTTTTTTTTATTTTCTAAATACATATCATAATTTTTGACCATATGGTTCACAAATTATAGGGATTTCATTCTTACTAAATACTTTTTTATTTAAAGTAGTTTTACGGGACTGACCGTGGCATGATGGTAAGAACATGCGACTACCATACGGGAGATCCATGGTTTGATTTCTATCTCCAGCCATCTACATTTTTCTTTTATTGTCAGCCCTTGATATTGTTGACAGTAACAATCGGCGTGTTTAGTAAAAGCTTTTCAAACAGTCACATATTTTTATTTTACCACAGAGTACTTTTATGGGTATTATAATGTAGTTTTATTGTACCAAAAAGTACATTGTACATTTGCTGTACCGAGTGTACTTTTATTTTAGCAAAAAAAGTTCTTTATTGTACCAAGAAGTACTTTTATTGCCACAAAATGTATTTTTACTATATTTATAAGTACTTTCATCATTTACAAAAAGTACTTATTCTTCTTCTTTAATGGCAACAACAACAGAAACTTATCCATCAGTAGCCGCACGTAGAAAAGTATTCCAAGCGCTTCGGTCTTTTGCGCTCCGTAGATAGTGCGTCACACTAACGTTAGTTAACAGCTTTGTCACCTGGTCTATCCATCGGAGTTTTGGTCGCCCCTCCTGCGCCGTCCATCGAATTTATTGCCGAAGACTTTGCGAGCCGCAGTGTTTTCGTCCATTCGTACAACGTGTCCAAGCCAGCGCATTCGGTTTATTTGAACGCGCATGACTACGTCGATGTCGTTGTACAGCTCGTACAGCTCATGATTCATTCATTGTGTCATTACCCAGGATTCTGCGCAGTAGAGTAAGGCAGGCAGGATCAGTGTCTGGTAGAGTTGGATCTTCGTTCGTCGAGAGATGGCTTTACCATTAAAACGCTTCCTCAGCGCATAATAGCAGCGGTTTCCGATCAATACTCGTCTCTTGATATCCAGGCTGACATTATTATTTTTATTTATGACGGAGCCAAGGTAGACAAAATCATCTACCACTTAGAACAGCGTCCCAGACGAGTTGACTCTTTGTTCGTTGAAACAAATAACTTAGTTTTGTCTTCATTTATCACCAGATTCACTTCCGCTGACTGCTTTTCAATGCTCGAAAAGCCCGCAGTAACATCCCGCAGTCCTTGTCCAATGATACCTATATACGCGAGTAACATATGACTTTTGTTGAAGATGATACCATTCCTGTTTACTGCAGCCATCCGCATGATCATCTCTATTACGATGTTAAAGAGATGGCAGGACAGACTATCGCCCTGTCTAAAGCCTCGCTTGGTAGAAAATGACTCTAAAAGATTTTTGCCAATTTTCACTGAAGGGTTCGTGTCAGTCGGTGTCATCCCGCAAAGTAGAATTGGCTTCGCGGTGATACCAATGTGTATGCATGTTACCAGCTCATCGCCACCGGCTTTGAAAAGCTCTGCCGGCAGTCCATCGGCTCCCGCAGCTTTATTATTTTTAAGCCGATCGCATGCTGATATCGTTTTTGCTCGGCATGCTGATATCGCCGCCGGCTTTGAAAAGCACTGCCGGCAGTCCATCGGCTCCCGCAGCTTTATTATTTTTAAGCCGATCGCATGCTGATATCGTTTTTGCTCGGCGGTGGACAATCTACTCCGTCGTCTATGATTGGTGTGATTTCGTCACTTATGCTGCCTTCGGGAACGAGTAGAGATTGAAAGTGTTCCCTTCATATTTACAACACACTCTGAGTGTCCGTGACCAGATTTCCGCCTCTGTCTTTACAGGTGGAGATACCTGTTCCAAAACCTTTGCTTTTAACCCTTTGGTAGAACTTTCGGACCTCACCTCTAACCCTGTAGTTTTCGATATCCTGGCTCTCCCTTTTTTCCACAGACGCTTTTTTTGCCTGAACAGGCGTATTATCTCCCTCTTTTCTCATTATAACGCTCCGTCAACGCACGCGTCACCATTGGCTGCAGTTTTGCCTAGTATGCACCATTCACTTCCTCAGACATTTCGCGACATTCATCATCGTACCAGGACTTGAGTGAGCATGGTTTTTCATAACCCAGTACGGTCGTTGCGGCAGTGCTCATAGAATTCGCAATATGCTGCCACCGTATATCGGGAACATCAGAACTAGGGTGGTTTGTTTGGAGTAATTGGGAGAGTTGGTTGGAGTACGCATTGGCTATCTCGGTGATATGCAGATGTGTGATGTCTAGCTTCCTTTGCGTTTGACTACGAGTGTTTTTAGCACTACTTAATCGTGTGCGTACCTTGGCTGCAACTAGGTGCCGATCCGAGATAATGTTTGCACCGCGCATCAAACGCACGTTCATAACGCTTGAGACATGCCTTCCATCAATTACCACGTGATCAATCTTGTATTTTGATCGGGAGATATCCAATTTGCCTTGTGGACATCTTTATGCGGGAATCTGGTTCCACTCACAACCATGTTTCTTGCCGACGCGAAACTTACTAGTCTGAATCCGTTATCGGAGGTGTTGTTGTGTGTAGACTGAATTTTCCAACTGCTGAACCAAGAGCATCTTCCCTTTCGATTATAGCATTAAAATCTCCCAGAACAATTTTAACGTCATGTGCAGGGCAGCGGTCATATATATCCTCCAGGCGCTCATAGAATGCATCTTTGATGTCATCGTCTTTGTCTTCCGTCGGGGCGTGTACATAAATTAGCGTAATGTAAAAATATTTCGCCCGGATGCGAAAAGTAGCTATTCGGTCACTTACAGGGTTTTACCGCGAGACCAGGTGTCGAAGTCTCTTGCCGACTATGAGACCACATCCAAATTCGTGTCTTTCTGCATGGCAGCTGTAAAAGATATCACAGTTCTTTCGACATGTGCATCCCTGTCCCGTCCATCTCATTTCCTGTATGGCGGTGATGTCAGCCTTGTATTTGTCGAGAATATCCGCCAGTTGGATAGAGGCACCATCTCTGTATAGAGTTCGGACATTCCAGGTGCATATCCTTAAATCATGGTCCTTATATCGTTTGCAGGGGTCGTGAACATTTGGACGGGTTCTTGTTTATTCTTTTCTTCGTGTTTTCATAATAATTTTGTTTAAGGAGAGTGACTTATTAGCCCACCGCGCCCGATCCTAGTTTCTTGGGTCTGCCAAAGCCACAAAGAGAGCCTGTGTTGAGCTTCAGTGGTTGCCGATGCCGATTAGGTTACTCAACATTTTGCCTTCTAACTCTAGCTAACTTCTAAGCGGTTGCTTAAAAGTCATTGCACGGGGAATACTTGGTCTTAGACCGGAAGTAGTTAGCTGTTTGGACAGTGCTACAAAGGAATCGCTTCTGGTCACTCCCAAGTGAGTAACAATCAGTAGCTTTCCACCTCTGAGCAAAGTCCCATTCCCCCAGTACCATTTGGGATGTTAGTTCCAAAAAACAAAGTTTTCATTTATTTACATGTAATATAAATGTCACAAGGTTTTTATAAATATAGAACACAGTAATTAATATATCGATCAAGCTCCTCAACAAATGGCAGGCTCATAGTTATATCACAGTCTACATGCCTTAATACGCATGATTTAAACACGTGTATCCTCGTGTGCATATTACAGGCTTCATTATTCCATCTCATATCTCTCAGTTGTACCATATTTTTATGAAAATAATTATCTTGTCTGATGCTTAAACCCATATTCTGCATACGTACAATCATACCTACATATGTATGTACATTATAAATAATAATCCGTATAAAAGTTTGCTCAATCATCATTGCCCGGTTGATTGGATATCTAGGTAATGAACGCGATTTCAGCTGCCAATTATGGTAATCACATCATCGCACCACAGACTTTGGCCATATTTCCCCTCACCGCTTCATTTCGATTTACATTGTTTACATGATGTGTTTGTGTTGTTATTATTTTGTTTTACATCTACTTACATACATACTACCATAAACTGCAAATACAAATTTACAAGTTCAGTAGAGGCATTTATTAATGTACTTGCATAGGTTTATGTACATATGTACATATGTATGTATTAACATGTCGACGTGTGTAGTAATTACAATCCAGTGGCTGAGTGACTGACTGACTGTCTGATTGCAGCCGCCTGACTAATCGCAGTAGCACTCGCGTATTTCCATGTAATTTCATTATTTCCACTTTGGAATCATTCATTACAATTTATTTTAATTCTCAATATGGCTTAAAGTCTACTGATGGCTGTGCGTGTTTGTTGCCAATGTTGTTGTTGTTGTGGCTGTAGCGATACAATTACCCAAGAAACACGTTTACCAGAGAGTCGGGTTTTTTATTTCTGTGCCGCTTAATAAAAGCCGGTCTTACTACTGAATTGTACAAAAGTCAATGTCAAAGTTGAGTTACACACATCAGCTGCCATGTACGAATGCGCGATTTAGAAACTACATAAACAGAAAACAGTGAATACAGGCAAGGCACAGTGTAGTCGATAAGCTGCTTTAACACTAGCTCAACCGGCTATGATGGCGGTAAGTCGGCATTTAGGCGTAAGAGGATTTACAATGATTTTAGTTTTTCTTGTTAATTTGTTTGAGAATGAAATGACAAAAGTTTTTCGGGGTTCATGTCATTGAGCGGAAGTAAAGCTTATAACAACTTAGGTAGAAAGTTAGAATTCCGATACATTTACAAACAAATTAAAAAAACAGCTTTTGTGAAGATGTGTGACAATAAGAGCAGCAACTTGTAATGATAAAAAATGATTGAGCACAAAACTTTTCATTTGGTCTCCGAGGGTATAAAATATTTTATATGAAATGAGATCAATGCCGTGTAGGTTAATGCGTATGTGAATGTTTAAAATTGTTTAAATGAATTTAAACGCGGTCGTATTACTACCAATATTGCCATTTGTTTAAGAAGGTCCATTTTGACTGGAACGCCAAAAAAAACTTCCAGAAGTCTAATATTGCAATTGTTTTCCTACTTTTTTTAACCGTTAGTGGTATAGTGGTTTGAACATGAGGAAGATCCGTGGTTCGATTCCCGACTCCAGTCATCTACATTGCCGGTCCCCTCGATGTTGTCGACAGCAACGTCGCAGTATAAGAGTCGAGATAATCGGCATATCTAGTAAAATCTTCTCAAACAGTGATGTTCGCATTCGTCGATACACAAATAGGTGCCATTTGTTGTGAATCCAAAATTGAAAGCGTGTTAATTCACAACAACGCGAGAAGCATCCTATACCTCATTCATGGGGTATAAAGGGAAATTAAGTTTTTTACGGTGGAAGCGAAAATTCAACTTAGGATTTTCGGTAATGCTCGAGCGGAATTGTATCAGTTGTTATAAAACGGCTTTGGTCAAAATTTGAGCAAAATCGGACAACTTTAAGCCATGCCCCAAAGAGGTCAAAGGTCTCTTATAAGATCTCTTTGTATGAAAATGTGATTGTCTTTGATTGTTTGAAATTTGTTAGTACAGTCGAAAAAGGGTAAACGGATCTTTTTGAAATGTGGCTGACACGTCAGTGGTGAAATATATATAGTCAAGTGGGCGTGGCCCCGCCCTTTAGACCCTATTTTTGAAAGCGCAATATCTACAGGACTGTCGCATTGAAAATTTGTGTAGATGCAATTGGCAGACAAGTTTGTGTTCAAGAGAGTTCGTCGATCGTATTGATTATTTATCAATTTGTGTTGGTGTATCATTCGATACTTTGGCTAAACGATCAGAAAAAATTTTTATTGTTGATATTAATGGTCAATTCATTGTGATCCAACAAAAAATTGAAGGGATCGGATAAGTGGGCGTTGTATAAAACTTGAAACTTTAAACGGCTATATCTCATGAACTATAAGGGGTATAAAGCTAATATTTAGTATATGTTGTTGGTACAGTTTGAATTAAAGCCAATGAGGAAGTGGGCTGTGCCACGCCCCATTTAAAAGAAACCGTTATATATAGCCATAATAATAGTTTGAGCGTTCTGAAAATTTCACAGAGATATAACTAGAGCTATTACCAGGCTATTTAGAACCAAGTTATCCCTCACACGCCAATATTTGACTATTAGATATTAAGCGCTCCATAAGGAGCGTCGCTAGACTTCCAGTTTTTTTATCCAAAACTTTATCCTGTTATAACTTAACAAAATACAGAATTTGAGCAAGATCGTGTCGAGTGTATTGGTATTATTACTCCATATCTAAAGTGGGCGAAGTGGTACATTTGTATGGAAGGTACCAGAAGGGGCGTGTCTAGACTACCAGATTTTTTCTCCATAACTTTATCCTGCTTGAACTTTACTAAATACAGAATTTGGGCACGATTGCGTTGGGTTGATAAATAATATCAATTGATTTCTACAGTGGGTGCTACCAGATGGGTATGGGAGGTACCAGAAGGGGTGTGGCTAGACTTCCAGTTTTTTTTTGTTTTCTTAAAAACTGTACCCTGCTAACTTTACTAAATAAAGAATTTTGGTACGATCACATTTGATTTATTGATATTATTGCTCCATCTATAAAGTGGGCGGAAAGATACATTTGTTTGGAAGGTACCAGAAGAGGCGTGGCAAGACTTTACATTTTTTTCCAAAACGTTATCCTGTTATAGCTTATTTAAATACAGAAATTGGGTACGATTACATTTGTACATTTGTATGGGAGGTACCAGAAGGGGCGTGTCTAGACTTCCACATTTTTTCTCCTAAACTTTATCCTGCTTGAACTTTACTAAATACCGAATTTGAGCACAATCACGTCGTCTATTAATAATATTTATCGATTTCTAAAGTGGGCGCTACCAGATGGGTATGGGAGATACCAGAAGGGGCGTGGCTAGACTTCCAATTTTTTTTCCAAAACGTTATCCTGTTATAGCTAATTTAAATACAGATATTGGGTACGATCCCGTTGGGTGTATTGATATTATTTCTCGATTTATAAAGTGGGCGGAACGATATATTTGTATGGGAGGGGCGGGCCATGTAGCTCATTTGCAATACCGTAAGCAGTTTTGGGAAAATATAAACTCGTGCAAAATTTCAAAAAATTTGGTTGCGTCTTTCGAAAGTTTTCGTGCGCACCAGCCGGACAGCGAGACGGACATGCCTCAAACGACATTAAAAGTCATGAATCGAATTTGATTCAAAGAAACCTAGGGTGTTAAGTGACTTCTTCTATGTGTTACACTTTTGGGTCGTATCAAATGATATATACCCTCCTACCCGTAGGTTGAGGGATCACTTTTAAATTTCTGCAAAAAAATCGTCCATATATTGAGCTGCCTCCCTAATATAAGTATTGTTTGGTGTGCATGCATTTTCTCCGCAAAGGAGATCACTTAGGTCCATATGGACCCATTGTGGCACCCGTTGAGCATTTGCGATATTCCCTCAACCTGTGCTATCAGTTTCTGTTTGCATTCTTAGTTGTCTATTGGGATTTCGGAGTTTCGATTCATTCCGTCCAGTTGATGATTTTACAAAAGTTTTCGATCCTTTTGATATCCAAGGATGCCAGTTCCTCTATACCATTTAAGAAGGGTTTCCCCAAGGTGTCGAGTCTCCTTCTGTATAGGGCTGGGCAAACGCATTTAATGTGGTCGGTAGATGGTTCACACTGTTATTCCCACAGTAGATACATTCGCCTTTCGTTGCGAATCCAATTCTGTTTGCATGTCTGCCTATGGGTCCATATCCCATCAGGAAGGTAATAATTTTTCTTATCTTATCTGCTTCGGGTTGCATTCAGGCCATGTCTTTCTGGCCTTTCTACAGGGTTTCGTTATTCTTCCATCTGTCGTTTGCAGTTCTAAACGTTAGATTTCCGATAGTATTCTTACAGGCGGATATAGGGCAAAGTGCTACGCGTTTAACGTCACTTTCCTGCAGGGCTGAGCCCATTCGGGCCTGTTAGTCCGCTCTACTGTTTCCCTCATATGCGCTGTGTACAGGTATCCACGTAACCAGGACTCTGTTATTCCTGGGTATCTCGTTAAGAGATTTCCTGCAGGCATAGGCCACTTTCGATTTGATGTCACAGGACTACAACGAGTTAACGTCCGCTAGACTGTCTGTGAACCGGCCTTGGCATAGTGGTTAGAACACGCGACTACTATGCGGGAGATCCGTGGTTCGATTCCCAGCTCCAGTCATCTACATTTTTCTTTCGACAGCAACTTCGCAGTATAAGTGTCGAATCAATCGGCATATCTAGTAGAAGCTTCTCAAACATTCACGTTCGCATTCGTCGATAAAAAAGTAGGGGCCGTTTGTTGTGAATCTAAAATAGAAAGCGTGTTAATTCGCAACAACGCGAGAAGCTATCCCATACCTCATTCATGGGGTGTGAAGGGAAATTATGTTTTTAAGTTTAGACTGTCTGTGAACTGGAAACTATCCCCCTGTGATCCCCTCCTCATCATACCTCAGTATAAAAAGTGGCACCATCGATCATTCCCAACGGCTTAGATACAACCACCAAAATTTGGTTGAATATTTGTCTTATAAAGCAGTTGTGCTATAGGAAGGAATTTATGAAATTCGAACTTTAAAGCATAAACCGGGAAGTTTTCGAGAGTTTTATATGAGTATCGTCGTGAAGGGCGTACCCATACTGTTCTAAACACAAGGAAGCTCCAGTTTACATACTTACTTACTTACTTAAGTGACCCGTTACAACTTACGAACGTGGTTCATAAATTTGAGGCCTGAAATACTAAAGAATTCCACACGCTTCGGTGTTCTGCGTGTGTTCTTCAGTTAGTCCTACCAGAAGGTGGCATGCCAAAAAACACTTGGTTCTTCTAACGGGTCTCCCTGCTCTGTGCCGCCCTTCAGTTTCACTTTCAAATACCGTTCTCGCTGTAGCATTTGCATCCATCCTGGCAACATGTCAGATGTTTCTTAATATACCGAGATAATGTGGAGTTACTAAAGAGCTGGTGAAGTCTGTAAAAACATCTATAGGCGAGCACTATTCTCCGCTTGATTTCTTGGCTGACATTATTTTTCTTGTTGGCGGAAGATCCGAGGTAGATAAATTTATAAATTCACGGTGCGTCCCTATCGAGAGGACTCTTTGTTCGTCGAAATCATTATTTTGTTTGGTCTCGTTGACCGCTAAACCCATTTTTGCTGACTCCTTTTCTAGTGATGAGAAAACTGCAGTAATATACCACAGATTTCGGACAACGATGTCTATATCATCGGCATTAACTAGTGGCATGTGGTTCTTGTGGAATATGTTGCCAGACATGTTGACACCAGCTTTTCTGATCACCTTCTCCATAACTATATTAAAAAGTGTACAGGACAAGCTATCACCCTGCCTGAGACCTTTTTCAAGCAAACGCCGACTATCTTAAAATAAGTAGGGGTCGTTAAATTTGGGAGCAAGTTACAGCAATTGTCGGCTCTTGCTTCCAGCCAAAAGATACCAAATTGGGTATGACAATATGGAACATACCTCCTCTTGGCCTAGGTGAGTTTTATCTTACAACCACTGCTACTCTATAGGTCTGTAGCACTCGGTTGCAATGGAACATCACATTCGAGCCCGAAGCGATTTCAGTATTAACCACATCTCGCGTGGTGCTCCCACAAGGAGGCCCCCAACCACTGATCAGTCGAGAACAAGTCTCGGGGCATCTGATCACCACGCTTCCGGCCATACTCACCGATGGGAGTTTTGCCGAGAAGCTGCTGCCAATTTGTGATGTAATGAACCTTACTTCTCAGGATTGATCGCCTTTCGCAAAAAAGAGTTCAGAAAAAAACTTTTACATACTCGCAAGTTCCAATGTTTTACATTAATACCCCAAACAGTTGAAACGGTCACAGGTGAGAAGTGGCTGAAGTTTCAAACTCTCTCCGCTTGGAGATGGTGCGGAACAGTTCAACAGAGATGAACAAGGGCACTCACTGGACATCTTTAACGTGTGTATCCCATGTTATATCTATACCGTATTCTTCGTTAATTTCAACCGCCTTATGTGTATTCATAACTTAAATTGTATACTCGTACCACTCATTTGAACAGTTTTTTTTAACATCTATACAAATATTATATTTTTTAATCGTTTATTTAAATCAGTTTTTATTATGTATTGATTTGTATTGTCTTAAATTTCAACAAAACAAAAACTGACAATAACATTTAACTACTGATCGTATTCACAAAACCACTCACACCAGCCAATATTTCATTAAGCAGTTAATCCTCATTAAGTCTCGTCTATTCAAGCTGAAATTCGTCTAGTTCTGTTTTTTGCTCTTTAGTAACGTCATCATGTTATTTTTAGATATTCCTCATCTATTATAAACTTTAGGTCAAATTTCACTCAACAAATTTAACATTAATAATAACGCAAATTTTTGTTTTAGGTGCGGTGCGCGTCTTTGAGATAAGAATTTAATAATTATTTCTTTTGATCGCCTTACAGTTCAATTGTGAGTAATTTCAAATGCAATAATTACTTTGAGGGGTGGAGAAACGAATGTGAGATCATAAACGCGTGCCCCTATCCCAAATATTTCAAGTAATAAAGTGTGTCTATTAAAACCATAAAGGTATTAGATGAGATCATTTAAATGGTTATCGCACAAGCCAAAAATAAAACGCATTATAATTGATTTTGTACGTGCCGCCGTTGAGGTTTCTTTTTTTTAAATTTCATTGGCGAGTAGTAATAGAAATGGCAATTGAAACGTAAAATGGGAATAATTGAAAATGTTGTATGTTTTAAATAATGCAGAACCGGTAATTTGAAATGTTTGTTGGATGTTTGTTTTTTTTTTCTTTCGGAAATCCATCAGTTTCAAGATTTTGTTGATTTATTTCAAGCGGAATAAGGGGGAAGGTTTACAAATTTATGGAAACATTTAAAATGTCAATATCGAAATAAATATAAATATTAAAAAATTTAATAACATTTTCCTATAGTTCGACGAATTTGAAAAGAAAACCACCAAAATAAAAAATCATATGATAGTGTGTCCGTATGTTCTTTATAATCTTTTACTTCAGAAAATGTCTCGCTTATTTGTTTTCCATAGAACAGTAATGAGTTCCAAATAGTACAAATAAGAAAAGATAGGTGGCGCTTGACTTATTTCTATAATTGTATAATAGTTTTCTATTCTTCACCCTACCTCTATCTATATATGTATATATGAAATTGTTGCGTTACTGACAGACTGACTTATTCATCATTATCTAGAACAAATATCTTAACCTAAATTCATAAAAAAAATCTTATATTCATTTTATAGAGTAGGTTGTTGATAATATAGATAGTCGGGCAACAGCGGTGTAGCAGTTACATAGTCGATTCTGTAGGTCCCCAATCCTCTATTAAGCCTATAAAAGTAACAATTGCCCGGGTGAACATCTTCCAGAGAGACATGACCAGGCACAAGAACTCATCGAAAACCGCTTGCGGTGTTCTCCTTCTATCCCCAACATTCAGACATCCTTTGGACCTTGCTGAGCATTTTTAATAACTCTCTAAAACTGGGCACTAGTTCGTGGGTGGGGAAATCACTATTTACAAAGGGACCACCTGTGCTTACTATGCAAACCCAAAGCAATGCATTTCATCATTTCGTTTACTGTATGAAATGTCTGCAAAAAGAGTTAATCGCCACCACATCGTTTACGGCGAACTAGTGAAATGGGATCCCATGAAAAGGGTACTTACATAGGTACACATGCTAGGGGTGGTTATATGAGTACCCAGATGAGTTATATGAGTTCCCTTTACACCCCACGAATGAGTTGTAGAGGAAATTTTCTATTTTTACCACCTACTTGTTTGCTGTTACTAGACATTCCGTCTGACTCGACACTAACATCGTGTGAGCTAAGGGGAATCGGACCATGGCACTATCGTGTTCTAACCATCATGCCACGGCCAGCCGTACCCAGAAGTAATAAATTAAAATATCTTTTAAAGTTTTGTTTACGATTTCGTGCGCATACTTTTTTAACTCGGTAATTCGGCTCCAGTCATCTACATTATTCTTTTATTGCCGGGCCCCTCAATGTTATCGACAGCAACTTCGCAATATAGTGCCGAGTCAATCGGCATGTTTTGTAAATACTTATCAAACAGTGACGTTCGCGACGAATCGTTATCGACGAATATAAACAATTAGGTGCCGTTTGTTGAGAATCTTAAAGTTAAAGATTTGGCGCTGGTTTACCATAGGGTCATTCAAGTAAGTACCCATGCAGGGAGTAGTGCGGTAAGTAGTTCAAGCATGGCCAATCGAAACCTCCAGAACTGCAGGGAAATTACCTCCCAAAGAACCAGAAATCTAAATTTAACAATTAGCAGGACTACGCCAGTATAAGCCACATTGTGGCCAGAGATCATTGACATTGACCCTCTTTGTAACCTTTCCACGATTTTTCTTGACCAATTAAGCTTCTGATCAGGGACATTACCTAGGTACTTTGCCTCCGTTAAGAGCTTCAGTTCCACACCATTCAGTTTTGGTGCCCGGAAGTCCTTGAACTACTATCGGGTAAACAGAATCAATTCCGATTTCTGAGGATTCACCCACCAGAGCACCGGTGATGACCCATCGTAGCGGCTTTCCAAAGGCAGTTTGCATAAGGTCACACATGGTTGGTAAAAATTTCCTACCAGTCATGATGGCCACATCGTCCGCAAATGCCACAATTTTGGTAATATCCTCATTGAACGATGTTACACACAAGGAGCCATAGAAGAGGGGACAGGACACCCACTGGGGTGTTTTTCTATATGCTATCTTTTTCAGCTTCCACCGAGTTCAAAGTAGACGTCATTGTTTCCCATCATACAATTTACTCAATTCACATGCAGGCGTGATACATTAATGTTCTACACATTATTGGAAGCCCCTCCTATATCTATCTATCAATAGACCACAGGTCATGGCCCATCGTAGAAGCTTTGCAAGGGCATTTTCCATAATGTAACACATAAAACTTAATTTCCCTTTGCACCCCATGAATGAGGTATGGGATAGCTTCTCGCGTTGTTGTGAATTAACACGCTTTCTATTTTAAGATTCACAACTAACGGCACCTACTTACTTATCGACGAATGCGAACGTCACTGTTTTTTAGAAGCTCTTACTAGACACGACGATTGAATCGACGCTTAATACTGCGAAGTTGCTGTCAAACAACATTCGAGGGCAGCCGACAATGAAAGAAAAAAATTTTTTTTTTTTTTTTTTCTTTTAAGATGACTAGAGCCAGGTTTGAACCTGCGATCTCCCGCATGGTAGTCGCGTGTTCTAACCACTATGCCACGGCTGGTCCGAACACATGGTTGGTAGAAATTTTCTACCTATCATGATGACCACATGGTCCGCATATGTCACAATTTTCGAAATATCCTAATTTAAGTTTTGCACAAGGACCCAAAGAAGATGGGAAAGGACTACTGGTATTCGTCTAGGATTTTTTACATAGCTTTCACCAAGTTCTGAGTAGAGGACACGGTTTCCCAGCATACCATACACCCAATTTACTGGCAGACGTCATGCATGAATATTCTACAAAGAGTTCCTTATTGCACCTGACGTCACGTTATTGAAAGCCCCTTCTTTATCCAGGAAGGTAGCTTAAGTAAAGTCACCTGACTTCAGGTGTGTTTCGTTAAACAAACCACGTCATGGAGAGCGCTCTCAACTGAGAGCTTTACCTTAACTACACACCAATCTTAATTCATTTAATCTTCTATAGGTGGCGCCAGAGCCATTTCATTAAATCTTATTTACACTGGTTAACGAGAGCTACCAACTCGTCATGGAGAACACTCTCAAAAGAGAGCGTGGTCTTTAATACAACCCAATTATTTTCTGTTTTTTTTTTTGTATTTGAAAATCTTAATTCATTTAATCTACTATAGGTGGCGCCTGAGTTATTGAAATATATCTTATTTACACAGACTAACGAGAGCTACAAACAAATCTGTAACACAATATAAAATTTATACAAAATGTTTACTACGAGCTCTTAGTTTCACGACCAATAGCCGTCATTTGTAAAATATATCAAAATACTCTTGACTTCTATACGTTTCACTGCCCACCTCTGTCTATAATAAATACTCTAAACTTTTACTGAAATCAAAGTTTATTTATGGAACTTAAAATGTTTTACACATGATATTGGTTTTTGTTGTTGTTTTTTCTCTTTGCGCTCTGTTGCACTTTAAACATTGCACTTTTATTGTAGACTACAAAATAAAGGTAATAAAGAAAGAAAAAAAAACAAAATGTAAATTGAAAAATTAAAATAAAACAGAAGCCAAGGTAAACATGATAGATATATTTCTGCTGATGTATATTTGCAAATCAATCAATTGTAAAGCGAAGAGCGACTGAATATACATATGAGAAAATAAAATTGAATGCACCAATGTATTAACACGTACACAGGAAGAATGTTATTGTAGGTGCCCGGACATAACCCTCAAGAACATAACTTACTTGACTAATTTAGTGATAGTTAATTGTTGTATCGAATTTGTAGCAAATTTTATCATTACTACATATGTATGCAAAAATTAACTACTTCTTACCTACCACAAGCCAATGTAACTATTTCGGTTTTTTTTACAATACTGTCATATTAGGCCCTTATGACAAAAACCTTTACTGTTTTCCAGTGAACTATTCTCGGTGCTAATGAACCCGGCGCTATCAACTTTTTCAGTTTATATCATTAAGTAAAACTCTTAGAAGCTCTTGAAGGTGTCATATTCATAGACAATTACGTGTATATACAATATATTATACATACATTTATAATATATACATTCGTTCCTACACTTGTATGTGTCATTATTAATATGACATGAATATCGCGTTTACCCATCACATTCATTCATTCATAAATACTACACACGGCAAAACGGAAATGTTATGAATGACACTGTTGGAAATGTTACACATTTAACATTTTTTCTCTTTTTGTTGACATTCCTACACATATGTATATACATATGTAGGGAAAGGAAAGATTGATAACTGGCTGGCTGGCACTGATGATGGTGTTGTATAGCATATATACCACATGGGGTATAGGGATAAGGTGGCATAGCTCTAGCGTTGATAATGATAACGATGTTGGTTCGTGTTGAATGGCAAAGGGAAATTATTATTATTTTCAATTTATTTAAATGTTGAGCCGCGGCGGTTCGCTGTTTAAATGTGTTTGGTTCAGTGGTCTGCAATGAGAACACACTGTTTCGTTATGTCGCGCATTAAATACATACGCACATAAACGCGCACTGTCTTGCATATGTTGTATACACGCATTTAATTTGACACGCACTCATTTTTTAATAAATTAAAATGTAGATCAACATTGTCAAACTAAATGCATGTCTTCTTTCGCTTTGAATGAATTATGTGGATTTCACAGTAATTGGAACATTAAAATCACATTAGTGTGAAGAGTAAGGGATATGGGAGGGAAGCAGGGAAATTAGAGAATATTGGAGGGTAGAAAAGTTTACGCCCATTACAAGAACATGGTGTAGGGGGAAAAGACACATAACATTGGGTAGCTAATTACAATTACAATAATTATCGAATTGTAAAGTGTCTAATTGAGTTCCTGCATATTCTGTCGACTAGATATTTCTTGGATTTGTTAATACAGCCCTCAGAAAAACACACAAATAATACATGACGTATTATTGATATTAATTGCTAGGAGACGTATGATTAATGGCTGTGTAATTATACAGGACGTATACGGCATTAGAGGCAATATGAAAATTATGTAGTAATAACTCAGTTTTAGTAAAATAAGATAATAAATTGAACCATACGTACTTCGGATTTGGTTAAAACAATAAATCATTTCAACATTATCTAGTCAGAGGAAGAATGTATTTAATTTTTGCACACCCTTAAGCTTAAAATAGTGCTAAAATTCGATCAAAAGATATTTTTCTTAATTAGTGAAATAAATAAATGTTCACTAACTTGAGAATAAACGAGTTTTTAAACAAAGATTTCTTTGCGTCATTTCCTTAAAATTTTGAAATCTTTTAAAATAAAGAGAAAAAAACAGTTGCAATAATTACATTTTAATGTAAAATGAGACAAAAAACATGCATCGCCTTTTTAACTAACACAGTGCAACATTTTTCAGCTTTTTGATTTGAGACTCAATTCTGAGAATTGCACGGTAATGTAGCCCAAAAAAAGAACTTCTGCATCATTTGTTTTGTCAAGTTGCCTGTACTAATAATTTAATGGACAACAGATTTTTTTGCTCAAGGAGGATTTTTTGTACTTTTCCATACCACGGATGAATCTCGGTATACCCAAGATATAGGAGAGAAAAAGCGTAACAAACAGACATGAACAAATACATTCAGAGCCTTAAAAATCGCAATAATACCCAATATTTACCATTAACGTATAGGTATTAGGACATCATCATCTAAAATATACGGCAACTTTTGTCTTAGGCCAGAAAATTTTGTATGTGAACGGTTGTGGACAACTAGAATGTCATTACAATTCATTATCGATAACACTCCTGACAGACAAATTTTTCGACAGATTCCTTGTATTTGAATGCGGCTTTTAACTTACTTTCGTATGTACGGACTTACGTATGAGCAACAGCCAAACTAGGGTGATCAATTATTCGGGTTTTTGCGAAAACCGGTTTTCGAATTATTCGAAAAATGGCATTTAAAAAAAACCGGTTGCTTTTTTTGAAATTCACAAAAAACCGGATAATCCGGTTTTCAAAATTATGCCAAATAACAAATTAAAACACAATTTTTGACAAAAAATTGTATTAAAAAATAACAGAAAACAAATCAATTATACCTATAAAAAGTAAACTTTTAGTTTAATTATAATTACAATGCAAAACATTAGTGAGATCAGTTTGTTATTTTAACAATGACAAACGAAACAAAACAATTCATTTGTAAATAATTGATTATACATAAATATATTTAATTTAATCTTTAGTTTTACCTAAAGTAACATTTAAGAAATAAGATACAATTTAAGTGCTTGGGTGTATACCTATTTTTTTCTTTGGTTTTTATAAAACTTGACATTGAAAATGCCCTTTCACTCAGTGTACTATTTGGACTTATAGTGTACAAGGCGTTTAATATTGAATATTTTAGAAATTCGTTAAAAATTGGGAGTTTACTCGTACTTAAATACAAAATGAGAGTATTCAGGGTTTGAACACGTCGTTCTGATATACGTCTTTTGAAAATTGCATATAAATTTATTGATAATTGGTTTTGAATTGTTGAAAAGTGTTAAAGTAAAAATTTAAAAATACCTTCAGCATCAGCTAAAGTCGAAGAGTTTGCAGAAAGTTTTTGTATAGACATTTCCAAAGGTTTAAGGGTGTCACTAAGCACAGACAAAGTTGCGATATCATTTTCACTAAATGGTGTCAGTCCTAACTCCAATAAAGTATGATTCACACATTTGTGCAATTTTAAAAATTGAGAAACCATATTGGTTATAGAATTCCAGTGGTGCTTAACATCATGGATAAGTTGAAGCTCCTTATTAAATTGTTTCTTTCTCTTTTTAGCCGACTTATTAAACATTGAAGATTTATAAAACTAACAATTAGGTTGTTCTTCCGAAACACTAGAAAAAAAACAAGTACGAGAACACATTTAACACAATTATGAATAAATTTAAATAAAAAATATCGAACGCCAAAAAAACCGAGATTCGACAAAAAATAACCGGATTATTCGATATTCGAAAAATAGGGATTTAAAAAAAACCGACGGTTTTTATGAGTGAAAAAAACCGAGTAGCCGGTTTTTGAAAACCGAACTGATCACCCTAAGCCAAACCCTAATGACGAGATATAACCGTGTTAAAATATAGAATACCCAGCAGCGGAAAAGACGAGGCATTGTAAAAATATGCCTGCAAACATGCCTTCAAAGGCATTTTGTTGACATTCAAATACACCTTCCTTTTCCAGGCATGTATACAGGCTATAATAAGTCCTTCACTAAGCCTTATAAAAAATTTCATACCCATGCACATTTCGCTTCTCAAATGAGTCCTGCAATGAGGCCTCTTACTAGGATGAGAATAGATCCCGCAGACATGCCTCTTTCCCTTCTTAAAACTGGCCTGTGAGCAGCCCTACTGTGTACCCCACAAAAATACCATAGATGTTCTCAAAGGGCATGCAAACTTTCTTGCCTTAAACAGGCCTGTTGACAGTCCTATTAGTAGAAGGCAGAATTGACGTTCATAGCCATGCACTTGTCACATCTCCGATTAGGCCTGTTGGCAGGCCTCTTAATGGAAGGTAAGACAGATGCTGTTGTTTATGAAAACCACATGTATGTTATTTATCGTACAACAACTATAACACGTGATAGCCGAGTGGGTAGCATGCCCAACTATGAGTACTGAGGTCGCGAGTTCGATTCCCGCTGCTGGAGTTTAAAAAAAAATTGTAATTGTAATAAATATTGTATTAAAAATTTATAAAAAGTAGGAAATCATTTAATATGGAAATAATTCGCATATGTTTTTTTTTTATTTAAGTCCTTCTATAAATGCTCTTTTGCAGGCCTGCAAGCTGGTCTGCAGTAGCAATGCCTCATAGAAGGCCCTTGTTATTAGGACTCCAAGCAGGCCTTACTAGGCATGCCTACTGAAACGCCTTCAATGAGAAAGGGAATGTGCAGGCCTTGCCTGCCTATGACACCCTATGTTAATTTGAAATGAAAACTGCATTTGAAGGGTAGGGCTTCTGACTGCCTTTGCAGGCCTGTAAGAAGGCATGCAAAGCCCCATTTTTTGCTGCTGGGTAGGTGCTCCCCCTTGCAGCCAAGTTGACAAAACGAATGATACAGAAGTTCTTGTTTTTGGGGCTACTTTTAAGTGCAATTCTCAGAATTGTGTCCCAAAATCATGTGTTGTACTGTGCAGTTCAACGATGTCTGGTCGTCTTCCCATATATTTTGGGAAACAATTATATAAACATCAGAGAACGGCAAGGGTACACCCTAACAATAAGTGTACCCGAATCATTTGTGCGTTTACGACACTTAGAGTGTGATCGGCACTCTAAAATAAGGGTTGTTGCTTTGTACTGATAATTTTAAACATGCTCATACGCACAATCGCAAACCGATTTCGTGCTCTTTTTCTGCATGTATACATGAGTTGAGGCCGATCAAAATGCTAAAGCAAAAGGAATGAGCGAAATTGAGAGCATAACACTTGAGACAAACAATATGTGAGAGACATGTGTGTTGTTGTTATTCTTGCATTAGCTTCATACATGCATACATATTTGTTTTTGAATACTCAGCTAGCATTTGGACGTTTGTTTGACAATCACGATTGTTTCGCGACTGGATTTCCAATCGTCACCACGATTGTCGGAGCTGAACTCGAAATCATAACCGTGAAACATGAGCGTTTCGCTCACAGCGCATTATTGCGCATTGCTTTTTGTGATCTATCGTTGCTGTTCGTACATTTGCTTTGGGTGTACTGTGCCGTTCACTTATCTACGCAAAATTTTTGGGTGTCTGGTGAAATAGAATCGACGCTTACTATTTGAATGAGTGAAGAAATGCAAAAACACGAAACACGGAAAGCGATTTGTGCGTTTGGGTGTGTTATTCTTTTCTTGCTGTTTGTGAGTGCGACAAGCACTCCAAATTTATAAGTGTGATTCGGGTGCCCGAACCGGCCGTGGCATAGTGGTTAGAACACGCGACTACCATGCGGGAGATCGCAGGTTCAAACCTGGCTCCAGTCATCTTAAAAGAAAAAAAATAAATAACATTTTCTTTCATTGTCGGTTCCCCTCGAATGTTGTTTGACAGCAACTTCGCAGTATTAAGCGTCGATTCAATCGTCGTGTCTAGTAAAAGCTTCTCAAAACAGTGACGTTCGCATTCGTCGATAAATAAGTAGGTGCCGTTAGTTGTGAATCTAAAAATAGAAAGCGTGTTAATTCACAACAACGCGAGAAGCTATCCCATACCTGATTCATGGGGTGCAAAGGGAAATTAAGTTTTTTTTATTCGGGTGCCAAAAAGTGACACCCTTGACGTTCTCTGATAAACATCATACTTTCACATATTTTAAATTAAAATCATTGGTTTTAAGGTAGATGTCTAAATTTATATTACGATTAAAATATAAGTACTATTTGGCACAATAAATGTACCTATTGGTAAAATTAAAGTACTATCCTTTATAATAAAAGTAGTTTTTTGTTAAAGAAGAATTACTTTTGGTACAAAAAAAGAGTAATATTTGCACAATTGAAAAAAGTACATTTTGTTACCATATAATTACTTTGTGATAAAATAACTTTTGGGTACAATGAAATTACTTAGCGATACAATAAAAGTACTTTTTCAGTACAATAAAAGGACATTTTGTTACAGTAAACAAGTACAGTTGAAAGTTTTGTTGGTGCAATAAAAGTTTTTTTTTGGTACAATAAAATTAATAAATATTTGGTTTAATAAAAGAACTCTTTGGTACATAAAAGTACTAGTCCATAAAATAATAGCACATTTTAGTACAATATAAGTACTTTGCGATTAAATATTTTTTTAGCAAAATGGATATTCTTAGTGATACTATAAAATTATTTTTGAAAAAGTTCATTAAAGTAAAATTAATGTTTTTTGTTGGTGTAATAAATGTACTTTTTTGTTCTTGTACTTGTAATACTTTTTGGTACAAAAATAATACATATTTGCTACAACAAAATTATTTGTCGATAAGACAAAATTACTTTTGGTACAATATCAACACTTTTTGAAATTTCTGATACAGTAAATGAATAAAAGTACTTTTGGGTACAATAAAACAACTTTATAATACAACAAAATATTTGTTTGGATAAAATAAAAGTACTTTTTGGTATAATAAAGGTACTTTCTAGACCATTAAAAATACTTTCTTGTGCAAAAAATTTATTTTTTGATGCAATAAATCTTGTATTTAGTAATCTTTGGTTTAAT
This sequence comes from Muscina levida, assembly GCA_964034835.1. Taxonomy (NCBI): domain Eukaryota; kingdom Metazoa; phylum Arthropoda; class Insecta; order Diptera; family Muscidae; genus Muscina; species Muscina levida. Next base: position 84,166,981 of record OZ035884.1, read on the forward strand.
ATAACACAAAAATACTTTTTGATATAAATAAATAACATTTGGTACAATCAAGAACAATTTGGCAGAACCGAAACACATTTTTGGTATAATGAAAGTACTTGTTGATACAATAAAACTACTTTTTGCTACAATAAAATTAGATTTTGGTACAATAAAAGTAGTTTTGGGTACAATAAAAGTTCTTTTTAGTACAATAAAAGACCTTTTAGGTACAATAAAATTACAATTTTGTGTATTGAAAGTTATATTGGGTACAATAATAGAAGTTTATGTGCAACAAAAGTACTTTTTATTATGGACAGTGGTAAAAATAAAGTACTCTTTGGTACAATAAAAGTACTTTTTGAGACATTCAGGGATTTTTTGGTACAATAAAATTACTTCTTGATCAAATAAAGGTACTGTTTTGTACAATTAAATATGTACTTTTGGTAGAATGTACAAAAACACTTTTCATTTTGTACAGTAGTACAATAAAAGATTTCTTTGGCACATTAAAAGTACTTTTTGGTAAAATAACAGAATTTTTTGTACAATAGAAGTACTCTTTGGTATATTGTGTCATTCGATGTAAAAAATACATGACGGATATTTGAGAAAGATCGGACAACTATTTTCCTTGCCCCGAAGAGGTCGACCTCGTATATACGTAATAGTCAAACATTGACGTGTGGGGCGGCGTCTCGGCTCTTATTGCCAACTTGGTCTAAATAGCCTGGTTATTTTTTTTATATTGTGAAATTTTCAGGACTATCAAATTATTATTATTCCCGTTGTAACGGTTTCTTTTAAATGGGGCGTGGCACAGCCCACTTTCATTCTTGCTGTAATTAATACAATACCAAATATCATTTTTATATCTATTATAGTTCATAACATACAGGCGTTTAAAGTTTCAAGTTTTATACCACGCCAATCCTGACCATTTTATGTTGGATCACGATTTTCAAGGCGATTGGAGAAACAGCCATTTGGTCTATGTTATGTTACCAGTTTTATCCCCTTTCGGCTATTATTACCCCTAAAAGTACAATTTTTTAAAACCCCATTTGTCGGCTCTCTAACTCTATAGGGAGCAACTCTATATAAATTTTGTGACTCTACCTTTATGCATTTGATCTGGACGATAGTACCAATTTTATCCCTTTTTCGGTATTTTGAATACAAAAGTACGGAAAATACTTCATAAAATATATATTCACTTCAAATTTTGAAAAATTTAACTGTTTTATACCTTTGCGGCCTTTGTGCTGCTAAAAGATACGTATTCCACAAAACCTCTCTTGCTTCTCGTTCAAATTCCAGATTTCCTTGCAATCGGTCTATTTATTTGGCCCATATAACGATTTTTTCAAAAGGGGTATAGTACCGTCCATTTCTCAGGGAGACGTAATCTTCTTTGTACCGGTAACATATATGGCAAACCTTATCTTCACACATTTAATGCAAAGACGTCCGAAATAAAATGAGTTTCCAATAGTGAGGGCGAGACACACCGCAATGTAAGTAATGTAGTGTGTATTGAAACATAATGTTACTATATTAGAGAGTAAAACAATATGTGTGAATTAAGCAAACATTTTGTGCCATTGTTGGACGTCTATGATTTAATGGCACGTGAGATACGATTGACTGAAATTTTGGTTTTGGTGGGTGGTGACATGCCCAATTGTCAAATTAACATATGTTTCCATGTAATCTATGGTAGAATCCCTATAGAACAGTACCACACAGTGAATTGCTGACGGTCCATTTATTTGACCGATATAACGATTTTTGCGAAAGGGACGTGGCGTCGACACATTCTACAAAAAGCTAATTTTTCTTGTACGACCAACTTATGTACCACATCTCGACTTCGTACCATAATGGTTTATGAGATACAGCCATTTCAAAATTCCAGCTGCGTGGGCGATGTGACGCCCTTGCAGTTCGAATTTCCAAAAATGCATTCTTAGTGCGCGCCTACCTTACAAAATTAACCTGCATATCTAATTTCAAGGCTTTAGCCTTTACCTGTTTGGGCTGGGAAGTGATCAATCAGTCGCGCAGGTCTTTTTATATATAACATATAGATAGATGTTCTTGTTGGTCCTATAAGTACTTTTTACTACAATAAAAGTACTTTTGGTAATAAAACAATACACTTTTTTGTGTGGTCCCATCTAAACAGCATGACTAGAATGTTCTGATACATTTATTTAAAGATTACACTTCTATTGGCCACTTAGTGCCATTATATTGGCAGTTGGATCTATAAAGGGCTCATCAGTTAATATTCGTTGTTCATCATATCTGGTATATTTTTCTACTATACATATGTGAATGTGCGAATAATTTGCTATTAGCATTTTTTAACTATTTGTTGATAATAGTGCACACTCTCATCGATGTGTAATTTGTTTTTATACTTGCGATTTTTTTTGTGTTTGTTATCTAAACCTTTATAAATTTGTAAACAAACTCGTTCGAAGTTTGCATATTAAATGATGTCATATTTAATGGAATTTCTTCCTATTAGTTACTTTTTTTTCAATGTCGACATTAAACAGCGATAATAATGGTAGTACACAAATTTTAGTCAGCATTACTGAATGATTTAAGCGAAAGAAATGATGTAGCAGTGTTTTGTTTTTTCTATGACGATGTCTTATATTAAACGTGAGGAACAAAAAATATTGAATATCAGACTTATGCTGTTATGTCTTATGACCACAAATATATGTATTTATATATAGTTTTTACAAAAATATCAAAGACATTTAATTTTAATGCAATTTTTTGTACTCTCTTTTCAGGTAAGTCTTATATAATTAAAGTGAAAAACTAATTTGTAAGTATATAAATGTTCTTAACACTGTTGCCTCTCAAATGGCAAATTTTTCACGGTACGGTCTAAGAAAATAGTCCCTGCTACAAGAAAGCTTTTGGTAATTCAGTAATCAAAAAATGTCTAATTTTGAGGTCGATGGACTTAAATTACATCGTTAATTTAAAATCTTAGTTCTGATCTTTTGTAGACCACATAGTTTTAAATTATTTTAAATATTTGTAATCAAGACCACTTTAATGTAAATAAGATATTTTGCCTTACGCTGAGGTAGATTCTGTCGCCTGCAGGGTCTTCGAAAGGACACTCAAAACCTTACGATCCACCACCAAATTTATAATATATCTTATAATTTATATAAAATGAAGCACTACGGATCCTTAAGCTAAAGTGCAGTCATTAGTTTGATGTCCTTGAGATGTCTGATGGCGCGTTATGATGTCTGGGGTTATGTTTGGTCTATAGGTGGCCTCGTCTTGTTGATGGTGTCTGGTGTAATGTATGTGGTACCTGGGGAAGTTGTCCTTTGTACGGGGAGGCAGTCCTTAGACAGACGACGGACGGACTTGACGTGGCGGTAATTCAAGTGGCGTCGTGCGTCGAGGACTTGCAGATAAATTCATTAGGTTATATGGTAAAAATTGCTTAGGTCCTGAAGCAGGAAAAATAAGGGCTATTAACAGGCCCTGGCCTTACAAGTACGAAGACTCACTTTAAATTGTACGTTGTACAGACTGAATATCCTATTGTACATGTTTATAGCCCGATTGTACAGGCCCGAAGCCAGCTTGTAAATATAAGTTATGGGACTCGTTGTAGAGACTCAAGATCCGTTGTACACACTAAGTGTCCGTTAAACAAAGATGCTTGTCTTCGTACAATCCCAAAGGATCAAGAGGATCAGATAACATTTCTCGAATTGGCAATAAACTTCGTTTTGGAGGTGTAACCGACGACCATATCGGCAACATTTACTTTCCTTATACTATGGCTGGTATGAACCAAATGAGAATTACGAAGTAGTAGCTTGTTTTATGTTTGCACAGAACACCGCGATGTGGTAAAAAGAACCTCTGCGTTGCTGACCGTTGATGCTGTATGTGCGATGATATGTACTCAGTTGACGCTCACGTCGCAACATGTTTATATGGTGCGGGGAATAGCATCTGGCTGACAATCTTTGGGTTACGGGCTCAAATCCCACTGGAGACGGTTTTTTTCGTATTATATGTTACTTATTACATTATTCTAAATATTTTATTATTATGTTTTTACGAAATATAAATTTCGTCACGTTACAATGTCCAAATATAGTGATAATTCAGCCAAACAGCTGATTCTGAATCATTTCGAATTTTAGGTCTCCAAAAAATAATTAAAAAAAAAACAGTTCACAGTTCTGGTCAAAGTTACTGTAAACTAGTGTTATGTATTTATAGATTTCATTAAGTCCGTCCCTGTTACAAACTTTAGTCTTCGTCCACCTAATGCAAATAATTCATATCGTTTAAAAAAACTCCCAAATACTTGACCACACACTTATCGGCACTAATGTCAGATAACTGCAAAACAAAGTGAATTTATGCATTCATTAAAAACTAATATTTACTTTAATTGTAGCAAGCTTTCATCCTTCCCTCCTATACTCAAATCACATATGAACATTCTGTACTAGTTTCTTTTGCATCTTTTGGCCAACAACCATTATGGCAAGAAAACTTTGTAGTACCTGCAACCCATTTCTCAATTCGTTCGTTTTTTTTTGGGAAGAAACGCTATGCCACTACAAATATGTAAAAATAGTCTTCATACCACAAGTTCATTTACCTCCGAGTTGTGAAATTTCTGCATAACACAACGGAATGAATGAATTTAGCCTGAGAATATGCAAAATATTCATTACCTCTCTGCCTACATACCTTTCTACATAGTGTGTGACACGTTCACTCACTCACTCATCCATTCCATCCTCGTATGGAGCGTGTGTGTGGCACTTTCAGAGCAGCACCGCCTAAGAAGTCTAAATGGCCATTAAATTTCCACATTGGTTGAAATTATTTCAACAAATTTGTTCACATTCTCTGTAACCGTAACTCTGGCGAGTGTTGCCATAACGGTGGTCGGCTATGTGTCGAAAGTGACACTATTTCATTTGAATGCACTAGTTCTGGTGTTCGTTTGATCATTTTTTTTCGTTATTGTGTGACTTCCATTGAAAGTACATACATGTATATACGATCAGCCGGGCAGTCACACTTGCACAATCTGCCAACTAAAGTTTTGGTTTACTTGGACGCACTCCACATTCGCTCTATTGTGGTGGTCACAATTTGCAATCGGTGCAGTGCAGCAGACACAAAGTCTCAACCATACGCACAGCACCGGTGCTGTGTTGCTGCAGTGTTGTGGAATTATTTCTTATGTAAATTTTGTGCGAGCAACTATTTTCGATGAGTGTTAAGAAATTGCATATGTGCGAGTGTGTGTGTGTGTCTATGAAGACCGCAACTTTATAATTATTTTCAGGTTTTTGTTTTGTGCTTCAGACCACAAAAATTAGAATTTTTTTAGTTTTATTTTATAGCAGACTGGATTTTTGACCCATTCAACTCATGAAATATTCAGCAGTGCTACGAGGGTGTAGTGTAAAGTTTCAGCGACTGGCGGATGCATTTAGTTAAATATATTTCAGTAACAATTTATTATATGCTATCCAAATCTGGTTTCCAAACTTCTCTATTTCAATGGATTTTTAGGATATGAAATTGTTTCTTTTGATCTTAAGAATTCACAAATATTTAAGGAAAATTTTATAGTGTATTTCTTCTTCTTCTTTAATGGCAGCAACAATTTATCCATCAGTAGCCGCATGTAGAAAAGAATTTCAAGCGCTTCGGTCATTTGCGCTCCGTAGATAGTTCGTCACACCAAGCTTAGTTAACAGCTCTTTCACCTGGTCCATCCATCGCAGTTTTGGTCGTCCCCTCCTGCGCCGCCCATCGAGTTTATTGGCAAAGACTTTTCGAGCCGGAGCGTTTTCGTTCATTCGTACAACGTGTTCTAGCCAGCGCATTCGGTCTATTTTTGGTTATGGCGGAGCCATTTAGACTAAATCATCTACCACTTCAAAGTTATAGTTGTCAACGTTCACGCAGCAACCCAAACTAGTAGACTCATTGTTCGTTGCAACAATGTTTTGGTCTTGGTTTTGTCCTCTTTTATCACCAGACCCATTTTTACCGACTGCTTTCCAATGCTTGAAAATACCACAGTAACATTCTACAGTACACGACTAGTGATGTCTATGTCATCGGCATAAGCGAGCAGCATGAAACCTTTGTTCAACTCGTTTTTACTGTAGCCTTTTGTATGATCATCTCTATTATGATATTAAAGATAGTAAGATTATGGTAGTAAAGGGCCTCGATTAGTAGAAAACGGCTCCCGCAGCTTAATACCTAAAAGCAAAGTACGTATTGGCTCGCTCTTTTTGGCTCTCGGCTCGCGAGCCAGGAGCCTCAAAACTACCAAATTTTAAATGAGCTCTTGGCTCGCGAGCCCGCTTTTTATTTGGGCCGAGAGCTACAAAATTTCAAATGAGCTCTCGGCTCGCGAGCCAATAGCCAGCTCGAGAGCCCATTTGAAATTTTGTAGCTCTTGTGGTACCGCGAGCTAAGTATCAAAGTACTCTTTTATGCCAAAAAGTAAATTTTTTGGCCCAAAATCACTTAAAGTACTTTTTTGTACCAAAAAGTACTTTCATGTACTTTTCGGCACAAAGTATGTGTTTTTGTACCAAAGTACTTTTTTATGCCAAAAAGTACTTTTATTGGCCCTAAACCACTTTTCTGTCGCACAAAGTACCAGAGTACTTTTACCAAAAAGTACTTTTAATGTACTTATTGGCACAAAGTACTTTTTTTTTGTACCAAAGTACTTTTTTATGCCAAAAAGTACTTTTACTAGCCCAAAAAACACTTTTATGATGCACAAAGTACTTTTTTTGTATCAAAAAATACTTTTCTTGGAATTTTTTGTACAAAGTACTTTATTTTGTATCAAAATATTTTTTTTTTAAACCGAAAAGTTATTTTATTGCCCCAAGAGCACTTTTCTGTTCCACAAATTACTTTTTTTGTATCAGAGGAATTTTTTTTTTACAAAAAAGTACTTTTATTGGCCCATAAGCACTTTTCTGTTGCACAAAGTATTTTTTTTGGAACAGAGTACTTTTTTGTACATTAAAAATACTTTTTGATACAAAGTACTTTCTTTCGTACCAAAGTACTTTTTACGCCTAAAAGTAAATTTATTGGCCCAAAAGTACTTTTTTGTTGCACAAGATACTTTCTTTGTACCAGAGTACATTATTGCACCAAAAGGTAATTTAAATGAACTTTTCGGAATAAAGTAAACTTTTACGCCAAAAAGTACTTTAATTGGCCCAAAAGCACTTTCATGATGCACAAAGTCCTTTTTTTGTATCAAAAAATACTTTTATTGGAATTTTTTGTACAAAGTAATTTCTTTTGTATCAAAGTACTTTTTTATACCGAAAAGTTATTTTATTGCCCCAAAAGCACTTTTCTGTTCCACAAATTACTTTTTATGTATCAGAGGAATTTTTTTTACAAAAAAGTACTTTTATTGTTATTTTCTGTTGCACAAAGTACTTTTTTTGTACCAGAGTACTTTTTTGTACCAAAAAGTAGTTTTCATGTACTTTCGGCACAAAATTATTTTTTTTTGTACCAAAGTACTCTTTTATGCCAAAAAATGTGAAGTACATAAAGTAGTTTTTTTTTGAACCAGAGTAATTTTTGGTTCTATTTTTTGGGAACAAAGTAGTTTTTTTGCACCAAAGTACTTTTTTATGCCAAAAAGTACTTTTATTGGCCCAAAAGCACTTTTCTGTTGCACAAAAGACTTTTTTGTACAAAAGTACTTCTTACTTGGTATTATTGTACTTCTTGGTACAGAATACTTTCTTTTGAACGAAAGTACTTTTTGTACCAAAATATTATTTTATTGGCCCAAAGGCACTTCGTGTGTACTTTTTTGTACCAGTAAAGTATTTTATTGACCCAAAAATACTGTTATTGCCCCAAAAGTACTACACTTAAAGTACTTTTTGCAATATGGTCTGAACTTGGAAAGTGCTGGCAAACTGTTCCTTTCACACTATAATATTTTTAAGCTTATTGATTTGGGTCTAAATTTTGAGAATTTCATGTGAAAGTAGCCCCAAAAATAAAAACTTCTGCATCACTCGTTTTGTCACGTTGGCTGCATTACTAATTTCATGGCCATACGATTTTGTTTTATCTCAAGGTGGATGGTTAGCATTTATTTTATATTTTAACACGGATATATCTAGTCTCAGGGGGGTTTGGCTTTTGCAAATAAAACTTTATTAAAAATGAAATTAAACTGTTTTTATTGTAAAGGTGCAGTTATTGGGGTAGGTTTGTTCCTATTTAATATCTACAACTTTCCTTCAGACACAGAAGATATATTGCGTTAAAATAAAATCGTACGGCCATTATATTACACAGGACCACATATGATTTTGTGTGCATCATTCGTTTTGTCAAGTTACATGCCATAGTAATTTAATATCGATTTGAAGTTAGTAAGTATCGTATAGGGGAATTTGTCACGTTTTAGGCTATTTAACATAAATACTATATGGTGACGTATGATTATCATAAATAATATTCCATGTAAATCATACGATAGGGAGTACAACAGTTTTATTGTAACTGCTTCAAAATAAACCCATTTATCATGAAATAAAATCATGTGATGAATGGAAAAGTGAAGCTGTTGCTTATGTAGGAAAACGTTATATGAACAGATAAAAGGAATTGTAATTTTTAATTTTTTTAAATTTGTTTCAGCTAAATCGGACTACTGGTTCTTGAGTTATGTCAAACAAAAGAGCGAGAAACGTGATAAATTCCCCTATACGATACTAACTAACTTCAAAACGATATTAGATGATTATGGCATGTACATTAACAAAACGAATGATGCAGAACTTCATCTTTTTGGGGATACTTACACGTGCAGTTCTCAGAATTGAGTCCCAAAATTCCCCTATGCGATACTTACTAACTTAAAATCGATATTTAATTATTATGGCATGTAACTTGAAAAATGGAATGATGCAGAACTTTTTCTTTTTAGGACTACTTTCACGTGTAGTTCTCAGAATTGAGTCCCAAATCAATGAGCTGAAAAACTTTGTACTGTGTTATGATCCGGCGCAAAACATGGCTTGAGTCTCGCCCCAGAAAAAATAGATCTGATCTTGCTAACAAAGAAGCTATGTATACCATTACAGGTAGATGTAGACGTCCTAGGCACTAACATAGCGACGTCAAACTCAAATCAATAAGCTGAAAAATGTTGTACTGTGAACGGAACAGTCTGCCAACACTTTTCAATTGCTGACCATATTGCAAATGTTAAGGAAAGATCAAAAAGTCAAAGCTCCTTATCAATAAATAAATTTAAGAATAAACAGCTAACATGTTGTACATACTTGCCCAGAAGCAATATGACATCACACTGGAAACATTTTGCCTAATTTTCCAAGAAGTGAATGATTCGACCTTGTACTAAGCAATTTGTAATAACATGTAAAGTTGTCTCCGTCTGTAGTACATAATATTTATAAACGATTCTATATAAACAACTTAATTTTAATGTCTGTTATTAAAAGGGTTTAAAAAGTAATATTTTAACTTTTGAACCCCCCTTTACACTAAAAGCGTATAGTTAAAATAATTGCCTTCCATTACAGGGTTAATAAATAACTATTAATATAAAACTGGTTTCGGAACTTATAATGAACCTCAATCCATATCATATTAATGATTAATGCAAATGCATATCCAATTTTACAACTTAATATTTATTTAATTAAAAAATAGGCAAGTGTTTAATTAGTGCAATTTTCATATTCGTTTTTCACGAAACGAAATTCAAGAGTTGGTATCTCTGTACACATATTTATTTTTTTTTCTGGTACATCAGAGTATTTGTATATTTTTTGTTTTACTTTGCCCCAACCCCAGACCCCATTAATCTCAATCTTCATCAAGTCAAACAACAACAACAACAATGGCAACAACAAAAAACGCTATTCTATAATTACCAGGTCAATAATCTCTAGCTCAGTCTATAATTCACTGATGATCAGTAACCAATTAAACTCAATTTCATTGACGCATCTTGATGAACTCTTTGTCATCGTAGTTGTTGTAGTTGTCGATCGTCGTTTTCGTCTCTTGGGATATTTTTAGTTGAAACGTTTCTGTTTAGTCGACACAGACAGCTGATGTTGCCAGCAACAGCTCCCGTTGTGGCATACAACAAATTAGAAATTGTCTGAGCATTCATTACATTTAATGGTGCTGATGGCAATCATCGTCATGATCACCACACAAATGATGGTGGTGATGATGATGATGATAATGACGACGATGATATTCACTGTGATGGACTTAGCGAGTTGGCGCAACAAATGTTCATTCACTCAGTACAGTTTTAGAGGGAAAACAGTGGTGTTTGGAGCTAGGGATAGAGATGTAAAGGATGATTCATTTAAAACCTTTGTTTTTAAATTGATGTAAATTACCTGTAAAGGAATTTTATGCCGGAATCTTTATAATTTTCTAAAACAAAGGTCTTTGGCATTTATTTTTTAAAAATAATTTTATTAAAATGTTTGCTGCCACTACGCTTTTAAGCTTTCACAACAAAATTTTATCAAGAAGCTCGATATCTTCTTCTAAAATAGTGTAATTATTGAACGATAGTTTTAATGTGATGTGATGAATTTAAGGAGGTGGCACAACAAATGTTCACTCATTCAGTACTTGTTTTATAGGGAGAACAGTGGTGTGTGTTTAGTTATATGGAAGTAAAAGATGATTCATTTTAAACCTTTGTTTTTAATTTGATGTGAATTACCTAAAATGGAATTTTATGCCGGAAAATTTATAATTTTCTACAACAATAATATTTGGCATTTACTTTATAAAAATAATGTCATTAAAATGTTCGCTAACTTAGTATTACCAAGTTGTTATTCAAAATATGATATCATGGTGCAATTAGTGAACGATAGATGGCGCCTTAATTTTAATGTGTAAAATAAGAAAATCAATTACATTGGAACTGTAAAATAGCTCATCTTTTGTATATAAATATCAAAGTACAAGGGCTTAAGTAGTTTAGTATTTTTATTTTAAAAATAAGTCCTCTCAAATCACTGTTCCATTGTCTCTCAACACTTAAGCGTAACGAACAATTTCTGTTTTTCAAGCGATCAATAGACAAAATCGCTAAATGCCTTTGTAGCTAGAGACAGTATCGTCTGTAAATCAAGGTAAATACCTAAGCCAAAGTACTTTTTCACGCAGAAAATCAAATTGAATACAGCTTTAGTCACAATTTGAGGCACGACGAAGAAAGTTTTGTGTAGCATTGTCGCCGCAGCAGCAAACAAAGTAACAAATTGTTTCGCTTTGATGCTATACCGAAAAGTGTAAAACAATTAGTAATTATTACAAAGTCGCTGATTGTTTTGATACCTCCAACAGAAAACCAACAATATGGAATTATTCATATGATTCATCTAAAGTGAACACAAGTGTTTTGTGCAATGATATTGCGTTGTGGCATCTTAATATGTTGGTGTAGCTGAATTCATCTGAAGTTTTGCGTTACCATGAAACCATGTCACATCTATGTAAGTCTAATGACCTACAAGATGAAACGAAAGCTGTTTTGTTTTGCAAAATTTTGTTCAAAGAAAAATTAAAATAAAACAAATGGCTGTACGATGAAGAGATTTGCATGCGTTTTGTTGTATAGTACTATTTTGGCCTAATTTTTAACAGGCAGCTAATTCTCATTTCATTCTTCAGCAGAATTGTAGCTAGGACTTAAATAAATAATATCTATTAATATATCCTTGTCAAAAATCAAGTTGGACTGGACTAATTTTATCGAATAAAATCTTTACAGAAATTGTCATTTATCGCCTTTTTTTTATAAATTTTCTCTAATATCACCAATTTCCTGGACTTATAAAGGCTGTCTCATCTGTTATAAGTAGTAAACTGGCCATTGCTGATGATATTGAATGACGGCCTTGACCCAATTACTGTACCGTATATGTAGCGAGTTTGCATCTGGCACTTGCTACATCTTTAGGTACAACGTATGAGTAATATTGATTTTATGCGGATTTTATATTAATCATACGCACATCGTGCCAATATTGTGGATATTTGGCTTAATAACAAAATGTATCGGCCAATCTTAGGGTTGAAGGGTGAGAAATTTTAAGTCGGAGAGATGGTACTGGGTCAGTATAATTTTATCCAAAGGTTTTGACATTCTCTACAATTTTGCTGAAGAATAAAATAAGAAATCACTGGTTCTTGAGTTATAGCAGAAAAACTAAGCGCCCAAAAATCGAGATAGGCTAAAAAAAATAAAAGGTCATACAAAATTTTTGGTCTGAGAGTTTTTATCTCACTGGCCTAGTACCTCCATTCTGGCTTTCATCTGGTCCATTCAATGAAGTTTTGGTATCACACCTGCGCCGCCAATCGAGTTTATTCCCTAAGACTTCAAGCTTCGAGCCCTTATGTAAGTATGTCGTAGTCACTAGGTTGTCCCAAAAAAAATAAAAATTTGGATTTTCTCGGAAGATCTTTCCTAATTTGGATACTCATAAGGTAAAGTATTTTTGAGAATTTTATGAGATTTTTCGGAAATGGTTTAGAGGTCGCGCAAACCGATTTTGTACCAAAAATCGAGCTTTTTTGACTTTTATTGAATTGTTCTTGAAAATTGCTAAAAAATCGGTATTTTTTCGGCTTCTGAGTAAATATTCTTAAAGAAAATTTTCCAATCTTTAATTTTATGTGCATAAGTAATAAGTTTCGTCAGGGATTTTGCACATTTTGATACATTATATAACAGTTTTTCGTAAATTTTCAGCAAATATGAAAAAAAATGCTTTATAACTTTTAAAATTTGTATGAAGACTAAAAAAACTAATGATGCAGTTTAAAAGATTATGAAGTTTTAAATAAGTTAGCAAAAAAAAACAATATAATTTTCTCTTGCCGTTCTCCAGGTATACCCTTTTAAAGCTTTGCACCCATTGTATGAAATTTTTAGTACTATAAGATTTCGGCATCCGATTTGTTGTAAACGTTAGATTATGAGATTTGAAAATTTATTTTTTGTATGTCAAAGCTTAGTTTTAAGTGTTGTCAAGTTGTGGACAGCAAAAAAAGTAGCCAAAAAACTAGGTGACACTGATATGGCTCGAACTAAAATTCATGATTTATTGGATTTGGGGGAACTGCAACCCTATTTTTGGCAGATGGTCTATAGGTTTAGAGATAACAAGTCACAATACAATTAACATTTTTGTAAACTGATAAGTGGAAGACGCTTGCTTGAGATTCAGCTTCAGATAAAAGCTTTTATGCTAGAGTCCTCTTGCGGTAATTAGCAATCTCTATATATATAAAATCTCTGGAAAAGCTTAAGCTACTTCACAAAGCACAATACGGGTGGTTTGCATCCGCTGTTAAATCAGCTGATAAGTTTTTGTGATCAGCTGGCAAAGAAATAGAAAAAAACCTTTTGTGAAAAACCAGTCGTTTTCTTTCAAAACATTTGTAATTATTACAAGAAGTCCCGTCTTTTTAATAAAAATATTTTGTTAACCTGAAGTTTTATTGCTCCGGTAAGTTGAAATGATCATAAAGTAGTCCGCATCCAACAATAAAATCTCCTGGAGCCATTAACCGAGCTCGCTGGATGATGAAAATTATATACTCTCTAAAAATATGAATTTTTCGAAACCAGCTACAACCTTTCATTCAAAATTCAAAAATTGATGCCTTGCTGGAGTTTACCTCATTTATTTTAAGAGTATTAATTAAAAATTGGTACCTATACCAATGTCCCCGATACGCTCCTCTCAATGACCTTACACTTTTGAAACAATTGTATGATTACACTATGTCACAAAATTTCAAAAATTTCTGTATCCCGGACATTTAATAATATATTTTAATGTAAAATTCCACGCTGAATTTAAATCTGCTCTCAGATATGTGGAAAGTAGAACAGTTTTTGAGATATGGTCAAATTTCCATGTTTCCATGTTTTGAAAAAAGGTAGGTCTACTAAAATGTAATTTTCTCTGGTTTTTGTTCACCGATGTGACGAAAATAAAAGATAATAAAATTATTTATTAAAAAAAACGATAGCTGATTAAAATCCTATCATAAACGACGAAGTTATGGCACTTCAAAGTTAGATTTTTGTAAAAATTTTAATGATTTTCCAAGTTTTCGCTGCCTTTAATTAAGTTTTTTCCGAGTTTCCGTAAAATTTGTTCCGGTTTCAGACCATTACATGAAAGAATAATATGTTACAAAAATTTGTTGCCCTTGGTCATCAAAATCGGTTGAAAAATAAACGCTACATTCACAATTAAGTATACATACCTCTTCTTGAGAGTAGTAGTAATTGTTGTTTTGCTTGCTTTCCGAAAAATAACTCTACATTTTTTGTTAAACAAATCACATAGGAATATTTAAAAAAAAAATTGGGTTATTTTCCCAAATGCTGCAAATGCGGAAGTATTTTTTATCCGATTTTGATGACCAAGGGCAAAAAATTTTTGTAACACATTATTCTATCATGCAATAGTTTGAAACCGGAGCAATTTTTACGGAAACATGGAAACAAACTTAATTAAAGGCAGCGAAAACTTGAAAAATCATCAAAATTTTAACAAAAATCCAACTTTGAAGTGACATAACTTCGTCTTTTGTGATTGGATTTTAAACAACTATTGTTTTTTTAAGAAATAATTTTATTATTTTTTATTTTCGTCACAGTTCGGTGACATCAGTGAACAAAAACCAGAGAAAATGTCATTTTAGGAGACCTACCTTTTTTCAAAACACTAAAAATGGAAATTTGACCATATCTCAGAAACTGTTCTACTTTCCGAATATCTGAGAGCAGATTTGATTTCAGCATGAAATTTTACATAAGGATTAACTATTTAGAAGCCGGGATCAAAAATTTGTTGCATTGTGTTACAAACGCTTTAATGAAAAAGTTGCACGCGAGACTCTAAAAACCTTTCTGGGTCATCAGTGGTACCTTTCCGAGAAGTTGGCTGCCTTATCGTTTTTTGATGAACGTATAGATACGAAGATTTGCGTTTAATGCTTAGAAACCTACATGAACCAAGTAACAACAAGTAACAATTTAACAGAAGGCATGATTGAAAATAAAAAAATTCAGTGTTTTATTACAAAAGCCAGCCTAACTTTTTTTGAAGCCTGCAACATGTCTACTGATTTTTTACAAACAGATCCAGAAAAATGGGAAAACATCAAATAATTTCAGGAAGCAAAACACAGAGTTCAACAATTTCAAGTTGTAAATGATGTCGCAGAACGTGGTGTGGCCTTGGCTAATAGTTATATCAATATCACAACTTCTGAAACAGACTTTCAGAGTTTACTGCAGGGGGTAGAGCAGCATCGCAATAACTCTAATAAATGATTTATAACAAATCTATTTTTCTTTGTTTTTAATATAATTGTTATGTATGGGTGGTAAGTAACTATTATTATATTTGTAAAAACATTTTCTAAATCCAATTATTTAAAGTTTAAAGCAATACAAACCTAGTTCACACCTTATAGTATTATACATTTCATACAATGCGTACAAAGCTTTAAAAGGGTATAACTCGAGAACGGTGAGAGAAAATTCATTTTTTTCTGCTTATTAATTTAAAACTTCATAATCTTTTAAACTGCATCATTAGTTTTTTTAATCTTTATACAAATTTTAAAAGTTATAAAGCATTCTTTTCCATATTTGTTGAAAATTTACGAAAAACCGTTATTAAATTGTTAAAATGTGCAAAATCATTGCCGAAACTTATTATTTATGCACATAAAATTAAAGATCGGAAAATTTTCTTTAAGAATATTGACTCAGAAGCTGACGAAATATTTTTTTTTTAACAATTTTGAAGCAAAATTCAAAAAAAGCCCAAAAAGGTAGATTTTTGGTAAAAAAAATCAATTTGCGCGACCTCTAAACCACCTCCGAAAAATCTGAAAAAATCCTCAAAAATTCTTAGCCTTATGAGTATTCAAATTAAGAATGATCCCCAAAATTTTTTTTTGAATGGGACACCCTAGTAGTCGCATCGAATCTTTGTCGTTTTTTAAATAAGGCATCGCTGATGTCGCTTGTGAGACTGAAATATGACTGTCTTAGCTCGTATCATGTTCTTCTTCATCAGATGATGAAAAATCTTCAACACTAAACATATCTGTTACTTATTACTGATTTTATTCAAATAAAAAAACACAATCGAATGTTGTCGAAAGTTGACTACGGCATACGTAATAAGGGTAATTATCTTCCATTCGAACAACATCCATTCCCATTTGGTCTATTTGGACGGGCTTGACTACATCGATGTAATTACACACCTTATGTATCTCATGTTTCATATGAGCAGCGGATTGCCATCAATAACAATGTACAACTTTTGCCATCATCAGAGCCTAAAACGTGACAAATTCCCCTATACGATACTTACTAACTTCAAATCGATATTAAATTATTATGGCATGTAACATGACAAAACGAATGATGCAGAACTTCTCCAAACTCATGTGTTGTACTGTGTAATCGGCTATTAATTTGAAGGCTGACATTATTATATCTTTTTACTGTGGAATTATCTACCACTACAAAGTTATAGTTCTCAATGTTTATGCAGCGTCCCAGACGAGTAGACTCTTTGTTGGATAAAACAAATAACTTGGTTTTGTCCCCATTTATCACCAAACCTTCTTCCGCCGACGACTGCTTTTCAATGCTCCAAAAGGCCGCAGTAACATCCCGCAATGCACGGCCAATGATATCTATATCGTCCACATACGCCAGCAGCATGTGACCTTTGTTTAATGATTGTTAGATGATACCATTCCTGTTTACTGCAGCCTTCGGCATAACCCACATCCATTACTAGGTTAAAAAGATCGCAAAACAGACAATTGCCTTGTCTAAAGTCTCACTTGGTAGAAAATGGCTTAGTCAGTTGTTTGCCAATTTCCACTGAAGATTTGGTGTCAGTCAGTGTCATCCCACAAAGTTGTATTAACTTCGAGGGTATATTAAACTCAGCCATAGCATCTAACAATTTCTGTCGTATCGGACTGTTAATTGCAACTTTGTAATCGATGAACAGATGGTACGTGTCGATTTGCATTTCTTGGGTCATCTCTAGGATTTGTCGTAGTGTGACTATCTGGTGGGTCGTTGATTTACCATGTCTAAACACACACACTGATAAGGTCCTATCAGGTTCGCCAGAATGGGCTTTAGTCTTTTACATAACACACTAAACAGGATCTTATATACGATGGGTAAAAGGCTGATGCCGCGATAGTTGGTTCAGACACTTCTATCGCCTTTTTTAGCACAGGACATAGAACACTTTCCTTTCCGACGACCAAAATCCAACCAAACACATTCAGGAAACAACATCACAAAGGAAAGTGTTAATCGATGCAGTGTGATGCGATATAATTCTCATTTCATCGAGAGCTCTACTTACTTAAATGATCGAGCATTTTGATCTTCCCTGCCCTTCTCAGGGCAACAATAAACATTTCTTTAGTTTAAACGGACTTCGGTCATTTGAACCAACTTTTGTTAGTTGTTTTGTTAGTCTCTTGAAACGGTCTGTTAACTTGGACTTTGGTCTGGTTAAATGGACATCGGTCTGTTGAATCGAATTTCGTTCTGTTAAATCGGACTTCGGTCTGTTGAATCGGACTTCGGTCTGATAAATCGGACTTCGGTCTGTTGAATCGGACTTCGGTGTGTGGAATCCAACTCCGGTTGGTTATACCTACTCGTCGGTAGCAAAGCTTTCGGTCTGGTAAACGAAGGTACTCTTCGTTCCTGTAGCCTTGTATTAGAAATAAGCACCGCATCTTGATAATAACACTCCATAGGGTACGGTTATTAGTTCGGCGCGAATTCGGAATCGATAAAACTTCGAATTGAAGAAGTTGATCTACAGACGAACACGAGTCATCAACACGATCCTGAGATACCAAACTTATTTTAGACAAAAGCCGAAGCATCGATACTACCACGAGTTGCAAAAGTCGATTTGCTGAAGAGCATAAGTCTCCCCCACGATCCCGAGTTTCAAATAACAAACTGATTTACGACAAAAGCCGAATCATCGGTACTACCACGAGCTGCAGAAGTCGATTTGCTGAAAAACGCGAGTCTCCCCATGATCCTGAGTTGCGAATTTGAAGATGAATTACCAACAACCCCGAATTAACAATATATTCCCGAATTGCCGATATAAACCTTAACCCCGACAAAACCGGTATCACCAAGCTGACCTCATACTGTTAATATTAATTGTAACCACCGCCGAACCCGAATCATTAGTACGCTGCCAAATTGCTGGTACGAGCCTGAATTATCGAAAGTACCAGAATTACCACGCTCCTGAATACCGAAACGATCCAGACCTCTACAGTTTTGGGAGTATAGTAAAAGTGTCGATCAACTAAAATCGGCCTAGGTACAACTTACCGGACAAGACAAAAACGCTATCCCTGAATCGGAATTGTTTTCGTATGTAAAAACTTTATCCAGTAGATTATAAGTTTGATTTACGCTATCAATATACAATACTGTTATTTTGCCCTAGTCAGAGAAAATCCACTGATTTCTTATTCCGTAAGGTTTTGTGGGTCCTTAGGGCGACCCTGGCGACGACTGGACTTACCTCCTTTGCATTCGGTTACGAGCGATTTTAACACTGCTTAATCGAGTGCGTATCTTGGCTGCATCTATGTGAGTATCACTTACTACCATGATTCATGCCTACGCGAAGCTAACAAGTATGAATCCGTTTTCGCTCTAAAATGTTCAACGCCTTCTAATCATGGTAGCTAATAGTGAAATCATTAACTGAGATTTTTTTAAAAAAAAATTTTAGTAAATATTCCAAGTTTTAAAATGGGAACCATAATTCGATTGTATAACACAGTAAAAAAATTTTCAACTCATTGATTTGGGACTCATTTCTGAGAACTGCACGTGAAAGTAGCCCCAAAAAGAAAAAGTTCTGCATCATTCGTTTTGTCAAGTTACATGCCATAATAATTAAATATCGATTTGAAGTAAGTAAGTATCGTATAGGGGAATTTGTCACGTATTACCCTCTTTTGACTGTTATATGATGGCGTATGATTATCATAAGTAATATTTCACGTAAATCATACGCCTACAGTTTTGATGCAATAACGATTTCTAATTTTAATCTGAAATAATTGACAAAAATACAGAAATATTTCCAAAACCTAACTAGCTGACGGACCACCAATTTCTCTTCCTAATCAGCATTGTTTCTTATAATAAATTTTCCTTTACCTAAGAATATTTTTACTGTAAAGTTTTTTTACATAAAACAGATTGCAATGTAGTGCAGACTTCTATTTGCATCTTATTTTTACTACCAATTATTTTCGTAATTATTCACAGATAAAAATAGCCACTGTATAAAATAGAAATATACATAATTATGATGCAACAAGTTGACCTGATTTGGCCTAAACCAACTAAAACTGATGGCCAGCGCACAAAAATCTTCCGGTCTGGTTTTGTTGTTGTGTGTGTGCGCTGTCGCTTTTCCTGTATATTTGTTTTGTTTGTTTGCTCTGCTCTGCTTTTCGTTTTAATTTTGTGTGAAATTTTCATATTCCCATTCACACGATGAAATAACCAAATTATGTACATATGTTAATTTTAGCTACACAACGAGGATGAGGAAAATAACAACAAAAGTAGGAAAACAAAAAATTTCCCAAAAATTTTATAAAAGAAAATACAAGTGGGAAATCTATGACCGACTGTAGAGACTGTAGCCGCCGGTGAGGGCACTCTGATTGCATCGTGTGTCTTAGACTACTACTACCGCAGCAGCAGTTAGTATAAATATTTGAAATTTTCTTTTGGTCTGGTTTTTATATTTCAACAGATGCTGCCTCATGAATCATGAGCTGTGTCCAAAACCACAAAGATGAACAGATACGATTTGATGGCAGTCAGGCAGGCAGGCCGGCAGTGCAAAGATATTCAAATTCACTGTTCAAGAATAATATTTACATGATTTACAGGAAATAATTTGGGAGACCATTAAAACGAAAAACACTTACGGAGAATTATAATGTGGTGTTAAGTAGCTGTAAATATTAGAACTGTAATATGAGGGGTTTTTCGTTAAGAGTGATAACACTGCAGAATGTGGAATCTAAAAATTGTTTGGGATAACAAAAAATGGATTTTCTACATTATGATCTTATATGCATACTTCCTTTTCCTTTGCATCCCATGAATGAGATATGGAAGAACTTCTGGCGTTTGAGTAAGCAGTAATAGACCGCGAGCCAGGGACAGATTTCGTAAAAAAAAAATTTTATAGGCTGAGTTACTTGGCAATATTTCCACAGAACATTTCCAGGATAGTTTTGGACAAATTGGCATATGGAAGGTTGTTAATGCTTTTTCAATATTCTTTAGGCAAATCTCAAAGGAAGCTTTCATTGAAATTTTCTCAAGCAATTCGAAAATTTGTTTAAAAAATTATGCTAGATGACTGTTTCATCTAACCTTTAAAAAGAGTGGGAAGACATCGGTATTCATATGGAACATTTAAATTGCCGTTATATTCTGTACTTAGCATCCAATCACAAATAGGAGCTTAACTTGTGATCACTATACACTAGTTGTGAGATCACTAAGATATACATACATACATAGTTGGAATCTCACCTTGAAATGGGTGGAAAGCCGTCGATATTCGTATGAACAACTTTAATTGCAGCTATCTCCTGAACTCAGGATCTTAATTTATGATCGCCATACAATCATTGAAAAATCATCAAACTACAGTTGGAATCTCATCTATAAAAAGATTGGGAACATTTGGTTGAGAAACCGTAGATATTCATATAAAAATGTTTATCCTATCTAAAAATGAGATCAATTTTTGATCATAGTTCTAAATTTAATTAAATAGAGTATTCGAAATCCTAATTGCTGGTAAAAGGTATTTTCCGAATAAAACCGAAACCGGTTTTCTGAAAAAATTCATATATTTGAATACTATACTGACACTTGAGGTTGTCCACATCAACTTCGAATTAAAACGAGTGGATTATATACCGCACGTAGAAAAATATTATTAGCGCTTCGATCTTCTGCGCTTCTTCTCCAGTTATTCACACAAAGTTGCATAACTCAGTAATCTGGTCTTTCCAACGGAGTTTTGGTTGCCCTATTCTGCGCCGTCCATCGAGTTCATTGTCGAAGATTTTTCGAGCTGGAGGATTTTCGTCCATGCGTACAACATGACCTAGCCAACGCAACCACTGCACCATAAAGAGTCTTACCACGTCAATGCCACTGTACAACTCGTACAGCTCATGATTCATCATACGACGTCGATACTTTCGTCGAGAGAGCGCTCTGTCATTAAATCACTTGCTTAGTCCGTAGTAGCATTTATTATCAAGCAGGATTCTGCTCCGAATTTCGAGGCTGACATTATTTGCTTTGTTTATGGCGGAGCCTAGGTAGATAATATTATCTACCACCTCGATATTATAGTTGTCAACGTTCACAAAGTTTCCCAAACGAGTAGGTTCTTTGTTCGTTAAAACTAATAATTTCGTTTTGTCCTCGTTCTTCTTTAGACCCATTTTCACTGATTCCTTTTGTATACTTGAGAGGGCTGCAGTCACAACCCGCAGTTTTCGAACGGTAATATCTACGTCATCAGCGTACGTGAGTAGCATGTGGCTTTTGTTGAATATCATGCCACTCATGTTTTCTGCAGCTTTCCTCATTATCATCTCCATCACTATGTTGAATTGGTCATACGTTAGACCCTCGTCTGGTATAGAATGGCTCCATAATGTCATTGCCAATCTTCACTAAAGACTTCGTGTCAGTCAGCGTCATTCCTCAAAGACGCATTAGCTTCGCTGGAATACCAAACTCAGCCATGGCTTCGAGTACTTTCTGCCGTATCGGGCTGTCAAAGGCGTCTTTATAGTCGACAAAAAGATGGTACGTGTCGATCTGTTTCTCTTGGGTCTTTTCCAGGATTTGCCGGTGTGAATATCTGGTCAGTTGGTGATTTACCAAGACTAACGCCACACTGATAAGGCCCGATCAGGTTGGATAATACTGGCTTTAGTCTTTCACATAGCACACTCGACAGGACCTGATACCGGAAAAAGCCTGATACCGCGGTAGTTGGAGCACACACTATGATCACCTTTTTTCAGCACAGGACATAAAACGTCCAATCGTGAGGCATGCGCTCTTTAAGCAAAACCGTGCGCAGAAGACGGTGCATGCTCTGCCGGAAGTCCTTCGGCACCGGCTGCTTTATTATTTTTCAACCGCAATATTGCTCTTCTCACCTCGGCTTGACTTGGTGGTGGGCAATCTAAGCCGTCGTCGACAATTGGCGTGATACTTTCACGTGCGCTGCCTTCTGCAACCAACAGTTGCTGGAAGTGTTATCTCCATATATGCAGCACACTCTGCGTATCTGTAACCAGATTACCATCCTTACAGGAGGGGAGCCCATTACCGTAGCCTTTGGTTTATCTTTCTGGTAAAATTTTCGGGCCTCACCTCTATCCCTGTATCGCTCTATATCCTCGTTCTCCCGTTCCTTAATTTGACTTTTTTTCGCTTAAATAGCTGTCTTGCCCATTTTACTGTCTCCTTGTGTCCGTTGCCCTTTAAGCAGCATCCTGTTCCTCAGAACACGCGACTACCATGCGGGAGATCGCAGGTTCAAACCTGGCTCCAGTCATCTTAAAAGAAAAAAATAAATAAAATTTTCTTTCATTGTCGGCTCCCCTCGAATGTTGTTTGACAGCAACTTCGCAGTATTAAGCGTCGATTCAATCGTCGTGTCTAGTAAGAGCTTCTCAAAACAGTGACGTTCGCATTCGTCGATAAATAAGTAGGTGCCGTTAGTTGTGAATCTAAAAATAGAAAGCGTGTTAATTCACAACAACGCGAGAAGCTATCCCATACCTCATTCATGGGGTGCAAAGGGAAATTAAGTAAGTAAGTTCCTCAGACGCAAAGCGACATTCTTCATCGTACCAGGATTCGTCTGAACGCCGCTTTTCATATCCTAGGACGGTTGTTGCGGCGGTTGCCATGGAATGCGCAATATGCTGCCACTGTATATCGGGAACGTCAGAAGTAGAGGCGTTGTGTCGTAGAAGTTGAGAGATGTCCAGCTTTCTTTGTGTTTGGTTACGTTGGTGCGTTTTTCGCTTTGCTCAATCTTCCAGAACAATTATAATGTCGTGGCCAGGGCAGCGGCCGTATGATTCCTCTCGGCGCTCGTACAATGCATCATTGATCTCATCGTCATTATCTTCAGTGGGGGCATGAGCCTTGATGCGGTTTGTGGCACATGGTTTCTTGTTCAAATTATTACGATTATGATTACCACTTGGCGCATTTTTTTTTACTCAATACAAATTGACCCACCCTTATATACATCTTTCCGTCACTCATATGCAATGATGTCATATCGGTTTTCATTTCTTTAAGCGCCATCAATTGTCGCCTATAGGAAATCAATGTAATGTTACGATTCATTGATTATCTACACTGCATAACATGAAATTTAAGAGTTAAATTCTCCAATATCATTGCTGAACGGTGTAGATTGTAAAAGTGGATATTGATATCGACAGAGTTATATAAGCAACAGGTTAGGGTGAGATGTAATATATAATACAGTGCAACTTCGCTTCAAAAAACTTGTACAAATTTTATATAATGAAATATGACTAACACAGTACAACACATGATTTTAGAACTCAATACTAAGAATTGCACGTGAAAGTAGCCCCAAAAAGAAGAAGTTCTGCATTATTCGTTTTGTCAAGTTACATGCCATAATAATTTAATATTCGCGTGTATACCAGCTCTCAAATTATGGTTGTAATCGCAGGGATAGACAGACGGACACCCCCAAAAAGGGAGAGTTTGTGTGGGAGGTGGAAGTATTTTTTGTCTGATCTTGCTCAACTTAGAATTTAACTTCCGCTTAGAGAATAGATGCTTGTATGCCACATTTCAGCTTGATAGCCCTTAAACTATTGTGGTAATCGGAGCGTCCTAGGAAAGGGAATATGAAGAAAAAAGAGGTTATATTCGGATTCAGGAGGCCATTTTATATAAGAATCAGCAATTTTCTCGGGACGCAACCCCCTTCAGTTTCAGTTACTTATTTCACTTTATTTGTTAGAATTGAAGTAAATACAAGAAAAGGGGGGGGGGAATTTCTGAGACGGTACATGATGAGGCATAATGGGATGATATTTGTATTCAGAAGGTACTCTTACATAAAAATCTGAAAAAGTAGTGTCGGCGCTCACTTTACTTTACTTTAAGTGGCCAATTACAATTTACGAAACGTAGTTCATAAATTTGAGGCCTGAAGTAATAAAGAATTCCACACGCTTCGGTCTTCTGCGTGTGTTCTCCAGTTAGTCCTACCAGATGATGGCACATCGCCTACCACTTGGCGTTTGGAGTTTGGGTCTCCCTGCTCTGCGCCGTCCTTCAGGTTCGCCTTCAAACACCTTTCTCGCTGGAGCATTTACATCCATCCTGGCAACATGTCCCAGCCATCGAAGTCGTTGGATTCTGACTCTTTTAGCTACGTCGATGTCGTGGTAAAGCTCATACAGCTCATGGTTCATCCGATGGCGAAACTGGCCTTCGACACAGATAGGTCCATATAATTTTCGGAGTACTTTTCTCTCGAATACTCCCAGGTTTTGTATGTCCGTTGTAGTAAGCACCCATGATTCGGCACCATACAACAGAACAGGTAAGATAAGCACCTGGTATAGCTGTTTCTTAGTATTCCGAGAGAAGGTGGTGTTACTAAAGTGCTGCCGAAGTCCGTAGAAACATCTATTGGCTAGCACTATTCTCCGTTTAATTTCTTGGCTGACATTATTCATCTTGTTGACGGAAGATCCGAGGTAGGTAAATTCGTCGACTACCTCAAAACAATAATTGTCAACGTTCACGGTGCGTCCCCATCGAGAGGACTCTTTGTTCGTCGAAATCATTATTTTTGTTTTGTCCTCGTTGACCGCTAAACCCATTTTTGCTGACTCCTTTTCTAGCGATGAGAAAACTGCAGTAACATCCCGCAGATTTCGGCCAATGATATCTATATCATCGGCGTAGGCTAGTGGCATGTGGCTTTTGTGGAATATGGTGCCAGACATGTTGATACCAACCTTTCTCATCACCTTCTCCATAACTATGTTAAATAGTGTACAGGACAGGCTATCGCCCTGCCTGAGACCTCTTTCCGTGTTGAATGGTTCAGACTGATCCTTACCAATCTTAACCGAGGATTTGGTGTTGTCTAAGGTACATTTTCAAAGTCGAATCAGCTTTGCAGGAATACCAAACTCAGACATGGCCTCATAAAGCCTATTCCTTATCGGAGAGTCGAAGGCAGCTTTGTAGTTGACAAAGAGGTGGTAGGTGTCGATCTGCTTTTCATGGGTTTTTTCCAGGATTTGTCGTAAGGTGAATATTTGATCCGTCGTAGATTTGCCAGGTCTAAAGCCGCACTGATATGGTCCTATTAGTTTTTCTACAATTGGCTTTAGACGTTCACACAATATGCTTGAAAGGACCTTGTACGCAATTGGTAATAGGCTTATTCCACGGTAGTTCTTACATTCACTACGATCTCCTTTCTTGTATATGGGACATAACAGACTGAGACTCCAATCCCCGGGCATGCTCTCCTCTTGCCAGATGTTCTCCATGAGCTGATGCATGCTCCTAATCAGCTCCTCCCCGCCAGCCTTGAACAATTCAGCAGGGAGACCATCGGCTCCAGCAGCTTTGTTGTTTTTAAGGCGGGAGATGGCCATACGTATCTCGCTCTGGCTCGGAGGTGGACAGTTAATACCATCGTCATGGATTGGAGCGGGGTCTTCTGGAGTGGTGTCAGTATCCAGTAAATTTCTAAAGTGATCTCTCCATATCTTCAGAACGTTATCCGGGTCCGTCACTAGCTGACCATCGCTGTCCTTGCAGGAGGGCAACCCTGTTCCACGCATTCTCGCTTTCACTCTCTTGTAGAATTTTCGGGCTTCCCCTCTACTTCGGAGCAACTCAGTGCACTCGTCCTGCCTCTTCTTCAGCTCCTTCTTTTTTCTTCTAAAAAGACGAGTTGCCTGTCGTCTCTTCTCCCTGTGCCGTTCACGAACAGCTCGCGTTGCCATTGGCTGCAGTTTCGCCCTGTACGCAGCAACCGTCTCTCTCGTGGCATTGCGACATTCATCATCGTACCAGGCATCTTCTTGAGACGGCTTTGAGTACCCAAGTACGCTTCTCGCAGCCCGTTCTAAGGAGTCTGCTATATTTTGCCACTGCGAGGTTATATTGTCAGGGGTTGGAGCATTCCGCAGCAGTTGAGTTAGGTGGTTGGAGTAGGCGTTTGCTACCTCTGTGGTCCGCAGTTTACCGATGTCCAGCTTTCGTTGTGCCTGGTTACGTACGTTTTTCGCCATGCTTAGCCTTGTGCGTACCTTAACTGCGGTAAGGAAGTGATCGGAGTCAATGTTCGCACCCCTAATCACACGTACGTCCAGAACACTCGATGCGTGCCTTCCATCGACTACCACATGATCAATCTGATTCCTTGTCAATTGATCTGGAGATAACCATGTTGCCTTATGAATATTTTTATGGTCAAATCTAGTGCTGCAAACTACCATATTTCTTGCCGCAGAGAAATCAATCAGTCTGATGCCATTGTTCGATGTTTCGGTGTGCAGACTGAATTTTCCGATGGTAGGCTCAAATGCGGTTTCCCTGCCTATTTTAGCATTAAAATCGCCTAGTACAATTTTAATGTCATGGCTCGGGCTACGGTCATATACATTTTCTAGGCTCTCGTAGAACTCGTCTTTGTCCTCATCGCTTTTCTCTTCTGTCGGAGCATGGGCACATATAAGTGTTATGTGGAAAAACTTTGTTTTGACTCTTATGGTGGCTATACGTTCACACACCGAGTTGAACCTTGAGACTAGGTGTCGCAGTCTCTTGCCAACCACAAATCCACATCCAAACTCGTGCTTGTCCGCATGGCCACTATAGTAGATGTCGCACGTCTTCATGCGCGAGCACCCGTGTCCCGTCCACCGGATTTCCTGTAAAGCGGTTATGTCAGCCTTGTATTCTTCGAGGACTTCCGCCAGTTGGATAGAGGCACCTGGTCTATACAGTGTTCTAACATTCCAGGTGCATATCCTTAAATCATGGTCCTTAATTCGTTTGCGGTGGTCGTCAACATTTTGGGGGGTCAATTTTATTCTTTTCTTACTTCTTTTCATTGCAATAGTTTATACGTCGGTGGCGGGTTGCAAGCCCAGCGCACCACGTCGCAGTTTTCTCTTCCTGCCAGGATTTTATTACAGCCGCCCATTCTGGGTCAGACGCTGACCAGGGTACCGCTCACTCTGAGCAGACGTGCCTGGGTTTTAGGTTTCGCCCCTCACAGTTAGTCGTGCTCTGACGGGTTTCAGAGGCACGCTTCCAGGCGTCACCACGTGGAGGTACTCCGGTAGTACTACGAATACGGAGCTCTGTGAGTAGACTTGAAGTGCAATTGGCAAGGATCACTCTGGGTTTGCCAAGTTAAACCGATCAGAAGCTTTACCTTGCATCACACTCCCGACGCCCTCGTCGGCGCTCACACTTTTTTCTATTTGCTAATCAGTATTATTTAATTTTTTTTCTTCCAACGAACTATAAAACAATGGTAATTATAATATATAGGAATACACAGAAACTCATACAATAAATTATAACTGACTGCAGTTAATATTTAAAAAATAATAATTTCTTTCATATTAATTTTTTTTTTTTGCTAATCGCTGCAGTTAGGCACAATTCAACTTGTGAATAAATAAATATAGTTACATTTTATGCTGATTTGTTTGACCTAAATTTTAAGTTATAAACAACCCTCGTACATTAATGTTGCTAGTCTTCAAACCTTTCCTTATATGTGGACCATATTTAGTCACTATTTTATTGTAATCGTATAAACGATTTTGGTGTTCATAACTAACACACAGACACGAATTAAAGCTTAAATCTCTAGAAATTATAACATATTCTATATTATACAGTAATAAGAAATACCTAACTTGTTATATTTATATTATTAAAAAATAAACTGTGCTACTCTATAAACTATCTCGTATATGAAACCCATAATGTGCCGCAATATTACTGCAATCGCATGACCAATATTGGTATCCATAGCCAACACACAGACACGAATTTATGCTTAAACCTCTAGAAATAATTACATATTCCATATTTTGTAGTAATAAAAAATAAGAAAAAAAAACAAAATATAATCCGTTCTCCAAAATACTGCATGTTAATATACATGACTTTTTTTTGATTGTATAATCGCTCAATGCCGTCAAACGAGGCCTCACTGTAACTTGTTTGTAATTTGAGTAACGTCAATACTGCGTAAATATAATTATGGCCATTCAATCATTATTATTGGTCAGTAAGTAATGGCAAAAATACAACCAAACGAGCGAGAGTCACATCAACAATAACAACAACATCAACAACAATGATAAATAATTTAAATAACGTATTTACAAATCATTGCACAACCAGGCAATTTAATAATACGAGGAGTAATATCAAATAATTGCAATGGCGATCATGATGATGATGAATGAAAAGTAGAAAAATAAAATGAAAAGTACAAAAACAAAAAACAAAGTCTATCAGTCAGTCAGTCAGGTAACTAGTAATACATGTGAATTCCATAAATTTTCTGATTTGCTTTAAAACTCAGCAACAGATTTTGTTGCATTTTGTTTACATAGAAGCGAAAAAAAAAATCTGATATTAAGAAACATCTTAGTGATGCTGCTCACCCACCCTCTTTTACCCCCTTAGTAGTACATATTTTGAAATATTTTTTTTTTGTAATTAAGTTGAAATGTTTTGTTGCGAGTATTCACTTCAAAAAGATCTTCATGTTGCACGATAGCTTTGAGTGTTTTTTATGTGCCGCTTGTGTTAAATGCTCTACTCACGGTTGGTAGGCGTCAGTTGGTCATGCGATTGTTTTTGTAAATGAAAAACAAACTAAATGCGAGTGGAATGACATATAGTGGATGAGATTGTCAAAATGTCAACGTTCGTAGGAAATCGTACACGACTTAGGAATCGTAGGTAATTTGACAAAATTAAATTAATTTTATGTGATGATAGCTGACGAAACCTTTACAAGGAATGATTATTTAAGAGTTTATGTTAATCATACGCCACTGTTGAACTCTTGGACAGTTCATAATGTTAGCACCAAAGCAGTAAAGTGTCACAGTGCGTATACATTACGTTTGAGTATCACTGGTACATCATACGCAATTCAGGTTTATTCAAACAATTCACATGCCACCTATCGTACATAAATTGTACTAAATACGTTCAAATATACAGCCAAATAAGACTTTGTTGTAGAAATTATGCCTTTAGCCTTGCGAATATCGTTGGGACACCTAAAAAGTAGTTAACTCTCCCCAGTCTTTTTCTTGGTTGTGGGAATTTGTTCATATTTTGTAACGGCTGCAGTATTTCGATGTTGTTACCCACATTCTCTTATTACTGCCACCGA
The DNA here is from genome assembly GCA_964034835.1 of Muscina levida. Lineage (NCBI taxonomy): Eukaryota > Metazoa > Arthropoda > Insecta > Diptera > Muscidae > Muscina > Muscina levida. Next base: position 84,196,734 of record OZ035884.1, read on the forward strand.
CTCTTTCATCAAGCCCCGTTGCATAGCGTGCAACACCATCGTCACACTTGACACATATTGAATAAATGAACAACATGATGCTCTGTATGTCTCTTATCACTCAGCTACAAAGAAATGTCACGATATTACATTTGTAAGAATTTGGCATTTGAGTGTAAAAAGTCAAGTGAAAACATGACAAAGACGAACAACTGGCGTGGCAAAAACGTACACAGATCGAAAACTAATCACGTAGAAACGATCAGCACATTTGTTTGTTTTTTTTTTCCTAAATAATTGTAAATTTAAATTGACCACAGAGAAGGAAACAAATTCGCAATAGAAACTATTTTTTTTTTATTTGTTTCTTTCTGTTTCTGTTAGAAACGCCCAATATCTAACAAAGTTAACATGTGTATGACGTCAGAGTTGAGTTGTGAGGTGTGTGTTTGATGATGCTGCTGCCACTGTTCGACGGTTGTGATGCAACACTTGTTGTTTGCCACATGCTTCTTCGGCAGCACCTACATATCGTATTCATAGAAAGACATGAAGCAAGAGGCTGCTGCACATTAAAGAAATCGAATGAAGTCAATTTGTTTCTTAGGCACACCATAAGCATCGCATTAATGCGTTCTTAACATCTCTCTGATTTGGTGAAGATCATCAACATCGATGACGTCATGTCGGAGTTTATCTCTTGGAGGCGTCGGCGCAGTTGATAGGTGGTTCTCAAACAAGTTGTTTGTGTCGGCGGTAGAAGATTTTAGTAGCAGACGGCGCCAAAGGTAATATTCAGGGTAGGCCGCCCGCATCGACGATATTAACAACTAAAGTAGTAGTTGTTGGCTGCACCGGATATTAGTTTAATGCAATATTTGATATTTTGGAGATTGTTAAGTAAAGCGAAATTACTTTTCAATGACATTAGATTCAATGACATCATGTCGTCAGCTAGGTGATTCGGGTTTTGTCAGAGTTTCAGGTAAATATCAGCAAGTGTTGATTGGTGACTCGGGTTTGTCGGTAGTTCAGGTTAATGTTAAGAATTCAGTAGGGTATTGGTGATTCAGGTTTTGTTAATGATTCGGGTTTATATCAGCAATACTGGGTCATCTTGATAATTCTGGTTGGCAATTCAGCCGCAGGTGGCTCGCGTTTTTCAGCAATTCGACTTCTGCAGCTCATGGTAGTATCGGTGATTCGGCTTTTGTCGTAAATCAGTTTGGTATCGGCAACTCAGGATCGTGTTGATGACTCGTGTATGTCTGTAGATCAACTTCTGCCACACGTAGTTTTATCGATTCTGAATTCGTGACCTAACTTATAATCTTACCCGACGGATTGTTAGTATCAATATGCTACGGTACTAGTTTCAAGTACAAGGCTACAGAAACGAAGAGTATGGACGAGTCGGTATAAGCATCCGGAGTTGGGTTCAACAGACCGAAGTAAGATTCAACGGACCGAAGTCTGATTTAACAGACCGAAGTCCGATCAACCAGTCCGTAGTCGAGTTGAATCAAAGGAATTTGGGTTAAACCAACAAAAGTTGGTTCAAGTCCGAAGTCCAATTAAACAAAAGAATATTTCTTTCGATAAATTAAATTGTCCTGATAAGGGCAATGGAGATCGGGTACAGAGGAAAAATGTTCGATCATTTAGGTCTACTTACTTGCTCTCGATGTAATGAGAATTATACCACATCACACTTCATCGATTAACACTTTCCCTTGTGAGATCGTTTCCTGACAGTGTTTGGTTGAATGTTGGTTGTCGCGCTCATCTTTCTTCTTACTTAAGACTATGGTGAGAATAATTGATGCATATGTCAGATCATCTCTTAAACCGAAAGCTCTATCCAAGACTTAATATGCCTACACGATGGGCAATTCCACAGAAATTGATCTACATTCGATAACCAGTCTCTTTGAAAAATCTCTGGACTACAAGGAATACGCTCTCGCTGCCTTCCTGTATATTCGGGGAGCTTTTAATAATGTCAAACTTGAATTTTTAATTGACTCAATGGAACAACTGGAGAATAGTAGTAGTCATCTCCTTAGTTGATAAACTACTAAAATTTAGGCGCATTGGATCTAGTCAGGGCGTGTCAAATATTCCCAAGGTGGCGGTTCGCGGTACTCTACAAGGAGGATCACTCTTTCCACTACTATGGAATCTCAACATCAACACTCTCCTGAGGACGATGGAAAAAAACGTGCTGCACAACCGTCGCATATGCAAAAGACGTGGCACTAATAGTCACCCGCAAGGATCCTTAACTACTATCTGAGTTTCTGGAATCTGCACTGAATCTTCTTTTTAAATGGTGTCATGACTCTGAACTGGGTGTAAACCCGAGTAAAACGGAACTGGTGCTATTCACTCGGAGATACAAAAACTTAAAAAACTTAATTTCCCTTTGCACCCCATGAATGAGGTATGGGATAGCTTCTCGCGTTGTTGTGAATTAACACGCTTTCTATTTCTAGATTCACAACTAACGGCACCTACTTATTTATCGACGAATGCGAACGTCACTGTTTTGAGAAGCTCTTACTAGACACGACGATTGAATCGACGCTTAATACTGCGAAGTTGCTGTCAAACAACATTCGAGGGGAGCCGACAATGAAAGAAAATTTTATTTATTTTTTTCTTTTAAGATGACTGGAGCCAGGTTTGAACCTGCGATCTCCCGCATGGTAGTCGCGTGTTCTAACCACTATGCCACGACAACCCCAGATTAAATGGAGTTTTTTATGGTATCAAATACCTTGGGCTAATATTAGACAGTAAACGGAATTGGAATCTGAACACTCAGCCAGGATTAGTAAAGGGGCAACGGTCATATACTGATTCAAAATGACACTCGGCTTCAATTGGGGAATTAGCCCCAAAAATGTGAACTGATTATATGTTAGACTCAGTTCTTAAACCCATCTTATTCTACTGATCGGCAGTGTGGTGGCCGGCGCTAGATAGAGCGTCCCAGGGGCACTTAGAACTACTCCAATTAAGGCACTGTTCACGATCATAAACTGGTTACCCCCGGACATTGAGGCGAGGAAAATAGCAGCAAATACCGCAATGCGTTTAGACGCCACAAAAGTATGGATGCGCAAGACTATGGCCTTGCCAAAATTCTGGAACTAATCAATGTGAGCTGTCACACGGACTACAACATACCAGAACCTGTCTTCGATCCGGGTTTTATAAGGAACATCCCGGATAGGTCCTACTACAATGATAATAATAATGCCCTAAACTTTGGGGAGGATGTCATCCTAATTTTCACGGACCGTTCAAAATTAAATGAAAGAGCAAGCTGTGTAATCTTATCGGAGGAGTTGAATTTGCAACTATCAATCAGACTACCGGATCACTGTAGAATAGTTCAGGCCGAAATAGCGGCCATTAGAATTGTCGTACAGAAAATTCAGTATCGTGGAATATGGGCCAGCAATATTCATATTCTTACTGACAGTAATGCGGCTATCAGATCCCTGGAGAAGGTTTACACCACTTCGAGAAATGTTAGAGAATGCCGGTCGTCTCTTGAGGAGATAGCGAGACATTCAACAGTAACCCTTACATAGGTTCCAGGACATGGCGACATCTATGGTAACCAAAGAGCCTATACATTTGACAAAGGCCGCCACTACCGCACAGTGTGAGATTTAGTCAATCTAGCATCTCAAAATTAATTTTTATATGAAGTTTTAGAGATATCAACTTGAAATTTGGCACGATCGTTAAGGAGATTATAAGCTTCAATATGGTGAAAGATAACTAGTTCCAACTAGTGTCAAAGGGGACTAGTTCCGAACTATCCTCAAAAACTAGTTGGGGACAATTTTTTCTACACATTTATATTCAATATTTCTTCTTTTTTTTCTCTTCTAACTAAAACTTGTCGATATATTGATATAAGTACCCACATACAACCATTTCTATAAAATGCTTCAAGTTTCGAACTTTAGTTTTCGATGATTCTTAGCAAATGAGAAAAATAAAAAGTTAATGTTGTTTCAATGTTAAATTTATTGATATCTAACACATTATAAAGAGAAAAAATTAAAAAATTCAACGAAAGTTCTTAAAAGAATGGAAAATATTCAAAATAAGATATTAATCAAAAACCAAAATAAAGAAATTATATACAAATTATACAAAAGTAAAAAGCGAAAAGTAGAAATAAAAAAATAAGGAATTTATACAAAAATAAAAATTCCAGAAAGCTGCAAGCAAAGTTTTTTATGCTTAATCATCAAATTCATCATTTAGTTGGGTGTCAGACAAAAGTGCAATGACCTCAGAAGGTAAAGTAGAACGCTTGGTTTTTGGGGCAAACGTAAACTTGCAATCAAAGGGTCTGACGTGATAAGCAACCTATGCAATAAATCTATGTTGGTGTCAACTCGGGACGTTTTTCTTGTGAACAGTTCGCGATACTGTCTCGACTCTTTATTGCGTGCTTCTTGCGCTTCTTCAGAAAAGTTTCCTATGGGAAGAATGCATGAAGATATTAACTCTTTGCATTTCCGTTTTTGTGTACTCGAAGCACATTCAGTAAACTCTTTTTCTCGCTTTCCGCGTTGCGGTATTTGTTTTGAAGTTGATGGTGCGTGATCAAGAGCAAACTCAACAGCAGAAATTTTTGAACTTAGCCAAATAGCATTGTCATGCATAGATCTTGCTTTATCACGGTGAGATTTGCTCCATCGCGATTGAAATTGAAAGCAAAGCTTTTTTATACGATCTTTAATTTTGGTATCGTCAACATCTGGTCCTAAAATTGATATAACGTGCTTTTCGACCGCTTCTGTTTTTTTCTATTTTCACCTTGCTCAACCAAATCCAAAATAGCTCCTCTCGCGATATTTCACTCATACTAAAAAAAGGCATAAAATGGGCAGGATTTTATTTTTTAAATTTGTTTTGGGCACATTAACAAAGATTCTGCTGGCATTCCTATCACGGAACTCCGTGATTTTTATTTTTTTATTCTCTTTTGTGTTTGTTTTCGTAACAATTGGGGTCTCTTCTCACGTAAAAAAAATATGAGCGAGTTACGAAAACATTTTTTTTTTTAATTTCGAGATGCCAGATTGATTAAATCTCACAGTGTGTACCGGTAACTCGGGCGAAGTTTACGGCCTCATTGGTGTACCTCTCACGAGGGGGCAACAACTAATTGCGGGGAAACTGAACCCCGACCAAACTTATTTGGCCTACAATAAATACACAGAGGACACGATTTGTGCTGAACCTGTCCAGAGTCCACCTGAAAAACATCAATGCTGTAATAACCGGTCACTGGCCGGTTGGTAAACACGCTAAGAAGTTGAAACTACCCTACAACGTTTTTTGCAGAAGCTGCAATGCTAAGAAGAAGAGAAGACCACGGAGCATCTTCTATGTCACTGCCCTGCTTTTGGTGATCTGAGATATGAAAAGCTTGGTCATCGGACACTTCTGGACAATACCTGCCTATCAGTATGCGATTTTCGGAACATCCATGCCATCATCAGAGCAACGTATTGGCTTGATAGCAACGTTGACCGAATAGAATAAAAATATTTGGTGCGAAAATTTGAAAATGGTATCACAACGGGACTCATACTAGGACACATGTGAGCTTTGCCACGGCCGGTCCCAGATGAATATTGGATATATTGGGCGATTTCTGTGTCCAACAGAACAGTACTCATTCTGTCTTATCAGGGTTTGCTTAAAATCCCTGCTGACCCACTAGTCTGCTAGGATATTGATGTGGTCTTGCATTTTCCATTCGAAACATGGTAGTCTTTTCCCAAATTCGGATCAGATATCCAAAGTCAATGTTCATACAAACAGACCGAATAAACACAAACACAACGATGATGATGACGTAGAGCACGACGGGCCGCAAAGCTGAAATAATGCTTATGGCAAATCTGTTGGTTGCGAAACCAATAACAATAAATGTTGTTTGAAAGCCGACGGCTTTTTCAACATAAACAATCCAAACAAGAAAGAAGTTAAGCAAATGGTTTCTCATAGTGAATGGTTGTGAAGTTTTTCGAGTCTATGCACTCAAGAAAGAATTCTCATTTTGTTGTTAATTCTGGTGCATAAGACTTGATAAACATTTTGCAATCATTATATCAAAGTCTGCTGATGAGGATTCGTGGCTGAATCCGAAACAGCTGTACAGACTGCCTGGCATTATGAGAATATCATTCTGCTAACTTCATTCGGGCAGAAATCGATACGACGCGTCAGCAAGAACATCCAATTCACTTCAGATATTCGAATTTTCCTCGATTTACATTCAGGAATCGTTAAGATGTCGCTACGTCGTTCCGATTTTTGATCGATTTCTGAGCATTTTGTTTGCTGGGATTACTTATATACAGAGAGACTCGATATTGATGGGCTGTATGGTAGTTTCAACTTCTATATCCATAAATGCTTCTAGAGATTTTTCTTTTCTCTTTAGTGATTTCTCTATTTCTATTTCACTTTAAACCCTAGGTTTCTTTGAACCAAATTCGATTCATGACTTTTTAAGTCGTTTGAGCAATGTCCGTCTCTTTTTTATGTTTTACTGAGGGTGTTGGCAAAATTTATTTTAATTAGTTATATATTTAAACAATTTCAATTGCTTAGCTAAACTCGACGGCAACGCCGATGAAAAACAACCTACTCGACTTTGATTTCTTTGCCATATACGTTCGCTCTATTCCTCTCTCTGGGTAATGTGATTTCTCTTTGTTGCCCCCAAAAAAAGATCTGACCATTTTCACCCAGCATAATTTAGTTTTCTTTTAGGTTTTGAAAGCAAAATTTTTCATTTTCCGATAAACGCGCTTCAGTTTTTTTGTTTCCTCCTTCTTTTTTACTTGTGTTCGTTCGGTTTTCGGTTCAGTTTCAAAAATAATTAAAAAAAAACGATTTCGATATTAAATATTTTTAGTTATTTATTTATTATTTATTAAAAAAAATTTACACATTTTTATTTAAAACAAAGTTAATAACTAAGAAAGTGAGTTGCAAATGATAATAAGAATAAATACAAAAATCTAGTGAAAATACTAAAAAATTATGACAATTTCATACTGTAGCTAGATTGTAGATAGATAATTTTTTGTGTGTCGTATTGAAAATTTGTTGCTAAAAATAACTTAAAATTTGTTGTTGCTGTTGCTTGTTCTCTTATTTGAAACAAAAACAAACCAACAACAACAGAAATGGGGAAAGAGCAACAAATTTAAATACAATTTTAGTGCGGTTGTTTTTCTTGCGATCGTTTTTATTGTATATATTCCCATTTTTCAAAATTTTAAAAAAAGAAAAACAAACTGTTGTTGTTTTCATTTCAATTTCAGCAAAAGGTATACAAACAAAATTCTCCCAGATGTGTTGTCTCTCAGTGTTAAAGTGTGTGTGTGTGTGTGAATTTATGTTAAAACAATTGCTAAAATAAATATGAAAACTAGCGAAATTTATTGAAATATCATTGCTAACTATTCGGGTGCGCTCGACGCGTCTAGAGTATATGCCAGATCTCATATGTTCGTATATATTTTCTGAAAATAAACACAGGGATATTCACATGTTGAAAATATTTATCCACCAATTGCGCCAACTTGCTGAAATTTCCAATTGTCTGTGTAATGTTATTTTCGATATGTTATTGTTATGTTTTTTTTCTTCTTTTGATCCAAATACAGATTTGTTTTGGTTACGTTTGAAAAATGTGTTGTAAAATATTGAATACTGAAGTCTAGTGTTAAATAGACCTGTAATTTATTAGGTTTTTTGATATTCAGACAATGTGAGCAACTGGTAGTTTTGAAAAACATTGCGATAGGTCTGATCGAACATTGGTGTAAAGTTGGATAAACAATATACATATATATTTTTATTTTAAAAGTTAGCTATGAATATTACAGTACAACATTTTTCAGCATATTGATTTGGGACTCAATTTTGAGAATTGCAAGTGAAAGTTGTCCCAAAAATAAGAACTTCTACATCATTCGTTTTGTAAAGTTACATGCCATAGTAATTTAATGGACTTGCAAAATTGTTTTGCTAAAGATGGATTTTAAGCACTTTTTATTTTACACATGTTTATATCTCGGTATACCGTACGGAATATCTCTTTTATGTCTGAAGCAAAGTTGTAGATATTGAATAGGAGATTAAAAATTTTAACAAACTTACAACGAAAGATTTTAAATAGTGCCTCAGTTTAAGTAGTTCTCAGCGCTCCTGTAATCATGATTGCCATGAGACTCATAATGCGTTCGAATTTCAATCTTCAGTTTAATTTTTGAGGGCTACTTCCCCAGTTGATGCTGAATGCCCTTTTGCAGCAGTATATATCCGTTGCTGCTTTGTCAGACCTGATCTGAGAGTTCAGCTTCCAATTTAGTTTACTGTTCAATATGAGTCTAATGTATTTGGCACTGTATTTGGCACGTGGTATAGTAGTTACAATACGCGACTACCACGAAGGAGATCCGTGGTTCGATTCCCGGATCGAATTTACGCCCAGTACACAGTTATGATACAATTTAAGCAGGATTTTCAGCGCAGATTCCATATGATTGGAATCCATTGTTCCATAGTTGCCTTGCCGGCAACTATTTGTATTTTTCATCGTGTTTAGAGTATTGATGTTGAGATTCCATTGTAGTGGAGAAAGTACTCCTCTTTGTGAAATACCGCGAACCGCAACGTTGGAAATATTTGACAAGCCCAGACTGGATCCAATGCGTCTAAGATTTAGTAGTTTATCAACTAAGGCGATGGGCACTGGATTAATCTGCAGTTGTTTCTTTGAGTCAATTACAGATTCAGGTTCGACATTGTTAAATGCTTCCTTGATGTCCAGGAAGGCGGCAAATGTGTTTTCCTTTGTAGTATGTATAGGGGATCTTTGCATCAGACTAGTAATCGACGTATGAATGCGTTACCCACTTTAAGGATAAATTCAATTTTCTAGACTGTTCATCTCTTTAGTAAAGGATTTTCTAATAAAAGGTGTTATTTTGGTATTTAAAGAAAAATTCCATTTGTTTTCAGATAAATGATCGGATGTTTATTTCATAAAGAGGAAGGTGTGCCGTTAATAATGAAAAACAACATCAACCAAATGGCCACCACGAGCACGATTACAGGACCATATCCTTTCATGAAATTTTCCATAACCAAATCGCAATGTGGCTGCCCTATGTTCTCGATAGCCCCACGAATTTTATTTGTGAGGTCTTGAATGAACGCTGGGTTGTTGGCGTAGACATTATCTTTCACTTGGCTCCAAAGGAAGAAGTCGAAAGGTGTTAAATCACAAGATCTCGGTGGTCAAATGTGATCACCTCTTTGAGTGATAACACGGCCGGAAACTTTTTCCGTAAAAGATCAATGGTTTCGTTGCTTGTGTGGCACGAAGCGTCGTCTAGTTGAAAGTAAACGTTGTCCAGATCCAATCATTAATCATCTCTCGATAGCGCAATCCATTCACCGTAACTGTTGATCCAACCTCATGGCCCCGCCGGATCATAAACCGCACCAAACAGTCACACGTTGAGAATGGAGGAGCTTCTCAAGAATAAGTGTTGGGTTTTCCGAGCCCCAAATGCGACAATTTCAAGAGTCAATTTCATCAGTCAAGATGATTTTTCGATGGAATTCCGGATGATTTTCATGCATTTCAAGGACCCAATCAGCAAAGACACGACGTTGTTGATGATCGGCCGGCTTGAGTTCTTGTGTTAACTCAACTTTATAAGCCTGAAAACCCAAGTCCTTATACAAAATACGGTGTAATGACGTTTGTGGAATGCACATTCCAATGAACGACGAGGAATGGACAAACCTGGGTTTTCTTCAACACTTTGGGCTGCAGCAGCACATTGCTGACATTGGCTGATGTCCGACACGTCTGCACATTGTCTGAACTCTTCTTACCGATTCCGTTCAGAAATCGGTACGACTCGTTGAAGGGAAATTTTTTTTATCTAGCTCCGACATATCTGAAAGAGTTCGCAGCCATTTCGGAACTCTGTGTCGGAGGAAACAACAAAATGTTATTAAAGAACAACAAATTTCCCATTCAGATTTTCCTACGATTTACATTCAGAAATCGTTTAGACATCGGTACGACATGTCGTACATCAGATTTACCTCAGCTAAGTAGCTCAGACATCGTGTCAACCACTTCATACGTTATTAGAAACGATTTCGGATCAGATATCTTAAGATATTTTCCTAAAGCCTTCGGGCAGAAATCGGAACGACGCGTAGGCAAGAACATCCAAAGTACTTCAGATATTTGGTAAGTTATCGTTCCGAAGTCGTAACGATGCGTTGAATTTTCTTCAGAATTTACCTCGATTTACGTTCAGAAATCGTTCAGAAGTCGATACGACACACAGTGGCATTTCGGCGGAAAAAATAGGAGTTTTCAACTTTCCAATATAAAAAATTTTAATGATATGGTTTTGTAAAGAAGTATTTGGATAAGAAAAATTCAACAAGGTTTTTTATGAATAGTGAAATTTTGTAGTTAAAAAAACTAACAGAATTCAACGGAAATTTATTCAATGAAATTAGATTAAAATTATTGTCCTAAAAAAGAACTTTTTGTATGTGTAAGTTTATAGTAATGGCTTTTGTTTTATTTTTTAGTGAAAATATAGCACTTACTCTTTTTATAAAAAAAAATTATTGAAATTGGAAAAGTAAACTAATTATTAGAATTTATCAAAAATTATACAAAAAATATCAACTTTTCACTTTTTGATGGAAAAAAACTTTATGTGCTTTGCATTGCTTAGCCCTCTAACTATAAAAAAATTAAAGGTCCGAGGGTGTACTTTCAATTAAGAAAAAAACAATAACCGCCAAATGCCGTCCCTTTTAGTAAGATCGATTTAAATGCACGCATTTGTGCGATATTTTCGGTGTATTTGAAGGATAATATCTTTCGCGAACGGTTGTTGGGGATATTCTCTTCTTTTGTATGGAGACAACACATGTTTAATTTTTGAATAAAAATTAACATTTTTAACTTATTTGAAAGTAGTAGGCGTGGCATCCCCAATATGTTTAATATTTTTTCATAAGGAGAACTCAATTAAGAAGTGTCCCGAATTTCTAATCCCTAGGTCCAAAAATACAAATTTTGGCAAGTGTAGTTATATGGGAGGTGGGTGTGGCAGTAGGTGGTTTTCCAAGATTTTTTCAAAATTTCTTAATTTAGCCCAGAGAAGTGTTTATGCAAAATTGCATTGCTGTACGACCACTCCTTCTATTTTTTTCCAAGAAATGTATGGGGCGGTGCCACTGTGCGACATGTCGTATCACAAAAGATTTCTCTCAGCTCCGTCGGTCAGACTTCGTGTCAACCACACCATACGTTTTTAATAACGATTTTGGTCCGATATCGGAAGATTTTGCCGACTGTCGTACCGATTTCTGACCGATGTCTGAACATTTTCTTTGCTGGAAAGTCAGCGCATAAATACGTCGATGTTCTTCTGTAGATCGTCAGGAATAATCTCTGGGTCCCGTAGATTTAAAAAGGTGGAACTCGATCTTTAGTAAACGGTATGCTAAAAATATCAATAGTATAAAAATCATAAAATGGTTATCACTTTCCTGAAAGCCTGGGAAGTGTGCTACCATTAGTACCTCTAGGATATTGGTGGGCCATGTATCAGTTGTTCTCTGTATATACGATGGTATTGTTGGATTCGAGGATAAAATCGTATGTAGCCGATCAGTTTCCAAAGAGTTGTCCACACTACTGCAGAAATTTCTTTATGACTGCCTTTTGGATTTCCTAGCCTGGTTTTACTGTCAATTTTTGCCTTAAAGAATTGTTTCCTGTCACAAACAACTAAATTTGGATTAGAGGGATTCACATTAATTGTAATGACTCACACTTTACCTTTCGTAGAACAATAACAATAAAACATACCTTAAAACTATATCAGCCATGTCGGATATATATTTGCAACATCTTTTTTGCTTTACTATCGAAGTTTTAAAAGTTTAGACCTAACACACAGACACACAATTACTTAGTTGGTTATCTAGTATGCCTATTTTTATAATACATTTTTCTAACAATTCTTGCTTTCTTGCCCTCTCTTTCTTTCCAGCTATGATGCACCACACATCTTAAACTCTTTAAATTATTATGGATTTAGCCGATCAAATCGATGATTACATTTGTACATTTGAAGGTCTCGGTGATATAACAATGGATTCATTAGCTATGTTCATATTTATATGGGCCGTATTGGCCCTCTTCTTAGTATGGCTGTGTAAATTTTTATACCAAAAATATATGGTCAAAGACAAACCGGCCAGCGCTAGTAACAGTCGCCAGGGCAGTGTGGCGCCCGGTGGTGTCAGTGGCGGCGCTATCAAAACTGAAAAACGTTTATCGGAACCTCGCGACATTTTGGCTAGCAAAAGTGAAGTCAAAGATTTGCTGACAAAAGCACCAGGCGGCGGACGTGGTCGAACACCGATTGGTGGCTCTGGCATCGGTGGGGCCATGGGTGGCAGTGTGGGTGCTGGTGGCGGCGGAGTGCGACGACGTGTGGTGCGTCAGAGTTCGACTGGACCGGAAAATCGCAAGAAACGTTATGTGCCGCCACCATCAAATGTCGTTGGACCAGAAACAGTAAGTAGTCAAGTTGTCGCTGCTTGGATTATATATGTATCTATTGTATTAATATGTTGATTATCTTAATAATTTATTGACGATTCGGTTTTGTGATCTTAATTTGTGTTTCTTTTGTCGTTTTTGTTTTTCTTACGCTTTGTGAAATTTAGAGTTCCGTCACTTGGACCAGTCAAGTATTCCGTTGGCTTTACAGTGATTTGGTTATTGTTAACGAATTGCTAATGTCATGGGTGATAGCATTGAATGATACGCTTACTAAAACTGGAGATGAGGTAAGTTGGAAGGAAATCTTATGTGTTTGGTCAACAAAATACCCTATAATTTAGTATGTACAATGTAGAGTTAAGCAGGTTGAATGTAACGTAGTATACAAATTAAGATTAGTAATAATATATAGGGCAGATAATATGAAATCCTGAATATGACACACCTAAGACACACCGATATTCGAATATCGAAACCAAGAACCTCTACCAAACCAAAATTGAAATAAAAAGGATTAGAAACCTTAAGGCCCTGGAGATCTGTCGATAATTATAATTATACAGAAGTTCAGTATGTAACCTAACCTGTAGATTAAGGTTCGAGTAACTAACCGAAAAATCTTCGGAAAAACCTAAAGTCAAAACAAAGGTAGAAACCTTTGGAAGCTCATCCAAATCTAGATTACAAAATAGACAAGTAGTCAAGGTAGGGAACCAGTAGCAAATCCTGGAAAGCGCGATAAGATGATTTACTAGATGATTTTAGCGAGAAACTCCGGCAAACAATCTAAGATTCAAAGGCAGAAAAATCTTAGCACATGTACTAAAGTTCCTGTAGCTTAGGAGAAAATTATTTAAATACAAACAACTAGAAACCTTTGGGTCCTGGTGAACATTTGAAATTCCACCTAAGTTTAGTACGTAACTTAACAAATAGATTGAAGGTCATGTAATTAACCAAAAAATCTTCGGAAAAGTGACTAAAGTCAGAAGAATGCAGGTACAGAAACTACATGCAAGCTCCTTAACAAGTTATTATCATAACACCAAGATCCTTTAAAATTGAAATAACTTTGATAAAATCCTTCGAGAAAACTACCAAAGTCTAGTAAAACCTTTGAGAATTATACCCGGGTTTTATAGGAAACTGAAAAATGTTCAGAGCACTTTAGAAAATATATCGAGGTTCAAAAAAGCGTTTGCGGAAGTTCTCCAGGGAAGAACCTTAACAAAATACCGAAAATGGAAGTAGCAAGGACGAATGATTGATTAACATAGTCGATGCCACACGACTAAAATCGAAATACGAATCGCGAGAAGCCTTTAGAAAAACCTCAAAGTCCAGGAAAAGAATACAAGAGTCCTTTGTGAAATTGATAAAGGTATAGTAACAATGCCGAGAAAGCATTCGCAAGCCAAAAATAAATAAAATCGACCAAGAAAGAAACATAAGAATTTAGCCGAAGTCCACTCCGAAGCAAATGAAAAATCCTGCATCATAGCTGATAGTATGGGCAAAGCTCAGCCACACTGTAGAATGAGTAGATTGCATGTAAGCTGAAGGAATGCAGATAACTTTTAAACAAGGCGAAAAGCGACGGCATCTGGAGTGCATTTAAGTCTTCAGTTAACAACTTCAAGAACCTGATAAAGAAGGCCAAAAGGCAGTCATGAAGAAAATTCTGCAGTAATGTAGAAAGCTCTTCGTAAACTAAGGCCAAGGATTTCGAACCGATTAGCATATCTACCTTCTTATTTAAAACATTGAAGAGAATTACTTAGTTACTTAGCTGGCACTTCTTTGCAATCCTATAGGATTATTTACCGCACGTAGTAAAATATTATAAGCGCTTCGATCTTTTGCGTTTCTTCTCCAGTTAGTCACACCCAGTACTGCAAGGTTCTCAGCTGCCTGGCCTTTTGAACGGAGTTTCTGTCACACTCTTCTGCGCCATCCATCGAGTTCATTGTTGAAGACTTTTCGAGCTGCAGCATTTTCGTCCATGCGTAAGACATGATCTAGCCAACGCAACTGCTGCATCTTAATGCGCCTGGCCACGTCAATGTCAGTATACAGCTCGTACAGCTCATGATTCATACAATGTCGATACCCTCCGTTAACGATGATGGGCCCATATTTTTTACGAACCAATTCATTCGCTTGTGTCACAACCCAGGATTCTGAACCGTACATCAAGACAGGTAGAACCAGTATCTGGTATAGCTGGATTTTTGTTCGTCGAGAGAGGGCTCTGCCATTAAATCGCTTGCTTAGTCTGTAGTAACATTAGTAAGCAAAACGGATTCTGCTCCGGATTTCGAGGCTGACATTATTTGTTTTGTTGTTGGCGGAGCCTAGGTAGATAAAATTATCTACCACCTCGAAATTATAGTTGTCAACGTCCAGGCAGTTTCTCAAACGAGTAGATTCTTTGTTCGCTGAAACTAATAACTTCGTTTTGTTCTCGTTCACTATTGGACCCATTTTCGCTGATTCCTTCTGTATACCTGAGAAGGCTGCAGTCACATCCGGCAGTTTTCGACCGATGATGTCTACGTCATCAGCGTACACGAGTAGCTTACTGCAGCTTTCCTCATTATCATCTCAATCATAATGTTGAAGAGGTCACACGTTTTAGGCCTCGTTTGGTGTTGAATGGCTCCGTAAGGACCTTGCCAATCTGTACTGAAGACTTCGATTTAGTCCACGTCATTCCGCAAAGGCGTATCAGCTTCGCTGGAATACCAACCTCAGCCATGGCTTCGAGTAATTTCTATCGTATCGGGTTGTCAAAGACAGCTTCATAGTCGACGAAAAGATGGTACTTGTCGATCTGTTTCTCTTGGGTCTTTTCCAGGATTTTCCGAAATGTGAATATCTGGTCAGTTGTTGATTTACCAGGTCTAAAGCCAAACTGATGAGGCCCGATCAGGTTGGATAACATTGTCTTTAGTCTTTCAAATAGCACACTCGACAGCACCTTCTATGCGATGGGTAACAGGCTGATCCCGCAGTAGCACAAGACATAATACGCTTAGATTCCAATCATCGGATAGCACTCGTTAAGCCAAACCGTACGTAGGAGATGCTCGTTATACGCTCCTCGCCACCGGACTTGAAAAGCTCTGCCGGAAGTCCGTCGACACCGGCTGCTTAACTTTTTATCAGCCGCGATATTGCTCTTCTTATCTCGGCTTGACTTGGTGGTGGACAATCTTAGCCTCTTTTCTCTTTATATATGCAGCACACTTTGCGTATCTGTAACAAGATTTCCATCCTTGTCCTTGTAGGAGGGGAGCCCATTACCCCAGTCTTTTGGTTTTTCTTTCTGGTAAAATTTTAGTGCCTCACCTCTACGCCTGTATTGCTCTATATCCCCTTTTTTCGTTCCTTCAGCTGACGTTTTTTTTTCGCTTAAATAGCTGTCTCGCCTATTTTACTATCACATTGTGCTCGGGTTATAATTGACCCTATAAGCAATCCTGAGATTTAAATGTAGGTTGAAGAAAGCCACCAGAGTCGAGAAACCTTTAGCAAACAGTCTGAAATTTCGGAACTAAAGCCAAAAACCTCCGAATAAAATATGGTGATAGATGGAAGTTTAAGACGAGATCCTTCGAGAAGCGGCCCCAAAATCAAAGGTTCAGGGACCTTGGCTCGCGTGGAAATAGGCAATGAACCAATGACAAAAATATTTAAATCTATGTTGAGAAAGACATAAACTTTAGAATATATATCAAAACCCAGAAAATATCGAAACATTTTGACAAACAGACGGACACTTTGGTACCAAAGGCCAAAACCTATGGATACTAACCCAAAGCTGATAGAGTAGAAAACTTTGGTAGACATACTAAAGAATAACTCAATCGGGGGACATATTATAAGCAGGCCGATGTTCCATTAAGATTGAAAACTCATAGAGCAGGCAATTCAAAGCCAATATCCCAGGGCAAAAAGGAGAGAAATTGTTTAGTTTACAGATCTAAGACCTAATTTATAGTTCTTAAAGACCGAAGTCTTTAAGAATAGTTCCTAAGACCATAGGTCTTAAAGACCGAAATTTCTACTCTAACACCGGAGGTCATCTAGCGGAATCAAACCGTGGAAACCGTCGGAAAGAACTCGGTACTTATTCTCTTAAGTTAAGTAAGGCGTGGCAGTCTGAAATGCAGATTTGCTTAGACTATAAGATCTTTTATGATACCACGGAAATTAGGGAAAGTCAAATCCCTAGTTCCTTCAGCTCAAAAAGCTTTTTAGTCGGTCAATGTAAATATCGCCCAGGTTACATACATCCCTAAAGAAATAAGATTGTACTAATCCCCGCATGTTTCTTTGTTGCTGGTTCGACTGTTTCCATAGTCTTACGTAAGAAATGACCCTTGGCCTGAATATTCGCAGAATTCTTCGGAGACATTGGTTCACAAACACTTATCTCTTTTGCATCTCTCGGGGGCAGCATAGAAATTTAAAAACGAAAACCGTATTGGATTATTCACACTCTCAGAAGACCGCGGGATGGCATCACAAGATACACTATAGATTGGAATCCACAAGGCAACTGAAGAAGAGGACGACCAGCCCATACTTGAAAGAGACAAATAGAGTCCGAAATTACATAAATTAGCAAATCCTGGGGCGAAGTGAAGACGTTAGCACATGATAAGATCTTGTACACGAGATTTGTTGACACCCTATGCTCCTTATAGGATCGACGCGAATATATATGCGTAATCCCCGCCTGTTCCCTAGGGAGTCGCAAGTGCAGAGAAGGTGTCCTATGGAGTTTCTGCAAAAGTCACTTGTTGCTGCAGTTCCAGTCTCATTGCATGCCTTTCAATCAGACGGTGTTTCGCCGTCATGATGGAAACAAGTAATGAGACATCGGGTTTTGATAGCGACAGTAATATGTATAAACGCTTTAAATCGAAACGGGGCCACATCCTTCTGGATTACATACTATAAACAAAAGTCCGATTAACTAACGCGAAGATTGTGGGGAAACAGTTTTTGTATTCTAAGGCTGGTTTTAGTTTGTTCGTAGGCGATTAATATTAGAACAGGTCCACTCCAGCACAACTGGGCTCTTTGTTGAGCATATTCTACCACATATCCTTGATCCGATTAACAAACCTCGTTACTGATATCATTTCTAGTTAGATGTATATTTTGTTCGTGTCATTAACTACAAGTTGCTGTCATTCCCAATAAATGCGGCATTCCACAAGTTTTTTCACCGCCTCTGCAAATCCTTACTATTATCCTTTTTATTACACATATGATTTTGGGACTCAATTCTGAGAACTGCACGTGAAAGTAGCCCCTAAAAGAAAAAGTTCTTCATCATTCGTTTTGTCAAGTTACATGCCATAATAATTTAATATCGATTTGAAGTTAGTAAGTATCGTATATTGGAATATTTTACGTTTTAAGCTCTTTTGTTTGACATAACTCGAGAATCACTAGTCCGATTTAGCTGAAACTGTGTTACATACGATTACCAGAGGCTATTAAAATATTTCGATAATCTGTAGGGTATCTAATATAGACAATAACTTCTTCCATGCTTAGTAGACCTAACATTTGTCATTACTATGACATGATTTAGATGCTGTTTAATATTTCAAAATGTTAATGACATCATTTATGAATGAATGACTAAATAACAAAAACCACAACAATAACAGCTTCATAAACTGTGACATCACCTGTTTGGTGACGACGACGACCAAACAGGCAATAAAACATTGAAAAACAATAGAAAAGACGACGCGAAATGAAGTCCAAAGAGTGCGAGTGAAATCCATGAGTCTTTTTTCAGCACAAAAACCATGATGTCATTTCCATTTCTGGGCTGCCAATAAATAATGTTTGTCTGAAGTCTGAACAAACGTCATGTTAATTGACATCATTGGCTGCCATATGGATCAAAGCTGCGACTGTTACTCTCTGATCGCGCTGCATGCATTTTTAATAAACAATTAAATCATTGCTATTAATGTGTATTTCGATTGCATTCTTTTGTGTAAATGCATAAGTAAATTCTGGAGAGGCACGTGAATGAGGGAGAGAGCGTGAATCTCTTTTATACACTCATATACCATCATATTTTTCTTCGTTGATAGCTTGAGGCGCTATTGCACTTACAGCTACGGTTGGTTGCCATTTTTTGCTTCATTATCAATAGATTCTGATCAATAGCTTAGTTGCCATTGACTGGATAGTAAATAGTCATCATTTTCATTCCACTATGTACTTGGAAGCATTTAAGTCCCCCAGTGGCCCAGACACAATTACACTCGCTTCACAGTTGGTCACCGCTCTCTGGGCTAATGATGTCAATGTTAGTGAAAGTTATGCGACAACGCAATGAATGAATGCCTCGAGTATTCTTTCCCCCTATTCACATGTAACAATTCTCTCAGTTATGACGGATATTGTTCAGTCATTTACAGGCCTTTTGTTTGCTACTATGTAGTGTTGTTGGGGTGACACTTGTTAATAATTTAATGGACCTACTGTGTTGTGTTCATACGACAGAAAGGGGGTCAACTTTATGCTTTAGTTCACGCATATTTTAGACAACAAAGAATCTGTGTCATACCGCCGGGCGACCCCTCAATTGTCTCAACAGAAAGAGAGAGAGAGGAAATAAAGCAATGCGTCTAAGAAGCCGTAGGGCAATAGTTATTGTGTAGGTACTAAACAAACTTGAATGTGATGTTTAACTTAATACGAATGTTGTATTCAGATGGAAACTAAGGCATTTTAGGGATTAGACAGTACAACTTTTTTTTGATTTCAAACAAAAGAGCCTAAAACGTGACTAATTCCCCTATACGATACTAACTAACGTCAAATCGATATTAAATTATTATGGCATGTAACTTGACAAAACGAATGATGTAGAACTTCTTCTTTTTGGGGTTACTTTCACATGCAGTTCTCAGAATTGAGTCCCAAAATTATGGGTTGTACTTTGTTATGATATTTTATCCTTGGAAATTTCCCTACTTTTGGCACAGATTTAGGTATTTATGAATTCCGGTTCTTATGAGATTAACAGTACACCAATTCAGATCCCTGTGGTTTTAGGGTTAGTAACGGGTTTGGTCTGAGAAATACATTAATGCCAGTTACATTAGGTACTCCGTTCGAAGTCGGAGTACTCGTAACTTTCTAGACAACTAAAATCACGGAAATCGGTCGTAAATCCAACAGAATGTCTACAGCCCCAGACTTTTTCTCCAAATTATGCACTGAATTCGTAGAAAATATTGAAGGGAAATTTACTGCCGCATCGACAACGCAAAAATATAACGTCGGAAAGAACACGGTACTTATTCTCTTAGGTTAGGTAAGGTTAGGTTAGGCTTAGCAGTCTAAAGTGCAGACTTACTTTGACAATGAAGTCCACTATGACATCATGGAAACTAGCGAAAGTCAAATCCCTAGTTCCTCCCGCTCAAAAAGCTTTTGAGTCGGCCAATGTAAATGTCGACCAGGTTACCTAGATCCCTTAAGAAATAAAAATAAGATTGTACTACTTCCCGCCTGTTCCCTAGGACATGGTAAGTACAGAAAGTGTTCTATGGACTCCTCCTCCGATTCATCCCCACAGGTTCTGCAAAAGTCAATAGTTGCGACCTTCAATCGCATTGCATGCCTTCGAATCAGATAGTGTCTCGTCAAGACGGAAACAAGTAATGAGACAACGGATTTTAATAGCGACATTTGCTCTATAGGGCAAGAGAAGCCTGCAAGGGCTAGAACTAAGGAGTAGTCCCAAATTTTGCTACCATATGCCGCAATCTAGGCCTGATATTAAGTTCAGGAAGAACCCAATCCAAAGATTTAATGCCAGCTTGACTATCGGAAAATATGTTAATCCCCTCTGTGATGGGGATGCCCAACAAAGAGTAATTTTCGAAGGTCCTTTTGGGATTACTACCGAGAGAACCTGAAGTCTGAAATTCAGAAATATTTAAGCTATGAAGTCCGTTGATGATACGGCGGAAAGTAGCGAAGGTTATATCCCAAGTTCCTTCCGTTGAATCTTCGTGAGTGTCTCAATAAGCAATATCAATATCGACCAGGTTACCTAGTTCCCTAAATAAACAAAATTGTATTGATCCCCGTCTGTTCGCTAGGACAGGGAAAGTGCAGAAAAGGTGTTCTATGGAATCCTCCTACGTTTTATACCCACCGTTTCTTCACAAGTCACTGCATGATTTCCAATCAGGACGTTTAGCTTCGTAAACATCAGATAGTCGTCGTGTTCGATTTAATCTTAAGTCTTTGGAGTAGAGACCCCGAAACCTTCTTGATTGTTTAATTTGGGGCAGTGAGTACAGAGATTTCTGATATGCAGTCTAACCATGAAGTACTCCCTCCCAGACACGTGGAGCTTGCCGCTATGGTAGAAGAATTTGGTTATTGTTTCTTACCTCCTTAAAGATTTTTTTCTTGATTTCGTTGTCCTTTCATGTTTATCGCCATGGCCTCCCTTAATTGTAAGCACAAAAGAGAGCTTAGCAGAGCCGGGCACTTTATTACGGCTAAGCTCGAGCATAGGCTTCGAGGAAGCTTGTGGGTGCCACCGATGACTTAAGTTGGCACTTTTGCTGCCATCCCTATTGTACAATCCTGCCATCCTACCGTGCAACAATCTGTATTGACCCGATTCCCCGTTTAAGTCGAGGTGGATCAATAGGACAGATAGGACAAAAAGTATTTGGGCTGGATTAATATTTTACGGGCGATATCTCCTCTCCCTGTAAGTGACAAATTTCGGTCCCATGGGGTTAAACTAACTCAGTTTCTACAGAGTTCGATGTATAACCGTCCATAACATATTTATCATCTGCTGCTTGCTTGGGACTGAGTATTCAACGTATATACATCTGACCTATTTTTGGAGGCCTTGTCACTATCCGGAACCTGTGACCCGTCCAGTAGCCTGTAGCTCAGTTCTCGCGTTGGTCCTACATCCACGAACCGGTCCTTTGCTCCACAAGGAGTTAAGCATTTCCACATATCTCTATACGGTACCACTTGACGAGCAGTGTTTTCAGCAGAGAGTAGTCGGCATTGTTGTTGCTTGGTCAGGCATTAGGTTAAGGTTTGCTCTGTGACCACAATTACTGTACGATCATTGCGATAGCTGCAAATAACTTGGTTTTCTCACCATTTATCACTAGATCCATTTCTGCCGACTGCTTTTCAATGTTTGATAAGGCCGTAGTAACTTCCGACAGTCGTCAGCCATTACTATTATGAGCAGACGCAAGCAGTGACTCTTATTAAAAATAATACCAGGCCTGTTTACTGCAGCCTTCCGCATGATCATCTCCATTACGATGTTAAAGAGATCGAATGACAGACTTTCGCCTTGTCTGAGGCATCGCTTTGTAGAAAACGGTTCTGTCTATTCATCACCCGCTGCTTGCCCGGGACTCTTCATTCAACGCTGATCTATTTTTGGAGACCGTACACTATCCGCAACCTGTGACCCGCCCGCACACGTCTGTACATGGTACCACTTGACAGTGTTTCCAACAGAGTGTAGTCAACAATCTCTGCTGTAACATACATCCTGTTTAGGATTACTCAGTGACCATAACTATCATTGCGACAGCTACCTTAGTCTTACTGCGGCATTCTGTATCTAAGTTAAGTCCAGGTGTGGCAAATGCAGAATAACATTAAATACATCGGATATGGCTATGATGCGGAGCGCACCCATGGTGCAGAGACTAGCCATTCGTTGGATCTCGTCTAGTATCCTACAGTATGTGAACTTCTGAGGTGCCACCAAACGATAACTCCATTTAGCAATATCGGTCTTACTACTGCAGTATACAAGCAGTGAACAATGCAAGGCTTTAAGCCCCATTGTTTCCCAATTTCCCTATTACACTCATAAGGTGGCACAGTGTCCTTTTTTATCCAGTCTTGGCCTATATTACTGCTCGGTACACAGTCTGCAATAGGAGTTTCAGTATCTTTCAAGGAGAATAGTTTCTCGGATAGGATCTTATACCTTCTGTTGGATAGAATCAGTTAAGTCTTGCTTGCATTTACTCCGACACTGTTTTCGACCGCAAACTTAGCCATAGTGCCTTTATCATATTTTCCAGGAGGTTGAGCTTGAAATTCAGTTTCTTGTACTATATTACACCTCAGTACACAGTCTGCAAAAGAAATTTCAGTACTTCCCAAGGGGAATGGTTTCACGGATAGAATCGGTTGCCTCCTTCCAGAAGACTTTTTGTGTTAAAGCATTTTCATCCATTCGGACAACATGTCTCACCCAGCTCATTTTGTCCATTTGGACACGCTTGACTACGTTGATGTCGTTATACAGCTCAATCAGCTCATAAATCATACAATGACGGTACTTGCCGTTATCAATGATGGGTCCAAATATTTTCCGATGTATTTTTCTTATGAAGACCTCCAGAATATTCATAAATTGATGCGCCTGTGTCATTGTCCATAATTCAATACTTGTCCCCTGATTTCCAGGCTGGCCATAATTTTTGTTTACATCGGAACTAAGATAGACAGAATCATCTAACACTTCGAAGTTATACTAGTAGTTTGTCCACGTTCAAGCAGCGTCGACTCTTTGTTCGATGAAACAAATAACTTGGTTTTGTCTCTATATATTAACAGACCCACTTCTATCAACTGCTTCTCAAGGTTTGAAAAGGCCGCATTAACATCCCGCAACACACGGCAAATTACATATATGTCATCGGCATACGTCAGCAGTATGTGATTTTTATGTAAGATGGTACCAGTCGTGTTACTGCAGCCTTCTGCACGCAGTCCAATCATGATGATCACCTCCATTACGATGTTAAAGATATCGCATGACAGACTATCGCCTTCTCTAAAGCCTCGCTTGGTAGGTAATGATTCTGTCAGATTTTTTTTCTATTTTCACTGAAGACTTCGTGTCAGCCAATGTCATCCGGCAAAGTCGCAACAAAGACGAGCAATTTTTAAAAAATAACCGAAAATACAGGTGAAAGGTACAATTACCTTTTGGAAACGGTTGAAAGTACGAGATCGAGTCGAAACCGTTGTGTCCAACATCATCCACATTTAAAACATAGACATAATACAAATTTCCCGTGCCATGCCAAGATAGAGACGTGGGAAGGCTTTTCTCATTTCAGTGAGAAAATACGTCTCTACGTCTCACACAAACAGGACCCACAATTTAACACAGAATCTGAATCTAACCAACAAATGTATATTGACTCGACACAACATATAAAATAAGTGATCATTATTGTGTATAGAAAAATTATTCAAACTTGTGACTACAAAAATACATTCCTACAACTTCAGTTGACTCATTGCTAACAATATATTCAAAATTCTAAATACATTTCTGGGTTACTCGTCATCGTTATCGCCGAAGAAAAACAGAAAATTTTGCAATAAACAAACACAATTTCATAAATATTTGAAACTAATTTTAAAGCTCATACACCACGATCGCTTATTGGCGGCCGCCTTAGTTACAAATTACTCAAATTGTTTGCTATAACATATAAGTCCAAAGAATTCCATCACATCGCCAAATTCTGATTCATGACGATTGTACGTTCCACTCCACTGCCCCAGCCAAAAAAAAACAAAATCATATCCAAAATTACGTAAGCCTGTGTTGTTTGTCTGCTGCGTTTCACGATCATCAGAAGCGAGTTTTTTCGGAGAGATATCAATAAAATGTTGTGTTCAAGCAAGAGACGACACGTTTATGGGCAGTTTGGTTTTAATGGACTACAGTTGAACATAAAAGAAAAAAAAACAACAGAAACAATACGAAAATAAAGCATTTATTTTATGTGTACGTTTTTTTTTTTGCTGTTGTCAAATTCCGGCCTTGGCCTTAGTATTGAAAACGAAATGATATGAACGAACAAAGTGAGTTCAGTTTCGATAGGAACTTTAGGTTGGGGAAGGTATCCCCATAGTGTTGTATGATCTGTTATTAGTATTGTAATTTAAAATGTATGTTTATTATTAGGTGTGATAAATAGTTATGTTAATTTACAATGATTTACATAATAAAGCTGATTAGGGAAATGATTTTATATGACTTTGATAAATTGATAACATTAGGGTTGGATTGGATATTGTTAGGAACAAGTTTTAAGTGTTGTGATTAAAATCAAGTCAATGGCCGTTACTGGAGTGCCATTGTTTGACCTCAAGGTGTAAATTAAATTTAAATTAAGTTATGGTTTATTAATATAGTTTATTTGTTACGACTTCAACGTTCCATTTCAAAATTGCGTATGTTTTAAAAGTTATGATAAATTATGAATTTGTTTTCATAGTTCGGTTCAAGATCTTTTCTGTTGTGTGAAATTAATTATGTTGACAGGGTGAATAGCTATTTTGATAGTTGCCAAACTATCTCATCAGCACCCTTTGCTGTGAATCTCCACTATCATCACAAACTTTAAGTTTAAAAGCTCCATCAACGAATTGAGAAGTCAAAACACACCAATGCGAAGATAGCATCAACGAAGACCACACGTCAGCATAACCACATGATAAATTTTCATATTATCTAGATAGTTCGTCACACAAAGTTAGAATAACAGCTCTTTCACATGGTCCATTTAACAACGTTTTGGTAGTACCCTTCAGTGCCGCCCATCGAGTGTATTGCAGAAGACTTTTCGATTTGAAGCACTTTCCATCCATTCGTACAACGTGTCCGAGCCACCGCTTTTTGTCTATTTGAAAGCGCTTGTCTACTTCGATATCTTTATACAGCTTATGGCTCATACGACAACGGTACTCGCCGTTAACGATGATGGGACCAAATATTCTATTTGAAAGCGATGGGACCAAATATTTTGCGAAGTATTTTTTCACTCAATGACTCCCAGAACAGACAGATCCGCTGGTCTCATGACCCAAGATTCTGCACTGTATAGCAAGACGGGTAGAATCAGTGTCTGGTAGAGATGAACCTATGCCCGTCGATACAGGGCTTCGTTATTTACTTAGCACATAGTAGCTGCGGTTTGCGATCAATACTCGTCTCTTGATTTCCAGGCTAACATCATTATTCTTGTTTATGGCGGAGCCAAGGTACACAAAATCATCTTCCACTTCAAAATTATAGTTCTCAGCGTTCACACAGCGTCAACAACGAGTGACTTTTTGTTCGTTGAAAAAAAATAACTTGAGTGTGTCTTCATTTATCGCCAGACCCACTTCTGTCATTTCCACAATCCTCCAATGATTAATCATCGGCGTAGGAGAGCAGCATGAGAAAATATTTCTAGTCGGGTTTATTGTAACCCTACAGGCATGGTCATCCCATTATGAGGTTAAAGAGATCGCACGACAGACTATCGAAAGCCTCGCTTGGTTGTTGTTGTTGTAACAGCTAGACGATGTAGCTGCGGTGATAATTCTTTATATTCAATATATCGGCACTCAATCGGGCATGTAATCCGATTATCATACGATCATTGTTGGCAACTCTGTTTTGGTCCTTTGTAGACACAAAGGTTTGTGTCAACGAATTGTTAAGTTGTTGTTGCGAGTTTTAACTGCCAAATTCCTTTAAAGATGGCGCCAGCTGGTTTTTGTTGATTTGATTTGCGATATTGATAAATTATTTCCTTTTTCTGTGGTCCTTGCGCAATCTGGATATTTGTAGTGGAAGCATTTAAAAAGTAATTTTTCGTCGACGTTGATTTGACCAGTGCCCCGGTCGGGAATCGAGCCCGGCACCTTCGGATTGTTAATCTACGTCGCTTCCACTAAGCTACCGACAGTAGAAAATGAAAAAAAAAACTTAAATTCCCTTTGCACCCCATAAATGAGGTATGGGATAGCTTCACGCGTTTTTGTGAATTAACACGCTTTCTATTTTTAGATTCACAACTAACGGCACCTACTTGTTTATCGACAAATGCGAACGTCACTGTTTGAGAAGCTCTTACTAGACACGCCGATTGACTCGACACTTAATACTGCGAAGTTGCTGTCAACAACATTCTAGGGGAGCCAACAATGAAAGAACAATTTTTTTAAGATGACTGGAGCCAGGTTTGAACCTGCGATCTCCCGCATGGTAGTCGCGTGTTCTAACCACTATGCCACGGCCGGTCCCAAGTAGAAAATGGCTCTGTAAGATTTTTGCCCCTTTACACCAAAGACTTCGTTTTGTCAGTGTCATACCGCAAAGTTTAATCAGCATCACGGCGATACCAAACTCAGCAATAGCATCTATTAGTAGCTCCTGTATCAGACGGTCGAATGCAGCTTTGTAGTCGATAAACAGTTCGTAGGCATCGATCTGCATTTCTTGGGTCTTCTCCAGGATTTGTCGTAGAGTGGATATATGGTCGGTCGTGTCAAGTCTTATGTTATACTGATAAGGTCCATGGTCTTTAGTATTTCTCATAACACACTAGACAGGACCTTGTATGCGATGGGTAATGGGCTGATCCCGCTGTAGTTGGTGCATATACTTAGATCGCCTTTCTTATGTACAGAACATATAACACTCAGATTCCAATCATCGGGCAAGCATTTCTTGAGTCAGCCTTAAAGAACTCTGCCGGTAGTCCATCGTCCCACAAATCTTTATTGTTCTTAAGGCGTGCCATTGCCGTGCTGATCTCGTTTTGGCTCGGTATTGCACTATCTATTCCGTCGTCTATGATTGTCGGGATTTCCTCACTTATCCTGCCTTCGGGAACTAACAAGATAATTCCAGATTTTCACCTAGGTCCTTGTATGTGGGAATTCCTGTTCCAAAACTTATGCTGGTCGGCCGAGGATTTTCCAGGTCTAAAACCTCACTGATAAAGCCCAATCGCTGGGATGGGCTTTAGTCTTTCGTACTACACACTAAACAGGACCTTGTATGCTATGGGTAAAAGGCTCAGCAGTTGGTACAAAAGCTAGGATTTGCCGGTAGTCTATCGCTCTACAAAGCTTTTTTTTTCCTATGCCGTGCCATTGCCGTATTAATCTCATTTTGCCTCGGTGATGTACAATCTACTCTGTCGTCGATAATTTTCGTGATTTCGTAACTTATACTGCCTTCGGGAACTAAAAGGAAAATTCCAGATTTCCATCTAGGTCCTTGCATGTGGGGGTCCCTGTTCCAAATCCTTTGCTTTTTACCTTTTCATAGAACTTTCGGGCTTCACCTCTTTCCCCGTAAATTTCGGTATCCCGGCTATCTCTTCCATAGACGCTTTTTCCGCCTGAAAAGGCGTTTCATTTCCCACCTCTTCTAATTATAGCGCTCCGTCACCGCACGCGTTGCCATTAGCTGCAGTTTTGCCCTGTATACATCATCCTTTTCCTCAGACATTGCGCAACATTCCTCATCGTACCAGGACTGGTCTGAGCGCGGTTTTTCATAACCCCCCGTCGTTATGGCAGTGGTCATATATTTCCCAATATACTAGCACTATGTGTCTGGAACATCAGAATTAGGGAGGTTTGTATGAAGTTATTGAGAGAGTTGGTTGGAGTAGGCTCTGGCTATCTCGGTCGTATGCAGCTTTGTGATGTCTAGCTTCCTTTGCATTTGGTTACGAACTTTTTTTGGTACAACATACTCGCGTGCGTACCTAGGCTGCTACTAGGTGGTGCTCGGAGTCAATATTTGCACCGCATATCACACGCACGTCCATAACGCTTGAGACATGCCTTCCATCGATTTATCCAGATTGCCTTGCGAATAGTTTTATGCAGGAATCTGGTTTCATTCATTACCATGATTTTTATCGACGCGAAACTCACCAGTCTGAATTCGCTACAGGAGGTGTTATTCGGCAAAATCTTCCGATATCGGAAGACATGTCGTACATACATCTGAAGGATTACTTAATGTAAATCGAAGGAAATTCTACGCGTCGTTTCGAAATCGGTCCAATATCTTACCAAATATTTGAAATAAATCGGATGTTCATGCCGACGCGTCGTGCCTAAAACTGCCCGAAGTCTTTATCTTCCGATATCGGATCCAAAATCTGATCGAAATTGTTACTAATAAAGTGTGGAGTGGTGGTCACGATGTCTGACCTACTCAGGTAAGGGAAATCAGATGTACGACATGTCGTTCCGATGTCTGTAAGATTTCTCAATGAAAATCGTAGAAAAATGTGAAGGGAAATTCGTTGTTTCTATAATAACATTTTGTTGTTTCCTCCGAAACAGAGTTCCGAAATCGCACTTCAACGAGTCGTACCGAATTCTGTACGATATCAGTAAGAAGAGTTTAGACAATGTGCAGGCGAGTCGGATATCAGCCAATGTAGAAGCTTTTGGCTTGCCGGGTTCTTTTGTCGTGGGCATCCCTGTCACGTCCATAGCATTTCCTGTATAGGGGTGATATCGGCCTTGTATTCGTCGTGGACATCCGTCAATAGAATAGAGGCACCATATCTGTATAGAGTATAACCAGGAGCATATCCTTAAATCGCAGTCCTTCTGATGTCTCCGAGGGTCGTCAATATTGGGAGGGTTCTTGTTTATTTTTTTCTTCGTGTTTTCATAATAATTGTTTTGTTTATTAGGCCACTGCACCCGATCCTAGTTTCTTGAAGCTACTAAAGCCACTAAGAGACCTTCTGTGTTGAGCTCATAGTAACCTCTGTTACCGACTTCCTAAGACGCATCGGTGTTAGCATGCCATTTATATTACTCAACATTGCGCCTTCTTACATTTGCTACCATTGTCCGGGAAACTTGTGGTTTATCGAACGTTGTGAGCTGCTTGGGGACATCCAAAGTGTGATTCTGGTTATTCCTAAGTCGAAAATATTTAAATTAAAACATTAGCTGGACGATATGAATTTTTGATTGTGGTCATAATCTAATTCCCATTTGCACTGACGAGACACTGTCGCTTTTAAATCGTCAGTATTTTATTGTATTTTAGCTGTAGCAGCAATAATATTGAATAGAAAGTGATGCGACCCGAGAGACATTCGAGGCATTATATCCTCCGAATACGGAGGATAAGTTATCCGAACGAGTAAATGGTTATCAAAATTATATAAAATAGGTGCCATTTATAGGTGTGTTACATTATAACTTCTAGAGCGTTCATCTCATTGTAATAAATATTTGACATTGTGTCTGTGTGTAACGTATAAGATTCTACACTATACATCTGACTGCGATGAAATTTGTACTAGTTACTCTTTAAATGCGTCTTATAGTTTTTAGGGTAGGGGTGTGACGTATATATGTGTTCTTTTACCCTAAAAACTGTCTACGGCACTACAGTACAATCCAGAAAAAAATTCCATTAAAATCTGAAGTTCTAAGAAACATACGGACATAATGCTTCTATGTCTCTCTATGAAACTATAACTGATTATATCACAATTTGTAAGGATTCAGTTCCTATAACACACGTGTGACCTTTTTATTACTCCAATTGTTTGGAAATCTTGGATGGCTCTACAGTAGTATTGTTACTTCTGTTTTCATTTCGTTTTAATACAGAGAAGGCTGCAGTAACATCTCTTAGTTTTCGACCAATGTTTGCTGGGATTAATATCGGAAAATGTATCTCAACACAAAGACAACTTTTAGGGGGTATTTATACAGGAGAGGCTACTAGAGTCCATATTTTATTCGCTCTATATACTGATCTAACATAAAGTCTCCATTATAAAATGAGTTCAAGTCACTATTTAAAATTGTACAGTAGAAATTCTTTAGACATCTTTAAAGTTACTCACATTTTTTTATATTTCTTTTATAGCAAGGAGTTTCCGTAGAAATTGTACGTGTTTTACCCGACAGTCCACCACCTGGTTTGAGTAACATCTTTTGTAATGCCGATGAAGCTAATCCAGCTGATATGGTAAGTATACGAATCAAGAAAATAATTGGCTTCAATAAAATCCATATTCAAAAAAAACTTCTTCCACCTTGAGAGCTTTGAAGAGCTTTACACAGAATTAGCTTTTATTTTTTTTTTCATTCATAAAATATTATTAATGATACAAATACTCCTTTCAGCTTATTACTTTCGACTGCGATGCTATGCCTGTGCTGCAAGTGAAAACTTTCCGTCAAAAATCTGGCAAGGTCGAAGTGTCACATTACAAAGTTACCGTATCCCGTTTCCGAGCTCGCATTGCCAATGCCATGAACTACAATACGCTAAAGGGTGATTTACGCGTAGAAGGTTTCCCTGATGTAAGTAAAGACCACAAAATTGTATGGGAATAAATATTCCCACATAAAATATTACCATAGAAAAATTAGTGCCCTAAAATATCGAAATCTATTGCAATAAAATCTTTACATTTAATTTTTCTCCACTTGCAGATCCGCATTGCCATGAACAGTGTGGGCGCCATTAAACCCATGGACCAAGAGGAACAACAAGTGCAGGCTGTCATTACGGAAAGTTTGACTCGAGCCCTACGTGATACCATTTACCCCGTTGACTTTTCAAATTATTCAACCTGCCCACGTGCTGAAATTGAACCCATGGATTTACCTGTAATATACCCAATTCCATATGAAACGATGGCGGTGAGCGTAAGAACATTGAGAAGATAGGTTTTTTGTGTACAACACGCCCCACCCCCCCTCGACACAGATCCTGGGTCCATATGATGATAATGATGTTAATGATCATAGGGCTTTTAAATATCCCTTTCTTTTCATACATTTTCATATATAATTATTTTCGGTTAAAAGCATTTACATTTACAATCTTTACAGAGTTACATTAATGTTCATAAAACACACGATGGTGGTGTACAGTTACTGGTTTGACTATATTTATATATATATACAGATCCATATACATATGTGTTATCTTACATACTCTTAACTTTTTCGGTTTTGGCATAACGAAAACACTTCTCACTGTTCTCTACCCTTTACCCTAAACCTACAACAACAGCAACTAAACATATCCTACTTTACACTTTGATTTTTGGGATACATAAAAAAACAACGTCTATGGGAAAAGATCTGATAACTCTTTGATATCGATCATTAAGTTTGAGCTTCAAAACCAGTTAGATGTTGCACGAGTGCAGCTCCAAGTCCCAATGCAAAATTCGTTCTTGTGTACTGCATCGGATTAAAAGACCTTTAAAAGAGACAATATACGTATTTGCCACTCATGTTCTAATTTTTTCATAACTGCTCTTGTTAATGAGATAAAAACCAGACAAACTCTACATAATTGGTCTTAGAACTATGGGTCCCGGTCCTGAGCTAGCCAAAGAGAACTTGACACAAAATTTTATATACATAACAGATCTTTTTCTATAGACGTCTTAACTGTAAACATATTCATTGTACATTTCCCGGAATTGCTAAAATAAGCCTTTGTTTTTTGTAATAACAGTATTTGGTACTGTTAAATTGACAGTGCTATACAGTTAACAGCAACTGTCAGTTTTGAGTATGACATTAGTTTAGATAGCAGACATTTTAGAGTTAATTTATCTGTCATGGTGGCATTAGTTTTGTAAATAACTGTCCATTAACAAAATACCCTAAAACGTAACAAATTCCCCTATACGATACTTACTAACTTCAAATCGATATTAAATTGGTGTGGCATGTAACTTGGCAAAACGAATGATGCAGAACTTCTCCTTTTTGGGGCTACTTTCACGTGCAGTTCTCAGAATTGAGTCCCAAGTCTCATGTGTTGTACAGTGATATATTAACATAAATGTAAAAAACCTACGAGCTAACAGTATTGTTGTATGTTAACCATTCCTATAAAGAATATGTTACTGTATTTTATTCATTACATGTCATGCTAATAGGTTTACATCTTATTTCCGACAGCTGTCATATAAGTTCGTTAAAAATTACTTTCTTTCACGAATCCTCTTTCAAATAAACTAAATTAAATACGAAATTTTCTTTATTTGTGAAATTGACACCAAATATTAACTCATATTCTTTGGCAGTTAAAAAGTTATTTACATTATTATTTCAAATTCTCCCGATTGGTTTTAATCTTGGCTATATGTTTAAATCCGTCATTTTCTTTTGTTTTTCGTATTTTTTTTTTCTTCTTATTTTCAGGGATCCTTTCAATATTACTACAATTACTAAACTCATTATGTCAAGTCGCTAATTTTTTGTGTTGTGTTCTTAAAAATAATGTCATTGTAAATTCTCTCTGTCTTAGTTTTTTTGGTTATAAATAAAAAATTCGATAGTTTCTGCTCCGTCTTCTACCCCATGACATGACACTGGCTTATTTTAGATTTTCTTATTTTTCCGGTGATAAACAATATAGAATCTTATACCTGCACATTGTATCATTGTGTTGTGTCATTGTTCTCATAATTTCATCTTCTTTGCATTTCCTTTACACTCGTCACCCTCACAGGGCAATCTGGACTTTGGCATGTCTCAGGGACCCACACCCATGATTGCGGGTCGTCGTTTACTGGTGAAAATCGTTAAAGGTGAAGGCTTAAAGGATGCCCGTGATCCCTATGTAGTGGTGGAAATGGATGAGCCCGCTCAGAAAAATCAAACCGGTGCAAGGCAAGGCAACAATCCCTACTGGGACGAACATTTCTTATTGTAAGTTGTAATCTAACTATATTTTGTATTCAGTTTCTTAATTTTTGTTTTAAATTTTCCAGCGATTTGGCCCCTCAATCTGCCGAGATCCTTTTCGAAGTCTATGATCGCCCCTCCGATCCCTCTGCCGCTGCCAAGTTTTTGGGCCTGGGTTTGGTAGGCATTGATGAGTTGGCCGTCGGTCCCGCCTCCACTCAAATACTCGCTTTACAACCCCGCCCCTATGAAACACAACCCGTCGCTGGTTCCATAACCGTTGACTTTGTGTTCATCGAGGGCGCCGAAATACCTGCCGGCCCTAGACCGTATAAACTTAAGGAAGCTTTGCACATTAGTACGCCAGCCATAAATGAGCACATGAAGAATGGCTCGAATTTGGCTGATGCCGCCGTGCGTGCCTTACAGGAGGGTGCCCTGACCAGCAATGGCCAACCCAGCAAGAGTACCTTGATCATACACAGTGTTCAGAGGGTAAGTTGACAGAACCATAGGAGTAATAGAAAGGAAATGGGTTAAAATTTAAGAGGAATATTTTACAAAGGGAAGAAGTTGAAGAAATTTGTGATATATTGAAGGAATTTATGCAGCACGTAAAAATTTCAATGATAGACTTGTTAATTCTCTCTAGAGAAGTCATGTGGAAATAATGGAGATATAAAAAGACCGTTAATAAGAAAGTTTTTAGTTCCTTACACAGTGCAATACTTGATTATGGAACTCAATTCTGAGAACTTCACGTGAAAGTAGCCTCTAAAAGAAGAAGTTCAAATATTGACGACCCCCGCAAACGATATGAGGACGATGATTTAAGGATATGCACCTGGAATGTCAGAACTCTATACAGAGATGCTGCCTCTATCCAACTGGCGGATGTCCTCGACAAATACAAGGCTGACATCACCGCCATATAGGAAATGAGATGGACGGCACAGGGATGCACACGACGAAAGAACTGTGACATCTTTTACAGCTGCCATGCAGAAAGACACGAATTTGGATGTGGTTTCATAGTCGGCAAGAGACTTCGACACCTGGTCTCGCGGTTTAACCCTGTAAATGACCGTATAGCCACCATTCGCATCCGGGCGAAATATTTTTACATTACGCTGATTTCTGTACACGTCCCGACGG
Source organism: Muscina levida (assembly GCA_964034835.1). Classification (NCBI taxonomy): domain Eukaryota; kingdom Metazoa; phylum Arthropoda; class Insecta; order Diptera; family Muscidae; genus Muscina; species Muscina levida. Next base: position 84,231,127 of record OZ035884.1, read on the forward strand.
AAGACAAAGACGATGACATTAAAGATGCATTCTATGAGCGCCTGGAGGAGATATATGACCGCTGCCCTGCACATGACATTAAAATTGTTCTGGGAGATTTTAATGCTAAAATAGGAAGTAAAGATACTCTTGGTTCAGCATTTGGAAAAATCAGTCTACACAACAACACCTCCGATAACAGATTCAGACTGGTTGGTTTCGCTTCGGCAAGAAACATGGTTGTGAGTGGAACCAGATTCCCGCATAAAGATATCCACAAGGCAACCTGGATATCTCCCGATCAAAATACAAGAAAACAGATTGATCACGTGGTAATTGATGGAAGGCATGTCTCAAGCGTTATGGACGTGCTTGTGCTGCGCGGTGCAAATATTGACTCGGATCACCAAATAGTTGCAGCCAAGGTACACACACGATTAAGTAGTACTAAAAACATTCGTAATCAAACGCAAAGTAAGCTAGACATCACAAAGCTGCATACCACTGAGATAACCAAAGCCCAACTCTTTCAATTACTCCAAACAAACCCCCCTAGTTCTGATGCTCCCAACATACAGTGGCAGGATATTGCGAATTCTATGACCACTGCCGCAACGACCGTACTGGGTTATGAAAAACCACGCTCAGACAAGCCCTGGTACGATGATGAATGTCGCGAAATGTCTGAGGAAATGGATGCTGCATACAAGGCAAAACTGCAGCCAATGGTGACGCGTGCGGTGACGGAGAGAGATGAAACGCCTGTTCAGGCGGAAAAAGCGTCTGTGGAAGAAAAGAGAGAGCCAGGATATCGAAAAATACAGGGATAGAGGTGAGGCCCGAAAGTTCTACCAAAAGATAAAAAGTAAAGGTTTTGGAACAGGGATCCCCACCTGTAAGGACAGAGACGGATATCTGGTCACGGACACTCAGAGTGTGCTGCAAATATGGAGGGAACACTTTCAATCTCTACTCGTTCCCGAAGACAGCATAAGTGACGAATCACACCAATCATCGACGATGGAGTAGACTGTCCACTAGGGGTATTCTATTATGACTTTTTTTTTTTTTTTTAAATTTACATGGCTGTACACGATGAGAAACATTAAAAAAATCATAACTGCATTTTTAGTTTTTTATTTCATTCAAAAAAGTTCACGCACCAAACGATTTTAAAATTTACATGCGCATATACACACAAACATGTACATTTGCATTGGCAATGTATAGCTGTTGACCGCTTTTGCTATTTGTTTTCGTTTGCTTTTGTTTTGTTTTTGTTGTTATACTTGAAAACGAAAATGAAAAAATTCTTACATTGGAAATATTTTTATTTATTATTTAATTTGACATTAGAAGAAATAAATTTCAAATTCAAGGTTCGTCCATTTTTACAAAACGAATATAAATCTTTCACTTCTTTAATGGCTCGTTCGGCACATATATTAGACCGTTTTAAATTTGGAATGGCTGAATCTTCCTTCACCCAGTGTCTATTTAAACATTGATGTGCAGTTTTGAACGGCTTCACAGATTCTTCCAAGCATTTAAAATTATTGTTGCGAAAACGTTGGTCGGAAAACCATACTTCGTACCATGCACTGCATATAAATAGACAAAGTGGTAAAAGTTTTTCTCTGTGATTGGGAAGGAGTATAAATGTGAGCAATGCAAGAATAGCTCTGGAGTTCCAACGGGCGTTACTGAGCGATGGTAAAACTCGAAAGTTAATGAACGGAAAAACGTTATGTTTTTGATAATACTTAAAGTATTGTCCAGGTCATACAAATACTGCATGTCATCGCGCCATTTGATATTAGGAATTTTCATTTTTTTTGTCGCTTTGTTGGAAGTTTTGTTTCAGATTTTGAAAATCAGTTATTATATCTGAAAATATTTCGTAGGAAATATTTGGTGATACTGTTTTCGCGCCAAGTAATTCATTCATTACATGCTTAAGAATTAAGTCCAAAACATGGTGTTGGCAACCAACATATTGTGGCGGTGTCAAAGATTTTTCTTCAAAGCATGATTGTAGATAATGAACAATTCCATTTTTTTCCCTGTATTGACATTTGTTGTATCACATACAATCATTTTAACCTAGTTCCACAAAGAAAATCGGTCGAGAATTTCCTTTATGCTATTTAGCTATACATTGCCAATGCAAATGTACATGTTTGTGTGTATATGCGCATGTAAATTTTAAAATCGTTTGGTGCGTGAACTTTTTTGAATGAAATAAAAAACTAAAAACGCAGTTATGATTTTTTTAATGTTTCTCATCGTGAATGGGCATGTAAAACATAGGTTAAAAAAATAGAATACCCCTACTGTCCACCACCGAGCCAAAACGAAATCCGTGCTCGGCTTAAAAATAATAAAGCTGCGGGGGCCGATGGACTGCCGGCAGATGAGCTGGTAACATGCATGCACCAGCTCATAAACACGATTTGGCTCAGAGAGTGCATGCCCGATGATTGGAATCTGAGTGTCCTATGTCCCGTGCTAAAGAAAGGCGATCCAAATGTGTGTACCAACTATCCCGGGATCAGTCTTTTACCCATCACATAGAAGGGTCTGTCTTATGTGTTATGTGAAAGACTAAAGCTTATTCTGGCGAACGTGATTGGACTATATCAGTGTGGCTTTAGTTCTGGTAAATCCACGACCGACCAGATATTCACACTGAGACAAATCCCGGAGAAGACCAAAGAAATGTAGTTTGACACCTATCATCTGTTCATCGAATACAAAGCTGCATTCGACAGTCCGATAAGCAGAAATTGTTGGATGCTATGGCTGAGTTTGGTATCCCCGCGAAGCTAATTCGACTTTGCGGGATGGCACTGACTGACACGAAGTCTTCAGTGAAAATTGGCAAAAATCTGTCAGAGTCATTTTCTTCCAGACACGGCGATAGTCTGTCCTGCGATCTCTTTAACATCGTAATGGAGATGATCATGCGGAAGGCTGCAGTAAACAGGAATGGTACCATCTGCAACAAAAGTCACTTATTGTTCGCGTATTTGCGAGATGTTACTGCGGCTTTTTCGAGCATTGAAAAGCAGTTGACTGAAGTGGGTCTGGTGATAAACGAGGACAAAACCAAGTTATTTGTTTTAACGAACAAAGAGTCCACTCGTCTGGGACGCTGCGTGAACGTTGACAACTATAACTTTAAAGTGATAGATGATTTAGTCTACCTTGGCTCCGCCATAAACAAAAAAATAATGTTAGCCTGGAAATCAAAAGACGAGTATTGATCGCAAACCGCTGCTACTATGGGTTAATTAAGCGATTTAACGACAAAGCGCTGTCTCGAAGAACAAAGATCCAGCTCTACTAGACTCTGATCCTACCTGTCTTGCTCTACAGCGCAGAATCCTGGGTAATGACACAAGCGGATCAATCTATTCTGGGAGTCTTCGAGAGAAAAATAATACGCAAAATATTTGGACCAATCATCGTTAACGGCGAGTACCGTTGTAGAATGAATCTTGAGCTGTACAACGACATCGACGTAGTCAAGCGCGTTCAAATAGACCGAATGCGCTGGCTTGGTAACGTTGTACGAATGAACGAAAACGCTCTGGTTCAGAAAGTCTTCCGTAATAAACTCGATGGACAGCGGAGTATGGATGGACCAGGTCAAAGAGCTGTTAAATAAGCTTGGTGTGACGAACTATCTACGGAGCGCAAAATACCGAAGCGCTTGGAATACTTTTTTTACGTGCCGCTAATGATGGATAAATTAAAGAAGAAGAAGAAGAAGAACAGATGGAGTAAGCCATTTTCTCAGACATTCATTTCTTCCTCGTCACCAAGTTCAGGGATATTGCTTCTCGATATTTCAAACCTCCTACGGCCTTCGTTGGCAAGACTATGTACCGGTATCAAGTATATGTTCAACATCGTAGGATTTCGTTAGATATGAGCTACAAACTCCTTTCAGTGTCAATTTTTAAACTAATTTAAATTAGATCCTTAAGCTCTGTAGCTCCTTTACTAGCAACTCCAGCTGGTGCTGAATTCAGCAAAGGCGGGCAATCGCCTTTTCCACCGCCTAGGTTGCCTTACGTTTGGTACAATTCGTTTAATAGAAGACTGGTCCTCGCAGCTTTTTCCTAAAACGGGACAAATTCCCCTATACAATACATACTACCTTCAAATCGATATTAAAATATTCTGGCATATAACTTGACAAAACGAATGATGCAGAACTTCTTCTTTTTGGGGCTACTTTCACGTGCAGTTCTCAGAATTGAGTCCCAAAATCATGTGTTGTACTTTATAATTGAAAATGTTACTTTTTCTTCTTTGAAAATTTTCCTACCTCACAAATTTCTTCAACCGTTCACCGTTGAGTTTTAGGTCCACATTATATGCAATCATTGTATTAGCTTTTTATAATAATTTACAGGAAAAAAAATCGTTTTCAATAATTTATTGGTTTTTCTCTTTCACTTTTTTCATATTGCGTCTTCTTCGTATTGAACTCGTTCGCTGCTCACTTCCAATCATCATCATTTTGAATTTCGCAAACTCGTCTTAATTACTGTTCACCATCCCCTTCACCCCAACAACCTGCACCCATATATATACGAACAGAATTCAAGCAATCCAAATGCATTTAAGGTAAATTTTCGATCATAAAAACATTTTAAAGCTCATAACATTTTGTGGTACAAAGTACGAAATTTAGAAAGTAAAAGTTTTGTTTGAGTTTGGTTTTAGTTTACAAAATTTTTTTATTTTTATTTTATATTATTTTTTTTAATACCAAAAAAACAAATTCGTTGAGTTTTATTTTATTTTTAAGTTGCAATCACTTATCTCACTGGTGTGACCTATGTGACTGATTTGTAAATAACTTAACTTAGTTTAGAAAGTTTGAGAATCGCTAACCGAAAATATTCTCTTTTCAACGCATTCGTTATGTTACCGTTATACTCTCTTGCTCTCGCTCTCTGCGCTTGTATTAACCCCCGTGCTTTAATGCCCGTACTTTGTTGCGATACCAAAACAAAGGTCGAAGTCAACAAAGATGGCCAAATCGAAGTTCAAGAATCTCAAGATGTCCTAAATGCCGCCGCCTCTAAAGTTTTGGAAAGTTCACGCTTAGAGGCCAACGAAACATTGCCTCTCGATAGTATAGAGAATATCGAACAAATTGTACAGGATATATCAGTGACAACAGATATAACAGCGAGTCCGACTGATTCGTATCCACAAACCGAGTGCCTCACTGAGAAACCGTCCCCCGACAACACAGGTAACGATAGTGCTTTGGGAGAATCCACCTCAGAGGTAAGTACGAACGACGAAGCTAGTGAGTGCGTTATTATATGATTTTACTAAAACTTGAGTTTGAAGCATGCTTATGTTGAAAAGCTTTCTTGGACCTGCTTTTAAACTAGCGTATAATATTAAATGTTATTCTTTGTCCCTTTCTCTCTCTCTCTCTGTATCTAGTTTGGCCACCCCAATGCTGCCTCCTCACCCAATGGTCATAACAATTATCAACTGAACGGTGCCTCAGCGGGCTACTCCCCAGCCAATGGTAACGGTCATAGCTCGCACACAAATTATGGCTACAACACCAATAGTTTGCCTCGCAACGGTGTCATGACCAGCCAGCAACCCCTGGCGCCACCAGCCCAATCCAACAATTTCAACACGGCTGCTGATCTGGACGACCGTGGCCGCAGTAAGAAACGTAACTTCTTTGGTACATTGAAAAAACGTTTAAGCCGTTCCAAGACACGCACCCATTCGGCCGATCGTGGCGCCTTGGCGTCACAACATCAACATAATCTTACAACCCCAACAGGAACACTTAACGGTGATTCACGTTCATTATCTGTCGATCGTGCTGTATTGTCTAAAAGCAATTCACTTGGTAATTACCTATGTTCCACCCCCCCATCCGTACACCCATCACCCAACCCTTTTTCGAATGCACCATCATATAGTTGATCACCTGCAGCTAAAAAGATATCACCAACCATCACTTTCTTTGAAAAAAAAAACACAGTTTGATATAAGAATTTTTAGTTTGTTTTTAAGTTTTTTTAAGTCTTTATATGAAAAATAGTAGATTTTGTTATAAGGAAAGAGGAAAATTTTTAGAAAAAGTGTTGTCTAGGGTAGGTACATTGGCTTAGTGCCCATTTAGCCGTTGTTGTCTTTAAGAATTTCTATAATAATAGTTTAATAATTTCTTGTAACCGGTCCTTAATATAAAATATATGGAAGTTTTTTGGAGCTTTAGAACAGACCTTTTGTAGAAATATAGCAAATTTCTGTTCATTACACAGTACAACACATGATTTTGGGACTCAATTCAGAGAACTGCATGTCAAAGTAGCCGCAAAAATAAGAACTTTTGCCACCATAAACAATATAACACAAGAGCCTAAAACGTAAAAATTTCCCTATACGATAACATACTGACTTCAAATTGATATTAATTTATAATGGCATGTAACGTTACAAAACGATTGATGCAGATCTTCTTCTATGTGGACCTACTTTCACGTGCAGTTCTCAGAATTGAGTCCCAAATCAATGAACTGAAAAATGTGGCACCGTGTAATGAATACCAATTTTTTTCGCACTTGACATTAGGGGTTTTCAATAAGAGCGGGTCGATGTTGCAATGGCATAAAACACTGTATGTGTGAGATATTAACGAAATTTTCTTTTTATTTGAAAGGCTCATAAATGCCATTTTGTGTGGAATATTATAAAGTTCATTTGTTACGGCCACGGCTTCTCACAGTGGCCAGTATCCGAGTGGTTAAATTTTTAATGATTCTGCTGCTTATATCCGACCTAATTAAAGCGATGGCCTAGGTTATATTAATTCAAAGGGCTAAGATCGGTAGCGCAGTTTATTGGAACAAACCTGAGACTTCAGAAATTCCCACAAAAAGAAGTCTGGCGGAGTCAAATCGCACTATAGCCATAAATTTGTGGGCGGCTAAATTTTGCAATGGCATAAAACAAACTATGTGTGAGGTATTAAGTAAATTCTTTTCTGTATTTGAAAGGCTTATATATGTCATTGTGTTTGTAATATAATACTGTTTGAATGTCCTCCCCTGCTTCTTACAGTGGCGCGAGTCTGGCGGTATCAAATAGTCGTGATGATCGGTACCTTGTTATTTTTCAATAAAGGCGGGTCGATTTTGCATTGGTATGAAACAAACTATGTGTGAAGTAGTTAAGATATTCTCTCTTTGTTTGAGAGGCCCATATATGCCTTTATGTGTAGAATATAACACCATTTAACACCTGCTTCTCACAGTGGCACGAGTCTAAGCAGTTGAATTTTCAATGACACTGCCAAAAATATCCAGCTTAATTAGAGCGATGACTTGGATAATTTTTTACTTTTAGGGCATTGATCGATTGCCGCTTACAGAAAAATGCCTTTGACTTCAAAATGTCCTACAAGAGAAAGTCTAGCTGAGTCAAATCGCAAGATCTTGATAGACAATTCATGTCACTTTTGCGGGTGTTAACCATACCCACAAATCGTTTCGGCAGAATGTCCATTACGGTTAATATAGTACACGAGTTGTCGATTTCGACACGGCTCCCTCCCTAATTTAGTGAGGTTGAGAAAGAAAAACCAGTAAGATAGTTTCAGTCAGGCAAACCGAATTACATATCCCCTCATCCTCAGTAAAATATACAAATTTCTAGTATCTTGATATTATTACTCGATTTCTAAAGTGGGCGGAGTGGTACATTTGTATGGGAGGTACCCGATGGGGCGTGGCTAGACTTCCAGTTTTTCTCTTCAAAACTTTATCCTGCTAGAGACCGACAGGCAGACAGACGGACATGGCTCAAACGACTTTAAAAGACATGTATCGAATTTGGTGCAAAGAAACTTAAGGTCTAAAGTGACTCCCTCTACGTGTTACACTTTTGGGTCGTAAATACCCTCATACCCATGGGGTGGGGGTTGGGATAGTGCTCGAGTTGTCGATTTCTACACGGCTCTCCCCTAATTTGGTGAGTTTGAGAAAGAAAACTCATGAGCCAGCAAATGATTGTCCATTGTGGTCAAATATGGCAGTGAAAGGGAAAACAATTTCAATAACTTACGCAACTACTCCGGAGTCGCGCCTTGGAGGGTCAAATGTATGAACGACCTCCACTAATTTTTCCCCACTAAAATTTTTCTCAAACATACCTACCACCTACCTTAACCTCCTAAGGGGGCTCCCTTACAAAATTAAATTTTTTATAAAATTTGATCCCACCGCTCTGACTGCCCCAAAGGTGACCCTAGAGGAGTCAAATGTATGACCGACCGCCAATACCCAACAGTTTTTCAGAACATGTCTACCTTTCTATCTTAACCTCCTAAGGGGGCTCCCTTACAAAATTATTTTTTTTTTTTAAATTTGCTCCTACCGCTCTGACTGACCCAAAGGTGACCCTAGAGTAGTCAAATGTATGGCCGACCCCCAACATCCAACAGTTTTTCAGAGCATGTTTACCCTCTATCTTAAACCCTTAGGGTGTTCCCCATAGAATTTTTGTTTTTTGTTATATATTTTTATGAAATTAGCTCCTACTGCTTCCATGGTGCCTTCCAGAGGGGTAAAATGTATGACCGACACCCACTAATTTTTCAAAATAAAACGAACAGATTATTTTTCGTTTAAAATTGGTGTCTTCTTCCAAATGGTCTTGGGCCCAGTAAGGAAAAAAAAAGCGGCATTGTTTATGGTCAGTAACTTTAGCTCCTATGCCGGTTGAATCTTGTACTAGTGCAGAATCAAGTTCCAGTGCAAAATTCGCCAAGTTGCAAAAGGCCGAGTTCTTGTGCACCGCTACAATTTTACTGCCCGGGGTTCTCCTGCACTTTTTCACCTATCAATTATCAAATCTGGCGTAATTTGAAATACGGTAGTTAAATGTTTTCTTAACAAACCAATTTTCTCAAATTTGGTCACTAAACGTTGGTCAGTCGACTTAAAAGTGCCACCGCTTCAGCCGCAAAATGTGGCAACTCGCTCTGCATTTGCTTTAACGGTCATTCGTTTTAATTATAAAATGTTATCATTTGGGCGTGCACCTGAATCCTGCAACTTATCATGGTGATTTGGCATGAGTAACTAAAAAATATACTATAGGTTAGACTGACGCCACCAAATTTTATGGCCGCCAAAGGTTTCCATCATCGACCCCCACCAATTGAAAAACATGTAATAAAGTTTGTGATGACAAATAATTTCTTCCAGATTAAAAAAAAAGTACTTTTCAGGAAATTAGATTTTAATTTTAATCATGAAACTTATTATGGTAATTTGGCATCAGTAACTGAAAAATTAACCATAGGCTAGACAGATGTCCCGAAAACAAAATGGCCGTCACAGGTTGCCATCATCGACCCGCACTGATTGAAAAAACAACTTTTAATAAGGCTTACGATGAAAAATATCTCCCAACTATAAAAATATGGTGGAACATTTCAGAAAATTTGATTTTAATTGCGTATACCCTATCATTAGGGTAAATTACTTGCTTCGGAGTCAAATTTTTGGTACTTATAAATACTACGAGCTGGTTGCAATGCAATTTTTGTGGATGCTCTCTGTTTGCTGTGTTTTACCAGGAGATTTTTCTTTGGCCTCAGGAAGCACTCACTGAGATACAAAACCTATCAGTCAATTGTGTATTTTTAGTGCTTAATGTCTTGCATAACAGGCTTAGTCAGCCGCCCAAAAGTGTACATAGAAAAATGAATGTACGATCACGTTTGAACTCATATACACTATCATAACTCAGCTTTGACGAATTACGAGAGTCAAACATTTCATATGTTGAAATTTGTTTAAGTTTTTCATTTTTTTTTTTGCTCATACGAGGGTTGTATATTTGGTTTCGAGTTATATTAGGTTAAGTGTGGCTTAGTATGTATGGAAAAAGGGCACATAGTTTCCAAATACCAGTTAGTCAAAAGTCAGATATTCATTATTTGTAGGCTAAAATAGTTATAATGCATCACATCTGTTACATACCGTTCGTATGTTGTATCATTAGGTTTACATTGCTGTCGTCCTTAATTCGCATTCAAAATAGTCGTAATAGAATTGTCCCAGTATTAGCTTATGATTTATGTGTAGTTTTCATTTAGATGTGTAGTTTATGTATTTTTTTGTTTCCCATTCGTGTAAATTTCAATTACATATTGAAAAGGGTGGCCCTTAATTTTGAAATTTAAAAATTTTATTTGTATAATCCAAGTTGTAAAATCCAAATTTTGTCCAACAATACGTGCGAATCGAACAAGCACAATTGTGCCACTGTTGAACGTGTATGGTATAGGAAGACCAAGGTAAAGTGTTTAAGTATAAAAAATGTCACTGATAACAAGTTTTATAAAAAAAACTGTTGTGAGAGGCACATTTCTGTACCATTATGTCAAAAGTTGATAAGTCCGTTTCTTCTGACAAATTGGGGTTTTTAATTAATATAACCGCGCCGACTATCGCGACTTTTCGAGCTAAAGTATTTTCCATTCGTACATCGTGTCCAAGCAAGCGCGTTCGGGCTTCATTAACAATGATGGGTCCAAATATTTTTAAAGTAATTTTCTCTCGAAGACTCCCAGAATAGATTGATCCGCTTCTGTCATTACCTAGAATTCTGCGCTGTAGAGCAAGACAGGTAGGATCAGAGTCTAGTAGAGCTGGGTTTCTGTTCTTCGAGAGAGCGCCTTGTCATTAATTCGCTTAATTAGCGCATAGTAGCAGCGGTTTGCGATCAAAACTCGTCTTTTAATTTCCAGGCTGACATTATTATTTTTGTTTATGGCGGAGCCAAGGTAGACCAAATCATCTACCACTTCAAAGTTATAGTTGTCAACGTTCAAGCAGTGTTCCAGACGAGTGGACTCTTTGTTCGTTGAAACAAATAAATTGGTTTTGTTCTCGTTTATAACCAGACCCACTTTAGGCGACTGCTTTTTAATGCTCGAAAAAGCCTAAGTAACATCTCGCAATCCACGTCCAATAATATCTATATCATCAGCATACGCAAGCAGCGTGTGACTTTTGTTGAAAATAGTATCATTCCTGTTTACTGCAGCCTTCCGCATGATCATCTCCATTACGATGTTAAAGAGATCGCAAGACAGACTATCGAGGCTTTAGGCACGCTTGGTAGAAAATGACTATCAATTTGTTGTCTCTTTTCGCTGAAGACTTCGTGTCAGTCTGTGTCATCTCGCAAAGTCGTATTAAACTCAGCCATAGCATCTAATAGTTTCTGTCGTATCGGGCTGTCGAATGCGGCTTTGTAATTGATGAACAGATGGTAGGTGTCGATATGCATTTCTTAGGTCTTCTCCAGGATTTGTCGTAGTGTGAATATCTAGTCGTTTGTGGATTTACAAGGTCTAAAGCCACACTGGTAAAGTGCAATAAGGTTCGCCAGAATGGGCTTTAGTCTTTGACATAACACACTAGACAGGACCTTGTATACGATGTGTAAAAGGCTAATCCCGCGATAGTTGGTACATATTCTTGGTTCTCCTTTCTTAAGCACATGATATAATACACTCAGATTCCAATCATCGGGCATGCACTTCCTTTAGCAAAATTGTGTTTATGAGCTAATGCATGCACGTTGCCAGCTCATCGCCGCCGGCTTTAAAAAGCTCTCCCGGTTTTATTGTTTTTAAACCGTGCAATTGCCGTGCTGATCTCATAGAATTCATAAAAGCCATAGAATTCGCAATATTCTGGCATTATGTGTCTGGAACATCAGAATTAGTGGGCGTTTGTTTGAAGTTATTGAGACAGTTGGTTGGCGTAGGCATTGGCTATCTCGGTCGTATGCAGCTTTGTGATGTCTAGATTCTTTTGCGTTTGGTTACGAGAGTTTTTAGCACTACTTAAACTTGTCAAGTTACGTACAACTAGGTGGATATCCGAGTCAATGTTTGCACCGCGCATTACACTCACGTCCATAACGCTTGAGGCATGCCTTCCATCAATTACCACGTGATCAATCTAGTTTCTTGTATTTTGAGCAGGGGATATCCGGGGTGTCTTGTGGATATCTTTTTGCGGGGAATCTAGTTCCACTCTATCACGTTTCTTGGCGACGCTAAACTAACAAGTCTGAATGCGTTGTCGGAAATGTTGTGTAGACTGAATTTTCCGCTTGCTGACCAATGAGAATCTTCCCTTCCTATTTTAGCATTAAAATCTCCCAGAACAATTTTAATGTCATGAGCAGGGCAGCGGTCATATATCTCCTCATAGACGCTCATAGAATGCATCTTTAATGTCCTCGTCTTTGCCTTCCGTTGGGTCGTGTACATAAATCAGCGTGATGTAAAAATATTTCGCCTTGATGCGAATAGTGGCTATTCGGACACATACAAGGTTAAACCGCCAGAACAGGTGTCAAAGTCTCTTGCCAACTACGAATCCATATCCAAATTCGTGACTTTCTGCATGGCAGCAGTAAAAGATGTCACAGTTCTTTCGACATGTGCATCCCTGTCCAGCCTAGTATTTGTCGAGGACATCCGCCAGTTGGATAGAGGCACCATTCCTGCTGATTAGGCCACTGTGCTAAACGAATGTTAAACGACATTGTCAAACAAAAGAGCCTAAAACGTGACAAATTCTCATATACGATACTTACTAATCAAATCGATATTAAATTATTATGGCATGTTACCTGACACAACGAATGATGCAGAACTTCTTCTTTTTGGGGCTACTTTCATGTGCAATTCTAAGAATTAAGTCCCAAATCAATGAGCTGTACATTTTTGTACTGTGCAATTTCAGTAAAAATAAAAAATACTGACAAAAAATTATAGTGATTGGCTAAAAGCATAAATTTTTTACCATTTTAGCATGAAAAGTAACAAGGACACCAGGCTAGAAAAAGTTTCAGCTTACACATGTATGTTAATATAGGTTAGTACTATTTATTCACAGGCAAATTTTTAAAGTATTATGAGACATGCCTTAAAAATTTGCCAGTTAAGCTTAAATATTACAAAAAAACATTATTTAGTTTTAATTAATAGAACAAATACCCTCTTCAACTTAAGGGCCACCCCCCTAATAGCGAGTCATTTTTCATTTCCTGCTCCTTTTCCTGTGTGTAATCTTTGTTTTCGATTTTCTGTTTCTTTCTTCTTATATTTTTTCTACCGCAAAAAAAAACAACAAATATCTCCTTTCTTTTTCTTCTACTACAAAAATATACAACAACTTCTCTTAACTCAAAACATTTAAAAACCGCAAATTTATAACACAACTAAATGTTAAACTAAATGTTTATCTGTGTAACAACAACAACAAATACAAAACTCCAACTGTATGTATGACAAATGATATGCGCAACACTCAAATCGAACACATTTCATCACGTCACACACACACCTCAATTCACCTCACGATACACACACGCGTAAAACACTAATGGAAACTTTTTAAAACTAAATTCAAAATTTTTCTTGAAAATTTATAATTTACACATAAAATTCTAAAATTATCACACACTAAAAATTATTACATTGATTTTTTTTATAAAAATTTCACTAAAATTTACAATAAATATTATCGCTACAAAATTGTAAAATGTCAAATTAAAAAAAAAAAAAAACTTAAAATTCAAAATTGGTTATGAAAATTTATAATTAACATAAAAATTTAAACTTAAAATTATCACATTTTAAAATTTTATAAAAATTTTGAATTTACATAAATGTCGTCGGAAAAATTTTCACTCAAAATTATTCACATTTGAATTTTTTTTTTCTTAAAAAAAATTGTATACGTTTTTTTATATATCTGGGAATATTTTTTTATTTGTATTTTATTTTGCATTTTATTATATTTCTTAAAATTTTAATTAATTTCTTTTTGTATTTATTTTTTTATCTCATTTCATATTTACACAAAAACCAAAATTAACTTAACCTCATTTGCGTTACTTTGGTTTGGTCACACACTCTGGGGCGCCTTGTATAAAATTTTTTGTTTTCAATTTTGGTTTCAAAAAATTCAAAAAAACAACCGCTACAACACAACTTTGAACTGAAATCAATACCGGTTCTGAACTCAACTTTACATCCTCAACCTTAAAAATCCTTCAACAACAACAACAACATTTATGGTTTTGTATATAACAACTATTGGTGTCATGGCTGCTGTGATTTAACCTGAATTCCATTATAATTTAATGTGTTTTAATTATTTTGGGGGATTTTTTAAAAATGCACTTTTAAATATTTTGTTTTTTTTTATTTTTATAATTTTTTTTTTGCAAATTTTATTAATTTTTCTACAAAAAAAAAAAAACAAATATTGGTTATATTATGTGTGGGTTTGGGCATATTAGGACCTCGCTCGGGCATTTCACCCACATTAGATCACTCAAGACGCTCTTCAATTTCAGAGTCCTCAGCAATCTCAGGTTTCTCCTCAGCCAGCACAAAAACCTATGTGCATGAAGCATCCACCCTGGTACTGGAGACCATTGAAAATGGTATTAAGAGGTAAGATATGACGAAAAAGCTTTAGCTACAAAGCTTCTAAAGTTGTTTTAGAAAATGTTTTATCCTTTTGGAGCTGAATTTATACTTTATGTATAAAATATAACAAATTTAACTCATTTAGAAATGGTAAAATTTCAGTTACTTTGATAATAGCTTAAAGCTTTAGAAATCTTAAGAATGTTGTTTCATAGTAATTGCAAATTTTTCAGCAATTACTTGTCGTATTTTTTTTATTAGAAATTATAGAATTTGGTTTTTTTGGGTAGATGATAATTTAATATATTTTTCTCTCCCTTAGGCACTTTATTGTACCCCTGAATATCGCACAACGTCCCAGATGGCGCCGTAAAGGCACAAAATTGCACATTTACAATGATCATACCTTTATTGCCAAGCATTTAAGCGGGTAAGTAATAAAAATGTAAACATGTTATGTAAAATCTGTTCAATGATAGCTTACAACAAAAGTTTATAACTTTTAATATTTTAATAGGCGAAAGCTTTGAAAAGGTTTTGTCAAAAATTAAAAATTAGGCCCTTCCATTTACTTTAAAATTGCCGTAATTTAATAACTTGAGTACTTAATAAGTAATTACAACAACAACAAATTATTTTTAATGTATTAAGAAAAGCTTTTTTAGAAATAAAAACAATTGCATTTCCAATGGAAATTTTCTATATAATTTAAGTGGAAAGCTTGGAGAAGCTTTCTCTAGAAATGAAAACAATTGCATTTCCAATGTAAATTTTCTATATAATTTAAGTGGTAAGATGTATAGAAAATTTCCAAATTGTTTTCATTTCTAGAAAAAGCTTTTCTTAATACATTAAAAATAATTTGTTGTTGTTTTAAGAACTTATTAAGTACTCAAGTTATTAAATTAAGGCAATTTTATATAATTTAAATTCACAAATCACAAATATGGAAAATTAAAAAAATGTATCTGAAAGCTTTCAGCCAAAAGCTTTTAATACAAATTGTAACAAATTTAAATTGCCGAAAATAAGTAACTACATATTAAGGGAAATTTTTAAATGGTTTATGTGCTTGTTTAATTTTTATATAAAAGATCTGGCTCAAAAGCTTTTAGGAATTATGAAAAATGAAAAATTTAATTATTGACTAAATTAACATAAAAGCTTTTGCGTTGAATTGCCCCAAATTAGTAACTGATAATGGACATTATTGAAAAGTTTACTGTTTTGTTTTCTAAATGCTCTTGCCCAAAAGCTTAAAGGATTTATTATAATTAAAAAATATATTTGTAGCGGCCATATAATTATATGTATATTAAAAGACATTAACTACTTTTCAGATTATTATTAACTAACGTAAAGATATGAAATTACTTTAATTCAATACTTTTATTTTAAATCGAGTACCCGATAGTTTGTAGCTCTAATGTTAATGTTTCATTTCAAATTGTAAATGTTTCAATTCTTTATTTCACTTCCATACTAGACGACTTTAAGGATTTTACTTGGTCGCACCTAAGCACAAACTTTTTTAACAAATGTATCAGTCTTAATGTAGAAAGCGACAAATAAAGTTTAATAAAACTTAACTCTTCTCGTCTTTCAATCAAAAAGGCTTTTCAAATCTAATTGTATTAAGACTCTAACAGACCTTCGCGGACTTTAGTGGCTAATGCGACTCTGAGACCGAGTACTGACTTTTAGTCTTATTTCGGTCCAGAGTATAAATAAATAATCAAATCACAAACAAAACCCTTAATAAGTTACCACTTATTACATATTTCATGGCAAAAATATGAAGCTTTGAGGAAAACTTGATAAATATTGTCCACATCTTATATAAAAGCTTTTACTTTAAATTGCCGCAAATTACAAACTTATTAGGACACTTTTTGAAAGATTTACTGCCATGTTTAATTTTTATATAAAATCTTTTGCTCAAAAGCTTTTAGGGTGTATTATAATTAAAAAATATAATTAAAGGCTAAAATAACCTAAAAGCTGTTACTTTAAATTGCCGCAAATTAGTAACTAATAAAAACAATTTTTATAAAGCTTAATGTCTTGTTTACTTTTGGTGTAAAAGCTCTTGTTCAAAAGTTTTTTTTTAATTTATTATAATTAAAAAGTTGAATTAATAACTAATATATGATGCTGATTGTTTAGTCAATACAAATATTCGTTCTTAGCAAATCTTCCTTGTACAATTTACATAAAGCTTTAACTTAATAAATATTGCCGACAGTTTTCAGAAAAACTTTTACTTTATATTACTGCCAATTAAAACTTATAAGAACACTTTTTAAAAGGCTGTCTTGTTTAAAATAAAAGCTTTATATAAAAGCTCTTGAGGAATATCTATCTCAATAAAGGAAAAGCTTTCAAGAAAACATTAAATAATTTCATTTAGCCTAAATATTTTGTAAATCCTTTGGAAAAGCTTCGAATAAGTTGCAAAAGCTTTTACATTTAAATTATTTAAATAAGCTTTTGTTTAACATTTCCAGCAAATTAAATAATAATGCGGTCATATACCAGTATATTTTAGTTGGGTTTACTGCTTTTACTTAAAATTAAGCATAAAAACGATAGTATAGAATTTTAGAATATCTGTTAAATTTTTACCTAAAATCTTTTTTCTTAAATATAATCAATAAAGTTACTGATGGTATGATTACAATTAGTAAATGGTTCTTTTGGCCAAGTACTAGACAAGTTCCTTAAACAAGTTCCATTCATTATCTATGTTGAACGAGTTTGCAATAAATTTTCAAAATTTATGGTGTAAAAGCTTTTACCTTAAACTGGCCATAAATTTATAAAGAGGTCAGTTTTCAGTAGAATTATTATAGTTTTTTTATTGCTTGAACTTATAAGAAATTCTAAGAAAACATTAAAAACTAAAATCTACAAGTTTACAATTTTTTTTATCTTTCATTTAAAAGCTTTAAACATTAATTTAACCGGTGGGTTAAGTTGCAGGAAATTGTAATTAATAGTTCTTTATCTTAAAAAAAAATGTTTAACTTTTGGAATATTTCCACTTTATACAGCTAATAAGCTTTAATCTAAATTTGATAATGAATAATTCCTAAAAGCTTTAAGTTTCAATTTCTTACAGTTACATTTTCAATTAAAAAAAATCATGTCACTTGTTGCGTTATATTAGTAATAGAAATAACTTCAATAGACTCGAAAAAGTTCCTCTTAAAGCTTTTACCTCATAGCTTTTAGCATTGAATATAATAGGAGAAAAATTTAATAATTATTTTCATTTACGAACACAGTAGTCGATCTTATACAAGTTCCAATCAATAATTTGATGAAGCGTTTAAAAAAAGCTTTTACTTAAATCTTACAACAAAGTGTTAATTAATTGGATCACCATAAAGATTATTTAGTATCTTGCACTATAATTATATACTGATTGTGCTTTAAACAATGGCTGAAAGAATTAAAACCTAAAATTATATATACTAAATATTTTACCTAAGAGCTTTAAGCATTTTTTTTAATAATGAGAAATCCTAGGACGCAGATAAAAAAAAATGACGATTCCTTTTTAAAAAAAAAATCAGTCGTTGGTAGATAGGTGCTACCCATCAAGATGAAACAGCTTTCGCTACAGTTCCAAATGTCCAAATGCCCCGTAAAGCTTTTACCTACAAGCTGATACCAAATAAAATGTTATTCAGATATATAAACTGTATAAGAAACACACATTTTATTGTTCTCTTAATTCAATAATAGTAGTCGATCTTACAAAAAGCTCCAAGTATTAAGTTCAAAAAGCTTTAAGCATAAATATAATCGAGATGCATAGTAATAGTAGGATGAAATAATAATTTTTAACTTTATATCCCAAGAAAAATATTTAAATTTAAAAGAGTTCCGCATTGAAAGAGCTATTATCTAAATTTCATTATGAAACAAACCTGAAAGCTTAGAGTTTAAATTTGTTACATTTACAAATAATCAGGTCACTTCTTGAAGTAATTATTACATTGCATTATATTTTATATAACTTGAATTAATTCGAAAAAGTTTCTCTTAAAGCTTTTATCTCATAGCTTTTAGCATTGAATATAATAGATAAATAAAATTAATAATAGTTTTTTATCCGGAAGCGGTAGTACACGTTCCAGTCAATAATTTGACGAAGCTTTAACGCCAGATTGCAATCAACTGTTAAAAAAAGCTTTTACTTAAATCTTACAACAAATTGTTAATGAATTAGATTACTATAAAGATTATTTTGTGTCTTTAATATATTAAGAAAACATAAGTAGTAGATAAATTGAAGATTATTTTTCAAAATATATCAGTAGGCAAGGGCCAGCCAACACGATAAAAAAGCGGTTGCTCCAGTTCCAAATGTCCAAATGCCTCAAAGCTTTTACCTACGAGGTGATACAATATAAAATATTATGCAAATACACAAATTGTATAAGAAACACACATTTTATTGTTATCTTAATTTAATAATAGTAGTCGATCTTACAAAAGCTCCACGTAATAAGTTCAACAAGCTTTAAACTAATTTTGATAAGCTTATACCTTAAATAGGCTATTTTTTGTAAACAAAAACGTCATTTATTTGAATAAGTATCGTATTGTATTTTCTTTACTGCCTTAAGCAGAAACTTAAAAACATTTCCCTAAAGCTTTTAGTTAAAAGCTTTTATCATTTAATATAATGTAATTTCAATATAATACTTACAATAATAGATAAGTAAATTTACTGCTTAATATTCATAAAGTAACAAATGCAGTACTCTGAAAGTATTTAATAAATTAGTTAAAAAAGCTTTTACCTAAATTTAGTATTAGCGATATAAATGTTATTGAAACCTTTTGACAAATTGAAAATCGTCATTAATGCTTAATATTGACCACAAAAGAGTAAACCTTTAAAACATAACTGCTAAAGCTTTTGCCCACAAGCTTTTAGTGTTCATGAGTAAAACTCGTATTAGCCAATTCTTTATTGAAAAAGAAGTAGACGTTCTTTAGAATGTTCTAGTCAAGCGGTTTAAAGAGCTTTTACTTCGTCATAACGTCATTTATTAGATTTACTATCGTATTGTATTTTCTATACTGCCTTAAGTAGAAACTTGAAAACATTCCCTTAAAGCTTTTAGTTAAATATAGTATAATAATCTGTTAATATAGTATAATTTCAATTTAATATTTACAATAATAGATAAGTAAATTTACTGCTTAACATTCATAAAGTAATATTTGTATCCAGAAAAGATTTAATAAATCAGTTCAAAGAGCTTTTAGCTTTATTTGTTATTAGCGGTTTTAAATGTTTGAGAAACGCTTTGACTAGTAGGAAATTGTTAATAATGCTTAATATTGACCACAATAGAGAAATCCTTTAAAAAAGTAGCTGTTCAAGCTTTTGGCCAAAAGCTTTTGCTGTTCTTGGGTAAAACTCGCATTAGCAAGTCCTTTATTGAATAGTAGTAGGCGTTCTTTAGGATAATCTAGTCATGTAGTTTAAAGAGCTTTTTCCTTGGCTAAACAGGAACAGTTTGTAAAACTTTAACTTAAAATGCCTAAACATTTGTCTAAAGTTTGGCTTTTAAATTTACCACAAACGAAAAAAACTTAAAAATGTTTTTTACCTAAAGATTACATAAAAGCTTATGCAGTAAATGGGCCGCAATTTAACGAGAGGTCATCTTTTGGATTTGTGTATTTTTCTTAAAAGCTGTGTTTCTAAATTTGCCATTAAAACCAGTACAGAAATTTCAGTCAGTTGAACTGACTGATAAATACCATCACCCAATATAAGATATTGTTTAAGTCTTGAGTTATTGAAATTAACCGATTTGTAATTAAAACTAGTTAGAAAGTTTCAGTCGGGCAACCCAACTTACATTTACCCTTACCCTCAGTAAAACAAATAATTTTCTATTTTATTGATATTATTACTCGATTTCGAAATTGGGCGGAGTGGTACATTTATATGGGAGGTACGTGAAGGGGTGTGTTTAGGCTCCAGATTTATTCTCCATAACTTTATCCTGTTATAGCTTTACTAAATACAGAATTTGCGCACGATTGCGTTGGGTGTACTGATATTATTACTACATCCCAAAAGTGGGCGGAAAGGTACATTTGTATGGGAGGTACCATAAGGGGCATCGCTAGATTTCCAATTTTTTCTCCAAAACTTTGTCCTGTTATAACATAACAAAATACAGAATTTGGGCACGATCGTGTCGAGTGTATTGATATTATTACCCTATTTCTAAAGTGGACGGAGTGATACATTTGTATGGGAGGTACCAGAAGGGGCGTGTCTAGAGTTCCAGATTTTTTCTCCAAAACTTTACCCTGCTTAAACTTTACCAAATACAGAATTTGGGCTCGATCGCGTTAGGTCTTTTAATTATATTAATCGATTTCTAAAGTGGGCGGTACCAGATGTGTATGGGAGGTACCAGATGGGGCGTGAATAGACTTCCAATTTTTTTCTCCAAAATTTTATTCTGTTATAGTTTTACTAAAAATAGAATTTGGGTACAATCACATTTAATTTATTGATATTATTTCTCCATCTCTATAGTGGGCGGAAAGGTAGATTTGTATGGGAGGTAACAGAAGGGGCGTGGCTAGGCTTTTAAAATTTTTTCCAAAACTTTATCCTGTTATAGCTTTACTAAGTACAGAATTTGGGGACGATCCCGTAGGGTGTATTGATATTATTACTCGATTTCTAAAGTGGGCGGAATGATGTATTTGTATGGGAGGTACCAGAAGGGGCGGGGCCATGTAGCCCATTTGCAATACCGTAAGTAGTTTTGAGAAAATAATAACTCGTGCAATATTTCAAAACATTTGGTTGCGTCTTTCGAAAGTTATCGTGCGAACCAGCCGGACAGCCACCAGACAGACAGACAGACATACAGACAGACAGACAGACGGACATGGCTCAAACGACTTAAAAAGTCATGAATCGAATTTAGTTCAAAGAAACCTAGGGTCTAAAGTCACTCCTTCTATGTGTTACACTTTTGGGTCGTATCAAATGATATATACCCTCATCCCTAAGGGTGATGGTATAAATAGTAAAATTTATATAAAAAAGCTTTTAGCTAAAAATATTTATCATTTAATATTACTGATAACCAGTATCAATTGTTTTTAGAAAAGCTTTGGAAATTAGTTGGGTGATCTTTTTAATAATTTTGAAATTTAAATCCATATATTTAGTATAAGAGAAGTTCCTCGAAGCTTTTACTTTAAATAATTTGCCAATTTTGTAATTAAAGATGTCACTTATCAGAAAATTTGTTATCTTCGAAAAAATTATTATAAATCAGGCATAAAATATAGAAAATTTATAAAAACCAGCTCTTAAAGCTTTTAGCTAAATCTTATTCAATATCATGAGATAAAGTGCAATTATCAGTAGATGACATTCGTCTAAGACTTGGTAGAAAAATAAAACTTTCAAAGTGCTGTGCTTTTTATATGTGTGCTTCCTTTATTTTTTTCTGTATATTAATATTTCATTTTACTTTTTCCCATTTTCAGAAGCGGCTTGCAATGTTCGATATGTATGAAATCGATACCTCGACGACCTGGCAAACAGGGCTATGAGTGTCGTGACTGTCATTTGATTTGTCACAAACAATGTCACGTCCGTGCACCACAAGCATGTCCCAATCCAACTGTACTCTCTATGGAATTGTAAGTATCACCCTTATGCCTTACCTCTTAACCTATTAAGAATCTTAAAGTATGATATTTAATTTTAATCTTTATTTTCTTTTTTTTTGTAATTTCTTTATTTATACTTATCTTTATAAAAAAAATCCAACTATAAAGGGCCTCATTTCCGGTACTCACAGAAAATGATTTACATTTAGTTAATATAAAATAAAATTCAGTTTAATTACGTACGATTCATTGATTTAAACTCTCCTCCCTATCACTCTACTCTACACATATGATTTCATCTAATATGTATATCAATATATATCAACAACTATGTCTTTAAAAAAAATAAACAAAATTAAGTTTAATTTTCTTTTTCAAATAATAATGTCTCCTATAATATAAATATAAATAAAAAAAAGAGCTTTTAGTGTTGAAAGCTTGAGACTTTTTTGTGTAATGGTAACTGTTGAATATAAAATTAATGTTTTTTTTAATATTTTAAAAACCTTACATAAATAAAGCAGATTTTGGTTAAGTTCGTATGCTTTATTTTAGTTTGCTGTATTTGCTATGAATTTCGAAAATATGAATTACAAAATTTTTCCATAAAAAGCTTTTTTTCCACTCCACTAATTTAAATCGGAAATAGTTTATTCAAGTTTCCTTCAGTTAAAATTTGTTAAGTTATGAATGTACCTAAGATTGAAAGCTTAATAATTTGATAGTTTGAAAGCTTTCGAGTCGAGTAAAAACAATCTTAATAATTGTTACATTTAATAAAACAAAAATCACAAAATTATTTTGTTTAATGAACAACACAATAAATCATTTCAAAAAGTATTTCAAACTTTATTTAATGTGTTATTTAACTAGAACTAAAATATTTCTTGCAAAAGTTTCAAGGAAAGCTTTACAGCAGTTTCTGAAAGCTTTTTTTTATCGAGATATTTGTCTGAATATTTTATTTTATGCAAGTTCTTACTTTCAATCTTTGGTACATTCTTACACCGTTAGCTTTTTTTGACACATCTTAAATTAGATTTACCAAAAACCAATTTCATCTCTCTTTTTTCCACTTTCTTAATGTTTGTTAAAAGCTTTTGTACAAAATTATTTTAACGCTATTAAAAAACATCATGCTTCCCATATAAATATAGCTTTAATAAATTTCCGTTGTTATCTTATATAATATCCTCACCGGTATTTTGAAGCTTTCTCTGTACATATAAAGCTTTAAACTTTATATCACAAGTTAACAATTGTTTGTACCTTCTTAATATCCAGTACAAACTCTATTAACCACCCTCTCTCTTTTATTGTCTCGTTCATCTCTTTCTATTTCTTGTGTGTCTCTTTTTTATCTCTTTCCCCACACCTCCCCCATTTCTGATTTTATCTTTGAATTCTATTCTATCACAGGATGAATGGATAGACTAGTGATATAGGTTAGCTCTACAATCGCATATGGTTAATTCTTTTTAACATTGTTATTGTCAAGCTTAAAATTTTTTACACATATTACCTAAAAGCTTTCAAGTCTTTTTAGTAGAATTTTTTTTCATACTTTTTGAAATTCATATGTATTGTACGAGTGTCGGAGCAACAATGTGATCACAAACAATCACAACAATTTGTCAACTCAAAAAAAATCAATCACGCGATACGTCCAATAGCGAACTTTCTAGCTATATTAACACAAATTTATGAAAACACTGGGTAAGCGGTATTTTCCCTCCACCATTAATTGCATGTTGTTTTTTCTCTCTCTCGTTCTCTCACGTTGTTTCACGTTGTTTATTTGTTGTTCTTATAAAATAACAGCATGAGATTGATTGTATTTCTATTAAGCTTTCAGTGAATAAGATGGGGAGCATAACTTTCATGGCTTAAGTGATGCATCTAGTGCACATTAGATGCATAAAATTTTTATTATTGTATCTAGCCAGAGAGATTAAAATTGTGTATATTAACAGCTCTGCATTAGAATATTTATAAATCTATAGCTGTGAAAGTTTTTCGAATTAATAATGATTGGATACTAGTGATGACAGCGATACTAGTTTTTCATAGTTCTATCTCGTTTGGTCATTTATGGCCAAAAGAGATTTTAGATTTATTGTTATTAGTGAAAAACTGCTCAAAGCTTTCTAGTGAGCTTTGAGCAGCTCACGAAATACAATCTTTGGTATAAGAAACAAAGTCCGAATCTGTTGGCAGGACTCACGAGCTCAGTTTCAGCCATAGGTATACATGCAAGAACCTTATATCCGGTATGTTAACAGTGAACGGCAGCCCAATAAATCTAGAATATGGGTTTGTTTTGGTGATTTGCTCTCATCCCTCTCTCACTATAGTAAAGTTTTCTATAACTATGAACAAAATTATAATATAAAAATTCAGGAAATAATTGATAAATATTACTACCGTGCGCGTGGCAAAGTAAATTAACATATTAGAATTCATTTATACCGAAAAAATTCATTTCATTTATTGTCGTGTTAACAACAAGCGTCGACACAACCACGTCGGACGGATGCTCAAGAGAGACTGAATGCATTTGTTTGTTTTCGTTCAATGTGTGTGTGAGAATACATGTGTGCCTCTCTCGCTCATGTTGCCCATGGGCTACCTTAAGCCGTTAACTGGTTTGGAAGAAGTGATTTGAGAACAACGTGAATGGCCTGAGATATTCGCGACAGCTACTTATTATCTATTTTTTCTAAAGCAAGTTGGATTTTATAGTTTATAATATCGTATCTGTGAGTTTAACCAATCCGGATGTATGCTTGCTATTAACATTGAGCTTGGACACATTAAAAAAATAATATGGCTTTAAGCTTTTTTCTAAATTGAAGGTAACGAAATTAAAATGAAGTTAAAAAAAACTGTCTTTGACAATAAAATAAAACTATTTTGCCTGTGAATGTTAGTCTTGAGGTCTTTGGATATACAAATTGAAATAGCATCTGTTATACCTTAACCGTGTGTATATGTTCCTGCCCATCCTTTTTTTTTTGTATGATCCAAATAACGTCATCAGTCGTGGTATGTCAGAATACTTTTCTCAATCCTGGAAATTTGTCTACCCCGGAACCGCGTTTGCATTACTTCGGGATGATTTCCAGCTGGCTGAGTCAGCCATCGTCTTCGCCTTGGACAGTCAGGTCGTTTCAGCCACAGGAAATCTTCGAAGTACGTTTTTATTGCCCGCCAGTTGTCATCCTCTCATTTCTCAAGACGTGGAAGTAATTTGGCGGTCAATGCCTGCCAAGCCTGAAGGGTCTCTTCTTTTCATCCTTCTTCTAAATCATTAGTTATTTTCTGCCATTTTTTCCTTCTCTCCTATATTTTGAAATCTATTGAGATTGTACCCGTAACGAGAGCTCTCGTTGTGCGTAATCCTCAAGGCAGCTGCTCGCTGAGCTGCAAGTAAGGCGTTTGCCCTGTTCTTCTACCTCATTGTTTCTTCCCAAATCTCACAGCCATAGAAAAGGATGCTGTTGCTGGTTTCCATTAAGAACCTTCCTTGGTTTGTAGTGGCTAACCAACGTTTGAAATGAGCCAGCTTAGATGCGCAGTTGTCTTCGCGGCTCTGCTCGCCGCGTGTTGAATATGATTCAAGTACGTCAGCCTAGAATCAAGTCGCATTTCCAAATAGTTCACACATCTCTTAGTCTGTAGGCAAATGTTCCCAACGTCAAAGTTTATTTTCGTCGGCATTTGTCTTCTGGTAAGTAAAATTTCAGTCTTCTGGGTAGCCAGTTGAAGGCCAAGTGAGTCTAGCCCAGTCATGGCTAATCATTAGTTGTCTGTTTCTTAGAGCGCTTTGTCTTCGACATAGTGTAACGCAACACATAGATTTTGTGAAATTGTGGCGTTCAGGGCAATTAACTACTACATAATTTACATTTAGTTCATCTCACCTGCGCATAGTATAATGAGCGACGTTTTCACAACGATGGTCGATGACTCCTCCAAGACGAAGTTTATTGTCAAGGAATCTTATCTGATCTCCTTGATCCTTTGGGATTGTCCGTTTAACAAAGATACTTGTCTTCGTACAATCCCAAAAGTCGATTTCAAATCACAGCCATGGATAGAAAACGTACACAGCACAAGAAGTTGTCCTCCAAGGGAAATTTGCCTAAACCTCCAGCACGATGGAATCGCCCAGAATACTGGCCAATGAACAAATCAGACAACCAAACGCAGAGATCGTGGTGGATACGCAGGATTTACCAGCCCTGATTGACAGTCTGATAGACAAACCAACCAGGCCGCCATCCCCTATTGTCTTCAATGGGCCTTCTACCTCACGAACAGCAGCACAACAACAAGCAACAAGAGCCACGTTGAACTTCGTGATATGCAATGCAAGCCCCAACTCGTCCGCTCCGGACTAGTGGTTCTCGAGTTATGTCAAACGAAAGAGCCTAAAACGTGACAATTTTCCCCATACGATACTTACTGACTTCAAATCGATATTAAATTATTATGGCATGTAATTTAACAAAACGAATGATGCGGAACTTCTTCTTTTTGGGGCTACTTTCACGTGCAGTTCTCAGAATTAAGTCCCATGTGTTGTACTGTGTAATGTTTCTCTGAATGTTGATTATGTTTTATATATTCCGGATAACACTTTGGCATCTTTTTGCAGTCTCTTCGTCTTAGCTTCTCAGTTTCAAAATTATTTCTTGTCTAGACGAGCTTTAAATTTAACAACACAAAACTATAAAAGAATAAAAATATTTAAAAATAGTTCCTTAAGTGATCCGATGACAAATAAAACAGCACTATTGTTGTCTCTATAGTATATTTAGTATTAGCTAGTTCCTTCAAACGAAATAACCTCCTGCTTGTGTATGTCCTGCCAAAATATGCTTTTGAAACAAGTTGTATACAAACTATGTTTACTTGCTTATGTTGCCCCTTTGTTTTTTTTTTTCGTTGTGTTACTTTTTCCCTTTTTGTTACTGGCTGCGTCTTTTTCAAACCTCTATCGTATTAATCATCTATAAAAATATTATTAAATTTTTAATGCGATATTCTTATAAACTATTTACAGATCAAAACTTAATTCAGCAGCAGCAGATCGAAGCATTAGAAAATTATGAGCAAATCAAAACTGGATACAAAACACTAACGAATCAAAACCGTCTCTCTATAACTCTCTGTATACCACAAGCCCCTCCCCTTCGCCCACTTTTTCTATTACAACAACAACAACAACAAAACTACAACACAACTTAAAAAACTAACAAAAATTTTTAGATAAATTAATTAAACGAAATATTGAAAAAAGTGAAAAAAACACTTAAATTTAATATAAAACAAAATAAAAAATAATCGCACATTTATAAGAATAAAGTAACAAGAAAACAAACAAACAAGCGGTTAACCGACTAATCAGCCAATTTCGTAGCGGTACATTTAAAACCCGATCCCCCCTATTTTTTAAATATTATTTCAATAGAATTTTATGGTTTTCGTTTCCATGTCTGTGAGAGTCCCCCTTCCCCACCACCAACCATCCGCATTTTCTGTAAGAACAAATTATTGTGTTAATATTTTTTAATTATAATTATTTTTTTATGCTGTACTACAAAATAAAAAGCAAAACCAACAAAACAAACTGCAATATTTTTTCTGTAATTAATTTAATTTTTTTTTTTATGTATTATTTTATTGTTGTGAGATTTATGTTTTTATTGCGTTATTTCCTTTTAATATTCTTGGCTATCAAGTAATTGTAATCTCATTTATTATTTGTGTAATTATTTTTTTATTTTATTTTTTTTAATAATTAATGTTAATTAAAGGATTTGTTTTTTTTTTGTAAGGAATTGTTGATATTCGAAATAATAAAATCTAAAACAATAATTTTATGTCATTTTCGCAATAATTATAATTATATAAAGAAAAAAAATTTAATAATATTATAAATTCTAAAATAAAAAGATGAAAAATAATTAAAAAAAAAACTTAATAAAAAAACAGGTGTTTTACGATATAAATAAAAAACCACAAAGAAACAGAACAAACTGAAAACTGGTGTTTATTATTTTGTTATTAGGGATGAGGAATTATTTATTTACAACAAAAAACAAGGTAAGAATGGGAATGTTATTAATGAATTATAGCCCATTTTGCCGCCCCAAAATCGCCCTGGCATTATACGTCTTATACGACGGATCTGACCAGAATACATTTGCATAACTTCCCTTGGTGGGATAACTTTCATAGTACAACATTTTTCAGCTCATTAATTTGGGACTAAAGGCCTGCAGCGTTCCATTCATGCTACTTGTAGAAACAGATAAAACAATTAAGAACCTGATATTATCGGTACAAATACAACAAAGAGTAGAACAAAACATGTGCTCATGCGTTTTGGATTGAGTAGATCGCGTATCATCTCTTTCTCTGGCTCTCATTGTAGTGGAAACTTTTTTTCTCTTTATCTGTTCCACTCAGTGAAGTAACTGTTGTTCCTCTTTTTTAAATGGATATATCCATTTAATATAGATATTCCAGATCGTACGCTTTGCGTTGATGATGTTTTCTTACTTTTTTTTATTCTTTTTACAAAAAGTAATAGTGTAAGTTTCATCTGTGGCAAATTTTAACAAAAAAAGAAAACAAAAAGGTCTGCTATTTCGCTGTTTATTCTTTATGCTTGCAGCGTCACGCTTTCCACATATTCCAAGCAAAGATAACAAGAATACCGATATATCTGTCTGTTGTGTACATAATCATACAAGTATTTTTGGTACTTTCACTCTCTCATACCTATTCTATGGTTATCTAAAAGAGAAATAATTTATACGCACGCAATAAATAGAGAGCGAAACAGATACAAGCAGATATAAGAAAATTGAACTACATACAACAAGTGTGTTTGGATAGTTCTTTGCAGACCTATATTTGGGACTCAGTTCTGAAAACTGCAAGTGAAAGATGCTCCAAAAAAAAGAAGTTCTGCATCATTCGTTTTGTCAAGTATAGGGGAATTTGTCACGTTTCAGGCTCTATTGTTGACATAACTCGAGAACCACTAGTCCGATTTAGCTGAAATAAATTACAAAAACAAAATTAAGAATTACAATTCCTTTAATCTGTTTATATAACGTTTCCCTACATAAGCAACAGTTTTACTTTTCCATTCTTCAAATGATTTTGAACTGGGTTAATTTTGTAACAGTTACAATGAAACTGTTGTACACCGTGGCGTATGATTTATGTAGAATATTACTTATTATAATCATGATTTATGTAGAATATTACTTATAGCCTACATATAAAAATATAACAAAAGAGCCTAAAAATTCCCCAATACGATACTTACTTACGATATTAAATTATTTTGGCATGTAACTTGAGAAAACGAATAATGCAGAACTTTTTCGTTTTAGGGCTACTTTCGCGTTTTAGCATCGGCACTTCTGCAAAACTGTTGATGCTCGATCGGCTTCTTTCCGGATTCACACAGGTTTTATGCAAGGTGGAGCAACAGTATTTTTAACTTTCAAATAATGATAAAAAAAAACTATATAAATGGGGCAATTTATTTATTATGGTTTTATTAGAACATATGGGTAATGGATGACGATCGTATATTTTTTTTGGACAAAAACAGTACATTTCACTGAAATTTTTTAAAAAAGCAGCGCATCGATTTGGAAAAACAGTACTTTTGCAGTACATATTTACATAGCATATTTATTTTATTCAATATGTAAAAAAATGAACAGTCATTTCCAGAATCAACTTTTGTGGTTGTTTTGTATGGCTCCACGAAAAGCCCCCCAATGAAATAACGCCCAGGAAATAACCCCCAATGAAATAAACCCCAAAAAATAGGAAATAACACCCAAAAACAGTGAATGAAATAAAATCCAAAAATAAATGAAATAAACGCCAAAGCTAAAACGAATCAACCCCCAATATTTGGGGGTTATTTCATATGAAATAACACCCAATGATGAAAATGAAATAGCCCCCAATGAAATAAACCCCATCAGCAACAAAAATGAAATTATGCCCAAAATTTATAAAGGAGTCAGTTTCACTAAGGATTTCAAGAAGTCCAAGTTCAAAGGACCAACAGCAAAGTCGCAAAATTATTGACATGAATCACGTGGATTGTAGATCGTTGTAGCCCTGCTCTACTTTTGCAGTTCGGAAGACAATTTGCCTTTTACGTTTGGCCTTTACACAACCACCTCCACTGTCCACAAGCAAATCAAACTCTCTGCTTTCATTGAACTCCTACTTCTGAAGAACTCTTACAAATTTGAAAAAAATTTCCATTCTTAGATATCAATTCTCAAAATGAAAAAATGCTCGTAGCATTTTGTTGATTTTCTATACGTCAATATGAAAAATGGAAATATCTGTAAACATTCAAAAGATATTGTTATATATTCACAGGCTAAAAGTTTTCTTGTAAAAGGCCTATTTTTATATAATTATGTAATAATAACCCCTAAAAACCAACAGCTTTAAAAATGAAATAACCCCCGAATAAAAAATGAAATAACACCCAAATTATTCAGGATATGAAACAATCCCCAAATTTAAAAAATTTGTTGGGTGTTATTTCATTGGAGATTATTTCATAATTTGAAAACCCCAAATGAGGAATGAAATAATTCCCAAAAATAAATGAAAAACCGCCCAAAAAATTTGGGAGTTATTTCATATGAAATAACACCCAAAAATGTATGAAAAAAATTTGGGGAATATTTCATTTCTCGTTTGGGCGTTATTTCATTGGGGGGCTTTTCGTGGAGCCGTTTTGTATTTGTCCTTTGAAGCAATTTGAACAAGCAATGCCGAATTCGTTTTGAGATAATTGTAGAAATCAACGCATTTGTACTTCATATTACATTTGACGGTCAAAATCGCCTTCAATGTTTGCACATCTAATCGGGTTTAGTCTGACGTCCAAGTTCTGTTCACTGCAGAGAAGTGAGTTATATTAACCATAATCTTATAGAAAACACTCAGAGGCAACAAAACACATATTTTGTTTACCGTTATGTTAAAAGCCATCAAAGTTGACACTCTCAGAGATTTTGTAAACAGAATTCAGTGGGCCCTTTTTTGTGTTTACTTTAAGTTGCGCTAAAGAACAATAATCGGGTTTCTAGTGAAACCAACTTTATGGATAACGAAGTTGACAGTAAGTGTTTTGATTATATAATAAAAAAGTTTAAAATAGAAAATACTTTATTGCAAAAAATTGGACACGTTTATTGGGATAAATGTAAAAATATTTTTTTAACTTTCTTAAATTCATGGAAGCTTTTAAAAAGTTGTTTAAAATTGTTAAACATAAAAAAATCCGAAATTACAGAAGACAGTTTTGAATATTTTACCAAAGTATGAATGTGCACTTTTTTGCACTTTTTGAGAAAAAAATTTTTCTTTCAGGCAACCTCTGTTTGCAAAATCTAGATCTCTTTAATATTTGGTTGACAAAAGAAGAAAAATGTAGAGATGAAGACATTGAAGTAGATGTCTGCCACCAGTTATCTGAAAAAATGCGGCCTTTTTGTATTTATTCGGCAGCAAAGTGGACAAATTGTTATAGGAATTTGAAATTGTTTCAATCAAAGTTTGTGTGCTCTGGTAGCAGCAATTTTGGTTAGGAAAGCATTATCATTACACACTGAATTAGAATAATATGTTTTACGTAGCGATGGTGTAGCGCAAGAAGGATAAATCTGTTGTTACCAAAAAAAAAATGTTCGGTTCTAGAAATGGTAATTGTATGCCTATTTCAAATAATAAATTACACCAACATAGTACAGTTTGGCCCTTTTTCCATAACAATATTTCTCCTAATTAAAAATTAAAAAAGACCAATCTGTCAGTTTGACCTATTGTAGTTTCATATTTATACCCAAATATAACAAAAGTTGTCCCAATCTGCCTCTACATTGCACAAGCATTGCATGTTTACATAGAACAATAAATAGTAACTTTTTACTTTTAACTAAATGTTATTGTTAGGAAAAAGAACTTTGGAATAAAAATCCAACTAATAATACTCTGTCACAAAAATCACCCTTTTTCTCTGCAGGTTTCGCTCCCTTTTTAAAGAACTTTTAATTTTAAAGGATTTTGCTAAGTTTTAAATATGGAATTATTTTTGTACTCCTTCTAGTCCTTCATTAGTGATATTGATAATCAGGAAAAAGATTTGATATATACATTTTCGAAAATTTTTAATTAAATATCCTTGAAAATTTGCAATAAAAATGTTTGAAAAAATTACATATTGGATGTTATAGATTTCTTCTTAATATACACAGTTTTTATAACTTATCTTTATTAATTCAGCTTTATTAAAACAAAAAAAAAAGTAAAGAATGAGTTTATAATTTGCGAAGCAGTTTGCCCCTTTTGACTTGTCATGACCTGTTTGGCTTTCGAAAAAAAAGCAAACTGACCCTTTTTACGGAAATATTTT
Source organism: Muscina levida (assembly GCA_964034835.1). Classification (NCBI taxonomy): domain Eukaryota; kingdom Metazoa; phylum Arthropoda; class Insecta; order Diptera; family Muscidae; genus Muscina; species Muscina levida. The sequence continues at coordinate 84,263,793 of OZ035884.1, forward strand.
AAGTATTTTATTTTAGATGAAAATATTGAATTCAGTATACATTTTTCGGATTTAAAAACCAGAATTAGATAGCTAATTTAATGTAGTTATAAAAAATAGCTTAGTTTCAGTATTACAACCCACAATTAATCTGTTTTTTGCATTCAAATAGTTTTGGCCAAGAAAAGTGGTCTGCTGGACAATAGTGCACTGATGCTGAAGTTCCTGGCAAACATAAAATATATTCAACGATCGTGGCCATTTCTTTGAATTCGCAATCAGCGTTATTGAGATGAATAAATATCTCCACTCACCGAACCACATTCAAAACATTGCCTTCTCTCCATTGCACAATTTTGTCGCACGTTTTAGACATATCTAAACTGGGAGTAAAAATATACCGCATTTTCATTAGCTTGTACAAATTGTATTCCCTTAACTTGTTCATAACGGCTTCGACTTCATTCCATTAGTATGAAAGCATTGAAATCAATGCAGGCAAAATTACCGAATAAATAAAGCAGCCATCTCAATCGAATTGTATCCATTGTCAAAAAGTTTTTGATTTTCTGCTTCTACAGCTGGGGATAAAAAATCACCCTCTTGACTCATTTTAAGTGTTTCTTCGAGCTTATTTTTGAAGTAAAAAATATTATTGCACGAATTCGCTGTTCGCTGTTCGCTGTTTATATTTCTATTATATATCGAAAAACAGTACTTTGAGGAAGAAAAGCAGTACACAGTTTTTTATGTCGAAAAACAGTACTGTACTGCGAAAAACAGTACAGATACGAGCCTTAGTCATGGACCAAGTCCAGCAGTGAAACACTGGAGTTCATTATCGAAACTCACTTCCGGCTGTTTAGATGGTAATGGTAATGGTAATGGTAATGGTAATGGTAATGGTAATGGTAATGGTAATGGTAATGGTAATGGTAATGGTAATGGTAATGGTAATGGTAATGGTAATGGTAATGGTAATGGTAATGGTAATGGTAATGGTAATGGTAATGGTAATGGTAATGGTAATGGTAATGGTAATGGTAATGGTAATGGTAATGGTAATGGTAATGGTAATGGTAATGGTAATGGTAATGGTAATGGTAATGGTAATGGTAATGGTAATGGTAATGGTAATGGTAATGGTAATGGTAATGGTAATGGTAATGGTAATGGTAATGGTAATGGTAATGGTAATGGTAATGGTAATGGTAATGGTAATGGTAATGGTAATGGTAATGGTAATGGTAATGGTAATGGTAATGGTAATGGTAATGGTAATGGTAATGGTAATGGTAATGGTAATGGTAATGGTAATGGTAATGGTAATGGTAATGGTAATGGTAATGGTAATGGTAATGGTAATGGTAATGGTAATGGTAATGGTAATGGTAATGGTAATGGTAATGGTAACGGTGTGTGTGAATGTGTAAACAACGAAATTTAAAAATTTCTTGGTGTCCAAAATAAAAAACAGAAATGGAAAAACGATTTATTCAATAAATTATAGGATTGTATCAGTCCTCATCGGCATTGTGCAAAATACTTTTGAAGGAAAAGCTAACATGTTCCTGTTTCAAATTTCAAAATACAGCAATGATTGATAAGTGTGTATCGAAACTTTCAATCACACACGTACACAAGGGGTTCATCGGCATGAACTGCGGCAGTACTCGTGTATGGGGCGCTTAAGAGCCGACGTTGATTTTGAATAAAACGCAAATTATTTAGGAAATTATTGTCATTTATTTTTATTATGATAACAGTGGTATGGTTCAATTATGTATGGAACAAAATATCGGCCAAATGGCAGCCAGACATAACGCTGAGCCATATCGAGATGGTCCATATTGAATAATGATATTGTCCATATTCATTCTAGTATAAAATTTTATTAAGCGTATATCATGCGCAAAATATGAAGATTTCGATTTTTGGAGGGTTTCTGTGTTATTAATAGGTAATTAAACTGTTAAATTAAAATATCGTCCTGTTGGAAGATATGGAAAAAATATTCATTTTCCAAAAATAGGAAACTGTATGGGAGATACCAGAAGGGGTAGGGCAATTCTGCCCATTTACAGTCTCGTTACTTCGTTTTGAAAAATATTAATTATTATTATTTCATAAGGACCCGTTAAGGTTTACTCGAGTTATCCTGCCCACCATCTATCTAGCCAGACAAACGGTCATGGCTTAATCGCCTTAAAAAGTCCTAAAACGAATTAGGTACAGTAGACGCTCGCAAATTAGAACCACTTGGAAATTAGGGTAATTCTTATTTCCGAAAAATTCTCATTTCTGAACGTTTTCTTTTTTACCCCAAAAAGTGTAGAAACGATATAATATGATAGTAAAATTTGATAACACATCAAACACTAACTGCGTCACTAAACAAAAAACATATGTCGCTCCGAAAATCTCGGCAGCGACGCCAATAAATTTGAGTTTGATTGATGTGCTTCCCATTTTTAGTTTTATTTCAGTGCTGTTCATTTCATTGCACAATTGTGCTCGCTCAATTTACATGTATTCTTACGCTCTTGCTTCAGTCAGGTCACACTCAAAAAAAATTTAGTTATATGAATACATATAATTATTCTGTTTTTCAACCTCTTACTGACATTATGATTTGGCTGTAAAGTTGGCAGTTTCACCTCTTCACTAACACAACTACATTTTTCCATTTGCACAGCACTGTTTTATTTGTAGATGCGAAAAAAGTAATTACAAACTCAAAAATTCGTCAAATAAGGTAAAACGAAAAAAGCGCTCTAAATTAGAATCAAGTTCTAATTTTCGAGCGTTCGTTGCTTGATTCTAATTTCTGGAAGATTCTAATTTAAGAGAGTTCTAATTTGCGAGCGTCTACTGTATTAAGATCCTTGGGGTCTGACACGTCTCCTTTTATGCCTTACACTTACCCCACTGATATATATCCTTATCCCTATGGGGGATTCCTGTGACCAAGGGTCACAAATTGACTGCTATATTGGCACACGTTTATTACCCTCGTTTAATAATGACTTCCAGGGGGCTTCGGTCATCTGCGTGCCTCCAATTGGTCTTTCCACCACCATCTATCCAGCCAGACAAACGGACATGGCTCAATCGTCTTAAAAAGTCCTGAAACGAATTAGTTCTTAAGATCCTTAGGGTCTAACACGTCTCCTTTTATGCGTTACACTTTTTCTCGTATCCAGTCACCAGAGGAGAGGTATCACAACTTTAACATCACATAGTTGGTTGCTCCCCCGAGGCATGTCAGGAAGGTCCTTCTTGTTAACTAGAAGAACATACGAAATTAAGTGCAAGATACCTTGGATCGTACCTCCTATGCAGCAGCTTTGAATGACATTCATAGATACACCATTAATACCGCAATTTACCGCATGAATGTCGTAATTGAAGGTCGCCCACCGCCCATAGCAGAAATAGAGAAAAACCTGCCGCGGAAAACGAGAGGCACAACTTAGACCACGATTTTGTGGGAAAGCTTAAGTATAACAGACTCATACAACACCTGGGAATATATGCACCAACAGCACTTTACTTCAAATTTCACCCAAATCCAATGTTTGGAAATGAGCAGTACATTCTACACTGGGACCGATCAAAATTAACCCACAACGCAACAGAAACGACAATACCCAGCTAGCCAGACCTGATCCTCATCGACAAGAATAATAGAAAGGTATACATATATCATAGACTTGGCCATGCCCCTAGACAACAATATCTAAGCGTTAATCAATACCAAGAACGGAATATATCAACTACAGGGATAGAATCTGAAAATGACAAGGTACCTAAATGTGCGAAATAAAAAAATCCATACTCTGAGCGGTGACTGGGAGACTTACACAATATCAACTAGGAAACCGTTCACGCCAACTCCTGATTTGAGTTGTCTGACGAATGCTAGCATGCGATAATATGGAGACATAAACACCTACACTCCTACATAACATTATTGACCGCCGCATTCAGATCCTTCAGTATCTTTTTGTATTTAATCAGAGTAAAATCTATCGAATTATAGACAAGAAGAATGATATACAAGTGGGTAAACCTCAGATGAAGAATCGTATAGTCTGGATGACGCCGATAAAAGTTTTCTGCAGGTGTCTACAACTCAATCATCTATACTGGGTTTAACAGATGTTAACCTTAAACTGCGAAGTACGAAAGTTTAGTTCATCCTGCATATAATTGTAGCACTTAGATGAGTGCAAACAGTTTTTCTTGAGCATAATGAAGTTGTTGTTATAGTTATGTAAATGTGTAAATGCTATATTAAAATATCCCAATTAATCGAAGTGTTGGGGTCTGCTCGATGCGTTTCCGTCTGTTTCCATTTATATAAATCTGGTCACACCTACTAAGTCCGTTCAGAGTGACTCAAGGACGATGTGAGCTTGGTTGGATATTGAAACAAGTTCTGAGTCGTATGCGAGCCTTGACCATATGATGGGTACACGTTGGGGGTGTTTGGTTCAATTCAAGCCCGAATAGAGCGGATTGCAGATGTGCCAACCATTCCTGTACTTCGTATCAGACTGGTTTTTTGCAATGTTATTTTGGAAGGATGGTCGCCAAGAATTACATTCATAGGGTTTGAGTTAATGCCCCATGAATATCGCTCAGACCTGCCTGATAAACTTGCTGATCTGTAGGCTATATTTTTGTAGCGCTGGATCTCATGAAGATCTTTACTTATGTGTTGGGTAGAGTATACAACCCAATGAGGTAGTGGTTAGGTTAGTTTTTTTCCTGCGGCAACTTAGCAGCCACTTCTTGCACATCTTTTCATTATGTACCCGTACGGAGAGAATCTTGGCCTCTTCTTGTAGGTGTCCTTCAGATGACAGGAGGAGTCATCCTGTAGCTGTTTTTAGGGCCGCATTTTGGCAGGTCTGTTCTTTTATCCACTGCGTGTAGCTGACTGACCACACAGCCGCTGCGTAGTTTACCACAGACTGGTGTATTGCCTTGTCCTTGCCACAAGTGCTGTCGACCAGTGACTTGAGTTTAGATTCTGCTTCGCAGATTGTTGCAGCTAGCAGTAGTGTGCGCCGAGGAGTTAAACAAACTGTCGAATATGACACCCAACATCTTTGGATAGTTTACGGTCTGAATTGTTGTGCCATCGACCAACACATTCAATTGCAGTCGTACTTCTGCCGTCCAGGCAGTAAATAGTGTGGCTGAGGATTTGACGACAGAGATCCTCAGGTTTTTTAAGAAGCCGTTTATTATTTCGCAGATATCATCTGATTTTGGGTTCAACGTCATGATCGTACAGTCGTCAGCATATGTTACTATCTTTATGCCTCCAGCTGGTTGTGGAATTCCAGAAACGTAGAGGTTAAACAGTGTGGAAGAAAGTATGCTGCTTTGCGTTACTTCTTATTTCATTCTATGCTGTTTTGACTTCTGGTTTCTAAATTCCACAAAAGACTGGTTCTTACACATACAGTAAATGATCCAACGCGTTAAGCTGACCGGAAGGGTGGAGTTTAAAATGACCTGACACATAACGGCATTATCAACCGGTCGAGAGCCACGAGGACGGTCCTATAGCAGGTCCTATTTTGGTTTATGTCACAGCTTATATGTGTGTTGATGGCGAGCAGCGTGGTTGTCGTGTTATGGTGCTTCCGGAACTAATGTTGGTGATTAGCATTTGGAAAATGTGCATTGAGGCTTGGGAGGATAAGTGCCTTAAGCCTCTTTGCTACTGGTGAAAGTAAGGGAATTGTCCTGTAAGAGTATCCCAAACTTGCATCTATCCCATGTAGGGTTGCCAGGCACTGAATGCGAAAAGTCGGGAAAACCGAGACTAAAAAGCGGGATTTGTCGGGACAAATTTAAAGTTCATATTATATTGGTTTTGATATTTTTTATTAAGAAATATTATTAGTTGTTAAAAATGACTGGAATTCCTGACAGCTTTTATCAATATTCAATCTTAAGATTAGTTCAGCCTTTATAAATCAAAAGACATTCGGTTTCTATCTTTCGTGTATAAATTTTTTAAAATACTAAATACTTTTACGCAATAATCGTTACTTATCAGTAAAGAAAATATAAATGAGATCAATTTAAACAAATTCACGTGATGTTCATTGCCACATTTGGAAAAAAATGTGACCATATTTTGTTATTTAGTGTATCTTTGGGCAATTCTCCATAAACAGCTGTCGAAGACTGCAGTAGTCGCTGTACAACATGTCATTGTCCACTGCATCTGATATTTGTAGAACTTTGGGAATTTCTCCCAAGTCAATAGTGAGTCTTTTAGAATAAATGCTGCAATTTGTCCAAAAATTTACATTTCTTGAAAGTCGTAATGTTATGAATAGCTGTGGTGAAATCAGATGATAGACAATTTCTAGGGATGGGAAAGAGATTAATACCTATGAAAATGGGTAAATGGAAAAATGTTAAGTGCACACAACTAGTTCATAAGAGAAAAGTATTTTATTGTACCTTATTTAATATGTTTTTTCTTTGATTATTCTAAGTATAGGTAGTAAATATTAAAATGTCGGGATTTTCCACTGAATTGCTTCAATACTCGGGACTCGGGATTTTCGCGAGAAGTCGGGAAAATCCTGCCTATTCTCGACCATCTGGCAAGCCTAATCCCATGTCTTAGTAGCGGTGCCAATCGGCCCATTTTACAGGCATCCAAAACAATTAGAGTGGCTTAAGACAGGTTGATTGATTTCATTAGGTAATCAACTTCCAGTGGTTCCAACTGTTTCAACATAAGCATTGATATTCCCTCAGGGCGCGAGGAGAATGATGTTTGTTGTTGCTATCAATCAAAATGCAAACAAATAAACAATAAGTAGCAGTTATATAAATTAGATCCAGAAATGTGTCTATTCATACACTTTCGACCGTTTAATTTACTTTACTCTAGGCTGTGCTCTAGTCTCTTTCAGTGTTGCCAGATTTGTATTCAATTATACATAGCATAGACATCACTCATTCGCCACCAACTCTACATGAGTTTGCTCCAAGTTACAAACCTTGCCGAGTGAAGGCGTTGTTACACACCTAACATATGTTAACAGCTGTGTGATAACGATGCACTGAACATATGCTCTGCTTATAAACAACAAACCAATGGTTGCATACAATTATACTAAAACACTTTTTTCCTAAAAGATAATTTAATTATCTTCGACTACAGTTTTCCTCTCCAAAAAGTTAACTATAGCTGCTACCAGTTCTCTCTTCCATATTTGTTAACAGCAAGTGACAGCTAGTGTCACTTTCTTGTTCTTATTGGAATCATTCATCAGAAAAATAGTAGTAGATTTACTCAGTACGCTTTTATGCTACTTTGACATCAGACAAATGGGATATTCTGGTTTGCTCATTTGCTGTCAAAAATTCGAGACGTTCGCGTTTGTATTCGCACGATTGAAGAAAAAAACACAGGCACAACGTTCGCTTAGGTCTCTGTGTGTGAAAGAAATTCTAATAGCAAAGAAAAATTAAAAGCAAATCAACAATAAAAAAAACGTAGTAGTAAGGCAATTAAATTTTAACAAAATTATTTCACATTTATTAAATCACCAAGAAAATCTGTAAAACTTCAGCTGCAAAGCCATAATAACATAACAAGAGTGCGTGTTTGTGCAAAACTAAGAAGGAAAAAGTATTAACAAAAGAGTTGGTCGACGTCGTTTGGTTTTCGCTTCTCGTGCACACAGCAACATTCACACACCGAAGTGGTTGGTTGGTTGGGTTGTTGTTGCTGCTAGCGAGGTGGTGGCGTATGAACGTGTGTGTGTGTGTTGCTTCTTTGCCTTTGCTATGAATTCGTCGCGTTCGTGTGTGTAAAATTTTCATAATTCTTTTTTTTTGTGATTTGACGTCGCCCTTGTTTTTTTTTCGCTGCTTTGTGTTTTTTTATTTCTTGTGTGCTCATATTCTTGATGTTTGAAGTGTCTTCCTTTTGATTGCCCCCCTCTCCGCTGCAGAGGAAATTCATATGAAGATTTTTTGTGTTTGTTTAAATAAGAAGCAACAAAAAAAAAAAATAAAGAAGTTTTAAAGGGAGAGCACTGAAGAGGAAAAAAAGAAAAACAAGTGAAGTGAAGAGCTCTTGAAGAGTAAAAAGAGTTTGAATTAAGAATTTATTGATATTGTTTGTACAAAATAACAATAACAAATGTGTAGAAATACAATAACAAATTGTGTTGTAGTGCAGTCAGCAGGGTGGTGGTGAAGTGAACGAAAAATTAAAACAGCAACAACAACAACAAGAAAACGAATGCGAGTGTTGGCGTGTCCATACATTATTTCTGTTTTTATTTTGTACTCCATTTGCTGGCAAAGTTTTATTGGGGAATATTTAACGAGACACGCACGCCCTATTGTTAACCCCCTTTTTTTGTTGTGGAATGGCAGCAATTAAAATAGCTTAACTATCAAGTTGAAAAGTGTTAACCATTGCCTCATAGAATAAACACCGAAAAAAAGAAACACAAATGAATGATAGCAAATGTTTTTAAAGAATTTTACAATGTTGTGAAAAAAGTTTCCAAGTGAAAATTGTGCAAACCAAAAACAAAGTGTCAAGGCAATGCATCACCATCATCATCACTTTGTACCATTATGTGAAGTGAAAACAGCACAAATAACAAAAGCAACAACAACATCACATACACTTGCAAAACATAAAACTAAAACAAACAAAAATTTTCTTGCAACATGGAAAGGTGTTCGTCACTGCCGTCGCCGCTGTGCTCGACGTTGACGTTTTCTCATCTGTGTTCAGTTCAGTGTTGCCAGATGCTGGCTGAGTGCTAATGCCCTTAGCATAATGTAGCAGAATTTGGAGAATATGTTTTGTGATTATAGACATTTAACTTATTTAAATTTATGTTTTTGGAGTTATTTTAAATGCGCGATTATTAAGAAAGAGTAGACAAAGTGAAGACGTTAATTTTATATGAAAATATATTTAGAAGTTTTATAAAGTTTTTTTTTTTATAAATATTGGTTTTGTCCTTGCCGATTTATTCAATATAACGTTTGTAGTGGCTTTATACTAGATTTCTTATGTAAAGACGTTTACTATTTTGCAATTATAATTAAAAAACTTAAAGATACCTATCAAATCCTAAACATTGTTGTTCATCCAATTACTTAAGTTGTTCATAGCACTAATGCAATGTGCCAATTCAATTGTTTTAATTATGTTTTTATTCCATACTAGAAGACTTAAAGATTTTACAAGGTTGCACCTAAGGTCAAACAATTGTTTTAAAGTTGTCAGTCTTCGCTTATACAGCGGATAATAAAGTTATTTTAATACTTGAACTCCCCGACTCAATAAAAAATGCTCATCAATATTTACTGCATTATGACTGTAATTGACCTTAGTGGACTTTAGTAGCTAATGCAACTCTGAGACCAAGTACTGACTTTAGTCTTATTTCGGTCTAGACTATAAATAAATAACCAATTAATAAACAAAACCTTAATAATTATACAATTTGTTACCCGTTGTCAATAAAATTTGCTATCGCAACCGCTTTAGTACCAGCAATCATTTGTTATGCTCTTAACACCAAATGTAAGGAGAGTTCGGTTTATCGTAAATTCGGTTAACATTCGAAAATGTTTGGTTTGAGAATATTCTTCATATTGTAGTGGCTGTTTATGATAGCAAAATCTTTGAAAATGCTAAGATCAACAGCGTATTTGGCATTCAACTATAGGTATAATGCTGGCTTATTTATAGAAATGAAAAAAAGAGGCGGACAAAAAGGTATCAAAAATAATTTGTCGCTGTGAAAAGTACTTAGGTCTATAAAATGCAATCCCAAGCACTCTGATGCAGTTCGAGCTAAAAGGTACAACATACGTTTTGTTGCAAATATAAGGGCCTGCCCTGTTATGAAATATTCGAACACTTTACATGATAAAGGGCGAAATCCAATGCTCTATTATCGTGGAAGTTAGGGCCAATGTTTTTACAAAAGCATTTGATTTGTCATATCTGACGCAGTCGACATTTACGTCAGAAGTTTACTTATCTGAATATCTGCAAAAATGTATTTTACTTGTAGTTCACTGGTGTAAAGTTTTGGCATGGTCCCACAATACCAAGGACATGAATACACTCATCTGTCCAAATCCCAGAAAGATTGAAAAATATTTCGAAATTAAGAAGCAGTTATTGAAAAATAATTTTGTAATAATAAAATCGATACCAAACATTGCATTAAAATGGAATAAAATTGCAGCACCTAATAAAGTATGTTAAGATTAATGTTAAAAAGCATTCCGAGACGAACAAGCAGGTTTCCACCCACATCATAGCTATGTAGACCAGGCCAATACACTACGAATAATAATAGAGCAATCGATAGAATGGAGAACACACCTATATATGGTATATGTCGATTTTAAAAATGCGTTTGACTCATGTAGGGCAGCGATACGGACCTCATTAGGAGCGAAAGGTGTACCAACAATATTTATAAACTTGATAAAAGCGATGTACACAAACACGAAATTACATGTTCGTCACAAAGGTATGGCCAGTGAGAAATTTGAGACCAACACTGGCGTTAAACAACGTTGCCCTTTATCGCCTATCCTGTTCGCCGTTGTACTAGACGAGATTATGAAAAAACTAAGTCAGAAAAAAGAGGAATAGTGTGGGATTTTCATCGCAACCTTGAAGACTTGGAATTCGCTGACGATATTTGCTTTTTGTCTCATAAACAATCTGACATGCAGGACAAATTGAACGAGTTAGTACAACTGGCAAAGGAAGTGGAACTGGAATTAAATGTGGGAAAAACATATGCAATGCGCGTTAACAATACAAACACAAACGAAATTAAACTTGACGATCAACCCATCCAATATGTCGACTCATTTTGCTACCTTGGTTGCATAATGGCAGCAAATGGAGGAATAGATAAAGATGTTTCGAATAGACTTAACAAAGCTAGGTCAGCATTTGGGCGCTTGAAAAAAATATGGAGATCTTCCCAAATAACACAAAATACCAAAATTAGAATATTCAAAGCATGCGTGAAATCGACTTTACTATATGGCAGCGAAACATGGCAAATGACAACCGCAATAATCCAAAAAATACAACCATTTATCAACAAATGGCTTCGCATAATATGCCGAGTGTTCTGGCCAAAAACAATTTCAAATGCGGACCTATGGAGTACGACCAACGAGGAAAGCATAAGGTGCCAAATAACAAGAAGGAAGTGGAGATGGATAGGCCATACTCTACGAAAACCAGAGGACAGCATCACCAGAACGGCACTGTAATGGAAACCTCAAGAAAGCCGACGCCCTGGGCGACCAAAAAACACTTGGCGCAGGACTTTATTATATGAATTAAGACAACAAGACCTTTCGATGAAATTAAAACTATATGCAACAATAGAAGTAATTGGAATAACCTTGTAGAAGCCTTATGTTCCCAAGCGGAATAAATAAAGGAAAAAAAAATGTTAAAAAGTACTTCAGAAGTTCTTAAGTAATGAGTGGAGAAGGCACAGCAAACGGTACTGATGGTTTAGCAATCACCGAAATAGCTATTTTCCTGCCAGCTGTCAACATAATCTATTTGGCAAAACTCTTATAAAACAAATTCTATAAACGATAATAGAATAGATCTTGAACCGAACGATGAAAACACATTCATTAGAAAAAATAATTAAAAAAAAATTATGAATATTCTTAGGCATGACGAAAAATGGCCTGATAACATGCCTTAAAAGGCAGTATGTTGAAATTTAAGTATTTCTTTTTTTGCCAGTTATATTTACAGGACATTTTTAGTCCTTCACTGAGACTAACAATACACCGAAATGTGTATTGCGAAATCAATAAGGTTTTTTTCAAGGCCTTAAACAGGCCTGTTGCCTAATAAAAGAAAACACCTTTTCCAATCAGAACCATTGAGAGGTCTCTTAATGTAAGGCAAACACATGTTTGTCTTTGTCGTACAACTAATAGGGACATCAAGTGGTAACCGAGTATGTGGAGTTTTACAAAAAGTTCGTTATTTAGTTATTACAACAATAAATATTGTATTAATTATTGAGCTTTAAAGGCTTAAAAAATGATTAGCATATACAGTGAAAATTCGTTATAATAAAAAACTCAATATATCGAACTTGTTTGCCAAATCCCTTGAAAAAACCTCATTATTGGCAAGTTTTTCGTATAAAATTTCACTATTGCTATAGGGAAGAAGCTATAAAGCCTTTATATAGCAATGTATTCATTCCAAAGCCTCTATACAATGAATTTAAAATAAAAAAAGTCGCTAAAATACCGTTACCAACAGCCTCTAAATATTGAAATGTTGGGACTTCCATAAAATTTGAATTTAAATAAATTTTTTTAGGAGTTTCTTGATATTTCGTTACACTAAGATTTCACTGATAAATACATAGATCGATTTAATCGCTGTAACGCGTTATTTTTTTATCCCCTTCGGATTCGTTATTTTTTTTACAGGCCTGCAGTAGAAATTTCTCATAGAAGGGCCTTGTATTTTTTTGGACTCCAAGGAGGATTTCCTATGTATTCCTCATAGAAGACCTGTCATTAGCAAGCCTACTATAAGGTCTGATGGTGAACGCCTTCTAGGTGGTACCTTTTTTGCAGTCCCACTAGAAGGCCTTCCATTCGAAAGGGAAATGGCAACCATACAAAACTGTTCGAATAAATTTTGCAAGTAGATACCCATTGAAATGTTTGTATACCCATATGCCTATTAAGATATAGAAGATTGTACGATCGCAGTGGACCTACAATGTTAGAGATCTGGCAAATTTGTATTTAAAAACTTAAAATTAAGATGAATCCAATGATATAAATTTTAGGATTATACGGAACCATGGACCGATTTATACCTATTTTTGATGGTTTTCAAGTTATATATTGTTAATAACTATTCTGAATGTAAAAATATCCAAAATTTACTGTTTCATTATGCTCTTAATTCCAAATTTTACCCCTTTTTAAACCATATTTATTACTGCCAAGATCCATAATTTGGGGCGGGAGCCCAAACAACGAAATTGTGGGTAGAAGTTGGCGACGAGGCTTTGGGGTTTAAAATTTTAAAATATTTTCAAGAAGAATTCAACAATTTCTATGATCCTGCAGGTGTCTTTGGGTCGAGTTAGAATTATTATTGTAGGTCTTAATGTGTGGATATTCAAAATATAGAATATAGGATTTTTGTCCGTGGCGCTATGTTCTTTTTACCACGTTTTTGCCTAATTTTCTTATAATTTTATTTTAAATAGGCCTAAGAGGGTCTCTAGGACCCTAAGGGGCTTGAAATTTACAACACTGAATTTGTCTAGAAAATATCTTTTATTTGAGTACCTGCACATAGAGGGTCATCTTAGAACCCAAAGGGTCCCTTTTTTGAACTGAAGGGTTCAAAATTTACACTACTGGATTTGTATCAAATGGCATTTTTTATTTGTTTTAGGCCCCCTATCCCATATACAGCACGTTTGCCCAGTTATAAAACTAAATTATAAATCAAAAATACCAACGTTTGAGTCAAAAAAATAATTTACAGGCCATACCTTAAGGCGCGTTTAGACACACGGATCTGTTGACGAACTTGTCGAATCTGTGAGAAAATTTTGTGTGTAAACTGGTTGCCGACAACTAGAATGTCATTGTTATTCGTTATCTATAACACTTTCGACAGATCCGTGTTTCTGAGCAACGCACCTTTAAGCTCTTTAGGGCCGCTATGGTCTTTTTCTTTCCTTGATGGCTGAAGAGGGATAGCAAAATTTTGTGGGCATAGTACAATTCAGTAAAATGTGACATCATGACGATTTTACAATTTGAAAGAGGAATAGCCCAACGCAAAATTAATAACCATATTAGCTGCACAATTTTTCCCCTTATCTGTATCAATTATTACAAAAAGTACTTAAACCGAAAACTATTCTCTTGCCTAGTCACAATGCCCCCACACACTGGCAACCCTGTAACGTGCAATCATATTTGGACAAACGTCAGCGTCAGCCGTTGACGTCTTTCTCTCTCAGTTTGGTGTTCATGTGTCAAATTGGAATTAATACAAAATACAACTGCCGCCGACCAGACCAAAGTGGCCACTTGTTTTGCCTGTTTAAAGTAACAGCAGCAACAACAACAAAAACGTCGCACAAAAAAAACGTGTATAAAACAAAATAAACAAGCAGAAAAAAAATAAATTATAATTTACATCTTTATTTTATCACGCTTTCTTCCCTAGTTCGGTATTCAGTCGGGCGTGTTTTGTTGTTTTCTTCGACACAATTGCGATGATTCTAAGTTGACGCCTTTAAACCAAAAACAGAAAAAGAAATAATACAACAACAGAAAAAACACTGACGAACTAACAGAGCAAAGAACGAATAATTGCAAATGTATTTAACAATTTGGCCAAAAATAACCACAATTTGCAACCACTTGTATGAGACACTCGACAACAATAACAAAAACAACAACGACGACGACATCAAAAGCAGAGAACAGCGACGAGAGACAAGAAAAAAACAAAACCACAACAACGTAAGCAGCGGTAGCGTCGTCAGCAAGCGACTCACAACAACAGCAGCAGCAACGACATTAGCGACAACATAAACGTTGGCTGACAACAGGAACAAACAAAAAAAAAAACCAACCAACAGCAGCAATAACAACAAAACAGCTGCTGAAAAAGTGGCAACGTCTGTGAGCGCTGCGTCCTCTGTCTGCAATGTGAATGCAGCGTACGACAATGATGATGACGACGACGATGTGTGAATGAAATTGATGTCAACTTTTCCATACTTTGTTGGGGCACTTCCAATCTTTAGTTTTATTGCATTTTAAAATTGCGGTCGCATAAAAAAAGAAATACAACACAAACAAAAAATACGTCAATAAAAAGAAATTCACAAATTATTAGATAAACAAAAAAATATATTGAAAAAAAGTACATAAGAACGTTAATATTAAAAAACCAAACCAACAAACAACAATATCAACGAGCTGATTAGCGAAACGTCATTTCCACACAAAATCGCTATCTACTGTCAACGGCTTGTCAAACAACAACAAAAACAACAATTATGCAACTTTTGCACAAGAAGAAATAATGTCAAAAGAGTGATGTAAACACGTTAAGAATTCAATAGTTATTAATAACAACAACAACAACAATAGCAACACCAGTCAGCAGCGGAAAACAATTAATTAGAAAAACGACAAAACAAAACAAAATTTTAGACAAACGAAAAAAAAGTTCAAAACAAATTTCAAATTCCATTTCATTTGCTTTACTACAAGCAAACAAGAAAAAAAGCAAAAAAAAATATTAAGAAGTATAAAAACAAACAAAACTAATTTCATTATTAGCGTAACTAAGCTGCTGTCGTGTGTTTTTTTGTGCTCCCCTCTTCAACGACACAACTCTGTTGTATTTGATCTTTGTGGCCCGCAGGGGTAAATCTTTATCTCACTCTCTGTTGCCGGCGTCTCCTCATTGTCTCCAAGTTCTTCGTCGGTGTGTGTCATTGGCTACAGCGTCATCGTCGCAATTATCATCTTGACAATTTTCGTTACACAAATTCCAAACAAAATTCCACCTCCAGAATGGCGTCCTCTCATCATAATGCAAATCTTTTAAGTTCGGATATATCACGTCGCAATCCCCAGGATGAATATGAGCTGATACAGAAAATCGGCTCTGGAACGTATGGCGATGTTTATAAGGTAAGTTGTTTAGTATTGAAAATGTTTTATATATACATTAAGGCAGGAATTACATTAAATATTTGTTGTTATTGCTCAAAAGCAATGAAGCAATGATATACATTTCTTGCCTTATAGTTGACCCAAGCAACCCTAGTTGCTAGGTGCTTAGTTACTAGGACCTTGTACTGACCATGATGCAGCTTCGATATTTGTTACTGATATTAATAGCCTGAAATATACGGATCACTGTATACTTTTATCTGTCGAGAAAGTGTATTGACCACCTTAAAGCTTTTTATTACATTTGTGGTGAATTGACTTTTAAACGTCAAAGGCAGAAAGTTTAGTAGAATATGGATAAAAACGTAAATTTTTTACGTATTTAAGCATTTAAACTGACAAAACCCAAAACAAAAATCAGCTGATTCATATGTTTACAATACATACGAAAAAGACGTTCATGCTTTGTAGTGTAAAATGGTAGTAAATTAAACAGAGTTGTAAAGTTAACTCAAAGGGTGAAAACCGCTATTGATTGCTTGAAGCTTTTAACACTTAAGGTTGTGATAATGAGTGGAGAAGGCACTGATGATGATGATGGTTTGGCAACTATCGAAATAGCTATCTGCCCTGCCAGCTGTAAACATAATCCATTTCACACAACTCTTGTAAAAACAAATTCTATTAGCAATAATAGAAAAGATCTTAAACTAAACAATGAAACCAAACTCAAAATCAGATTTTGACCCATTTATTGCACTTCCAAAATTCGCTCCAAAAAAATAACTTAGTTTTGATTTTTAATGGAATGTGGCTCCACGCTTATCCTTCAATAAAACGAAAGGTGGAATGTTCTCTTTCGATTAAAAAAAAACTTAATTCTCGAATTGTATGAGCTGTGGGCGTGACCGATTTTGTTGAAATTAATTTTTTTTCTAAATTTAGTCAATATAAAGCTTTCAACGCTCTCGGACTAATCCTTATAGTTTTTGCACAAAAAATTATGAAGCGATCCCACTGAGCGAGCACCCTAATTTTTTGATGTTGGGAAAAAAATGTATGAGTCAAAAAGGGGAGAGATAGGTTGGGGTCAAACGGCTCCACATTGTGGTTACAGGTGTTAGGGGAGGGGAAAAAGACACAACATTATATGTATGGCCGACCAATATTAATTTTTTCCTCCAAACATTTTTCCTACTTTCTATTTTCAGTCCCTTAGGGGCTCCCATACAATAATAACTGCCCTAAATGTGTTAGGTTTCCAAAAATATCCCAATGTCCCAATATTTTTGCAAACCTAACAGTTTCTCAGTATACAACAACCTTATACCTCTTATCGTTAAGGTGGTGCCCATGCATTTATTTTTCTGTTACAGATTTTTTTATCAAATCAGCTACTGCCGCTCCGACGGTGCTTCCTGTAGTAGAAAAATGTATGACCTATACCCAATAATTTTTCCCTGTTAACATTATTTCGAACAGCATTTTTAACTACCCTTTATAAAGGGGCTCCCAAAAAGATATACAATTTGCTCTCATCACCCCCTTAACTTAACGGAAACTTTCAACGAAATCTATCTATTTAAATATAGCGTCATTTAAGCAGGAGTCCTTCCCGTTTCTCTTTATGAATCCTCTTTTATGTAGAGGATTGCAGTTGGCAGTAACACATTATTTACCATTTCTATCGGTACTCAGGGGGCAGTTATGGTGATAGAACCCAATTAAAGAATATAAATACTGAATAAGTGTTGTTAAACCGGTCCTGAGAAAAAGTCAGCGTCGGAAGATCAAAAACTAACAAATCCCTGGACACACGTATCTATGTTTTACATCTAGTATCGTATCGTCGAAAGGACCAGGCAAGAAGAAAGCCCTCTGGAAAGGTTCGTTCTGCGGCGATAAATTACAGTATTTGTATGGTCACCGAATTGTTACTACTACTACGTGTAAATTGGAAAATAATCAGTTTGGGAACCCCTAGCTATATGAAATGTCCCTAAAATTAGCCCCCAAGATTGGAAAATAATCATGGTAGGAAAACCCCAGTTGGATGAAATGTCACTAAAATCAGAATCATTAACTTACTGGGGCTATGCGAGGACGGAAGAAGTATGCGAAAAGATTCTAACTGGACGGACTTAGCTATGTAGGTATTCAGGAGCTAGAAGAAAAAATTAGATTTCCAAAAGGTCTAAAATAAAGATGGCTAAAAGTAAGATTCCACCATAGATCATAAAGGTTATAAATTGACTACGAAATGTGGAGATTGTCTTCTGTCTTGTTCGTCTTGTCTAATGTCACTACATCATTCGGATACCATTATGGTCCATTGTGTTTGTCCAATTTTAAAAAGATAGTACAGATTAACGGAAATGTTCCGGAGTGTTCTTATTTGCAACTTTATATAGATAAAGTAGTGGGATTACATGGGGACACTATGGTCTTCTGCCCCTAAGTCTGCTTAAACCATTTGTGAAATTCAGAACATTTTCCATGTTTCATAACGATAGTTCATTGAGACTACCAAAATAAGAATTGCATCTATCTATGAAGAGTTGAGCTCGGACGGAGCAAACGCTTAATAGTCCCAATTCCCCCCTCATCGTCACCCAGACTACAGTAGTATTCCTGTGTTGTCTCCCAGTTCGACGGCCATAACGTCACAGTGTCCTGAAATAATGCCTATTAGTCGTATGACAGCCTTCCTATCCAGCTCCAAGAGTATTCCGGCCATCTTCCATCCAGTCTTGGCCAAATATCCCGTGGAACTATGCAGTCAGGACAGTATTCCCAAGGTATTCCAAATGTCGAATATATGACACATTGGTGGTCGCACTGATTCATCCTTTAGGCAGGGTCCTAGGTATGAGCCCTACCATGCCAATACATAAGTCATCTCGTTTCTTAGTATGTCACTTAGCCCGGAGATACTGTAAAATCGAACACTATTTTATGGCAGTGCTGAGAGCGCCTTTCTGCATCTGTACACCAGTATTGACTTGATGTCAAAACCTTTAAAGCCGCTTAACTATCCACATAGATTGCAAGGGTTTCCGCCAAATTCATTGCCGAAGATACGTGATCCTGTTCCGATGTCCCTTTTGAAGCCATCACTTTTACCGTACGGTAAAAAACTTCCCAGTTCTCTCTGCCAGGGATCACTACGTCTGAGCATAATGAAAAATCCATAGTCGTAACCATGTACAGTTAAACTTCTATTATCCGGGACACGGTTAAAAGAGGTTGCATTGACACTAGTTAATTTTATTACATTTCTTGCAAGTTTGTGAATTTCATTCGATTTCTTAAGTACGATTTAAAGCAAGTTTCCGACATTGTCGATAAAAAAAATTGCCGATAACACAGAAAAACATACAAAAAGGCTAAATACCAAACCAACATCCGATTCGTTGCCTACAAAATACATAAACAAGTGCACATAACAATCGTTTACCTAATGGAGTTGAAAAACATTCTGTATTAAAAAATTATCTTTACTTTGTGGTCAACCCTCGGTTATTCATATATTGCCTTAGCATTAACACCACAAGCGTTCTTTAAAGTGCTTTTTAAGGGAGGCTATGTAATAAGCAAATTTGTGACCTTATTATGAAAAAAAATTGTTGCGATAATAGCTTCATCCCCTTTTTCTATTACCAAATCAAAAACGGCAGCTTTTTAAATATCAATTTAAATTTTAGGGTTGCAAAAAAGAATGAGTTTAAAAATAAATTTCCTATAGCAATTTACTCGTAATGATGAACAAATGTCCCTAACTTCTGCAGTCAAAACATACAGACATACAAATTTTAAAGCTGCAAAATCCAGTTTGATAAATCGCTTCGCATCAAATTGAGAAATGATAAAGATTAACTCTTTTTCACTGTCGCTTTGAAATTCGCCCAAATACGTGCCAGACACTGAAATGCGTATAACTTGTTTCAGGCACTTTTACCCCATTCAGGCAAACTTTTCAACATAATTCATTTGTCAAACAACCACTCTATCTAATGAACCGCACAAAAACTCAAATACACAGTGATCCCAAATTGTTTTACGTGCTGCTGCTGCTGGCAGCTATTGGATTTAACCCTGAAATGTTTGCCCGGGATGCCTGCCTGCTGCATCTGAAATATTCGCAGCGCACATGTCATCATTTACGCGCTTTTTCAAAATGCAAAGAGTGGCAGCTAGAACGCCGCCCATTAGAGACGTTCTGATATTCAAATATTTGTTGGTAATTTTGCTTTTAAGTTCTTCTAAACAAAAATAAACAAATTTGAATCTCGAAAATCAATGCAAGCAAACGTTTCGTTTCATTGCCTAGTCTATGGCGCAGTGGCAGGGACAACATTTGAATGGAATAATTTTGTTTACAAATCATTCATAAATATTCACAATCAAAATTTTTTTTCATTAAAGTGGAAACGAAAATAACAAAAAACATTTGGTAGATGGCAACAGTTTTGAATTATTGAACAATTGAATGAAATTGAGTTATTGTGCGTTATTGACAAATTGAGTAGTTGAATAATTGATGGGTTAGATACAAATGTAATGAATGAGTTTCAGGAAATTTACTTACATTTTATAGAATTTATTAAAGTTTGTGAAATAACGATATGTTAGGTGAGGTTAATTTCGCAGTCTGGAAATTGGACTCACTTAGACTATGAAGGCAATTGTGATAGCGCGGAAACTAACGAAGGTCATATCTAGTGTTTAAATCCGAAATCGAAAACCGTTTAAACGGTTTTTTTCTCCGCAACCGCATGCTGGTTTCCTTAAATACGCCAATTTCGAATACCCGGTTCAACCGGTTTTTCAAAAAGGGGCAATTTCACAAAAGATTGCCAGGTTAATTATCGTTACATTGGTATAGCTTATCCGATATTATTTGATTAATCTCAAAAGGTGCTTTCATTGATATCCTTATGTAATACCAAAATTTGTTTGGAAAATGCTTATTGATGACTGTTTCCTCTCGGAATGAAATCACTTAGATATAGTTGGGATCTCACCATTGAATTGCTGGAAAGCCGTCGATATTTTAAATTCAGTTATCTCCTGAGCTAAGTGTCCTATGCAAAAAGGAGCTTAATTAATGATCAACATGTAATAGTTGAGAAATCTTCAAGATACAGTTGGGATCTCATCTATTCATACGAAAAACTCTATGCCTTTATTTCCTATACAATACGCGTTCAATGGTAAAAAGGAGGTTACTTTTTGGCCAAATCGATACCTCAATTCAAAACCATGCTAAGTGTAAAATTCAAGTTTTGTAGAAAACGCGTTCAAAGTTTATGGGTAAAATGGATTCATATATAAATGAAGTTAAAATTTCCTAATAACTTCTGTTTGGATGAACCGGATATAAATTGAAGCAAACTGATTTCAAAAGCTCTACACACCTCGCCTGGGTTGACCTAAAATGGCAAAAATAAAAGGATTTTTTGTTTTTTATTTCCGTTTTTGCTTTTTTTTAATTCTATGAACTCTATGAACGCTATGAATTCTATAAATTCTATGAATTCTACGAATTATATAAATTCTATGATTTCTGTGAATTCTATGAATTCTACGAATTCTATGAGTTAAATGTATTCTACGAATTCTATATATTTTAAGAATTCTATAAATTCTATGAATTCTATAAATTCTATGAATTCTATAAATTCTATGAATTCTATGAATTCTATAAATCCTATGAATTATATAAATTCTAGGAA
This sequence comes from Muscina levida, assembly GCA_964034835.1. Lineage (NCBI taxonomy): Eukaryota > Metazoa > Arthropoda > Insecta > Diptera > Muscidae > Muscina > Muscina levida. The sequence goes on from OZ035884.1 coordinate 84,285,275, forward strand.
TTATATAAATTCTATGATTTCTGTGAATTCAATGAAATTCTATGAATTCAATGAAATTCTATGAATTTTATGAATTCTACAAATTCTGTAAATTGTACGAATTCTATGAATTGTATGTATTCTGCGAATTCTATTAATTCTACGAATTCTATTAAGTCTAAGAATTCTTTGAATTCTATTAATTCTACGAATTTTATGTATTCTAAGAATTCTATGTATTCTAGGAATTCTATGAATTTTTTTAATTCTTTCTATGAATTCCATGAATTCTATGAAATTCTATACCTTCTATTAAATTCTATGAATTCAATTCAATATTCTGAATTCAATGAATTCAATGATTTCTACGAATTGTATGAATTCTACGAAATCTGCGAATTCTATGAATTGTACCAATTCTACGAATTCCATGAATTGTATGAATTCTACGAAATCTAAGAATTCCATGAATTCTATGAATTCTATGAATTCTATGAATTCTATGAGTTCTATGAATTCTATAAATTCTATGAATTCTATTAATTCTATGAATTCTGTGAATTTTATGAATTCTGTGAATTCTATGAATTCTATGAATTCTGTGAATACTATAAATTCTATGAATTCTACGAATTCTGTGAATTCTACGAATTATATAAATTCTATGATTTCTGTAATTTCTATGAATTCTACGAATTCTATTAATTCTACAAATTCTATGTATTTTAAGAATTCTATGAATTTTAAGAATTCTATGAATTTTACGAATTCTATGAATTCTATGAATTCTATGAATTCTACAAATTCTACAAATTCTATGAATTCTATAAATTCTATAAATTCTATAAATTCTATGAATTATATAAATACTATGATTTCTGTGAATTCTATGAAATTATATTAATTCTAAGAATTCTAAGAATTCTAAGAATTCTATGAATTCTACAAATTCTATAAATTTTACGAATTCTATGTATTCTACGAATTTTATGTATTCTAATAATTCTATGTATTCTAGGAATTCGATGAATTTTTTGAATTCTTTCAATGCTATGAATTCCATGAATTCTATGAAATTCTATACCTTCTATTAAATTCTATGAATTCAATTCAATATTCTGAATTCAATGAATTCTACGAATTGTATGAATTCTACGAAATCTGCGAATTCTATGAATTGTACCAATTCTACGAATTCCATGAGTTGTATGAATTCTACGAAATCTGGGAAATTCCATGAATTCTATGGATTCTATGAATTCTACAAATTCTATGAATTCTAGAAATTATATGAATTTTATAAATTCTATGATTTCTGTGAATTCTATGAAATTCTATGAATTCTACAAATTCTATAAATTGTACGAATTCTATGAATTTTATGTATTCTACGAATTCTTTGAATTCTATGAATTCTATGAATTTTACGAATTCTATGTATCCTACGAATTTTATGTATTCTAAGAATTCTATGTATTCTAGGAATTCTATGAATTTTTTGAATTCTTTCAATGCTATGAATTCCATGAATTCTATGAAATTCTATACCTTCTATTAAATTCTATGAATTCAATTCAATATTCTGAATTCAATGAATTCTACGAATTGTATGAATTCTACGAAATCTGCGAATTCTATGAATTTTACCGTTTCTACGAATTCCATGAATTGTATGAATTCTACGAAATCTGAGAATTCCATGAATTCTATAAATTCTACGGATTCTATAAATTCTACGAAATCTGTGAATTCTACGAATTTGATGAATTCTACGAATTCTATAAATTTTACGTATTCTATGAATTATCTGATTTCTATAAATTCTACGAATTCCATGATTTTTCTGTAAATTAAATTCTATGAATTTACAAAATTTACGAATTCCACGAATACTATGAATTCTACGAAATCTACGATCTATGATTCTCTATAAATTGATTTTCTATGATTTACTCTAAAGTTCTATGATTTTCAATAAAGTTGTATGATTTTCTAAAATTTTTTAAAATTTTCTATAAAATTTATAAATTTTATATGAAATATTGCAGTTTTACGTTTTTTTATGAAACAGTATGATAATTTGCTATTAATTTAAAATTCAATTATATTTCATCAGGCAAACAATTCAATTAATTAAATAATTGTGTAACAATTCAATATGAGATTTGTATATTTTCTTTTTTTTCCAATGGACTTTAAACAATTTCTATACCCTCCCATAACTTTAGGCATTTGTTATGGCTGCCTTTAGCTGCATTTGAATTTTCAATAAATATATATCTCATTTCTATGCGATACATACAAATAAGATATGTATATTGAGCAATCGTTGCATTCGCCGCTACTCTGCGCCCCTAGGCCTTCTCCCTCCCCACTTTCGGGTGCATTTGCTGATCTGATGCTATTTGAATATTCAATAATCATTTCGCGTTTGTCTTCATTGATGATGATGGTTGTGCAGCACATTGTACATAAACAGCAACACCAGCAGCAGCAGTAGTAGTGATAGCATTAACAGCAACATTCAACGAGGCACAGCAACAGCAACAACATTCTTATGGTTCAGTTCCGATGTGTGGTGGCTGCTGCAAGATTGAAAACCAAATTTAAATTCGAATAACTGACATCTGTTTGCCACCGCGTTCTTTGTGCAACGCTCACGCTCGTGTTCTTTATGCAATTTTTGTACCCAGCAACATTTATGTTTATTCGCTCTTCTTTTGAGTTTTTTTTTTTATTTTTGCATTCGCGGAATGGAATTGCTGCTTGCACAATGTGATGAGGACTTTGATGACGACTCCAGAAATCATATGGAAATCTCATAATATCTTTTCATGTATTCGAACGAATCTGCCTGCTTCCTCTCCCTTTCCCTCCCTTCATTCTAACAATGTTTGACAAGAAATTGGAAATAACTCGACGTTTCATTTTGTGCAAAGAAGCTCTTAAGTCCGCCTCGAACTGCGGATAGTAGAGGAGAATCATTTGCTGCACATACTTTAGATTGCATGCAACATTTATTTGTTGGTATCATTGTGCTGGTGGCATGATGCATATGTTATATACATATGTTTGTTATATGCACTTATCCCTTTTATATCTTGTATCGGAGTTTCAAAGGGTTTTTGACAGAGGGGTGATTGGATTTAAGATGTGAGGGGTGTAGTGTTGTGCAGAGCTTTTTAGTAGGAAATAACATAAAAATGATTTCTATTCAACTGAACAAAGACGAAGTATTTTTATATGGGATCTTATGATATATTGATGTTTACATGCAAAGAACAGAAATAATAGATTTCCAAAACAAAAAATATTGATCGAATTTTAAATAAATTTATGAAATTTCATGAAGTTTATTGAATTTCATAAAAATTTATAGAATTTCGCAGACTCGCAATATTATTTAGATTTAAAGTTAACAAAAATTTATTTTATTTAATAGATTTTTTTTGGAAATTTCTTAATATTTTTAAAATTTCATAAAACAATCCTTGAATTCTTTATTCTTAGAATTTATAGATGTTGCAGTAATTTATAAAATTCATAGAATTTATGGAATTCATACAATTCATAGAATTTATGGGATTCATAGAAATTATGGAATTCATAGAATATATGGAATTTATAGAATTCATAGAATTTATGAAATTTATAGAATTTATCAAATTCATAGCAATTGATAGAATATATGGAAATCATAGAATTTATGAAATTAATAGAATTTAAGGAATTCATAGATTTTATGGAATTCAAAGAATTTATGGAATTCATAGAATTTTTGGGATTCATAGAATTTATGACATTCATAGAATTTATGGAATTCATAGAATTTATTGAATACATAGAATTTATGGAATTCTTAGAATTTATGGAATTCATAGAATTTATAAAATTTATAGAATTTATCGAATTCATAGCAATTGATAGAATATATGGATATCATAGAATTTATGAAATTAATAGAATTTAAGGAATTCAAAGATTTTATGGAATTCATAGAATTTATGGAATTCATAGAATTTTTGGGATTCATAGAATTTATGACATTTATAGAATTTATGGAATTCATAGAATTTATTGAATACATAGAATTTATGAAATTCTTAGAATTTATGGAATTCATAGAATTTAAAAAATTTATAGAATTTAGCGAAATCATAAAACTTATAGAATTCATAAAATTCATAGAATTTGTGGAATTCATAGAATTTATGGAATTAATAGAATTTATGGAATCCATAGAATTTATGGAATTCATTGAATTTATGGAATTCATAGAGTTTATGGAATTAAAGAATTTATGGAATTCATAGAATTTATAAAATTTATAGAATTTATAAAATTCATAGAATTTATCGAATTCATAGAATTTATAAATTTATAGAATTCATGATTTTATGAAATTTATAGAAATTATAAAATTCATAGAATTTAATCGAATTTATGGAATTCATCGAATTTATGGAATTAAAGAATTTATGGAATTCATAGAATTTATGGAATTTCACAGAATTTGTAAAATTTATAGAATTTATTGAATTCATAGAATTTATGGAATTCAAAGAATTTATGCAATTCATAGAATTTATGAAAAGTATAGAATTTATGGAATTCGTAGAATTTATGCAATTGATAGATTTTATGGAATTATTCCATAAATTTATTTATTGCATTTATTAAATTTATAGAATTTATGAAATTGATAGAAATTATGGAATTCATAGAATTTATTGAATTCATAGAATTTATGGAATTCATAGAAGTTAGTGGAATTTAAAAAATTTTTGAAATTCATAGAATTTAATAGAATTTTTAAAATTCATAGAATTTAATAGAATTTTTAAAATTCATAGAATTTATGGAATTCATAGAATTTACGGAATTCATAGAATTTTTGGAATTCATAGAATTTATGAAATTCATAGAATTGATGAAATTCATACAATTTATGAAATTCATAGAATTTATGAATTTCATAGAATTTATGGAATTCATAGAGTTTATGGTATTCATAGAATTTACAGAATTCATAGAATTTTTGGAATTCATAAAATTTATGGAATTCATAAAATTTAATAGAATTTATAGAATTTATGGATTTGATAAAATTTATGGAATTCAAAGATTTATGGAATTCATAGAATATATGGAATTCATAGACTTTCATAGAATTTATGAATTTATAAAATTCATAGAATTAATATAATTTATGTCATTCATAGAATTTGTGGAATTTATAGAATTCGTAAAATTCATAGAATTGATAAAATTTATGGAATTTTTAGAATTTATAGAATTAATAGAATTTATAGAATTAATAAAATTCATAAAATTTAATAGAATTTATGGAATTATTAGAATTTATGAAATTCATAGAATTTATGAAGTTCATAGAATTTATGGAATTTAAAAATTTTTCGAAATTCATAGAATATAATAGAATTTTTAGAATTTAGAATTTTTTGGAATTCATAGAATTTATGGAATTCATAGAATTTATAGAATTTATGGAATTCATACAATTTATGTAATTCATCCAATTTATGGAATTCATAAAATTTAATAGAATTTATGGATTTGATAAAATTTATGGAATTCAAAGATTTATGGAATTCATAGATTTATGGAAATCATAGAATTTATGGAGTTCATAAAATTTATAGAATTTATGAAATTCATAAAATTTCATATAATTCATAAAATTCATAAAACTTATGAAATTTACAGATTTAATAGAAATCATAGAACATAAACTGTTTTAGAAATCTTAGATATGATGGAAAAGCCACCATAAGATTTAAGACAAAGTTTGTCAACATTACACTTATATGCGCCCATGCACCGTTGCGACGAGAACAGACGAGTTCTACGAGAGCCTAGAGAATGTCTATGATGCTGCAGCCATGGCATCAAAATTGTGATAGACGATTTTAATACCAAAAGAAATAGTGAGACTGCATTGAAGCCTACTATCTGAAAATTCAGTCTACACACCAAAACGTCGAACAATGGCTTCGAACTGATTGAGTTCTCTGCAGCAATAAAAATGAATCGACTATACAAATACATATACATAAGACATCTTGGTTATCTTCAGATCCAATGGCGAGTAAACTGATTGATCACTTGATAGTCTATGGAAAGCAAGCATGGAGTGCTCGGGTGCTCCGTACGAGTGATCAGGGGTGCGAACATTGACTCCGATCAATGTATTACTGCAGTTACTAAGCATGGCGAAAAAAGTACGTTACCAGGCGCAACGTAAGCTGGACATCGGCAAACTGCAGACCACAGAAGTAGCGGACGTCTACTCCAACCACCTAATTCAAATGATTCTGAAAATAATACATCGTCTTAAAAAAATTTTGCCGATCATTTGCGAGCAGACTACTTGGCTATTCAAAGCCGTTCCAACACGATGAGAGACAGATGATGCATCTTAGTCAAAACTCCAGCCAATATCAACGCGAGCTGTTCGTGTGCGACACATGCAACTCATAATTTTAGGCGAAAAAAAGCGATGAGTTCGCCTGAAGAGATGAGTTGCCATTGCCATTGGCTGCCGATTCGCCCTGAATACAGCTTCTGTCCTTCTCGTGGTTGCGACAGCTGTGGAATCGACACGATGAATGCAGCGAGTTGCTGCAAGGACATCAATGGTCAGCTAGTGACGAACCCGGATACTAAAGATACGGAGAGAACATTTCAGCAATTTAACACTTCAGAGAAGCCCACTATAATCCAAGACGATGGTGGTTGAGGGGTATCTAGAAAATTCTACCAGGGAGTTGAGGCGAGAAAGCATGCAACAGGCCTGCCCTTTTGCAATGACAGCTACGGTTAGATAATGACGGGCACGGATAACATACTGAAGATATGGAGAGAACATTTCAGCAATTTACTGGATACGTACGCCACTTCGGAGGACCCAGTTTTAATCCATGACGATGGCATTAATTGTCCACCTCCAAGTCTGAGCAAGATACGTTTGGCAATTCCCACCTTAAAAATTACAAAGCGTCTGCAGCAGATGGTCTCCCTGCTGAGTTGGTTAGGAGTAGGGATGTAACGAACGTTCGCATTCGCATATGCGAATGCGAATTATTCGCATCACTTTGTACATTCGCTTTCGCATTCGCATTCGTATAAATATATATTTCAATATTCGCATTCGCATTCGCTTTCGCAAAAAATATATTCCAATATTCGCAATTGCATTCATACAAGTAAGAGTAATAATGTGACTGATGACGGCATGGAAGACATTACGTTTTCAGTCTCTCATGCAATAAAATTGTTAGCTGAATACAATAAAGAGAAAAAAATTCATGTTTCAGAAGATCCTTTATTGTGGTGGAAACGAAACAGCTCGAAATACCAAAAGTTAGTACCTTTGGCACGCCAGTTCTTAGCTACGCCTCCGGGAAGTGTTCCCAGCGAACAGTTGTTTAGTGGGGCCGGACTTATCTGTGATCCACTAAGAACTAGATTGCATAGCGAAAAAGCAGCGAAGCTTCTTTTTTTAAAATACAACTTGGCTCTACTAAACTTTGAATACTGAATACGTCAAAGTTTTCGAAAGTAAATAAAATTATTGTTTAGATACCTTAAAGACTGAATTTCTGAGAATTATATATATTTTTGTTTTTGTTTTACTTTGAAATCCATATTTTATGCTTAATTACTTAACTGGAATACATATTTTTATTTGAAAAGGCAGACAGTAGGAATGAAACTAAATTATTATTTTACGTTAACAATTTTTTGCCATTCGCTAAACAATTTTGGAATTTTCGCTTTCGCATTCGCATTTGCAAAAACCAAAAATAAGTATTCGCATTCGCATTCGCTTTCGCAAAAAAAATATTCCAATATTCGTATTCGCATTCGCATTCGCTAAAGCACATTCGTTACATCCCTAGTTAGGAGCATGTATCAATTTGTTATGTACCATATAAAAGAAATGATATCGTAGTGAGTGTAAGAACTACTGTGATATAATCCTGTTTCAAATTGCATACAAGCTTCTTTTAAGCATACTATATGAACGTCTAAAGCCAATCGTAGAAAAACTAGTTGAACCAGTGACTTTAAAACTGGCAAATCGACGGCGAATCAATACTCACTTTAAGAAAAATGCCGTAGAAAACTCTTGAAATTAAGACCGACAAATCTCCGAATATTCCGAATCTCTAATAAGGAATATACTATACGAAGCCATGTCTGAGTTTGGCATTCCTGTAAAGTGTATACGCCTTCGTATATGCACCTTAGAGAACTTAGAGAACGTACTCTATTCCATAACTACAGTCGAATTTTTCTATAAAGTAGTTACTAGGGATCGCCAATTACACGTTATAAAGAAAATTCGTTATAGAAAAGTAAAAATGTGCGAAAATGCTAGGAAAATTCTCTGCTTAAAAAAAACCTTATAAAATGAAATTCGCTGTAGAGAAGTTCGTTTTAGAGAAGTTGGACTGTATTTAATAAAATTTTGGAGCAGGAAGTGATAAGAAAGGCTAGGGTCAACATTTCCGGCACAATATTCCATAAGAGCCAAATGCTACTAGTCGTCGTCGATGATATCTACATCATTTTGTTGAAATCTGCGGAATGTTACTGCAGGTTTCTCATCGTTGGATTAGGAGTCAGCAAAAATAGGTTTAGCGTTAATCGAAAAGAGTCCTCTTGATGAGGACGCTTCGTGAAAGTTAAACGCTATTGTTTATGAGGTAGTGGATGAATTTACCTACCTCAGATCTTCCGTCAATAAGAAAAATATTTTCAGCCACGATATCAAGCAGAGAATATTGCTCGCCAGGAGATGTTTTTGCGCACTGCGGTAGCCTTTTAGTAAAACCACCCTATCTTGGGATACTGAGAAACATCTTTACCAGATGTTAGGTCTACCCATTCTGTTGTTAAAAATACACAGTACAACACATGATTTTGGGACTCAATTCTGAAAACTTCACGTAAAAGTAGCCCCAAAAAGAAAAAGTTCTGCATCATTCGTATTGTCAAGTTACATGCCATAATAATTTAATATCGATTTGAAGTTAGTAAGTATCGTGTAGGGGAATTTGTCACGTTTTAGGATTTTTTGTTATTTTGTTATATGGTGGCGTATGCTTGTCATATTTAATATTCCACGTAAATCATACGCCACGGAGTGCAACAGTTTTACTGTAACTTCTACAAAATAAACCCAGTTCAATATCATTTGATGAATGGAAAAGTGAAACTGTTGCTTATATAGGGAAACGTTCTATGAACAGAGTAAAGGAATTGCAATTCTTATTTTTTGTAAATTTGTTTCAGCTAAATCTAACTTGTGGTTCTCGAGCAATATTTAACCAAAGAGCCTAAAACGTGACAGATTCCCCTATATGATACTTATTAACTTCAAATCGACATAAAATTATTATGGCATATAACTAAACGAATGATGCAGAATTTCTTCTTTTTGGGGCTACTGTCACGTGCAGTTCTCAGAATTGAGTCCCAAATCAATGAGCTGACAAATGTTGTAATTAAATGTTATTTAAATTTTACATCATTCCACCAATCCACCCGCCTTTTTACTATTATTAATTATACATTCTTTGCACAAAAGTATTTGCTTGTTTTCTTTTCTTTGCGTTTTTTCTCTCTTCTTTTCTTTCTAAACATTCTCTTGCCGCCGTCGCCGTTGTTGTACTTAAGACAAAGGCAAATGCGATCATAAAATGTGACTGCACTAACGTGTTGAGCCCCATACAGCCCCATAATGGACATGTGCTCGCTCACTCGTTAGCTGTGCAATTTGGAATAGTTTAGTTTGCCGTCATTGTCTGCCGCTTACTGCTTGCAATGTCCGACCATCTGGATGTCCGCTCCCCGCTAAACCATCGGTCCCACTGTCTGTGCATAATCATATGAATTACTTGTTGTGAACATTTTGTTCTGTTTACTCTCTCGCTGTGGAGGCTTCGTCGGTGCCTACAAATGTATTGTGTTGAAGTATTTGCATGTGAATATCAAGCAACTCATCATCATCAACAACATCAACTTTATCATCAGATGTAGACAAATGGTGGAACGGGACTGCATTTGTTTTTGCCTCTCTGGAGGTTTTAATATGACTGAATCTCTAAGTTCTCTGTTTATGTTGGAATACTATTATGATGGTGGGGAAGTGGTGGTGATGGTCTGGAATACAAAGTCTATACTATGGTATAAAGTATTGAGTTGTAATGGACACATATGCTGGTTGGCTGTCTGGCAGACTGGCTGAATGTGTCAGCATCGGCCTCAGCCTCAGCCTTAGTTTAACAATTGTTGTCTATATTTGTTTATATATGTATCTCCCTGACGGACTTGTGTCTCTTTGCCTCTATTCTACCGTCCGTCCATTTGTCTGTCTTTCCGCATCCATCCATCCATCCATCCATCTGTTTATCAGCTTTTGTCTGTTTGGTAATGCGATTATTTCTTGTTGGTCTTGTTGTATTTTGCATGTTGTTGCGCTATTTTTCATTATTACTAAATGCCCTTTGCCCCCCTGCGCTTTCACCCATTACGATGGTGGCGCAGGGTTGGACTCTGCTGAGTTCACTTGTGCGGCTGGAAAGTTCATCATGTAACATGGAAAACAGTTTGGGCGCCTATTATTGCAGTCCGGGATATTACTTCAGTTTTGTGTGTGTTTTTTTTGCGTCTCTGTTTGCCGGCTCGAGATGTGCCATATTTTTTGTTTTCCATGTATCCTTCATTTCTGTGGAATTTGATGAAAATACCTCAATTGTGCTCAGACATTTATACCCTTTGGGGGCTTTACGAGTGCAACCAACACAGTTCCACAGAAGATTCGTTTTGCATTCGAATGCAGGCAGGAATTTCATTCAGCAGCCTTAGCATTGCACCGCATATTGGATATTTGTTGTAAGCTGTGATATTGAGTTGTTGTATGTTAATTGAAAATAGTTGGCATATCTGCAGACACATCGCATCGCATCGTCTCAGCCATTGTTAAGTGCCAAAAAGGTTAATATTAGAATATGTGTAGACTAGACCATTTCATTTTACCAATTTTTTCGAAAAGTCATTGGGATAATATATTTTCTAATTCTACTTAAAAAAACAAAAATTTTGGTATATAAAACTTGAAAATTGATCAACGTTTAGGGGTCGCGCAAAATCGTTTAAGGTTTTTGGCTGCAAAAAGGCATGTTTCAAAAATACTGATTTACTTATATGATTAAAAGTTTTGATACGCTTGACGGATTTTAATCAGATTAGACTTGTTTTAAATTTAATAATATTTCGCACATTTTCTGTGAAGACATCAAAACATTTTAGATAATAGTTTGAGTTTAATAACCTTTCAAACCTAAAAATTTTTAAATTTTAATTCAAAATTTACCTACTTTGGCAAAAAAAAAAATTTTTTTTTTAGTTTTGGTTCTAATTTTTGTATATCTTTAAATGCACAATTGACAAACACTTTCTAACGATACTTTTGATGTATGGCAGGACCATGCAAATGACATATGTTCAGCAGCAGCAATAATAATCAATAGTGATAAAAATTAAACGAAAACTGTGTACTATGTATATTTTTAGTAAGGAAAACGATTTAGGTAATTAAAAAGAAGATTTTTTTTCATGTTGGATACGATAACACCTTTTGTCTTCTTTCTGTATGTTTTATTGCGTTTTTAGATGACTTGTACTAATTAGTTTTGCTGGTTATTATCCTTCGTCAAAGTGTTGTTCATAGTTTTAATAAACCCAATAGCAATCGTTGACAACGCTGATGTTTTTAACAATTTCTTTAATCCGTTTAAAATTCTCATTCTTGGGCCAATTTGACGGGTGGATAGCAAGAAAACTGCTGTCTACTCCAATAATATTGAAGAATTTCATAATATTTTCTGAAATCATTTTTGTAACATTTCCTTCGCAATCTTGGTCACCAGGATGCTTTAATGCAGATGTAATTTTAATTAAAGTTCCTTCGGTATGCGTGGGGTCGAAAAGAATAAAGCCGAACGCGATGTCACTTATATACCATAAATGCCACACAAAAGTTTTGAGTGCAACATTTGCTATCATTTCATTTGATTTGCGGTATTTTTTTAAGATTTTATCAACAAAATGTCGTTACATGGGACTTGTGTTGCAAGGGGACACGTTAACCAGTTTTGAACGTAAATTTTGACCACAAAAATGTTGATCTGAATTAATCCATTTAGCTCATCACTAGCGAAATAGTAAAAATTTCAGCAACAATTAAAAATTCTATTCATTATATTATACATCAAAAGTATCGTTAGGAAGTGTTTGTCAATTGTGCATTTAAAGATATACAAAAATTAGAGCCAAAACTAAAAAAAATAATTTTTTAATGGGCAAAAGTAGGTAAATTTTGAATTAAAATTTTAAAATTTTTAGGTTTGAAGGGTTCTTAAACTCAAACTACTATCTGAAATGTTTTGATGTCTTCACAGAAAATGTGTGAAATATTATTACCTTTAAAACAAGTCTATTCTGAACAAAATCGGTCGAGCGTATCACAACTTTTAATCATATAAGTAAATCAGTATTTTTGAAACATGCCTTTTTGCAGCCAAAAACCTTAAACGATTTTGCGCGACCCCTAAACGTCGATTAATTTTCAAGTTTTATATACCAAAATTTTTGTTTTTTTAAGTAGAATTAGAAAATATATTATCCCAATGACTTTTCTAAAAAATTGGTAAAATGAAATGGTCTAGTGTAGACCCATAGGCGTTAGTGACTGACGTGCGTGTGTGTGTTTGAGTTCATTTATAGAATCACGTACAAACTGATAAATATTTAGGCAAATGTCTATTAGAATGACAGGGGAACAGGTGTGGGGATCATATGGAAATCATCCTTAGAAAAAGGAAGTTAAGATATTTGACTTAAAAATAAATAAAAACCAGTAAAAAAGTTACCTTTCTCTCTCAAGTGTGAGAAAGGTACATATCAGTCAGGGTGAATAGTAAAACGACCAAAGGGTTTGGTTTCCTCTACAACTCTGCTGAAGAATGACATGGGGTATCATCAATGGTTCTTGAGTTATAACTGAAAAACTAAGCGGACAAACATCAAAATAAGCCAAACATATATAAGGTCGCTACAAAATGTTTGGCCTGAGAACGCCAAACCCTTTAGGATTATTACTATACTGTCCTAGTAGCTTCACCCCGACTTGGAATTTCTCACTCCCCATACAATGATCCCGAAAATGTTTCACAGGGTCTACCCCAGTGTAAAGCCACATTGCCCCATTGCCACTTTCAGGCTGAGTCCCCATATTTTACCTATAGAGTTACGGCAGACATAAAGGCCACTGACACCTATTTCTCTATCTTTCTTGACCGATTAAGCTTCTCATCGAGAACATCACCTAAATACTTGGCCTCCATTAGGAGCTTTATTTCCACGCCATTCGGTTTCGTTGGCCTGAAGTCTTTGACTTTATATCTACAAGTAAATATAACCAGCATCGTTTTCTTAGGGTTTCCCCCAAACTACAGGCATTGGCTCGTCGTAGTAGCTTTCCAAGGGCAGTTAAGATATGGTCACACATCGTTGTTAAAAATTTTCCACTTTTTATGGTTGTCGACTGGGTTTTCCATCATACAATTCACCTTATTCACTAGCGTAATATATTAATGTTCTGTGGAGAGTTCCATATTGCGCATGACGTCACATTTAATGAAAGCCTTATATCATTCACAGAGGTCTGCAGCATGTTTGGTATTATACCATTCGTATCAACGAAATCCAACTGCGTATAGTTGATCAACGTGGGTGGGCTCATACTACCGACCGCATTGTCCGGTCCTGGAAAGTGTGTATCTATTAGCAACTCTAGTGTTTCAGCGTTGTACTCGGTCCACGGTCCATCTGTCCTACGAATAAAACCCAACTAGCTTTCGGGTCCTTAGACAGAACTCTTCTGAATCGAGCAACATCATTGATACCTGTAAGGACTCGCCTCGCTAAACATGTTCCTTTTAAAGTAACTGCTGAAACTGTTTCTACAAGCGTTCCAGTCCTCCCCTAAACCCGGAAAGTGTGTATCCATAAAAAGTTCAGTGTTTTTGCGATGGATTCGGTCCATGGCCTATCGAATGAAACCCAATCCTTTCGAGAACTTAGGCAGAAACCTTCTGAATTGATCGGCATCATTGACACCGAGTATGGACTCGTAGTACTTATTCCACATAGCTCTCTTTGGCCTTTTGATGTACTTTTTGTTTAAACTGTTTCTACAAGCAATTCAGTTCCAGTTCTCCTTTAAATCCGTTCCTACTGATAGCTTTGCAAAGCAAAGATTGCGAGCTTTAGTCAGGGCATCCACTTTCCTATTTTCCCCATCGATTGAACTGCAGATTTCCCTCAGAGAGTTCACTGCATCGGCAATTTGGGTCCGCAACTCCGACGAATTAGCTCTCCTCGGACTACTATATCCTTTGACATTCCTCTGCCATATCCACTGTAAAGTATTTGCAGATATGATCAGAGAACCTCCAGTCCCTAACAATAGAAGTGTCCCTATGTCCAAGAGCTATGCCATCATTTTTTTTATTTTTAAAAGGTTGGGCATTCCCCACATTACAAGTCTTAACATAAAACTTAATTTCCCTTTGCACCCCATAAATGAGGTATGGGATAGCTTCTCGCGTTGTTGTGAATTAACACGCTTTCTATTTTTAGATTCACAACTAACGGCACCTACTTGTTTATCGACGAATGCGAACGTCACTGTTTGAGAAGCTCTTACTAGGCACGACGATTGAATCGACGCTTAATACTGCGAAATTGCTGTCAACAACATTCGAGGGAAGCCGACAATGAAAGAACATTTTATTTATTTTTTTTTTCTTTTAAGATGACTGGAGCCAGGTTTGAACCTTGTACTCTAATCTTGGGAATAAATAATAATAAGTCCCTTTCAAGCCAAAATACAGGTTCTTACCCCTTCAGGTGTGTTCGTCACGAAATGGCTGTAGCTGCCGTCTTCCAAAATTCCTGACACTATTGCGAACAATCTGAAGTTCTTGGGACTAGAGCTACATTTACACTTTGGCTCTTGACGGTAGTAAGATTACAAGTAGCCCCTTTGGCCTACTTCTTACTGATGATGGAGGAATGACGGGACCTTACAGTCTTAAATTCAACTCTCACCCTGCCCTCTAGAGCAACCTGTAGGGACAATTTGTATGCATCGATTAACAGCCGGAGATTCATTCCTCTGTTCTCAGGACATCACACCGAGGAGGTTTCCTCCAAGGTCCCGGTGTTGAAGAAGCGGGTTTGTTTCACCAGCAGATGGAATCCACATCGAAGCGATCTGCCGAAACACAGATCTGGGAACGACTTCCAGCCTGGCGCCGGGCCAGAGTTCAACACAACTATTGACCATAATTTTTTGACACATAGTAGGAAAGACCTTCATGATTAAGAACGCGAGTCCAACGGTATAAGAGAGAGCCTCTAGATCAAAGTGCATTTACGGCAGGCTTAGCAGACATTCGCTCGGACGCAGTCGTCGAAACCGTGAATAACTATAGAGTGAATGTTGTGCTCGGAGAAAACCCTCCATCAGTGGCTTCGGAGAAAGAGGTATTACCGCGGCAGACGGTACTGAGCAATAATTGATGGCAAAACGTCGAACATCTATCCCGCTTACAAGCAGGGACCACACGACACACTACACCTGCTCTACTGCCCTGTCTAACCAATTCAGCTAGTTCCCAGGTCCCTTTAGACCCTCCCAGTGGAAGTAGCCACCTTCCTTGTCCTGGAAACAAACACAGCAGTAAATAACACACAAGGCGAACAAATTAACACCTAATGGACAAATAAGACACATATACAGCTACAACAACAACAACAACAAAACAACCATGCTTTTTTGAAGATTGGCCGTCTTCTCATATTCACTGACAATAGTTTTGACTACCTTCGACCAATACACATCTAGGAAGCTTTACTGATCTGTGCTTATATTGGGATCGCCCATACTCGGAGTCAAAGTCTCCTCAAATGTTGCCGAAGTTAAGGTGCTGATTTTCCCTTCAGGATTAGCACTGTCCACCACAGCCACTTGAAGAGAGCTATTGACTCCTAAGCTTGTTTGTTTCTTTGGCCGATTTTTACTCCATTCAGTTGAAATGTTGGCAATTTTTTCACATCTACACTACATATGTGTGTCGCATATAGCTTTATATGATTGCATCCTTTTAACTGACACACACACGGAATCACAGCTCACATGCTTGCCAGGACATTGAGTGCGTCACATAAACATTTCCGCCAAAGGGAGATGTCCTCGTCGTCACAATGGTTGTTGTTCTGACAATGTGTAACGAGGATATGTCAAACAAGGATAAAAACAGCAAACACTAACACGCTATCATTACAACCAGAATGGTTCAAGTAAGCCACATGAATATAGTCACAAGTTAAAACTCCTTTTTATTTGCCCTCACATAACATTGAGAGCAACGGGGACATGTTATTGGAAGGCCTGTGCAGAACCAAAAAATAATTAAAAGTTAATACTCGTAATGTGAAATAATCCTGCTGGTAGTTGTGTAGTTTTCAATTAGTAATTGCTTACGCTAAACTATAGAGTTGTAGATTTGCCATCCATAGTTTACAGAGCCTAAAACGTGACAAATTCCCCTATACGATTCTTGTTAACTTCAAATCGATATTAAATTATTATGGCATGTAACTTGACAAAACGAATAAGGCAAAACTTCTTCTTTTTGAGGCTACTTTTACTTGCAGTTTTCAAATTTGAGTTCCAAATCAATGAGCTGAAAAATTTTGTACTGTGTAATTATTATAATATAATATGATATGATGCATTGCGTGAGAACAGGAATATGTTCTAACCGAAACTTTGCCAACATTATTCGCTGGCTACCAACACCAATACTCATACCACTTTGACCAACACTTTGAGTACAGCAAACTCCCATCCATGCCACTTTGAAGTCCGTGAAGATAAATTCGTATTTAACTAGCGAAGACGCAAACCACATTTGGTACTAGAGCACTGTTAATGCATTTAACAGAACTCTGTTAACCGGCAAATTTGGTGGTGATTTTTTAAAAAAAGTGATGTGCCTAAACGGAGAATTCTTCGTCGATCGGACTTATGTCACGCGATAGTACTACGAAAGTTCTTTCGATCTATATTATCAAAATATTCAGAAAGACCTTCTGAAATAGAAATTTTTCAACTTTTTTTCAAAGTCCGTGCATAACAGTTTGGCCCACTGTGCCTAAACGAAGAATTCTTCGTCGATCGGACTTATGTCACGTGATAGTACTACGAAAGTACCTTCGATCTATATTATCAAAATATTCAGAAAGACCTTCTGAAATAGAAATTTTTGAACTTTTTTTTCAAAGTCCGTGCATATCAGTTTGGCCCACTGTGCCTAAACGAAGAATTCTTCGTCGATCGGACTTATGTCACGTGATAGTGTTTTGATAGTACTTTTGATCTATATTATCAAAATATTCAGAAAGACCTTCTGAAATAGAAATTTTTCAACTTTTTTTCAAAGTCCGTGCATAACAGTTTGGCCCACTGTGCCTAACCGAAGAATTCTTCGTCGATCGGACTTATGTCACGTGATAGTGTTTCGATAGTACGTTCGATCTATATTATCAAAATATTCAGAAAGACCTTCTGAAATAGAAATTTTTCAAGTTTTTTTTCAAAGTCCGTGCATATCAGTTTGGCCCACTGTGCCTAAACGAAGAATTCTTCGTCGATCGGACTTATGTCACGTGATAGTGTTTTGATAGTACTTTTGATCTATATTATCAAAATATTCAGAAAGACCTTCTGAAATAGAAATTTTTCAACTTTTTTTCAAAGTCCGTGCATAACAGTTTGGCCCACTGTGCCTAACCGAAGAATTCTTCGTCGATCGGACTTATGTCACGTGATAGTGTTTCGATAGTACGTTCGATCTATATTATCAAAATATTCAGAAAGACCTTCTGAAATAGAAATTTTTGAACTTTTTTTTCAAAGTCCGTGCATAACCGTTTGGCCCACTGTGCCTAAACGAAGAATTCTTCGTCGATCGGACTTATGTCACGTGATAGTGCTACGAAAGTACTTTCGATCTATATTATCAAAATATTCAGAAAGACCTTCTGAAATATAAATTTTTCAACTTTTTTTCAAAGTCCGTGCATAACAGTTTGGCCCACTGTGCCTAAACGAAGAATTCTTCGTCGATCGGACTTATGTCACGTGATAGTACTACGAAAGTACCTTCGATCTATATTATCAAAATATTCAGAAAGACCTTCTGAAATAGAAATTTTTGAACTTTTTTTTCAAAGTCCGTGCATATCAGTTTGGCCCACTGTGCCTAAACGAAGAATTCTTCGTCGATCGGACTTATGTCACGCGATAGTGTTTTGATAGTACTTTTGATCTATATTATCAAAATATTCAGAAAGACCTTCTGAAATAGAAATTTTTCAACTTTTTTTCAAAGTCCGTGCATAACAGTTTGGCCCACTGTGCCTAAACGAAGAATTCTTCGTCGATCGGACTTATGTCACGTGATAGTGTTTTGATAGTACTTTCGATCTATATTATCAAAATATTCAGAAAGACCTTCTGAAATAGAAATTTTTCAACTTTTTTTCAAAGTCCGTGCATAACAGTTTGGCCCACTGTGCCTAAACGAAGAATTCTTCGACGATCGGACTTATGTCACGTGATAGTACTACGAAAGTACCTTCGATCTATATTATCAAAATATTCAGAAAGACCTTCTGAAATAGAAATTTTTCAACTTTTTTTCAAAGTCCGTGCATAACAGTTTGGCCCACTGTGCCTAAACGAAGAATTCTTCGTCGATCGGACTTATGTCACGTGATAACGTTTTGATAGTACTTTTGATCTATATTATCAAAATATTCAGAAAGACCTTCTGAAATAGAAATTTTTCAACTTTTTTTCAAAGTTCGTGCATAACAGTTTGGCCCACTGTGCCTAAACGAAGAATTCTTCGTCGATCGGACTTATGTCACGTGATAGTACTACGAAAGTACCTTCGATCTATATTATCAAAATATTCAGAAAGACCTTCTGAAATAGAAATTTTTCAACTTTTTTTCAAAGTCCGTGCATAACAGTTTGGCCCACTGTGCCTAAACGAAGAATTCTTCGTCGATCGGACTTATGTCACGTGATAGTGTTTTGATAGTACTTTCGATCTATATTATCAAAATATTCAGAAAGACCTTCTGAAATAGAAATTTTTCAACTTTTTTTCAAAGTCCGTGCATAACAGTTTGGCCCACTGTGCCTAAACGAAGAATTCTTCGACGATCGGACTTATGTCACGTGATAGTACTACGAAAGTACCTTCGATCTATATTATCAAAATATTCAGAAAGACCTTCTGAAATAGAAATTTTTCAACTTTTTTTCAAAGTCCGTGCATAACAGTTTGGCCCACTGTGCCTAAACGAAGAATTCTTCGTCGATCGGACTTATGTCACGTGATAACGTTTTGATAGTACTTTTGATCTATATTATCAAAATATTCAGAAAGACCTTCTGAAATAGAAATTTTTCAACTTTTTTTCAAAGTTCGTGCATAACAGTTTGGCCCACTGTGCCTAAACGAAGAATTCTTCGTCGATCGGACTTATGTCACGTGATAGTACTACGAAAGTACCTTCGATCTATATTATCAAAATATTCAGAAAGACCTTCTGAAATAGAAATTTTTCAACTTTTTTTCAAAGTCCGTGCATAACAGTTTGGCCCACTGTGCCTAAACGAAGAATTCTTCGTCGATCGGACTTATGTCACGTGATAGTACTACGAAAGTACCTTCGATCTATATTATCAAAATATTCAGAAAGACCTTCTGAAATAGAAATTTTTGAACTTTTTTTTCAAAGTCCGTGCATATCAGTTTGGCCCACTGTGCCTAAACGAAGAATTCTTCGTCGATCGGACTTATGTCACGCGATAGTGT
The DNA here is from genome assembly GCA_964034835.1 of Muscina levida. NCBI lineage: Eukaryota > Metazoa > Arthropoda > Insecta > Diptera > Muscidae > Muscina > Muscina levida. Next base: position 84,305,308 of record OZ035884.1, read on the forward strand.
TTTGATAGTACTTTTGATCTATATTATCAAAATATTCAGAAAGACCTTCTGAAATAGAAATTTTTCAACTTTTTTTCAAAGTCCGTGCATAACAGTTTGGCCCACTGTGCCTAAACGAAGAATTCTTCGTCGATCGGACTTATGTCACGTGATAGTACTACGAAAGTACCTTCGATCTATATTATCAAAATATTCAGAAAGACCTTCTGAAATAGAAATTTTTCAACTTTTTTTCAAAGTCCGTGCATAACAGTTTGGCCCACTGTGCCTAAACGAAGAATTCTTCGTCGATCGGACTTATGTCACGTGATAGTACTACGAAAGTACCTTCGATCTATATTATCAAAATATTCAGAAAGACCTTCTGAAATAGAAATTTTTCAACTTTTTTTCAAAGTCCGTGCATAACAGTTTGGCCCACTGTGCCTAAACGAAGAATTCTTCGTCGATCGGACTTATGTCACGTGATAGTACTACGAAAGTACCTTCGATCTATATTATCAAAATATTCAGAAAGACCTTCTGAAATAGAAATTTTTCAACTTTTTTTCAAAGTCCGTGCATAACAGTTTGGCCCACTGTGCCTAAACGAAGAATTCTTCGTCGATCGGACTTATGTCACGCGATAGTGTTTTGATAGTACTTTTGATCTATATTATCAAAATATTCAGAAAGACCTTCTGAAATAGAAATTTTTCAACTTTTTTTCAAAGTCCGTGCATAACAGTTTGGCCCACTGTGCCTAAATGAAGAATTCTTCGTCGATCGGACTTATGTCACGTGATAGTGTTTTGATAGTACTTTCGATCTATATTATCAAAATATTCAGAAAGACCTTCTGAAATAGAAATTTTTCAACTTTTTTTCAAAGTCCGTGCATAACAGTTTGGCCCACTGTGCCTAAACGAAGAATTCTTCGACGATCGGACTTATGTCACGTGATAGTACTACGAAAGTACCTTCGATCTATATTATCAAAATATTCAGAAAGACCTTCTGAAATAAAAATTTTCCAAATTGTGAATATTATTGTCATTATTTATTTCTTAATTCAAAAATATATATTTAGCCGGTTTATAATAATTGTTAAACTATTATTTTATTTAATTCGGTCGATTGTTTAAAAAAAAACTTTTTTTAAAAGAAAGGTCGAATATTTCTTGTTAAATATCTCGTTGAGTTGAACCCTTGTCTTCATAAACTTCATATCTTTGCCGTTACAATATTTAATGATGTTCTTGTTTCTTTTGCAAATAACTTGCAGTGTTTATGAAACGTGGGTTCAAATCCTGCAGCTTACCAAAAAAAAAACTTTCATAAGCCTTGATTATAAAAAATAAGTTTTTTTTTTAAAAAAATCAAATATTTGCTGTAAGTTGTAAATTTAATGTACAAAAAATATCTTGTCTATCCTGGGAGTTGAACCCTTGTCTTCATAAACTGTAACCGCCTTTACAATATTTAATGTTGTTCTAGTTTCTTTTGCAAATAATTGGCAGTTTTTATGAAACGTGGGTTCAAATCCTGCGGCTGGTGGATTTTTTCTGTTTTTTTTTTAAATGTTTAAAAGAAAAATATATTTGCCTCGAAAAAAAAAATATTTTTAATAATCTATGGAGTACTATCAACAAAAACAGTAAAATAGGCAGATTGTTAAACTAAATTAAACAAAAATACAGACCTACTGTTTCACAAAATTTTTGAAAAATTTCGTTCGGACGTACCAATTTCCGGCATCAAAAATTTCATAACTTTTTAAAAAAAATTGTTATTTTTCAAAAGTATGTTGGTATAGTACATTAGATAGGGTCGAAAAAAAAAGTTGCTGTCAGTCCCTAAATTTGAAGATTAGGCAACAACGATTCTGGGACACAAGAAAAAAATTTTTTACGCGCACCCTAAAAACGGCCCATTTAGTTTTTTCTGTGCTGTGACGTCATTCGAAGTCCGATCAAGAAAAAAAGTACACTGTTGTTTTTGGTTTTACAAAGGCTACATTTCCTCCCTATGTCATTTTTGACTCCGACGTCAAATTTGACAAGTGACTGATTCTATCTCGATTTCTACCCCTATTTTCCGGAGATTTTTCATAACGTACGTAAAGATCTTAAAAAATTGTGAATATATTGCTGTTGAATTACCCACTTTTATTCATAAACAAAAAAGTTACAAACGTTTTTAAAATGTACCAATGTGCTTAGAAGTCAAATTAAATAAATTAATTAATCATATTAATTTGTTTATATAACTAAAGTTTATTATAAACCGAGTGAAAATTAATAATTATATCATAAATATAACACAATTAATTATATTAAGATGTTGAAGAATATTAGAAAGACACGTTAATTGCGACCGCCAATACACAATAGGGTGGCTCGAATTCCATCTAGTTATTCAGATCAAATTTTAGTAGTGCGGAAAACTTATTATGGATTATACGAGTATTTTGGTAAAAAAAATTGAAATCGGACAATATCTTTAGATCGCGCATCGTGGTCAAATTGGTGGGGAAGGAGAAAAAAAACCACATCAATCAAAGAAACTGCTGCGGAGTCGACCCTAGAGGGGTAAAATGGATGACCGACCCCCAGTAATTTTTTCCTCATACATTCCTACCCTAGGAAAAAATTACTGGGGGTCGGTCATTTAGTTTAACAATCTGCCTAATTTTACTGTTTTTGTTGATAGTACTCCATAGATTATTAAAAATATTTTTTTTTTCGAGGCAAATATATTTTTCTTTTAAACATTAAAAAAAAAAACAGAAAAAATCCACCAGCCGCAGGATTTGAACCCACGTTTCATAAAAACTGCCAATTATTTGCAAAAGAAACTAGAACAACATTAAATATTGTAAAGGCGGTTACAGTTTATGAAGACAAGGGTTCAACTCCCAGGATAGACAAGATATTTTTTGTACATTAAATTTACAACTTACAGCAAATATTTGATTTTTTTAAAAAAAAAACTTATTTTTTATAATCAAGGCTTATGAAAGTTTTTTTTTTGGTAAGCTGCAGGATTTGAACCCACGTTTCATAAACACTGCAAGTTATTTGCAAAAGAAACAAGAACATCATTAAATATTGTAACGGCAAAGATATGAAGTTTATGAAGACAAGGGTTCAACTCAACGAGATATTTAACAAGAAATATTCGACCTTTCTTTAAAAAAAAGTTTTTTTTTAAACAATCGACCGAATTAAATAAAATAATAGTTTAACAATTATTATAAACCGGCTAAATATATATTTTTGAATTAAGAAATAAATAATGACAATAATATTCACAATTTGGAAAATTTTTATTTCAGAAGGTCTTTCTGAATATTTTGATAATATAGATCGAAAGTACTATCAAAACACTATCACGTGACATAAGTCCGATCGACGAAGAATTCTTCGTTTAGGCACAGTGGGCCAAACTGTTACGCACGGACTTTGAATAAAAGTTGAAAAATTTCTATTTCAGAAGGTCTTTCTGAATATTTTGATAATATAGATCGAAAGTACTATCAAAACACTATCACGTGACATAAGTCCGATCGACGAAGAATTCTTCGTTTAGGCACAGTGGGCCAAACTGTTACGCACGGACTTTGAAAAAAAAACTTGAAAAATTTCTATTTCAGAAGGTCTTTCTGAATATTTTGATAATATAGATCGAAAGTACTATCAAAACACTATCACGTGACATAAGTCCGATCGACGAAGAATTCTTCGTTTAGGCACAGTGGGCCAAACTGTTATGCACGGACTTTGAAAAAAAGTTGAAAAATTTCTATTTCAGAAGGTCTTTCTGAATATTTTGATAATATAGATCGAAGGTACTTTCGTAGTACTATCACGTGACATAAGTCCGATCGACGAAGAATTCTTCGTTTAGGCACAGTGGGCCAAACTGTTATGCACGGACTTTGAAAAAAAGTTGAAAAATTTCTATTTCAGAAGGTCTTTCTGAATATTTTGATAATATAGATCGAAGGTACTTTCGTAGTACTATCACGTGACATAAGTCCGATCGACGAAGAATTCTTCGTTTAGGCACAGTGGGCCAAACTGTTATGCACGGACTTTGAAAAAAAGTTGAAAAATTTCTATTTCAGAAGGTCTTTCTGAATATTTTGATAATATAGATCGAAGGTACTTTCGTAGTACTATCACGTGACATAAGTCCGATCGACGAAGAATTCTTCGTTTAGGCACAGTGGGCCAAACTGTTATGCACGGACTTTGAAAAAAAGTTGAAAAATTTCTATTTCAGAAGGTCTTTCTGAATATTTTGATAATATAGATCAAAAGTACTATCAAAACGTTATCACGTGACATAAGTCCGATCGACGAAGAATTCTTCGTTTAGGCACAGTGGGCCAAACTGTTATGCACGGACTTTGAAAAAAAGTTGAAAAATTTCTATTTCAGAAGGTCTTTCTGAATATTTTGATAATATAGATCGAAGGTACTTTCGTAGTACTATCACGTGACATAAGTCCGATCGTCGAAGAATTCTTCGTTTAGGCACAGTGGGCCAAACTGTTATGCACGGACTTTGAAAAAAAGTTGAAAAATTTCTATTTCAGAAGGTCTTTCTGAATATTTTGATAATATAGATCAAAAGTACTTTCGTAGCACTATCACGTGACATAAGTCCGATCGACGAAGAATTCTTCGTTTAGGCACAGTGGGCCAAACTGTTTTGCACGGACTTTGAATAAAAGTTGAAAAATTTATGTTTCAGAAGGTCTTTCTGAATATTTTGATAATATAGATCGAAAGTACTATCAAAACACTATCACGTGACATAAGTCCGATCGACGAAGAATTCTTCGTTTAGGCACAGTGGGCTATACTGTTATGCACGGACTTTGAATAAAAGTTGAAAAATTTCTATTTCAGAAGGTCTTTCTGAATATTTTGATAATATAGATCGAAAGTACTATCAAAACACTATCACGTGACATAAGTCCGATCGACGAAGAATTCTTCGTTTGGGCACAGTGGGCCAAACTGTTATGCACGGACTTTGAAAAAAAGTTGAAAAATTTCTATTTCAGAAGGTCTTTCTGAATATTTTGATAATATAGATCGAAAGTACTATCAAAACACTATCACGTGACATAAGTCCGATCGACAAAGAATTCTTCGGTTAGGCACAGTGGGCCAAGCTGTTATGCACGGACTTTGAAAAAAAGCTGAAAAATTTCTATTTCAGAAGGTCTTTCTGAATATTTTGATAATATAGATCGAAAGTACTATCAAAACGTTATCACGTGACATAAGTCCGATCGACGAAGAATTCTTCGTTTAGGCACAGTGGGCCAAACTGTTATGCACGGACTTTGAAAAAAAGTTGAAAAATTTCTATTTCAGAAGGTCTTTCTGAATATTTTGATAATATAGATCGAAAGTACTATCAAAACACTATCACGTGACATAAGTCCGATCGACGAAGAATTCTTCGTTTAGGCACATCACGTTTTTTAAAAAATCACCACCAAATTTGCCGGTTAACAGAGCTCTGTTAAATGCATTAACAGTGCTCTAGTACCAAATGTGGTTTGTGTCTTTGCTAGTTAAATACGAATTTATCTTCACGGACTTGCCACTTTGCCCCATCATATGTTGAGAGCGCATTTATGCCACGATAGATAAAAACTGTCAGTGTTTACTTTTGGCGTTTAACTTTGTTATGACAGCCTGGTAAATATTTTGTATTTGTTTGCCATCATCAGTCCTGAGGGACAGGGAAATGGTCGCACACACAGGTAAAGCCATTTAGAGCTGATGTTTAATGGGCATTTTGCAGTTGTTGTAGCACTTTAATTAAATTGTTTGTCTGTATTTGAGAACCAGCAAACATAAACATGGTTCTCGGTGTGATACGAGTATTGCTTTCTATCCGAAGTGGGTGGTGTTGATGGTGTTACTATATATATATGTATTAGTAGCTATTGATATGTTGCGTTGTTTGCACTGCTCACTGCTCCTCTCAATTGCGTGTGCATGGATATTTATATTTGTTAGCATTTTCCCACAATAATGACAATAATAATAAACTTTAAAGGAAATACACAACTGGATATGATTGTGTTGACATGCAAATTATATTGCATGACTCTTGTGCGAGCAGGAGAGTGCAAATAATGACTCGTTTGCTGTATTCAGCCGGAAAATATGCTACATTTAGTGATAGATAATAATGGTAGTATGTATGTGATAGTAAACTATGACGAGGATCAACATATCAATATCGTAATGTTTTGGTTGTAGCAAAACTTTGTCGTATACAAGACAAGATGATTCATTGAAATATTGTCGTCTGCAAGTATTTCTATATGAAATTGATATGTGAAATCATCACAGAATTCTTACTCAATATCAGGAACTTTGATACAGCTTTATATAATCGTTCTGTTGTGTGTTAACGAGATTTCAAAATCCCGTGCTTCAACCAAAAAATCCTTTAGTAAAACCCATAAGAAAGGACCAGTGGAAAGAGTACATGGAGAATCTTAGACTCTTCAAGAAACTAATAAAGCGAAAAGATCTTCATGCAGGAAATACACCATCGTATTTAACAATTTCTGCGATCGAATACCAGCTATTGAAGGAGACGTGATCAAGGAAGCGTTTACTTAGCCTCCGTTGTGAGCATGAGTTCCACGGCATTCAGTTTCGCTGTCCTTAAGTCTTTGACCTTATATGTACAAGTAAATATAACCAGTATCGTTTTCTAAAGGTTTACTCCCAAACCACAGGCATTGGCCCATCGTAGCAGCTTTCCTAGGTCAGTTCATATAAGGTCACACATCGTTGGTAGAAATTATCCACCTATCATGGTGACCACGTCGTCTTCATATTCGTACAATCCTCATTGAATGATTTAAGCACTCCGTTTATGACAAGGAGCCATCGAAGAAGGGACAGGACGCCACCCTGAGGTGTTCCTCTAGTAGCTATCCTGTTCAAGTTCTGAGAAGACAATACGGGTTCCGAGCATACAATCCACCCAATTCACTGGCAGACGTGACACATTAACGTTCCTTAGAGAGTTCCTTACTGCGCATGACGTGAAATTATTGAAACCCCATCTATATACAGGAATGCAGCTAAAGCGAAGTCACCTGAAATGAGATTAAGCTTCTTAATAATGCCAACTACGTTATGAAGAGTTATCTCTAGAAATCTTCCAGCGATGTACGAATATAAAGAGATGCTCAAAGTGTGAGGTTTAAACCATCCTTACATACATATCAAAAAGTATGAGAGTCTAATTGGTCTGTAGCCCTTGGGGGAGGCATGGACGTTCTTACCCTTAACCTCCCTCAATTTCTCGTGGAACACAACATATCCGGATACAAGCCTTGAAGATGTATCCATCGTATTGTCAGAATATCCAAGTTCGTATAGTTGATCAATGTGGGTGTTTCCATACTATCAACCGCACTGTCCGCATCTAAACGGCGTCGAAAGTGTGTATCCATTATCAGCTCCAGTGTTTCAGGGCTGGTCTCGGCCCACGACCAATCTGTCCTACAAATAAAACTCAAAACTTTTGGGTCATTAGACTTGTAAGAATCGGGCGGCATCATTGACACCTAGTATGGACTCGCAAAACTTGTTCCTTTTAATGTCCCTTTAGTAACAATTGAAACTGGTTCTATAAGCGCTCCAGTCTTTCTCTAATCCCGGGAAGTGTGTATCCATAAGGAGCTGCAGTGTTTCAGTGCTTGACTCTACGAATGAAACCCAATCCGATGATGAATAGATGGAACCTAGACTGAATCCTCAAAGGAAACCTTGGAATTCCTAATGGATACCCATTTACCGAGTGGAGAGTTCAGTTATAGTATTTACAAATTTCTGCGATCGAATACCGGCCATTGAAGGGGACGTGATCAAGGAAGCCACTATCAACAGCATTGATCCTTACAAATCCTCCATCAGGATGTTATTATACACGATGAACTTTAACATACCTTAGAGGTACTAATGCCATTGCTACGAATGAAACCCAATCCGATGATGGATAGATGGAACCTAGACTGAGTCCTCAAAGGAAACCTTGGAATTCCTAATGGATACCCACTTACCAAGTGGAGAGTTCAATTATCGTATTTACATTGAAGGGGACGTGATCAAGGAAGCCACCATCAACAGCATTGATCCTTACAAATCCTCCATCCTGATTTTTACACGATGAACTTTAACAGACCATTACTAAAGGCTATATTTAACGGATGTGTGAAATTCTCCTAACTGCCAACAAGATGGAGAATGGCTTACGTATTTTTTATCCCAAAGGTTTGAAAGCCATCGCACACCAAAACGAATGACTATAGAATAATAAGTCTTTAACCATTTCTTCTAAAAACTCTTGAGAGGATCATGGACGATATCATAAAGAAATGTATCGACCTGTATCTCCTATCGAATGCTCAACACGCATACAAAAACGGAAAATCAACAGAAATCGCACTCCACGTAATACTGAAACGCATTGCGATATGGAGGAGAGAAAATAAGTTTCTCTAGTAGGTTCTTTGGACACAGAGGGAAACAATATCAAACCTCTCTGCAGCATGATCAAGCTTAACAGCCTAAAGATCAACTCACATATTAGCAAACTGATTATTAATTACCGAGGCTGGATATTTTTGTGATAGATATTCAATGATGGTATTGAAATCACAAAAATTATCCATCTAAGCTCGTCCGATGGAGATACCTTACTTCTATTCTCTGCTCCGTTGACGTTTCTAAGATCAACTCACATATGATCTAACTGATCCGTAACATGCTGCAGAAGAGAACCATTACCTCAAAACTGGGAATTCACAACCTCACTAAGACGAGGTTAACTATAGGCACTCCACAAGGGGGAATATTATCGGCGCACCTGTGCAAGTTAGCCGTCAACAGCGTGCTCAAACAGCTGGAGTCGGAAGGATGCACGGTAGTAGCGTACGCGGACGACATAGTACTTTGCTTCTCGGGGAAGAGACTACCATATCTCGTACGGACGGAAGATGCAAGGCTATATCAATATCAATATTCTGTCCTGATAGAACAGAATCAGTACTGTTCAGTCAAACGGAAACGGAAATTGACCACTATATCCAACATCCATTTGGACAATAAACAGTTTAATTTTTCGAAATTTTGAACTACCTGGCCTCATTTTGGACAAGAAGCTCACGTGGAGAAAAAACATAGAAAGCAGTTCCAAAAAGGCACTCAAAGCTATATGCACAAAGTAAAGACATTGGCGAAACCTGGTGACTCAAATCCAAAGTAACACATTGGATTTACAACGCTATTGGAGACCAATATGGCTCCATAGGTGGTATGCACTCGATAAAAGGAACAAGGTTTGGTTCATCGATTGCATTTAACGTTCCTATTCGACCCCCTCTAAAGTACTCTACACGATACTTCATCTACTATTACCTGATCTGAGCTGCAAAAGTTTCGCCATCAAATCAGACATTCGACTAAAGGAGATAGGGAATTGGAATACATCTATCGGACACTCAAAGATCCTGAACCAACTCAGAATTGCACTTGAAACTGACTTCACGCTTAGTGCACGGAAAGCGAACATTCTCTATGAACCTAAAACAATTTCCAGAAAGGAGTAGACCACTTAACACATTTACTGATGAGTCCAAACTGGATGATAGGGTTGGCAACGGTATCTACTCCGTCGCGGATCTAAGCCTGAGTATAAAGTCAAGAATTCCAAGGATTCTTCTGCAGCGATTTCCAAGGGGAAATGCTTGCTACTAAACATGCCGCCGCCAAGACTAACGTGCGGAAGGCTGGGATAGTAGGAGAAGCACACCGCAAGCGGATTTGGTTGTGTTCCTGTGCCTTCCGTCCCTGGACTAGTACGTCAAGTCTATCGCAGCCCGAGGGGTATGAGACTGAGGGAAACTGGCAATTGGCATCAATCCATACATGGTCGTTTCTTCTGCCATCACTTGCAGATTTTTTTTAAGAAATGTATGGATTTCCGTAATGAGAACGTCAAAATGTCAGAAAAGATCGGAATATTTTGACGGCGGGACTCTTTATGGTGACTCCATTGCTGTCCTTGCTGAAGGTTTGAAAATGGAAGGAACATAGTACAGGAACTGGTATATACAGCGAAGATCTGCAGCTAAGCCTCTCTCTCATGCTACATAACGAAGCTACATAATCAATACTAGCAGACATAAAATCATCTGCGTGGATAGCAATGCTGCAATAAAAACCATAAATTCTAATTTGTGTAAACTAAAGTTGTTGAGGAACTGTAAGAAAAAGTTTGATCGACTAAAGGCTCTGTATGTCAGCCTCTATTGGGTCCCAGGATATTGCGAGATTCATGGTTTTGAATCAGCAGAGCCATTGGCCTGAGGAGGCTGCACTATGCCTGGTCATGACTGTCTGGAAGATGTTCACTCGCCCATTTGTTACTTTTTTGGCTTAGTGGAGGATTGGATGTGGAAAACAGTCAGGAGACGTTGGGTCTGCAGAACCGTGTGTATTACTGCTATATCGCTGCGGCCCGAATACAGCAGATCCCGATCGACGTATATACTTGGCCTGTGCAGGAGTATTCGGAGACTGGCCTGTGGGATTCTAACAGGCCATTGCACTTGACAATCAAATGAGATAGATCCCTACCGGACTACTGCTGTGTGTGTGAGGACGAGGAGGTCTCCGAGACGATGGAACATCTACGATGTCGATGGGGAAATACTTGATATTAAACGAGTCGTCGACGAGATTAACGTGAGGAAAGTATCTGTTCAATGACAGTCCAGCGGCAGTTAACTCTCTAAAGCCCCACAACACCAAATCGAAAGTGACCAGGGCCTGTCGGACATCTCTCAAAGATATAACCAAGATTAAGATTCTGATCACGTGGATACCTTGACACAGCGGATTTTAGGGCAACAACGGATGAAGAGGCCCGACAAGGCTCAGCCCTGTAGGAAATCGACATGGAACACGAAGTGCTCCTGTAAAGACACTATCAGAAATCTGACAGATGGAAGAATTAAGAAACCTGTAGAAAAGCCAGAAAGACATTGCCTGAATACAAACCGAAACGTACATCGAACCTCAAAAATCTCGAAAGAGACCAGCATGGGAAAATTATTACCTTCCCAACTGTAAAGGGACCCATAGATAGACGACACCCGAGCAGAATGGGATAAAACTGTGGGAATAGCAGCAGCGAACCATATACCTACTATATTATGTTATATGTTACTGCTCAGACTTATACAGAAAGAGACTGGAAACCCTGGGTTTCCTTGAATGATATAAAAGAACTGGCAGCATCAACAAATTTTCCAAGACCGTCAACGAATTGGAGCAAAACTCCAGAACCCCAATCAACTATAGACGGAGCACCACATACGCTGAAGAAATATAATTTCCGTTATAAATACAGCCAAGTTGATAATAAAGTATTGGACAATACACCTGCAGTCACATGGTATCCCTTTACCCTGCATTAATGCCCTTCCCTCGTAGTTACTTAATAACAATGTTTGCTATTTTTCTAACAATACATATACTCATGTAACCGGTGCCGTCGCATACCAAAACACATTCCGGCCCTCTTCTCACCATACACACTTACACCGAGATAACACACACGTACATATGTGCACATTATTTATGTATTTTCATGAATTACCTTTTTCGTTCATTCCTCTTTTTTTCCTGCAAATTCTCAACTCCTCCTCCTCATTCTTCTCGTGTTGGTCGTATGAAACTATGAAAAATTAGGTCAAACTGAACGACAAAATGACTATAGGTTGGTTGGTCGTTGGGTCTATATGATAGTGACTTGTTCTCAATGTTGCTGCTGCTGCTGTTGTTGTTGTAGTTGTAGTTCTCATTCTACGCCTATTGTTGTTCTGATTGTTATGGTTGTTGTTATTATTACGACAACAATTTTCCGTAATGTTGCTGATGCCTGGTGGTGACGTCTGTGGTGGCGGTGGTGGTGGCGATGTTGCTGGCAATGGGCGGGCATTCCAACCCGGTTAGTTCTGAGGCAAAAGGTCGTGGACGACAGTCGAAGCCGAGTGAGTAACTGCCAGCCAGCCAGTCAGCGAGCCATATGGCTGAGTTCTGCTGACTATGGACAGTTCCATGCGGTGTTGATGCTTTGCTGCCGCTGCTGCTGGTGTGTTTCTTCATTTTGAGGCGAGTCGGAAATCTTGATTGCATGGCACCACCGCTTGTTGTCTGTCTTCCTGGTTTGTTGGTGTTAATTCATGTATCCATATCCTTGGATGGCAGGCTGGCAGCTTATGGCGGTTGTTGTTGCCATCGTGTTGTTCTCGTCAGTGGTGGTGGCGGCGGCGGCAGCTGGTGTTGATATTGCCTCTGTTGATGTTATTGTAATTTCCCTCAGAGTTGTGTTAACAATTCACTTACACAAGTGCAACAGAACAAGGGCCAGCTTTGTGGCAAAGTAACTTTGCGTCTTTGGCTTAGCGAGAGCGGTGGTCCTTACGTTGAAAATCTTCACACTTGTGATAAATTAGCATTTTAATGAAAATGTTAAAAGTGCTGAATAGTTAAGGAACAAGGAAGAAGGGGGATGAGAGATATGAATAAATCTGTAGGGACATAAATTGACATAGATATGAACAAGTACTCTAGCAGGTGAAAAGTATTTAAGTAATCAAGCGATTAACGAACTAGCAAGGAAGTCTTAATTAACGAGGCTGGACAATTTTGTGAAAGATATCCCAACAGACCGAAATGTCTGCGCAAACTTTTAAAACAGAATTAAGTCAGATATCTGACGGAATTTCATAGGAAATTCAAGGGAATTTTTAGACTTTTCCGAAAAAATATTCCTTACATTCGAAATTCTTACTTCTACAGAATAGTCGGAAAATTCCTTCAAATTTCAACGTAAATTTTCGAGATAACAGTTCGAACTCTGTCTAAAAAGTTTGGACATATTTCATAGACTTGTAGGTCGAATTCGGTCAAATATCGGAAATAAATATCTTTTGTAGACGGCCCACAAAAGTTTCCGATTCTATTGTCTGAGTATTCGAAATAATTCTGTAGTTGAAATTCCGAAATTTGCGCAGTCTTTTATCACAAAGATCGTTTAGAAATCTTAAGAAGACACCAAGGAACTTCGAAGAATTTATTGTTGAATTTTCTAAAGAAACTTTGAATAATGGTTTGAAATTCTTTTGTTTGCAGAAATCGCAAAAAATCTTTTCAAATTACATGGAAATATTTTCCTCGACTTGAAACCCACAACTAATATTCAACGAACTTGTTCAGATGTCGAACAGAAAGTTTCCGAATCTGATGTCGATAAGGCTGGTTTACATTAATTTTGAACGAAAAGTATTTAAAATTCCCAAACATCTGGAAATTCGAGGCGATTTTTAGAAATTCTAAAGGAACTTCTTCGAAACATCCAGAAACCGCTGAAATTTCTTCAAATTACATGGAAATATTTTCCTAGAATTTAAACCTCAACTAACTTTCAACGAACTTGGTCAGATGTCGAACAGAAAGTTTCCGAAACTGATGTCGATAAGGGTGGCTAACATTAATTTTCACCAAAAAGTATGGGAAATTTCAAAACACGTGGAAATTCAAAGGGATTTTTTTAAATTCTAAAGGATCTTCGGCGAAACATCTGGAATTCTATCGCACTTTCGAATTTTACTGAAGTTATCCTGACATAATTGAGTAGAGATCGTTATGAAAATACCAAAGAAATTCGAAGGAATTTTTTTTAAGTTTATAAAGAAATTTCGACCAATGATTCGAAATTCAGAAATGCAGAAATTAAAGAAAATCTCTTCAAATTACATGGAAATATTTTCCTAGAATTGAAACCTTAACCAACTTTCACTGGATTTAGTCAGATGTCAAACAGAAAGTTTTCGAATCTGATGTCGATAATGCTGGTTAACATTAATTTTGACCGAAAAGTTTGGAAAATTCCAAAACATGTGGAAATTCAAAGGATTTTTTGAAAACCTAAAGGAACTTAGACCAAACATCCGGAATTCTATCGCACTTTTGAATTTCATTGAAGTTTTCCTGACATAATTGTTCGAAGTCTGTCCGTTCAGAGGTCAAACAGAAAGTCGGCACAAGTATTTAGTTCTAATACAGATTGCCATGAATTCTGACCGAAAAATTCGAAAACTTGTGTGATGGAATTTTCAACCGAAGTTTGTGGAAGAGAAAGTCTACAAGAATTTTAGATTCCGATAAGGATTTACACGAATTCTGACCAAAATGTATACGCAGACTTTTATAAAAGAATTTAGTCAGATATCTGACGGAATTTCCTGGAAAATTCAAATTTCCTGGAAATACATCCGAAATTCATACTCCTATAGAATGATCGTAGAATTCCTTCAAATTTCAACGTAAATTTGCTTAGGTAACTGTTCAAACTTTGTTCAAACACATTTTCCAAATTTCTTAGATTTGTAGGTCAAAATCTTGCAACCAATTTGCCCATAATTCGGTCAGATATCGAAACTTTAAACGATTGACAACAATTCAGATCGGAAAATCTGCGGAAGTTCAAAAACTTGTGCGAATTTTTAATAAATATGTCGGATATTTTAAGAAAAAGCCTTCAGGATTCAGTTTCTGATGAACAGAGATACAATTTGACCGAAATCCGAATTCCTTTACTAACCTTAGATTTGTAGGTCAAAACCTAGTGAGCAATTTGCTCAGAAATTGGTTAAATGTCGATTCTGATGTCGATTGACCACAATTCAAATCGAAAAGTCTGCGGAAATTCAAAAACTTACGCGAAGTATCAGATAGAGATCGGTCAGATATTTAAGGAAAATTCCAAGACATATTTTATTGGAACTCGGACCAAACATCCAGAATTGCGGAATCGCGGAAAATTCCTACGAATTTGTCTATATAAGTTTCAGATTCTGATACTGACATGAATGTGACCGAAAGTTTTAGGGAAATTAGAATTCCTACACAAAGCTTAGATTTGTAGGTCAAAATCTACCAACATATTTGCTTAGAAATCGGCCTGATGCCGTTTGACAACAATTCAGATCGAAAAGTCCGGGGAAATTTAAAAACTTGTGCGAAATAGGAGGTAGACATCGGATATTTAAGGATAATACCAAAAGAATTTGAAGAAAGTCTTTGGAATTCGGACCAAACATCCGTAATTGGTTCACCTTTAGGATTGGCGGAATATTCCTACGAATTCGTCTACATAGGTTCCAGATTCTGATTCTGATATTGACATTGCATTTTGACCGAAATATTAAGAGAAATTAAAATTCTTTCACATAGCTTAGATTTGTAGGTCAAAACCTAGGAACTGTTTACTCAGAATTCGGTCAGATGTCGATTGACAACAACTCAGATCGGAAAGTTTGATGAAATTCAAAAACTTGTGCAAAATTATCGGATAGAGATCGAGAGCAACTCGGATCAAACATTCGGAATTGTTTGACCTTCAGGGTTCAGATTCTGATGAATATAGAGATGAATTTTGACCGCAATGTTTAGAGAAATCTGAATTCCTACACATACCTATAGGTACCATAGGTCAAAGCCCAGAAACAAATCTGCTCAGAATTCGGTCCGTATAGATTCTAAAACCGGTTGACACAATTCAGATCGAAAAGTCTGGGAAAATTCAAAAACCTGTGCGAAATTATCAAAAAGACATCGGCTATTTAAGGAAAATACCAAAAGAATTCGAAGAAAGTTTTTGGTCTTTTTTCGAACCGAACTTTCGGAATTTTCACCTTCACGAATGACGAAAAATCTCTACGAATTCGTGTCCATAATCAGACATATAAGAATGTCGACTACCATGAAGGCAGACCATAGTTAACTGCTGAATTTTACAGTTAACTGTCCTGATAGGCGAAACTTTTCTTTAGGGAAACTCAGACCAAACATCCGGAATTGGGAAACCTTCAGGAATAGCTGAATATTCCTACGAATTTGTCTACATAACTTTCTGATTCTTATATTGACATGAATTTTGACGGAATTTTTTTTTAGAGAAATTAGAATTCATTCTCATATCTGAGGTCATTCAAAAGGATTTTTTTGACATATCTAAGGAAAATCCAATTAGACATCCTCGATTTATTCGCTTTCATAAATGATAAGATACTTAGCTCGAAAAATGCGGCTTCTCATATATAAAGGACACCCGACTACCATGAAACCCAATTCTACCTACCTACTCTAGGTGACAGCTTTAATGCTCCCCAACACTCAGCAAAATCATTACATCTATTGACAATTGTGACATCTTACTTATGGATACCCAGTGTTAACGATTCAGCCTATCATCATTCTGACTGTCCAGGTCTTCAATTAAATTCATAGACCGCAGATGAATCACTTAATGCATATCCTCCTCTTTAAGGAGAGTATCTTTTGATACTCTCTGACGAATTTACTCTTCATTATTTTTTTACGGAAACATTTCCTGTGAATTTCATAAAAAATTGCTGAAACCTCAGCCTCACAGACTGATACATAATTAAAGTGTATTTCCTTTCTCTTTGGCATTTAATTCCATCGTTGGAGTAGTGAACCCCGGCAAACCTCTCTGCTTTATAAATGAAAGGCAAACACGACACATTTTTTTCCAAGGAAAAAGGAAATAAAAGACACACACAAACGCACGCACAAAAGAAACGTAGTTTCCGTGTCACATCTTGTCCGCAAAGAATGACATTAATGACGAAGAACATTCTACAGGATAAAGGAAAGAAATTGTTCTTTTACAAAAAAGCAGCTGATTGTCATGTGAGCTTCGCTCGCCGCCTCAGTGGTTGTGAAAGATGAGCAAATGATAAATCACAGAGGAAATCAAATCTGAGTAAACATCATTGTGAAGCAAAAGTGAACGTAAGTTCCACCATACAATATAAATTGTGGTTATTGGATTGGACAGCATCATTGTGCATAGAACAGCATAAGGAAAACCGTATGTCGATGAATGCCCGAGTTTTGCTTTGTCGTCGTACGTTACTTGCAAGTGAAATCATTGATATGTATCACATTGCAATTGGGGACATTTTTGTTCGCCTTTTTTTTGTGGGTTTCTTTGCACAACATAGATATCACAAATATTTGTGAACCTGCAACTTAAACCTTTAACAATATTACATTTCTATGCTACTGTACTTGCTGCTTTGAGAAAAGATTTCATTTGTACTAGTTCTCTCAAAGAAACTTTACCTCTTAAATGCCACATTGTTTAACCAACCTCAGTAATTTAGAACACTGACTGAGTGTAATTTGCATTTGGAAAACTGGGAAATTAAAGTTGACTTTCCTGGAAAAGAGAATGGAGAAAAAAAGAGGTAAAATTCTTCAAAACATTTCATGTGAATAACGTCTTCAAATAATGTAGTGGAAAAAAAGATGTGAATTTTCACCAAAGCTGTTTGTGCAATAATGAAAAGGAATTTCAAACCAAAAGAAATAAAACCACAAACGAAATATTTAACTAAATAGTAGAAAAAGTTTTGCTCACTCGAGGAAATCAATTTGTAAGATGTAATGCTTTTGGAAGTAAAGAGATACAGCAATTAAGCTTAGTAACAGAGACAGGGTTTCATAAAGAAGGGAAGTTGTCAAGATCCTAAATACAGAATATCTGCAAAGTCCATAATTTCTCGGAAACCAATAAAGATTTCTTTTGGAATTAAAATGAAGGAACAGGGCGATAACTTCATGACGTTATAACAAAATATAGGAAAAGAAATTTAGTGATATGGAGAAACAAGGTCAGAATGGAGGTATAGAGAAAGAAGAGAACCCCGTGGGAACTCAAATCGTTATCTTAGTTCAATTAGCCAAGCAAGAAATTTCGAAATATGGTGATCCATTGTAATTGTCCTTTAGAAAAAGGAGAAAGGGACACAGGGAAGGTATAGAGAAAGGTTAAATTAGCCAAGAAAGAAATTTCGAGATATGGTGATCCATTGTGATTGTCCCTTAGAAAAAGGTGTAAGGGAAGGGAAGAAGAAAGAATAAAGGTATAGAGAAAGAAGAGAAATCCGTTGGAACCCAAATCGTTATCTTGGTCTAGTTAGCCACGGCAGGTCTAGAGCGGGGCAGCTACAAAGAGAATGTTCCATCATCTCGAACTTCTCCTCCCCGATTTGTCTTTTCGGTGTCAATGGCCTGTAAGAATTCCGTAAGAAGGCTAACAATGTACCCATATCGGGGCACAACGATCTAGCTATTATACAGTCGGTACTATAGGTTTGCAAAGAACCATCCAAACACACTTGTATGTAGTTCAATTTTCTTATATCTGCTTGTATATGTTTCTCCTCTCTTTGGATTGAGTGCGTATGGAATATTTCTCTTTTAGATAACGATAGAATAGGTATGAGAGAGTGAAAGTACCAAGTATCAAAAATACTTGCATGATTACATACACAACAAACAGATATATCGGTATTCTTGTTATCTGTGCTTGGAATATGTGGAGAGAGTGACGTTGCAAGCATAAAGAATACAGAGAGCACAATTTTGTTTTTTTTTTGTTTAAATTTGCCACAGATGAAACTTACACTATTACTTTTTGTAAAAATAATAAAAAAAAGTAAGAAAACATCATCATCAATCTATATTAAATGGATATATCCATTTAAATAAAAGGAACAACAACAGTTACTTCACTGAGTGGAACAGATAAAGAGAAAAAAAAGTATCCACTACAATGAGAGCCAGAGAAAGAGATGATACGCGATCTACTCAATCCAAAACGCATGAGCACATGTTTTGTTCTACTCTTTGTTGTATTTGTACCGATAATATCAGGTTCTTACTTTTTTTATCTGTAGTAGAATGAATGGAACGCTGCATGCCTTTAGTCTGTACTGCAGGTCCTACGTCTGCTGTTTGTTTTTTTTCCAGAGGCTGACATCTAAAGGCTTAAGGTCACAGTTCCTCACCAACTTTGATTTCACAATGTATAATTGATCGCTTTTATTGCAGCCTGTCTATATACACAGATGGTTATTCGTCTGCTAGTATCGATTCCACGTACCACAATAGCCTCCGCAGCTCTCTGCATGGCTAGTACCTTAGCCTGCAAAACACTCTGTAAAAGAGAGGCTTACCGCAGGTCTTCGCTGTAAACTCTAGCTCCTGTGCCCTGTTCCATTTTCGAACTGTCGTTAAAGACAGAAAGGATTCCCGACATAAGGATTCCCGACGTCATTCTATTCTATTCATTTCGCCAATACGAGTTTTCTATAAGGAGATCCACAAGTTTCGAAAAATAATCTGTAAGATGTGTGTGGATTGATGCCAATCGCCATCAATCCTCAGTCTGATAGTCCCTTGGGACGCAGCCTGCGTTATTCTCCTTCTAGCCCCAGTAGTTCCCATTGCACCCGTTCTTTGGACCTTGCTGAGCATTTACAGTAATAATTGGTCTGAGTTCACACATAAAGGGCACTACTTACGTAATTTCCCTTTACACCCTATGAATGAGGTATGGGATAGCTTCTGGCGTGTTTGTGAATTAACTCGATTTCTATTTTAGATTCACTGTTTGAGAAGCTTTTACTTGACATGCCGATTGACTCGACACTATTCTGCGAAGTTACTGTCGACAACATCGAGGGTGCAATAAATGAAAATGTAGGTAACTGGAGCCGGGAATCGAACCACAGTCTTCCGTGTGGTAGTCGCGTGTTCCAACCACTATGCTACTGCCGGTCCATAAATTGCATTAACACCCCTCTCTAATATCCCCTCGATATTCCTTGACCAATTAAGCTTCTGAACATGGCCTCCATTGAAAGCTTCAGCACCACACTAATCAGTTTCGGTGGCCTGAAGACCTTAACCTACTGGTAAATAGAACCAATTCCATTTTCTGAGTGTTCACCAGGTCATGGCAGCTTTACAAGGGTAGTTTGCTTAAGGTCACACATCGTTGGTAATAAGTTCGTGCCTATCATGATGACCACATTGTCCGTATATGCTCTCATTGAACGATTAAAGAACTCCGTTATAACAAGGAGCCAATGCGAGAGGAAGAGGCAGACGACGGGCAGTACATTGGTGGCCAACGGAGATCGACGAATATATTTTTGAAGACAAGGCGAATATTTACCAGAGCAAGAAGAACCGGCCCAGCTATAGCTGAAAAACGGGAAAAACGGGAAAGGGAACCAGCTAGAGAAACTGAGAAATGACATTAACAAAAACCTTTATGAATTTGGGTATAAGACAGTCACTAAGAAACTAATTGCTAAATCTGGAACTGAACCGATGGATTGCGGGAAAGTTTTCGAGAAGCTGATTAAGAGAAGATTCACTGTGGAGGTAGAAAAGGCAGGAGGTATATCAGAATTACACCATGGTAACGAAGAGAGAAATCAACATTTTGATCAATCGAAGACGTAGTCTTGAGTGTGGAACAGGCTCAAGAGGGATGTAACTACTCCAAAAATATCGTCCTTCTAGCCAGCTTAGACGTCCAAACGCTTTTAATATACTACAATGGAAGAACACTATTAGAGCACTATAAATTAGGTTCAAAACTCCTACGTATCTACTAAATATCATGGGAAGTTACCTTAGCGATCGTAGCCTATTCTACGATACAATGAGTGAATTAAAAACACAGAAATTAACGCCAGGAGCAGCACAAGGTTCCATTTTCGGACATGATCTGTGAAACATCACGTATGATGAAATCCTAAGACTAGAAATGACCGATGACTGTTATTTGGTAGGGTACGCGGACGTTGTGGCTGCTGCCATTACTGCAAGAAGCACAGACGATGCCAGAAGAAATCTAAAGATGATTATGATCCGGTGCAAAGCATGGTTGGAGCAACATGGCTTGAGGCTTGCCACAGAAAAAATAGAACTGATCAAACTGACGAAGAAGCAGAAGGTAGATATTGAAGTCCTAGGCACTAAGATAACTAACAGGTATGCTGAAATACTTGGGGGTCAGATTCGACAGTAGGCTAAAATGTACCCACCAGATTAATTATGCCGTCCAGAAAGTTGGGAAAACCAGCGGAATGCTTAGCAGACTAATGGCAAATGCAGGAGGACCAACACAGCTCTAGAGAAAATTATTAATGGATAACACAAACTATAGGGTTCTATATAGCAGGGAAGTGTGGCAAAACTTGCTACTGGCTGTGCAATGAACATTGGCGCTAAGTAATAAGCATTACCATCCCCATAGATCTTTTGATTGAGGAGAGAGTGAGAATATTGGCTGAACGAAGGCAAGGTTAAGAAGTAGACGCAGGTTAGCTACGAGGAGAAACTCTCAGGAAACTGCAGGAGAAATGGAATGACATTACGAAAGGCAGATGGACAGCGAAACTTATACCAAGAATAGATAAGTGGTACAATAGAAAATAGGCAGAGGTAAACTAATATGTTACTCAAATGCCGTGCCACGAGGCTACTTGCGGAAATACCTATTTGCAATAGGAAAAAGTGAAAGCCAAGGCAGTTTTTATGGAAGTAGACGCAGGCGAGCTACGAAAATAAACTCTTAGGAAACTGCAAATAAAAATGGAATGATAGTACGAAAGGCAGATAAACAGCGAATCCTATACCAAGAATAGATGAGTGGTACAATTGAAAAGAGGGAGAGATAAACTACTATGTTACTCAAATGCTATTGGGGCACGGCTACCTCTAAAAATACATATTTGCAATAGGAAAAAGTGAAAGCCAAGGCTTGTCGCCCAATGCCCAATTGTAGTCGTGGGCAGGACGAGAAAAATTAAATAGGAGCAGGAGATTGGACCCGTTACTGTTGAGAATATAGTGCGCAAACTGCTACGTGAAAAAGAAAATTGGAAGAAGTTGGCAAAATATGCGGAGTATATCCTTAAGTCGGAAAAGGTTGACCCAGATGAGAGGTTACTAAGTAACTACTGGACGCAGCACACAGACGATCGTTTCGGATAGAGAAATTATCAGGCGGAGGATGAGGTCTTAAGTGAAAGCACCACATACCAAATGCAACGACATTTGATGATGCGAAGGGATTCTATCAATCTCTTTAAAAAAAAAGAAGCTGTTGGTGCCATCTTGCGGAGGAATGTAGTAGTCGAACTCACCACGTACTGGCATAAACCCTAATTATCTTTCCTTTCTACTTGGAACTCATGATGATTGGCATTACGTTGAGGTGGTTAGAACACGCGCCTATCATGCGGGTGACCTGCATTCGTATCCTGTCATATCCTTCTAGATGCTGTCGACAGCAACTTCTAAAACGGCTCAGTCTAAAATAGAAACGTGTTAATTTAATCAATCGAGAGAAACTTTCCCATGTCTCATTCAAGGGATGAACGGGAATGAATGAATTTGTTCTACGGAAATATGGTGTTTTAAATTGTCGGCACTGTGATTTATAACTGGAAAATTTAACTGACAGAGGAGAGTGTCAGTCTTGCTAGGATCATACCTTTAGAACTGTTCCCTTCCAAAATTCCGGGTAGATGGAAGTTTAAGTGCCTTGAAGTTAAACTTTAGAGGCGGATAACTGAAGGCTTGATTCACTCTAGTTCAAGTAAGGACTATTAACCGTCATATTCTTAACTTGCTGAATAGTGAACCGACATGACGTATTTGTAATTGAAAGGTTACCTCTCCGGTCGCTAGGATATTTTAACGGTCCAAAAAGTTTCCCTTGCCGAAGATTAATTGCAAAGTCTAGTTTTTGTACTGACCAAGATTATCCGTCGTGATGGTACACATTGGACTTTAAGGACGGCCACCAGCAAAAGCTATCACTTTATGATACCAATGGATAACTTAACAAATTTACACCCAAGTTTTGTCGAGTGTCGCTATATTAGAACGCTAAAAAACAGAAATTATTGCAAAACACATTTTTGGCAGACAAAACAAAACTCCAGTGAATACAACAAATAACACGCCCAATGTTATGCCAAAACTGACATTCATATCATTTGATCCCCCACTAGTGTTGGTTGTCTTCATGGTCCACCTCCCTCACCCATCGTTTCCCCCTCAAACTTTTCATCCTCCCATCTAACGATTTTCTTCACCACTTTATGAGAAATAACACTAAATTATATCAGAGAAATACCAACAAAGCGCAACAAAAAAAAGATGTGAGCTCTGGAAAACCATAAAGCCAAAAACTAAATAACCAACTGTGTCAAAGTGTGGTTTCGACCAAAATACAATATCAACTACAGAATGAGTGGGTGGCGATGAAATCCCCAAGAACGTTGGAGAGAAAACTTTAATGCAAAGTGTTTGCATAGAAAACTTGAATGCCGTTGAATGGAGAAAGCACCAGCGACGGATGATGGTGGTGTTGCTGCTGAAGGATAAGGTACATACATACATTCATATACATATGAGTACGTTCCGCTGTTCCTTTGAGCTCTGCGCTACAGTCTGTGATGGCTTAAAAGGATATGTGGTAACATGTGTGGCACTAACCGACAAAGGACAAGACGGCAACGTTAAAGAGGGTGAGGACACGACCATGGTCGAGTTTTTCTTCAACGTTACACTTTGAAACAAATGTTGATAACCTGCGCTACATATCCTATACAGAAGCATCTCTATGTACGACTATATATCCCTGTGTACGCTTCCCCCATACTATCAGTGTAAGGATGAGGATAACATGTTGTATTTAATAGATTACAATGGCTGAATGCCTGAAATACAAAAATATCCTGGGTCATATCCAGAGAAAGAGCAAAGCGAAAAAAAAGGGAACAAACTACAATATTAACACTTAAAAGGACACAAAAAAATAGAAATCATTGAACCTGAAAAGAGTTAAAACAAATATTGGCATTACGGGTGATGCAGCAAGGTGGGGGACAAAGATTGGATCATATAAAAGAATGCTGAGGACAAACAGTTGCAGATTGAAAAGCAAAAGGATTTCAAAGAGCTTTAAACCTGAAAAGGAAATAATTCAAGAGTATGAAACCTTAAGACGTCATTGATTAAACAGAACCTAAACAAATGAGCCTAACACTCTTTTGTGTTATTGTAATAGAATAGAATAGACAGGAAAAAACAATTATTAAAAGTTGCCAAGGATCTTAAGTGGGATAAGCTTCAGGCTTACAACATTTTAACACATGACAGGATAGTTAAGACCAGTCAACCGTGTTTTAATTAAATTGGATTAACTTGGCGGGAAAGTTAATAGTGAGGTAAATTGTTGGGAATGTTTAACTGATGTCATGATTAACTGTGTGGTGCCCTGCAATGTCCCGAAGATTGTGGAACCAAGAGCGAGATAATTAAATACTGGACAGGGGTTAAATGCCGCTAAACTTACTGGCTGGGTATTCGTCGTTCGGATTAACTTAGACGTTTGTTAAAAGTAAAATTATTTGTAGAAAGTCAAGAATTCCAGGACGTTTATGGGACGAATCCTCGAAATCCTCGCGGTTAACTGATTTGAAGGAAGTCGTAACGTTTTCTTGTTTAACTGACAGAGCATCTTCTTGTGACACTAGCTAACTCACAAGCAGGAATTGTTAGTGCCGGCACTTGGAAGATTTCTTAAATTCGAAGTTAATATTGATTAACTGTTAACGGCTGGTAACTTACGTAAAAGTTAATTGTTGGAGTTTCGGCGGTCCAGCTCCGCCCGTATTTCGAACTCGGGATCATGTTGATAAATTGGATTAATTGGCAATTTAGCTTAGTGTGCCGGGATCGTGTCCATATTTCGGGTATTTCGGCAACACAATTTTGAGTCTGCTAATTTCTATAAAGCGCCTAGAACAAAGATCCTTGTGTGCCGGACGGATATCCGATAACCAATAAACCGGCCGATTTTGGTTTAAACCTATGCACATTGGATTTAACAGACCGAAGTCCGATTAAACCGACCGGACTCGTATTAAACAAACTAAAATTGGGTTCAACCAACCGAAATTCAGTTCAACAGACCGAAGTTCTATTTAACCGACCGGAATCGTGTTAAACCAATGGAAAATTGTGTTCAACTAACCGAAGTTGGATTTATCAGACCGAAGTAAATTTAAACCGACCGAAATTGGGTTCAAGTAGCCGAAATTGGATTTAACAGACCGAAGTCCAATTAAATCGACGTAATTCGAGTTAAACAAACCGAAAAAAAATTCCTCCATGCGAAGTTGGATTCAACAGGATAGGAGTTGAACAACGAGAAATTAGGTTCTACCAATAAAAGCTGGATTCATCGGACCGAAGTTTAATAACATCTACTATTTGAAACAACCTAATTTAGTTTCACCCGACCGGTTTTATTCAACGGACCGTTGTCCGAATTAACCGACTGAAGTCGAGTCAAACCATCAGAATTTCGTTCGATTAAACCGATCGCTCGGATCAAACTAATGGAAATTTAGTTCAAACAACCGAATTTAGATTCAACAGACCGAAGTTCGATTAAACCAACCGGAGATGAGTTTAACTAATCGAAACTGGTTTCACCCAATCGATGTTGGATTCAACAACCGAATTCCAATTAATCAACCAACCAAAGCTGACTTCAACAGACCAAAGTCCGATTAAACCGACCGGAGTCGTGTTGTACCAACTGAAATTGGGTTCACCACCCGAAGTTGGATTTAACAGACCGAAGTACAATTAAACCGACCGAAATTGGGTTCAACCAACGGAAATTGTTTGTAACAGACCGCAGTTCAATTAAATCGTCGAGTTAAACAATCCGGAATTAGTTTCCACCAAGGACCAAATTCCGAATTAACCGACTGAAGCCGAGTTATCCGAAAAGGATTCAACTGACCAATGTCCGCTAAAACCGCCCGAAGTCGACTTAAACCATCAAAAATGGGTTTTAGCCAATAGAAGTCCGATTAAATCGATCGCAATCGAATGAAACCAATGGAAATTGAGTTAAACCAACCAAATTTATGTTCAACAGACCGAAGTTCGATTAAACCTACAAGAGATGAGTTAAACCAGTCGAAATTGGTTTCACCCAATCCAAGTTGGATTCAGCAGACCGAAGTGCAATAAAATCGAACGGACTCGAGTTAAACAGATGTACATTTGGATCAACCAATCGAAGTTGGATTCAACAGACCTTAGCACGATGAAACCGACCAGAGTCGAGTTAAACAGATGGACATTTGGATCAACCAATCGAAGTTGGATTCAACAGACCTTAGCACGATGAAACCGACCAGAGTCGAGTTAAACCCACCGCTATCGGGTTCAACTAAGCGAGTTTGAATTTAACCGACCGGAGCTTAGTTAAACCAAAAGAAATTGGTTTCAGCCAATCAAAGTTGGATTCAATGGACCTAAGTTCGTTTAAACTGACCGAAAACCAACTGATATTGGTTTCAGTCAACCGAATGTGTATTAAACAGACCAAAGTTCGATTAAACAGACAGTAGTCGAGTTAAACCAACCGATATCAAATCAAAGTTGGTTTCAACGGACCGAAGTCCGATTTAACTGACCGAAAACCTGCTAAACCAACCGAAATTGCCTTTAACCATCCGAAGTTGAATTCAACAGACCAAAGTCGGATGAACCAATAGAAAAGGAAATAAACCACGAAAGTTCAGCCCAACAGACCGTTTAAACCGATCGAAGTAGGATAAAACCATCGAAACTGGGTTAAACCAACAAAGTTTGATTTTTTGTCCTTAGAGAGGCAAGTGGGATCGGTAAATGTAGATAGCTGAGACAGGGATTTAAACCCTGCGGTGCGGTAGCGCTGGAAATACAAGATTTACTTCGGCTTCCTCAATAGCAAAAATTCAGAAGTTTGTTTTTTTAGTTGAGCCAGAAATGTTCCTCTTCGCTAAACAAAGAATTTGTGCTGTTCCATAGCCCATTGACTGAACGAGTAGAATGTAGTAAGACTTTAAATCAACATACCTGACGTTGTTGTTGTAACAGCTTAGACTATACAAAATTTACAAATTTTTAATCCGGTGGCTCTTTACTATAGTCCAGCCTTAAAAATTGGGATACTTACACTGGATTGGCCCATAAATCCAATAGGCTAAGTGGAGTAGGGTGGGCTGGGCAAGTGAAGATGTGGCGGGTTATCGTGGGGACTCTGACCACACGCTGAGCATAGATTTGGAACGGCACGGTCTATGCGGGACCAGTAGACATTGAGCCTGTTGCTCCATCCCGATCTTAGTTGTGTCAGAGCGCTCTTGTTTTCCGTGGCAGGCTTACCTCTGTTTTGGCAACAGGAACCTCGGAATTGATTGCGTCTTTATGAATGTCGTTCAAAGCTGCTGCATACGAGGTGCGATCCAAGGGATCCTACACGTAGTTGCGTATGTTATCCTCGTATACCCGAAGGTCCTTCCTGACATGCCTCGGGGGAACATCCAACTGTGTGATGTTAAAGTTGGGATGACTCCTCCGATGACATCCCGGGAGGAACTGTTTGTTCAACATGACATTATGTTATGACGTTAATCCGCTTAGTTGTTGCATGCGAGAGGCCAAGATGCTGCGCACGGCGTCGTATCGATTCCTTACCTTTTTTCAGACACTTTCTCCGCTACAGTCTTAAATATATACAGCATTCCATGCTGTCTTTTTAGTCGCTTACATTCAATAACTTACACTGACACTTAAATTTACGGAAAGCTAATGATGATAGTACTAACACGAAGTCTTCAGTGAAGATTGGCAAGGACCGTAAGCCATTCTATACCAGACGAGGCCTAAAACAAGGAGACGGCCTATCGTGTGATCTCTTCAACATAGTGATGGAGATGATAATGAGAAAAGCTGCAGTAAACACGAGTGGCACTATATTCAACGAAAGCGGGATGTGACTGCAGCCTTCTCAGGTATACAGAAGGAATCCGCAAAAATGGGTCTAACGGTGAACGAGGACAAATCGAAGTTATTAGTTTCAACGAACAAAGAATCTACTCGTTTGGGAAACTGCGTGAACGTTGACATCTATAATTTCGAGGTGGTAGATAATTTTGTCTACCTAGGCTCCGCCATCAACAAAGCAAGTAATGTCAGCCTAGAAATCCGGAGAAGAATCCTGCTTGCAAATAAATGCTACTACGGACTAAGCAAGCGATTCAATGACAGAGCCCTCTCTCGACGAACAAAATTGAAGCTATACCAGATACTGTCTTAATGTATGGCTCAGAATCCTGAGAGTATCGGCGTCGTATGAATCATGAGCTGTACGAGCTGTATACTGACATTGACGTGTTCAGACGCATTAAGGTGCAACGGTTGCGTTGGCTAGGTCATGTTGTACGCATGGACGAAAATGCTCCAGCTCGAAAGGTCTTCGACAATGAACTCGATTGACGGCACAGAAGAGGGCGACCAAAACTCCGTTGGAAAGACCAGGTTACTGAGAATCTTACTGAACTCGGTGTGACTAACTGGAGAAGAAGCGTTAGTATATAATCCACTGGGATTGAATAGAAGTACCAGCTAAGTAAGTAAGTAATGATGATAGTGAGCTCGGAAGATCGAACTACACAAAAAACAAGATGCTGATTTTCGCAATACATCTTATGAACTTGGTGACGATGTGTCGGTATAAGTACTTCCATGAAGAATTGTTAAATAATACTGAATAAAATAGAGATGAAAGCTTGACAAATGTCACGAGTGATCTTTAAAAACACCAAGTAAAAAGCCAGCCTCTTAATGAACACATTTAATAAATGTTCTTAAAGCTACGAAATAAATTAAAATTCATATAAAAATGTATGAGTTTTTCATTCACCTCTCTTCCTTTTCGATTTTATCGACTTAATACTTCC
Source organism: Muscina levida (assembly GCA_964034835.1). Lineage (NCBI taxonomy): Eukaryota > Metazoa > Arthropoda > Insecta > Diptera > Muscidae > Muscina > Muscina levida. Next base: position 84,334,124 of record OZ035884.1, read on the forward strand.
GCAATGACCTACGATTTTATCTACTGAGTATTTCTGCAATGACCTACGTACACGTCGGCTTAATTTATTTAGTGTTATATAATTGTATTATTACCCCTTCGCTTGTCTTATTTTCCCTATTTTTTTATTTTTGCTTTGCTGTCTTATGTTCCATGTTGTCTTAATTCCATACGCTTACGCTTACCCATTTGCTGTTGTAGTTTCCTTGAGAACACTTGCTATAAATCTTCTTCAAGGTCATTCTATAATTATTATGGCCTATCCATCCTCCTCTCTCTGGCCAAGCCACGAGGAAAAAGAAACCCAGGGTCCATCAACCAACCAACTTAAGTTCAGTGCAAATACAGCACAAAAGTTTATTTAACCAACTTCTCGCACGTATCACAACCAACCACTCAAATCCTTGCCCCCCCCCCCCCCTCAGCTAGGCGAGAAAGACAGAAGAAGTGTTGCGAAACAAATAATATTTTTCATACTTTTCCGCCTTAGTTTTTGCCTTTAGCAGTTTTTATTATCTTGTATTTTTACTTTGGAAATTCTATTGATTTTCTGCTGCCTCTCCTCATCATCGTGAGGATGATGAGGATTTAAGAGATTTGTGTTAGTCGCCAGTGAAGCCACAAAATCATGAGGGAGACAGGGAGTTTCAGATTTATTGGCATTTTTCTGTAGAGACAGCAATTTTCTTTCGAAAGTTAAGTATTTAAAGCGTTTTTCTGTTCTGAGTTTTTTTTTTTTGGTGGGTGACAACCTTCAATTACCACGTGACTTGGCTGTAGTTTCACTTTCTGACTGTTGAAACTACGACGACGAGTCACGTTTCTCTTTATGATGACGAAGGAGTTTACAACGTGACTCCGTCGGTAAGGATGCCGGATGACTGTGGTGATATAAATCACAAGTTATTAAAAGGACAACGAAGTATGCTGGATTTTAAAGGCTACGGACAGTTGGTGGAATAGTTTGTGAGGGTTAAGTACTTGTACGAGAAAAAAATATTGTAACTTAGTTTGCGGCCGGAATGTAAAGAGGCGAAAGACATTTTGTCGAAAGTAAGCATTGTTGCAAAGTAGGCATTGACTAGTAGTTCGAAGGTTATGAAATTTTACATGAGAAGGATTACTTTCAATGGAATTGGATGTGGTAGAAAGCCTTCTAGAAGGCTTGCCTGGAAGGTAAAGAGGCGAAAGGCATTTTGTTGCAAAGTAGGCATTGTTGCAAAGAAGGCATTGGCTAGAAGTTCGAATGTTATGTGCAATTTTACATGAGAAGGATTACTTTCAATAGAATTGGATGTGGTAGAACGTCTTCTAGAATGTCTTCCTCTGTTGGGAAGCATGCGTGGAGTTGCTTTAACAGCTTTTAAGCAGAGACTTTCTATCCACTGACTGCATTCGCGTACGTGCGAATTGCCGATCGTGTTTGGGTAAAAAAAGACGATTATCCGATTAGCCTCGTGAGGCTATGGGTTGATGCTCTAGGCATGTTAGGGTTGTTGTAGGGTGTTAAAGAGTGTTTGATCCAGTTTATATTCATTTTACAGTTAAATGTGACTTAATTTTGGATAGTTGATAGCAGCTGGTTTATGATTAACTATCAAAGAGTGTATATTATTTTTAATCATTTTATTAATGATTTTTTTATTTCTTCTCTTTTCAGGTATGTTAACTATGCATTAGAATGAGTATCTGCACATAATTTATTAATAAGGTAAGGTCAACGTCACAACAGTAATAAGGTCTCAGCTGTGATATTAACATTAGGAAAATTTTGAATCTGTGATATTTTTGTGATTGTTTCTAATTTAACTAGATATTTATGTTTTATGATGTTAAGAATATTGAATGTTACTTTCAAATCGCAAAATGGCTGCCCTATGTCCCCAATAGCCTCACGAATTTTATCCTTGAGGTCTTGAATCGACGCTGCTCTGTTGGCGTATACTCTATATTTCACGTGGCCCCAAAGGAAGAAGTCGCAAGGTGAGAAACTTTTCCCGTAACGGATCAATGGTTTCGTTGCATGTGTTGCAACGATCATATTATTCAACTCCGACCATAAAAAATCATTAATCATATCTCGATAGAGCAATTGATTCACCATAACTGCTGAGCCAACCTCATTTTCGAAAAAGTAACGTCCAATGACCCCGCCGGACCAAAAACAGCACCAAACAGTCACATGTTGATAATGGAGAGGTTTCTCAACAATAACTCTTGGGTTATCCGAGCACCAGATGGAACAATTTTGCTTGTTGACATAGCCACCGAGGTGAAAATGGGCCTCATCAGTCAAGATGATTTTTTGAAGGAATTCTGGATCATTTTCATGCATTTCAAGGACCCAATCAGCAAAGACATGACGTTGTTGATGATCGGCCGATTTGAGTTCTTGTGTCTTTATGCAAAATACGGTGTAATGTAATGAATGGAGAAACCTGGGTTTTGGTCAACACTTTGGGCTACAGCAGCAATATTCTCAGTTGTTCTTGAGCTACGTGCACGGGTTTTATTCTTCACATCACTAACTTGTCCCAACAGCTCGAATTTTTCCATCAATTTCTGTATTGCGGTTTGACAAGGTGCTTCACGACGACCAACAAATGCTTTAGTTTTGCGCACTCACCATTTTTGTAGTAAATTTTAATCATTTCAATGCGTTGTTGAAGCTTGTTTCGTTCTATTTTTAGTAATGGCGTAGTTTCTACTTGTCAAATATCATAATATATAAATAAAAGCTTCAAAAGTGGCAGCTACCGAAATAGCAGGCCATTCAAAATAACACCTCTCATTGGCAAACCTCTTACACACCCTCATCTCTAAGGCTGAGGGTATAAAAAGTAACGAATTTCTTCCCAATTATGATTGAGTTTACATAACTCCGGTCGGTTAATCCGGACATCGGTTAAATCTTTTTCTATTGGTTTAACACGATCTAAGACGGTTTAATCGGACTTCGGTCTGTTGAATGCATCTGTGGTTGGTTGAGCCCAATTTCCGTTCGTTTAAGTTGACTTCGGTCGGATTAATCGGACTTCGGTCTGTTAAATTCAACTTCAGTTGGTTAAACACATTTTCGGTTGGTTTTACTCGACTCCGGTCGGTTAAATCGGACTTCGGTCTTTTGAATTAAACTTCGGCTGGTTGAACCCAGTTTCGATTGGTTTAACTTGACTTCGATCGGTTTAATCGGTCTTTGGTCTGTTGAATTCAAGTACGGTTGGTTTAACGCAATTTTGGTTGAGTTAACTCGGCTCCGGCACACTTAGCTGGCACTTCTTTGCAATCCCACTGGGTATATACCGCACGTAGAAAAATATTATAAGCGCCTCGATCTTCTGCGCTTCTTCTCCTGTAAGGTTCTCAGTAACCTGGTCTTTCCAACTGAGTTTTTGGTCGCCCTCTTCTGCGCCATCCATCGAGTTCATTGTCGAATACTTTTCTAGCTGGAGCATTTTCGTCCATGCGTACAACATGACCTAGCCAACGCAACCGCTGCACCTTAATGCGTCTGACCACGTCAATGTCAGTGTACAGCTCTTTAACAGTGATAGGCCCATATATTTTACGGAGTATTTTTCTCTCGAATACTGCCAGAACCGATTCATCCGCTTGTGTCATAACCCAGGATTCTGAGTCATACATTAAGACATGTAGAACCAGTATCTTATATAGCTGGATTTTAGTTCGTCGAGAGAGGGCTCTGTCATTAAATCGCTTGATTAGTCCGTAGTAGCATTTATTAGCAATCAGGATTTTTCAAGGCTGACATTATTTATTTTGTTGATGGCAAAGCCTAGGTAGATAAAATTATCTACTACCTCGACGTTATAGTTGTCAACGTTCACGCAGTTTCCCAAACGAGTAGAATCTTTGTTCGTTGAAACTAATAACTTCGTTTTGTCCTCTTTCACCGTTCGATCCATTTTCGCTGATTCCTTCTGTATACCTGAGAAGGTTGCAGTCACATCCGCAGTTTTCGACCGACCGGCAGCTTTATAGTCGACGAAAAAAATGGTACGTGTCGATCTGTTTCTCTTGGGTCTTTTCCAGGATTTGCCGAAGTGTGAATATCTGGTCAGTTGTTGATTTACCAGACCTAAAGCCACACTGATAAGGCCCGATCAGGTTGGATAACACTGGCTTTAGTCTTTCACATACTACACTAGACAGGTCCTTATATGCGATGGGTAAAAGGCTGATCGTGTGGTAGTTGGAGCACACATTTTGATCCCCTTTCCAGCACAGGACATAATACGCTTAGATTCCAATCGTCGGGCATGCAGTCTTTAAGCCAAACCTTGATTAGGAGCTGGTGCATGCTCGTTATCAGCTCCTCGCCACCGGACTTGAAGAGCTCTGCCGGAAGTTCGTCGGCACCGTCTTCTTTATTAATTTTCAATACTCTGCTTACCTCGGTTTGACTTGGCGGTGGGCAATCTAAGCCGTCGCTGTAATTGGCGTGATACCTTCACGTACACTGCCTCTGGAACAAACAGTTGCTGGAAGCATTCTCTCCATATATGAAGCACACTCTGTGTATCTGTAACCAGATTTTCATCCTTGTCCTTACAGGAGGGGAGCCCATTACCGTATCCTTTTTGTTTTTACTTTTTAGTAAAATTTTCGAGCCTCGCCTCTATCCCTGTATCGCACAATATCCCCATTTCTTCATCTGATGTTTTTTCGCTTAAATAGCTGTCTCGCCTGGTTTACTGTCTCCTTGTGCCGTTTCCTAACAGCCTGGGTTACAATTGGCTGTAGAGTTTCCCTGTAAGCGGCATCCTGTTCCTCAGAGGCTATGCGACATTCTTCATCATACCAGGATTCGTCTGAGCGCCGTTTTTCATATCCTAGCACGGTTGTTGCTGCGGTTGCCATGGAATGCGCAATATGCTGCCACTGTGTATCGGGAAGGTCAAAAATAGAGGCGTTGTGTCTTAGAAGTTAGGAGAGCTGGTTGGAGTAGGCCGTGGCTATCTCTGGGGTTTGCAGCTTCGCGATGTCCAGCTTTCTTTGTGTATGGTTAGGTGCGTTTTTCGCACTGCTCAATCTTGTGCGCAGCGTGGCTGCAACCAGGTAATGATCCGAGCCAATATTTGCTCCATGGATCGTCAATGACATCAATGACACTAGATGCATGCCTGCCATCAATTACCACATGATCAATTTGGTTTTTGGTGTTTTGATCGGGGGATAGCCTAGTTTCCTTGTGGATATCTTTGTGCTGGAATCTGGTTCCACTCACTACCATGTTCTTTCCCGCTGCGTAGCTAACCAGCCTAAACCCGTTGTCTGACGTGGCGGTATGGAGGCTGAATTTGCAGATCGATGAACCAAGAACATCTTCCCTACCTATTTTCGCATTAAAGTCTCCCAGAACAATTTTAATGTGGGGGCAAGGGCAGCGGTCACATTTTAGGCGCTCATCATCTTTATCTTCCGTCGGGGCACGAGCACAAATCAGCGTGATGTAGAAATATTTCGCCTTGATGCGAATTGCGGCTATTCGATCACTAACAGGATTGAACCGCGAGACTAGATGTCTGAGTCTCTCGCCAACTACAAATCTACATCCAAATTCATGCTTTTTGGCATGGCAGCTGTAATAGATTTCGCAATTTTTACGTCGCGAGCATCCTTGTCCTGTCTATCTCATCTCCTGCTTGGCGGTGTTGTCAGCCTTATATTTGTCGAGGCCATCCGCCTGTCGGATAGTAGCACCTTCTCTGTAGAGAGTCCGAACGTTCCAGGTGCATATCCTAACATTACGGTCCTTATTCGTTTGCGGGTGTCGTCAACATTTTTGGGGGTTTCGTTTGTAACTTTTTCTTTTTCGTGCTTTCATAGCCAGTAAGTGACATGAAGGAGGTTGGCTAGACCAACCAGGGTTTGTCGCTCACTATCAGCCACTATCAGCATAATAAAAAAAGATGACGATCAGCGTTGCCCAGGTGCCACCATTACATTCCCACTTACATTCCCAACGGCACCCCCTAGAACTAAGTACTCGGTTGTAAATTAAAATACATTTTACCTACAGGGGTCTGAATATATATTTTCACCTTGAGTCACATTAGTTAATTATCATGCAACCTTCATAGTACCGTAATGCGAAAGACAACTGTGCGTTAAATCTGTACAACCAACGTTACCACACACGCCTCGTCTACACTCTTCATTCATCATTTTGACTCTTTTTTTTGTGTTCCTTTTCCAATTAATGCAATTTTTCGCCAATGATTCATTATGGGCGAAAACAAACAGCGCGTGCGCAGGCGCTAATGCCGCAGACACATTACTCGAGTAGCAACAGCAACAACACTTTTTAGCGCATGTAAACTACAACAACAACACACTGTCATATTATAGTTCAATAAACTCTTCAAATACACAATTTGAAAAATAGAGAGAAAAAATACAATAAAACAACAAAATATTAAAAAATAATCACCGCCTAAACATTTTTATCCCAATATAAACAACACGAGACGTGGCCGTTGCTGCCGCTGCCGCTCCACTCACACTCGCTTACAGTCCATATAACACAAACTATAAATAATTTCAAAATATTATTAAAATGGAAACGACACACACCCGTGCACATACAGAGACACACACTCGCACACACCGATAAACAACTGAAATAATTGAAATAAACTTTTATTAAACGAATAGTGCACAAGAAACCACAAACAAATACAAACGGCAGTAGAAAAAAAACATAAAACAAACAATTTTATGACACGCGTTTCCAACACTCATGAACTCTTGGTTTTTGTTTTTTTTTTGCTATACTCACACTGCGCACAACTACAGTGTGCAGCCGCTTAAGTATGATAGAGGGCAAATGCTGCATAAAATCGTATATGCATAGATAAAAATAATGATATTTTTTAAATAATAAGCTCGATGTCTTGTTTATGATATATTTATTACACTCTACTACAAATGGTATGGGTCAGTGATTGAGATAAGTTCAAACCACCTGGGAAAGTTATACGTGTTCCGGCGTTTCGCTGCGTCTCATATAGAAATCGAGATATATCGATTAGAGTAAGTATCTTATAGCGGAACTTGTCACATTTTAGGCTCTTTTGTTTGACATAACTCGAAAACCACAAGTCCGATGAAACAAATATAGAAAAATTAAGAATAACAATTCTCTTAATCTGTTCACTTCACGACAAGGACATAGGCATGCTTTCCGTAAAGGAAAGGATCATTTAGGTCAGTACGGACCCATTGTGTTACCCTTTGAGCGTTTGTGGTATCCCTTCAACCGCTGCGTTAAATATATATATAGTGCTTGATTGCGTGACTAGTTTCTTTACGGAGTGTGGTGGATTCTGTCTTTAGTTGAGTAGGATTCTGGAGTTTCGATCCAATCCATCCAGTTGATGGCTTTTTAAAAGTTCTTGGTTCTGCCGATGTGCTAACAGAATAGCTACTCTATGCCACTTTTCCAGGACTTGCAGTCTCTTTCTGCATTCGACTATTTAGTCACATATAATGAGGTCAGTATATGTTCACTGCTGCTATTCCCACAGAAGATACAGTTGCTTTTCGTGTCGAATCCCATTCTGTTCGCTTGTCTAAATATGGGTTCGCGTCCCTTTGGGAAGGTTATAATTTTCCCAATCTGGTCTCTTTCGAGATTTTTAGGTTCGACGTGAGGTTTCAGGTTGTAATTAGGCCATTTCTTATTGGCTATCGCAGAGGTTTTATCATTCTTCCATACTTTTGTTTGCTGTTCTCAACGTTAGATTTCCGATAGTGCGTTTATAGTTGATCATAGGGCAAAGCGCTTCTTGTTTCATGTTGCTTTACTGCAGGGCTGAACTTTGCATTGTTGCTTGTTTAATAGCAAGTATTTCTTTCCATTCGACAAGCAAATCCCATGTTGTTCGCTTGTCTACCTATAGGTTCTTATCCCGTTAGGAAGCTTATAATTTTCCTAATTTGGTCGCTTTCAAGATTTATTATGTTCGATGTGCGTTCCGGGTTGTGTTCATGACATGTCTTCCTGGCTTTCCTACAGGTTTCTTCATTCTTCCATCTTACGTTTGCTGTTTTCAAAGTTAGATTTCCGATAGTGCTTTCATAGTTCATCATAGGGAGAAGCACTTCGTGTTCCATGTCGCTTTCTGGCAGGGTTGAACCTTATCGGGCCTCTTCATCCGCTCTGAATTGCCCTCAAATCCACGTAATCAGATCTCCCGTTAAAAGATGCCCGACAGGTCCTGGGGTTGAGGAACTTCAGTGTCGCCGCTATACTGTCCGTGAACAGAAGAATAAGTTTTCAGATTTACAAGTAGGTACACGGCGATGCTCTTCGTATTCCACGGCGCTTTCCTACAAGTTTGAGCCTTGTCGGGTCTCTTTATCTGACCGGCAGTTGCCTCAAAATCCGTTTCCAATTTTAAGTGGGTACAGGTTGAATATTTTAGTTTAATCTTTCGTTGGGAACTTAGGTTCCGTTTGGTTTATTTGACGAACTTAGGTTCTTTACAAGGAAATCCAGGGGATCTGGATTTCCACCACGTGTGGATACTCACTGTGTAATGTCGCGCTGCTAAGAAAAAAATTCTTTCAAAAAAAGTAAAAACTACTTCCAAGAAAATTTTTCAATTTATCAAGTAACTTTTGTTTTTTAACTATTTCATTGAAGAAAAATTCAGAAATTTTTCATTCATAAATTTTCTCTTGAGTTCGAAAGACGTGAATAATTTTTTCTGTCGTAAGACTTTTTTGTGTAATTTTCGAATATCGATTATTTGCAAAATAAAAAAGAATTTCCAAGCGATAATCTTTAGAGGAGCACAAATTGGTTGGACCAATAATATAATAATAACTTACGAATTGGGGAGATTTATGGCAGCAAGTTATGCGCTAATTCTCCCCTTTAATATCAAATATTATCCTGATATATAATCTATAAGGATGTGGAAATTGTGTTTTTTTATAAATTTTCAACGATGGAAATCTGTTTGGGAGTATTAAGGAATTGAAGCTCATATTTTGCATACGTCCTAATTAACATCATCATCATCTATAATGCACGACTACAATGATGTTCGGGGCAATAACTAAGTCGTGTTAAATATGGCATGAAGAAGAATCAATACGATGCAGAAATACAAGAATCAAGGATTATAATTTAGTTTAACAAATTAAAAAAAAAAAAAACATTTTCAAGATCAAAACGTTTTAATATTATAACGTAAAATTTAAAATTTAGTTAAGTTGTGGATAATATTTGCAAACATCTTTTGGCTAGTTTAATATTTGAAATGATACCTTCAACATCAATATAAACAACCAAAACTACGAAAACCAATATCGGACAACAGGCCTGCTGTCTTCGTTGGAGCATAATCGTGGTAAGTTTATACCTAATTAAAATACTGAGTTAAATACAAAATATATAGATTGATAGATTGTTTGCTTTTATCCTCATTAAGAAATGTAAAAATATGTTTTTTTTGCAAATTTTAAAATATTTTTTTTATAATATTTTGTCTACACTGTTTTTTTTCTCTTTCTCATCGATTAATTAATTTAACAAAAGAATTAGCGTTATTTTTGTTTTTTTTTTTTATATAAATTTACTAAAACCATAATGTTGTTAATAAATTGCTATGTAAGGTAATACCAATGAATATCTAATTTTAAATTTATTAATTCCGAGAAAGATTTAGAACCAAGTTAGCGTACTCAAGATGGGCTATCCAATAAAATTTGCAATGGTTAGCGAGTGTAGGGTGGGCGTGGAATCAGAGGTTAACAACATCAAATTCCTCTGTATACGAGTTCTATATTTCGGTTTGTAAAGTAATTTCTATGTTTCTTTTTGGATGTCGTCATGAAGGTTTTAAAGCTACCTTATTTTAATTTTATGTTTTGAGCTTTGACCAGCTTTTCAGTTGCCAAGAACACCACCCATTTTCCCTGAGCACGGCCGGTATTAAAAGGTAGCAAACAGGCTTCTGAGAAGTGGGGAACTAATGAGCCGTTACATAAAATAAATGGCGCCCAACGTGGGGCATCAGTAAATGAAACTGTTTTTGGATTTATATCTAGAATGAAATAACTTTATGGTAATTTTAAATTTAGTTTGCTGATGTTTCAATACAATATCTTTCCGTGGTGGCGATATCCATTTTTTTTTTCTTTCATGGACAAGTTCAATGTGTCATTTTACTTAGGAATTTAGATTCTGTACTGTAAACGGAATACTGAACCATGTATTTTGTCTAACATTTTAATTTCATCCAGTAGTTTTTTTGTTCGAGATTTTTGGTTATTGGTGAATATCGATAACATACTCGCAAAAAAACTAGCGGACATTTCAGGTGATCTGACTTTCGGTTACTTAGATTTGAGATTTCAATATTTGGTAAATATCGGATGCTGACTCATCTAACTATCCTAAAGATTGTGAACCTATACTTTTGTTTGAAGATTTGTCTGAGGATTTCTTAAGGTTAATTATCTACTTTGTAACCCGGGCAATATTCAAATTTTGTTGCTTATACATTGTGGAGAAATATAGAACTAATTATCAACTTTTATAAACTTGAGTATGCTAACAAAGTTCTAAGTTAAGTATCGGAAACCTGTATATTGTAGATCTTACTTAAGGTTTTTGTTTTATTTTTATCATGCCGATAACCCGTAGTCGTGAAAATTCGGTAGTGGAGCCGACAAATGTTAGCTTTACAGTGAATTTAGATGATGATGCTGTTGGTGTAGATACGCGGAGTGGAGCTAGGAGGAAACAACTCAGAGAACAAACTCAGAATCCTCAAAGAGGTAGTGCAGATAGAGAACCATATATTAGACAGATTGTTTCAGAATCGTTAAATGAATTTCGTGGGGAAATGACCAATTTTATTTCAAATGAGTTGCGTGTAATATTGCAGAACATGAACATGGCTAATGACAGTCGTACGAATGTGGTCAATAATTCTAATATCTCACCGAGTTCGGATATAAATGATGAGAATACCTCTTCAGGTAATAATAATAACACAACAGTTAGGCAGAGTTTAGATACAGGACATTTTAATGCCGAAAAAGTATTGACTATAATTCGCAATTGGAGGATAAAGTTTAGTGGATACGGAAATCAGACATCAGTGGATGAATTTATTTATCGAGTCAATATTCTTACTTCAAATACCCTTAATGGTGACTTTGAGCTTTTGTGTAAGCATGCACACACATTATTTGATGAAAAGGCATTAGCATGGTATTGGCGATTTCATAGGCAACATGATCACTTTGATTGGAATTCTTTAACTCGAGCTTTGAGAACTCAATATAAAGCTGATTATAGTGACTACGATGTCTTAGATGACATACGTCGGCGTAAACAGAAATCAAATGAAAGTTTTGAAGACTACTATGATGTGATTTCCGCAATGACCGACAAATTAAAGACACCCGTGTCGGACATTGAACTGTGTGAGATTCTGGCACGAAATTTAAAAGCTGAAATAAGGCACGAAATTCTACATCTAGAAATTGGCAGCGTTGCAAATCTTCGTCGCGAGGTGCGCAAACACGAAAAGTTTATGAGGGACATACATTTAATGGACCAGCGAAGACTTACAAAGGGAAAAATAGCAGAATTGGATAACCGAAATGATGTCTCAGGCGGATACGAGAATTCGGAATCTATCAATGATGTGTTTGCAGTGCATCATTCAGTCAAATGTTGGAACTGCGATGAGGCGGGTCACACGTACTTCGATTGTATGGATATAAAACGTGTATTTTGCTATGGTTGTGGCCTGAAAGACACCTACAAACCCAAATGTCCAAACTGTACCTTGAAGGCACAGGGAAACGGGTTGAAGGATGTCCGGAATAAGTAAATCGGGCATCCAAAACTGAAAATATAAAAGACTTAGAAAAGGAGAATGCACTTCCAATGTTTGTACATCCATTAAAGAGACCTTACCATGTTCGATTAGCAGAATATCAAAAAGCTCGATCACAAATATTTAAGGATTTCAAGAAAAAGAGTAGATCTTCAAAAAGAATTCAAGAATATTATCGTAGACTTAAATCATTTAAATTATATGTTATTTCACCTATTATTAGTCAAGAACTGGACAGTAGACCATTTATAAAATTAATTGTCCAGGATAAAAGTTATTTAGCACTGTTGGACAGCGGTGCCAATAAAAGTGTTATTGGAGGGAAATTGGCTGTAGACATTGAAAATTTTAAAAGATTCCGAAGATGCGCAGGAAATGTAAAGACTGCAGACGGAAAAACACAAAAAATAACTGGCTCGGTGCATCTAGACATAACCTTTCAGGGTCAAACGAAATTATTCGAATTTTTAGTTGTACAGTCAATACGTCAGGACATTATTTGTGGATACGATTTCTGGGAATCGTTCGGTTTGAAAATTTCTATTCCAACTGTCGGGGAGGTTAAATTCGATCAGACTGAGCCGGACAAACTTTAACTTACGGATGGACAACAACAAAGACTGGAAAGGGTTATAGCTGCGTTTCCAGACTCGGAAATCGAGGGTCTTGGATGTACTACTTTAGTTGAACATTATATCGATACTGGGGATGCGAAGCCCATTAAACAACGCTATTATCCGATATCACCTGCGGTGGAAAAACTTCTTACTGGTGAGATAGATAGGATGATATCACTAGGAGTAATAGAAGAGGCTCCGTCTTCATCTTGGTCTTCTCCTACTGTGGTTATCGTAAAACCGGGGAAAGTAAGGATGTGTGTCGACAGTAGGAAGCTTAATTCTGTGACTGTAAAGGACGCATATCCAATTCCGAACATTGACGGACTAATTGCAAGACTTCCACCGGTTCATTGCATATCGAAGATAGATTTGAAAGATGCCTTTTGGCAAATTAAGTTGGAAGAGAGTTCTAGACCGAAGACAGCGTTCACAGTCCCTAATCGGCCTTTGTACCAGTTTACGAGAATGCCGTTTGGATTGTGTAACGCACCACAGACGTTGTGCAGGTTAATGGATCGTGTTATTCCGTATAATTTAAAATCGAATGTATTTGTTTATTTGGATGATCTGCTGATTGTTTCGACCGATTTTGACTCACATTTAAAACATCTTGCCGAGGTAGCAGCTAATTTAAGAAAAGCCGGATTAACAATTAATGTAAAAAAGAGCAGCTTTGCGTTGAACAAAGTGAAATATTTAGGTTATGTGGTTGGTAAAGGGACGTTGCAAGTTGATCTAGACAAAGTGAAAGCAATACAGGAATTTCCCCAACCAAAATCTATTAAGGAAGTGAGGAGATTTTTAGGTATGACAGGATGGTATAGGCGTTTTATGCAGGACTACTCGACATTAACGTTTCCTTTGACAGAACTTCTTACAAAGAAAAAGACATTTGTATGGACGAACGAAGCTATGAATGCGTTTGAGAATCTGAAAATTAAATTGACAACTGCGCCATTGCTGATACATCCAAATTATTCAAAACCATTTATAGTGCAGTGTGATGCGAGCATGTGTGGTGTGGGAGCGGTTTTGGCACAGGAGGACGACGCCGGAACAGAAAGACCTATTGCTTATATGTCGCATAAACTAAATCGAGCACAGCGGAACTACACAATTACGGAACTGGAATGTTTAGCGGTTGTTTTAGCTATTAAAAAGTTTCGTTCCTATATAGAAGGGCAGCCGTTCAAGGTGATAACGGACCACGCAAGTCTCAAGTGGTTGATGCAACAAAGAGATTTGTCAGGACGCTTGGCCAGGTGGTCATTGAAGCTCCAGGGATTTAATTTTACCATTGAACATCGCAGTGGAAAGGATAACGTTGTGCCAGACACATTGTCACGAGCTCACGAAGGAGACGTAAACTTGGAGGGTTTGGAATTGGAAACATTGCCAACTATTGATTTGGACTCAGAAGCATTTGACAGTGATGATTATTCTAAATTGAGAAATGATTTTTCTAAAAGTGAATTACCTGATTTCAAAATTGTTGATAAGTACATATATAAACGTACAGACTTTTCGGTAGGTCATAAGGACGAATCTTATGCGTGGAAGCTATTGGTTCCGACTGAATTGAGAAATTCTGTTATTTATGCTGCGCATGATTTGCCTAACTCTGGTCACGGTGGCATCGCAAAAACCTTAGAACGTATTCGACGATATTTTTATTGGCCTAGACTTGTGTCAGACGTACGTGACTATATTCAAAATTGTAAAATGTGTAAGACATCAAAGACTCCTACATCTAATTTAAGACCTCCAATGGGTCAAATGGTTAAAACGGAAAGACCTTTTCAGAGACTTTATGTCGATTTAATCGGACCACTACCAAGAACTAAATCTGGACATATCGGGATTTTGATTATATTAGACCATTTTTCAAAATTCACATTCCTTAAGCCATTACGTAAATTTGTTTCCAAGAATATTATAAATTACCTAAAGACTGAGATATTTAATTGTTACGGTGTCCCTGAGATAATAGTTTCAGATAACGGATCGCAATTTAAAAGCAAAGATTTTGAAAAGTTTTTGGAACACAACGGTGTTAAACATGTAGTAACTGCTGTGTACAGTCCACAAGCGAACGCCAGCGAACGTGTAAATCGGTCCATTAATGAAGCTTTGCGTTCATATGTAAGAACTGATCAACGTTCTTGGGACGAATATTTGAACAGTGTGAATTGTTCACTAAGAAACAGCGTTCACCAAACTATAGGAAAAACGCCGTATCAAATAGTTTTCGGACAATCCATGATAACTCACGGAAAAGACTACAAAGTTTTGGAAATGTTAAAACTTTTAAATGAAACAGACACACAAATTGAAAGACAAGATGAATTTACTTTAATACGCGACGGTATAAAAGATCTGGTTCGCAAGGCATATGAGAAAAATTTGCGTACGTACAACTTAAGATCGCGGGTGAAGGAATTTTCGATAGGCCAGGAAGTTATTCGTAGAAATTTTACTCAAAGTTCAAGGATAGATAACTTTAACGCTAAACTTGCACCTGTTGGTGTTAGAGCTATAGTATTGCGGAAAATTGGCACAGTAAACTATGAACTTCAGGATATAGATAGTACTGGCAAAGGAATATATCACGCAAAAGATATCTGGACGTAGCATATATACATCAAATGAGCACTTCATTACTTTGTGTAAGTTGTATCGCTCTTTGGAGTTAAAACCCCAAAGTCCGATTTAGCGGGGGGGTATTTGTAATGTCGCGCTGCTAAGAAAAAAATTCTTTCAAAAAAAGTAAAAACTACTTCCAAGAAAATTTTTCAATTTATCAAGTAACTTTTGTTTTTTAACTATTTCATTGAAGAAAAATTCAGAAATTTTTCATTCATAAATTTTCTCTTGAGTTCGAAAGACGTGAATAATTTTTTCTGTCGTAAGACTTTTTTGTGTAATTTTCGAATATCGATTATTTGCAAAATAAAAAAGAATTTCCAAGCGATAATCTTTAGAGGAGCACAAATTGGTTGGACCAATAATATAATAATAACTTACGAATTGGGGAGATTTATGGCAGCAAGTTATGCGCTAATTCTCCCCTTTAATATCAAATATTATCCTGATATATAATCTATAAGGATGTGGAAATTGTGTTTTTTTATAAATTTTCAACGATGGAAATCTGTTTGGGAGTATTAAGGAATTGAAGCTCATATTTTGCATACGTCCTAATTAACATCATCATCATCTATAATGCACGACTACAATGATGTTCGGGGCAATAACTAAGTCGTGTTAAATATGGCATGAAGAAGAATCAATACGATGCAGAAATACAAGAATCAAGGATTATAATTTAGTTTAACAAATTAAAAAAAAAAAAAACATTTTCAAGATCAAAACGTTTTAATATTATAACGTAAAATTTAAAATTTAGTTAAGTTGTGGATAATATTTGCAAACATCTTTTGGCTAGTTTAATATTTGAAATGATACCTTCAACATCAATATAAACAACCAAAACTACGAAAACCAATATCGGACAACAGGCCTGCTGTCTTCGTTGGAGCATAATCGTGGTAAGTTTATACCTAATTAAAATACTGAGTTAAATACAAAATATATAGATTGATAGATTGTTTGCTTTTATCCTCATTAAGAAATGTAAAAATATGTTTTTTTTGCAAATTTTAAAATATTTTTTTTATAATATTTTGTCTACACTGTTTTTTTTCTCTTTCTCATCGATTAATTAATTTAACAAAAGAATTAGCGTTATTTTTGTTTTTTTTTTTTATATAAATTTACTAAAACCATAATGTTGTTAATAAATTGCTATGTAAGGTAATACCAATGAATATCTAATTTTAAATTTATTAATTCCGAGAAAGATTTAGAACCAAGTTAGCGTACTCAAGATGGGCTATCCAATAAAATTTGCAATGGTTAGCGAGTGTAGGGTGGGCGTGGAATCAGAGGTTAACAACATCAAATTCCTCTGTATACGAGTTCTATATTTCGGTTTGTAAAGTAATTTCTATGTTTCTTTTTGGATGTCGTCATGAAGGTTTTAAAGCTACCTTATTTTAATTTTATGTTTTGAGCTTTGACCAGCTTTTCAGTTGCCAAGAACACCACCCATTTTCCCTGAGCACGGCCGGTATTAAAAGGTAGCAAACAGGCTTCTGAGAAGTGGGGAACTAATGAGCCGTTACAACTGACAAGGGGGGAACCAAAGATAAAGGAAAAAAAAAGAAAACAAAGTATGTGTTTGGGATGTTAAGAGGGATAACTTACATTGCTTTATTATTGAGATGTGTTCCGTGCGGCGGTTGGATTGAGAAGGCCGGAAGCCCATCCCTAAGCCGTCCACTACACTTTCTTTTCATTACAGTGTTGCCACCTGGGCCCTACTCTTGACATTATCATTTACAAGATCCTTCCAATGGGGCCTTTACATTGTCAAATTACAATAAACTTTTTAGAACAGGGGCTTTACACTATCAAATTACATTCGGTTCATTACGTATTACAATTCAATTCTCTTAATACAATTATTCAGTTTACAATCCAATTCATTACTCTAACTCTTCATTTAATTAATTCAATTCTTTTAACAATTCATTTCATTTAATTCATTCATAATTCATTTCATTCAATTCATTAATACATTTAACACAGGTTGAAGCTCTTCGTATTCCGCGGAGCCTTGTCGGGAATCTTAATCCGCTCTGTAGTTGCCTTAAATCCGTTGTGTTTAGATATCTACGTGATCAGCACTCTAGCACAGGTCCTGACCGCTATCAATTTGGTGTTGGGGGACTTCTAGACTGTCTCAGAACAGGAGAAAATCATCTTGCGATACTTTCCTTACATCGGCGGGTCATTTAATAACATGATGGTTAGAACACTCGACTATCACGCGGGAGATCCCAGGTTCGATTCCCGCCTCCAGTCATCTACATTTTTCTTCCATTGCCGTTCCCCTTGAATGTGGTCAACAGCAACTTCGCAGTATAGCGTCGAGTCAATCGGCATGTCTAGTAAAAGCTTCTCAAACAGTGACGTTCGCATTCGTCGATAAACAAGTAGGTGCCGTTTGTTGTGAATCTAAAATAGAAAACGTGTTAATTCACAATAACGCGTGAAGCTATCCCATATCTCATTCATTGGGTGTAAAGGGAAATAAAGTTTTTTTAATGTAAACGCGCGAAGTAGATACCATAACCGACCCTGACATCCAGTTGTCCATACATAGCGTTTTCGTTTTCTGAGTACTCTTTTCTGGAGGGCGTTCTGGCTCCGTAGAGCATTGTTGTATTAGTTTTGTAAATCCAAAGTGTTACTTTAAGTTTGAGTCCCCAGGTTACTCTAATAGCTTTCCTGCTTGTGGATAAAGCTTTGAGTGCCTTGTTGGATCTGCTCTCTAGGTTTTGTCTCCAGTTGAGCTTCCTGTCCAAGATGACGCGTAGGTTGTTCGCCGTTTAAGTTGTGATAACCCAGGAAAATTTTTCGGAACTTGTTGCGAATGATATTGATACTAGAATCGTTTCTTTTTTAATCGACTTTCTATTCTGTTTCTGGTTCTATATAACCGATTATGTACAACAAGTTGCACCACAGATTCCGTAGAACAGAAAATGAATATTCGTATTCGAAATAATAAGAAAATAAGAAAAACTCAAAAATCTGAGTTAAAATATATTTCGAACTTGCACCCAATTGAAAATCAATGAAATTTCAAAAAACAGCATATCTAATTCAGTTATGTAGCAATTCATTTCATAACAGGTTCCATGAGAACATTTTGGTTTTGGGACAATTTCAAACAAAAATAATATATTGTGCAACCGAAAGTGGAACTTGTTACTTATCAGTAAAAGCTGTTCTGTAATTGTTTCTTTGCAACAAAATATTTTGCTGGGAATGTATGTAAAATGTGGTGGGTGTTTCCTGTTTCCGACTGAACAGTTCAAATTCTATTTTGTGAAGCTTTGCATTAAGTCCCCTGCTAGCGCCCAAGTTTGCTAGAATATTGATATAGGCTTGCATCTACCGTTCGAGGTATGGTAGTCTCTTTCCCGAGACGCAGAGTGTTATGCCGTACACCCGACCGACTTGACCACCCTGTTGTCGGATAGGATTCACAGTAGCGGTGATATTACTCCTCCTTGTGGGGTACCTCTTGTTAACTTTCTAGTGAGGATGTGATTTCCAAGCTGGGAGGTGATAGTTCTCCTCAGGAGCATATTGCGAATCAGTTTGCTAATATGTGAGTTAATCTGTAGACTCTCTCATGATGCAGAGGGGTTCGATATTGTTGAAGGCTTTCTCTATGCTCTTTAAGGCTGCCAGAGATAATTCTTACCCTTGTTATGATTTCACTATGGGATACACTAATGCACAAGGGACAGTTTCTGTCGATTTCCCCATTGTATATGCGTATTGAGCATTCGATGGGAGATTCGGGCCCATTGAGTTCTTTATGATATCGTCCTTGATCCTCCAGACAGTTTTAAGAAGGAATGACGTGAGAGAAGGACTACACTCTTTGGTGTGTAATGGTTTTCCTGCATTTGGGATGAAGATTACCTTAGACGTTCTCCATCTTACCGGCAGGTATGAAAGTTTCCTACAGCCATTAAAGATAGCCTTCAGCCATGTCAATAGTATCTAGGCCTGTAGAAAATCAACGGGTACAATATCATCCAGACCGGAGGATTTGTGAGAATTATCCCCATCAATGGGGTCTTGAATTCCTATTCTCTCTCTTTCCTTATACACTTTCCTCGTTGTGTGATCATTTCATGTCCCTTTACTGTATTCCACCAATCGCATATGTTGAAATTCGCATCACTAGCAATTGTGGCAGCTATACAACTGCAAAAGCATGCAACATATGTTTATGGAATGTATCCGAGTGTGTGTGCTCGCGCGGGTCTTCTAAAAGAAACTATCTTTGAATGCAACTCGTTGTTGCAACTGCCGCTACCGTCGCTTCTGCAAATCTAAACTTAAGTGCACGCGGCAATGGCAGAACAAGTGACAAATAGTTTTGTATTCTCTATTTCAGTACCAAAAGAATTCTGGGGCTTGTTTTTTGTTGCATTTTTTCTCCACTTAATATTTGCGTTTTTATTTAACGCAATTCGCATTCTGCATTTGCTGTTTGTTTTTTACTTCTCGTTTTTTTTTTGTTGGCGTTTTATATTTTTATTACACATGGTACTTTATTATGAGTTCGTGTCAGCGTTTGGTGGCATCGTTTTGGTTAAGATGGCAGTGGTTTGGTGATGGTCGCATGTAAGGGAATTTTTGTTGCGAGCTACCAAATTGTTGGAACCGCACACAATTTCTACAGCTAGATATACGGGGGGAGCGTGTTTTATGTCATGTCTTTAGAGTAGACCGTACGTCTATGTCCGTGCGTGTTACAAGTACTACATGCTGCTGCTGCTGCTGCAAGTGACGGTGATGAAGACGATGATGGTGCACGGCAAATTTTTCCGTCTTCCTTACATTACATGCATTCACGTAAAAAACATCACAATTTTAAGGAAATTCTTGTGTGTTTTCTTTTAGTTGTGCTTGCGGTTGTGATGAAACTTTTCCCTAACAATTAGAGGTAGGATGGGGGAAAGTTGTGGGTTCAAATGGAGAGATTTTTTGGACAGAAATTGTTGTAAACAAAATGTGCATACTTAGAAATTTAGATATGTATGTCAGCAATGTCTGAGAGGGACTTTTCACATTTCCATAGGCAATTATCCACAAGAATAGTATTTCCATATACAGTTTTTACGGGAATTGAGTTGATCCGGTGTAGTAATTTAGCATGACCAGAATACTTGCATAGCTTAGCGGCACATTCTCTGATTTTCACCAGACATGCAGCGGCAGCAGAATCAGCTATCATAACAGGATTCCAGATATTCGAATGACACTAAGTACTATACCTGCCGTTTTGTTTATTACCGCACTAACACTAACCAATGCTGACTTTTGAATTTTAAACAAGGAATTCGGAATGTGTTTCTTTTGAAGGGACCTCCAACAAACTACGTTACCATTGAAAAGTATTTATCTAACTTTTGCTGTATAAATCCCCATATTGTCCTTTGGAGTCAGTCCCCAGCGCTTCCCTATAGTCCCTTTACAGCAGTAAAGAGTAACAGATTCCTTTATGACCCTCATATCCACATCGGATTCCCAAGATAGTTTCCTGTCGTTGATAATCCCTTCTTACTTGATTTGCTCTGTCAACTATAATTGCAACCCATTTAGTGACGGTTCAAATTTTGGGATTTTATATTTCCGGTCGGTCGTGGCATAGTGGTTAGAACACGCGACTACCATGCGGGAGATCGCAGGTTCAAACCTGGCTCCAGTCGTCTTAAAAGAAAAAAAATAAATAAAATTTTCTTTCATTGTCGGCTCCCTCGAATGTTGTTTGGCAGCAACTTCGCAGTATTAAGCGTCAATTCAATCGTCGTGTCTAGTAAGAGCTTCTCAAAAACAGTGACGTTCGCATTCGTCTATAAATAAGTAGGTGCCGTTAGTTGTGAATCTAAAAATAGAAAGCGTGTTAATTCACAACAACGCGAGAAGCTATCCCATACCTCATTCATGGGGTGCAAAGGGAAATTAAGTTTAAGTTTTTATATTTCCAAGAAAGCAGGATAAGCTCAGTGAATTTAGCAATAGTCCACTGTTGGTGGTCCGGTCTATATTAAGTATTAGGTTTTGCGAAAGATCATCGGCGTAGGCTGATACCTGACATTCGGCCATCTCTAATTCGAGAAGCTGTTCAATGACTGAGGTTAACCATAGCAGTGGAGACATAACTCCTTCCTAAAATGCCCCTCTATTAATGTTCCTAACAATTGTGACCCCTCCTGATTCGGCTCTAACGGTTCTTTCAACCAGAACCATCCCAATTAGGTGAGTCGCTGAACTGTCAACCTCCAGATCAAGTAATGATTTTAGGATTGCCGTGTCTATAATGTTATTTTAAATTTCTCTTGATGTCTTTAAAAGTCTCCAGAACGTAGATCTTATTCTCGAGGGAGTTCTCGGTTATACTGACTTAGAGTGGACAGGTGTCTCAGTTGACCTTCCTTTAGTGTAGGCATGCTTTGATTGTGATAATAAATACTGTGGATGATTACTGTTACCGTTAATTTCAAATGTTTTAAGGACAAAAGATGAGAGACTGATCGGTAGAGTCTTATGGTTTGATATGAGATCATTTGTCAGCTTACAGGATAAAACCCACTTTGGTTTACTTTTAAATATTAGAAATGGTTCCCAGCATAAGACAGCCCATGAAAATTACATCTAACCAACTACAAGATAGGTTGGTGGAATTATTCCGTCAGGTCCTGATGGTTTATAGGGTTTAAAACATTTGATAGCCCATATCAGAATATTCCTGCTCACTATCGAGCAAACTTTATTCAAGCTAGGTGGATTTACACAAGCGTTCGTTCAAGTCATTGTTGGGGAAGTGGATGTTCAGAAGAATCCAGAGAGACTCTTCGAAAGAAGACATATCTCGACATATCACTCTGAGTCTTGAGGAAGGGACTACTTTACCTCGAACGGAAGATACAAGACTTTATCAATATACTAGCAAGCTGGTGCGCCAGCAAGAGACTTAATGCAAACCCTGATAAAACAGAATTCGTACTGTCCAGTCGGAAACTGAAGGGGACAGGCCATGGCATGATAGTTAGAACACGCTATTACCATGCGGGAGCTCCCGGGTTCGATTCCCGTATAAAGTCATTTTAATTGTTCTTTCATTGCCGGCCCCCCTCCATGTTGTCGCCGAAACGACAAACGGGGGAGAAACCATAGAAAGTAGGTTCAACAAGGCACTCAAAGCTTCATGCACTTCCGGGAAATTTATTGTGAAATCTCTGGACTCAAACCCAAAGTAAAACTTTGGATTTACAACGCTATTGTGAAGCAAAGTCTGAGGGTATGCGCTCAGTAAAAAAAGAAAGTTACGACAAATGGATTGTTTTCAGCGAACCTCAGCGAATGCGATAAATAAACTACCTCTTAGGCACTCTTCACAATACTTAATCTACTCCCACCTGATTTAAGCTGCAAATGCTCAGCTCTCAAGTCAGCCATTAGGGAAACTAGTATAGGAAACTAGTATCCTCAATCGGACACTCAAGGATCCTAAACCAACGCAATATTTTACTTGAAACTCACTACATGCTTGGTGCACGAAATAAATCATCCTCTACGAAACCAGAACGCCTTTCAGAAAGGAGTAGACAGAGAACGAAAATGCTATGTATGGACTACTAAACATCTTTACCAATGGGTCTAAAGTGGATGATAGAATCGGCTACGGTATCTACTCCACAGATCTTAACCTGATTCCGCAGCGTTTTCGAGGCGGAAAAACCTGCTATTAAACGACCAGCCGACATGGGGAAAGATCTTAAAAAAAATAATTTCCCTTTACACCCCACGAATGAAGTATGGAATAACTTCTCGCTTTGTTGCGATCTATTTTTGATTCACAACAAACGGCACCTACTTGTTTATCGACGTATGCGAACGTCACTGTTTGAGAAGCTTCTACTAGACATGCCGATTGACTCGACACGTATACTGCGAATTTGCTGTCGACAACATCGAGGGGGAATCGAACCCGGGATCTCCCGCATGGTAGTCGCATGTTCTAACCACTATGCCATGGCCGGTCCCGGTCCCAAGGTCCCATGAGAAATGTATCACAGGACGATATTCTCCTGTTTACGGACAATCTAGCGGCGGTAAACTCACAACACTAAAACTACAGTGGTCAGAGACTGCCGGATATTTCTTAAAGATATATCCGAGAATAATAGAATTCTGATGATGGATAAGGTTAACTACCGAGCGGTTAAAGTGGACCGACAAGACTCAGCCCTGCTGGAAAGAAATATGGAAGACCAATTGAGAACAGAAAACGACACATGGAAGAATGAATAAACCTGTAAGAAAACCTGGAAGATATGACCTGAATACGAACCAAATCTCACATCGAACTTAATAAATAACGAAAGGAACCAGATTTGAAAACTATTATCCTCCTACCAGGACATAGACCCATAGGTAGACACACGAGCAGAATGAGAAATACTTGCTATTAAGCGAGCCGCCAAACGGGATTAACATGAGTAAAGTATCACAGGAAGAAATTCTCCTGTTCACGGATAGTCAGGGATGGTAAACTTACTGAGGTCCCACAACGCCAAATCAAAGTGGCCTGGGACTGTTGGACATCCCTTAACAAGATATCCAAGAATAGCAGTGTTCTGTTCAAGTGGATAACTGGGCAAAGCGAATTTGAAGGCAACTGCAGAGCGGTTGAAGAAGCCTGACTAGACTCAGTCCCGCAGTAAAACAACATGGAGCACGAAGCGCCTTCCCCCATGTCCAACTGTAAAAGTATTATCGGAAATATAACGTTGAGAACAGCAAACGGCAGATGGAAGAATGAAGAAACCTGTAAGAAAGACAGTAAGGTATGATCTGAATACAACCCAAAACTTACATCGAACGTAATAAATCTCGAAAGAGACCAGATTAGCAAACTGTTATCCTTCTTCCGGGATACGGACTCATAAGTAGACACGCGAACATAACGGGTATTCGCAAGTCGAATGTGAAATACGTACTATTAAACGATCTGCCGACCAAATTAACATGAGTAAAGTATCACAGGAAGAAATTCTTCTGTTCACGTATAGTCTAGCGATGGAAAACTTACTGAAGTTCCACAACGCCAAATCAAAAATGGTCTGGGACTGATATCCAAGAATATCAGGGTTCTGATCATGTTGATACCTTGATACAGGGAATTTGAGTACAGCTGATGAGCGGATGAGTATGACCGGCTGGGCTCAGGCCTGCATGAAAGAGATATGGAAGCGAAGCGCTCTGCCCTATGTCCACCTGTAAAATTATTATCGGAAATCTAACATTTATAACAGCAAACGGCAGATGGAATATGCAATTCGAAAATAATTGATATTAAATGAGCCGCAGACGATGAGAACAATTGCAGACCAGGAAAGCGACATGGATCTCTCAACGCTTAGCTCCTTGTCCAAGTGTAACAGCAATATCGAAAATCTAAAGTTAACGGGACAAGGACCCATAGGTAGACACGCTTCGCAAGTCAAATGCAAAATAATTGCTATTGAATAATCCGCCGACGAGAATAACATAAAGAAGGCATCACAGGACGATATTCTTCTGTTCATGGACAGTCCATCGGCCATAAACTCACTCAAGTCTCATAACACCAAATTGATAGCGGTATGTGCCTGCCGCACATTTCACGTAGATACTAAGTTCAACTGCCGAACGGATGAAGAGGCCCGCCTAGGGCACTATCGGAAATCTAACGTAAGGAACAGCAAATGACAGATGAAAGAATGAAGAATCCAGCTGGTAAGCCAGAAAGACACGACCTGAATACAACCCGAAACCTACATCAAACATAACACAGTACAACACATGATTTTGGGACTCAATTCTGAGAACTGCATATGAAAATAGCTCCAAACAGAAGACATTCTGCATCATTCGTATTGTCAAGTTACATGCCATAATAATTTAATATCGATTTGAAGTTAGTTAGGGGAACTATAAAGCGTTCTACATACAACTCCACTCTTTTTTTTCTCGAGTGTACTACACATCTTCACTGATAGTGCATCTCCGCTGTATGATTGGCGGTAAGTTTACACCAGTATCACTAGCGCTCGGGGATGCAAACTTGTTCCTTGTTGCAGTTTTATTTTGTTCCTTTTTATTTCGGTTGTACCGCCAGCTCCTCTGCTTCTGTGTCCTAAGTGGCACTAATGTATGCACAAGTTAAAACAAAGAATTACATAAAACCAAATCGTTGGCGGCGACGGCAACGCTGTGGCAGAGTAACGCCAACGTTTGGGGAATGCCAAAATTTAAATACTTCGGGTTTTACAAGACTGAGTGTGTTGGTATGAAAGGGGAGCGAAAGAATGTTTACTAAGCGAGAGCAGCATATATAAGTGTAATGGTAGAGATGTCACATCAACTGAAAAAATTAATACAAACTCACACATATACAGAAAATTGTGAAAGAAATTTAATTTAAAAGTTCTACATGCGCTTTTCATTTAGACACTTGCTTCTATTAGGAGAATTTAAATTGTAATTTATATGTTTTGGTTCTGTGAGAGGGCAAATCAGAGTGGTGGATGGAGGAGTCACAGGATAATTTGGATGAGGTAGCGGGGAAATCATTCTTTTTAACAGAGTACAGTAAGTTACTGTGGTATGCAAGGGGTGCTTAAACAAGGTGAATATTTTAGGGAAAGTGTATAATTTTTTTTGAATATTGTTGGAATCTTGAAAATAGTTCGATATGAACGGTCTTTGGGAGGATATAAAGACTACAACGATCAGACAATGATAACTGGACATTGCTAACGATTTGAAATAAATAGATTAGATAAATAAATTTTCAATAGAAAATGCCTCGTTTGGTAAAACTTTAGTACACTTTTTGTGCGATAGGTGGCGCATGGACAGAAAGTTTACAGCTAACACTTGTTTAATTTTTATGAATGGAATTTGGAAGAATGTAAAGACTACAAGTAGCAGAGTCTGGCAATTGGGAATATCTATCGATTTTTTCCCTTTAACTAAAAAAAAGATGAAAAACGGCGCTCAAATGAATCCGGGTACAATGAAGAATGTCGCATAGCTTCTGAGTAACAGGATGCCGCTTATAGGACAACTCTACAGCCACCCGGGCGTTTAGGGAACGGCACAAGGAGACAGTAAAACAGGGAGACAGCTATTAAAGCGGAAAAAAAGTCAGATGAAGGAACGGGAGAACGAGAATATAGAGCGATACTGGGATAAAGGTAAGGCCCGATAATTTTACCAAAAATGTAAAAAGCAAAAGGCTACGGTAATGGGCTCCCCTCCTGTAAGGACAAGGGTGGAAATCTGGTCACAGATACGCAGAGTGTGCTGCATATATGGAGAGAACACTCCCACCAACTGCTTGTTCCAGAAGGCAACGAACGTGAAGTTATCACGCCAATTGTCGACGACGCCTTAGATTGCCCACCACCAAGTCAAGCAGAGGTGAGAAGTGCAATATCGCGGCTGAAAAATAAAAAAGCAGCTGATGCCTTACGACCGGCTGAGTTCTTCAAGTTCGGTGGCGAGGAGTTGATAACGAGCATGCACCAGCTCCAACTTACGGTTTGGCTGAACGAGTACATGCCCCATAATTGAAATTTAAGCGTATTATGTACTGTGCCAAAGCCAGTGTTGTTCCACCTGCTCGGGCCTTATCAGTGTGGCTTCAGACCTGGTAAATCAACAACTGACCAGATATTCACACTTCGGCAAATCCTGGAAATGACTCAAGAGAAACAAATCGACACGTACTATCTTTTCGTCGACTATAATGGTGCCTTCGATAGCTCGATATGACAAAAATTACTCGAAGCCATGGCTGAGTTTGGTATTCCAACGAACCTTTGCGAAATTACGCTGACTAACTGACACGAAGTCTTCAGTGAAGATTGTCAATTACTTTACGAAGCCATTCTATACCAGACGAGGCCTAAAACAAGGTGACGGCCTATCGTGTGACCTCTTCAACATAGTGATGGAGATGATAATGAGGAATGCTGCAGTAAACACGAGTGGCACGATATTCAACAAAAGTCACATACTACTCGCGAACGCTGATGACGTAGACACATCGGGTAAAAACTGCGCGATGTAACTGCAGCCTTCTCAGTTATACAGAAGGAATCAGCGAAAATGAGTCTAACGGTGAACGGGCAACGGGCAACGAACAAAGAATCTACTCGTTTGATAAACTGCGTGAACGTTAACAACTATAACTTCGAGGTGGTAGATAATTTTACTTACCTAGCATCCGCCATCTACAAAACAAATAATGTCAGCTTCGAAATCCGGAGAAGAGTCCTGCTTGCTAACACCCTGCGACAATTTTCAATTTTTGTTTTCACACTTAATGAGGACCTTATATACGTGAAACTAGAGACCTTATGTAGTAAAACTGCGTTCTCAGTTTATCGCCAGAACGTCAGGATTATTTTTAAAAGGACTTCTAAGTTTCAAAGGATACACCACTTTCAAAAAATTAAATCAAATATTTCCACGAACCATATGATAAAGATATGGGTATCAAATGAAAGGTAAGAATCTTAGCAATGCGAACAAATAACAGAGTTTAATGGATCTGGACCAAGCATTTCAAAAAAGATTTATTTGCTAGACAACCATCTTGACTTTTTCCCGACAATTTGGGGAATTTCAGTGATGAGCATGGTGGGCGCTTTTATCAAGAAATCGCGACGATTAAAAATCAATTTGGGGGCATGCTACATGATGGCAGAATATTTTAGGACAATATGTCGTGCACAGACGATCAGCATAAGCGGCAAAGTCAACGTTAACATTTTAATTAATTTTATTCAGTTTTTTATATACATACAATATTTTGAAACAGGATTAACATTTTTTCTTTTTTACTAAACTAGTAAAGCTAGATTAATAAAATGTACATATAACTTCTCCAACATATATTTTTTCAGAAAAAATTATTTAAATGATATTAAGCTTTAAAACTTTAAAAGGACATATTGAAATTTTTGGTCCAGATCCATTTAAATCTGTTATTTGTTTGCATTGCTGAGATTCTTACCTTAAATTTGATACCCATATTGTTATCATATGGTTCGTGGATATAGTTGATTTAATTTTTTTAAAGTGGTGAAACTTTAAAAGTCCTTTTAAAAAAAATCCTGACGTTCTGGCGATAAACTGAGAACGCAGTTTTACTACATAAGGTCTCTAGTTTCACGTATATATGGTCTTAATCATGTGTGAAAACCACTGTTGCACGGTCAATATTCGCTATTAAGCACTAACCGATTCAAAGACAGAGCCCTCCCTCGAGCTATACCTGATACCGGTTCTACCTGCCTTGATGTACGGTTCAGAATCCTGGGTTCTGGCAGTATTCGAGAGAAAAATTCTCCGTAAAATATATGGGCCCATAGTCGTTAACGGAGAGTATCGGAGTCGTATGAATCAGGAGCTATATGAGCTGTACACTGACATTGACGTGGTCATTGACGCTTGGTCATGTTGTACGCATGGACGAACATGCTCCAGCTCAAAAAGTCTTCGACAATGAACTCGATGGACGGCCCAGAAGAGGGCGACCAAAACTCCATTGGAAAGACTAGGTTACTGAGAACCTTACAGAACTTGGTGTAACTAACTGAAGAAGAAGCGCAGAAGAGGCTCTTGTAATATTTTTCTACGTGCGGTATATAATCCAATGGGATTGCAAAGGAGTGCCAGCTAAGTAAGTAAAAAAGATTGTAATTTAAGAAATTAATTTACTGTTTTCAAAAGAAAAGGCGTCCTCGTTAAAACTATAGTACACTTTTTAGGCGATAGGTGGCGTATGAACAGAAAGTTTATAGTTTACACTTGTTTAACCTCTTATCAATAAACTAATTGGAAATTGGTAACGATTGTTTTTTGCTTTGACTAAAAGAGATTTTAAACCCAGATATACATTTTTTGTTTTCAAAAGAAATGACAACTTTTGTTTAAATTGTAGTACACTTTTTAGGCGATAGGTGGCGCATGAACAGAATGTTTAATGTTTACACTTGTTTAATTTCTTAATTTCTCCCTCACCATTTTCCTCTCCAACCACGTTAACCCATCTGCTTAGATTATATTAAATAGCGCTACCTTTTGTTTCTTTGCTTTCATCTGCTTAAATACATTTATAAAATTAACCAAAGTTTTGCTTCCCCGTTTGTCCCATTACTCTCAGCTCAACCTCTAAATCACACTAACCCAATAAAGAATTTATGATACTAATGAAAGAAAATTTCTTAATTTCTTTCGTTTGTTGTTGCGGTTGTTGTTGCATTACCTTGGGAACTAGCTGCTACTGACTGGATGGCAAAGAAGTCTCAATTGCGGTGGTGAATGTGGCACTTTGACAAATTGATATTGTTGTTGGTTAAATAGAAAATATAAAGAGAGAGAGCGGAGGGGGGTAATGTAGCATGTGAGAACATCGACAGATTTCTTGTACCCAAGCCAATGTACGAAAGGCACGACAACAACCCAGAATATTTCTCAAGACATTTTTTGGGTCATGAACTGTAAAAGATTGAAATTGAAACCGCAATAACCGCAAAACACTTCACCTCGCAAAGATTTTCTTGTTAAGTTAAAAGTCTGGAAAAACACATCGTGCTAATTAATTGTAGAATTTTTTTTTATTATTTTAGTTGCCAAAGTAGAAAATAAATATTTTTGAGCTGTGGAAAAATTTAATTTATTAGCAAACTTTGCCATTTTTGTTGTGAGTAGAGAAAAGTTGTTATGGTTTTAAATGAAATTTAATTAAGTTGAGGTAAAAATAATTTTAATTTTCTTAAGTACTTACAAAGCAATTTGTAACACATTTCTATCTTAATGAGCAAATGCTGATGCCACAAAGAATTGTTTAGCAGGAGGGAATATACTACCAAGGTTATATTATAAATGTAAAAGTGCTGATGCCACAAGGAATCGTTTAGCAACGAATCGCAACTCAGCGAATCAACAAATTACTATGAACATAAATTTGCCTGCTATTGAGGCAGTTTCCAGTTGTATACATAGCAGTGAAAGTCGTATTACTCAATCAGGACTTTAGGAAGGCTAAAGACAAGCCATTAACAAGTTCGATGCTTTGGTCTTTTACATACTACAATTCCTCCCATATGAGGCTCTGTTTATTCACTCTTCTCAATTACTATTACTCTATCTCTCCTTTAAGGACCTCTTACTTGTTACCTCTGCCACTCACTTATCACATGCAAAACTTTGCTCTCTGCTAATGTTGATGTTTTATCTTAAAAGAAATAGACCTCTTAAGTAACTTTTGTAACTTTTTGTGTGTGTGTGTGGGCCTTAATTAATTACACTAAAATCACAAGCAGAACAGAGAAATAAGGCTCCTCTATTGCTTTTGCATAAGTAAACTTTTGACATTTGCTTATTATTGGCAACTTTTCGGGAGAATAACAAAGCAACATTTTCCATATATCCTGCTGCTAATATGCAACGCCCACATCCTACCAACAGCCGCCGCCAAGTCATTATGCCACACAATAGCTTACAATACCTTTGGCAGCATCAGCTAACCAACCAACCCACAAGTCAGTCAGTTAGTCCTTGGCCAATAGTTTTTCCTTTGGTTGAACCTGAGTGTTCTTTTGGTTATTCTACTTCAAATTGTCTACTAAATAGACAGCAATTGCGAGGCAAATTAGACATTTGTGAAGTGGTCTGACGGACGAGAGGTTATTTCATTTTTCTAGACAATAGAAAAGTTAATTAATGCTGACATGCTTCAATTATTTAAATTTGTATGATTCAGTTGCTACTTTTGGCCACTCTTATATTAAGTTTGTTTGACTGTTAGTGTTTTTTTTTGCGAGAAATTTTCGTAAGAGAAAAATTAGATTTTCTTGCTGAGATATGAATGAGTTTCATTAGTGAGTGCGTTTCGCAAAATTAACTTGTTTGAGATGTTACTATTAGTTTGCAGGATAACAAGCTAAGGCAAGTTTTAGGTTCATAATTGTGGCAGACAAAGGAGCGGGAGAGAGAGATAAAGAGAGAGGAGAGTCTTGTAGAAAATTCTCGCTTAACTATTGTTAAAATAACATTGTAGTAATTTTGGGTATTTTGCCAACAATTAATCCCTTTATAAGATAGTTGGCAACAAAAAAAGCTGTCAGTAAGTAATGTGGGAAACTGCCAAACAGGTGGCATATTTTTTAAATATTTTTTAATTATTTGGTAAATCTTTTTAAGATTTTTTTTAGAATTGTGAAATACTGTAATCCTGTATCTATATTTATATATCACTGCGTTATTTTATATGTAAAGGGTTTTCCAATTAGAGGTATTATTTTGGTATTAAAAGAAAAATTAAATTTTTTGAGATAAATGATCGGATGTTTATTGCATAATAACGAAGAAGGTATGCCGTTAATAATGAAAAACAACATCAGCCAAATGGCCACCACGAGCACGCTTACAGCACCATATCCTTTTCATGAAATTTTCCATAACCAAATCGCAAAGTGGCTGCCCTATGTTCTCGATAGCCTCACGAATTTTATCTTTGCGGCCTTGAATCAACGCTGGGCTGTTGGCGTAGACCTTATCTTTCACGTGGCCCCAAAGGAAGAAGTCGCAAGGTGTTAAATCACAAAATCTCCGTGGCCAATTAAGATCATCTCTGCGAGAGATAACACGTTTCGGAAACCTTTCTCGTAAAAGTGCAATGGTTTCGTTGCTTGTGTGGCACCTAGCGCCGTCTTGTTGAATGTAAACGTTGTCCAGATCAATACCATCCAATTCCGACCATAAAAAAATCAAAATCATCAATTGGAATTGATTCAAATTCCTAAGTACGACGAGGAATGGACAATCCTGTGTTTTCTTCAACATTTTGGGCTACAGCAGCAATATTTCCAGTTGTTGTTGAGGGACCTATTTCTGTATTGCGGTCCGACAAGGTGCTTCACGACGACCAAAAAATGCTTTAGTTTTGCGAACTGTGACTGCATGATTTTCACCATTTTTGTAGTGAATTTTAATAATTTCAATGCGTTGTTGAAGCGTGTATCGCTCCATTTTTAGTAACGCTTTTATTTCTCTTTTAATTTAGCATAGGAGTGTCGTAGGCCGTTTAATTGGTGCGTTATCGCTTACAAAGTAAGCGACAATGTCAGTTAGTGTCATTTCATTTGACATTACGTTACAAGCAGAGTTTTAAGCGAACTTGATAACACGCTGGATTACAAAGTAAGTGACGATGTCAGTAAGTGCCATTTCAATAGCTTTGCAATCGGAGTTATAATGAGTGGATGATACGTTTTACATTACACACGCATGAAATTCTAAGCACTTAGATCGCTCGCTTACAATGTTAAACACGTGACATGGCATTCCAATCGGAGTAATAATAAGTGGACGATAGTTTTTACATTTCACACGCGTGACATTCTAGGTACTTATATGTTGCCATTACATTATAAGCGGAGCTTTATGCGAGCTTGATAACACGCTTGATTACGAAGTAATTGACGTGATCAGTAGTTGTCATTCCAATAGGAGTGGACGATAGTTTTTACATTTCAAACGCGTGACATTCTGACACCTTTATGTGCCATTACATTATAAGCGGAGCTTTATGCGAGCTTGATAACACGCTTGATTACGAAGTAATTGACGTGATCAGTAGTTGTCATTCCAATAGGAGTTATAATGAGTGGATGATCGCCCGCTTACAATGTCATACTGATGTCATGGATTACTTAAAAATGGACTTCGTTTCATTTACCGCTGGGATGATTAGTAACTTATACAGAGTTGAATTTCCTGGCAGCCTAGCTCACTTAATTCCTCAAACACTCAAGACCAACTCAGGTAGTCAAACGCATCTAACTTACAAACACATACTTACTGGTTGAGTCAGAGATACAAACTTTCATTTACATCCACGCATCTTCAGCACTTCGACCTCGTTTGAAACCAAACTGTCAGGGACACATGGAATCAGAAAATATCCCCTCAAGTCGGTCCATCATAATCCTCTCCAGTACTTTTGCAAGCTACGGAACAAGACTGATGCTCTTAAAGGTCTAGAATTACTCCTGATATAACTTTAACCAGGAAAATAACCGCTATTCACTTACTTAAAACTTAATTTCGCTTTGCACCCGATGAATGGTGTATGGCATAGCTTCTCGCGTTGTTGTGAATTAACACGCTTTCTATTTTTAGATTCACAACTAACGACACCTACTTGTTTATCGACGAATGCGAACGTCACTGTTTGAGAAGAAGCTTTTTACTAGACATGCCGATAAACTCGACTCTTGATACCGGGAAGTTGCTGTCGACAACATCGAGGGGGCTGGCAGTGAAAGAACAATTTAGATTACTGGAGGCTGGAATCGAACTCGGGATTTGCCGCATGGTAGTCGTGTGTTCTAATCACTATGCCGGTCCCTCACACAGTCATTCCGTCATTCACACAGCGAGCTAATAGACACTCCAGATAATCAGGGATAGCCTTTCAGCGTTACTCCATCAATGACTCACGCAAACTTCGCATATAGGCGTCTCTAAGCTACCATAAGTCATCCATTTTGTTGCGCCGACCCCTCTGGAATCGCTTCGGGAGACGCCTGACTTTCCACTGCTTCAGACACAACTCACGCTTGGACTAACTGAGTTTTTTGAGCTTTGCTTTGTGGCTCTTCCTCATTTATACCTTTAACATTCACTTCTAACATTACTCTCCGAAAAACTTCAAGGGGTACGTCGGTAATATAGGCTGCAATGCAGTATACATCCGTATACATCCCAATTGATGTAGCTAGTACTCCAGCGCCTCATTTCTACGACACTGTGGCGAACAGCAGACGTGTGAGTAAGGACAATACCAATGATATGGTGATCACTCACACCGGCTGCCACGTTGACATTTCCTCTAACGCTAAACCTGTTGTGCAGCACATCATTGACCAAGGTCAAATCAATGCCACACGCGCCAGTTGGATCATGATAGTTAGGTAAACTACTCGATCGGCTTGTTAGGCACATTAAGCCCTTTCGGAACAGCCTTTTACCCCGTATTTGGTTTTACTGCTCACACGAATGCCGGGGCATCTTGAGAACCTCAGCAGAGATGATGCGTCCGCGTCCATCCCTATTAACAACACAAGTAGTAGCACCTAGTACGCGTAATCCAAATATGGATCCAGTGACTTACTAAAATTACAGTAAAGGCTAGCTAAGTGGACCCTACCATAACTTCCTTCCCCAGACACACAGACCCCATATGGAGACTGGCTTACCAACAGGTACTCGCAATCAACATTGTTTACAACTACCGCCGAATTTCCTGTGCATTGGTGCGGGCAATCCCCTTACGACCCCATGAGAGACGTAAGGTTCCTGAATCAAAGCAAAACTGACATCATTCTCAGACAAGTATTTACCGAGATCACCCACATACTAGTCGTACAACCATTTTAATGTCTCGCCTTTACGCGGCAACCCTAGCCCTGTGTACAGCGCATGCCTCTGAAAGTATACAATTTCCCTAAGGCATCTCCTTGAATGCACAATTTCGACAATTAAGTGAAAAATCACGCCTTCTTGTCTTGAGCCCTTACTGCCCGCAGTGACGGCAGACATCTGTAACCACACGACAATTTCTTGACCAATGATAAAAGCACAAACACCTGAAACAGTGCTGCACCTCATCGAAGGGACGAACCCGGTAAGGAAACCACTTAATATAACATCGTTCACATGCCAGAAGGAACGCATGTTATTACCACGTCCTTCAAACACGACGTAAATTCTGCCACTCTTGGCTTCCAACAATAAGGACGGCAAACACAAAAGCCTCACGAAATACCTAACCCCGAAATTCAACTCAAAGAGTTCACCCATGTACCATTTAGGGGGGATTGACCAGAACAACCACCACTTATCATTGACTGCTACGTACAGAATTACCTCACTGAGCTTATTATTCTCGACCACTTTTGAAAGCTTAGCTAAGCGCTCAACCTTGTTCAGTTGAATAAGTATCGTGGGGACATTCCTTTATCCATTCAGCGATATGGAATGCTGTCGAATGCAAAAGCTTAAGCATTCCATATCGCTGAATGGATAAGGGTATCAAATAGTCTTTCAAATTCGATGAATACTGGGAAAAGTGATGATCTCCATGTCACTGACTGTTAGATGATAACTCTAAGCCTGTTCACATAGTCAATGTAGGGTTTTGCAGCGCAGAAGCCGCCTTGCTCGCATCTCAAAGTCTGGAGAATTGCTGTTGGCAATCTTTTATTTATGAACTGTGCGATAGTTTATTACACTATACTTAAAGGGTGATTGATACTCCTCCAGTTTTTCAAATTGGTTAAGTCTTTTTGTGGAAAGGTTAATTATCGTGCCTCTTTGAGCTCATCGTGCATATTTTCTACTTTCCAGAATGACGCTTTAACCGAATGGTGTAGTTGTGAGCTGATGCTCTCATCATCTGTGGTGCGATGTTATCCAACCTTACGGTTAAGTTGATTTCATCGTTGGAATGTTGGACAGCATTGGCTACCTGAGTTCTCCGTGTTTTCTCCGCACTTTTCTTGACTTTTTACGGTGCCACGTAATGTCGCTTATCCGTTCCTTCCTATTTGTACTCTTGAGACCTAAATGTTCTTAAGCGGCAATGGTGAATATGTTTATAACCTCTACCCATGGTCCCTTTTCACCAGCACGAGGATTAGCTTGTGTTAGTTATACGACGTATGCGTTTGCTGTTTCTACGTTCTGTAGTTTGGCCACGTCGAATTTGTTTCTCCGCGGTAGGCTTTTTAACGGAACTGTTGCTAATAGGAGCGGAGGTCATGAGCGATATCGGAACATCTATTAATGCCCACATCGAGCTGTGATCTCCTCCATTTTTTGCTTATAGCGCAGTCATCTGTTTGATTTTCGTTCTAGTCTCATCAGAGAATATCCAAGTAATTTATTTCTGTGGGGAAAGAGCAGTTTTTCCGATTACGAGATGTACCAAGCTATGCCATTGTATTTGCTACTACACTCCTGTTGGACCCTACCTGGACATTGAATTCACCCATCATGATCACAATATCTTCTTTGTGCACATCCGACAAACTTTTGATCGCTGCATTATTAAATAACATATTTGTAAATGGACAAGTCAAACCATGGATTGGTAAGAGTTCTTTGGTTTTACTTCGTGATTTTAGAATCTTTTATTTGTCATAAATATATATGACTTCGATTCATGCGCCACCTATAGTGCAATTTTTGAACTATACAAGTTAGACAGATTTCATAGAATATTTCGTTCATATAGACACGTAAGGTGGACTAAAAAGACATACATATTTGTAAACGGACAAGTCAAACTCAGAGTTAGTAAAAAGTTCTATGGTGTAATTTTGTAATATTAGAATCATATATTTCTCATACATATATGTGGCTTTGATTCATGCGCCACCTATAGTGCAATTATCGAACTATGTATTCCAGTTGGATAGATTTCATGGAATATTTGGATCGTGTAGGCACGTTTCGTGAACGAAAAATATCTTTTCA
The DNA here is from genome assembly GCA_964034835.1 of Muscina levida. NCBI lineage: Eukaryota > Metazoa > Arthropoda > Insecta > Diptera > Muscidae > Muscina > Muscina levida. Next base: position 84,370,886 of record OZ035884.1, read on the forward strand.
TATTAGTAAAACAAATATTTAATTATTCATTGTTGGTTAGTTGGTTTGCAGGTATCCTTCCGTAAAGGATAGGATCACTTAGGTACCTATAGACACATTGTGTTACCCATTGGGCGTTTGATGGCATCCCTTCAACCAATGCGTTCAGCGTTTGTGGTGCCTAGTAGGGTTTGATCATGTTGAAAGATGTCCTGGCAAGAGAATATTGTATAGAAAAGTGCAAATTCATCCATCCAACCATCGACAGTTATTCTTTAGCATTTCACAATCCACTTTAATTTTCCTGTCCAAACTTCATCCTTCATAGCCTTTGCTCTCTCTCTCTCTCTCTCTCTCTTTCACCAAACACAGAAGTTGCAAATTTTAAGGAGTTAACTTCAAAATCATATTAACTTTATTCATTATTATTTTTGTCGAAGTAACTTTCATAACATCCTCCATCCAGGACCACAAGGCTACACGACGCCAAAAACATAAGCGTTGTAACATTGTTTTTCCAATGCTCATTAGTACTTCAAAAGCAAATTAACTAAATGCACTTTTCACTGAGTGGCCTTGAGAGGAAAGAGAGGTGGAAGAGACTGAAGCAACAGAATCCTAACAGGACTAAACTAAAATCAAAATTATGAAGTAAAAAACAAAACAAATCTGTAAGGACTCTGTGCTTTCAAGCTAATGCTAATAACATCGAACAAACTTGTTATGATGTTTTGCCATAACAACGAGATTTGCCATCATATTGATTTCGTCGGGTAAGGGTCTTGGGAAGCTGTACAGGCTAGAGGCTGTAAGCCAGTCATGCGAGGTGAGGTAGATGAGGGTGGGCCAACGGAGCAACGGCTCCTTTGTAATGATGTCGCCATACTTTGCCGCACTTGAATGAAATTGCACAAAAACAGGAAAAATCGGGCCACGTGAGTGTGTGTGTGTGTGTGTGGAAGGACCCAGACGAAAGCTAAAAAGGTGGGCGAGGCTTAATCATTACACGACAGTTGTAAGGAAAAAGTTTTTCATTTTCCTCTGCTGCCGTCGTTGTTCAGGTAAATGAGGTTTTTTTTGCGTTTCACATTCTTTTCTTCAAAGAAAACTTTTCATTCGCGTATATTGGAAAAATGAATTGGAACAACTCATTCACTCGCCCATTATTTCATTCATTCATTCAGTCAGTCACTTGCACAACAATGGCTGAGAGTTGAGTTTTTAAGAGACTTTCAAGAAAATATTGAAATTTCATTATGACCTGTGGGAGGTTGGGGCTGGGGGGCTGTACCCAACATTCAATTGTTGTGTTAATTCTGTATTAAGAGGCGATGAAGGAGAAAAAATACGTTGCTTTTGACATTTTTCCAACGGCACCTTATTTTTTATTAAGCCGGCGTCCGTCGCCGTTTTCTTTTATATAATTGAAAATCTTAAAGTTGGTCCTCTCCAACGCAAGACGCTGCTGTGGCCGTAAAGTGTAAACGAAGGACTATAGTTTCCCCCTCTGACTTTTGCACTCTCTCTTCGCTTCGTAGGCCATGAGTTATGGAGGAGACTATCAATGCTGTAAATTTTCGCGTTAAAAGAATTATGGGAAGCTGTTGAAGCAGCAACAGCACTACAAGTTGCCGCTATTGTTTCATGTTGTTGTTTTTGTTCTTTTCTTTGGGAGGGCAAAGTTTACGAAGAAAAGTGGCGAATATGTGAATTTAGAACACTTTGACAGCCATTTTTCACTCTTGTGGCGGCCATAAAACTATCAAAACTTGAAAGGTGGTTTAGGCAGTAGTTGAGGTGTTGCCGGAGGTTGGTTGATAGAAATTAAACGCTTGAATGAGGGGGAGGTGTTAGATAAATCAATATGCTGCAGACAGGAAATATTTGTGTAATTACAAAGAAGGACACACAAGTAAAGAAAATTATCTATATTGACGAGAAATATTTACTATTCTATAAAATAAGAACTTTCTATAAATCATAAGATTTATTAATACATAATATTGATAAAATTTATCCCATTTAAAAATAGAAAATTAAAATCGGATTAACAAATAAATTTAAAAAAAAGATTATATATGTAAATTATTTTTATATATATTTAAAAAATTTTAATAAATTATGAATATATATCATATTTATATTTACAAAATTTATAAAATATATATAAATATTTAATTTAAATTTAATTAATTAATAAAATTTATAAAATTTTTATATTTATAATACTCATACAACTAATACACCAATGAAACAAAAAAAAATATAAAATTCATAAAAAATAATTTCCGATTTTCGCACTTTTGAAAATTATTTAAATTATAGTCATATTTATATTATTCATTCAATTTATAAATTATGTGAAAATTATATTATTATAAAATGTAAAAAAAAATTTATAAATTTATAACATAAATAATATTTATAAAATTAGAAAAAGAATATATAATTAAAAAATAATTATAAAATTAAGAACTTATAAATTTTTTAAAAAAATTAATAGAATTGTTAAAATTTATCGAATTAATAAAATTAATAAATTTTATAAAAAAATTAGCAAAAATAAATATTTTAAAATTAAAAAAAGTACACAATTACAAAAAAAGAGTGCAACACTCAACTTGGGGGGGTGAAAAATTCCACGTCAGGATGAAGGTACTTAGTCAGTGTAGTAAAACCCCCACAGGGTCTTGCGTTCTCAGGCCAATGTTAATATTTTTGCTAAGTTTTTCAGCTATAACATAAGAATCATTGATTATTTCTCATATCATTTTTCAGCAGAACTGTAGCTACGGCTAAAACAAATAATTTATATTAATACAAGGTGGGCCAAAAGAAGTCATCCGATGTTGTTTGGCTCTCTTTTTTTTCTAAATGAAAAACTTCCATTATGTTTATTTTAATCTTTAGAATTTTATTGGTTAAGCCGAAAAGATGATATCTGCCAAATGGGCGCCGTCACAATTGATTGCCATACGGGCTAGGTTTATGAAATTTTTCATCACTTCGGCAAAAACTTAGGGCGACAGATTCTCGCACTCGTGTCGAATGTTGTCCTTGAGAGCTTCCAGGGTCTCGGGATTGTTCACGTAAACACGGAACTTCAAAACACCCCACAAAAAAGTCTGGAACGGTCAAAAATAAGAGCATATTCCAATTTCTTTTGGCTTACCTTGTATTCTTTTGCCACCTTGTATATCTATGTAAAAAATCTGGTTGGATTAAATTTATCGAATGAAAATTTCAAAAATTAGGGCTTGAGAACGCCCATCACTTTGGGGGTTTTATTGTTATGACCAAGAACCTTCTCCCTGACATGGAATTTTTCAACACCCAGAAAATTACCCCGAAAATGTTCCACAGTGTAATTGATAAACACTATTTTTTAGTGTTTAGTGTTTACATAAATGTATAACATTCTTAAAAATGTTCAAAAGCATAAGATTTTTAGTTTTTAGAATTTCGGTAATTAACAATTGAATTCATTAAATCAATTTAATTCATTCAATTAATTTAATTCTTAAGTTATTAAATTCATTAAATTAATTTGATGCATGAATTCATTAAATTTATTAAGTTCATTTTTTATTTTCATTAATTTACTTTAACTCAATAAATTCGTTAGGTTCATTAAATTTATTAAATTCATTAAATTCACTAAATTTATTAACTTTACTAAATTCATTATACTTATTAAAGTCATTAAATACATTAAATTCATTAAATACATTTAATTCATTTAATTAATTAAATTAATTTAATTTTCTAAATTCATTAAGTTAATTAAATTCGCTAAATTCATATAATTCATTAAGTTAATTAAAATCACTAAATTCATTAAACTAATTAAAATCACTAAATTCATTAAATTTAGTTACATTCATTAAATATATCAACTTCGTTTAATTCAAAAATACATTAAATTCGTTAAATTCATTTATGTCATTAAATTAATTTAATAACTTAATTCATTAAATTTACTAAATTCATTAAATTCATTGAATTCAATAAATTCACTAAATTCATTACATTCATTAAATTTATTGAATTCATTAAATTCATTAATGTCATTTAATTCTTTAAATTCATTAAATTCACTAAATTCATTAAATTTATTAAATTCATTAAATTCGCCAAATTCATTAAATTCATTAAATTCATTAAAATCATTAAAATCGTTAAATTCATTAAAATTCTTAAATTTAGTAAATGCGTAAAATCCATTAAATTCATTTGATGCTTTAAAGTCATTAAATTAATAAATTCATAAAATTCATTAAACTCATTAAAATTATTAAATCCATTTAATTTATTTAATTAAATTAATCCCTTATATTCATGTTATGCATTAGATTCATTAAATTCACTTAATTCATTAAATTCACCAAATTCATTAAATTTATTAAATTCATGAAATTTATTAAATTTATGTGCGGGCATCTGCATCTTCGAGGAGAACACTTAGGTCCTTATGGACCCATTGTGACACCCGTTGGGCATTTACGCCATCCCTTCAACCTATGCTATCAGCGCGTGTGCTGCCTGCTGGCGTTGCCAGTTGTCGATTGGGTATCCGGAGTTTCGATCCAATCCGTCCAGTTAATAATTTTACAAAAGTTGTTGATCCTTCCGATATCCAACGATGCAAGTTCCTCTGCACCATTTAGGAAGGGTTTCCCCAGGGTTTCCAGTCTCCTTCTGTATAGCGCTGGGCAATCACATATAATGTGGTCGGTGGATGGTTCACTGCTGCCGCAGTAGTTGCATTCGCTTTTCGTTGCGAATCCCATTCTGCTCGCATGTCTGCAATTAAGCTTCCTGTCTAATATAAGGCCCAGGTAGTTCGCCGTATCGGAGAAGTTGAGTTGTTTGTTGCCCAGATAGATATTGGATGTAGCGGGCGATTTCTGTTTCCGACTGAAAAGGACTAGTTCTGTTTTGTCAGGGTTCGCATTGAGTCCTCTACTGGCACACCAGTTTGACATGATGTTGATATAGTCCTGCATCCTTTGTTCGAGACAAGATAAACTTCCCCCAGAGACGCAGAGTGCTATATCATCTGCATACGCTACTACTGTGCATCCTTCCGACTCCAACCGTTTGAGAACGTCGTTGACGGCAAAATTCCACAATAGCGGCGATAATACTCCCCCTTGAGGGGTGCCTCTAGTCACCCTTCTAGTGAGGGTGTGATTTCCCAGCTTTGAGGTGATAGTTCTCTTTATTAGCACGTTGCGAATCAGCTTGCTAATATGCCTACAGTTGAGCTCTGTCATGATGCAGAGGGGTTCGATGTTGTTGAAAGCTCCCTCTATGTCCATAAAGGCAACTGGAGAAATTCTTTCTTATCTAGCGATTTCTCTATGGGATACAATAGTGCATGGAGTGCGGTTTCTGTCGATTTCCCCTTTCTGTAGGCATGCTGAGCATTCGAAAGGAGATTCGGGCCAATTGTATTTTTGATAATGTCGTCCATGATTCTCTCAAGGTTTTTCAAAAGGAATGAAGTAAGACTTATAGGTCTACAGTCCTTCGCTTTGGTGTGTGATGGCTTTCCCGCCTTTGGGATGAAGACCACTTTAGCCGTTCTCCATCGTATTGGCAGGTAGGATAATTTCACACAGCCGTTAAAAATAGCCTCCAGCCATGGCAGTAGTATTTCCATTGACTGTTGAAGTTCGGCGGGTAAAATGTCGTCCGGACCGGGTGATTTGTAAGGATCAAAGTCGCTGATGGCGTCCTTGATCATGTTCCTTTCAATTACCGGTATTCTATCGCAGAAGTCGGTAGGTGCGACGGTTATAGAGTTGGACCCTCCCCTAGGGAAGTGGGTATCCGTTAGGATTTCCAAGGTTTCCTTTGAGGATTCAGTCCAGGTACCATCATTTTTCATTATGTATGCCGGGGCGCTGGTTGTCGAGGATAATACTTTCCTAAGTCTACTTACCTCTGCGGTTTTTTCGACATCGTTGGTATATTTCCTCCATGAAGATCTTTTTGCCTTCTTTAGTAGTTTCTTGAAGAGTTTTAAATTCTCCTTGTACTCCTCCCATTGGCCTGTTCTCTTGGCCTTGTTGAAGGATTTTCTGGTGGAAGCACGGGATATAGAAATCTCATCGTTCCACCATGGAGGCTTCTGCTTTTTCCCATCTTTCCGTCTTGGGCAGGATTTCCTGGTGCTTAAGGCCAGGGCTTTTGTAACTTTTCCTACCATGCTGTCTAACTTTTGTGGGTTGTCAATGGTGAGGTCAGTTGTATTCGGTAGGAGTCTTGCAAGGTGTTCCCTGTCCTTATTTCATTAAATTCATTAATTTAATTTAATTTAATCATTAAATGCCTTGATTTCATTAAATTCACTAAATTCGTCTAATTCATTAAATTCGTTAAATGCATTAAAATCATAAAATTTACTAAATTCATTAATTTCATTAAATTTATTAAATTTATTAAATTCATTAAATTCACTAAATTTGTTAAATTCATTAAATTTACTAAATTCATTAAATTCACTAAATTCGTTAAATTCATTAAATTTATTAAATTCATTAAATTTATTAAAATCATTAAACTTATTTAATTTATTAAATTCATAAAATTCAATAAATTCATTAAATTTATTTAATTTGTTAAGTTCATTAAATGCATTAAATTCACTAAATTCATAAAAAAAATCATAAATTTTTTTAATTCGTTAAGTTAATTAAATGCATTAAAATCACGAAATTCATAAAAAATATTCATAAATTTATTAAATTCATAGCATTTAAGTTATTAAATTCAATTAAATTAATTATATTCATTAAATGTATTGGAGTGATTAAATTTATTGAATTCAATAAACTCATAAAATTCATGTAATTCATTCTATACATTATATACAGTAAATTCATTGATTTCACTGAATTCATTATATTTATTAAAAAAAAAATTCATTGAATTCGATAAATTTGTTAAATTCATTATATTTATAAAAATTATTTAATTTAACGTTTTAAAAGTCATTAAATTTATTAAACTCAATACATTCGTTAAGTTAATTAATTTACATTAAAATTCATTTTACTCATTAATATCATTAAATTGATGAAATTCATTCAATTTCAAAATTAATAAAATCTTTTTGCGGTATTCGGATAAATCTTGAAATTTATAAAATTGAGTTAGTTTACAAAATTCATTAAATGCGTAAATTTCGTCAAATATATTAAATTTTTTAAATTCTATAAATTTATAAAATTGAAAAAAAATAATAAAATTTTTAAACTTCTTTCATAAAGTTAATAATATTTTTAAAATAAAGTTTGTGTGCATTGTTCATTAAGTACATACATTTTGTAATAAATATTTAATTCTGAGATTTGTTTCATTGTTCGGTTCAAGATCTTTTCTATTATTGCTAATAGAATTTGTTTTACAAGAGTTGTGTGAAATGAATTATGTTGACAGCTGGCAGGGCAGATAGCTATTTCGATGGTTGCCAAACTATCTTATCAGCACCCTTTGATGTGCCTTCTCCACACATTAAAACAACCTTAAGTGTTAAAAGCTTCAAGCAATCAATGTGAAGCTCACACACACCGGTGCGAAAATGAAATGAATTTGGAAAGCTATTTTGTACGTCGAATATAGTAAAAAATTTAAGTTAGCTTACATTGTTAGCCATTTAGACTTTAAAACTAACAAAAGTTATGGATTTTGTGGGTTTATATAAATTTGGGTACACAAATCGATGCACACGTGGGGATCCAAAACAGGGGACACATAATTCTCCGGTTTCAAAATACATAATTTAAAAAAAAAACTGATTTTAGTTAATAAAGTTTATAAAATTTATAATATCATTGTGACAGTCGAATAAAAATACAAGACCGGACTTTTGAGTTACTCAAAAAACTAATGATGCAGTTCGATTCCTCGTATCTGAAATAGGGAGGGACCGTCCTCTACGGACTTGTCTTCAAAAATTGTTGCTAAAAAATATCGCAATGTAGTAAGAACTTATTGTATAATTAAAAAAAAAAAAACTTCTTACTTTCTCAAATATAACTGATTGATTGTCAAGACTATTTGCTGTATAAAAAGTATTTATAGGCACGATAAGTCTCAATCTCTTTCTCTTTGGCGTAGCAAGATGCTTATGCAGGAAAAAAGCGCGTAGGAAAATACTTTCCTGCAAATATATTCTACTAGACTCTGAAATTATTTAATATATATTATTATATTCTATATATTTTATTTTATATAAAAATTCATAAATTACAATTTCTCAGAATTAAATGCAATGAATTATTTATTTAACATTTCTGTTTTCATTTAGTTTAGTATCTTTAGTTGCAAATCATACAATCCTTTCCTTTTTTTGTACAGCATCAAAACAATCTGTCTTCAATGCTTAAAACAATAAATAAATATTTATTGGAAAAAAAAAATACAACTTGATAACACAAAATAACAATTTAGAACAACAATAACAAAAAAATTGCAAATACACCTATAAAAACAAAGGAGTAACAAGACACAAAACCCCAACGTCCACAAATGCTATACCCAGGAACAAATTGCCCATCAACCCTAGCGACATCTGCCACATTTATAGAATAATAAAATCTATCTCTCTCTCTCTATCTATGCAATGATGCCACAAAACGATTGAAGTGGTTTCAATTTGCCCCCCCCAATGGCAGTGTTGCACCTGTGAGAGTCATGTTTTTATATCTGTAACCTTTTGTTTTAATTGAGATTTTATTTGTCTCGGTGCAAAAAGTTCAGCAGCTTTGGGTTCGAATTTCAATGAAAAACAGGAAAACGTTGTAAAAGAGGACGACGAGGTCTATTACTAACATCCGTAACAGTTGTCAGTTACATGAATTGTGATTTCATAAAGTTGCTAACCAGCAATTGCTTTTGTTAAAATGGACAAAGGTAAGGAAATTTGGAGAAATTTTTCGCAATAAATTAAATAATTGAGTGCGAGGCCACAAGCTATAGCAACGTTACTGATCAATTTCCAAGAAAATGGAACAATTTACTACGTCTTTACAACCAATTCAAATTATATTTACAGCAGTAACTCATTGACCCTGAACCGCCAACAACGACAGGCCTCTTATCTTCCCCCCTTTTTCACATAGAATTACTACAAGTCTAGCATCATCAGAAATTAAATGAAATTCGCAATCCCACCGCACTAATTAAGTTACAAACAATCTCTCCACGTCTTTATCAGAATTCATCTGAGTGGAAATTAAAATGTACTCGAATTTTATTAGAGCTGCGATGAACAGCACCAGCAGCAGTAGCAACAGCAGCAGTTACTCTGCAGTAATATAGCGAATTTCGCTATTTGCACCAAAGAGAAAAAAAAACAAAAACAAACAGCGAATAATTTGTGTTCATACAACATAAATGGCAATTTGGACAAAGTAAATACAAGTTTTTATACACCAACTAACACATGCACGAATAGCTATAAAAAAAAGGACTAACGCTTACACGAGTATTTTATTCCCCTTACACACACTCCCTAACACACACTCTTTTAGCAGTTACTGGCCATCAGATTACATTTAGAGCAATGGTGGCATGACAAACGTACCCGCTGCTATTCACCTCTATTTCCTTCACAGTAAGCGGAAATGTACAGGAAATTTATTCAGTCCCTTTTTTTTGTTCCTTTGTCGGTTATGTCTGGCTCCCTTTCTCCCTCTCTAGTTCAGTTGAACACACACACACACACACACACACACAAAACTAAAAATCATTTTATGTTTCGTTGCATTACTGTGAGAAAATTAAATTTGTCTGAGTTTATAATTTATTTAAAAAAAAGTAATAAAACTAAGTAACGTAATACAAATCAGAAAACATGAATGCTGGATATGGTGTTATGGAGAGTCATGAAGTTGTAGTACTCTGGATTACGTTATAATAGGATCAGACGCATTAAATAAGATTAGGTCTACAATTTATAAAATGAATGAGAATTATGAATTTTATAGATTTTAGGAACTCATTGCCATAAATGTAAACATAAAATAATAATAAATTAATAATAAATAAAAATAACGAGATTAAATTTATATGAAAGAATTTAATAAGTTTATGTATTAAAACAATTTAATAAATTTAATGAGTTTAATGAATTTGATAAATTTTATTAATTTAAATAAATTAATAACATTAATTGTATTAATCGCTTTAAGAGTTAAATAAATTTAGTAACTTTTAATGCATATAATGAATTTAATTTATTTAATGAATTAAATTAGTTTAATGAAATTGGAGAATATAATTAATTTTATATTTAGTAAAATTAGTGAATTACATGAATTTTGTAAATTCAATGGATTTAATTAATTTGTAAATTTAATGAATTTAATGAATTAAATGAATTAAATGAATTAAATGAATTCAATGAATTCAATTAATTTAATGAACTTAATGAATATGGCGAATTTAATTAATTTAATAAATTTACTGAATTTAGTGAATTTGATTAATTTAATAAATTAAACTTTATTAATTTAATGAATTAAATTAATATAATGAATTTATTAAGTTTAAAGAATTTAAACAATTTGATGAGTTTAATTAATTTAATTTAATTAGTGAATTGAATGAATGAAATAAATTTAATGATTTTAGTGAATTTAATAAATTAAATGAGTTTAATGAAATTTATGGATTTAATTAATTTAGTAAATTTAATGTATTAATTGAATTTAATAAATTTAATGAACTTAACGAATTTAATAAATTTAATGAGTGTAATAATTTTAATGAATTTAATGAATTCAATAAACTCATGATTTCTTGAATTTAACAAATTTAATAAATTTAATTAATTTAAATTTTTTACAAATTTAATGGGCAGTCATGCATTAAATGAATTTAGTTAATGTAATGAATTTAAATCTAATGAATTTAATAAAACTAATGGATTTAATTAAATAAATGAATAAATTGAATGTAATGAATTTCTTGAATATAATGAGTTTAATTATTTTAATGATTTTAATGATTTTAATGATTTTAATGAATTTATCGAATTTATCGAATTTAACTAATTAAGTGAATTTACTGAATTTAATGCATTTAATGAATGCAATGAATTTCTTGAATGTCATTAGTTACATGAATTGAATGAATTTTTTGAATTTAATTAATTAAATGAATTTAGTGAATGTAACAAATTTAATGATTTCAATGAATTTAATAAATGTTTGTTTTTGATAAATTTAATAAATTTAATGAATCTAATGAATTTAATAAATTTCATGAATTTATTAAATGCATTAATTAAATGATTTTAAATATTTTAAATAATATGAATATGGTTTTCACTGTTCGGTTTGAGATCTGTTTCTATTATCGCTAATAGAATTTGTTTTACAAGAGTTGTGTGAAATGTATTATGTTGACAGCTGGCAGGGCAGATAGCTATTTCGATGGTTGCCAAACCATAATCTTCAGTGCCGTTTGCTGTGACTTCTCCACTCATTATCACAACCTTAAGTGTTAAAAGCTTCAAGCAATCAATGTGAAGCTCACACACACCGGTGCGAAAATGGTATCAACGAAGACCACAGGTCAACATAATACACACAAGCTCTTGTCTATGCTTTGTCCATTGGACAAAATTGCATAGAATTGTTTTTGGCAACAATTGCCAACCCAGTGTACCTCCCGTGTATGTATGCTCTTGTTTGTTATTGTCGATCTGTTAGAAATATGAATATGAATATAATTTAACGAATTTAATGAATTCAATGAATTTAATGAATTCAATGAATTTAATGACTTCAATGAATTTAATGAATTCAATGAACTTAATGAATTAAATAAATTTAATGGATTAAATGAATTTAATGATTTTAGTGATTTTAATAATTTTAATGATTTTAATAAATTTAATGAATGTACTAAATTTAATATATATGATTTTTTGAATTAAGCGAATTTAATGAAACTAATAGATAAGATGAATTCAATGAATTTTATAAATTTAATAAATTTTAAGAATTTAATGAATGTAATAAATTTTATGAATTCAATGAATTTTATGATTTCTTAAATTTAGAGAATTTAACTAAATTAATAAATTCAATGAATTATTTGGATTTAATGAATTTGATGCATATAATGAACTTAATCAAATTATTTATTTATATGCATTTAATAATTTAAATAAATTTAATGTTTTCAATGAATCATCGTTGTGTTTGTGTTTATTCGGTCTGTTTGTATGAACATTGACTTTGGAATTTATCTCAAGCTCAAGACCAATTGTTTTGAAAGAAGTTAGCAGAATGATATTCTCATAATGCCAGGCAGTCTGTACAGCTGTTTCGGATCCAGCCACGGATCCTCATCAGCAGACTTTGGTATAATGATTGCAAAATGTTTATCAAGTCTTATGCACCAGAATTAACAACAAAATGAGAATTCTTTCTTGAGTGCATAGACTCGAAAAACTTCACAACCATTCACTATGAGAAACCATTTGCTTAACTTCTTTCTTGTTTTGATTGTTTATGTTGAAAAGCCGTCGGCTTTCAAACAACATGTTTTGTTGTTGGTTTCGCAACCAACAGATTTGCCATAAGCATTATTTCAGCTTTGCGGCCCGTCGTGCTCTACGTAATCATCATCGTTGTGTTTGTGTTTATTCGGTCTGTTTGTATGAACATTGACTTTGGAATTTATCTCAAGCTCAAGACCAATTGTTTTGAAGGAAGTTAGCAGAATGATATTCTCATAATGCCAGGCAGTCTGTACAGCTGTTTCGGATCCAGCCACGGATCCTCATCAGCAGACTTTGGTATAATGATTGCAAAATGTTTATCAAGTCTTATGCACCAGAATTAACAACAAAATGAGAATTCATTCTTGAGTGCATAGACTCGAAAAACTTCACAACCATTCACTATGAGAAACCATTTGCTTAACTTCTTTCTTGTTTTGATTGTTTATGTTGAAAAAGCCGTCGGCTTTCAAACAACATGTTTTGTTGTTGGTTTCGCAACGAACAGATTTGCCATAAGCATTATTTCAGCTTTGCGGCCCGTCGTGCTCTACGTAATCATCATCGTTGTGTTTGTGTTTATTCGGTCTGTTTGTATGAACATAGAATTCTCATTTTGTTGTTAATTCTGGTGCATAAGACTTGATAAACATTTTGCAATCATTATACCAAAGTCTGCTGATGAGGATCCGTGGCTGGATCCGAAACAGCTGTACAGACTGCCTGGCATTATGAGAATATCATTCTGCTAACTTCTTTCAAAACAATTGGTCTTGAGCTTGAGATAAATTCCAAAGTCAATGTTTTCAATGAATTTAATAAATTTTATCATTTAATGGATTTAATGACTTTAGTGAATTTGATGCATAAAATGAACTTAATGAATTTATATCAATTTACGTTAGTGTATAAAATGATACATCAAATTCGGCTAAAGATCAGAAAAGTAATTTTTATTTTTTATTGTGTGATATTTTTGGTCAAATTCAGTGTGTCACGCATCAGGATGACGCGTTTCGAACTCCATGACGAGTTCATCTTCAGACCCCTTTGTGACGAACTGATGCACAATGGTACATCATTAGCTGCATATCTACAATTATGTCAAACATGTACATGCAAAGTAGATATCAGCCGATAATGTCCAGCACCAATTATAGTTTGAATTTGACCGTTTATATTCAAACATGAGAATGGAGGAAATTCTTTCCCCACGATTCCCATTTTACCTCAAAGCGCAAGTTTCTTTACAAGGTTTCGTTGGTAAACTAAGCTTACTTTAAGTTTTTATGTCAAAGTAAGCATATAGTTTTTATTTATAACTTCTGTTAAATGCGCAAAATTCATCGAATTAATAAAATTTATAAAACTTACACCTTTCGTAAACATAGTCATTCTTAAGTTACTTAAGTTAAGAAAACATTTTGTAAATGCTCTTAATAAAATATACAACTGAATATATAAATGAATAACAATTTCTCTTTTTTTTATTTTCAGGTACTAATTGTAATTTTCTCAACATATTAAGATAAGTAAATAAAGATTTATTAATACAAAATGTACTACCAAGACTCTTACACAAATTGGACTCAGGGTTAATACTGGTTCCAACAAAAGTTTTCCATAGTCCTATAGCATTTCAGGTCCTATGCTCCACAAGGAGTTAAGCGGAAAAGAGGAAGATAGCAATTTATAAGATCCTTTCATATATGTTTTAAGACGCAATGTTAAATCATTTCACTTGATTTTTAACTCTAATACCAATTTTTAATGATGACTGAGTTTTCCCGTGGTCGTACAACCATAAATAACAAGCATCATTCGATTGTTCTTCATATGTATACATAAAGTTTACTTTTTACACAATCATAATATTTTTAAACAGAATCTTATATACCAACTCCTCAAAACTTTAAAATTATTTCCGATATGTAAAGCGAGAATTGGGGCTCGTCAACGATCCAAGTGTTCTATGACCCTCGAATATAGTGCAACGTATTAAAAGTCACTTTATATATGTATCATTGGTCCTTGGCACAATAGATACTGGCCAGAACATTTTCATAATCTACATTAATTAATGTATTCACATATATATATATGAAACTTAAAATTATGTTGTTCTACTTTTTGTTTATTCAAGGGATTAGTATATTTACTGAGCCAAAAGTAAATCTAATTAAAAGCCATATTTGTATTATTAAACCACAACAAAAATTGTAAACTTTAACAGTTTTCCCACACCGGAACAAACTTACGAAGCAAAACATTCAATTAAATGTGTATGTAGCCTCCATAGAAGAGGTTTAAGGACGAATAATGTTGCTTTGCTACACATATGTATGTTTTAGATATAAATTACTTAAGCATTATGGCGCATTAAGTACTAGCATAACATTATAAACAACAACATAACAACTCTAAAATACATCTAGAGAATATTAGCTGCCATTACACATAAATATCTGTGAATATCCTTAAACATGTTGCCTCATCCTCTCCCTCTCTTTCTTACATGTGTTTGCTTATTGACATCCTTTTAATGCTAATGATTGTGTAAAATTGTACAGATCCCAAGGAAACTAGTGGTGCAATTTGTAAATTATTCTTTGTTGCTCCTAGAAACTGTTAAGCTCGTAATTTTGCTAGGAAATCCCCCGAGATGTTTCGCACACACACACACGTACACCCATAAACACACCGGATAATGGGCGATAATGGGAGCATGTAGCTGTTGTCTTTGATTATCCTGTGGCTGCGTGAATGCGTATAAATTAAACAGCGGCGTATTCTCTCATGTCCTGTTAGTAGTTGCCGTCAATAAAATACATACATAATTGAAATATTGATTAAGGCAATGAGATATAATAATTCTTAGCAAGTGCTAAAACCAGCCCAGAGACAATAGGCAGGCAATTGATAACCGATCTGTGTGTGTGTGTAAGAAAACGGAAGATGCAGGATATTGGTAAGGAAACAGGAAACGCTCTGTCTTGCACTTGGCGCTTAAGGAATAAATTATGCTAGGATTGTTTGCCAACACACAGAAAACGAAGGGAAGAGCCAACAAACTCTCAGACACACTAATCGAACACATAGACAAGTGTACACAGACAATTTCATATGCGATTAATCACACACATTTAGTTAACCAGAGGCAACAAATTGTTTGTATGAGTTATTCCATAAGTGATTGAAGGACGAATGACATAATATTGTTTGGTAAAATTATATGATTTTTTTATTTAAATGAATAAAGTATATGAAGTTTATAAACGTGTTAAAATGTAAGAATTATGGAATTAATGAATTTAATGAATTTAATGAATTAAATAAATTTAATGAATTTAATGAATTTAATAAATTTAGTAAATTTTATGAATTTTATGAATTAAATTCATTTAATGAATTTAGTGAATATAATGATTTAAATTAAACTAATGGATTTAATGAATTTAGTGAATGTAATACATTTTATGAATTTAATTAATTTAATGATAAATAAATTTAATGAATTTAATGCTTTTAATGAATTAATTAAATTTCGTGAATTTAGTGAATTTAATGAATTCAATGAATTTTATTAATTTAATAAATTTAATGTATTTAATAATTAAATAAATTTAATGATTTTAATGCATTTAAAGAATTAAATGAATTAAATGTATTAAATTCATTTAATGAAATTAATGAATATAATGATTTTAATTAAATTAATGGATTTAATGAATTAAATGAATGTAATACATTTTATGAATTTAATTAATTAAATGAATGAAAGAAATTTAATGAATTTAATGTTTTGAATTTTGTGAATTCCATGAATTAATTAAATTTCTTGAATTTAATGAATTCAATGAATTTTATTAATTTAATAAATTTAATGTATTTAATAATTAAATAAATTTAATGATTTTAATGCAATTAATAAACTAAATTTAATGAGTTTAGTGAATTTTATGATTTAAAGAATTTAATGAACTACCGAAATTTAAGAATTTAATAAATATTATAAATTATAGAAAAATTAAATCAATAAATATTATTTTGTAAATAAATAAAGATAATGAAATTAGTGAATTCAATGAACTTTAATGAATTTATTAAATATAATTAATTTTATGGATTTAATGAATTTAGTGAATTCAATGAATTAAATAAATTTCTTAAATTTAATGAATTTAATAAATATAATCAATTTAATGAATTTAATTAAATTAATAGTAAAATAAATTTAATGATTTTAATGCATTTAATGAATTAAATAAATTTATACAACTTAATGAATTTAATGAATTTGCAGAATTTAATGAATTTGATGAATTAAATAAATTTATACAACTTAATGAATTTAGCAGAATTTAATGATTTTAATGAATTGAATGAATTAAATGAATGTAATGAATTTAATGTATTTAATGAATTTAAAGAATTAAATAAATTTAATCAATTAAATGACTATAATGAACTTATTAAACATAACGAGTTTAATGAATTTCACGAATTCAATAAATTTACTAAATTTAACGAATTTAATGAACTTAATGAATTTATTCAAGTTAAAGAATTTTTTAATGTAATGAATTTAATAAATTAAATTAATTTAATAAATTAAATGAATTTAACAAGTTTTTGAATTAAATGAATTAATAGAATTTAGTTAATTTAATAATTTTAATTAATTTAATGCATTTAACGAATAAAATGAATTTAATGAATTCAATGAGTTTAGTAAATTTCATGAATATAATGAATTGAATTAATTTGACGAATTCGGTAAATTTAATACATTTAATGGATTTAATGCATTTAATGAATTCAATGAATTTAATGAACTTAATGAATTCAATGAATTTTATGAAATTAATGAGTTCAGTTAATTCATTGAATTCTATGAATTTAATAAATTTAATGAATTAAATGAAGCTAATGAATTAATGTTTTTGCTGAATTCAACGAATCTAATGAATTTAATGTTTACAATGAATTTAACGAATTTAATTTAGTTAATGAATTTATTGATTTTAATGAATTTAATGAATTTAATAATGAATTTAATGAATTAAATGAATTTACTGAATTTAATGAATTTAATGAATTTAATGAATTTAATGAATTTAATGAATTTTATGAATTTTATGAATTTAATGAATTTAATGAATTTTATGAATTTAATGAATTTAATGAATTTAATGAATTTTATGAATTTAAGGAATTTAATAAATTTAGGGAATGAAACGAAACTATATAATTTTGTAAATTTAACGAATTTAATGAGTCTCATGAATTTAATGAATTTAATGAATTTAAAGAATTTAATGAATTTAATGCATTTAAAGAATTTAATAAGTTTAATGAATTTAATGAATTTAACGAATTTAATGAATTTAATGAATTCTATGGATTTAATGAATTTAATAAATTTAATGAATTTTATTTAATTTAATGAATTAAATTAATTTAATAAATTTTCTGAATTTGGTGAATTTATCGAATGTAATTAATTTAATGAATTTAAGTGATTTAATGAATTTGATGGATTTAATGAATTTAATCAATTTAGTGGATTTAATAAAGTTAATAAATTTAATAAATTAAATGAATTCAATGAACTTTATTAATTTAATGAATTTAATAAGTTTAATGAATTTAACAAATTCAATGAATTTAATGAATTCAATAAATTTAATGAATTTATTGAATTTTTTGAGTGTAATGAATGAATGTATTTAGTGTCAAATAAAGTTACAATTACTATGTCAAATAAAAAAGCCTACAACGTGACAAATTCCCCTATAGGATACTTACAAACTTAAAATCTATATATCTCGATTCCTAGATGGGACCCAGTAAAACTCCGGGACACATATGACTTTTTTTACCGATATAACTTTTCCCGGTGGTGTAAACCCATCCCAATCACTTACCCCTACTATTTGTCGCAGAGTATTATTTGCCTATAGATTAACATGTTCTGTATAAACCCTACAGTTGTTTTTCTGTAGGGAAGTTAGTTAGTAACATAAAACTAGTCCTGTGACTGGTCCCTGGTGGACAGAAGCCGGCCCTAGTTCTGGCGCAATATGTCTCTGGACATGTTACTTTGATATGGTTTACTATTAAGTGTGAATTAACACCCTACGACATAACTTGAACCACTCTTGTGTCTGTTCCACAGTAACAGTCTTAGGACCAACGTCGAGAAACATGACTCAGACCACTTCTTAAAACATTTATGTGACACGTCCTCTTTTCACCAATCTCTTAACAGGTACTTTTATAAACTTGATACCCCATTTGCTATAGGGAACTTATCCAAATTGAAATTACTTAAACATATCAGTCATTTGTAAAGGACATTCATCACCAGCAAAAATACAAAATATTAATATCTTAATTTGATTCACCGCATAACTGAATAATTGCATAATTCTACAGTTGCATAATATATCGTCGTGTACAATTGTCATGCACTTCAATGGTGGTTTCGTTGAATTTCCCAAAAAATCCTGTTCAATATTTCATAGCAATCTTTTGTTTGCTATCGTCTCCTTTCGAGCCAAACAAAATTTATGTTCATTATCCTTGTCCAACAAGAGTAACCAGTCACTCGTTGTGCGCTGTGATTTCTCAATTCAATTTTTCATCCTTATCCCACATTCATCCCACATACACACATCCTTCAGTTACGTTCTCAGTGACATAATAGCGACAGAATTGGAGAACTGTGGCCGAACAGGTAAATCATCATGAAAGACCAAAAGAATTTCCAACGAATGTAGCCACGAATAATAATCAATCGTTGGTGCGCTCTGCCAGTTCATAACTCTGCACAGACACACACACACCAAAAAGAAAGAAAGAATCCTTTGCTCATATCGTTAATTTCAGACTCGTCGTCGTATTACCGCATCAGCCATCCAGTCAGTCAGCCACTCGCTGTGACTCAACCAAAATCCAATAACAAAATTGACAGGTGTAATGGATTGGCTCTTTTGTTGTTGCTGTTGTTTTCTGCTGTACGTTGTGGCCGTCGTTGTACCGTTTCCAATGATACGGTTAATTTCTGGATTTTATATGGTCTTACATTTCAGTCGTTGACGACGAAGACGATGACGACGATATCGTTCATGGCAATCCAAAGGAATATGTCACCGATAGCTGAAATAAACTACTACGGTTGTCTTATACAGCTCCTCGCCTCTGTGTCTAACCTCTCCAGGCATAAGCGTCACTTGCTGTTGAAAAGTATCAGTCAGTGTGATAAAAAGCAGCAGCACAAGGAAAATATATATTGACTGGTGTCAGCTGGTGCTATCAAACATGCATTGCATTAGAACCGTAGGAAAGGTACAACAAAAAAATGGGGAAAACACCGACATACAACAGATATTTATACACAGCCATAAGCAGAAGATATTAAAGCCAAAAACACTAAAGCGGCGACACAAACGTAAGCAGTTATGGAAACAGAAGCGCTCAAAAGGAAAAACACGAAGAAGACACCATTGATTTGTTGGCTAAATATGTGGCAAAAACATAAGTGGCAGTGCCACCCACACATGTCGGTCGTCACATGGGGGGATACAATTTGCTTTATTTTGTAGAATAATTTAAAATTTGATTTGTTTTTTAATGCATTGAATACATATAGAATAATAACATTTTGCACTTAATAAAAACGCGATTAGATTTATTTTTGAATGTCTGTAAAGTTATTAAAATTCTATGGATCCTAATAATTTAATGGATTTTGTGAATTCATGATGCAATGAATTAATGAATTTATGAGTTAGTGAATTTGTAATTTTATAAATTTTACGCAATTTACAAATGAATGAAATTATAAATAAATTTATGAATTCATGAATCTATGAATTTATGAGTTTATGTATCTATGAATTGATGGATTGATGAATTTATGCATTTATGAATTTTATGGATTTTATGAATTTTATGATTTTTTTTGAATATTATGAATTTACTGAATTTTATGAATTTTATAAATTTAATGAATTTAATGAATGAAATAAATTTAATGAATTTAATGAATGAAATAAATTTAATGAATTTAATGAATTAAATGAATTAATTGAATTTAATGAATTTAGTAAATTTAATGAATAGTTCATTGCATACAATAAATTTACTGAATTTGAATTTGATAAATTAAATGAATTTAATGAATTTAATAAATTTAATGAATTAAGTGAATTTAGTGAATTAAATGAAAGTAATGAACTTCATTGAATTTGATGATTTAAATGAATTGAATGAATTAAATGAATTCAGTGAAATTGATGAATATAATGAACTAGTGGGCCCGGCAATGCTTCGCTATTGCATATTATTTTAAAAAAATGGGCGTAAAAGTGGGCGTGGTCGAAAAAAGTACCCTATAAGTCATGCCAGAGTCCCAGTTAAATGCTGTGAAAATTTCAGGAAGATCGGTACAGAGGTTTGGTCTCCTATAAGGTACAAACATTATTAAGTTAATTAATTAATTTTTAAATTAATTAAATTAATTAAATTCATTAAATTTACTAAATTCATGAAATTCATTAAATTTATTCAATTTATTAAATTCATTAAATTCATTTAATTCATTAAGTTCATTAAATTCATTAATTTCATTAAATTCATTAAATGCATGAAATTCATTAAATTCTTAAATTCATAAATTCATAAATTCATAAATTCATAAATTCATAAATTTATGAATTTATAAAATCTTCATAAATCCATAAATTCATAAATTCATAAAGTCATGAATTCATAATTTCATAAATTCAGTAAATTTAATGAATGTAATGAACTATTCATTAAATATACTAAATTCATTAGATTCAATTAATTCATTAAATTCATTTAATTCATTAAATTCATAAATTCATAAAATTCATAAATTCATGAATTCATAATTTCATAAATTCATAAATTCATAAATTCATTAATTCATAAATTCATAAATTCATAAATTCATAAATTCATAAATTCTTAAATTCATAAATTCATAAATTCATAAATTCATAAATTCATAAATTCATAAAATCATAAAATCATAAATTCATAAATTCATAAAATCATAAATTCATTAAATGCATGAAATTCACTAAATTCATTAAATTCATGAATTTCATTAAATTTATTAAATTCATTCAATTCATTAAGTTCATTAAATTCATTAAATTCATTAAATTCATAAATTTATTAATTCATAAATTCATAAATTCATTAATCATAGATTCACTAAATGCATGAAATTCATTAAATTCATAATTTCATAAATTCATATATTAAATTCATAAATTCACAAATTCAAAAATTCATAAATTCATAAATTCAAAAATTCAAATAGTTATAAATTCATAAAATTCATTAAATCCATTAAATTCATTAAATTTATTAAATTCATTAAATTCATTAAATTCATTAAATTCATTAAATTCATTAAATTCATTAAATTCATTAAATTCATTAAATTCATTAAATTTATTAAATTCATTAAATTAATTAAATTCATTAAATTCAATAAATTCATTAAATCCTTAAATTCATTGAATTCATTACATCCATAAAATTTTCATTTCATTAAATTCATTTTATTCATTAAATTCATTAAATGCACTAAATGATATATGACTATATGACTATATGACTATATGACTAAATGACTATATGACTATATGACTATATGACTATATTACTTTATGACTTTATGACTATATGACTATATGACTATATGACTATATGACTATATGACTATATGACTATATGACCATATGACTATATGACTATATGACTTTATGACTTTATGACTATATGACTATATGACTATATGACTATATGACTATATGACTATATGACTATATGACTATATGACTATATGACTATATGACTATATGACTATATGACTATATGACTATATGACTATATGACTATATGACTATATGACTATATGACTATATGACTATATGACTATATGACTATATGACTATATGACTATATGACTATATGACTATATGACTATATGACTATATGACTATATGACTATATGACTATATGACTATATGACTATATGACTATATGACTATATGACTATATGACTATATGACTATATGACTATATGACTATATGACTATATGCCTATATGACTATATGACTATATGACTATATGACTATATGACTATATGACTATATGACTATATGACTATATGACTATATGACTATATGACTATATGACTATATGACTATATGACTATATGACTATATGACTATATGGCTATATGGCTATATGACTATATGACTATATGACTATATGACTATATGACTATATGACTTTATGACTTTATGACTTTATGACTTTATGACTATATGACTATAAGACCATATGACTATATGACTATATGACTTTATGACTATATGACTATATGACTATAGGACTATATGACTATATGACTATATGACTTTATGACTATATAACTTTACGCATTTATGAATATATAAATTTTTATATTATTGAAAAATATTCCTTAAATTTTAAGTTTTTTTTTTTTATTTCTCATCAAGCTTTTTCTTTATCTATATCTTTCATTATTCGATTCCCTTTTGTTATCTGAGCGAAAATCCTCCGAACTGAACAGTCATTGCATTGCCAACAATCTCTTTACAAAAAAAAACAACAAAATACTGTCATCGACGATAAAAATGTTTCAATACTCGTATCATTAACTGTCACTTTGTGGAGCGTTAACATGATTATGTATAGAAACAAATCTAAAGTGACACCAACAGAAATAAGTCGCAAACTTATCTAATGGCAAGAAACAAATATTTCCTTCTTTTTTTTGTCTGTTTCATCGTCTTCGTTTATGGTCTAAAGTCCAAAGTAATGTAGTTAACTTGTTGTTAAAACGAAACACGTACTCGATAGACACTAAGAAATGTTTAGCTGTCTTACGTTTTCACGGTTTTTGGTGACTGTTGCTATAGGCCACCCTATACTTTGTTGTCTGCGGCTACTTATGTTCTGGGTATTGTTGTTGTTGGTGGTGTTATGGTTGTCACAATTTTTGCTGGTCGTTCTTCTGCTATTTATGTCATTAATGACAGTTGTGAAAATATCAACAATAGCAACAACAAATATTAGAAATAACTTAAGTCTTTACTCTGTGAGATCTTTATCTATTGACATTTGATTGGTGGCTATATTGCCTTTGTCGATCCATCTACTGAGATGTCATCAGGATGACAGACAGATTTGTGGAATTTTAGGAGAAAAAAGATAATTTTTTCATTATTAGTATTTATTTATATAAAATAACATTGTCACTATTTAATATTCTTTTTATGGAGATATGTCAAAAATAATTGTAGATCTGTCTAAGATATAAAGTAAAGTGCGACGCAACTGCTTGGTTACAACTTCAAGATATGTTTGTATATGAAAATCTCATCCAAGGTAATTTAATCAATTGGAGGCCCTGCAACGCCTTAAAAATTGTCGCCATCATCCTTCCTTATTGCCAATACAATTCAAAGTCCAAAACAAACTTTACTTGTTATTACATTGATATGAATGATTTTTCTCTCGGCAACCTTATCTATTCTCCTCTCCACAACCTTGACAAGTTTGTTCCAACAAAATTACAACAAAAGTCCTTCAACTGAATTTAACCAAACACCAAAAGTTTGTCATCAACAAATAATAGATTTCATTCCATCAGTTGCTCATGACAGAGAAAAAGTGATGAAATAATTACAATGATTTGTACTTCATATAATCCCTGGAACACTTGCAAGTAATACAATGAATTGTTGCTCTCTGTCCGGGGGTGTCCTTCCATTCATCTATCCATTAACCGTTGCCATAGATGGATGATGATGGCAATATTGATTATGACCCAGATTATTTGTGCTGTTCCTTTTATTTTTTACTATTACCTTAGGAAAGCCATAAAATACTCGTTTGTTTTCCCCGAAAGGAAACTATTACAGCTGAGCTCGCTTAGAAACAGGATTTGTTATAGTTGTTTCTGCTGTTGCTGCTTATGTTATTGCTCTATTGTTGTAGTAGCGAGCAAGTCTTATTATCCTCACGACAACATATGAGGTCATTCTGATGGGGTCAAAACCTATAGTTAGCAAGCAGACGAGGCACAGATTATATATAGAATGCCAAGGCGGGAGGGAGAAAGAGAGAGAGGAAAGAGGAAGTATTAAAATAAAAGAAATAGGCAGAAAAAAACATGACTCGCCGCCTCCTACTACAACATCCTTTACAGTAGGCTGGCAGTTTAGCTTGATGTTAGATAGCGTCGGTAGGTTAAGGGGGATACGTTAGTAAAGAGGCACAGTGTTAGAGGCAATATTGGCCACTTGCAATTACTGATTACACAGCATGAAACTGCACAAAATTGCATCATACTGATGTAGAACAATGGCCTCACAGAGGAGAGGCAAGGCGAGAGAGGCAAACTCGAAAATGTGGGACAAGTGAATTCAAGAAATAGTGAAAATAATTTGGATAAGAAATGACAAAAGTTTATACATATTTTGCAGAAGAGAATAACAACGAAAATTAGAGACGATAGGTTGAATAAATTTGTTAAGGGTTCAGGAGGCTCTACAAGGGAAAGGGAAGGCGTGAAGGTATAATAAGTTGATCAGAGGAAGATAAATATCAAATCTTGATTGAATCAGGAGACAAAGCATAAGTATAAAAATTATAAGGGATGCTTAAAAAGGCTCTGGAATGTATTCAGAAAAGAAATACACACCAAATCTAAAAAGGTTTTGATGTAGCAAAGCTCAGAGTCAAAACCAAGAATTACAGAGTAAGGGAACTCTTAAAACAATGTATGTCATTACACAATAGATCCTGGGAGCTATACTCATACTCATTAATACTCACTCGGTATACTCAGTGTATTCAATAACATAGCAAAGGAAGATATTGGCTAAAAACAACACGAAGGTACGAAATTATTGATAACGGATAGCACATGCAACCTCATACAAGAGAGAAATATATTTCGAAGCAAAGACAGTTGGATAACTCAGAGCAGCTGTAGTAAAAAATCACCGTGATAAGACAAACGACATTACTATGAAACTATCGCTATTGATGCAGAAGTTGCTGCATGAGGAAAATAACGCAGAATAGCTTCACTTACTGAAAAACCTATTGTCTAATCAACGCACGAAACACAATCACATGGAAAAGGATACAAATGCTGCTCAGCTTCTTACCATTATAGAAGAACGACAATGGAAGCATAATTTAAAAAAGTCAGTAACGTCGAGGGCAGCAAATATCCTACTTCGGTAAAGTATTTGGGAGTGAACCCTATCCACATTTGGATAGGGTTAATACCAAGCTGTCTAGTTTGATAGCGCAAATCCGCAGAGTGATGAGGTCTTACTGGGGTCTGAGCAGGCTGTACGTCCATTTATGGTACTTATGGGTGCCACTCCTATTGATCTTGAGTGTATTATGTACTGACAGGTCATGGTTCATTAAATACATTCTTGCATAAAATGACTTTGGCCCCCAGGCCCCCAGCAGAGGTAGAAGACTGACTACACATTTTGTGTGTATGCCCGTTGTATCATGATATCAGAGATTAAGCTAGCAAGGGCATTATTAATGCCCTAGGAGAATTTCGAGTAGGTAGATTAAATATGATTGCTAGACAGGCTTTCGCACGTCATACACGTGCCCTTGCTTTGCGGTGTTCTTAAGTTGTATGGCCATTGTGAGGGCGTGGAAGGGGGGATTAATTTCTCATTGGTTTGCTCTGTGAAGGCTGAGCCAAACCTTCTGCTTCCCGGGTCAGGTTTCCAGATTCCGCCCAGTCATGGTTCCTAGGATTTTAGTTGGGGTGCAGACAGGCCTAGCCTTAATACATGGTTGCCGTTCACCGTCGTCGAGCGGAAGGGGTTTAGAGTTCTGCCCATCTCCCACCGGTATGCAAATATGGGTGCCTGCGGATATGTAAAAATTCCATGTTTGCTCTCAGCGAAAGGCGACCAATGCTGTGAAGTATGATTCATTAAATCACAAATTGGTAGGACCCCCCCCCCTTGTGGGAGCATCACGCGAGCTGTATTTAATACCGAAATCGCAGGTAGAGTCTACGGGCTCGGTGTTGCGGTAGCTTGCTCCCAAAATTGTCGACTCCTATTCCTTGATGGTTCAAGCTTGCTTGGGCCATCCCATAGGCGCGTTGGCAATCGTATTGTAATATGCCCAGTGTGTTTAGCACACAATGGGTTAAGAATGCACGGCGAGACTTATGTAAAACCATGTGGACTCTG
The DNA here is from genome assembly GCA_964034835.1 of Muscina levida. Taxonomy (NCBI): domain Eukaryota; kingdom Metazoa; phylum Arthropoda; class Insecta; order Diptera; family Muscidae; genus Muscina; species Muscina levida. The sequence continues at coordinate 84,397,707 of OZ035884.1, forward strand.
CATCTCAAAGCTTGAGAAGGTCGCAGTAACATTCCGCATATTTTGGCCAATGATATGTATATCTGCGGCATAGGAGAACAGCATGTGACTTTTATTAAAGATGGCACCAGTCGATTTTATTGCAGCCTTTTGCATGATCATCTCCATTATAATGTTAAAGAGATCTAAAGCCTTGCTTTGCAGAAAATTGCTGTGTCTGATGTTTGCCTATTTCCTTGGTATCAGTCAATGTCATCCCGAATAGTCGTATCAGCTTCGTGGGGATACCAAACTCTGCCATAGCAGAATATCGGACAGCCAAATGCAGCTTTGTATTCGATAAATCGTCCGGTAGTTGTCGATCAGCATTTCTCTGGTCTTCTCCAGGATTTGTAGTAGTGTGAGTAATGATCGTTCCAGGATTTACTTGTTCTAAAGCAACACTGGTAAGGTTCTTCAGATTCGCTTTGGCGGGCTTTAGCCTTTCACGTAAAACATTGGACATGACCTTACATGTGATGGGTCAAGGCTGATCCTGCGGTGCACACACTTGAATTGCTTTTCTTAAGCACAGGACATAGCACACTCAAATTCCAATCATTGGCTATATATTTCTTTAACCAAATCTTGTTGGCCACAGATGTCATTAAGTACCAACATCTCGGTGTGTAGAGTAATCTGTTTTTAACCAGATTATCTACACCTTTTGGTATTTACCTCTATCGCTGCTTTTGCACAATTTTGCTCTCTGTCTCTTCTCCTTGAAATCGTTTTTTCCGTTTGAAGATTAGTTTAGCCTCTATTCTCTTCTATTTATTCCACGTCTTACTTTATGCACAGTGTGCTTACAAGACCGTGTTGCCTTGAATGCAGCTTCGTTCTCTTCAGGCGTTTCGAGATATTCTACACTGTACCAGGATTTGTCTGAGCGTGTGTTTTTATACCCAAGTATTGTCTTATTACGTGTGAGGAAATTTGGAATTGGCATTGGCTATCTCGGTGGCATGAAATATTGCGATGTATAGCACCGCTTGCTCTAATACTTTTTTTTTCTAATAATTTGTTCATTTAAGCAGAGTGGGGAAAAAATAGAGAAAAAAAAGTAAGACATCCATTACATCCGTCACCTTTGGGAGAAGACCTGTGCTACGCTCTCTTAGACCGAAAGAAAAATAACTGAATTTTTAACTTGATTGTCTCTCACTTAGGCAGCAGTCCTTAATGAAATTAAATATAATACAATTTGTTAAATTAACTTATCTAGCTGACCTACAATCAAGAATGTCAATTTACCGTTGTACTCTGTTATAGTTGTATGGAAAAAGTTCTCCGAAAAGCGACAGCATTAATTGAGTTACACTATATTGCAAAGCATTAATTGAAGTACAATTGATTCTAAATATTGTATAACGTTGTTTTATTTTCATGGACACTAATTTAAAAGCTTTTACTTGTTTCGTCAATTGCTGCTGCTGAAAGGACATTAGCGAAACTATTGTTTTGGCATACATTTTCAAGGTTTTTGACTATAGATTGTATAGAATTTGACAAGGGTTAATTGATGTACAGGTAAAAATTTGTTTTTAACTATACAATTGATGATAAATGTAAATAACTTTAATATTCGAAAGAAACGTTATTGTGCCAATTGATAAGTTATTCCATAGTCGAGTGGAATAACTTATTTAGTTGGGGTTATATTTGGCTTCTTTGTATAAGATCGTTATTATTCAAATGGTAAAGAGCAATAAGATATGCTATCATATTAAATTGCAACTTCTTTGTAGGGGAAGATGTGATAATGATATTTTTTTAAATTTTATTAAAAAAATTAAACTTCAGTTCCTGGTTTTAATAGTGGTATTAATAAAGGTGTTTGGAGCGTATACTTTACGTGTTGTGATGTTGTTTGTAACTCATACGTAAATTGAACTAGCGAATTTTCCCATGCGCCACCTATAGTACATAATTTGTACTGTTGTAAAAAAATAGACAAATATTTTCATTAAAAATATAGAAAATATTTAAAAATTTTATTTTTTTTTTTGAGTTTCAAGTCAATATATCGTAGATACATAAAGCCAACAACGAGTAGATTAATGACTTCATGCTATATTTTTGCCATCCTTATTTTGATAGCTCACCCAAATTCGAGTAGCTCTCCTATATTTTACTCTTCGAATGCAATCAACTCCTTTTGATTGAACACTCCGTCGTTTTTATATTAAAATTTTAACACAAAGCTTTACCATTTACCGCAATGTTATTAAAAATAAATGTTCAATTTAACATAGCCCTTATGTCCTTTAATATAATGACACATGCCAGACAACTTCAAACTTAAATTGATACTTCGCCTGCTATTAATTTGTTGCCTGATGTTAAACTGATGGCTGCCTTTTTGCAATAAAATGGGTCATTTCACGTTGACTACGTGTTACACATCATAGATTTTTTTTTTTACAAATAATGTGAAAGTGAACGTCGTTTGCATCACATTTATTTCCTTTGAGGCCTACACACAGTCAGTGTAACAATGGGATATGAATGATTTTGAAAATGCACAATGTAGCAGGGACACTAGAACCGTGGAGCAATGTATGAAAGTATGAAGGGGCAGGCAATTTTTGTAATAAATTGTATAGGCAGTTTTCTCCTCTTTGAAAAAGCCATAGATATAACTCTCAGTTCATTGAAATTCCTATCCATTACACAGTACCACATTTTTAATTTTTCATTGATTTTGGGACTCAATTCTGAGAACTGCACGTGAAAGTAGCCCCAAAAGGAAGAAGTTCTGCATCATTCGTTTTGTCAAGTTACATGCCATAATAATTGAATATCTATTTGATGTTAGTATGTATCGTATAGAGGATTTTGTCACGTTTTTGACTTCTTCTGTGAATTGGCTTGTCTACATTAAATTTGACTCAAAACACTTCATAATTCCGCTCTCCACCATTTCTCTAGTCACACTCTCTCACAGCCTACAGTCGCTACTGCGACTTCTGCCTCTTCCGTCCCACTGTGCCATATTGATTTCTCCCCTTCATTTGTTACAGTATCTACACAAACACACGCGCAAAGGCTCTTTCTATGCCACGCTATGAACTTTTTTCTATTTGTAGCCAACAATGTAATGTTGTTGACGCCGATGACGATGAGTTGTAGTACATAAATTCCCACAATTACCCCCAAACGCCTCCATATGTCTGGAGCAGTTTGCAAAAGGGGTTGCGGCCTGACAAAGTGTGGAGAAGGAGTTGTGGCCAGCCTATGCGGCTAAACAAAGAGAGAAGATTGCACTGCACAGTCAGTCAGTCAGTTTATGAAAATTGAAAATTAGGTCAAAATTATCAAAAAGCTATTAAGACAATAACAATCATACACCCACTCACACCCCCACACACACTCTCTCTCAACTGTGTAACTGGAAAATATGAACTTAAACACGTAACCACTTAAAATAGTGCTACGCTTTAGCTTCCCACCCTCTGCCACCCACTACCACAAAACCTTTTTACCTCGTCTTTAACAGCTCCTGACTGTTCCCATTACTACTGGCAATAGATTTATAGATACATTTACATTGTACATTGTTTCTTTGATCACTGCACAGGACGAGTAGTAGCAGTAGTAGTGGCAACTTGGTAACCACTTGCACAAGGACTCACTCTCAATCCTTTTGTGCTGCTCAACATATGTGAATGCTGTCTTCTGTACTTTATTGTGTGTGTGTGTGTGTCATGGAGTAGACTGTAAAATGATATACAACAGACACTCACACACACACACGCATAAACAATTGTGCATTTTGTATGTCACAGTACAATGTTGTTGTTGTTGCCCATAAATTATGTCTCAATGCAACTCGAGAACACAATAAAGATCAGATGGCTTTTCATTTTGTAACCCATATTGACCCTTAAGTGTGATTGTTTTGTTTATGCCACAGCAGAAGTGCTCGATTACTCAATTTGATCAACAAAAATTGGTTCATTGAATTTAAGTAAACTATGTGTGTGTGTGTGTAGTATCACAATATATCGGAATGCATAATAGAGTAGGAGAAGGAGACATTTCAATTGGGAATGTAATTTTTTCTACCAAGACATTTTTGCTTAGGCATAAAGTGAGAGAAGAGACATTTCTATTGGGAGTGCAAAAGAGCCAAAAACGACAAATTCCCCTTTACGATACTTACTAATTTCAAATCGATATTAAGTTGTAATGGCATGTAACTTGGCAAAACAAATAATGCAGAACTTCTTCTTTATGGGGCTTCTTTCACGTGCAGTTCTCAGATTTGAGTCCCAAATGTATGAGCTGAAAAAATGTTGTACTGTTTAACGAAAACTGATGGAATCTGTATTGAATTTCTCGAATGAAACATTGGAAGGTCTAATGGACACCTACTTCGGAGACAGACAACCGTGGCATTTGCCAATTCTGTTACCGAATACCATTGAAGGTAACTTGATCAAAAAAGCGTTCAACAGCTTTGATCCTTGCAAATCTTACTGTCTGAATGATATTATGACCGTCGAATTTCAACAGGCCTTGAAAAAACTATTGCCGTAATTGGAGGATATTTTAAACGGCTGTGTGAAACTCTCCTACCTACCAATAAGTTGGAGAACGACTAAGGTGGGCTTTATCCCAAAAGCGGGAAAGCCATCACACTCCAAAGGGAAGGACTATAGACCAATAAATCGTATATTGTTCCTTCTGAAAACTCCTAAGAGGATCTTAGACGATATCAGTACAAGTTCAATCTGCCGGTATCTCCTATCGAATACTCAACACGCATACACCAACAGAAAATCGACAGAAACCGCACTCCTTTCACTACTGTTTCCCCATAGAGAAATCATTAGAGAGAATATAAGTTTTTCTAGTGGCCTTTTTGGTCACAGAAAGAACCTTAAACAATATCGAACCCCTGTGCAAAATGACAGAGCTCAACGGCCTACAGATCAACTCACATATTAGCAAACTGATCCGTAACATCCCAGCAAACAAAATGTTCAGAAAACGGTCAGAAATCGTTACGACAGTCGCGCAAAATCTTCCGAAATCGGTCCGAAATCATTACTAAAAACGTATGGAGTGGTTGACACGAAGTCTGACCGACGCAGCTGAGGGAAATCTGATGTATGTATGACATGTCGTACCGACGTCTGAACGATTTCTGAATGTAAATTGATGGAAATTCGAAAGGGAATTTCGTAGATTCTTTATGACTTTGGACCGATATCTTAACAAATATCTGTAGTAATTCGTCTGTTCTTCCCAACGTGTAGTACCGATTTCAGCCCGAAGTTATTAGGAAAATATTTTCCAATATCGGATCCGACATCTGACCGAAATCGTAATTGAAATCGTATGAAGTGGTTGAAAAGATGTCTGACCTACTTAGCTGAGGGAAATCTGATATACGACATGTCGTACAGATGTCTGAAAGATTTCTGAATGTAAATCGTAGAAAAATCTGAAGGGAAATTTGTTGTTTCTTCAATAACAATTTGATGTTTCCTCCGACACAGAGTTCCGAAATTGCTGCGAACTCGATCAAATATGTCGGAGCAAATAAAAGAAAATTTCCCTTCAACGAGTCGTACCAAATTCTCTACGATATCGGTAAGAAGAGCTCAGACAATGTCCAGACTTGTCGGATATCAGCCAATGTTGGAACTTTTGTTTTTATTTCATGCTACTGAAGAGAACTATCACCTCTAAGCTCTGAAATCACACCCTCACTAGAAAGGTAACAAGAGGTACCCCACAAGGAGGAGTATTATTACCGCTACTGTGGATCCTAGCCGTCAACAGCGTGCTCAAATAGCTGGGGTCGGAATGGTTCACGGTGGTAACGTACACGGGCGACAGAGCCCTCTACATCTCGGGAAACCGTCTACCATACCTCGAACGAAAGACGCAAGACTATATCAAGATCTGAGAAAGACCGGTGCGCCAGCAGAAGACTTAATGCAAACCCTGATGAAACAGAATTATAACTGTTACAGTCCACGAGTGTTTTGACATGAGTTTCGACGTGAAGGCCTTACCCATGGTGTGCTTAACACTCTGGGGATATTACGATGCGATTTTCAACGCCTTCTCCTACAGCCCAAGATAGCTTAAATTATCTGGGATTTGGAGTCGGAAATTTTAGCTGAAAACTACTGCAATTATCGGCTCTCTCTTGCAGCAAGAAGATTTCAAGGTATGACAAATTGACAAAAGAGGGGTGGTCAACGTGAGGCCTATCTTACCACCTCTGCTACTCTATGGGTCAATGGCAACCGGTTGCAATGCAACTCCACATACGAGTCCGAATAGTCTTTCCGCCAGAAGATACCAAATTGGATATAACAGTATGGGACATACCCCACTTAGGCCAAGGTGAGGTCTATCTTACAATCTCTGTACAGACCCATAGTCTGTAGCAATCGGTTGCAATGCAACTTTACATCCGAGCCCGAAAACTCTACCACAGGACCTCCCACAAGTGGCCCTACAACCACGGATCAGGCGGAAGCAAGTTCTAGGGCTACTGATCTCCACGCTACCGGCCACACTCACCGATGGGAGCTTTGCAGAAAAGTTGCTATCAATTTCAAGATTGGCTGCCTTTTGCTAAAAGACTTGAAAATTAAAGAACTTTCACATACTAGCGATTAGCAATGCTTTCAGATAAGCACCCCAAGCGGTGAAAGCCCATTACAAGGATGTAGTACCCTCATCTCAACACCAAAATCCTTTCGCTCTACGACGTTGAACGGCTACCATATATTTGTAAGGCTAGGCCGGTCTCCACCCCCGTGGAACTTTTACTTACTCGCCAGAATCAATGCTTTTACAATATCACCCCAAGCAGGTGAAACCCCGTTACAAGGATGTAGTACACTGACCGGTAAGAGGCGGGGAAAACTCCAAACCCCTTCCTCTCTATGACGGTAAACGACAACCATGTAAGTGTAAGGCTAGGCCCGCCTGAATCCGCGTGAGTTTAATAAGACACAGATAAACCAAGGCACACACTGGAGACTTTGCACATGTGTATCCCATGTCACCCATGGTACCAGAAAAAGGGTTCGGGGGAGACCTCGTAGTCGCACTACTTCCAGTTTTAACTCCTTCCACTTTGGCGACTGGTGCTACCGTCATTCAAGTCAAGGTCGGCAGACCTGCTTCTACAATTATCTCCCAAATAGCTCTACGTTGTGCAAACATTCTAGAAGCAAACTCCGTTGCTCTAGCCAACGCTCCTTGAGTGGAGAGTATCTCACTCACATTCCAATCTTTTCCTATCCTAGTAACCGCTACTCCCTCTAGATATCTTATATCTCATACAAGGGACAATCACAAAGTACGATCAAATAGTCTACAGAAGATTCTCACCAGGTGCTCGAAGCGCGGCCAGACAGGGCTCTCTTACGGCTTGAGTGACATATGCCCTGTTAGCAGAAAACCAAGACAAAGGTTGAAACCAAAGTCAGGGTTCTCCCCAACATACCTAATACTAGACAGAAACCTATAAGAAACACGTCCTTTATTGCTCTCTACCCATATGAATCCCATATGAATTTCACGTGTATACCTGGAGACAGCCGACAACTGAGGGCAACTGCAGAGCGGATGAAAGGGTCCAACAAGGCTCAGCCCTGCAGGAAAGCGACATGGAACACGAAGCGCTTTGCCTCATGTCCACCTGTAAAAGTACTATCGGAAATCTAACATTGAGAAATGCAGACGAAATATTGGAAGAAAGAATAAAGCTGTTGGAAAGTCAGGAAGACAGCCTGAATACAACCAGATCTGGATAGAGTTGCTACCTTTCCAATTAGACACGGGCCCGTAGTTAGACACGCGAACAGAATGGGATTCGCACGTCGAATGGGAATTTCTTGCTACTAAAGGATTTACCAACAAGATTAACGTGAGGAAAGAATCACAGGAGTCTATATACCTCTTTACTAACAGTCTGGCAGCCGTAAACTCACAGAATTTTTACTACACCTTCCGGGAATCTGTTGACGATTTTGGGGCAACTGTAGAGTGTATGAAAAGACTCGACAAGGCTAAGCTCTTCACGATAGCTTCACCCTATGTCCGCCTGTAAATGCACTATCGGAAATCTTACATTAGGAACAGCAAACAAAATATGGAAGATTGAACAAAACTGTAGAAAAGCCATAAAGACATGACCCATATACAATCCAAAACATACATCGAACCTAATAAGTATCGAAAGAGATCAGATCAGTATAAATATTGGCATTCTACAGAGACACACAAACAGATGTGGATTCGCAACGAAAAGCGAGAGATTCTACTGCGGAATTAGCAGCAGTTAACCATCTTAACAAAAACATAATTTCTTCACGCTTTTTACTTGTAGACTCGGCACCTACTTGTTTATCGACGAATGCGAACGTCAGCTGTTTGAGAAGCTTTTACTAGGCATGCGGACCGACCCGACACTATACTGCGAAGTTGATTTAGACAACATCAAGGAGGTCGCCGATGAAAGATAATGTAGATTAATGGAGACGGAAATCGATTCATGGATTTCCCGCATGATAATCGCATGGTTAGAACCATCATGCCAATGCCGGACCCAACCCCAATCTAGCGACCATAGTGTGTGTGACTGCCCACTCGTATAAAAAAAAGGCTAGAAATCCTGGGAAAACCCTTACATAGTGGCATGAAGAACTAGCATATTTGCAAATCGGCAGAATCAACAACTTTTGTAAGACCATAAACTGAACTAAATGGATCAAAACTCCATATTCTCAATCAACTATAGACTGAATCTGCCATACGCAGGAAAGAAACTTGTTAGGTGTGACTTTTTCTCATTTTGATGGCAACAATACAATTTATTGACTATAGGTGGCGCTCGAACCATTGCAAAAAATATTATAAGTCTTATTATTTCTGCAAAGTAATACAAAGAAATATAGTATAACAATGACAAACCATGAATTAAAAACTAGTCAATTCCATTAAATTTAAAATCTATCATCAGAAAAGCTATGTTGAACAGCTATTATTAGTTAAGCGTAAATACATTATCCACTCATTTCGCTTTCCCTCTTCGTTTTGGCCTTTGTGCTAAGTAATTAAATTCTACACACCGCTTACATTGTGATGACACCACATTATTTCTAATCAACAAATTATATTACATGACAGCAGAATTAAGTAATTCTCGTTGTTCCAGCACTAATTCCTAAACACATTTCAAAGTTTTCTCGCTTTCTGTCATAACTTGGAAGGCAAGGGAGGAGGGAGGTCGTGCCAGCTTCAAGTGTTACTGGCGATTTATCATCAAAACCAATTGCTTTCTGTAACTGTCAAAAATTGCTGTTCATATTCTCTCTCTCTCTCTATGCGAGGAAGAAGCAAAAAATTGAGGACACCAGCAGCATATTTTGTAGGAATTCCTCCTCCCTCCCTCAAATGCTGATTGTAATGAAAAATTCGTAAAGTTTTTTTTATTGTTTAGTTTAAAGTCAATGTTTTTGTGCGTATTCGTAGAAAATAACTACAATATGTTACTCGCATTTGTTTTTTCTTGTTGTTGTTGTTGTAGTGGGTGGACAAATATGGAATATAACTCAATTCACATTGGATTTCTCGCTGAGCTTTACTTCAACGGCAATGGTAACAGCAACATAGTATTTTTTTTTAGCATGAGCATCATCAACGTTTGTGTTTGAATTGCAATCGTGTCCAGCAGTGGGTACACATAGTCATATGCATGTCCAGCATTTGGTGGCATTTTCAATGAATTGTTGTTGCCACGGGGAAAAATGGCCTCTTGGTATTCGTATAAAAAAAAGAAACAATAACTCTCAATCGCATTCTAGATTCTTTGTTGAAAAGTATTTTTGGGAAACACATTTTTTTTTGCGATAAATATGTCGCGGCGCATTGGAGCCACAACAAAAACAAAATTTAGAATTCAAAGGTTGCAAACTCTCATCAGAAGCAATGGTGAAGTGAAAGGACGGACATGATAGTTAAGTATATTAGAGTTAATATTACTAACCGACCTTAAATTCTGCAACTTAAATTCTCTCCACATTTACTTACTTACTTTCTCTTTATACCCCATGATTGAGGTATGGGATAGCTTCTCGCGTTGTTGTGAACTAACACGCTTTCTATTTTAGATTCACAACAAACGGCACCTACCTGTTTATCAATGAATGCGAATGTCACTGTTTAAGAAGCTTTTACTAGACATGCCGATTGAATCGACGCTATACTGCGAAGTTTCTGCCGGAGGAGGCCGGCAATGAAAGAAAAATTTAGGTGACTGGAGGCGGGAAACAAACCTCGGATCTCCCGCATAGTAGACTGATGTTCTAACCATCATGGCACTCTCCCACTTTTCAGAAAGGGTGTGCTAAACGGTGATATATATTAATAGATACTATGAAATGTGTGCTCAATTTCGGACTAAAATAGAACACTTTTTACCATTGACGTAGTAGACCACATGAACAAACCATACAGGTTCTACCCTGTAGAACGAACTGGGCAAAATATCGAAGTCTTGTGACACCGGAACTGTTGTGGATTTATAACGGTAGACTATTGCTTACATAGAGAAGCTAGTCCAGGATAGTGCATGACGGTTTTAAGGAGTCGTGTTCTATTACTTACCCAGGAGGAAAATCTCTGCCAGTGTGGTGGAATGGAAAAACGAAAGAGGAGGAGCTTGTTCAAAACGCCAAGTGGTCTAAGGAGCAAAAGGAATAGAAAAACCTATCGCATAATAAAAATAAAGCTAAAGCGGTATAAGTGGTCTTCATAGTTGAATTTCTGTGAAGCAATTGAAGTCGTAAAGGCGGCTGCCCGTATTAGCCGAGTACTCTCAAATGACAAAATCGTACTAGGGTTTGTACAAAAGCCAAACGGTGATTGAAATGAATACGATTCATTGAAAATTTTGAGAAGAACACACTTCACGGATTGAAACAATATTGTAGTACATGGAATGTAGTGTAGGCTGCCTGAGATGGCGGATTCAGTTCAGGGAAACCTAGTGAACGATGTGAAAAGGTAAAACGGGTTTTAGATACCATTAAACCCTACAAGTCTTCAGTAATGGACGTAATTGGGTTTCTGCAGAAGCCAAACGGTGATTAGACTCAATCCGAAGAGGACTCGTTCACTTTTTGGGGAGAACACACTTCACGGAATGACACAGTATTGCTGCACATGGGATGTAGTGTAGACTGCCTGAGATGGCGGAATCATTGCACGGAACCCTAGTGAATGACGTGATAAGGTAAAGTTGGCTTTGGATACCTTTAAACATTCAGGAATAGACGACATGTATCCGGCTATGTCGCAACAGATATCTTCCGTCATTGCAACGATCCTAACGAAACTGCTATGAGGGTATATACGGCTATCATATATTCCCAGTTTATGGAGGAAAGTAAAGGTAGTTTTCATACCCAAGTCGTGCGAATCGGCACACTCACTACCAAAGGACTATAGCCCTATTTTCCTATCATCGTATTTATTGAAGACATTGGAGAGGCTAACTGATTTACCCTGTGTTAAGATTACGAGAAGCTGGCCTCTGGCGGCATTTGGAGGCGGGTTACACATTCATACTTTTATGGTTTAGCAGACATTGATCTGACGGAGGTCTGCACAGCAGAATGGGCTATGTGTTTCCAACTATGAAGTTTTAATTTTGATCAGAGGTAGTGATCCCTGATAGAGATGACAGGAATGCTTCCCTACCGTTGGGGGCTGGCTGTCTGATGGTTCAAAACTGGACATCGGAAAAGGATTCGGTGTCGGATCCGAGCGAGAAATTCAATTGCAGCCAACACTTTCGATTGCATGACGAGTGCAGTGTCTTTGAGGCGGAGATCTTCGCCATTATCTGCGGAGGCAATAATGGCAATGAATTTAGAAGAAACGGTCTTTGGCTTTGGCATCAACGTTTATAAAGTCAAGACTGGTGCACAGATGCAGAGTGGCGCTGTTAACACTGCCAGAAAATAGTGTTCGACTCTGCTTGGGTCCCCGGATAGAATGGCATACTAGAGAACGAGATGGCAGATAAATTCGCACGAAAGGATCATCCCTGGGACCCGGCCAATTGTAAGAATCAGTGCAACCACCAATGGGTCATATATATCACAGTTTGAGACGCCTCATCGAACGGTTGGCAAACGTATCCTGGGAACACCGCTCCGCTTGCGTAATTTCTCAGGATGTTTGGCCAAGTCTGGATGGAAGACGAACCAGATTAGTCTTGCAGCTGGAAAGGAAGGTTGTTAGACGACTAATGGGCATTATAACAGGCCACTGTGACATAAGGGCCTTTACATCGAACTGGGATACAACACAGAAAGACTGCTATAATTCTCTACTGGGAACGAGATGGCGGATGAATTGGCACGGAAGGGCTCATGCTTGGGACCCGGCCTATCGAATGAATCCGTGCACATATATATGGCATTGTGAACCGCCACATCGAACGGTTGGCAAACGTGTCCTGGGAACACCGCACTGGCTGCGTAGAATCACGGTTATTAAGGTTGTCAGACAACTAATAGGCATTGATAACGAAGGTTTTACCTTAAGCTGAGGTAGTCTCAGCCACCTTCATGGTTATCGCAATGAACCTCAAAATCTTAGAAAAAAACAGTGGATTTTTCCCGACTAGGCAATCCACAAAATTTAAATAGAACGAAACACTCTGGATCCTGCATCTAAAGTGTAATCACTCGTCTGATATCATTGCGATGTTTGATGGGGGATAATAATGTCTGTGGTTATATTAGGTCAGTGGCCTCGTATCGTTGATGGTATCCGGTCTACTGTAATGCGGTGCCTATGGTTGTTGTCCTTTGTACGGAGTTGCGGTCCTTAGACGAACGGTGGTAATTCGGTGAGAGGAAACAGGGCGGGCTTGACGTGGCGGTAATTCGGTGACTGGAAACAGGACGGGTTTGACGTTGCGGTAATTCGGATGGCGTCAGACTACGAGGACTCGTAGATAAATTCTGAAAGACCTTATGCTGATATTTTTTAAATCCTAAAACAGAAATATAACAACTATTAACAGGCCTTGGCCCTACAAGTACAACAACTCATTGTTCAGACTTAGCGTTCAAGATCCGATTGTACAGGCTTACAAGCCGTTTGTACAGACTTATTGTCCGATTATACAGTCTCAAGATTCGATTGTACATGCTTAGAGGCGAAATATTTGGGAGTCATTTTGCCTACCGGGCAAAAGCTGGCGGCTACAACCTGCAATGGTATATTGGATATATACGGTGGTAGTACATCCCATTGTAGATAAGGTAATATTTATTCGGCAGCCGCGTTTAGCACAGCTCACATGAATCCTAGTATGAGTCCCGTTGTGGTATCATTTCCAAATTTTCGCATTAAATATTCCTATACTTCGCTCTGAAGCCATTTCGTTGCTCTGATGAAGGCATAGATGTTACGCAAATCCTACAGACTTATTGTCTGATTGTACAGACTCAATGTCCGATTGTACAGGCTTATAGCACGGTTCTACAGACTCTTAGCCAGGTTGTACAGACTTGTGCGATTATACAGTCTCAAGATTCGATTGTACAGGCCTATAACCCGGTTGTACAGATTTTGTGTTCGTTTAACAAAGATGCTTGTCTTCGTACAATCCCAAATGATCAAGGAGATCAGATAACATTCCTTGACTTGGCAATAAACTTTGTCTTGGAGGTGTCACGCTACGATCGTAGTAGAAAAACTTCGTCTCCTTATACTATGGTTGACATGAACCAAATGAGAATTATGAATAAGTTGTCTGTTTTATATTTGCACTGAACGCCGCGATGTCTTAGAAAAAAACTTTTGCGTTGCTGACCGATGATGCTGTGTGTGATGTGTGGTGGTATGATAGGTCTTCCCAGCGGCGAAATTAGCAAGGCCTCTGCAAGCAGGCATGCAACAAGGTCTTCTGAGACATTCAAACGACATGTCTTCAAGGCTTTGTTTTCACATGCCTGAAAACAGGCCTTCTCCTCCTTTCTGAAATATCCCGAGCACATGTTCCCTCAATTCTTTCAAGACCACTGCTGCAGGCCTTCTTTGAGAAGGGAGAATCAACGCTTTCACCATTTCGTGTGTATACACATTCTGCCTCCCTTCTTATTGAAGACATGAATAGAAAAGGCAACGAGGAAGGTGCAACTGACTGATTTCGAAGGCGTTCCATAAAGCCTTCTAGGTCCTTCTTTTCGTCGCTGGGTTCTTTGAGCGCTTGTATCGCATCTGGCTGGCAATCGTATGGTTGCAGTGCCTGTTCTATCAGTATGTCTTTGATTAGTCGGTGTAGACAAAAATTGCTTTAATTTTTAATAATTTCTTTTCAAACTTTTCGCCATCATATTCAGAACAGAAAAACTGAGCAGAGGAAATGAGCTAAATGGTAACTGGTAAATAAATGGTTCCCTGAATTTTGTTAAGATTTTGATTTTGTTTAATAAGATTTTGTTTAAAAAATCGTTGCATACAATACGATACAACAATTGAGTAACTCAAATTTGTTCACATTTATACCTACCCTGTTCTGAATTCTTGCCTCTAATAAAAATCAATTTCCTCTATCCCATACCAACAAAACTTCTACTATCTGCTGCGGCACCCCTATCTAACACCTGAACGTTTGTTTGTTCCTCTGGCAAACATCGTATGGGGCCAAACAACACCTTCGTCATCACATACAACACCACCTACTCTAAACTGGTAAATTCCACACCAAACACCTTCTTCCCCAACAACAACTCCTTCTTCTACCACCTCTCCAGTCCAAATGTCTCCTCTCTTTATTCTCACATTGGATTTTGTTTACCAAACTTTGTTTATATTCTGCTATCTGGAAACATTGGTAAAACTCTAGAATATTGTTAACCATTTTCAGTGTAGAACATGAGCATGTTGTGAATCGTTTCCGTCCTCCAGATTTAGTGTGTGTGTGTGTTTGTTTTCTTCGGTTGTGACAAGAAAATATCTCGTGTTGTGGTGGTGTTTGCTTTAAACACTTTTTTGTTGTAGTTTATCTTTAACGTAGCTTTGAAAACTAAATTGTTTATTTTATCGTTATGTTATATTTTGTTTTTTTCTCTTATACTTTCAGGTATGTTTGAATTCTCTGCTAAATATTCATCCGATATCATAAGCGTGTTAGTTGTAAGCATCCGTATCCCATTTACGGTGTAAATCGTGTAAGTATGAATTATATAAATTGTAATTGATATTTATATCCCAAGAGAGAGATTTCTTGTAGAATATCGTTTAAGAGAACAGTTAAGAGAGAATGATTAGGTAGAGATAGAAATTGTAATGGGTAACTGTTTACACGAAAGTAAACCAGAAAACCGTTTGAAAGTTATACATGATTTCACAGTTGTCCCTAAGATCATAGCATCGATCGAGCGCATTGAACTTTTGATATCAGGAAAAATTAAATTTCTACACTGACTTCGTTTACTGCATTTTATTCTCCGTCCTCCTTTTTTTCAACATCAACTAAATTTTTGCATATAAACTTAAATTTTAAATTGTGCAAATGCTCTTTCGTTATCTACTTTATTGCCATAACTTTTTGACATTGACAAAATGTCTGTTAACCACTTTCATAACCCAGAACTGAGCAAAAACTCTCAGTTGGCTAACATTTGCTGGGGCAACAAAAAGTGGCAAAGTCCCCAAGCGAAAAAGGTTACTACGGCACAAGTGTGTGGGCGAAACTTTACACGAAGCAAAAGAACGACGAGCGAATGTCATAAACTTAAATGGACCACAGAATGGGGGAGGCAAAAAAAAGACAACACAATAAAATAGATAAAACTTAATACTAAATCAACAAAGTTATGTAAGAAGAAAAAACGAACGAACATAATTTTTTAAGGATTTTAACGAAAACAAAAAACTTGTTTTACAATTTTCTTTTAATGAAATGTTTGCAAAGCAAAAAAAACCGCGAATTTAACGAAATTGTTAATTTTCATAATCACTTGCTTGTGTCCAAACATCGAGAGATGGAATTAATGATGACCTATGCTAAAATTGGGAAAAAAAACAGTAGCGGATGAAAATATGCGAGGAATATAAGAAAATGCGCTAAGAACTTGAGGGAGAGGAAAAAGCCGTTTGTAGGATTTTTTACTTACCACGTTTTCGTTTTAACTAATCGAGTAAAGTAAGTGAATGTGTATGAAAATATGTCTTGTACAATTACACTCAAAGAATTATGCGTGTTTATTAGAAGATATAAACGTCAGGATTGGTCAGAGATTGACATCGACACCTAGCATACCCAGTAGTGGAGTTCATGTCTTGAATGGCCTATCATTAGAACTTCTTTAGACGCTGGAAAGCATGCTAAACACTTAGACACTTCCTTTCTAAATAGCACGGGGTGACAGTGGAGATCAAGGTCTTCTTTCCTCTCTTCTAAATGATATTCTTGTGGAATGTCATCAAATGAAGACATTCAAGAATGCGTTCTTAAGATGACCTGCAATCAGAACTTCAGTGGAGAACCTTCCATCAAGGCCATCCACCCGAACTTTTTTTGCACGATGGAAGGCATGCTAAGCACGTTGCCATTGACATTCAAGTATACCTTCTTTGGGCGACCTTCAGTCAGACCTTCCATCAAGGCCTTCCATTTGAACTTCTATAGACGCTGGAAGGCATGCTAAACACATTGCCTTTGTCATTCAAGAATGCCTTCTTTGGAAGACCTTCAGCAGAGGACATTCCATCAAGGCCTTACACCACTACTTCTTTAGATGCTGGAAGGCATGCTAAACACATTGCCGTTGACATTCAAGAATGCTTCTTTTGAACGACCTTCAATCAGACCTTCCTTCAAGGCCTAGCACCAGAACTTCTTTAGACTTTGCCTTCTTTGGACGAACTTCAATCAGATCTTCAGCAGAGAACTTCCATCAAGGCCTTTCTCCAGAACTTCTTTAGACGCTGGAAGGCATGCTAAATACATTGCCTATGACATTCAAGAACGACCTTCAATCAGACCTTCCATCGAGGCCTTCCACCAGAACTTCTTTAGACGCTGGAAGGCATGTTAAACACATTGGAATTGCCATTCAAGAATGCCTTTCTTTTGACGACCTTCAATCAGACCTTCCATCAAGGGCTTCCACCAGAACTACTTTAGACGCTGGAAGGCATGCTAACCACATTGCCATTGACATTCAAGAATGCCTCTTTTGGAAGACCATCAATCAGACCTTCCATCAAGGCCTTCCACCAGAACTTCTTTAGACGCTGGAAGGCATGCTAAACACATTGCCATTGGAATTCAAGAATGCCTTTTTTGGACCACCTCTAATCAGATCTTCAGCAGAGAACTTTTATCAAGGCCTTCCACCAGAACTTCTTTAGACGCTGGAAGGCATGCTAAACACATTTCAATTGACATTCAAGAATGCCTTTTTAGGGCGAACTTCAATCAGACCTTCCATCAGAACTTCTTTAGACGCTGGAAGGCATGCTATACACATTACCATTGGCATTCAAGAATGCCTTCTTTCGATGACCTTTAATCAGACCTTCCATCAAAACTTTTTTAGACGCTAGATGGCATGCTAAACACATTGCCGCTTCCTTTCCAAATTACACGGAGTGACATTGGCAATCAAGGCCTTTTTTCCTCTCTACTGAATGAAGGTCTTGTGAAATGTCATCAAATGAAGACATTCAAGAATACGTTCTTTGGATAACTTTCCATCAGACCTTCTGCAGAGGACCTTCCATCAAAACTTCTTTAGACTCTGGATGTCATGCAAAACACATTGTCATTTCCTTTCCAAATACCACGGGGTGGCATTGACGATTAAGGTCTTCTTTCCACCCTTCTAAATGAAGGCCTTGTGGAATGCCTTCTTTGGATGACCTTCAGTCAGACCTTCAGCAGAGAACCTTCCATTAAGACCTTCCATCGGAACTTCTTTAGACTCTGGAAGGCATGCTAAATACATTGCCACTTCCTTTCCAAATAGCACGGAGTGACAGTGGCGATCAAAGCCTTCTTTTCTCTCTTCTGAAGAAAGGTCTGGTGAAATGTAATCAAATGAACCCATTCAAGAATACAGTCTTTGGGTGACCTTCAGTCAAACCTTCAGCAGAGGACCTTCCATCAAGGCCTTCTATCAGAACTTCTTTAGACGCTGAAAGGCATGCTAAACACATTTCCATTGACATTCATCAAAACTTCTTTAGACGCTGCATGGTATACTAAACACATTGCCACTTCCATTCCATATAACACGAGGTGATATTGGCGATCAAAGACTTCTTTCTTCGCTTCTGAATGAATGCCTTGTGGAATGCCATCAAATGAAGACATTCCAGTAGACGTTCTTTGGATGAGCTTCAATCAGAAATTCAGCAAATTTAGGCATTCCAGAAATTCTTTCGTGTTAGAATTTCAAGAAGGCCTTCAGTGGAAGACCTACAAGAAGACCTTCAGACAATGGACTTTGGCCATAGATAGTTCGTCACACCAAGCTTTGATAACAGCTCTTTCGCCTGGTCCATCCATCGGAGTTTTAAGCGCCCCCTCCTGCCATCGAGTTTATTGCCGAAGACTTTTCGAGCCGGAGCGGTTTCGTCCATTTGTACAACGTGTCGTTTGAACGCGCATGATTACGTCGATGTCGTTGTATAGCTCATACAGCTCATGATTCATTCGACGATAGTACTCGCCGTAACAATTAATGCTCCAAATATTTTTCGGAGTGTTTTTCTCTCGAAAACTCCCAGAATAGATTGATCTGCCTGCGTCATTACCCAGGATTCTGCGGTGAAGAGTAAGACAGGCAGGATTAGTGTCTGGTAGAGTTGGAGCTTCGTTCGTCGAGAGAGGGCTTTATCATAAAACGCTTGCTCAGCGCATAACAGCAGTGGTTCGCGATCAATACTCGACTTTTAATTTCCAGGCTGACATTATTATTTTTGTTAATGGCGGAGCCGAGGTAGTCACGCAGCGTCCCAAACGAATAGACTCTTAGTTCGTTGAAACAAATAACTTAGTCCTCATTAATTACCAGAACCACTTCTGCCGACTGCTTCTCAATACTCGAAAAGGCCGCAGTAACATCTTGCAGTTCTCAGCCAACAACATCTATTTCATCAGCATACGCGTGCAACATGTGATTATTGTTGAAGATGGTACCATTCCTGTTTACTGCAGCCTTCCGCATGATCATCTCCATAATGATATGAAAGAGATCGCATGACAGACTATCGCCTTGTCTGAAGCCTCGCTTGGTAGAAAATGGCTCTGTTAGATTTGTGCCTATTTTCACTGAAGACTTCGTGTAAGTCAGTGTCATCCCGCAAAGTCGTATCAGCTTCGTGGGGATACCAAACTCAGCCATGGTATTTAATAGTTTCGGACGTATCGGACTGTCAAATGCAGCTTTGGAATTGATACAAATATGGTAGGTATCGATCTGCATTTCTTGGGTCTGCTCCAGGATTTGTCGTAGCGTGAATATCTGGTCGGTGGTGGATTTACCAGGTCTAAAGCCACACTGATAAGGTCCAATCAGGTACGCCAGAAGGGGCTTTAGTCTTCCACATAACACACTAGACAGGACCTTGTATGCGATGGGTAAAAGGCTAATCCCGCGATAGTTGGTACACACACTAGGATCGCTTTTCTTAAGCACGGGACATAAAACACTCAGATTCCAATCATCGGGCATGCATTCCATGAGCCAAATCGTGTTTCTGAGCTGGTGCATACTCGTTGCCAGCTCATCGCTGCCGGCTTTAAAAAACTCTGCCGGTAGTCCATCGGCTCCCGCAGCTTTATTGTTTTTAAGCCGTGCAATTACCGTGTTGATCCCGTTTTGGCTCCATCGTAGTTGATTGGTGTGATTTCGTCACTTATGCTGCCTTCGGGAACGAGTAGAGATTGAAAGTGTTTCCTCCATATTTGCAACACATTCTGAATGTCAGTGACCAGATTTCCCTCTGCGTCCTTACAGGTGGCGATCCCTGGTCCAAAACCTTTACTTTTTACCTTTTCGTAGAACTTTCGGGCTTCACCGCTATCCCTGTAATTTTCGATATCCTGGCTCTCTCTTTTCTTCATAGACGCTTTTTCCGCCTGAAGAGGCGTATCATCTCCCTCCTCTTCTCATTGGCTGCAGTTTTGCCCTGTATGCAGCATCCTTATCTTTAGACATTGCATACACATTATTGAGATTTTTAAACTCTCTATGCTCTTCAAAAGCCATGCCTTGGAACTTATTAGAAGCTTAGAACTCCTTCTATTCTGCGTTCTATGGGCAGGCCTTCTCTCAGAAAGGAATGGTCCTATATAACTCCTTCTTATCTGCCTTCTATGGACAGACATTCTACCAGGCTTTCTCTAAGAAAGGAATGGGCTTTCCTTCTAATATCCAAGCTTTCATCAGGTCCCTATAAGAATGCCTTCTAGAAGAAGAGTCTGTGAACATAAGAAGTTTTCATTGCACGGAACTTCTATCGTTCTAGAAAATAAGAAAGTGCGATTTTTGATTTTCCGATAAGAAAGAAAATATTTGGAATATATTTCTTCTTAGGAGGCCTTCTAGAATGTCTTATAAGGGGAAGTCCTTAACAATTCCTCGAATTTTCTGTATATGGTTGTGTTTGTAAACGAAGCAAATGCATTGACATAATTGAGATTTTTAAACTCTGTAAGGAACTCTCACTTGATCTTCAAAAGCAATGCCTTCTCTTCTGCCTTCTATAGGCAGGCATTCTCTAAGGAAGGTATGGTCCTATATATCTCTCACTTCAATAAGAAAGTCATCAATATTTTAGTTGTACGTACTCCTTCTTATCTGCTTTCTATGGACACACCTTCTACCAGGCTTTCTCTAAGAAATTGTAATGGGCCTTCTTTCTAATATCCAACCTACCATCAGCACTCTATAAGAATGGCTTCTGGAAGGAGAGTTTGTAAATATAAACAGTTTTCATAGTACAGAAATTTTATCGTTCTGGGAAATAATTAAGTAAGATTTTTGATTTTCGATAAGAAATGAAATCTAAGACCTTTATAAAGGCAATGTCTTAGTAAAGCGAACTCCTTCTATTCTGCCTTCTATGGGCATGCCTTCTCTAAGAAAGGTATGGTCCCATATGACTCTCACTTCAAAAAGAAAGGCAGCTATAGCTTAGTTTTACGAACTCCTTACCTGTCTTCTTGGACTGATCAGGCTTTCTCTAAGAATAGAATTGGCCTTCTAATATCCAACCTTTCATCAGGTTTCTCTAGGAATGCCTTCTGGAAGGAGAGTTTGTGAATATAAAAAGTTTTCAGAGTACAGATATTCTATCGTTCTAAGAAATAAGAAAGTGAGATTTTTGATTTTCGGATAAAAAATAAAAAGTAAAGTCCTTCTCGTATCAGGATCTAATAGAAATACCTAGTAAAGGGAAGTCCCTAATAATTCCTCTGCTGGAAATTTCATAGAATTCTTCAACCTTCCAACACAACGATATCACATAAATTTAGTAATTTGGATTGCATTGTCAATGGATTTTTGTTTAAAATATCTCTAAACATTCCCCACATATATCTCCGAGTTTACCTTGACT
This sequence comes from Muscina levida, assembly GCA_964034835.1. Lineage (NCBI taxonomy): Eukaryota > Metazoa > Arthropoda > Insecta > Diptera > Muscidae > Muscina > Muscina levida. The sequence continues at coordinate 84,419,358 of OZ035884.1, forward strand.
TCTGTCCCTGATTTATATTCCCCCCCTATATTTCGCCCACTCAACAATTTTTTCTTATGCTATAGCAGCCAAAGCAATGACTATCGAGCAATGATTTTTCATGGACAACAGCTCAAATTTCACAGCAACGCGAAGCTGTACAAAATTTCACGGAAGCATTACATGTTTTCAGTTGGAGATGAAAAAAAATCCAGTTATGGCGGAATGTTTTCCGCTATCATCCTGATGGTGAATGATGCTGTGCAAAAAAACACGACTTAAAATGTCAGTTTTTCTCACGGCTAAGATATCTTGTTATTTCCTGACAATGTTTTTCTGCCAAACGCTATGGGTCGGCCGTGTTGGCGTTCTATTAATATCCATCATCAGTGTGTGTATATGTGTGTGTTAGCTTGAGTAGTGTAGTATCCGGTTCCTGTTTCCTTTACTCGCGCAATATTTTTTTTTATCTCAACCACCACCTACAAAACGGTTGAGAGGATAACAACGAAAAATCAACGGAATTTCCATTGCCCACCTAATAAACACAAAAAATACCTGTTCAGTCTCTGCAGGAGATCGCTGTTGGAGCATTTAATTTTTTAATTATTCTTCTCTTTTATTTTTGGGTTAACAATTTTCATGGCTTTTTTATGAAATTATCGCTAAAATCTTTGTTATTTTCTGCAAAAAAAATTAGTTACGTTTTAAGTCCTTCAACTGCTGCTGCAGTCTGTGGGATACTTACGTTTTGGATTACGTACTCAACTATTTCTTGAAATTAACAGTTGGTTCATTTTCTGTGTTATGTTCAATCCACAAGCACTTAAGATTTCCTTACTTTCCTCCTCCTCTCCTTTCCTACGCTCGCATAAGAGTGAAAAGTCCTTGAGAACATTTTCTAATCGGTTTCATCAGCGGTTACGTTAAGTGGTCAAATTACATTTGCTCTGACTCTTGTGTAGGTAGTAATTTTAATTAATTAGCAGCAGAGAAGAATCTCTTGAGACAAAAGTTGCAGCAAATAAACAGAACATGAGTTGCAGCGCACAAACTTTTATAATGAGTTAAAGAGAGTGAGAGAGAAAGTAAATTATCTTTTACACCGTTGGTGGGTTTGTGCAACTGACATTGCAAAGCAATACATTTTTTTTTTTAAGAAAAAAAAAGAAACTTGGACAAATAGATTTTGCTTACATATTTTCTTATGCAAGATACATATATAAATGTTTACATTGCAATGTTATTGGAGAGGAAGAAAGAGCTTAAGATGGGACAAATTCCTTTTGCTTATTAACTTCAAATCGATATTAAATTATTATGGCATGTAACTTGACAAAACGAATGATGCAGAAATTCTTTCTTTTGGGGCTACTTTCACGTCCAGTTCTTAGAATTGAGTCCCAAAATCATGTGTTGTACTGTGTTATAAAAAAAACCATTTTTGTTAAATCGCATGTGATATTGATTACTGAATGTGATAGCTAGTTAAGCAGTGTTTATATAAATTCCTGTAGTTCTTATAAGGAACATAGGGCTTCAACGATTATTTGCTTATCTGCTGCTACGATCTTTAGTTCGTTCAATGTTTTGTTTATTCTTAATGCTTCAGTATCTAGTTGTCGACGCCAGTTGTGACTCGGTCGACCTCTACTGCGGTTGCCTTGTTGATTTCATTTAATTGCCTTTCATCTTGTCGCCTTGAGGTCGCAAGACATGCCCAATTCAGCGCCATTTCCGTTTTCGAAATTCAGAATTAGCAGATATTTGCCCGCACTCTTCCTATAGATGGTGTTTGGTCAGAAAATTTCCAGTATGCGACGAAATCGGCAATTATTTTATTATATTGCATTGGTTTGAATTGCAGTATTCACTCCCATAAAGTGCTACTGATTTCCCTCAGCTGTTAAAAGCTGTTTAATTTTGATGCTCCTAGAGATGTAGGAGGACTTCCAGGTATGTTTGAGTTGGTCGTAAGTTTGCCTTGCCCTATTTATGCGGTTTGCAACATCTTCTCTCGAACCCCCACTTGTTGTTAAAAAGCTACTTAGGTGGCCGAAAGATCTCCAATCTAGAATCTGTTGATGTTGCAAGGTGAACTGTCGCGTATTTGAGCGGTTGATTATCATAGCCTTTGAATTATTTAATTACTTAATAATGTTATTTCATTACTTAACAACAGTTGTGTTTTTTTCTGTGTAGCTTGCTTGCTTGCTTATGCCTGCCTATTAGCTTCGCAGGGATACTAAACTCAGCTATGGCATCCAATAGATACTCTTATCGAATGCTTTAGTAAAAATATGATAAGAAGTGATCTGTATTTCTTTTGTCTTCTCCAGGACTTTGTTGTTGTTTTTGTAACAGCTTTACTATTCAAAGTTTTACAAATTTAATCCGGGGGTCTTCTTCAATGTCCAGTCCTGAAAATTGAGCTACTTCCACTGGATTGGTCCATATATCCAATGCGCTAAGTGGAGTAGGGTGGGCTGGGCAAGTGAAGATGTGGCAGGTATCATGGGGACCCTGACCACACGCTGGGCATATATTGGGGACGGCACGGTCTATACGGGACCAGTAGGCATTGAGCCTGGTGCTCCATACCGATCTGAGTTGTGCCAGGGCCACTCTTGTTCTGCGTGGCAGGCTTGTCTCTGTTTCGGTTACAGGGGGCGGGCGACCTCCAAGAACGACATTCATGCGGTAACTTGAAACAGCGGAATAGGTGGCGTCTCTATGAATGTCATTCAAAGCTGCAGCATATGAGGAGTGATCTAAGGGATCCTGTACGAGGTTGCGTATATTATACCCGAAGGTCCTTCCTGACATGACTTGGGGAGCATACATCTGTGTGTTGTTAAAGTTGGGATGACTCCTCCGATGACATCCCAGGAGGAACTGTTTTGTCAGCATAACATTGTGTTCCTTGACTGGGAGGACCTTCGTTTCCTCATGTAGATGATGCTCAGAGGTTATCTGCATGCAGCCTGTCAAAGGTGACCCCCAAAATTTTTGGGTTGTTCACAGTCGGTATTTGGACGCCATCGACTACGACGCCTAGATTTATGTTTACCTCCTTTGTCCAGGTGGTGAATAATGTTGCTGATGACTTCGCTGGTGCGAGTTTCAAATTGCGTCCAGTGAAGAAATTATGTAGTACTCCGAGATAACCATTCACACGATCGCAAAGCTCATCAATGTTTTGACCCGTCGCTATAATAGTACAGTCGTCCGCGTACGATATCACATCTAAGTTAAACAAAAGGGGGGATAGAACGCCGCCCTGTGGTACTTCTTGTTTAACTCTGCGGGGCTTTGACCACTTGTCTCTAAACTCCACGAACGACCGACGACAACTTAGATAGTTAGCACTCGATCTCTTCAAATTATTGGACAGGGTGGACTGCAGGATGTCCTGGAAGAGTGTGGTGTGGCTGACCGTGTCGAAGGCCTTCGGCAGGTCCAGTGCCACTAGGAGTGTCCTTTCACTAGGCCTCTGCTGATTCAAGCACTGTGAGATCTTTGTGGTTATGGCGGTTAATGCAGTGGTAGTGCTATGCATTTTACGGAATCCATGCTGGTGGTGAGCTGCTGTTAGGTGGCTGGACAGCTGGGAGAGGAGGAGTGCCTCTAGAGTCTTCGCGACTGGTGACAGGAGGAAAATCGGCCTGTAAGATTATCCCTCTTTCGCGTCCTTCCCTGGCTTGATAACCGGGATGACTCTACAGTTTTTCCAGGCATCGGGTATTAATAGACTACTCATCGACAAGTTGAAAACCATTGTCAGATACTCAACTCCTCGCTCGCCAAGATGTTTTAGCATCAGCATGGATATTCCATCGGGTCCAATCGCCTTGGATGGTTTGGCTGCATTGATGGCCTCTAAGAATTTAGAAGGGGTGTAGGTTTGTGGTATGTCCGAGACTGGAAGGTTGTGAAGTTTGCGAATAACACTTCGTTTCGCCTTGTCTCTCTCTGGGTGCTCGATAAACTGCCGGCAAAATGCACTCGAGCTCTTTACAGGGTCGGAAATGGTGGTGGCGACAAACTTAATCGCGACCCTATCATCCTTCTTTGTTGGGTTGGAGAGAGATCGAACTGTGGACCACAACTGACTCACTCCTGAGCTCAGGTTGCAGTTTTTCAGGTGATCAATACATTTTCTCCGCTTGTCCTCATTTACCAACCTGCTGATATTAACGTTCAGCTCGATGATACGTGGATCGTCAGGGTTGGCACTTCGGATGTCATCGCGCTCATCTGCTAACATCGCTACCTCTGCTGGGAAGTGCGGCCACACTAAAGGTAGTCTTCCAGCAGGTATAAAGCGGGCCGCTGCTGCGATGACAGTACGGCGGAATTTGCTCACAGCTTGGTGAACGTTAGTGGGAGCTGGGAGATCACTGAAAATACGATCGGTGAACTTTCTGAAGCCGTGCCAGTCTGCTTTTTTCTGGTTGATGTAGGTTCGGCGTTCAAAGACGATGAAGTCGTTGGGTCTTTCCAGACAGACGATTATGGGTAGGTGATCTGATGCCAGTGAAACTACGGCTCTCCATGTTGCGTAGTTTATCAGACCAGGGCTCGCAATTGTTATGTCTGGGGAGCTGATGCAGTTACCCATAATCCGTGTGGGGGCATCTCATTCAGGGTGCAGAAGGTGGACTCATCAATTTGTTCCGCCAGTGACGCGCCTCTCTGGTCATCCCCTAAGCATGAGTGCCAGAGCTGATGGTGCGCGTTAAAGTCCCCAAGGACCAGACGCATATCACCGTCTAAAAGGGTCCTAATGTCAGGACGGTAGACTGATGGACAACTGGCTACTGCCGGAATGTAGACATTATAGAGCTCAAGATCGGTTCCCCCCGATCTGACTGCAATACCTTGAACTTCAAGGTATTGGTGTCTGGCGTTGAGATCAAGGGAAAGAGCTCTATACTGCACGGTGTTGTGGATGATGAATGCGATACCCCCACCGTTGCTTCTGGTGCGGTCTTTTCGGAGAACGTTGTATCCATTACAACTGCGCAGACTGGAATTACTTGTTAATTTTGTCTCCTGGACCGCAGCGACCAAGACGTTGTTTTGCTGCATAAATCTGGTTATCTCAGGTAGTTTGTTCTGGAGGCGTTGCAGTTAAACTGCAATATGGATATCACCCCAGGTCTCTGAGAAGCAATCGATGGTTTTAGCGGTGATGGTTGTTGTTGCTGCTGTTGATGTTGTGTTTACTGCGGTTGTTGTGATTGCGGTGGGGAGGTTGGAGGTGTGGCATATGAAGACGATGATGAAGTCCACAATGCCGTTGAATTTCGTCTTTGTAATTGGCAGCATGGGGCGACAAAAGTCTCCGTCCACTCCCTATGATGGTTGAGCCCAGAGCAGTTCCTGAGGTGACACCAGCCCAAACATGCGTTGCACCTTAATTGGATGGACATATGGTGCAACAGATTCAGGCAAACTGTGCAGAACCATGGTCCGGGATTAGTTTCGATTCCAGCACGGACCAAAAGGATACGGAGCAGCAAAGCCTGTATATGCTGCTCCATAGGTAAAACTTGTATAGTTGTTGCTGGGGTTGACAGCCCTTGGCCGAAGATTTCGGGTCATTACGGTACATAGAACCTGCTGCCGGGCTATCGACGTCACTAACAGAACCGCTGAGTTGAGCTTCTGTAACTTCAGTTACCTACTTCCTAAGATGCGTTGGTGGTGGTATTACGTGTACGCCATTAGGGGTGCTCAATATAACGCCTTCTCACAATGCACAGAGTTTATACTGAAATAACTTAAACGCCCCCTATAGTATATTTAGTGTACTATTATAGAAACCACCGCTTAAAAACTTAGTTTGACTTGTTGGAGTTTCCTCGAATTGCTCTAAACGTCATATGAACTTTTATATAACAAACAGACAAAAAAATTATATTATTTTAGAATCCACCTACTCCACCTCCATCTCACACACACGGACACAATTTTTTTTTATTACATATTTCTGCGCTTTATTGCTTCAGATTATAGTCTTACATGTTTTCCTCTATCAAACAAAAAAAAATATTTACTATTTTCAATTAACTTGTATGTCCTCCTTACACATCAATAGCCTTATGACAAATCCTTATTCTCTACGTCTTTTACAATTGGCATAAATTTAAAAAAAAAACCAACTATGAAGTTGTTTTTTCTTCCTCTGCTGATACTCTCAATGAATTCTATGACTTGAGAGCTCAATAAACAATAACTCGAAATCGAATGAAATACGAGAAATATATAGAAAGCATATAAATCCTTATGGAGTGAGAGAGAGCAAAAAAAGAAATGCTCAACTACAAACAGGATGTGAAATATTATTGCAACACAGCTACATATGAAACTCATTGGTTGCATAACATTTACATTTGTATGACTATGGTTATAGTGTGTGTGTATGGTGGGACATAGTCGTAGTTGCATAAATTTATGATAAGATTGAATTGTTGAAAAAATATTGTCCAAGCCATAAAAATGTCAATTGCAATAAAGGATGTTAAGGATATTTGTGTGTAACAACAACAACAACAGGCGGTGGACTGCGGACAGACAACAGCACCACTGGCTTCAGTGTATACTCCGCTCTAGTTTTTTGTTATTTTTTTATTGCAGTTGTTGTTGCAGCAATACTGGTCGCCTACACCACCGACTACAACATCTCAATAAACCATAAAACTGCAGCTGCTGCTGTATCAATTTGTGCTAGCGAGGTTATTAGCAATGCAATGTCGTTAAACTTGCAATATCGAACGACAGCTAACAACTTTTGTGCTGATTCTAACAATTGCACAATTCCAGTAAAATAGTTCTGGAGTGAGTGGTGTGCAACAATAGAACTTTGCAACATCAGGAACACAAGTAATGACAGAGCGAGCGAACATCATAATTCTTGGCTGCTTTTTTTCACCCAGCATCAGCCAAGTGCTTGAGTTTTCGGCGCGGAGTACGATGATAAATTGCCAATGGTTCAGCTGGACAATGTTGCTGACACAAATCATTGTACTGTGCCATTGACATCAGGACATCTTTAATTGACATCATAACTACAAAGAGGACACAATTTGATCAATTTAATTTCTCCTCTTTTGTACGAGAGTATTACTTAAATTTGAAACTTTCTTAAAGTTTCAAAGTCTTTTGGCTGTATAATTAAATTTAGGCAAGAAAGCCTCGTACTTTAACTCTCCCCTTTCTTAATGTGCCGTTCAACAACATTTCATTAAAATCAAAGACCAACACTCAGCATTCAACGTTAAACGTTTTTATATACTCACTTGACTTGTGTGTGTAGTGTAGGCGACACAATTTCAAGTTGAGCTGTTATGCCACATGTTGCATGCTGCTCAAAGATTGAATTGAAACATTTGCTTCGTCGAACCCAGTGAATTCCACATTTTAATTACACAAACGAGCCTAGAACATTTTTCATGAACACAAACATTTACGAGAGCGAGAGAGGCCATCACTCGTTTACGCAAAATATGCCTTTGAACTGAACTGAAAACGCCACAAGTGTTGGGGGAGAAAACGAAAATAAGAATTTCTCAGTAATTTGCACAGTCTTGAAACAAAAAAAAAAAACACGCAAAAGGACTTTTATTTAAGAACAAATGAACGTTAATGTGGGCGAAGGAAATAAATTGGAATAATTGCAATCAATTATATTACTTGTTATAACTTTACTCACATTCGTTCTTTATTCTCATATTTCACACAAAAATTATTATTATTGTATTAATTTAAATTGACTTGTAGTAATGTATAATATTTTGGAATTGTCTTCAGATTTTATGATTTCTTCAACATTTATAAAATCTTTGACGGAGTAGAATGTCCTTCAAGCAGCCTAAACGAGGTGAATACGGTACTTGTGCGGCTTAAGAACAACAAGTCGAGGGGTACCTATAGGTTCATATATGGACTGCAGGCAGAGCTATCCAAGACAGGCGGCAATGAGCTGGTAACTTGCAAGCACCAACTTGATTAGCTTAATTGGAATGATGGAATCTGAGTGAAAATGTCCTGTGAAATGTAGCTGACTGGAATTGATATCTGTATCCTACTTACTTACTTCCTTACCTGGCACTTCTTTGCAATCCAATTGGATTATATACCGCACGTAGAAAAATATTTTATGCTCTTCGATCTTATGCGCCTGGAGAAGACGCGCCACACAAAGGTCTGTAAGGTTCTCAGTAACCTGGTCTTTCCAACGGAGTTTTGGTCGACCTCTTCTGCGCAATCCATCGAGTTCATTGTCGAAGTCTTTTCGAGCTGGAGCATTTCCGTCCATGCGTACAACATGATCTACCCAACGCAACCGCTGCACCTTAATGCGTCCGATCACGTCAATGTGAGTGTACAGCTAATTCATACGATACTCTCCGTTAACGGAGGATTTTTCTCTCGAATACCGCCAGAACCGATTCATCCGCTTGTGTCATAACCCAGGATTCTAAGCCATACATTAAGACAGGTAGAACCAGTATCTGGTAAAGCTGGAGTTTTGTTCATCAAGAAAGGGCTTTGTCATTAAAACGCTTGCTTAGTCCGTTGTAGCATTTATTAGCAAGCAGGATTCTTCTCCGAATCTCTAGGCTGAGATTATTTGTTTAGTCGAGGGCGGAGCCTAGGTAGATACAATAATCTACCACCTCGAAATTATAGTTGACAACGTTCACGCATTCTCCAAAACGAGTAGATCCTTTGTTCGTTGCAACTAATAATTTCAGTTTGTCCTCGTTCCCCATTAGACCTATTTTCGCTGATTCCTTCTGTATACATGAGAAGGCTGCAGTCACATATCGCAGTTTTCGACCGATGCTGTCTACGTTATCAGCGTACGCATGTACCATGCAGCTTTTGTTGAATATCGTGCCACTTAATTTTACTTCAGTTTTCCCATTATCATCTCCATCACTATGTTGAAGAGGTCACCCGATAGACCGTCGCCTTGTATTAGGCTTCGTCTGGTATAGAATGGTTCCGTATGATTCCTTTCGTATCAGCTTCGCTGAAATAGCACACTTAGCCATGGCTTCAAGTAATCTTTGCCGTATCGGCCTGTCGAAGGTGTCGATCTGTTTCTCTTGTGTATTTTCCAGGATTTTCCGAAGTGTGAATATCTTGTCAGGAGTTGATTTAACAGGTCTAAAGCCACACTGTTAAGTTCCTACCTGTTGGGAAAACACCGGCTTTATCTTTCTCATAGCACACTGCACAGGACCTTATATGTAATGGCTGAAAGGCTGATCGCGTTGTAGTTGGAGCACACACTTGGATCACCTTTTTTCAACACAGCACATAATACGCTTCGATTGCAATCTTAGGGCATGCACTAGTTAAGCCAAACCGTGCGTAGGAGCTGGTGCATGCTCGTAATCAGCTCCTCGCCAGCGGACTGGAATAGCTCTGCGGGCAGACCGTCGGCACCGGCTGCTTTGTTGTTTTTCAGGCGGGATATTGCTCTTCTTACCTCGGCTTGAGTTGGTGGTGGGTAATCTAAGCCATCGTCGACAATTGAGGTGATAACTTCACATGCGATGTCTTCTGGAACCAGCAATTGCTGGAAGTGTTCTGCCATATATGTAGCACACTCTGCGTATCTGTGACCAGATTTCCATTCTTGTCCTTACAGGAGGGGAGCCCATTACCAAAGCCTTTTGCTTTTACTTTCTGATAAAATTTTCGGGCTTCACCCCTATTCCTTAATTTTTTTCGCTTAATAAACTGCCTTGCCTGTTTTACTGTCTCATTATGCCGTTCCCTATAAGCAGCATCCTGTTTCTCAGACCCTATGCGACTTTCTTCATCGCACCAGGATTCGTCTGAGCTCCGTTTTTCTTATCCTACCACGGTTTTTGCGGCGATTGTCATGGAATGCGCAATATGCCACTGTGTATCGGGAACGTCAGAAGTAGAGGCGTTGTGTCGTAGTCGTTGGGAAAGCTGATTGGAGTAGGCCGTGGCTATCTCTGGAGTTTGCAGCTTCGCGATGTCCAGTTTTCTGTGTGTTTGGTTATGTGCGTTTTTTGCCTTGGCAACCTGCCTCTGGATCCACTCTATTTAGCCTAAACCCGTTGTCTGATGTGTCGGTATACAGGCTGAATTTAACGATCGATCGACCAAGAACATCTGGATAGCGGTGATGTCAGCCATATATTTTTTGATGACATCCGCCAGTTGTATGTGGTACCTTTTCTAGAGGTTCCGTTTTTTACTTTTTCTTTCTCGTGTTTTCGTAGCCAGTAAAGGACCTGCCGGTATTTATGATAAAAAATATCGCGAACGACGTTGCCCAGGTGCCAACACGTAGGGGGTTGTGAGTCGGCTTTAGATGCAAGATTCAATTTACATCCCCAACGGTACCCATCAGAGTATACAGTGTACCTCGAGATAGCCAATGCCTATTGCAACTAACTCTCTTAAGTTCTGCTAACTAACGCCACCAATTCCAATGTTCCTAAGACACAGTGGCAGCATATTCCGCATTCTATGACGACTGCCGCCACGACCTTGCTGGGTGTGAATTACGATACTCAGACAATTCTTCGAAAAATGTCACGTAAAATTTGTAAAATTTATTAATACCGTGCAGTTTATAATTTTCGAAAATTGTACAAGTCTAATATATCTAAATTTAATTAATTAATTAAGTTATAGAATAATTTCGAATTGCATTAGTTTATAAACTGATGACATATAATCTAACAATTAGAAGCGACAGGTCTTAGCACACTACAATTTAAACTATATGCTAATCTGTGCTTCTTATCATGCTCATACCAGACAATTAATATTTACTTGTTAAGGTCGCCGACAACTATCAAAATGTTTGCAGCCATATAATCGACAGTTTGTCGAACCCCAGCTAAATCTCAAGAATTTCATGCCTAATATTTGTAGAAAAACCTCACGGCGGTATGCTAACTGTTCACGCCAAAAAAGTGTCTGTCTGGTAATAATTCTCCCAACTTTTTTTTTTTTTTTTTGGTTACCAATATGCATAATTTGCATTTTGATTGAGCTTAAACTTTGCACACATCTGCATTCTGCAAACATAAAACACTCATCGCACACATACACATACATCCTCGTCATCTCATTAAAATCTCATCAAGATCCGAATGTTAATTTCCTTTGTCTTTTTGACTGCATGGTGGTCTCGCCGGTACTCGGATGTGACGCCGCCACCGCTGTCGCCGTTGCCACTGCAGTAGTTGGGGTTATATGTACTCACTCACTCGGTGATGGTGGTGTGGCTCTTCATCTTAATCATCTCGTATTTATTAAGTGACAATGAGAGAGAGAGTCTTTTTTTTTGCCATTCATTCATTTTGTTTAATGGAAATATACTATGACATTCCCACTGTGGGGATAATTTAAATGCAAAATAGTTTAGTTCAAGGAAAGAACAGTATAGAACAAACAATTGTGCGGTGTGTGTGACCACCGAAACAGTGTTGTGGGTACCATTGGCTAGAATTCATGAAATCTGTGAATTCATAGAAGTTATGATAGATTTATGAATTTATACTGTATTTATGAATTTATACTATATTTATGAATTTATTATAGATTTATGAGGTTTTGAATTTATGGATTTTAAAAGTTTATGAATTTTATGAACTGTATGAATTTTTATGACTATATGACTATGTGACTATATGACTATATGACTATATGACTTTATGACTATATGACTATATGACTATATGACTATATGACTATATGACTATATGACTATATGACTATATGACTATATGACTATATGACTATATGACTATATGACTATATGACTATATGACTATATGACTATATGACTATATGACTATATGACTATATGACTATATGACTATATGACTATATGACTATATGACTATGTGACTATATGACTATATGGCTATATGACTATATAACTATATGACTATATGACTATATGATTATACGACCATATGACTATATGATTATACGACTATGTGACTATACGACTATTTGACTATATGACTATATGACTATATGACTATATGACTATATGACTATATGACTATATGACTATATGACTATATGACTATATGACTATATGACTATATGACTATATGACTATATGACTATATGACTATATGACTATATGACTATAAGACTATATGACTATATGACTATATGACTATATGACTATATGACTACATGACTATATGACTATATGACTATATGACTATATGACTATATGACTATATGACTATATGACTATATGACTATATGACTATATGACTATATGACTATATGATTATATGATTATATGACTATATGATTATATGACAATATGACCATATGACTATATGACTATATGAATATATAAATATATGACTATATGACTATATGACTATATGATTATATGACTATATGACTATATGACTATATGACTATATGACTATATGACTATATAACTATATGGCTATATGACTATATGACTATATAACTATATGGCTATATAACTATATGAGTATACGACTATATGACTATATGGCCATATGACTATATGACTATATGACTATATGACTATATGACTATGTGACTATATGACTATATGATTATATGATTATATGATTATATGACTATATGACTATATGACTATATGACTATATGACTATATGACTGTATGACTATATGACTATATGATTATATGATTATATGACAATATGACAATATGACCATATGACTATATGACTATATGAATATATGACTATATGAATATATGACTATATGACTATATGATTATATGACTATATGACTATATGACTATATAACTATATGGCTATATGACTATATGACTATATAACTATATGGCTATATAACTATATGAGTATACGACTATATGACTATATGGCCATATGACTATATGACTATATGACTATATGACTATGTGACTATATGACTATATGATTATATGATTATATGACTATATGACTATATGACTATATGACTATATGACTGTATGACTATATGACTATATGATTATATGATTATATGACAATATGACAATATGACCATACGACTATATGGCCATATGACTGTATGACTGTATGACTATGTGACTATATGCCTATATGATTATATGATTATATGACTATATGACTATATGACTATATGACTATATGACTATATGACTATATGACTATATGACTATATGACTATATGACTATATGACTGTATGACTGTATGACTATATGACTATATGATTATATGATTATATGATTATATGACTATATGACTATATGAATATATGATTATATGATTATATGACTTTATGATTATATGACTATATGACTATATGACTATATGACTATATAACTATATGACTATATGACTATATAACTATATGGCTATATAACTATATGAGCATACGACTATATGACTGTATGACTATATGACTATATGATTATATGATTATATGATTATATGATTATATGATTATATGACTATATGATTATATGATTATATGACTATATGACTATATGACTATATGACTATATGATTATATGATTATATGATTATATGACTATATGACTGTATGACTATATGACTATATGATTATATGATTATATGATTATATGACTATATGACTATATGACTATATGATTATATGATTATATGACTATATGACTATATGACTATATGATTATATGATTATATGATTATATGACTATATGACTATATGATTATATGACAATATGACCATATGACTATATGACTATATGACTATATAAATATATGACTATATGACTATATGACTATATGACTATATGACTATATAACTATATGGCTATATGACTATATAACTATATGGCTATATAACTATATGAGTATACGACTATATGACTATATGGCCATATGACTATATGACTATATGACTATATGATTATATGATTATATGATTATATGATTATATGACTATGTGACTATATGACTATATGATTATATGATTATATGACTATATGACTATATGACTATATGACTATATGACTATATGACTATATGACTATATGACTATATGACTATATGACTATATGACTATATGACTATATGACTATATGACTATATGACTATATGACTATATGACTATATGACTATATGACTGTATGACTGTATGACTATATGACTATATGATTATATGATTATATGATTATATGACTATATGACTATATGAATATATGATTATATGATTATATGACTATATGATTATATGACTATATGACTATATGACTATATGACTATATAACTATATGACTATATGACTATATAACTATATGGCTATATAACTATATGAGCATACGACTATATGACTGTATGACTATATGACTATATGATTATATGATTATATGATTATATGATTATATGATTATATGACTATATGATTATATGATTATATGACTATATGACTATATGACTATATGACTATATGACTATATGATTATATGATTATATGATTATATGACTATATGACTGTATGACTATATGACTATATGATTATATGATTATATGATTATATGACTATATGACTATATGACTATATGATTATATGATTATATGACTATATGACTATATGACTATATGACTATATGACTATATGATTATATGATTATATGATTATATGACTATATGACTATATGATTATATGACAATATGACCATATGACTATATGACTATATGACTATATAAATATATGACTATATGACTATATGACTATATGACTATATGACTATATAACTATATGGCTATATGACTATATGACTATATAACTATATGGCTATATAACTATATGAGTATACGACTATATGACTATATGGCCATATGACTATATGACTATATGACTATATGATTATATGATTATATGATTATATGATTATATGATTATATGACTATGTGACTATATGACTATATGACTATATGATTATATGATTATATGACTATATGACTATATGACTATATGACTATATGACTATATGACTATATGACTATATGACTATATGACTATATGACTGTATGACTATATGACTATATGATTATATGATTATATGACTATATGACTATATGACTATATGATTATATGATTATATGATTATATGACTATATGACTATATGACTATATGACTATATGACTATATGACTATATGACTATATGACTATATGACTATATGACTATATGACTATATGACTATATAACTATATGACTATATGACTATATGACTATATGACTATATGACTATATGACTATATGACTATATGACTATATGATTATATGACTATATGACTATATGACTATATGATTATATGACTACTTGACTTTATGACTATATGACTTTATGACTGTATGACTACATGATTATTTGACTATATGACTACATGATTATTTGACTATATGATTATATGACTACAAGACTATATGATTATAAGCATTTTGTGAATTTATCATAAATTACTTTTAACTTTTCTCCAGTTTCGCAACACTGTGCTCTATGATTACCCTTTCATGCTAAGAAATAAACTGCAACAGTAGGAAGAGTTTTACGACGAGACCAGTCTGAAATTGGACAATAAAAATATTGTTTTTTTTTTCTCTTCACTATCTCCTACTGTTTCTCCACCATCTACTATATGTTTATTCTAAATAGAAGAAGCAACAAAGAAGAAATGAACAAAGAATAAATAAACAAAAGAATAATGTTGGCAGCATTAATTTAAACTAATGGCAAAACTTGTAAGAAAGCTACGCAAAAAAAACCAGCATGGGCAGATGTAAAGGAGTTAAGGGAGAGTATGAGTAGAGACCCTGTGGGAGTCACATCAACTTTATGACCAACCTTTCAGGACAAAGGATGTAAATCAAAAGAAGGGAACGTTGCCCAATAGATGTTGCAAAGGCTAATGTAAAATAACAAAAAAAAAGAAGTTAATGTAATTAGAAGATAGGATTCTGAAATGAAAAGATATTCAATGCAAATCGATTTTTTCTGATAATGTATCGTTGAAATTGTGCCATCACAACTTCTTTGTCTAAAAAAAGTATGTGGCCTCAATCTTTAATGTGGTCTTCTTCCATAGTAAGGCTATACGTAGTGTTACAATCCTTCCCCTTTTCGTATTTATCAGTTTAATTCCTTTCGTGTTATTAGAGATCTTAAAAGCCTCCACTGCTGTATCTCAGCATAACTTCCCCCCACCACCATTGTGTTTCCATCTCCCTTTGAATCGCCAGTCATTGCAGTGTTAAATGGGTGTCGCTTGGGCTGAAAGTTGGTTCTTGTTGTTGTTGTGTAAATAAACATAAAAAAACTTACTACCGTAAACTAAATGAACCTTCACTGACTTTCTGACCTTTTCCACTGTAATTCATTTAACAGAAGTGGCAGTAAGCAGCACTTTTATGAAATCTTTTCTGTGTTTACTTTTCTCCCAATGTAATATAAGAATTAAGTACAATTTTCAAACAGATAAATGTCAAAGTTGTTAATGTTTGATGACTGTTTAATGTACCTTCATCAAACACTGAAGCACAAATACAAATTTCTTTTTAAAAGTTTATTACCACCAAAAAGGGGGCGCGCTAGATTCAGTTAAAATGTTTAAACTTTTTGTAATGTAAATACTTGCGCTATTGCACGGGGTTAAAACTTTTTTCTTTTTTAATATAACTTAAATTATGCAGAAAAATAGCTGTAGTCTATTTTTTTCTTATCTTGCTGGCTTTGTAGTATACGAGGTTTATAAGTATTTGTATAGGAAAAAAAAACATAAGGTGACAACATTTAAGTTCATTAGGTGCCTTTGGTGACAATTTTTTTAGTGATTTGTTTTTTTTTATATAAATATTTCTTGTGTGCTTGTACCATATTTACAGCCAAGTACAAGCTCGATGTGATAAATTGCCATTTTTTAGTCATATGACAGTAACTCACTCGCATTATCACTCCAAATACTGCGCCCTCTCCACCATCTACTAGTAATCGAGGTTCCCCATCCTGCCACTTATCCATCGTTTCTCAGCATACCATCTGTTAGGGGCAATGGTCCCCATCCGACTTGACTCATTCACCACCTTCTGTTAGATGCTGTGATACCTCAACCGGCTGCCATGATCGGTTCTCACGAGGACAGAAACAGAGTGAGTTAGTGTCGGCTTGTCGGAAAAAGCGCCGTGTCAACGATACTGTGTTCCTGCAACCCCTGTTACACTCTTGTTTTAGATTTGGTTCAACCCATTCACCTTTTGCATTGAGAATGCAACGCCACATTCAACCCAAAAGATACTTAGATCGACAATGAGAAGTTCGAATCTCGTATGATGTCAAGAGCCACCCAACTCCACGTTTCTCGCACATCAAACTTTCAATTTGTCAGAGTAACTTTTGGTCGTAACCCCAAACGTTATGTGGGTCCACCGAAGTGCTTCCTTACACATTCAAACAGAAAGTGTAGGTAGAACACTACTCTGAGCACCTTGGCCGCCCGTAGTACCGTCATAAGACTCTTCGGTCGGACGGCGTAAAGAAATACATCATTCCTTTCCAGCGGTAAAAATATTCATTACTCAATCGGTGATGTCAGCTATATTTAGTAGCAATCAGTGAAGATTCTTTGGGTTGTATACCTTCTTAAAATTAGCATGGGAGTGTCTAAGGCTGTTTAATCGATGTCAGTTAGTGCCATTTCAGTTACAATTACATAAAAAGTGGAGTTTTAAGCGAGATTGATAAACACACTTGATTACGAAGTAAGTGACGATGTCAGTAGGTGCAATTTCAATCGGAGTTATAATGAGTGAACGACATTTTGGACATTACGCAAGCGTGATATTCTAAATACTTACATTGCTCGCTTCCGCCTTAAATTTAGCATATGAGTGTCTTACTTAGGTCGTTTGATCGGTACGCTCTCGCTTACAAAGTAAGCGACGATGTCAGTTAGTGCCATTTCAGTTACAATTACTTTAAAAGTGGAATTTTAAGTGAGCGTGATAAAACACTTGATTACGAAGTAAGTGACAATGTAAGTAGGTGCCATTTCAATCGAATTTATGATGAGTTTACGACAATGTTGACATTACACACGCATGACTTTCTAAATACTTAGATCGCTCGCTTACATTGTTATACTGATGTGATGGTTTACTAACTAGGTACTTCGTTTCATTTACCGCTGGTGAGCTCTTTTGACTTTTGCAGCGTCAGAAAGTGGTCCACTGAGGTTTCTCTCGGGTACGTGGGAGCGATACTTCCCAAAGGACTTTCAGGATGGACACCATGCGGTGTCGGGGACAGTCAGTAGGATGCCCCCAAAAAATGTAGGAGGATTTGTATGGGAAGTCTGCTACTTCTCATATTAAACGTAGATAAAAATACCAACACCTCGGGCTTTTACTCTCCGTAGATAGTTTGTCACACCATGTATAGATAACTGCTCTTACCTGGTCTATCCAATGAAATTTTGGTGGCCACCTCCTCCGCCTTTCATCGAGTTTATTGCCAAAGACTTTTGGAGCTGAATGATTTTTAACCATTCGTACAACCTGTCCAAGCCAGCCAGCGCATTCGGTCTATTTGAGCACGCTTGACCATGTCGATGTCGTAATACAGCACATACACTTCATGGTTTGTTCGACGACGGTACACGCCATTAACGATGATGGGACCAAATATTATGCGAAATATTTCTCTCGAAGTTACCTAGAATAGATTGATCCACTTGTGTCGTTACCCAGGATCCTATGCTGTAGAGCAAGATCAGGTTGGATCAGTGTCTGGTAGAGTTGGATCTTTGTTCGTCAAAAGAGGGCTTTGTCATTAAATCGCCTGCTTAGCGTGTAGTAGCAGCAGGTTGCAATCAATACTCGTCTCTTGATTTCCAAGCTGACATTATTTTTGTTTACGGCAGAGCCAAGGTAGACAAAAGTTATAGTTGTCCAAGTTTACGCATCGTCTCAAACAAGTTGACTTTTTATTCGTTGAAACAAATAACTTGGGTTTGTCGCCATTAATCACCAGATCAACTTCTGCCGACTGCATTTTAAAGCTTGATATTTCCGCAGTAACATCCCGCAAATCTCGGTCAATTATATCTATATCGTCTTGTGATTTCCATGCTCACATTATTATACTTGCTCACGCAGCGTTCCAAACAAGTAGACAAAGAGTTTGTGAAACAAATACTTGTTTTACTTCTACCGACTACTTCCCACAGCTCGAGAAGGCTGCAGTAACATCACGCAGTCCTCAGCCAATAATATCTATATTATCGGCATACGCGAGTAGCATGTGAATTTTGGTATCCTAAATTTTTACTACAGCCCTCCGCATAATAATCTTCATTATGCTGTTTAGGAGATCGCATGACAGACTATCAGCCAAAGCCACGATGTCGAACCATAACTGACCTATCGGTCAGAATCACTCCGTAAGTCGTATCATCTTCGTGGGGATATTAAATTCAGCAATAGCATCTTATTATTTCTGTCATATCCAACCCTCAAATGCAGCTTTGTAATCAATCAACAGATGGTAGGTGTCGATCTGTATTTTTTTGGGTCTTCTAATGGATTTGCCGTATTGGAAATATTGATCGGTTGTGGATTTACCTGGTCTAAATCCACACTGATAAGGTCCAATCAGGCTCGCTCGGATAGACTGTAGGCTTTCACCTAACACACTGGTCAGGACCTTATATGCGATAGGTAAAAGGCTGAGTTGGTACACATACTTTGATAGCCTTTCTGGGGCACATGACAGTTTCCAATCATCGGGCATGAATTCCTTGAGCCAAATCGTGTTTATGAGCTGGTGCATGCACCTTGCCAGCTCATCGCCGCCGGACTTAAAAAGCTCTGCCGGTAGTCCCTGGTGCCGTTATGATCTTGATGATGACAATCTATTGGCCTGATTTCGTCACTGTTCCTTCCTTCGAGAACGAGCAGAGGAAGGAAGTGTTTCCCCTATATTTGCAGCACACTCTGAGTGTCGAGTTTACAGCTGTTGGGGATCCCTATTCTAAAACCTTAGCTTTTTCCCTTTTGGTAGAACTTTCGGACTTCACCTCAATCCATTTACTCTTCAATATCATCATATCATTCCATAGACGTTTTTTTTCGCTTGAAGAGGCGTTTCTTCTCCCTCCTCTTCTCATTATAAAGCTCCGTCACGGAACCCGTTTGCTCCAGTTTTGGCCTGTATGCAGCATCCTTTGAGGCAGACATTTCGCGACATTCATCATCGTACCAGAGTTTGTTTGAGCTTGGTTTTGCATAGCCCAGTACGGTCGATGCGGCTGTGATCATAGAATTCGCAATGTTCTGCCACTTTGTGTCGGGATCATCAAAATTTGAGGGTTTGTTTGGAGTAATTGAAAAAGTCGGTTGAAGTAGGCCTTGGCTATCTCGGTGGTAAGCAGCTTGGCGATGTCTAGCTTTCTTTGCGTTTTGTAACGACCGTTGTTGGCACTAGATAATCGCATGCGTATACTGTTGTCCCTTAGCTGAGGTGTTATTGTATAGACTAAATTGGTTTATTAGGCTGATCCTATTCTTTGGGGATACCAAAGCCACTAGAAGAGCCTTTCAGTTACTTACTCCATAAGACGCATCGGTATATTTTAAAAAAGCCTATGTCACCGATTTATAACTCGATTGATTACAAAATTTTATAATATTTTTAAAAATAAACCAAATATAATTAAATTATGCTTCGATTCTTACAAAGGAATTTATAAAATGAAATTTCTATATAAATTTTATAAATAAAAAACATTCAATTTATATTTTTTTTTTTCGATATATATTTAAAAATTGTCTTTTTCTATTTTTCCTGACAACAAACTGCTGTATTTGAAATGCGATACAAGTGTTTTTTTATCGTATTGCCCTCACTATCATATCAAACAACACCTGTCGCAGCCGAACGAGGCATCATTAGCAACAAAATCGTTTTTAATGAATTTCTATACTTCAATATGTCGACAGCTACAACTTGATAGAAATAAAATTAAAAATAAAATAAAGATGCCCCAAACCCAAAAAACCAAAGCAAATGAATGCAAATAACAACAGCTAAGAAGAGATGAAACGATGATACCACCACCGGGTAAACAACATCAAATTGACCTCCGGCAAACGTTGACCGTCCGGTCAGCCAAGCCCTCATCAGCACTCAACTGTCAGCAGCTCCGGCTACCGCCGCCCACTCATCTAATGAAAGCAAATTGTCGTTTTTGTATATTATTTTTTTTTTTGTCGCACTGAAGTCACCGCTCTCTGCCTCTAAACGGAATCATTGAGCTTCACACAACAGACGGCACAATAATTAAATGAAGAATAATTTTTCAAAAAGAAATGAGAAATAAAAAACTTACAAAAAAAACTACAACGACTGACTAAAATCAAACTACCAGTCAGGCATAGAGATTGCATTGAACTCTGTGGATAACACAGAGTGACAGAGAGAGAGAGAGAGAAACGACGAAACTATACAGCGAAAAGACGAGAAAATTTTTAATTTAAATTCAGTTTGATTGTGATGTTTAAGAAGTTAATTGATAATGAAATTGAATATTAAAAAGCGCCAGCAATTGACAACAAACACGTTTGTGTTACAAATTTCATTAATAATGGAGGAAGACCACGGGGACGGCTGCAGCGTTGTCAGCAAGTTAAAATCGTACATCCTTGATGTCGCATTTGCACTAATGAAAGGACATTGTAAATTAATTGACAGTTTAAAAAGGAAGTGGATGCAGGTTATCTCTATAGTTAATGTTTAGTTAACGATGTACGTGGTTTAGCAGTTTTATAGGGAATTTTCTTTAATTTGATTTTTAATGTATTGACAATATAATAAAGAGTTTTCTGATTCTTAGTAAATCCTATATTTTTCACTAATATTTGATTAAGGAATTGCTTTATTTTTCATAAATATGTAATAGTCGAATATTGTCGTGTGTTAGCGGCGCCTCGCCGCTTTTTGCCGACTTGGTTCCAAATAGCTTGGTTTTATCCTATTCTACTGTGAAATTTTCAGAACGTTCAAATTATTATTATGGCTGTAACGGTTTCATTTAAATCGGGCGTGGCACAGTCCACTTTATACCTCTTATAGTTCTAGAGATACAGCCTTTCAAAGTTTCAAGTTTAATAATACGCTTACTAATCTGATTCCGCCCATTTTTTTGGATTACGAACTTTGCTGCCAAATGCATCCACAGAAATTTTCGAGGGTATTGGAAAACCAGTGGTCAAGATATTGCGGTTTCAAAAGTAGGGTCCAATGGTCGAGGTCACGTACACTTGATATATCAAAAATGTAAGTAGATCCGTCAAGCAGTTTTTTAATATATTGGTCGAGCAATTTTCGACTGAACACTGCAAACAAACATTATTCGTCATCTTGACTGATGAGGCCCATTTCCACCTCGGTAGCTACGTCAACAAGCAAAATTGTCGCATCCGGGGTACGGAAAACCCAAGAGTTATTGTTTAGAAATATAAAAAAAAATAAAACCTCTTATTGGAAAACCCTTTATGTAATCAGTTCGTTAGAGATTAGATATGTAGATATTTTGAAATAATTGGCGTTCTAGATATACAACAGACTTTTACTATCAATTGTCACATGCAGAAAAGAATTCCAAGAGCTTCGGTCGGCACTATGTTCTTCGGCACATAAATTTCGTCTCTATCTTCTGCGCTTCTTCTCCAGTTAGTCACACCAAGTTCTGTAAGGTTCTCAGCAACCTGGTCTTTCCAACGTAGTTTTGGTCGTCATCTTCTGCGCCGTCCATCGAGTTCATTGTCGAAGACTTTTCTAGCTGGAGCATTTTCGTCCATGCGTACAACATGACCTAACCAACGCAACCGTTGCACCTTAATGCGTCTGACCACGTCAATGTCAGTGTACAGCTCGTACAGCTCATGATTCATACGACGCCGATACTCTCCGTTAACGATGATGGGCCCATATATTTAACGGAGTATATTTCTCTCGAATACCACCAGAACTGATTCATCCGCTTGTGCCATTGCTCAGGATTCTTAGCCATACATTAAGACAGATAGAACCAGTATCTGGTATAGCTGGAGTTTTGTTCGTAGAGAGAGGTCTCGGTCATTGAATTGCTAAGACGCATCGGTGGTAGCATGCCGCTTCGGTTACTCAACATTTCGCCTTCTAACTCTAGCTAACTTCTAAGCGGTTGCTTTAAAGTCATTGCCAGGGGAATACTTGGTCTAAGACCGGAAGTAGTTAGCTGCTTGGAAAGTGCCACAAAGCAATCGCTTCTGGTCACTCCCAGGTCAACCTAAAAATTAAAGACTTTTAGTTTTTTTTCCGCAAAGCTTAATTTAGAGCAGAAAACTTAACTTTGACAGAAGTGCCTTAAAACTGAAGTTTGTACGCTTCCAATGAGATATAACATGCTATATTATCTCTATGATTTGATGGCGGAATCATGGGGCAAAGAACGTCAATTTAAAAAAAAGCGCAAAACGGAGTAAAAAAAACGAAAAATCCTTTTATCTTAAAAAAAGGATCAGCTAGGATTTTGATTCAAGTGGATTTTTAATTTACAATTGACCCCCAACAAACCCCCATTTACCGTTTTTGTTGCCATTTTAGGTCAACCCATTCGTCTTTTAGGCGAGGTGTGCTTATACGAAACTTACTTACTTCAAATCGATATTAAATTTAGTATGGCATGTAACTTGACAAAACGAATGATGCAGAACTTCTTGTTTTTGGGGCTACTTCCACGTGCAGTTCTCAGAATTGAGTCCCAAAACTCCCCTATACGATACTTACTAACTAAAAATCGATATTAAATTTTAATGGCATGTAACTTGACAAAACGAATGATGCTGAACTTTTTCTTATTGGGGCTTTTTTCACGTGCAGTTCTCAGAATTGAGTCCCAAAACTCCACTATACGATACTTACTAACTACAAATCGATATTAAATTTTAATGGCATGTAACTTGACAAAACGAATGATGCAGAACTTCTTGTTTTTGGGGCTACTTCCACGTGCAGTTCTCAGAATTGAGTCCCAAAACTCCCCTATACGATACTTACTAACTTCAAATCGATATTTAATTTAGTATGGCATGTAACTTGACAAAACGAATGATACAGAACTTTTTTTTTATGGCTTCTTTCATCTGCAGTTCTCAGAATTGAGTCCCAAATCAATGAGCTGAAATATGTTGTACTGTGTTATCTTTCATATGCCTTTTAATTTATTTTTTTGCAAAGAAAAAGTCTTTTGGCATCACGTTACTTCGAGGCCACTGTACGTCAAAGTGTCCCGATATTTATTAGGTTCACCACAAATTACTTTACTCTACAGTTATTGGAGTTTCTCCATATTTTGATGTGAGTTTGCTAGTTGGTTATATTTGCGATCTCTTGTAATATATGAAAAATAAACTTTTAATTTAATATTTAAATTTTATGCCAACGTAAACTTTACAATTTTGGATATAAATTTACTTTATTCCAAAATATTTTTTAGAAATGTAATATAGTTGATAAGAGACAAGATCGTAAATTATGACTGAGTAGCCCACGTGTAAAACCACGCATTAACTTATTAGTAAATAAAGCTTAATTTAGTCACGAAATTCTTCAAATCTGTTATTTTTTATATACATTTGAGTATAAGAAATTATTACATCTTATTCAAATTTACCTCAATTTCTTGAACTACCTCTTAATTTTCCCAACTAAAGTTAAACAACAATAAAAGTGAAACGGATATTGGTCTGATGATCTCTCTACAAATGAACTTTTAATATGTTCAAGTGTAGCATTTGAACGTTTTGTTGTTGTTGTTGTTAATATTAGTTGTTATATTATACCATAATTTGTTTGGCCGTTACGGATTATTTACTAAACCATGAAAAGCTGCGTATTTGTTTAAATGTATTTTTCTTTTAGTTTTGCACTTTTGTTTTTATATTTTTTATGATTTTTCTACATAACTAATAACAATACTAACTAACTAACACCGCCATGGAAAGTAAAGGAGAGAAAGAGGAAGGGAGTAAGTACTCTGTGCAAATACTGCTTACGCATTTTTGATTATGCAGTCAGTGGTAAGAAGCCTCCATCACACTGCTAGTCAGACTTGGCTGGCGTGTTGGCTTTAATTTCATGCGTCTGGTTGAATGGTGGTTTCCACCAACTAAACAACCAACCAACAACGAAAATGTTTGTGCCATAGTGCCAGATTATTATGTACATTTTTACGTAAATATCTGCTAATGACTATTATACAAAACTGTCTGCTGCGCGAAGTGGAATGGAGTCGAGTGTAGCAGAAGGCGAAGGCAACAGCAATACAACAGAAATAATAGCAAAATATATGAAATTGTGATTTTCTCGTTACCGAAGAAGAGGTTGGGGAGAAAAAAAAAAATAAAAATGTCATTTGTGCTTTCTAAGTTGGCTGTAGTGCCAAGCACAACATTTGCACCACAAACCGTGAAATTGTTTCAGGCAACTGGGTAATTTGGGTATTACAGCGGCAGTCGAGAGGGCAATTTTTCATATTTAGATTAAATAGCCAGATAAGAGGATTGGTCGGATAATTAGCAAATAGAATTTGATGCTATTGTTCGCTACACAGTGCAACATTTTTCAGCTCATAGATTTGGGACTCAATTCTGAGAACTGCACGTGAAAGTAGCCCCAAACACAAGAAGTTCTGCATCATTCGTTTTGTCAAGTTACATGCCATACTAAATTAAATATCGATTTAAAGTAAGTAAGTATCGTATAGGGGAGTTTTAGGACTCAATTCTGAGAACTGCACGTGAAAGTAGCCCCAAAAAGAAGAAGTTCTATTTCATTCGTTTTGTCAAGTAACATGCCATAGTAACTAAATATCGATTTGAAGTTATTATGTATCGTATAGGGGAATTTTGGGACTTAATTCTAAGAACTGCATGTGAAAGTAGCCCCAAAAAGAAGAAGTTCTATATCATTCGTTTTGTCAAGTAACATGCCATACTAAATTAAATATCGATTAGAAGTTAGTAAGTATCGTATAGGGGAGTTTTGGGACTCAATTCTGAGAACTGCACGTGAAAGTATCCCCAAAAAGAAGAACTTCTGCATCATTCGTTTTGTTAAGTTACATGCCATACTAAATAAAATATCGATTTAAAGTAAGTAAGTTACGTATAGGGGAGTTTTAGGACTCAATTCAGAGAACTGCACGTGAAAGTAGCCCCAAAAAGAAGAACTTCTGCATCATTCGTTTTGTCAAGTTACATGCCATAATAACTTAATATTAGAGATGGGCACGTGAGTAAATTTGACTCACGTTCATGCACGCTCACGTGATTGAAATTGTCACTCACGCTAGAAAATTTTTTCGCTACTCACGTTCACGCACGCTCACGTGAGTAAATTTTGTACCCACGCACGTTCACGTGAGCGTGAATCACGACAATCACGCCAAATAAAAAGTTAAAAAAAAAAGCAAAACAGAACGATATGACAAGACACCAATATAAATATATATAACGATGGAACAGTCTCTTCTTTCCAAATCCACTGATCAATTTAATATCGGTTGATATTCAACCACATTACTGGCTTATATGTGCGGAAAGGTACGAAAAACCGGTCTCATAGTGGTCTTTATCAGAAATTTAGGGTATCTATACACAATCGGATTGTATTGATATGTTCACGAAAGTTGTTCAACGTTACCGTGGCTACAATTTGACGAACATGGCGACACCTTTTCCAATTGGCTCACCGAGTCCGAGAATCTTTTGGGGTCCATAAAAAAAAAAAATTGGTCACCAATCTCGCCAAACTGAGTGTAGGGTTTTATTACCCTTCCAACGTATAATCGAACCTATACTGTTAAGTTCTTGTACTTTTTTCACAGTTGCACTATGTTATTTACCTTCTGTTATATAATAAATTTTAAGTTTTAAAAATATAATAGATTAATAAAGAAACAAATAAGTTAAAGAATTCATGAATACATAACATCAAATAAAATATAATAATTTTATTTATTTTATTTTACAATAAAAATTATTTTAACAATTTTTGTGTAAAAAATAAAATTTTATCAACATTTTCTACACTTGAACGACTTTTTCTTTCTTCTAATATTCTTCCTGACACCCTTTCACTTGCAGCTGAACTACATGGGATACACAAAATATAAACTGTGATGTTTTGTAAAAGAGGAATGTCCCCAATTTTTAAAATATTGAGCAATCTTGTTTTATTTTTTTAATTTCTACTGACATAGTTTTTATAGCTTCTTTAAAAGGAATAAAGCCACATATTGAATATTATCTGAATTGAATATTATCATATTGAATATTATCCATCGGGTTTTAACATGTTGTTTTAACGATTTACTGAATTTGCTATTAAGTTCTGAGCGTTCAAAGTATCTGACAAGTTTTTTGCAAGCTTTTATAAGTGAGGAAATATTCGATTATTTTATTATATTTATATATTATACTAGCTTTCCCGGCTCGCGTTGCTTCACCTGATCTTCTTAGGCATTTAAGTACAGGTATACTGCAAACACATTCGTATCGCACAATTAAAATTGACTGGTAACTTATTTTATTCTATAGGAAACATGCCCATATACAATTAAAGCTTTAGCCGTTAAGTCTTAGTGATGGTACCAGTTTTTTCCCTTTTCGGCCTTATTATCCCTAAATGTTCGAATTTCTAAAATCCCCTTCTGGCGGATTTCTAATTCTAAAGGAAGTAATTCAATATACATTTTCGTAACTCTACCTTTAGGCCTTTGGTCTGGGCAATAGTACCATTTTATCCCTTTTTCGGTATTTGTACACCTAAAAAACGAATTTCGAATAATTACTTCACATCGCATAACTAAAATATTCACTTCAATTTTGTCGACTATACCTTAAACCGCGGCACCGCCTATTTCTCAGCGAGACGTAATCTCCATTGGTCCCTTTATTATCTCATCTTCATACCTTACATGGCTCGTAAAATATGACCGACTAAAATGTTGGTTTGTGTGGGCGGTGCCCCTTTTTGTATATTTATGTTTTCATGTTGCCTATGATAAAGGACAAATTGATAGTACTACACAGTGAAAATGTTATTGCAATCGGGTCATTCATTTCGCCTATATAAAGTTTTTTCAAATGGGGCGTGGCACCGCCCATTTCCCAGCGAAACGCAGTCTTTCTTGTTCCAGTAACATATGTAGCAAGTCAAATCTTCATACCTCTAATGGCTCTTGAGATAATACCGATTAAAATTTCGGTTTCTATGGGCGGTGCCACGCCCCTTATTCTAATTATGTTTTCATGTAGCCTATGATAGAGGCCCTATGGACAGTGTCACACATAGAAAATTCTAATGCAATCGGTCCATTTATTTAGCCACTATTACTATTTTTAAAAAAAGGGTGTGGCACCGCCCTTTTTCCACAAACAAAGTATTTATTCTAACACCACTGATATAAGTACCAAATCTCGACTTCGTACCTATAATTGTTCAAAAGATAGTCATTTTAAAATTCCAGTTGTATGGGGCGGTGCCACGCCCATTTAACCCCCTTTCAGTCCGAATTTCCAAAAAATTTCCCTTCTTAGTGCGCGCCTACGTCATAAAAGAAACCTACATTCTAAATTTCACGGTTCTAGCTTTAGCCGTTTGGGCTGAGGAGTGATCAGTCAGTCACCCAAATATATATAGATTAATTTATATTTTAATATTACCAAGAATAAAGTCATGATTTCCTAAAACATTCACACAAAAATTTAAATCTTTATCAATATAATGACAAATGCAAATACCCGATTCTGTGTTAAGCTCATTTTTTTGCTTTGCGTGATTAGCGTGAGTAGCGTGATTCACGCAAAGTATACACTCACGCACGCTCATGCACGAAGATTTTTTTGATGCTCACGTTCATGCACGCTCACGTGAGCAAATTTCCAACTTACTCACATTCACGCGTGAATCACGCATAGGGGAATTTTGGGACTCAATTCTGAGAACTTCATGTGAAAGTAGCCCCAAAAAGAAGAATTTCTATATATTTCATTTTGTCAAGTTACATGCCATACTAAATTAAATATCGATTTGAAGTTAGTAAGTGTCGTATATGGGGAGTTTTGGGACTCAATTCTGAGACATGCACGTCAAAGTATCCCCAAAAAGAAGAAGTTCTGCATCATTCGTTTTGTCAAGTTACATGCCATAATAATTTAATATCGATTTGAAGTTATTAAGTATAGTAAAGGTGAGTTTTAGGATTCAAATCTGAGAACTGCATGTGAAAGTAGCCCCAAAAAGAAGAATTTCTATATCATTCGTTTTGTCAAGTTACATGCCATACTATATTAAATATCGATTTGAAGTTATTTGAAGTTATTGGGACCGGCCGTGGCATAGTGGTTAGAACACGCGACTACCATGCGGGAGATCGCAGGTTCAAACCTGGCTCCAGTCATCTTAAAAGAAAAAATAAATAAAATTTTCTTTCATTGTCGGCTCCCCTCGACTGTTGTTTGACAGCAACTTCGCAGTATTAAGCGTCGATTCAATCGTCGTGTCTAGTAAGAGCTTCTCAAAACAGTGACGTTCGCATTCGTCGATAAATAAGTAGGTGCCGTTAGTTGTGAATCTAAAAATAGAAAGTGTGTTAATTCACAACAACGCGAGAAGCTATCCCATACCTTATTCATGGGGTGCAAAGGGAAATTAAGTTAAGTTTGAAGTTATTAAGTATAGTATAGGGGAGTTTTTGGACTCAAATCTGAGAACTGCATGTGAAAGTAGCCCCAAAAACAAGAAGTTCTGCATCATTTGTTTTGTCAAGTTACATTCCATAATAATTTAATATCGATTTGAAGTTAGTAATTATCGTATAGGGGAATTTTGGGACTCAATTCTGAGAACTGCATGTGAAAGTAGCCCCAAAAAGAAGAAGTTCTAAATCATTCGTTTTGTCAAGCTACATGCCATACTAAATTTAATATCGATTAGAAGTTAGTAAGTTCGTATCTCACAATTGTGGGACTCAATTCTGAGAACTGCACGTGAAAGTAGCCCCAAAAACAAGAAGTTCTGCATCATTCGTTTTGTCAAGTTACATGCCATACTAAATGAAATATCGATTTGAAATCAGTAAGTATCGTATAGGGGAGTTTTGGGACTCAATTCTGACAACTGCACGTGAAAGTAGCCCCAAAAACAAGAAGTTGTGCATCATTCGTTTTGTCTAGTTACATGCCATACTAAATTAAATGTCGATTTGAAGTTAGTAAGTATCGTATAGGAGAGTTTTGGGACTCAAATCTAAGAACTGCACGTGAAAGTAGCCCCAAAAACAAGAAGTTCTATATCATTCGTTTTGTCAAGTTACATGCCATACTAAATTAAATATCGATTTGAAGGTATTAAGTATAGTATAGGGGAGTTTTGGGACTCAAATCTGAGAACTTTACGTAAAAGTAGCCCCAAAAACAAGAAGTTCTGCATCATTCGTTTTGTCAAGTTACATGAAATAATAATTTAATATCGATTGAAAGTAAGTAAGTATCGTATACTGGAATTTTGGGACTCAATTCTGAGACTTCACGTGAAAGTAGCCCCAAAAAGAAGAACTTGTGCATCATTCGTTTTGTCAAGTTACATGCCATACTAAATTAAATATCGGTTTGAAGTTAGTAAGTATCGTATAGGGGAATTTTGGGACTTAATTCTGAGAACTGCACGTGAAAGTATCGCCAAAAAGAAGAACTTCTGCATCATTCGTTTTGTCAAGTTATATGCCATAGTAATTTAATATCGATTAAAAGTTAGTAAGTAACGTATAGGGAGTTTTCAAAATCATTTGATGAATGGAAAAGTGAAACTGTTGTTTATGTAGGGAAACATTATAGGAACAGATTAATGGAATTGTTATTCTTAATTTCAGCTTAAGCAGACTAGTGGTTCTCAAACAAAAGAGCCTAAAACGTGACAAATTCCCCTATACGATACTTACTAACTTCAAATCGTTACAAAATTATTATGGCATGTAGCTTTACAAAACGAATGCTGCAAAACTTCTTCTTTTTGCATGCAGTTCTCAGAATTGAGTCCCAAATCAATGTTTTATATGTAATTGAACTCTGTCCCTATGACAAATGCCATCCTAACAAATACTTTAACGCCATGGCTATCACTTCATCAACTTAAGTTATTTAATTTATGTCAATTTTTTACATCACTGCTAAAATATACTAAAAATTCAATTTGAACTACGTTTTTACATATTTTATTAAGTTGATTTAGTTTTTTGGACCGTAAACGATTTTCCTATGTTTTTGTTTCGTGTATTTTTTTCTTTATTGATTTTGCCTAATTGAAATATGAAATTATAAATTTATTTGCCCATAGACTCGGTCACACTCGTGTGCATCCACATACACTTTGGACGATGCAGAAGTGTAGACCGACCGACCGACCGACCCGACCCATAGAATTATTTATTTATTAAATAATTTAATAAGGTTTACCACACTAACGACCATAACATTGGGGCATAATACTCATAATAATAATAATAACATCGACTACGATGATGAACACAGGAAATCAGAAAAATTTGAATAAATATTTATAAATATTTTACAAAGCAAATAAAAGTGCTGCTATATCAATGCTGCCAAAACAAAGAGAGCAAAATAAACAATATTTTTTGTACAAATATTGTGAACATTTTAGCTATACGGGATTGTGGGGAGAGCAAAAACTTTTATATATTATAAATCTAAAAATTATATTCACTTTACTGTAGAGGATGACAATTATGTGAAAGGGAGCCTTAGAAGAGAAGAGTGAGTAAATAACTTGGAATTACACGTTTGTACGTATATACATGTGTAATTCCATAAACAATATTTGTTACATGCGACAACGAAAAAAAAAACTAATGGCAACTAATTAAAACCAGTTCATTAGTGGTACTAAATATTATTAGCGGTTTTATTGTCATCAATTTGTGTATGGATTTAAGTCGTTTAAATTGTGGGTGAAGGAATGTAAACATACTGTCTGGTATGTTAGTACAATTGATAATTCTATTATCGATGGTGTTTTTTGCTCCCGTGACTTGGTCATGGAGTAACAGAGAGACTAGAGGAGACTACAACATAATCACATTTTGGCAAACTTTTAATCTCATGCAAATTGGGTATGACTCAAAAATTTAATTATGTAAATAGTGAAACTTATTGCAATGGGAGTATGGGTGGTGTAGTTATTGAAGTGTCTGTAAGTGTATTTTAATTAGTGCAATTAATGCACGATAGAGGGCCCACAAGTCATTTAAACAATTTCAAACAATTAACCAAATTAAACAAAATGCGATTAGAAGCTGCATTTTTTTCTTCTTGTTTTGTAAACTAAACTAACATTTTAATTAAAATCTAATTAGGGAGATTCTACAGCGTTTATGTGAAGTCTTTAATATTGTACAAATAAATGTTAGAGATCAAGTTTGACAAAGCATATAAAAGTGTAATGAATGATCAACGGTTAAAGGTGCAGGACATTGAAACGTCGGTAACTCAAATGAGACGAGTGAGATACAAATCGTAGAAAATTACAACGATGTTATTAAGTAGGTAACAAAAGTTACTGAAGCTCAACACAACGATTCTCTCTTTTAGTGGCTGGGGCAGCCACAACAAATTAAGGATCGGGGGCGGTGGCCTAATAAGCCCCTCTCCTTCAATTGTTTTGAAAACACGATTAAAAACACGAAGAAAAGAAGAAACAAGAACCCCTGCAAATGTTGAAGACCCCCACAAACGTTATAAGGACCATGATTTAAGAAAATGCACCTAAAATGTCCGAACTTTTTACAGAGATTGTGCCTCTATCCAACTGGCGGATGTCCTCGATAAATGCAAGGCTGACACCACCGCCATAACAGGTCAGCTAAAAAGTCCCCGGCGTACCATAGTAAAACACATTTTTTTTGGCAAATTGGTTTTTTTTATAATTCATAATTCACAATAATAATTTCATAATTCCAGGGTGATACACTGATTGTAGCGACCCTCCAACTTTTCGATACCATTTTTGTAGTACGATTTGCCCTTTGCTTCAAAATATGTTAGGCCTTAGTTTCGGAGATCATCTCTTCATTCGACGAAAATTTCTTCCCAGCGAGCATTCTTTTAAGATCTGAGGACAGGAAATAGTCGCTGGGGGCCACATCTGGAGAATATGGTGGATGCGAAAGCAATTCGAAGCCCAATTCATGAATTTTTGCCATCGTTTTCACTGACTTTGTTTTGGTCAAAAGTGAGCCTGCGCGGCACCCAGTTTGCAGAGAGCATTCTCATACCCAAATATTCGTGATATTTTGTGATTTTCAGTTGATATCTTTAGAGTGCCTGCTACTTCATTTAATTTACGATCATTCAATCATTTTGTGGATTTATTTAATGTTTTCGTCGGTAATCACCTCTTTTGGGCGTCCACTGCGATCACCGTCTTAGGTATTCAATTCACCACGTCTATACTAAGCATACCAATCCTTGATGTTCGATTTTCGATTCTACTGGATTTTTCTCTTTAAAAAGCGATATTCTATCAATACGCGTAATTCCTTTTTATCCATTTTTTCACAATAACAAAAGTTGCGTCACTCATATGGATTTAATTCTAGTAACGCCATCTATGTGTCAGGCCTTGGACTTTTCAATTGACCTGTGACAGGAAATGAAATGGACTGGACGGAGATGCAAACGAAGAAATAACTGTGACATCTTTTCCAGCAAGGAATGTTATTTGATCTCGTTGATCCTTTGGGATTGTACGAAGAGAAGACTTCTTGGTTAAACGGACACTAAGTCTGTACAACCGGGCTATACTCCTGTTCAATTGGACCTTGAGTATGTACAGTCGGACAATTAGCCTGTACAACCGAGCAATAGGCCTGTACAATCCGTCTATAATTATGTACAATCGGACCTACCAGTCTGTACAATCGGACCTACGAGTATGTTCGACGGACTCTAAGTCTGTACAACGAGTCCTCATACTTGTAAGGCCAGGGCCTATTCATAGTTGTTCTTATTCTCCTGTTCTAGGACCTAAGCAAATTTTACAAGAAGGTCCTACCGAATTTACCTGCGAGTCCTCGACGTCTGACGCCACTCGAATGTTAAACCAATCTCCGAATTACCGCCGCGTCGAGCCCGCCCTGTGTCCCGTCACAGAATTACCGCCGCTCACCTAAGGACGGATTCTCCGTACAAAGGACATCAACCCCAGGCACCACAATACTTTACACCATCAACTATACGAGGCCTGTGACCAATCATAAGGACCTTAACAAATTTCACCAAAAGGTCCTCTCTATTTCACCTGCGAGTCCTTGACGTCCGACACCACTCGAATTACCTGAACGGTAAACCAATCTCCGAATTACCGCCGCGTCAAGCCCGTCCTGTTTCCCGTCACCGAAATACCGCCGCTCGTCTAAAGCGCCCCATAGACGAGTACTGCCGCTGGAACGGCAATATATGTGTATTTGTGAAATAGAGAGAACATAAGAATGTATTTGTCACACAGACAATGCAGTATGAAAATCAAAACAGTTTTGATTTTCAAAATGAACACCTATCAATCAGATGAACTTTGTGTATTTTTTATATTTGAAAAATGTCAGTTTCTACAAAATTGTTTCATGAAACTGTAAACAACAAAATTTGGAAATTGTTTGGTGTAAATAATAAAAAAAAGTTAAATGGAAAAGCGATAAATTGTTTAATTTATAGGAGTGTACCTGTCTTTTTCGGCATTGTGCAACAAAAATTTGAAGGAATAGCTAAAGTGTTAAGGTCAAAATAAAACAATGATTGATAAGTGTGTATCCAAACCTTCAATCATACACGTACACAAGGGGTTCATCGGCATGAACTGCGGCAGTACTCGTGTATGGGGCGCTTAAGGACCGTTTTTCCGTACAAAGGACAACAACCCCATTCACCACAATACCTTACACCAAACACCATCGACGATACGCAGCCACCGACCAGCACCGACCCCCAGACACCATTACCCGCCATCAAACATCTTAAGGACACAAGACCAGTGAATGCACTATAGCTTAAAGATCCGGAGTGTTTCGTTCTATTTTAATTTTGTGGATAGTAAAAAAAGGAAATAAATATATAATATCTTGCCTTAGTCAGGGATAATCGACTTTTTTATTTCGTAAGGTTTTAAGGGTCCTTGCAAAGACCCTGGAGGCGGCTTAGACTACATCAGCCTTTAAATGGTAGTGAGTGGGACCAGATTTCCGCTTAAAGATATCCAC
This sequence comes from Muscina levida, assembly GCA_964034835.1. Taxonomy (NCBI): domain Eukaryota; kingdom Metazoa; phylum Arthropoda; class Insecta; order Diptera; family Muscidae; genus Muscina; species Muscina levida. The sequence goes on from OZ035884.1 coordinate 84,454,752, forward strand.
ATGGCTGGATATCCCCCGATCAACAGATAAGAAACCAGATTTATCACGTGGTAATCGATGGAAGGCATGTCTCAAGCATTATGGACATATGTTGATGCGCGGTGCAAATATTGCCTTGAATCACCATGCTCGAATACCTTCATGGCTCTTTTAAATTTTGGACAATTTGTAGAACCAGTGATGTGGCCTCTCTTATCTTTGCACAGCAGACATAAGGATTTATATCGACAGTCCTTTATCTGATGTCCCTTCTCGCCGCATTTTATGCACGTGTCCTTGTGGTTGTTTTTGCTCCTGCAGTTCACAGCTATGTGGCCAATGTCTAAGCATTTAAAGCATCTTGTTAGTGAGAATTTATACCGAATTCTACAAACCGCCCATCCAATTTTTATTTTCCCAACTTCTGTCAAAGTATTCGCTAGAGGAATACTCAAGCCAACTGTTGCAATTTGGGTGGCGCCATAAGCCGATCTTAATGTCTTTATGTACGATTTTTGCAGTGCTTCCAATTTATTAAAGAACTTTCTCAGTGCCTTGAGGACATTTTTTTGTGGTAACTTCATTAATGACTTTGATTTCTATAAGCGCCTCCTGACTAGTAGCCCTTTATGTCTGCATTATCTCCTAATACCTCTGTGACTGCATCACGTAACTGCAGTATGCTCCGGTTTATTCAATTCCAATAGCAATTCCCCTTTAACGGTTTTTCTAATGGTTTTTACATTTTCTCCAAGAACACTTAGTCTCTCAACATTTTTAAGGATCTCCGCATATGATCGATCTGAACACGGTTTGATCTTCAGAGCATCTGGTCGAGCTACACGCTTTCTTTCCTTTTTTTTTACTAGCTTCCAGTCGTTGACAAGAGTTTTGTTTTCCTCAGAAGTAGAGTTTTGGCACGAAGTTTCTGGCAATTTTTCCGCTTTATTCTCTCTCGGTGGGATCTCTTTTTTGTCCTTTTTTCGGTTTATTGTCTAAAGGACTCATAATTTTGGCACTTCGTTTACTTTTGGGAGAAGCTAAACTCCTGGGAATTTCACGTTCTTCTGTCTGGGTTTCTTTATCTTCGCCAGTTTTTCTTCTGTCACTGGAAACCTTTTCGCAGCCATCTTCCCTCGCATTTAAAATTAATAGTGCGCCACCTATCATATGTTAATTGAACTATTCTGGATAACTGTACAGAATCTGCAAACTAGGGGCATTAAACACAATGTATGTTTGCTAACTTATAACAGCAATAGCCCAATTCTGTCTCATTGAACATTAGTTCTAATCTTTGTATAAATATAAAGGAATCTTAATGAATTTGAATGTTGTGATTTTAAATAATAAAAAAATATAATATATAAATCTTTACGTTCCTGTTTATACTTTGAAGTAATTAAGTATTTCTTTCTTCCTGTTTCTTTTTAGGTAAGCCTGATTTGCGTGAGATCTCATAAATGCTCAGTGTAGTGGTAAGTAATTATTAAGGATCTGATTTATATACTTCCCAGCGGGAAAAGGACGGATAGAAGTCCTCTACATAGCCAAAAAAAAGCCGTCGGTAGACATTCCAAGTCCAATGCCGCTTTCTTAAAAACTTAAACATGGTAACAGGAACAAAACTTTAATTAGTGGATAATCTTTAATTAGTGGATAATCTTTAATTAGTGGATAATAAACCAAAGTTGTCTTTATTTTATTTTATTTTATTTTATTTTATTTTATTTTATTTTATTTTATTTTATTTTATTTTATTTTATTTTATTTTATTTTATTTTATTTTATTTTATTTTATTTTATTTTATTTTATTTTATTTTATTTTATTTTATTTTATTTTATTTTATTTTATTTTATTTTATTTTGTTTTGTTTGAACCGCTTTCATCTTTGTCACCCGTAACTTTCCCATTACTCATTCGTTCAGGTCATTAATGGCAGCAACTACTACGCCACCTATCATACAATAATTGTACTAATTTTCCAAGTCCTTAATTTTTTTTGTATTTTATGTTTTATTATATTTTATTTTAATTGATTTTACATTTCATCCCCAGCTTATCGCTTATAGGCTGCGAAACAGAGAACACTGACCATATCATAAAAATATTATTGTCACCATAAATAATTTTGGTGTTACATCTTTATATTGTTATGTTGTTGTTGTTGTCTTTCATTTGCTATTGTTAAGATTATCGCAAGGACCAAACAAGAGGGACTACTTTGCAAGGACAGCATTTCCTTGAAAATTTGTCATAACAAAAAGCGATATCAGTTTACTAAAGATATTTGCGACTGATTCATGAGTTTCTTGTATTCCTTTCATTATACGGAATTCCTTGTACCTCCACTCAATGCTCTCTGAGCCGTGGGGTTGGTGGTGTTGATGAGCACAATAACGACAACGATGACGACGACGAGGACAATGTTGATGGTGACGACGACGGCGACGACGATGATGATGATGGCAATTATTTTTTATTAAGTATATTATCATAATTTTTAAAAGGATATTAACTTTTTGTGTTGAAATTATGCTCTTGTTTATGGGCAAAGTGAAGAAAGTGACGCTGAGAGAAGAGGAGAAGAGAGCAAAAGAAATAAGGACATATGAACTGCAATAATAACAACAATATGATGGACTAATATGTTGAACAATAACTTGGTTAATGGCCAAACCATGTGCAGCAGCAATAGTTTAAGTAACCACACTATAGCCACCAGCATCGTCAACATTTTTGTTGCTGACGTCCATGTCTGCTATATATCATTGTTATGTAGTAATATCATTTATTCGGCATGTGAAGGAGCCGTTGCTTGTGAGAGCCAGACTATGTCCTGGTTTTTGTGTTGGTGCTGCTATACTACCCGTATGTTTGTAAACGAACACGAGCACATGCATGATATTTTGTTGTTTTCTTTTCGTTTTTCTCTGTGTGTGTGTGTGCTTATGTCTGTGGTTATGCGCGACGAGTCCTTTTAAGTGCCGCTTGTTATTGTCCTTGTAAGCTGACTGTGCCATAATTAGATCTGTTTAATGTTCACTTTATGTTAACATTATAAATATAAACATTTAATGACATTTTTGTTTTAATTTTCGTTATTACTTGAGAGCTGTAAACACTCCCGAGTAGTTGATAGTAGGAGGCGAGGAAGGAGAATGTTAAGACGCTGCTGATGATGTTTTAATACTCTGCTTAATGTTTTCTTATGCTGACTAAGAAAAATTTGTTTCATTGTGAGATTTGTGGAGATTTAACGAAATGATATGTAAATGCAAAAGGACTTGTAACTTTTTTTTTTATTACAGCTCGCGTTTTCTTGATGATAGGTTATTTGAGATGACATTACGCGAAAATATATGTTTACACAATTAGAACCAAGGACCTTCTTTGATGTGACATTTGTCCCAAGGTCAATGAGGGGATGTTAAGATGTTAAATTTATAAACAATTTGTGTTGTTTACAAGCTTAGATAGAACGTGTTGGTAAGAGGAAATGTAGGCGTTTAGGGATTAAATTTTGTTAAGATAAGAACGAGGCGGAAATTCTACTCATCTGATTTGTAGAGAGAGGAAAGAATACCTGAGAGGAGAAATTTGGTTTAGATTAAAAAATTAAATATAACACAGTACAACATTTTTCAGTTCATTGATTAGGGACTCAATTCTAAGAACTGCACGTGAAAGTAGCCCCAAAAAGAAGAAGTTCTATATCATTCGTTTTGTCAATTTAGATGTCATAATAAGGCGAAGTCGATTTGAAGTATCGTATAGGGGAATTTGTCACGTTATAGAGGTCAGATAGGTCAAGATTGTTTTGGTATTCAGGATCGTGGTATTTCGGGTACTTTCGATGATTCAAGCTCGTACTTGGCAGCGTACTGATGACTCGGATCCGTCGGTGGTTACGTTTAATATCAGCAGTACGTGGTCAGCTTGGTGATTCGGGTTGGGTCTCAGGTTAAAATCATCATGGTATGATTGATGACTCGGGTTCGTCGGTGGTTCGGGTTAATGTCAACAATTCAGAAGGGTATTGGTGATTCGGGTTTTGTTGATGATTCAGGTTTATATCGACAATAGCCGTTTTGGTGATTCGGGTTTTGACGGGTATTCAGGTTAACTTCAGCAATTCGAACCTTCGGCTTTTGTCGTAAATCAGTTTGATATCCGCAACTCAGGATCGTGTCGATGATTCGTGTTCTTCAGCAAATCGATTTGTACAGCTCGTAGTTGTATCGATGATTCGGCTTTCGTCGTAAATCAGTTTAGTATCCGCAACTCAGGATCGTGTTGATGACTAATGTTCTTCAGTAGATCGACTTTTGCAATTCGTAGCTATAACGATTCCGAATTTGCAACCGAACTAATAATCGTACCCGTCGAAGTGTTAGTATCAAGATGCTACGTTGCTAATTTCTAATACAATGCTACATGAACGAAGAGTATCTTGGTGTATAAGACCGAAATCTGATCAACCGACGAGTCGGTATAACCAACCGGAGTTGGATTCAACAGACCGACGTCCAATTCAACAGACCGAAGTCCGATTCAACAGACCGAAGTCCGATTTAACAGACCGAAGTTCAATTCAACAGATCGAAGTCCGATTTAACAGACCGAAGTCCGATTTAACAGGCCGAAGTCCGATTTAACAAAGCGAAGTCCAATTAGACAGACCAAAGTCCGATTCAACAGACCGAAGTCCGATTTAACAGACCGAAGTCCGATTCAACAGACCGAAGTTCGATTTAAAACACCGAAGTCCAATTCAACATACCGAAGTCCGAATTAACAGACCGAAGTCCGATTTAACACGACGATGTCCGATTTAACAGACCGAAGTCCAATACAACAGACCGAAGTACGATTTAACAGACCGAAGTCCGATTCAGCAGCCCGAAGGCCGATTTAACAGACCGAAGTCCGATTTAACAGACCGTAGTCTGATTCAACAAACCGATGTCCGAATCAACAGATTATTGCCCTGATAAGGGCAGGGGAGATCGGGAACAAACTTCGCTGTGGTAGCAACTGACGACCAACCAAGCAAAATGTTCGATCATTTAAGTAAGTGGAGCTCTCGATGTAATGAGAATTACATCACATCACACAGCATTGAGTAACACTTTCCCTTGTGATGTCGTCTCCTTAATGTGTTTGGTTGGGTGTTCGTTGTCGCGCTCATTAGCCGTTCGTGGCGGTTGCTGAATGTGTCGTTTGTGGCAGATGCGTGTATTGCCGAACGCGTCGTTGTGCGGCGGTCGTGCGGTCGGTGGTATCGTCGTTTGCCCTTCAAGTAGTTAAAGAATTTTCAGTATTCAAGGGCAAATGTTGTAGTTGGCCGGTCGGTTGGTTGGAGTTGCTGCCATTCGGCCTCTGTTGCGCACGAAGTAATTTAAATTATGTATGCAGGTTGGGTTTGTATGCGATGTTGAAAGTCAAATCAAGGTTGTTTAGAGAGGTTAGAGGTTGTGTATGTACGGACGACTGGCGTCTAGTTACATCTTATTGTCTAGAGCACTTTCTTAGCTACTACTACCCCTCGCAAAGCTTTCTTCTGCTATCCTCTGGCCCTTCGCCGGAAATCGAAAATTTTGGATCATATTTTCGTAATCCTTGTTGTAATTGAGCATATGATGAAAAAATTCTGTTTTCTTATATTAACGGCTTTGAAGCTCAAATAAACAAAGGTCATCAGAATATTGCCTAAAATAACCTTAGTTTTGTGTATGAAGGTGCAAACAAAGGATCAACTGTTTTTTGTTCCGCTATCGTCTTTGTCACCCGTAACTTTTCCATTACTCATACGCCACCTATCAGACAATAATTGTACCTACCTTCCACGTCCTTAATACAACAAATTACCAAAATTTCAACGCAGTCGTGCGTACAATCTTGTCACCTAATGACTCAAGGCTATCTTTAAAGGCTGATTGAACTGTCTTGCATGCCAAAAAGTTTGAGAACGGCTAAAGTTGAGCCACTTTTGTAAACGGTAACTTTTCTATATACCGTAACTCAGCAGTTCAGGACATTAATGGTAGTTGCTGCCACCACGCCACCTATCAATCAATAATTGTACTAACGTGCCGCGTCCTTAAGTCAGTAAATAACTACCACGCCACCTATCATACAATAATTGTACTAATATACCACGTCCTGAAGGAAATAAATAACCAAAATTTAAACGCAGCTGAGTGAAACTGTCATTCATGCCAAAAAGTTGGAGAGCGGCTAAGGTTGAGCCACTTTCGTCTTTGTAAAAGGTAACTTTTCTATATGCCGTAACTCATACGTTTAGGGCATTAATGGCAGCAACTACCACGCCACCTATCAGACAATAATTGTACTAACATGCCACGTCCTTTAGACAATAAATAACCAAAATTTCAACGCAGTCGTGCGTACATTCTAGCCACCTAATCTCAACACACAGTCGTAGATTAAATGTAAGTCCATTTACACTTACAACTTCTCGATAACAAGTTAATCATCATTGTACAAAATGTGTTATAAATTGCCGTGAGATCCTTTTTTCTTATACTAATTGAATTCATTTTTAATGGACTGTTGCCTTGAATCATCATGAACTCCAGTGTTGTTCTTTCTTCTCCCTATGTAATAAAATGTTTGCATGTGTTCCAAAAAAATACCGAAAATATAAAACCCAACAACATATTTCTATTTTTTATTGCAAAGTCATAAAACAACATTTTATACTTTATAGATTGTACGCAATAAAAAAAAACAGCGAGAGCATTAAATATAAACCGCACCTGGTGTTGATTTTCAATGTCTCACTTATCATTTATTTCGAGAGTGCTGCACAAGGACGAACGCGAAATATCATAAAAGCAACATGTTGGCGCAGCTATGAAAATGTGCGGGAGTGGCCAATGAATCTTTCTCCTATGATCAAAAAAGGAAGGACAATGTCAAAAGATAACAAAAAATGGGTGGTGCAGGAATTTTTGTTGAATCAATATAAAGTATCGCAATGACTTTACGAAAAATTTGATTATTAACAAGGGATACCTATGACGGCGCAATTTTTGGGCTGCACAAGTACAAAGAGTCAAAAGCGCCTAAAGAAAAAAAATTGGAATACAATGTGGAGAACATAAGGTGGCGGACACATCTATAGCAGGAAAGATACTACGACTAAAGAGATCACATGATTTTACATGAGTCTCGCCCTGAATGCACAAAAGTTTCAATAATAGTAACATCCAATTAATAATTTTGTTCCTCATGCGACACTGACAGCATAGGGCGCCACCTATCACCAATGATTTGTACTGATACTGTGAACCTTCCACTCTTCTTGCAAATACCAACAGTTCACATTTCCATTCCCTTCCAAATTGACTGCATTCAACAAGCAATTACTTTAATATTACCATCTGCTGATCCCTTTAGAGTTTTGCTATCACCATATCTCACCTCCCAGTACACACATTTCAATATATGTATTTTTGTATCGCCATATAAAAAGCAATAAAAGCAACAAACCAACCAACCACTTCTATATAAGGAAACTTTTTGCCGATTTTTTATATATTCCTCCAAGGTGAAGAGAGACTAAGTGTTGTTGAGCAGTGGTGTCACAGAGGTGAATGTTACATGACGAAACTTTGTTACAGCATTTGATATTTTGATGTCACACTTGTGTGGACGTGTCTGTGGCATTGCGTCGATGCTCATGAAGGTCCTTGACAATGTTAAACCACGACAAACGTATTTGTCTATGGATTAATGCTATGTGTGAGAAAGGATAGGGTGGCATAAAGTGGCATGATTCTTTGAGAAACTAATAGATAAGGCAAAGAAATAGAGAAAATGAGCTCGACAAAACCGCGGATGTAAGTAGACTCAGAACAGTATTATTGTCAACAACCAGTGCACCAGGATACATAATGAAAAACGATGGAACCTGGACTGAATCTTCCAAGGAAACGTTGGAAATCCCAACTGACATCCAGCAAATGGATAGTCCAACTGTGCAACTGTCACATATATCAATTTCGGCGACCAACTGCCAGCTATTGAAGAGAGCGCAATCAAAAAAACCATCAGCAGCATTGATCCTTATTAATCCCCCGTACCGGATGATATTATACCCGCCGTTCTTCAACATGCCTTAGAAATACTATTGCCGTGGCTGAGAGATATATTTAACGTCTGTGTGAAACTTTCCTGCCTGCCAATAATATGAAGAACGTTTAAGGTGGTTTTCATACGAAAGTACTATCCTCAACAAGATGAAATGAATGAAATGAAAACTGATGGAACCTGGACTGAAACCTCAAAGGACACCCACTTCCCTAGTGGAGAGTCCACCTTTGTCACTGTCATATATACCAATTTATGCGAACGAATACCAGCCATTGAATGGGACGTTACAAATCACCCGGTTCGGATGATATTATACCCGCTGAACTTCCACAGGCCTTAGAGATACTACTGCCATGGCTAAAGGCTACCTTTAATGGTTGTGTGAAACTGTACTACCTGTCAATAAGATGAAGAACGGCTAAGGTGGTTTTCATACGAAAATACTATCCTAAACAAGCTTCAGAATGAAAACTGATGTAACCTGACTGAATTCTCAAAGGAAACCTTGGAATTCCTAACGGTCACCCACTTCTATTGTGGAAAGTTCAACTCCACAACCATCAGATTTACCAATTTCAGCGGTCGAATATCGGCTAGTGAAGTGGACGTGATTAAGGAAGCACTTAACAGCTTTGATCCTTACAAATCTCCAGGTCCGGATGATATTATACCAGCTGAACTTTAACAGGCCTTAGAAATACTAATGCCGTGGCTAAGGCATATCTTTAACGGTTGTGTAAAACTGTCCTATCTGCCAATAAGAAGGAGAACGGCTAATGTGGTCTTCACACTGCACACCAAAGCGAATGACTATATACCAATGAGTTATACATCATTCCTTCTGAAAACTCTTGAGAGGACCATTGACTATATTATAAAGAATTCTATCGACACGCATCTCCTATTGGATGCTCAACACACATACACATAGGTAAAATCAACAATGCTTTACTGTATTCCATAGAGGAATCATTAAAGAGGAACGAAGTGTCTCTAGTAGCCTTTAAGGACATAGAAAGAGTCTTGAATTATATCGAACCCCTCTGCACAAAGACAGAGTTCAACAGCTCGCAACATGCTACTGAAGAGAAGTATCTAACCTTGGAAATCACACCCACACTAGAGGGATAACGGCAAAAACGTACTTTAACAGCTGGAGTCGGAAGGATGCATACGCGGACATGAATCTCATTTGGTGATAAAACACAGAAGGCAGATACAATAAGGCACTCATAGCTTTATAAACATGCAGGAAAGGTATGGGGTAAACCTGGGGACTCAAACCCAATGTAACACTTTGGACTTGCAACGCTATGATGAAGCCAATACTAAAAAATGGCTCGATAGTCTGGTGGTATGAGATCGCGTTCAACGTTAATCCTGTCTTCTATTCACCGGATGCATTGTTTAAGCTGCAAATGCTCTACTCTCAAATCAGCCATATGACAAAAGGAAATAGATAACTAGTATTCCTCTACAGGACACTCAAGGAACCTAAACCAACTGAATACCTCACTTGAAACTGAAGCTGCACGGAAATCGAACATTCTCTACGAAACCAGAATCCGGACCAGAAAGAAGTGGACACAGAACGAAAACGCTATGTATGGACCACTAAACATCTTTATTAATGGGTCCAAACCGAATGATACGGTCGGGTACGGTATCTTCTCCGCGGATCTAAGCTTTGGCATAAGATAATTCATTTCAGACTTTTGCAGCGTTTTCCAATCAAAAATACTTGCTATTAAACGAGCCGCCGACCAGATTAACGTGAGGAAAGTATCACAGGAGGATATTTTGCTGTTCAAGAACTGTATAGCGGCGGTAAACTTACTGAAGTCCAACAACACGAAATAGAAAGCGGTCAGGGCCTGCCGGACATCTCTTAAAGAGGTATCAAAGATCACGTGAAGGCACTTTATACAATTCTTAATATACTACCACCAGTTTTAAGCTGCTAATGATCCACTCTCGAATCAGCCATTGGACTTAACGAGGTTGAAATTTGGGATCCCTCTATCGGACACTTAAGGATATTCTAAACTAACTCAATATCTCACTTGAAACTGTCTGACAGAAGTCGAATATCCTCTCTGGAACCTGTACGCCCTGCAGGAAGGAATTAAGCCTGGGCATTAGTTCAAAAATTCCAGACAACTACAACGTTTCCTAAGCGGAAATACTTTCTATTAAACGAGCCACAGTCGAAATTAACGTAAGAAAAGTGTCACAGGAGGATATTCCCTTGTTCACGTTTAGTCTAGCGGCGGTTAACTCACTGAATTCCCATATTACCAGCACGACACATCCAAGAATAACAGAGTTCTGATTACGTGGAGGCACTTTACACAATTCTTATTCTACTGCCATTTGATTTATGCTGCAAATGTTTTGCTCTTAAATCAGCCATTCGACTAAACGAGGTAGAAATTTGGGACCTGTCTATTGGACACTAAAAACTCCTAATCCTAATCCTAAACCAATCTGACTTGAAACTGACTGACAGTAATTGAACATCCTCTCCGAAACCATTACGGCCTGCAGGTAGGAGTGGATATAGAACAAAAACGCTATGTGTGGATGGGTCCAAACCGGATGATACGGTCGGCTACGGTAGCTACTACGCGGATCTAAGCTTGATCAACGATTCTAGACTTCTACAACGTTTTCGAAGCGGAAAAACTTGCTGTTAAACGAAACGATGAAAGTATCACAGGAGGTTATTCTCGTATAGTCTAGCGGCGGTTAACTCACTGAATTCAAACAATACCAAATCGAAAGCGATCATCTCTTAAAGAGCCATTCAAGAATAACAGAGTTTGAATTAGGTGATTACCTGGACACAGTGGATTTCAGAGCGGTTGACATGGAACACGAAGCGCTTCGCCAGCCTGCTGAAGCACTATCGGAAATCTTGCGTTGAGAACGGCAAAGGAAAGATGGAAGAACGAGCAAACCTGTAAAAAAGCAAGGTAGACATGCCTGAAACATGGATCGAACCTAATAAATCTTGAAAGAGACAAGATGAGGAAAATTAGACTCGTGAACTGAACGGAATTCGCATATCGAATGTAAAATACTTGCTACAAAAAGGAGTTGAGGTCAACAGCAGTGTAGTTAAAGATACCCGAAAGGTATCACCCATGCTGGCGAGAAGGGCTTAGCCCTAAGTATAGCGGCAAAAGCACTAGCGGAAACCTAACGGTGAGAACAGCAAACGACAAATGGAAGGATTGAGAAACCTGCACGAAAGCCAGGAAAACATGACCTAAATACAACACAAAAACCTAATAGATCTCGAAAGAGACCAGATCAGAGTTTAATTATTACCTTCCTAACGGGATCTAGACTCATTACAAGACACGCGTACAGAATGGGATTCGCATATCGAATGAAAAATACTGAGCCACCAACGAGATCAACGCGAAGAAAATATCACAGAATAATATTCTTCTGTTTATGGATAGTCTAGAGGCGGTATACTCATTAAATTTCCACAACTCCAATTCAAAACCATTCATGGCCTGCCGGACATCACTTAACGTTATATAAAAGACTAACAGCTTTCTGATCAAGTGGATACCTGGACACAGCGGAATCACTAGCGGAAATCTAACGGGGAGGACAGCAAACGATAGATGGAAGGTTTAAGAAATCTGTAGGAAAGCAAGGAACCCAAAAAGTACATCGAACACACGAAATCTCTCAAGAGACCAGATCAGAATTAAAATATTACAATCCTAACGGAACCCGTACTTATTGGTAGACACGCGTACAGAATGGGATTCGCCACGAATGGGAATGGGATTAAGTGGCATAGAAGATCGAACATCTCAGCAACAACTTCTGTAAGACCATTAACTGGACGGATTGGATAGAAACTCCAAACTTCCAAACAACTGTAGACAGAATCCTCCACTGCCCGGAAAGGAATTAGTTACACTAAATACCATTTGTTGAACGCATCAGTTAAAGGAATGCCGCAAACGCCTTATGCATAACACAGCTGTCCCATGATTTTTACTTCCGTCAATAACCTATCATCCTTCTAATGTTTCGCAACGGACACCCTATACCTAAATATGCCCATGATTATATCTTTATATTTAACTTTTTCTTTAAGCGGCGGCAATTTAATACGAATCCATTTTTGGTCCAGCACGTAGTAGAGGGCGTCAAATGAGGAAAACTTTCTTTTGCCTTTTGCCACTAAGTGGAAATGGCAAAAATTTTGAAATGACCTTGTGTGTGACAGCAGTTATCATTTCAAGTATGTGGAAGAAATGTTTTAATTTAAGCTGCTGCAACAGGGATATTAAAACAAACTTTCTTATGTATTAAATAAACATATGTGATGTGTTTCATATGATATGTGAATGTGTCTGTGTGTTGGGAATAGGCTTTTATACCGTTCCACCTATTGTGTTGGAAATTTTCTGGAGTTTTGTTAACGTAACTGGGAGGGTTTTTTCTGTGCTTATTGCAAGTTATGTTAAAGAATTGGTGGGCGATTCGATACAATGTTTTCTTACATATTGGATTTGGTGTATTAATTGTATCGGCCACGCCCTGGAACCCATTTGAGGGTAAACGCCAAATGTCTCGCTATTTTCTGAAAAAAAAAACCTTTGTGCCAAACCATTATTGCCCTTAAGATTTTAAAATTATTATTATAATTCATTATTGTAATAGTATCAATTTTCTTCCCATTATCTTTCTACTGACTGACTGACTGTTTTTTGTATAATATTCTGTCGCATAGTGAGAAAGTTGTTTTTTTTTCTTTGTACAAAAATTCAAATTTAAATTAAAAATAAATATGTATTCCCTCTTTCGAATGCCAGAGTGTTATTGCCAACCAACCACATACTTCTATACTAGAGAATTGTAATAAGAATATAGGGGGAAACTATACGATAAAGCCGATTGCAGTGCCACATTTGTGCATTGCCAGCAATTGTGGCAAGTGTGAACTATTTCTGCTGACCGAAATTCGAGGTATTAACATTTACTCATTATTGCAACATATGCAGACACAATTTGTTCTGGGAAGAAAATGAAATATAGTGCAAGTGAAATATGTAAGACCTGAAGCACAGTGGGTCGAACAGAGATTATTCAAATAAAATAATTATTTCACCTATTTTTTTTATTTATTTTATGGAATAGTACAAAAAACACTCTATAGATGGCTTCTGTGTTCTTTCTATAAGGTTCACATACGTATGATTTATTAACAACTTTATAATATAGCGTATACGCTCCCCTACAATCGTGTAGAGTAAAAAATAAAAATAGTGAAATTCTTCTAGGACATTGTAAGAAATTTATGTAAAAACTAATACAAAAGAGATAATATGAGTACATTAACTTTATGGCAGAGCTGGTTACATTTTGTTTCTGGTAAATATTACACTATTAAGGAGGAAGCAACACAAAGCAGTGAAAACTGTTTACATCAAAAATGTTTTCTCCTCTCTTCCCGTTGAAAAACTGTTTTTCCTGCGTATATCAACAAAGAGCAAATTATTTTAATATTTAATCAGAGTGCATTCCTTGTTGCCCCTTTGTACCCCAAGTAGATTTTCCCCGTTTTACGGCTGCTGCTGCTGCTACATACAACAAACAGCCGTCATGCTATCATAGACTCATAACAAATTGATTCTAGGAATGAGTTCGGCAATCCCAATCCCATTAAAAATGTCTGAGCTTTATGATGCTTCGCCACACACACACAGACACATGTGTGTGACATGACTTCCCATGCCATGTTCGCACTTCCTCGATGCGTAAATCTTTAGTGAAACAGCAACAAACTACAAGAGAGATGGAGCGCTTAAATATAAACTTAATTTTATTTTCGTCGACAAAATAAAAAAACAATGCTTTAGTCATATTCAAGCAAATATCTTTCCCTTTTTTTTGTATGAGAAAAATGATGAAGGACCTGCTTACGCACATAAAAAGAGACGACAGCGCGGAAGAGGGGGACCAACAATGTAAAAAAAAGACAGCCAAACAGACTGTCAGCCACCAAACAGTGTAGCCATGCGTGCGTACATTTCATAAGTGATGATAGGATTATAACCACAATCATTGTACTTTGTTTCCACTTGGAATTCCGTTCCATATACACAGAACGCACACACACAAACACACACACATATATATTTAGTCATATATAACCCCTAACACCCACGGCCTCGCTTGGGATCCTGTCTCACTGTCTGTCTGCCTGTTTGTCTTATCGGCGCAAATGTGCTGGGCCTCCGTTCATCCTCATCGTTGGGACATTAATGTAAAATTTAAATATGGTTAAAACACATGAGAGCATTTTTCCCTGTGTTATCTTAACTTTTGCAGTTGCGAAAAGTTCAAATGAGGAGACAACAACAGATCTGTGCTGCATACAAATATTTATTAAAGTCAAGTGTTGTGGGGGGTTGGGGGAGACATGACGTTAATACAAAAAGTGAACAAAGGAGTTTAAGGAGTTAAGTAATTGAAGCAGCTACTAGACTGTTGATGTATTTTAGTTGTAATGTTAAAAAATGTTAAAGTTTCTTTGTTACTTAGTAATTTTTGTTGATATTTTTTAGAGTTTCCACAAGAAACTTGAGAATATTCCCCCTTATAATGTGTGTCGTAGTCGACTTTCGACAACATTCGTTTGTTTTTTTTTTTTTTTATTTGAATTAAATTAGAAATAATTAACAGAAATGTTTAGTGTTGAGAATTTTTCATCATCTGATGAAGAAGAACATGATATGAGCAAGGACAAGTCGTATGTCAGTCTCACAAATGATATCGGCGACACAATATTTTAAAATCGGCAAAGATTCGACGTGACTACGACTTACATAATAAGGGGGATTGTCTAGCTATTGACATAAGGTAACATTTTTGAAAAATACTAAGAGAATCTAGATTTTGATGTTCTTCAGTTGTGTTATATAACAGCTATATGTCCTCTAAGTAATTTCCCACGATTTATAGCAGCTATTTGGGTATATTAAATTCCATCTCCAAGTCCCGGAGCGCGTTCGGTCATCTGAGGCTATTGAAAGCGTAATTGGCTCTTAGTATCAGTGGTCTGCTAAAATGGTTCTTTGTTCGAAGACGCGAATACGCCGATGACATCTTTGAGAGCTCCTATGTAGACCTTCCCGGTCTAAATCCGTGTTGTTTATCCGAAGGTTATCCGCTGAAGTAAGTGGTTTCTCCTAGCCTGGGTTTAAGGAGCCCTTCCAAAAGCTCTCTTGCTTTTGACTCGAGGTCACCCTTTCCTTTGCTAATCAGGACTATTTGCTGTATTTTCCACATCCTTGGGAGTAGTCCTTCCATCGAATCTCTATTAAACATGCTAAGGAGCAGCTCAGGACCTTTACGTTGCAATTTGCTAAATAACCTCTGACGGTACACTGTCGGGGCACGAGGTCTTTCTGGGTTTTTTTTCGCAGCTTCTATCAATTATTCTATTGCTAAAAACTCAGTACAACACATGATTTTGGGACTCAATTCTGAAAACTGCACGTGAAAGAAGCCCAAAAAAGAAGAAGTTGTGCATCATTCGCTTTGTCAAGTTACATGCCATAATAATTTAGTATCGACTTGAAGTTGGTAAGTATTGTATAGGGGAATTTGTCACGTTTTAGGCTGTTTTGTTTGATGATGCATTGCGTTCGATTTATCACAGCTTTCTGTTATTTTTTTTTATCACAATATCCGTTGCTAGGAGATAGGTTGCCGCTATTGGGACCTCGTTTAGTCTTCTGTTGATATCCGTCGTGGCATGAGAGTTCGATTCCCGTTTCCAGTCATCTACATTTTTCTTTCATTGCCGGCCCCCTCGATGTTGTCGGCAGTAACTTAAGTATAGCGTCGACTAAATTGGTCTGTCTAGTAAAACTTCTCAAACAGTTGACGTTCGCATTAGTTTATAAACAAGTACGTGCCGTTTGTTGTGAGCATAAAAATAGAAAACGTGTCAATTCTCAATAACGCGAGAATCTAATTTGAATGAATAAGATATCTAATTATGTTCGGTGCATGTTTGTATATCATACATTTTCGTATTCCAGTTGCTATTCTTTCTGAATCCAGTGTTATGTTAGGTGGGGTGCCTATGTAACCTGGACGTATAAATATAGGGTCGTTGAGGACAGCTCATGCACATTGAGGACAGCTCATGCCGTCATTTCGCGTCATTTCGATTATCCTTCTGCCTCTTGAATTCATCGATTGCTTGCTTTAGTCTACCGCTCTGACTCTAAAGTCTCCTGCTGCTATGAGATCTCTTTGAACCTCCCGTAAATAATCCTTAATTCTCCGGGAATTACTCTATGTAAAGTAGCAACAGACCAGTGTCACTTTACCGATTTTTATCCATGTTAAGCAGTTCCCCTTTCCCAGTATTCTCGGGAGTAAGTCTTTTCCTATCTGGGATCCATATTGCTGCCGTGGCAGTGTCTGCATCTCTCCAGAAGCGCCTTGTTTTATTGCTGCACTGTTCAATTATTTGCGACAGGAGTGTGTCTGCCACTTATTCGCCTTAACAGATTGTTGCACAAGCATGCGTTGTTCCACTAGACAGATGAATGTCAGAGGGCGGTTGAGAAGCAAAAAAGGGCAATCATTTCTCCGCCGGTTTTAGCATAATCAGATTTTTCAAAGCCTTTCATACTCACAACAGATGCAAAAGGGGGAGCGGTTGTATCTAAGTTGTTGGGGAAACGATCGGCCAATTGCGAGTGAGAGCTCTGCATTGTGTGATGCGGAAATCCGATATTCGACCATCGAAGGGGAATTTCTGGCAGTTGTGAGGGCAGTTGAGAAATTCCGGCCTTATTTATTACGAAGATATTTCAAGAGAAATTGAGAGAAATAGCTAATCTAAAGGGTCAAACTTCTAGATTGAGGAATTTCTACCATTAATTGTCCGAATATGATTCCCAGATCTGTTATAAGCCAGGTAAGATGAATCAGAACGCCGATGCCCTGAACAGGATTCCTGACAGTACATACGACATCCAAACTGCAGATGGCTGAGTGGTATTCGGGAAAGAAATGAAGACGCAGTCGGAGTGCGCTGTACACCATGGGGTTTCGGGGCCTGTATGGAGGAAATTGAGAAATCGCCGCTGGATTGAGGTTGTGCTGAAAGATTTACATAAAAACCTTTAGGGCGGCCACGAAGAGGAAAGGGAGAAATACGTTTGCGCACTGAATGCCAGCCTCCTCAGGTTTCACATTTTCCGAGAAATTCTTTTAAAACGACCGCTTAGTTATGAACTTCGATAGGTTTGGCTACTACCGTCCGGAAATAAATGTTCAGTATTCGTTTACAGTACACATTCGGTCACTCTGGGAAAAGAAATACGTTTGAAAGTAATTATTTGATAGGATCCGAAAACAGATTGACAGTTTGCCTAGTTCCAAACGGATAAAAAACACCGCGTATCTGTGACCTTTAATAGATTTGGCTATTACTGCGTCTGCCCGATTTCTTGGCAGTGTAGGTTAGATTGGGCTGTGGACACGTAGTCAGGTAAAAACCAATTCATAGTACACCCCGGGATCGCCCGAAATTCTTTGTGACTTTCCTTTAAAAAAGGGAGAAATGCGAATGGAAGAAGGAGAGAGAGGGAGGGTTAGAAAAAAGGGAAAATGGTGGGAACCCCTGTCGTCATCTTGGCCCAGTTAGCCATGGAAGGTACCACATGAAAAATATTAAATTGACTGCTCGAACTCAGACGAGAGGCTCTCTCTTCTATATAACTTTCCGCTAAGTGCCAAACTCCAGACTCCTTCTCGCCCTCACTCAAACGGCTGTATATCGCTATGGTTATATCTCATTTGACTTTCAGGTGCCTGATATTTCAATGACCTGTTAGAATTTCACAGGTCAGTTTCAGGTCACTCCTGCACAGGCTACTGCTGTATTCGGACCACAGCGATCTAGCAGCTATACAGTCATCTCTGGAGATCCAACGTATCCAAAAAAGTAACACATGGGCGGTTGAACATCTTCCATAGAAACATGATCAGATATAGTACAGTCTCCTCTGACTAATAGGTCTGCTGATTTATTACCAATAATCTCGCAATGACCTGAAACCCAATAGAACCTAACATCTAGAGTCTTAAGTTCATCCAACTTATCCTTGCATAGTAGCCTGTCTATCCACACAGACAGTTATCCGTCTGTTAGTGTCAATTCCACATGCCACAATAGTCGACGCCGCTTTCTGAATAACCATTACTTCAGCCTTAAAAACACAGCATTTATTATGTACCCTGAAAGAACGGCTTTGCTGCAGATCCTCGCTGTAAACATCAGCTCCTGTTCTTGCCAGTTTCTTTTGGATCTTCTTTTCTTCCGTTTGAAAATGAATAATCAGTATTCGGTTGCAGAATTGTTCCCCTGGACAGAAAAGAAAGTGACCACATCAAGAGTTTTTTTTCTAACCGTCTATGGAATTGGTAGACATTATAGTTTTTAGGAAAAAAAGTTGACGGCTGTATTTGAAAAATCTTAGATAAACGTGAGTGGTAATAAATTGCATGGTTTGTGTTTAAGCCAAATCGCATTGACTTGTAATACTACAAAAAGCTTTCAAATATATAATTGATATTGATGGCGACAATATTAGATTAAACATAACATATACTTCACGTTATGTAGTAGCGTGTTGCTTATACGTAGATACCTCTGGTTGCAGTAGCTAGCCCGCCATCTATAGTACTTTTATTACACTAAAAAATATACAGCCAAATACCTTTAATACACATATTTGTTTATAACGTTTGTTTTTATTATTGTATTTGAATATTTCGCAGGGCACGGAACCGTGGAGTATAAATATGTGGTGTTGATTGTGTCACATTTACATCAGGGCTTTCCCTTTCCCTATGTTTTGCTGAAACAAACAAATTTCACTTTATGTTTTCAATACCAATGGTAATGAAATATAATGCTCGTAATCTTTGTTTATTAACATAAAAAGAAGCTTAAAATGTTTTTTCTTATACCGTTACATCGTATTCCATACAATCGCTTTCTTTGTCTTAAGCCCTTTCATTGATATTTTTCTGGACCTTTCATAGTCCAGTATTATACTGAAGTCCCTTCCCACGTATTTGATATTTGGATATTTTATGATGTTCTTCTCTTCTAATAACCACACACATAAAAAATAAAAACCGTAACGAAGAATCAATAACAACAAGACCACCCCGATGACGTATCTTTTGCAAATTCAGTGTACAAAGTTCTTGTTTTAAGGTTTGTTATCGAAAAACCATAAACATGGTAATAAATGTCGCCACACAGCAACGTCGCAACCGCAAAAACGTGTCGTTTTTATCACAGCTTTGCTATTTCTCTGTCTATTATTGCCCCAATTTTAAGAGATAAAAATCTCCCCTCTCCGCTTGTCACCCTCCTCCTACCACACTAACCAAAGTCCTTTGTACATTTTGTAAATACATTGTACATTTCAGATAAAATGCTTTTATTTGAAGGCCTCTTATGCTCTCCTCTTCCATGTCGTTGTTGTATTACAACACGAACTCACTCAACAATCCATTTGCGTAAATTCGTTTTACACACAAATTTATTGTTCCATACCTCTATTAAGAGAACGAAGTGGAAGCAGAGATGGGTTGGAATGGTGGTGGAATTTGTAAGACTAGCATCATGAACTTTAACCCTGAAATATTGAATACGTTTTTAGGGTGTGGGGGGAGGAATCCTTAAAGAGATCTGCTACTTCTACTATTTGAATACATATTTGTACAAATAAGCTTTGGAAAAGAACCAGGGAGCCAGTAGAGCTGGGTGGTTGGTTGCTTTTCCTTCTGTTCCTTTGCCAAATATTTGTTTATTGAAGTGTTACGAAATGTGAAAAAGATGAAAGTGAAATCATTTGGAAACGAAATTTATTGGTTAAGTGCATTTTCCAAAGAAAAATGTAAATTGGTATTAAATGGAAATATTGATTGGTTAGAATTTGTCCAATTGGAAGTTTTAATAATAAGATAAGGGCGAGAGGACAAATAGAAATGCGATTTAATAGGATTCAATGAAATGGAAATATGTAAATAAATATAAGATTAATAACCAACAGATACAATAAATTGCCAACAAAAAATAAGGTTGAAATAAATTTGTTTAGTTGCTACAACATGTAATGAATTTTTTTTTGAGAAGAACATTTAACTGTTATAAATTAGCATCGAAAACAAATTAATATGACAATTTATAACTGCTTGCTGGTCGAACCAGCCATTGATCATGATGACCAGAACACGCGACTTTCATAACACAGTACAACATTTTTCAGCTCATTGATTTGGGACTCAATTCTGAGAACTGCACGTGAAAGTAGACCCAAAAATAAGAACATCTGTATCATTAGTTTTGTCAAGTTGGCTGCATGGCATGGAAATTTAATGGCCATGCGAATTTTTTTGCTATAGGTGGATTTTTAGCACTTTTTCGTACAGAATATCTATTTTGTGTCTGAAGCAATGTTTTAGATATTGAATAAGAGAAAAAAAATGCGGAATAAGCCTACCCGAAAAAATGTATCCAGTGCCTTAAAAATCGCAAATATTAACATTTTTACCATTTCCCCCCATTATTCAAGTTTTTTCTCAATAACTACATTACGAATCCACAAATTTAGATGATACCAAAAATTAAATAGAATCAAAACAAAACAGAGGCACCTTTTATCGGATGGTTTGCAGAGCAGCAACAAATCTCCCGTTCGGTCTTAAAAATGTCGGTGTTTTGAAATGACAATTTTTTTTAGAACAGCTATTTACGACATAACTTTTTTTTTCTGGTAAAAGACATTGTATCCAAACTTCAACCAGTATCTCTGACTCACTGATCATTCCACAGCTAAAGCTAGAACATTGTAATTTGGCTTGTAGGTTCGTTTTACGTCGGAGACGCGCGTTATGTAAGAATTTTTGAAATTTCAGACTGCAACGGGGTTCTAGGTGTTGTCGTGGACTTTGAGGGCGTTTTCGACAATCAGAGATGGGAAAATGTAATGCGGAGAATTCGATGAGTAGGGTGCCAGGAGCTACTCTAAGGGCGTAGTTATTTTTATGGCAGAAATAACAGCGTAGTTGGGATAGACATTTTTTCGTGGATGTGTGCAAGGACCTATCTGTGGCCCATTTATATGGAACCTCATAATAGATCCAATGGTGCTATTGCAACTAGGTGATCAGAGCAAAGTTTGCGCATATGCGGGTAGTTACTCATTTTGGTTGAGGGTCGATCTCGCTCTGTGTTGGCCATGATGGATATTGTTTGCTAAGACGAGTGCTTAGAAACGACTAGGATTTAAGCAGATGAGCTGTCCTTTCGGTTTATATGGGACTCTTTGTTGCTAGGGCAGCATATTGGTCTTCTGTGTGGTACGGAGAAGTTAGTACTGCTTTCGGGTATCGTAAGTCCCCAGCGGTAAAAATACCCAGATTTAGTTAGTAGCAATCAGTGACAATTCTACCGCTTATATTCCTCCTTAAATTTAGCGTAGGAGTGTCATAGGCCGTTTAATCGGTACGCCCTCGCTTACAAAGTAAGCGACGATGTCAGTAAGCGTCATTTCAGTGGCAATTACGTTATAAGTGGAGTTTAACACGAACTTGATATCACATTTGATTACTTAGTAAGTAACGATGTCAGTAGGTACCATAACAATCGAAGATGTGTAATGAGTGGACGATATTCTTTCAATTACACACGCGTCTCATTCTAATATCTTAGGTCGCTCGCTTACAATGTCGTATTGATGTTATAAATTACTAAATAGATACCCAGCGGTAAAAATATTACCTTTACTTAATCGTTGATGTCAGCTATATATTTAGTAGCCATCAGTGACGATTCTCTCGCTTATATTCCTTCTTAAATGGAAGCATAGAAGTGCCATAGGCCGATTAATCCGTGAGCTCTCGCTTACAAAGTAAGCGACGATGTCAGTAGGTGCCATTTCAGTTGCAATTACTTTAAGAGCTGAGTTTAAAGCGAGATTGATAACACGCTTGATTACGAAGTAAGTGATGATGCAGAAGGTGCCATTTCAATCGAAGATGTAATGAGTGGACGATATCTTCTGCATCACACACACATGACATTCTAAGTACTTTGATCACCCGCTTACAATGTCATACTGATGTTCTGAATTACTAAATAGGCACTGTGTTTCATTTACCGCTGGGGCCCTCTCTTGTCAGAGAGAGAGAGATGTTATTGGCGTCCCAGCGGTAAAAATACCCATTACTTAATCGCTGATCTCAGCTTTATTTAATAACAATCAGTGATAATTTTCTTATTATATTCCTCCTTAAATTTAGCATAGAAGTGTCATAGGCCATAGTGCCATCGCTTACAAAGTAAGCGACGATGTCAGTAGGTGCCATTTCAGTTGAAATTACTTTAAAAGCTGAGTTTTAAGCGAGCTTGATAACACGCTTGATAACGAAGTAAGTGGCGATGGCAGTAGGTACCATTTCAATCGAAGATATAATGAGTGGACGATATCTTCTACATTACACACGCATGAAATTCTAAGTACTTTGATCACCCGCTTACAATGTCTTACTGATGTTCTGAATTACTAAAGAGGTACTTCGCTTCATTTACTGCTGGGGCCCGCTCATGTCAGAGTGTGTTGTTATTGGCTTCCCAGCGGTAAAAATACCCATTACTTAATCGTTGGTGTCAGCTGTATTTAGTGGCCATCAGTGACGCTTCTTTTGATTATATTCCTGCTTAAATTTAGCATAGGAGTGTCATAGGCGGTTTAATCGGTGCGCTATCGCTTACAAAGTAAGCGATGATGTCAGTAAGTGCCATTTCAGTTGATGTCAGTAGGTGCCATATTAATCGAAGATAGAATGAGTGGACTGTATTTTTCATCGTCGCTTACTATGTAAGCTATTAAATATAGCTGGAATCAGCGATTAGGTAATGGACATTTTTACCGCTGGAGCCTTACGATACCCGAAAGCAGATCTTTTACATTACACACGTGTGACATTCTAAGTACTTAGATCGCTTGCTTACAATGTCGTACTGATGTTATGAATTTCTAAATAAGTACTTCTTTTCATTTACCACTGGGGCCCTCTCGTATCAGAGAGTGATGTTATTGGCTTGTTTGTCAGTATGCCAAAAGGTATCGACGCTTGTTTAGGAAGTAGAGAGTAGTATGAGTAGGGCTCGGCGTAGACAAGTGAGAACGGATGTGCTACTTATAGATTTTTGTCTAGTGTTACGTATGTTGGGTAGAACCCTGACTTTAGTTTCAACTGTCTTGGTTTTCTGCTAGGAGAGCGCCGTCCGATCGGACTTCGTGCGCTTGTGCGGTACCTTCTGAACACTAGTTGCACGTACTATGTGATTGTTCCTGAGCGAGATGCTCTCTACTCCAAGAGCATTGGCTAGAGCAACAGAGTTTGCTTTCAGATAGTTTACAAGATTTAGAGCTATTTCGAGATGGTTGTTAAAGCGGGTTGACTGTTAGATCGGTCCGATACTACAAACTTGTTCTGCCTAATGATGGTTGCCATTGCCCATTGCGGAGGCACCAGATGCTGAATTGCAGACGGTTAATACTAGAAGTAGTTCGATTACGAGTTCTAACCAGAGGCCTTTTTCTAGTACCGTGGCTGACATAAGATACACACGTGCAAGGTCTCCAGTGCGTGCCCTTGTCCATCTGTATCTTATTGATCTCACTAGGATTCTCACGAGCCTAGCCTTACAAATTCAAGATTGCCGTTCACCGTCGTCGAGCAAAAGGAGTTTGGAACTTCACCTGTCTTCACCGGTGAGGATACTACATCTTTGCTATGTAGAATCGACCTTTTCACCTGTTTGGGTCTATTGATGTGGTACTCGCGAGTGTAACAGTTTCAGTCTAAACTAGTGTTGCGAAAGGCGACCCATCTTGTAAAGTATGGTTCATGAAATCACAAACTGGTACCTGGTTCTCTTCGAAACTCCCAATAGTGAGTGTGACCCCTGGGCTTGTTGCTTTCTGGTTGGTGGTTGTAGGCCCCCTTATGGTAGCATCGGAGGGACTGTGATCGATACCGAAATCGCTGGTAAAGTCTTCGGGCTCGAATGTGGAGTTGCATTGCAAACTGGTGCTCTAGACCCATATAGTAGCAGGGGTGGTAAGTTAGGCCTCGCCTAGGCCAAAGCCTTACTATTTAGTATCTTCTGGGCTGAAAGAGATAGTTAACAATTGAGGTATCTCGCTTTATTCCTTCATAACTCGAGCTTGCTTGAACTATCAGATGAAGCGCTGGCAATCGCATCGTCATATACCCAGTGTGTTTAGAACACCATGGGTAAGGCCTTCACGGCGAGGCTGATGTAAATCTGGACTCAGCAAGAGGGGTAAAAGGTCGTGGCATCGCCCACACAGCTCGGAATTTGAAATGGCTATATGTCATAACATTTGGTTCATATGTCTATCTTTATTTGTGAAAAGGTTGGAGGTTCAAAAAAGTCATAATATCGGCCTAAGAAATAATTCGATCAATCAGCTACTATCGAATTTTTGAATATCTGAATTGCTGGTGGAAGAAATGAGCGTGGCACTAAACCATACTAATAAGCTTTCTGACCAAGATACTCAATCTTGAATCACGATGTTTTTTGTGGATATTCCTATTGTTGCGTAGCTATAAATGTGGTTTCTATAAATGGATTAGGATGGAAGAAATCTATATATATCTAAAAGAATAACCGTACTGTATGACTGACTCGACATCGCCCATCACTTAAGGTGGTATTACACGACATGTGTTGTACATATGACATGTCAATTTTTACAGTGTAAAATTTATACATGTCGTGTGACCCCTTTCAAACACTGCTTGTGTAAAACAATGTGTTGGATAACATATGTATACATTTCATTTAGAGCGTGCTCTATTTTGACATGTAATACATATCGGCAATCAGCTGTTTTTGAAAAACAACAAAGCGTTTGCTGACAAAAAGTTGAAAAGGATAAGTATTTTATTTCAAATAGTACATAGAACAATTAATGAGTGTTTTTCAACATATTTTTAGTTAAATTTGACAAATAAAGCTGTGTTTGGCGATGATAAAATATAGCAAAGTCAGCTGTTAATGATAAACACATGTATACATACACAAGCACGTTTGAACGCAAAAATTATAAACCAAATGTACACGCTCATTTTGACAGACATGCAGAATTACATATCGCTTTTTGAATTGACAATCCATGTGTAAAATACACCTCGTGTAATACCAGCTTTAGGAAGATTGCTATTTATAAATCGGGTCGAGCAAAACAAAAAATAACAATCATATATCATGGGAAACGGTTTAATTGGTATGCTCAGATCAAGTTTCGAAGCACTTTTTCTTTATCAAAGTTGTTTCGCTGTAAATAGATAAAATAGTGCTCGTAAGTGAAAACGCTCTATGGATGTTTATGCTCAAACTTTCCAATGGAAATTTTCCATTTCGCATCTGACAACTCTAGTGTTGCCAGAACCTAAAATATAAATAGCAAACCTCGCATTTGTCATTTTAATTTTAAATTTCTTCTCTCTTAGACTGTCCTGCTTAATGAGCATCCCTTAGAGGTATCTTCGCCTGGCGTAACCACCCTTTAATACTGCGAACGTCGTGCTGCAACTCCAGATGAATGGTAATCCATTAAAAGCTCTCACATGACATAATTATACATAACATTACCAAAACCATTAAAATGCTACTTATGTTACGACGCCCATAGATAAATAAAAACACTAAGACAAGTGAAACATAAAAAAAAGAAAATATTAATACATAAATTTTGAAAACATAAAAATTGTTAAAAAGATGAAGATGAAATTGGTTATATGATAAAAAAACACAATAGCTTATTGTATCCCTACTACAAAAGAAGAAACCCTGTGGTATACTTATGATTATACATTACCCTCCCTATATGGGAGAAGTAGATGATGGTGGTGGTGGTGTTGCTGATGCTGAGGGGAACATGACGTCGGCCTTCATATCTAATAAAGGCTACATCATGAACTATGTATGTACATGATACATTCAAGATACAATTTCATACTTAAGTATCCAAGGTTATACTTTGTGGTTGATTTGTATAGTCATAGTCAAGAATATTTGCCCATTCTTTGTTGTACGTATTCATATATGTTGTTGTGTTTTTATATTCGAGTCAAGTCGAAAATTTCTTTATTTATGTATATGTATGTTCTTTTTTTTTGTTGTTAATATTTTATGTGTTACATGTTCTTTTACGTTACGCGGTCGACTGCAGCAGAATAAACCCCAATGTATCGGAAAATGTATAATTTAGTTTAAGTGGGTGGAGGGGTTTTCTTTTGCCACCACAATGGCATAAGATGGGTGACATATGTAAATTATAGGAAAATGAGGGGAATGCAGGAAGTAAAGTGGATTCATAAAGAAATCGACAAAAAAAATGCAAATGGGTAGTTAATTTTACAACTATGTCAATAAAATTTATGAGTATTTCGGCCGATCTAGCTCATCTTAGAACATAATTTCCACACAAAGAGCATAGAAGCTTGCATACCAAATGTCATATCGTTAGCTTACGGCTGTAATTGCGGGGACGGTCATCTTTAAAGAAGAAATAGTAAAAATTGTTTTGTCGTTTGTTGCAGATTCAATTATTACAAATTTTCAAAAGCGTATACGCAAGGTAAAGCTTCTGGTCGGTTTAACTTGGCAAACCCAGAGTGATCCTTGCCAATTGCACTTCAAGTCTACTCACAGAGCTGCGTATTCGTAGTACTACTGCGGACGGAGTACATCCACTTGGTGACGCCTGGAAGCGTGCCTTTGACACCCGTCAGAGCACGACTAACTGTGAGGGGCGAAACCTAAAACCCAGGCACGTCTGCTCAGAGTGAGCGTTACCCTGGTCAGCGTCTGACTCAGAATGGGAGGCTGTAATAAAATCCTGGCAGAAGGAGAAAACTGCGACGTGGTGCGCTGGGCTAGCAACCCGCCACCGACGTTTGAAGTATTGCAATGAAAAGAAGTAAGAAAAGAATAAAATGTACCCCCCAAAATGTTGACGAGCACCGCAAACGAATTAAGGACCATGATTTAAGGATATGCACCTGGAATGTTAGAACACTGTATAGACCAGGTGCCTCCATCCAACTGGCGGAAGTCCTCGAAAAATACAAGGCTGACATAACCTCTTTACAGGAAATCCGATGGACGGGACACGGGTGCTCGCGCATGAAGACGTGCTACATCTACTATAGTGGCCATGCGGACAAGCAGGAGTTTGGATGTGGATTTGTGGTTGGCAAGAGACTGCGACACCTAGGCTCAAGGTTCAACCCGGTGTGTGAACGTATAGCCACCATAAGAGTCAAAACAAAGTTTTTCCACATAACACTTATATGTGCCCATTCTTCGACAGAAGAGAAAAGCGATAAGGACAAAGCGCGAGCCATGACATTAAAATTGTACTAGGCGATTTTAATGCTAAAATAGGCAGGGAAACCGCATTTGAGCCTACCATCGGAAAATTCAGTCTGCACACCGAAACGTCGAACAATGGCATCAGACTGATTGATTTCTCTGCGGCAAGAAATATGGTAGTGAGCAGCACTAGA
Source organism: Muscina levida (assembly GCA_964034835.1). NCBI lineage: Eukaryota > Metazoa > Arthropoda > Insecta > Diptera > Muscidae > Muscina > Muscina levida. Next base: position 84,482,546 of record OZ035884.1, read on the forward strand.
TTTGACAATAAAAATATTCATAAGGCAACATGGTTATCTCCAGATCAATTGACGAGGAATCAGATTGATCATGTGGTAGTCGATGGACGGCACGCATCGAGTGTTCTGTACGTACGAGTGATTAGGTGTGCGAACATTGACTCCGATCACTTCCTAACCGTAGTTAAGGTATGCACAAGGCTAAGCATGGCGAAAAACGTACGTAACCGGGCACAACGAAAGCTGGACATCGGTAACCTGCGGACCACAGAGGTAGCGGATGCCTACTCCAACCACCTAACTCAACTGCTGCGGAATGCTCCAACCCCTGATAATATAACCTCGCAGTGGCAAAATATAGCCGACTCCTTAAAACGGGCTGCAAGAAGCGTACTTGGGTACTCAAAGCCGTCTCAAGAAGATGCCGGGTACGATGATGAATGTCGCAATGCCACGAGAGAGACGGTTGCTGCATACAGGCGAAACTACAGCCAATGGCAACACGAGCTGTTCGTGAACGGCAGAGGGAGAAGAGATGAGAGGCAACTCGTCTTTTGGAAGGACAAAGAAGGAGCTGAAGAAGAGGCAGGATGAGTGCACAGAGTTGCTCCAAAGTAAAGGGGAAGCCCGAAAATTCTACAAGAGAGTTAAGGCGAGAATGCGTGGAACAGTGTTACCCCCTTGCAAGGACAGCGATGGTCAGCTAGTGACGGACCCGGATGAAGTTCTGAGGATATGGAGAAATCGTTTTTAAAATTTATTGGATGCAGACACCACTCCAGAAGACCCCGCTCCAATCCATGACGATGGTGTTTATTGTCCGCCTCCGAGCCAGAGCGAGATACGTGTGGCAATCTCCCACCTTAAAAACAACAAAACTGCTGGAGCCGATGGTCTCCCTGCTGAATTGTTTAATGCTGGCTGGGAGGAGCTGATTAGGAGCATGCATCAGCTCATTTAGAACATCTGGCTAGAGGAGAGCATGCCCGGGATTGGCATCTCAGTCTATTATGTACCATATACAAGAAAGGAGATCGTAGTGAATGTAAAAACTACCGTGGAATAAGCCTATTACCAATTGCGTACAAGGTCCTTTCAAGCATATTGTGTAAACGTCTCAAGCAAATTGTAGAAAAACTAATTGGACCATATCAGTGCGGCTTTAGACCTGGCAAATCTACGACGGATCAACTATTCACCTTACGACCAGTTCTTGAAAAAAACCCATGAAAAGCAGATCGACTCCTACCACCTCTTTGTCGACTACAAAGCTGCCTTCGACTCTCCGATAAGGAATAGGCTTTATGAGGCCATGTCTGAGTTTGGTATTCCTGCAAAGCTGATTCGACTTTGCAAATGTACCTTAGACAACACCAACTACTCGGTTAAGATTGGTAAGGATCAGTCTGAACCATTCAACACGAAAAGAGGTCTCAGGCAGGGCGATAGCCTGTCCTGTACACTATTTAATATAGTTATGGAGAAGGTGATGAGAAAGGCTGGTGTCAACATGTCTGGCACGATATACCACAAGAGTCACATGCCACTAGCCTATGCCGATGATATAGACATCATTGGTCGAAATCTGCGGGATGTTACTGCAGTTTTCTCATCACAAGAAAAGGAGTCAGCAAAATTGGGTTTAGCGGTCAACAAGGACAAAACAAAAATAATGATTTCGACGAACAAGGAGTCCTCTCGATAGGGAAGCACCGTGAACGTTGACAATTATTGTTTTGAGGTAGTCGACGAGTTTACCTACCTCGGATCTTTCGTCAATAAGAAAAATATTGTCAACCAATAAATTAAACGGATAATAGTGCTAGCCAATAGATGTTTCTACGGAATTCAGCTGCACTTTAGTAACACCACCTTATCTCTTAATACTAAGGAACAGCTTTACCAGGTGCTTAACTTACCTGTTCTGTTGTATGCTGTCGAATCATGGGTGCTTACTACAACGGACATAAAAAACCTGGGAGTATTCGAGACAAAAGTACTCCGCAAAATATATGGACCTATATGTGTCGACGTCGAGTTTCGCCATCGTATGAACCATGAGCAGTATGAGCTTTACCACCACATCGACCTGAGGACGGCACAGGGCAGGGAGACCCAAACTCCGTTGGAATGACCAAATGGTAGGCGACGTGCCATCATCTGGTAGGGCTTACTGGAGAACACACGCAGAAGTCCGAAGCGTGTGGAATTCTTTATTACTTCAGGCCTCAGATTTATGAACTACGTTTCGTTAATTGTAATTTGCCACTTCAGTAAGTAAGTAAGTAAATGAATATGGCGACATCTATAGTATAATTATTGTACTAATTCAGAAACTAAAGTCGAAATAAGTTATAAAATTTTCTTATCAATTTGTTAGGGAAGAAATGTTTTTAAAAGAAAACCAATAACAAAAAATATATGACATATAAATGATATATGCGAATTACTTCATTTTATGTAGACTCGTTGGTACAAAGTAAAAAAGTAAGTTTTAGTAATAATTGTTGTACTGAAGTCATAATTTGACTATGTTATAGTATAGGTAAGATTTTTAGGAATGAATGTATAAATATCTATTGTGTTCAGTTATGTGTAATTTTTTTTAATTTTTTTGATTGCATTTTTTTAAAAGCTCTTGTGGTCGTCCATCGACCCTTAAATGCCTTTCGAGATATCTTGATTCGTTTGAAAATTATTAATATCGGTAATGTGTAGAGTATATAAGTAATATTCAAAATAAATAAGTTTTTTGACTCTCGTGAAAAGTAATTGAAAAACACATGACTGTTTTGCTCGGCGCAGTGACGATTTGTAACTAATCTATTCTAGAAATTCCGGCAATTCGAAAGTTTTGAGACTATAAAAATATAAATACTTAAAGGATAATATGTAAAAGCAATAATTTAAATACCAAATTTAGAATTTAAATAATATAAATAATTTATTTTCCTAATCTGTTTGTCTGTTTGCATTACATAACTCAACTCAATTAATTCTAAACAAATTATCAATTTTAATTTTCTAAATACAAACGATAAAACAACATAACAACAACAATATGTCCAACATAAATTAAATAAATTTACAAATTGCCACTGATACTGATTTGTATCCCAGAGTTTAAATTTAATTTTCGTATTAATTTACTTCATTTAAAATGCCAAAAATAACAAAAGCTAAGCTAAGTAGGTGTTTGATTACATTTGTCACAAATCAAATATTTTAACAAATTCGTTGAAATTCTTTGGTTGGTTTGTAAACATTTAGAGGGGGAGGGATATTTGTAAAGCAATCAAAAGCATGGCTATTGTATTTGTGGTACTGGGGGTACTCCCTTGTTGGCGCTGTTGGTAAATAAATAATAATGATGTTTTGTATTCACTTTGAATTATTTATAAGCTTAGACAGAGATAATGATGATCAGCACATTGAGTACGACAGGAAATTTTGGAAGCGCCTACTTGTGTGGGGCATCGATTGAGAGGTTGTGGGATTATATTGACAAGGTAGGAAAATAAATAGAAGAAAAAATATAAATTTTAAAATAATAATAGAAAGATGAGTTAAAAAAATTTACTTAATTTTTCAACTAATTAACAATAAAACAAAATAAAGATTTCAAAGAAATATTGCTTACTTCATGGATTTTACAAAAAGATTTATCACTAGGGCAACCGGAAATATGCAAATGCATGTTTCTTTTAGAACAAGATATTAACAAATGGGTAAGGCCTTATATGTTTCATACTCGTGGCATAGTGGTTAGAACACGCGACTATCATGCGGGAGATCGCAGGTTCAAACCTGGCTCCAGTCATCTTAAAAGAAAAAAAATAAATAAAATTTTCTTTCATTGTCGGCTCTCCTCGAATGTTGTTTGACAGCAACTTCGCAGTTTTAAGCGTCGATTCAATCGTCGTGTCTAGTAAGAGCTTCTCAAACAGTGACGTTCGCATTCGTCTATAAACAAGTAGGTGCCGTTAGTTGTGAATCTAAAAATAGAAAGCGTCATTCATGGGGTGCAAAGGGAAATTAAGTTTTTTTTACTCTTACAAGCGTTTTGACCCCTATTTGTTAGAGCATATTTTTGCATATTTTACCAAAATTTTCATATTTTAGCATATTTCGGTTTTAAGAGCATATTTTTTTTTATAGAAATATGGTTTTTTAAAGCATATTTTATAATTTTTAGAGCATATTTTTAAAAAGTATCCCATTTTAAGAATACTTTATCCTTTTTACATTAATTGTACGTTTCTAAAGGAAATATTTGCAACTTAGCTTTTTTCAAATATAACAGTCAAATCTGCTACATGTCTGTAGCAATTGTTTTTGACAAGAAAGTTGCAAATGAGATATTTTTACTACATACAGCCTTGAAAAAAGACTAACAACTTGACTATGTGACTTCAATAACGATAACGTTTTGCTCTTTGAGTCGGTTGTAATAAATTAACAATAAAACAAAATAAAGATTTCAAAGAAATATTGCTTACTTCATGAATTTTACAAAAAGATTTATCTCTAGGGCAACCGGAAATATGCAAATGCATGTTTCTTTTAGAACAAGATAGTAACAAATGGGTAAGGTCTTTATATGTTTCATACTCTTACAAGCTTTTTGACACCTATTTGTTAGAGCATATTTTTGCATATTTTACAAAAAATGTCATATTTTAGCATATTTTTTTGTTTTAAGAGTATTTTTTTTTATAGAAATATGGTTTTTTAAAGCATACTTTTTTTATTATTTTTAGAGCATATTTTTAAAAAGTATCCCATTTTAAGAATATTTTATCCTTTTCACATTAATTGTTCGTTCCTAAAGGAAATATTTGCAAGTTAGCTTTTTTCAAATGTAACAGTCAAATCTGCTACATGTCTGTAGCAATTGTTTTTGACAAGAAAGTTGCAAGTGAGATATTTTTACTACATACAGCCTTGGAAAAAGACTAACAACTCGACTATATGACTTCAATAACGATAACGTTTTGCTCTTTGAGTCGGTTGTAGTAAATTAACAATAAAACAAAATAAAGATTTCAAAGAAATATTGCTTACTTCATGAATTTTACAAAAAGATGTATCTCTAGGGCAACCGGAACTATGCAAATGCATGTTTCTTTTAGAACAAGATAGTAACAAATGGGTAAGGCCATTATATGTTTCATACTCTTACAAGCTTTTTGACACCTATTTGTTAGAGCATATTTTTGCATATTTTACCAAAATTTTCATATTTTAGCATATTTTGGTTTTAGGAGCATATTTTTTAATAAATATAGTTTCTAAAGCATATTTTATAATTTTTAGAGCATATTTTTGAAAAATATCCCATTTAAAGAATATTTTATCACATTAATTGTTCATTCCTAAAGGAAATCTTAGCAACTTAGTTTATTTCAAATGTAACAGCCAAATCTGCTACATGTTTGTAGCAATAGTTTTTGACAAGAAAATTGCAAGTGAGATATTTTTACTACATGTGACTTCAATAAGAATAACGTTTTGTTTTTTTGTGACGGTTGTAGCTCCATTTATGATTAAGGGAGCTAAAACTATAGTGGCATTTTTTTTGATTGTATGAAAGGAATTTGTATAAAAACGTGAACAAAGCTATTGCTAATGTCAAGAAGGTATTTTTGAAAGCTCCATATATGTTAGATTGGAGCTTTTTCAATAAATATTGCCAGACCTAGCATTACATTCAAAACCCATAACAACACGTTGGGGAACATGGGTGAAAGCAGTTAATTACTATGCCAACAACTATATACATTTTAAAGGTCCTAAGTGCATTAAACAAAAAAGAAGCTCAATCAATTAAAACTGCAAAGGATGACAAAGGAAGATGACAAACCCCAAAACATGTAAACCTTTTAGCTATCACCCGTATGGGTAATTTTGATAAAGTTGAATTTAAGGCTGTTTTTCAAAACTCGGCCTAAAATGTTCCATACCGGTTGGGGCTAAAGGGTTAATATGTTCTGAGGAAATATTACCCTGAATAAAACAAAAATCGTAATTTCCCTTTACACCCCATGAATGAGGTATGGGATAGCTTCTCGCGTTGTTGTGAATTAACACGATTTCTATTTTTAGATTCACAACAAACGGCACCTACTGTTTATTGACGAATTCGAACGTCACTTTTTGAGAAGCTTTTACTAGACATGCCGATTGACTCGACACTTATACTGCGTAGTTGCTGTCGACAACATTGAGGGGGCCGGCAATGAAATAAAAATGTATATGACTGGAGGCGGGAATTGAATCCGGGATCTTCCGCATGGTAGTCGCGTGTTCTAACCACTATGCTAAGGCCGGTCCCATTCCCATTTCCCTGAATATAGGTCTCCCAAAGGCATTTTTACACATGATTTTTAATATCTTTTGATTCGACTTTTGACCAAAAAAATCAACTTTCAAACCACTGTAACAAAAAATTGTGACGTAGAGGAGCAAAATGAAGTTTAAGGTTTCGTTACTAAGGTCAAATGCTATCGTTTGATATTTGTGCGGTTCACTCCCGAAAAAGTGTGCTGCACTGTTTGCTCCGAAATAGACATCTTAACATTTCATTTTGAGTTTATTTTATAACCTTTGACTTGTAGAGTTTATTTGTATTCGGTGACTCCTAGTGAAATTTTCCGAAGAATATTTCCATCGAAAATTCCAACCCTTGACCACCATTCAAAGTTTTATTTTAAGATGTTAAGGTTTTGTTACAATACAATTTTAAATTTTTTTTTCACACTTAATAAAGACCATATAAACGTGAACCTAGAGATCTTATGTAGTAAAACTGCGTTCTCAGTTTATCGCCAGAACGTGAGGATTTTTTTTAAAGAACTTAAAAGTTTCAAAGGATGCACCACATTAAAAAAATTAAATCAAATATTTCCACGAACCATATGATAACGATATGGGTATCAAATGAAAGGTAAGAATCTCAGCAATGCAAACAAATAACAGAGTTTAATGGTTCTGGACCAAAAATTTCAAAAATGTCCATATAAAGTTGGGACTAATTCGTAACTTTGTTCGCGCTCTGGACTCTGAAGGTACAGCTATGAAGTAGCTAGCATTGATGCTGGTATATTACAAAGTTAAAATGTAAAACATAAAATTAAGCTAATATACTTTTAGTAGTATTCAATTGACCACAATTAAACAAATTGTTGAAGGACAAGGAGTTTCCAGAATTATTATCTTCTGTTGAAAAAAATGCATGGTCTAGCTTGGAAGAAATAACAACAAATTTCTTCTTCTTCTTTACTGGCAGCAACAACAGAAGTTCATCTATCAATAGCCGCACGCAGAAAAGCATCCCAACGTGTCCAAGCCAGCGCATTCGGTCTTTTTGAATTCGCTTGACCACGTCGATGTCGTTGTACAGCTCATAGAGCTCATGATTCATTCGACGACGGTACTCGGCGTTCACGGTGATGGGTCCAAATATTTTGCGTAGTATTTTTCTCCCTAGAGCAAGACAGGTAGGATCAGAGTCTAGTAGAGCTGGATCTTTGTTCTTCGAGAGAGCGCTTTGTCGTTAAATCGGTTGCTTAGCGCATAGTAGCAGCGGTTTGCGATCAATACTCGTCTTTTGATTTCGAGGCTGACATTATTATTTTTGTTTATGGCGGAGCCAAGGTAGACAAAATCATCTACCACTTCAAAGTTATAGTTGTCAACGTTCACGCAGCGTCCCAGACGAGTGGACTCTTTGTTCGTTGAAACAAATAACTTGGTTTTGTCCTCGTTTATCACCAGACCCACTTCAGCCGTCTGCTTTTCAATGCTCGGAAAAGCCGCAGTAACATCTCGCAATCCACGTCCAATAATATCTATATCATCAGCATACACGAGCAACATGTGGCTTTTGTTAAATATGGTGCCATTCCTGTTTACTGCTGCTTTCCGCATGATTATCTCCATTACGATGTTAAAGAGATCGCAGGACAGACTATCGCCTTGTCTTAAGCATAGCTTGGTAGAAAATGGCAGATTTTTGCCAATTTTCACAGCAGACTTCGTGTCAGTCAGTGTCATCCCGCAGAGTCGAATTAGCTTTGCGGGGATACCAAACTCAGCCATAGCATCCAACAATTTCTGTCGTATCGGACTGTCAAATGCAGCTTTGTAATCGATGAACAGATGGTAGGTATCGATCTGCATTTCTTGGGTCTTCGCCAGGATTTGTCGTAGCGTGAATATCTGGTCGGTGGTGGATTTACCAGGTCTAAAGCCACACTGATAAAGTCCAATCAGGTTCGCCAGAATGGGCTTTAATCTTTCACATAACACACTTGACAGGACCTTGTATGCGATAGGTTAAAGGCTAATCCCGCGAGAGTTGGTACACACACTAGGATCGCCTTTCTTAAGCACGCCTTTCTTAAGCAAATCGTGTTTATGAGCTGGTGCATTCATGTTACCAGGTCATCGCCGCCGGCCTTTAAAATCTCTGCCGGCAGTCCATCGGCTCCCGCAGCTTTATTATTTTTAAGCCGCGCAATTGCCGTGCTGATTCCTTTTTCCGTCTGAACAGGCGTTTCATCTCCCTCCTGTTCTCTTTATAACGCTCCGTCACCGCACGCGTCGCCAATGGCTGCACATTTGCCTTGTATGCAGCATCCATTTCCTCGCGACATTCATCATCGTACCAGGGCTTGTCTGAGCGTGGTTTTTCATAACCCAGTACGGTTGGTGCGGCAGTGGTCATAGAATTCGCCATATGCTGCCACTGCATGTCGGAAACATCAGAACTAGGGGGATTTGTATGGAGTAATTGAGAGAGTTGGTTGAAGTAGGCATTGGCTATCTCAGTGGTATGCAGCTTTGTGATGTCTAGCTTCCGTTGCGTTTGATTACGAGTGTTTTTAGCACTACTTAGTCGTGTGCGTACTTTGGCTGCAAATAGGTGGTGATCCGAGTCGATATTTGCACCGCGCATCATGCGCACTTCCATAACGCTTGAGACATGCCTTCCATCAATTACCACGTGAGCAATCTGATTTCTTGTATTTTGATCGGGAGATATCTAGGTTGCCTTGTGGATATCTTTATGCGGGAATCTGGTTCCACTTACAACCATGTTTCTTGCCGACGCGAAACTTACCAGTCTAAATCCGTTATCGGAGGTGTTGTTGTGTAGACTGAATTTTCTGACTGCTGAATGAAGAGCATCTTCCCTTCCTATTTTAGCATTAAAATCTCCCACAACAATTTTAATGTCATGTGTAGAGCAGCGGTCAAATATCTCCTCCAGGCGCTCATAGAATTTATCTTGATTGTCATCGTCTTTGTCTTCCGTCGGGGCGTGTACACAAATCATCGTAATGTTAAAATATTTCGGTCACTTACAGGGTTAAACCGCGAGACCAGGTATCGAAGTCTCTTGCCGACTATGAAACCACATCCAAATAAGTGTCTTTCTGCATGGCAGCTGTAAAAGATGCCACAGTTCTTTCGTGGTGTGCATCAATGTCCCGTCCATCTCATTTCCTGTATGGCAGTGATGTCAGCCTTGTATTTGTCGAGGACATCCGTCAGTTGGATAGAGGCATCATCTCTGTATAGAGTTCGGACATGCCATGTGAATATCGTTTTCAAGGATCGTCAACATTTGGGGGGGGGGGGGGGGGTTCTTGTTTTTTCTTTTCTTCGTGTTTTCATTAATATCATTAATATAACATAGCAGTTGTTTGGAACGTATACTTAACCTAGAGAGGTTGTAACTCATTCGTGAAACAGTACTAATAACAACACTGTTGCCTCCTATCGTCTCGCAATTGCCTCATTTTATATATATACTAAATGTGTATCTCATTATTGAAAGTAAGTTAAATATTCATTTAATATTTTAATGTATATATTAAAAATGTTGTATAGTTCTTAACTATACAAAAATAATATTGAACAATACAAATTTAATAAGTATTATATTTAATAGTTTGTATGGGCCTTTTTAGTTATATTCAAATATTGATTTTTTCGAGCTTTATTAATTTGAATTCTCTTTTTTTGTTATTTCAGGTATGCTCCCATTAGAATATTTACTTATCTGTGTGCGCTGAGGTAAAAAATAAAGTTATAATCGGACAAAATTCCCACTGCTGCAAATCCATTATTTATGGGTCAAGTCCTTAAACACCTTTATCGTCTAAGGATATCGTAAAACAAACATTATTTAAACCAAATAATATAAAAGCCACCTACCTGACTACAAAAATAAAGTAATACTTTAATTTTTTCATCTTTTGGGCAAACTGCCAACAACAGAATATACATGGAAGAAATACTTATATTAAGGAAATGCTTTAGTGTTTATGGTATATTCTTATATGTGTCGTTGTACATAAAGTATATATATATATATATATATATGTATGTATATACCAAACATTTTGTGCAATTACATACCCAAGATATTGTCATCGGATCAATGTAATAAAAAAAGGAAACATTATATTAATTAATTGTATGTGTACGAGTAATAAACAAAAAAGAGGATCTTAGTTAATCCATTATTTAGCAACAGATAGAACGAAAATGTACTCAAGGTACAAAAGAGACTTATCTGCCGGTGTGTGTATAAATGTGTGGGAGCGTGTGCCTTCCTCAATATCCATGTATTTATGCTGCCTACACATATTGTGGTATTTTCGAATGTAGTCATATATGAGTGCAAGAGTGTATGTGTGTGTGTGTGCATAATTAACCGATGAGGTGAACTGGAAAGAAACATTATCGTATTCCTTATGCTCTTCCGCTGTTTCCATATTGTGGCTGTTTTATTTCATTAAGGATTATTTTTGGATTTGTTGCTTCCAGTCTGCCTGCTGTTGCATAAAGGCATGAAAAGCTCAACAAAAGTACGTACGTACGTATGTATATTTTAAGTCGAGTTTTCTGCATAGTCTCTTAGGAGATAAGTTTATTCGTCTATGGTAGATTCCATGGAATTGTGGTAGAGGAAGAGAGGGAGGTGTTGAAAGAAATTTAAATGGATTTTTCTTCAATTAGATACATTTAAAAAATAAATTCAATAATTGGCAAATGATTTTCTATTATCGAAAACAAGAGGGGTAAAAAGTGGGCCTCGTGCAATTTTGTTGTACTGGAGACCACAACTAGGTGAACAATTCTATATACAGGATTATCCATTTAGTGGTTTCAAAACCGGCGATCTGGCAAGGAAGTGATTGTGAAAAAGCCATTGCATACGGAAAAAATGTCTGTTGGGGCCTGGAAGGGTCATTTGTTTGGAAATGACGCTGGAAGAACCGCTACTATAAATTCAGCCCACTATGGTCGTATGATAACCGACTTTTATTGGCCTACAATTGAAGATTGTGAACGAACCATATGTGGTTGTTGTTGTTGCTGTTGTTGTAACAGCTTGGACTTTTCAAAAATTTACAAATTTTAATCCGGGGGTTCTTCTTCAATGTCCAGTCCTAACAATTGGGCTACTTTCACTGGATTGGTCCATAAATCCAATGGGCTAAGTGGAGTAGGGCGGGCTGGGCAAGTGAAGTTGTGGCAGGTATCGTGGGGATCCTGACCACACGCTGGGCACATATTGGGGACGGCACGGTCTCTGCGGGACCAGTAGGCATTGAGCCAGTTACTCCATCCCGATCTAAGTTGTGTCATGACATTGTGTCCCTTTACTGGGAGGACCTTCGTTTCCTCACGTAGATGATGCTCAGAGGTTATCGGCATGCAACCCGTTACAGTCCTCAGGACGGCGTTTTGGCAGCTTTGAATATTTCTCCACTGGGTATCACTCAGCGAAGGAGACCACACTGGAGCGGCATAGTAACCCACGGACCGGCCAATAGTTTTGTAGGTAGCCAACAAGGTTTCTTTGTTCTTTCCTCAAGTGCTGCCGGCTTGGAGGACCTTGTTCCTACTTCGCAGTTTGTGCGTAATTGCAGTCCTGTGAGCTAAGGAGGTAAACAGGCTGTCAAAGGTGACCCCCAAAATTTTTGGGTGGTTCACAGTCGGTATTTGAACGGTATACGACGCCTAAATTTATGTTAAATTCCTTTGTCCAGGTGGTAAATAATGTTGCTGATGACTTCGCCGGTGAAAGTTTCAAGTTGCGTCCAATGGAGAAATTGTGCAATACTCCGAGATAACCATTCACACGATCGCAAAGTTCATTAATGTTTTGACCCGTCGCCATAATAGTGCAGTCGTCAGCGTATGATATCACATCTACACCTTGTGGTGGTGTGGGGAGTTTAGAGAGGTAGAAGATAAACAAAAGGGGGGATAGGACGCCGCCCTGTGGTACTCCTTGTTTAACTGTACGAGGCTTTGATCACTTGTATCTAAACTCCACGAACGACCGACGACCACTTAAATAGATCGCACTCCATCTCTTCAAATTATTGGGCAGGGTGGACTGCAGGATGTCCTGGAGGAGTTTGGTGTGGCTGACTGTGTCGAAGGCCTTCGACAGGTCCTGTGCCACTAGGAGTGTGCTTTCACAGGGCCTCTGCTAATTCAAGCCCTGTGAGATCTTAGTGGTTATGACCGTTAATGCAGTGGTAATGCCATGCATTTTGCGGAATCCATGCTGGTGGTGAGCTGTTAGGTGGCTGGACAGCTGGGGGAGGAGGTATGCCTCTAGAGTCTTCGTGACTGCTGACAAGAGGGAAATCGGCCTGTAAGATTGTCCCTCTTTCGCGTCCTTCCCTGGCTTGAGTACCGGGATGACTCCAGGCATCGGATATTATTATGCTACTCATTGACAAGTTGAAAACCATTGTCCGATACTCGACTCCCCGCTCGCCAAGATGTTTTAGCATCAGCATGGATATTACGTCGGGTCCTATCGCCTTGGATGGTTTGGCTGCATTGATTGCCTCTGAGACTTCAGAAGGGGTGTAGGGTTGTGGTATGTCCGAGACTGGATGGTTGTGAAGTTTGCGAACAACACTTTGTTTCGCCTTGTCTCTCTCTGGGTGCTCAATAAACTGTCGGCAAAATGCACTCGAGCACATTACAGGGTCGGAAATGGTGGTGTCGGCTTAATCGCGAAGATGTCATCCATCTTCGTTGGGTTGAAGAGAGATTAAACTGTGGACCACAACTTACCCACTCCTGAGCTCAGGTTGCAATTTTGGCTTAATACAACTTGAATACAACTTTTTTTGATATCATAGCTTTATGTGTTTTTTAGGTAACTTTACTTTTAAAACCGCAAAATTGGGTAACACTTTTGTTACATTCCGGTGTTAGCTTGTCAGCAATAAGTTATCATCTCCAATTCTCCTTAACTCTCTTCGTCGCTTTCGTAATAACCGCTAATACTTGTGCGGCTCGAAGGACCACTATTACTAACGATACCTTACTAATGGAAGCAACCATATACAACATAATTACCCAGGCGTATAACTAATTTTTTGGCTTTGTCTTTAGTAAATTCCTCACACCCTCACACCCACACTTTATATCAAAAGCTTTCCCACTTTACTAAAGCACTACAAAAAATACAATAGAAATGAATTTTCTCCTCGCCTCATAAACAGGCCAAGTAGAGTAGGCAATAGGCATTAGGTAGATTGGTGTCTCCTAACTTCTATACTCTATGGCAATTGTAGGTGTGTTCTTATTGTTGTTGTTGTCCTTTGTGTTGTTCTCTCTCTCTCAACTATTCGCCGAACAAAAACAATATAGAAAGGAAAGTTGAAGTTGAAATTTACTTACTCTTGTCCTGTGTACAACATGCAAATACTGCCAAGAACTTTGTCTGTTGTGTTCTTGTTCAAGTAGAGAATCTTTGGTTTACCGATGAATCCTTGCCCTGAAGTTATTTGTACAGTTGTACAGTTGTCATTTCTATTGATGTCTGACGTGTCAAGTATTTGCCATAAGTCTCGAGTCTCTGTTTTGAAAGATCATTAAAATCCTATAGAAATATTGTAGATTATTTTTGGGATATCAAATGTTTTGTAGTTTTTAGTGTTTTAGCACAAGAGCTCTTGTGAATACATTCAACCCGTAATTGTTGGTAAATTAAATGGAACTTTGTAAGATGTGAAATGATTTAAGACATTGGGAAATGATAGAAAAGGACAAAATATTATGGGGAAAAAAATATTTTATATTATAGTGAATCTATCGAATACATTAAAGAAGAAACAGTACAGAGTGTGCTTCTGTACTTTCTATATATCTACGCACAGGTATACCTATATACCTCTTATGTAAGTTATGTTCAAGCTGCTATAACTCCTTTCCAATTGTAAACAAACTCTAGCCGGTCCGTAGAGTGTGAAGTAATTGTGGGGTTTGCATACCTTAAGTTTCACCTCCAGTACAATAATACTATTATACCAGAAACTTTCCCAGACATGTAAGGAACTAGCCACCAAGGTTTTGGTACAATCGGTTGAATGGTAAAGGAGCATATTGGTAACACACAGACATAGTAGAGTTTTTTTATATGTAGATGTAGCCAAACTATATCTACCAAATACAATGAGAATGTAAAACAAAACTAGATTTGTTAACACATTTATCAACTTTCTAAATTTCAGCATTAAGTTTTAACTGTAATTGTTAAAATCCTATTCAACCAACTATTCCAACTTCACTCATAACAATTGTTATTTCTTACAAATTTTAAACTTTTATTCCTCAAGCAACCTGTGTTAACATTTTCTCTGAAAACTTCTCGGCAAAGAGAACTATCAACTACTACAATTCATCCTACTCAGTTCTAGGTAATTTCTTACTTTACACTTTGCACCCATTACACAATTTTATGACATTTTTCTTTAATGCAAATTGAAATTCGCTTCTTTTTTTTTTGCTGAGAACATAGAACACTCAACATCTTTCCATCATTAGCGTTTATGAGAAATTTGTAATGAGCTGCGATAAAAAGCTAAAATCTCATCATCAACATCGCCGTCGCCGTCGCCATCGTCTCCATTAAAGAGTCAAAAGTGCAGGAGAGCAACCTACTTAGTGTTTGAAGGAAGAAAGGGTGGCAGTGCAGTGAAAAGTACCGAGAAAACAACAGAGGAAAATTGTAGGGTATAATTAAATGTGCTGTAGTAGTTTTGCTGCATTATAATGCCTGTGTTCTATGCATAAAACATCTCTCAGGATAATTGCATTGACTTTATGCTGTGAATAAAGGGATTTCAACAGAAAATAAAGGATATACGAAAAGTGATGTGAGAAAAAAAATGGAATGTAAAATATCTATTCATTGCAATAGATTTGTTAGGCATTTAAAGGTAAATACGGCGAAATATGTAGAGTCCTTGAAAGCAAACAAAAAAAAATCTATAGAAAAAGGATCAAATTTTATTTTGCCATAGAAAAACAACAAGGTAGATTTGTTTTCATATAACCCATTTAACGCTGGCTGGAGTGTCATTGAGTTTGGATTTGTGGAACATATTTAATAATAACCAGCCACTTGACCTATATTAATTGTACTGTTTTCTTTGTTAGTTGCAAGTATAAGAAGTTTGACTACACATTTTACCTGACCTTGTTTAGAGGCCCTCAAAGCGTTTTTACTGCTACATTTTTGTTTTATGATATTCAACTTTAAAATAAATGAAATTAATTCAGGATAATTTCAAATGTCCTTTTCGAGCTGTGGTATTTAAAAAGTTTAAAGTCAGTAGCTGAGTTTATTAAGTTGCTTTCACTGATGAGTTTTATATCCAAAGAAGAAAAGCATATGGCAAAGTACTTTTGCAGTTTTTATTTGCTTACTTAAGTGTCCCATTACATTTTACGAATGTGGTTCATAAATAAGAGGTTTGAAGTATTATAAACTTCGTAATGCATGCGGTCTCCAAATAGTCCTACTAGGTGTCACGTCGTCAACCACTTGTTCCTTCCAATGAAGTTTGGGTCTCCTGTTCTGCATCGTCCTTCAGGTTCGCCTTCAAAAAACCCTTCTCGTTGACACATTTACATCCATTATGACAACATGACCCAGCCATCTTATGGTTCATCCGATGGCACAGATAGGTCCATATATTTTTCGGAGTACCTTCCTCTCCAAAATTTCTAGGTTTTGTATATCTGTTGTCGTAAGCACCCACGATTCAGCTGCGTACAACTGAACGGTTCAATAGACAACTTGTGTATATGTTTCTTAGTATCACGAGATAAGTTGGTGTAACTAAAGTGCTGTCGAAGTCCGTTAAGACATCTATTGGCGAGCACTCTCTTGATCTCTTGACTAACACTATGTTTCTTATTAATTGAAGATTTAAGGTACGTAAACTGATCTTCTACCTCAAAACAATAGTGTTCATCATTGTCTTGTCTTCGTTTGCCACTATAGCCATTTTTATTAACTCCTTTTCTATCAATGAGAAAACTGCAGTAACATCTTGCAGTTTCATAAACGTGGACTAGTGGCATGTCTCTTATGAAATATGGTTGATTAGATACGCTTGTAAATCGAGAGTTTGATGCTCAAGAAAAGTGTAGCTGGGTGCCTCTTAACACCACACGTGACTCGCTTTTCTTTTGTTTGATGTTGCGTTACATTGTTAACGCATAAGGTGATGGATAACACCAAACATAAAGCAAGATTGTAACTATGGTTTCAGGAACACAGTAACGTTGTCACGGCAAGACCATAATTGTGCATGTTCTTTGATGATCATCCTCTCAAGTCGTTATTGTCTAATTTTATTTTTTTTTTTTGCGTGGCTGAAAGAAAATTGGCGTACGCATCCAACGAGATCGTCAAGCCTCTTTCGCATTACTTCGAGGTGGCCCCTAAGTGGTGCTTTGCCAAACTGTCTTTTTGTGGCCGCGTCCAGGATTCGAATATATTGTTTACGCCACTGCGTCCATGTCCAATTTCTTGCTACGGAGGACGTGTTCCACGAAGCATCTTACGAGGTTCCGATTGCTCTCACTAATTAGCATTCTCATAGCACTAATCCAATGAGAACAATTGAAACACGCGCGGTCGTCGTCATCTAAAATTTGTCCCTCCTCGTATATACAATAGGGAGAACTAAATTTTCCCATACGGTTTAGGTACTTTCGGAAGTACCTATAGCCGAATATGTTGCATCTGAGTAACGTAATAGTTCACTTTGCCACTTTTCCTGTCGAACCACATTTGTACATCAGTGATCAGTTTATGTGTTCACCTGTCCTGTTTTTAATTTCTCCAACGAATTTGCCACTTTTCTAATATTTTCCGCCGTATGGTCACTGTATTTTGTGCCTGACCTGCGTTTTGCTTGGCGTTGAAGAGAATCCAGCGCTTCATTGCCAGAAGATCTATAGGTATAATTGGGACAGCTTGTGCGGATACTGGGCGATACGCTGATGTACCCGTAGAGTTGCTGTTCTCTGTCCTGATAGTAACTATCTCGATCAGGTCTGAGTATCTAGAGCCGGAGCCCAGATTTTGGATCCATTGAGAAGTACACTGTTACAGGCCTCCATGAGTAGTTTCCTCCTACTTGGAAGAGCTACACCGATGTTCGCCAAGAGTCTGCTTAATTGTGTTGTTATCTTAACTGCTTTTGACGTTGCATATTCCATCAGCTTTACGTAGGTCAACTTTGAGTCCAGTCTAATCCCAAGGTATTTAATAGATGGCTTAGGGGTGACTTAGTCGCCTATGTGCATATCTAACTCAGTTAGAAGGTGTCTTCTGGTGAGTACCAATAGTTCCGTTTTGTTCATGGCCAATTGTATCCAACCAGCACGAAGATGGTTTCGTCCGACATCTCTATCTTTAAGATCTCATCATAAGTTGCATTCCAAAAATCTGGTCTCAGAATGAAAATTGTCCCTAGAGTCTGTATCGCATCCACCCACCTTAGTCTGTTAAAGGCGTTTTTATGTCTAGGATCGTTAAGATAATGACAGGCCTCGAAAAGTGGTTTATGTGTTGGGCTGCTTCAACGGTGTTTATCACATCTTTTAGAAAACCTATTGTCGATTTTCCAGGTCCTTCGTGAGAGAACTCCTGCATCTTTTATGGCTTCTTTCAGCCTAGGATTGTAAGTCGCTCTAGTAGTTTGAATGCAGTATCCAACATACATAGCGGCCACCATCTGATCAGGTCGACAAAACGATTGTAGATGTAAACCACTTGTGACATCTCCCCTTCAGTATCAGTTACTAACGTCTTGTTTGCCACCATTTAATTTAATCCAAAAATTCCCCCTTTTTCCGAGCAAACAGGGAAAATGGAGGTTATATTCGGATTCAAGAGATAATTTTACTAACAATCAGCAGGAATTTCGTCTGCGCCGATTTGCATGCCGAGTAGTGTAATTTAGTTTCGTCCGCATTTAACACCAAACCAACTTCTCAATGCTTGAATATGCCGCAGTCCTCGTCTATTGAAATCTGCATTATCGGCTAACGCAAGTATAATGCGACTTTCATTTAAGATTGTACCATTCGTATTAACTGCAGCTTTCTGCATGATCATCTACATTAGGATGTTTAAGAGATTGCATGACAGACTATAGCTTTGTCTCAAGCCTCGTTTGGTAGAAAATGGCTCAGTCAGATATTTGGCTATCTTCGCTAAAGACTTCGCGTCGGTCAATGTCAACCGGCAAAGTCGTAACAGTTTTGCAGGGATACCAAATTCATCCATGGGATCTTATAATTACTGCCGTATCGGTGAATGGATGATAAGTATCGTCTATCGGTATTTCTTGGATATTCTTCAAGATTTGTTGTCGTTAGAATATCGGTCGGTCGTAGATTTAATAGGTCTAAAGCCACACTAATAAGTTCCAATAAGGTTCGTTGTGATAAGCTTTAGTCTTTCACACAACACACTAAACACGACCTTGTATGCGATGAGAAAAAGGCTGAGCACTCGATAGTTCTTCCACACATTTGGATCGGGTTTCTTCAGCACAGTCTGTACAACACTCCGATTCCAGTCATCGGGCATGTATTCACTCAGCCAAATCGTGTTTATGAGCGGGTGCATGCTCGTTGCTAGCTCATTCCGCTGGCCTTAAATAGCTCTACAGGCAGCATATCTGCACCCACATTTTTATTGTTTTTAAGCCGTGCAATTTCCGTGCTGATCTCATTTTGACTCGGTGATGTACAAATTACTCCGTCTTCGATGATTTGCTTGATTTCGTCATTTACACTGCATTCGGGAACGATCAGAGTACAAAAGTGTTCCCATCATATTTCCAGCACAAACTGAGTGTCCGCGATCAGATTTCCATCTCTGTAATGAGAGTATCCCTATTCCCAAACATTAGATTTGTACTTTTTGGTAGAACTTTTGGGTTTCTATTCTTGTAATTTTCACTACCCTTTGTCCTCTTTTCTTCCATAGACGCTTTTTCCGCCTGAGGAGGCGTTTCCATCCTCCATCCTCTTGTCATTATATCGTTCCATCACAGCACGCGTTGCCATTGGCTGCAGTTTTGCCCTGTATACAGTATTCCTTACCTCAGGTAATTTGCGACATTTAGCATCGTACCAGGGCTTGTCTGAACAAATGGTCATTGCGGCAGTGGTCATAGAATTCGCTGCCACCGTGTGTCGGGAATATCAGAGTTTGCTTGCAGTAATTGAGAGAGTTGGTATGCCTGAAGTAGGCATTGGCTATATCGGTGGTATGCAGCATACCTTGGCTGCAACTAGATGATGTTTCGAGTCAATATTTGCACCGCGCATTACAGGCACATCCATAACTATTGAAACGTGTGTTCTATCGATGATCCAGATCCAGATGATCAATTTGGCTTCCTCTCTTTTGATCAAGGGGATACCAAAGTTGCCTTGTGGATGTCTGCTTGCGCGTATCTAATGCCACTCACTACCATGTTTCTTGTCGCAGCGAAGCTAACCAGCCTAATCCCGTAGTCGGACATGTCGGTATGCAGGCTGAAGTTACCGATCGATGGATGAAGAACATCTTCCCTTCCTATTTGTGCATTGAAATCTTCAAAGACATTTGTAATGTCGTGGCCAGGACAGCGCTCATAATTTTCCTTTAGACACTCGTAAAATGCATCTTTAATCTTATCGTCTTATCTGCCGTCGCGGAATGTGGAAATATTTCATCTTGATGCTAATTGTGGCTATTCGATCCTTAAGAGTTTGGAACCGCGTGACAAGATGTCTGAGTCTCTGGCTAATTACAAATTTACTTCCAAAATTGTGGTTTTTCTCATGGCAGCTGTAAAGGATGTCGCAATTGTTACGTCGCGGGCATCCCTGTCCTGTCCAACTTATCTCCGGGATGGCGGTGATGTCAGTCTCGTATTTTTTGAGGACATCCGCCAGTCGAATATCGGCATCTTCTTTATAAAAAGTCCGGTCATTTTAGGTGCATATCCTTAAACAATAGTCCTTATTACGTTTACGAAAGTAGCCAACATTTTGGATGTTCTGAATGTTACTTCTCGCTTTTTGTGTTTTCATAACCAGTATAGGACTTGAATGCGGGTGGCTATCAGGATTCATCGCTCCCTATCTGATGAACGATTTAACAAAGTTGAAGTCAACTTGTTGCCAGGCATTCGCCATTTGTTAAATTCCAGCAAGAACTATGTCAACCAACTGGTTATAAATGTCATCAGTGATATGTCTCCACATGGCGAAAAACTGTCATTTCAGTTTCAGACCAACAATAGTGAATCCGATTTGTACTTAACAACACAAAACCCCAAACCCCCACCCCTTACCACATATTTTGATTGATGGCCAATTTTTTAAATCAATCAAACTTTTTTCAAATTTCAGAGCGTGCTTAGCTGCTACCCTCAACTGCTTTCGTTTATGTTCATTTCCTTACGCGCTATTATATTTTAAAGTTTTATGTATTTTAATCTAAAGTTATTACTCTTAAGGATGGGGGGAATATAAACTTTTTGCTTTAAACTTATAATATAACTAGGAAGAAGTTTATTACTGCTGTTAAGAATGGCGAAGCAAATAGGTTACTGCCACAAAAAAGTGGAAAACTTTATGAAATATGGATAAACATTACATAAACGGCGAGGAGACTTTTCAATAAATCATTAATAAGTTTGATAAACTAGCCAGGAAATTTTTTTAGAAACAAACTGAAGCATGTTGTGGAGGTAAGAAAAGTGAATATAGCGATAGCAAAATTTGTGATTCGGGGGTATGCAACACTTGTAACGAGAGGTTTTCTTTGATGGAGTTGTAGGATATTCGTATAGAACAACGAATGCAATTTGATATAATTCTTAACTAAAGGTAAAATGTTCGAAACGTTTTGTTTCCCTTGAAGAATTGTCAATCAATTCTAAAAGTGTCATTGGGATAGCAATCCCCCGTTGTCAGGCTATCAAAAATTGTGTTTTTATAATTAATTTCACGTTTTCCAGCCGGTTTTATTTTAAAACTTCTACTAAAATGTGTCACCCTATTTTAGGAGTCAATGAAAATAATCGCCGATATCATTAAAAGTAATTGAACTATGAAAATATATTTTCAATACTTGAAAAGCTGAAGAGAAGTTTTTTTTTGTAGAAAGAAAATACTTTTTTTTTTGTTTTTTTTTTTTTTAATTAGTAAATAAATTTTTTCTCTATTTAATATGTGTCTGTGTGTTAGGTGTTGGCTTCCGTGCCGTTCAATCTACTGGGATGAAACTATAACAAACTGTTGTTAACACATCTGACAAGGTTTGTACTATAGTATAATTGTTGCACGATAGGTGGCGCTCGCGTTTTACCTATGCGTAATATAATCGTTTTAAGTGAAAAGCACTTTCAATGTCATACGAACATTTTGTTCGAATTTCAGTTAAATGAACACTATTTATGTAATTTGATGTAAGTACCATTTAATTCAAGCAAATTAAATTTGTAGTCTATGCAAAGAAAAAAGTTAAAGCTGTACACACAATTGAGATAGATATTAATATAAAAATTTACATTTAAATTATAGTGTGTCTGTGTGTTGATTATTGGCTTCTGTATCGTTTATGCGATTGGTACAAAACTATAACAACCTATTGTTAACATGTCTGACAAGGTTTGTACTATAGTACAATTGTTGCACTATAGGTGGCGCTCACGTTTTACCTATGCGTAATATAATCGTTCAAAATCGATAGCGTTTTCAAAGTAATACGAATATTTTGTTAGAAATTCAGTTAATCGACGGAAAAACTTTAACATGTGGCATCACATTTAAAACATTCCCTTCCTTTAAGTTGTTTACACATACGATTGACTCATATATGAAAAACTGTACGTCCTTATTTTAGTTCCTCAAATTAAGTTGTCACAACTGATATTATCACACCCACAAAATCATTAGTCTCTTGTTCAGTTCCTCCCCCAGCAGGTTAAGAAAATTTTAAAAAATCATTCAAAAAAGTTGCTCTAAAACCTCTTAACCATTCATTATCACCTCAAAATGACTTAATTTGCTATACTCTCTCCCTATAAGAAGGACCAGGAAGGGAGGCCGGATATTACATATCGCCTACGTAATGTTAACAATGTCTCACGTTTTCCTCCAGACAACTGTTGAAACCTAATTCAATCAGTGTTGACACAAAACATCAAGGACACGAATTGTGGTACCAAGAAAAATAAGCGCCGCCAGCAGGGTGTAAACGACGTCATTGATTACAAATGCCAGACACGTTTCTATATGACAGACTGTATGTTTGCATAAGTAACTAAAATTGCCCACGTAAGGCTAAACAAGGAAATATGATAGACAGAGATATGCAGAAGCTAAACGTAACGGAAGAGAACAATAGTAAACTCAGAGAAACTTTCACTAGCCATTAAAGATGCCCAAAAATCAACGTTTATGTATAAGTTCGACAAAAAATTCCGAAAAACTATGCAGAGGTATAGATAAATGTGCCTTGACTAACGCAGAAATATATGAGCATGTACTTGTGTGTCCTGTAAAAGGATACTTATGTGACAAACGACGAGAGACAGAGAGTGGGTGCACCAAACGTTTTGTGAATAAATTGGAATCACTGTCGTTGTTAGAAGATATGACAACCATCACGATTGTTTAGATTGATTGCAAATGAGTGTGGGATGGCTTAACTCAGATATTAGCACAAACATTCTGGGAATCTGAGAAATTTATAGTCAACCATTTGTAAAATTACACTTTTCAAAGAATTTCGCAGTTGTCTAAGAGTTATGTTATAAAGTTTCTTCTTTTTGGAAGCAAATAAGATGCCAAACAGAAAAAGATGTTAAACACAAAAGTTTACAATATTTGGCACTAAACGAACAATATTGCGCCAAGTGACAAATCACAGCAAATGTGTTCAACATATGTATGTGATATTCTACGAAAAATAATGTTGTGTCATATAATTTCTCATCATTTCTTTTTATTTTTTATAATTTTATAATTTTATAATTTTATAATTTTATAATTTTATAATTTTATATTTTTATAATTTTATAATTTTATAATTTTATAATTTTATAATTTTATAATTTTATAATTTTATAATTTTATAATTTTATAATTTTATAATTTTATAATTTTATAATTTTATAATTTTATAATTTTATAATTTTATAATTTTATAATTTTATAATTTTATAATTTTATAATTTTATAATTTTATAATTTTATAATTTTATAATTTTATAATTTTATAATTTTATAATTTTATAATTTGATAATTTTATAATGTGTTAATGTGTTAATTTTATAACTTTTTATTTTATAATTTATAATTTTATAATTTTACAATTTTAAAATTTTATAATTTTATAATTTTATAATTTTATAATTTTATAATTTTATAATTTTATAATTTTATAATTTTATAATTTTATAATTTTATAATGTGTTAATGTCTTGGTTGGTTGGTATGCAGGCATCTCCTTCTTCAAAGGAGAACACTTAGGTCCCTATGGACCCATTGTGACACCCGTTGGGCATTTGTGCCATCCCTTCAACCTATGCTATCAGCGCGTGTGCTGACTGATCGCGTTGCCAGTTGTCGATTGGGAATCCGGAGTTTCGATCCAATCCGTCCAGTTGATAATTTTGCAAAAGTTGTTAATCCTTCCGATGTCCAACGATGCAAGTTCTTCTACACCATTTAAAAAGGGTTTCCCCAGGGTTTCCAGTCTCCTTCTGTATAGCGCTGGGCAATCACAAATAATGTGGTCGGTGGATGGTTCACTGCTACTGTTTCCGCAGTAGTAGCATTCGCTTTTCGTTGCGAATCCCATTCTTTTCGCATGCTTGCCTATGGGTCCATGTCCCGTCAGGAAGGCAATAATCTTCCTTATCTGGTCCCTCTCAAGACTTACCAGGTACGATGCACGTTTCGCGTTGTATTCTGGCCAAGTCATTTTGGCCTATCTACAGGTTTCTTCATTCTTCCATCTGTCGTTTGCAATTCTAAACGTTAGATTTTCAATGGTACTTTTACAGGTGGATATAGGGCGAAGTGCTACGTGTTCAACGTCGCTTTCCAGCAGGGCTGAGCCCTGTCTGGCCTCTTCATCCGCTCTGCAGTTGCCCTCGATTCCGCTGTGTCCGGGAATCCACGTAACCAGAACTCTGTTGTTCCTGGATATCTCGTTAAGAGATTTCCGGCAGGCACTGACCACTTTCGATTTGATGTCACAGGACTTCAACGAGTTTACCGCCGCTAGACTATCCGTGAACAGGAGAATATCCTCCTGTGATATCTTCCTCACGTTGATCACGTCCGCGGCTCGTTTAATAGCAAGTATTTCCGCTTGGAAAACGCTGCAGAAATCTGGAATTCTTGATCTTATATTTAGGCCCAGATCCGCGGAGTAGATACCGTAGCCGACCTTGTCATCCAGTTTGGACCCATCGGTAAATATGTTCATTGGTCCATACATTGCGTTCTCATTCTCTGCCCACTCCTTTCTGGAGGGCGTTCTAGTTCCGTATAGAACGTTTGATTTCCGTGTGTTTAGCACGTAGTCAGTTTCGAGTGAGATGTTGATGTGGTTCAGGATCTTTGAATGTCCGATGGAACGATCCCAATGATCAATCTCGTTTAGTCGAATAGCCGATTTGAGAGCAGAGCATTTGCAGCTCAGATCAGGTGGTAGTAGATTGAGTATCGTGTAGAGAGCCTTAGAGGGGGTCGATCTCATACATCCGGTTATCAGGAGACAAGAGGACCGTTGAACACGATCCAGTTGTTTGAATTTGCTCTTCTTGTCGAGCGCGTACCACCAAACTATAGAGCCGTATTGTAGTATTGGCTTCACTATAGCATTGTAAATCCAGAGTGTTACCTTGGGTTTAAATCCCCATGTTTTCCCGATAGCTTTACGACATGTATATAAAGCTATGAGTGCTTTGCTGGATCTGCTTTCAATATTCTGTCTCCAATTAAGCTTCCTGTCTAATATAAGGCCCAGGTAGTTCGCCGTATCGGAGAAGTTGAGTTGTTTGTTGCCCAGATAGATGTTGGATGTAGCGGGCGATTTCTGTTTCCGACTGAAAAGTACCAGTTCTGTTTTGTCCGGGTTCGCATTGAGCCCTCTACTGGCACACCAGTTTGCCAGGATGTTGATATAGTCCTGCATCCTTTGTTCGAGACAAGATAAACTTCCCCCAGAGACGCAGAGTGCTATATCGTCTGCATACGCTACTACTGTACATCCTTCCGACTCCAACCGTTTGAGAACGTCGTTGACGGCAAAATTCCATAATAGCGGCGATAATACTCCCCCTTGAGGGGTGCCTCTAGTCACTCTTCTAGTGAGGGTGTGATTTCCCAGCTTTGAGGTAATAGTTCTCTTTAATAGCATGTTGCGAATCAGCTTGCTAATATGTGAGTTGATATTTAGGCTGTTGAGCTCTGTCATGATGCAGAGGGGTTCGATGTTGTTGAAAGCTCCCTCTATGTCCATAAAGGCAACCAGAGAAAATTCTTTCTTGTCCAGCGATTTCTCTATGGGATACAATAGTGCATGGAGTGCGGATTCTGTCGATTTCCCCTTTGTGTAAGCATGCTGAGCATTCGAAAGGAGATCCGGGCCAATTGAATTTTTGATGATGTCGTCCATGATTCGCTCAAGGGTTTTCAAAAGGAATGAAGTAAGACTTATAGGTCTGAAGTCCTTCGCTTTGGTGTGTGATGGCTTTCCCGCCTTTGGGATGAAGACCACCTTTGCCGTTCTCCATCGTATTGGTAGGTAGGATAATTTCACACAGCCGTTAAAAATAGCCTCCAGCCATGGCAATAGTATCTCCAGTGACTGTTGAAGTTCGGCGGGTATGATGTCGTCCGGACCGGGTGATTTGTAGGGATCAAAGTCGTTGATGGCGTCTTTGATCATGTTCCTTTCAATTACCGGTATTCTGTCGCATAAGTCGGTAGGTGCGACGGTGTTAATGTCTTAATTTTATAATTTTATAATTTTATAATTTTATAATTTTATAATTTTATAATTTTATAATTTTATAATTTTATAATTTTATAATTTTATAATTTTATAATTTTATAATTTTATAATTTTATAATTTTATAATTTTATAATTTTATAATTTTATAATTTTATAATTTTATAATTTTATAATTTTATAATTTTATATTTTTATAATTTTATAATGTGTTAATGTGTTAATTTTATAATTTTATAATTTTATAATTTTATAATTTTATAATTTTATAATTTTATAATTTTATAATTTTATAATTTTATAATTTTATAATTTTATAATTTTATAATTTTATAATTTTATAATTTTATAATTTTATAATTTTATAATTTTATAATTTTATAATTTTATAATTTTATAATTTTATAATTTTATAATTTTATAATTTTATAATTTTATAATGTGTTAATGTGTAAATTTTATAATTTTATAATTTTATAATTTTATAATTTTATAATTTTATAATTTTATAATTTTATAATATTATAATTTTATAATTTTATAATTTTATAATTTTATAATTTTATAATTTTATAATTTTATAATTTTATAATTTTATAATTTTATAATGTTATAATTTTATAATTTTTTAATTTTATA
Source organism: Muscina levida (assembly GCA_964034835.1). Taxonomy (NCBI): domain Eukaryota; kingdom Metazoa; phylum Arthropoda; class Insecta; order Diptera; family Muscidae; genus Muscina; species Muscina levida. The sequence goes on from OZ035884.1 coordinate 84,509,549, forward strand.
ATTTTATAATTATAATTTTTTAATTTTTTAAATTTTTTAATTCTTTTTAATTTAAGTTTAATATGAACACCATTCCTCATTTATAATTTTTACGTAGTAAATTGCTTTTTACCGATTTTTGTTTTGCTCTTTTAATCTTCTTTTTACTTAAGTCCCTTCGAAATCAATTGTTCTCTCGATGTAATCAAATATAAAATACTTCTTTGTTGCTTTTTCTCTTCTATGAGCCTTCACCCTAATTGGGAGTTTAACAAAAGTCAAACAAAAAAAATATGAGCAAATATCTAGATGTTTGAAAATTACCGATAAATTTCCCAATTTTTCAAATATTTGCACAATGTGAATACAATTTTAAATGCTCTCCCTTGTTGCACTCACACTCACACAGACAAAGAATTGGGTTTACATTTCATTGAGTATGGGAGTAAGTGAATGCATTAGTGGATTCAAATCTGTGTACACGTTTGTATGTATAACTGATTGCTTGTATTTGTAAGTTTTGCGAGTGAGTGCCAATTTCAATATTTATGTAATAAAAATTCAATTTAGTAAAAGTTAAACGTTTATTGGCAAACAGAGACTACTAAAGCTACAAGAAAATGTGGAACATTTCCTCTAAATGATATATTACAAAGCTACTACTCATAGTCCTGGATTGCGTGGGTGTTTTCTGTGTGTTGCAAGAAAGGGATAGGATTGAAAACGATTTGAATGTATTTGAGAAAATATGTTACAGCACTTGAGATTTGTATGAATGAGAACATGATAAATGTTTCTAACAGTTACGTTTGCGAATGCGAACGAATTTATCTGTAAAGAAATACATGATTTAAATAAATTGTTCAATATATTAAAGTTAGAGAATTGGATGAAACTTTTTTCGAATTGAGAGTGATAATAATTTATTGTCTACTAGAGTTTCTTATACGCACATACGTATTTTAGATAGGATAACTTTTTATATATACAAATTCGTCTATTTGTTATGACATTATAAAATTTTTATATCTGCTTCATTATATTCTTAATGGAATTTTTAAAGATTTATAGTTTTCTGGTTTTGGATTTCTTCGTACCACTGTGCGTATGACTACTGTAGATTTTGTAACTAAAGTGGTATTATTTGGTAATAGATTTCCTTTGTCCTCGCTGCCCTTAGGGAGTTGTCCTTATAGTATTCTGTCTCATGTTCTTTCTCGTTCTCCCGTACTTTCTTTTCCTCTCTCCCTCTCTCTCTTTAAACCCACATCCATTGCAATGCTTAGCATTCTTTTGTTGTTTATGACGCTCTTTATGGCAAAAGGATTATTTGCTCAAGATAAATTGTAAGAAAATTGAACAAAATGCAAAAATACTTAGTTTATCATCATCGTCATTTGTTTGTTGCCGCTGCTGCTGCTGCTGCTGCTGCCACTCTTAGCTTTAGAGTGATAAAAATAGTTTTACCCTTCTCTGGTGCCACTAAACCATCGATTGCACTTAAACAAGTGACAGAGGGAAAACAAGGATTTCAATAGAAAGTTGCAGGATCTATTTTTACTTTTTAAACTCTATGTTTAAAGTATGTAACGTTTTCTATTACATAAGATGGGTAAAAGGAAACTAAAAAAGATGTGGTGGTGGTATACTCGCAATGCAGTAAATTTTTTTCTAACATCTTTACAACTTTGGTGCAATATTGATTACAAGATCTGTGGCGTTTTACAAACACTGATAGATTTGGTTAATATTTTGTGTGTGTTGTTTGTATAAGTAAACATCATAATAGATGTTGTTTTGAAGGATTATCAATGATTACATTTTGTTTGTACTTTAACCAAAAAACTTGTTTTATTCTAAGAAATGAAGGTAGTACTATATTATGTACGTATGTTCCCTTCTCATTTAATGAATGAGATATGGAAGAGCACCTTGAGTTTTAACCATCATGCAACGTCAACCCCGGGGGATCCGATAAACTGCCGGCAAAGCTTTTTAAGTCCTGTGGCGAATGTTTGGCAACGTGCATGCGCCAGCTCATAAACACGATTTGGCTCATGGAGTGGATGTCCCGTGATTGGAATCTGAGTGTTCTATATCCTGTGCTTTAGAAATGTGATCTAAGTGTACGTACTAACTATCGCAGGATCAGCCTTTTACCCATAGCATACAAGGACCTGTCTAGTGTGTTATGTGAAAAACTAAAGGTCATCCTAGCGTGAGCCTGATTGGACCTTATAAGTGTGGCTTTACCCTAGTAAATCCACGACCGACCAGATATTCACACTATAACAAGTCCTGGAGAAGATCCAAAAAATGCAGATCGACACCTACCATCTGTTTATTGATTATAAAGCTGCATTGGACAATCCGATACGACAGAAATTATAAATTATAAGATACGACTTTGCGGGATGACACTGACAGGCACGAAGCCTTAAGTGAAAATAGGCAAAAATCTGACTGAGCAATTCTTCTATGCGATGCCTTAGACAAGACGAAAGTCTGTCATGCGATCTCTTTAACATGAAAATGTAAACGATTATGAGGAAGGCTGCAGTAAATACGAATGGTACCATCTTTAACAAACGTGGACTACGGTTTAATGATAAAGCCATCTCTTGACGAACAAAGATCCAAATCAACCAAATCTCTACCTGTCTTGCTTGCACAGTATGACACAATCAATCTGTTCTGGAAGTCTTCGAGAGAAAAAAACTTTGCAAAATATTTGGACCCACCGTTGTTAACCTGCGAGTACTGTGGTCGAATGAACCATGAGCTGTAAGAGCTGTATAACGACATCGACGTAGTCAAGCGTGTTCAAATAAACCGAAGGCGCTGGCTTGGGCACTTTGTACGAATGTATAAAAATGCTGTAGCTGGAAAAGTTTTCGGCAATAAACTCGGTGGGCGGCGTAGGAGGTGGCGACCAAAACTTTGTTGGTTGGACCAGGCTTGGTGTGACGAACTATCTACGGAGCGCAATATTCCGAAGCGCTTGGAATACTTTTCTACATGCGGCTTCTAATGGATGAATTTCTTTTGCTGTTGCCAAATAAGAAAAGAATATGTAACCCGGTCTATAAAAAGATGGCTTATGACTCAAAAACAAAACTTAGAGAAATCAGCTGTTAAAGATTAGCAATGCATTTCATCAGATTCTCGGTAGTTCTTCTCCTTCCTTCCTTCCTATTGCACAGTGTATCTCGTTGTTCAAGGGCACCAAGTGAGATGCAGTGTAGCTTTTGTTCCAAATATTATTGTGGCATCTTTTACTATATACATGCTCCACTACTAATCTCCACATACTAATCTTGATTCGCGATTTTCAATAAAATTCTGTTTTTCTTTCATTTGTAGTCTTCTTTCTCTACATTTTTAGTACACTTCTAAGCAAGTTAGGACTACCTGCTTTTTACCATGTGAAAGAGCGTCTCAAAAACTATCCGAACAAAAAAAAAGTGAAAAATAATTTTTAAGTCATAAGCCACCTTTTCATAGACCGGGACACATATATTTTCTATAGTTTTCACATTCTCGGCGGAGTGGGTATGTCAATTAGAGAGATAAAAATTGATAAGTGGGCGAAGGGAAGCGTTGCAAAACTGTAGGAAGCCCTAGAGAGGTAATCTCAGCACTTCCGAAGGACAAAATTTTTATTTTCAAACAGTCGAAATTTGGTACATAGAAAATACCCCGATACATATATAAATATGCAGACGAAGTTTAATTTTTTGATCAGATGGTGGATGGAACGTGTTCAGTAGTTTGTCAGTATTTTCTTTTTTTTAGTTTGCATAACTGGCAACTATTCTGTTGGCTGTTTTTCATTTGATTTATTGATACATGAAAGCAAGTTATTAAAATTATTATGGCATGTAACTTGACAAAACGAATGATGCAGAACTTCTTCTTTTTGGGGCTACTTTCACGTGCAGTTCTCAGAATTTAGTCCCAATTCAAGGAGTTGAAAAATGTTGTACTGTGTAATGGATCACAATATCATCCATAGGACTACCACGACTGGGTCAGCACCACCTCATTCGATCAACCCAAGTTTTCAGTACATTTTCGTACCATATATTCATAACATATATCCTTAATGGCTCCCCACAGAAAATAATTACAGCTCCGAGGCTGTGTGACATGTGGCCCCTTCTTGTTAAAATCAAATGTCGTTCATGTCATTCTCTTGAATTTTTTGAGCACTGCTGTTGAAGATAACGGCGCCCCCTCTCCCCATATGCGGCAATTTTGCCTATTGACACAGCCAACGAGATGAAAAATACCTTCATCTGAAAACACGATGATCGGATGAGGTACTGCCGACTTTCTTTTTCTACTTTCTTTTTTATAGCCGATTCAAATTTAAAATTTCAAATGGCCCACCCGTCAGGTACTTAGTTCGTCATGGATTTCCAAATATATACATACTTTGTTTCATTTACCGCTGGGTTTCTCCTTCAAATTATCATAGAAGTGTCATTGACCGTTTAATCGGTATGCACTCGCTTACAAAGTAAGCGACGATGTCAGTAAGTGCCATTTTAGACCTTGCTCTCTCCTCACTACCCAGCGGTAAATGCAACGATGTACCTATAAAGTAATCCATGACATACGTATGACAATATAAGCGAATGATCTAAGTATCATGCGTGGGTAATGTACAAAATATTGTCTACTCATTATAACTTAGATTTCAATGCTTTTGAAATGGCACCTACTGACATCGTCACTTACTTCAAGAATAAGCGTGCTTTCATGCTCGCTTAAAACTAAGGTTATAACGTAATTGCAGCTAAAATGACACTTACTGACATCGTCGCTTACTTTGTAAGGGAGAGCGCACCGATTAAACTGTCTATGACACTCCTATGCTAAATTTAAGGAGGAATGTATGCGAGGAGGAATGTATATGAGAGTTATGACTGATTGCTACTAAATATAGCTGACATCAGTGCTTACGTAATGGGTATTTTTACCGCTGAGCACTTCTTCTTGCATATCGTATCCATTCTTCTCCTTGCATAGGTGTGTAGAAATTAGTTCCCATGACCCAGTGTGGAGGTCGTCCTGCGGCTAATCCAAAAGATGCAGTGTTTGTTCCACCTCTCGTGAGGTAACGTTAATTCAGTTATTGGTGCAAAATGTTGCAAAGCTGTTGTTACAGATGAGCTACTTCAAAATCTGAATGATAACTAAATAAATCAGATGACAATAACAAATATATACAAAAAAGCAAATAATACGGCATCTAGGGTTGATATAACCGAAATCTGCAGAACATTTGAAGGCAGCTGGAATAATGCCTGAACCGTTTACCTCGATGTTAAATATATTTCAACGATAATAAATTTATTTCTCTGCAATGGGACCACATTTGCAACTTGTGCTTTACCACCATACCCTACACTAGACCAAAAAATATTTTCGAATTTTAGGGGTAGAAACTGGCTTGTAATTAGAAAATGATGCCATACGTAAGCGACATCTATAGGACATATGTAGTACTTGTCGAGACCTATACTACGATATCAAAATAGCAGCGATAAAAAAACGATTTTAGATGTATTTGGAGGAGGGGAGGAAAAAAACATTTTTTTTTAAGTTGTCTCGATGTTGTCCTTCACAAATGCCCTCGACTTTGGAAAAAAAATGTATATAGAAACCGACCCGGTCTTCTCTACACTATTAGCGAACTTATATGGGAGGCAGTTTTTTATTTAATTATTAAATATAGTTTAGCTTATCTCTGTGAAAGAACGTTTCTATGTAATTGCTTCCTTTGAAAAGGTTTATTTGAATTACTTTCAAAAATCATACCCTGTATTTCGCAAAGCATTGTCCTCATACTCGTACGTTGGCAAACGTTTATATTTTTCCTCAAAATTTTTTTGCCTTTACATGTAAACCAGTGCCATCTTTAGCTAAGAAAAACTTTGTGAAAAATGTGAGCTTTCAATTCCCTTTGACCACAACTCCTTTCCTGTGATATGTACTCGCATTTCCATTGCCTTGTAGCCTCGTCTGCACTAAATTCATCATTTACTCTCACTCTGGTGATATTTTGAAATATATCCCTAAGGGTTTTTTTTTCAATATAGTATTTTCCGGTTTCAATTTTTACCACCGAATTACAAATCTATTGCAAATCCATTACGTTCTGCGTTTGCAACTTTATGGCAACTAATGTACAAACGAAATCCGTTTACTTCTACACACAGAGCCAATGAAGCTTAAAATGGTCCACGACCAAAAAAAAAACAACAAAACTGCAAGAAAGTAATGGAACAGAAAGATTTATGCATTAAGGACAGCAACAACAACACACCGGACCAAGTGGACATCAAGCGTATTCACCACGAATGCCACGAAAGGACTCGAGTCACTTATGCTCTTCGTATACCAAGCCACTCATCCGTGATAATGTAAACTGGTAAAGGTACGTACGTGCGACTTCTATGCATATCGCTCCACTTCGTTGACAAGGGTAAGAACAGAGAGGAGGGATTGTGATAATGATGAGGTTGGTAAATATGGTAAATACATGGAAAGTATCTTTGGCTAAACGTACGTGAAGCCATTCAAGCAAAACTCAGGCATCCGCTTAGCTTACAGCCACTGGAGCGAGCGTATATCCTTTGGTATTGTGCGCTCACCATAATCCTAGGGCAATATCCTTTTGCCAGCAATATCGAAGCTATTTAGTATACACATGTACCGTCGCCTTCACGCTGAACTAATGAATATTCTCCATCGAAATGATACTTAAACATAAAATGCTCAATTGAGGCTGCTGCTCTAGGAAACGTCTGTCTGCAGTTTCTTAGATATGTTGTAGGCTGCTGGCAACATCGAATGTTATAGCATATTTTTTTGTCGGAAATTTAATCTCTGATGGTTGTACAGCAATTTAAGCATCATGTGTACTATGTTCTTGAAGATGTACTTTGAACATGCCGCACATGTCTGTGTCCATCTCAACACAAATAATAATATCATAAATTATTTGGAAAAATATTTTTATTGCAATGCGAGTAAAGATAGTACGAGTAGTACCGCCGTCCAGTTGGCTTGAAGGTCACAAGCATCAATGTCAGGCTTAAGGAGATTAAAGTAAGAAAATGTTGGGGTTGAAAAATTTAATTTTCTGCAGATATACTAGTTCTAGTTATAGTCAAGAGATGAAATGAGAGAGGGAAACTTGTTTCTTTGAGAAAAATCGTAAAGTATTTATATAGAATTTCATATATCTTACTGGAGCTTAAAGTTTTGCAACGAAAAATAAAATATTCCTCCATAAAAATTTTGTAGGATTAGTGCGATATCTTAAGTATTTTTTTATTATATATTTTCATAAAATTTTAGGAAAGAAAATAACGTTTTAAATTACACAGTACAACATTCTTCAGCTCATTGATTTGGGACTCAATTCTGAGAACTGCACATGAAAGTAGCCCCAAAAAGGGGGTAGGTTGTACTCTGTGGCGTATGATTTACGTGGAATATTACTTATGATAATCATACGCCATCATATAATATTTATGTTATGTCGAACAAAGAGCCTAAAACGTAACAAATTCCCCTATACGATACTTACTAACTTCAAATCGATATTAAATTATTATGGCATGTAACTTGACAAAACAAATGATGCACAACTTCTTCTTTTAGGGTCTACATTCATGTGCAGTTCTCAGAATTGAGTCCCAAATCAATGTTGTGCCATTGGATAATTTACTGCTGCCTAATATTAAATTGTTGTTAATATTTCTAAAGTGTCATGTAGTTCTCAGCTTCACAGTACAACTTTCACTTGCAATTTTGTAGCTTAAAGCGAAATTCTTGCTTACGAAAATACAATAATCATTGCTTCGCGCAAAATTTTGATTTTGCGTAACTTTCTTCAAACACTTTGCGAAAGTTTCCTTAAAGAAATCACAGCATCTTCTCTTGCCATTTCAGAGTAATCATTATACGCTTCTCACGAATGTAAATATTTTGTATACTCTTCATTAAAAGCTGCTGTTTGCTGTGAGCAAATTGCATAACTTTTCCAATCTTCTTGCCATGATTTGTCATTAAAATGTATGTTTTCCTTTTGTTATCCTGTTTTCCTGATGCCGCTGCTGCTCCGTCTCCGTCTTCGTCTTTGCTGTTGTGTTTGTTGCAATGGAGTGAAATCACAGATTATTTTTTTACAAAGTAATTTAGCTGTGTGCGCCATATCGTGATAACCAACCTGAGTTGCAGTTCCTCTCTCGCTCGCTCGCTTTGTCTCTCCATACCCATACGTGTGAGTGTGTGTGTGTTTCTATAATGCTGGCAAAGTAGTAGTGCTTTAGGGAGTTGCCTCTTTTGTATTCCTGCCAGATTTTGTGTCTTCTCCTCTACTAACAAATCCACTTTACTTCCTTTCTGTTTCACCGACAACCAAACGAAGAATGGCTGGCTATAAGATTATTTACTAACACAACTGGGAAAGGAGTAGGATGAGTGCACCGACAACGTTGTAACACCGGGTATTGTCATTGACAATGCAACCCAGATTTGCCATTGTGCCGGTATGTGGGAATGGAATTACCGCACAAAGCCACACATATACAATACTTGGCTCTATTGCGATGAGGTTTGAATCCATGGCAGCAAAGTAAAACAACCTAAGGAAAATAGTGTAGATAACAATGTATTCGTTTAGAGCGAACCTCTAAAGCGAGAGGGTGGTGAGAAAGGCATAGATGAAGTAGGATCCAAAAAGGAGCGTAGGATCCAAATTTAAGCATTAAAAAATCAAATTATATATAAATAAAATAATAAAATAATAAAATATAAAAAAATTATATATGAATACAATTATAAAAATTATAAAATTATAAAATTATAAAATAATAAAATTATAAAATTATAAAATTATAAAATTATAAAATTATAAAATTATAAAATTATAAAATTATAAAATTATAAAATTATAAAATTATAAAATTATAAAATTATAAAATTATAAAATTATAAAATTATAAAATTATAAAATTATAAAATTATAAAATTATAAAATTATAAAATTATAAAATTATAAAATTATAAAATTATAAAATTATAAAATTATAAAATTATAAAATTATAAAATTATAAAATTATAAAATTATAAAATTATAAAATTATAAAATTATAAAATTATAAAATTATAAAATTATAAAATTATAAAATTATAAAATTATAAAATTATAAAATTATAAAATTATAAAATTATAAAATTATAAAATTATAAAATTATAAAATTATAAAATTATAAAATTATAAAATTATAAAATTATAAAATTATAAAATTATAAAATTATAAAATTATAAAATTATAAAATTATAAAATTATAAAATTATAAAATTATAAAATTATAAAATTATAAAATTATAAAATTATAAAATTATAAAATTATAAAATTATAAAATTATAAAATTATAAAATTATAAAATTATAAAATTATAAAATTATAAAATTATAAAATTATAAAATTATAAAATTATAAAATTATAAAATTATAAAATTATAAAATTATAAAATTATAAAATTATAAAATTATAAAATTATAAAATTATAAAATTATAAAATTATAAAATTATAAAATTATAAAATTATAAAATTATAAAATTATAAAATTATAAAATTATAAAATTATAAAATTATAAAATTATAAAATTATAAAATTATAAAATTATAAAATTATAAAATTATAAAATTATAAAATTATAAAATTATAAAATTATAAAATTATAAAATTATAAAATTATAAAATTATAAAATTATAAAATTATAAAATTATAAAATTATAAAATTATAAAATTATAAAATTATAAAATAATAAAATTATAAAATTATAAAATTATAAAGTTATAACATTATAAAATTATAACAATATAAAATTATAAAATTATAAAATTATAAAATTATAAAATTATAAAATTATAAAATTATAAAATTATAAAATTATAAAATTATAAAATTATAAAATTATAAAATTATAAAATTATAAAATTATAAAATTATAAAATTATAAAATTATAAAATTATAAAATTATAAAATTATAAAATTATAAAATTATAAAATTATAAAATTATAAAATTATAAAATTATAAAATTATAAAATTATAAAATTATAAAATTATAAAATTATAAAATTATAAAATTATAAAATTATAAAATTATAAAATTATAAAATTATAAAATTATAAAATTATAAAATTATAAAATTATAAAGTTATAACATTATAAAATTATAACAATATAAAATTATAAAATTATAAAATTATAAAATTATAAAATTATAAAATTATAAAATTATAAAATTATAAAATTATAAAATTATAAAATTATAAAATTATATTAAATTTACGTTAAAGTGTATCAAATGATACATCAAATTCGGCTTACGATCAGAAAAGTGTTTTTTTATTTTTTAAAGTTATAAAATTATAAAATTATAAAATTATAAAATTATAAAATTATAAAATTATAAAATTATAAAATTATAAAATTATAAAATTATAAAATTATAAAATTATAAAATTATAAAATTATAAAATTATAAAATTATAAAATTATAAAATTATAAAATTATAAAATTATAAAATTATAAAATTATAAAATTATAAAACTATATAAAATTATAAAATAATAAAATTATAAAATTATAAAATTATAAAATTATAAAATTATAAAATTATAAAATTATAAAATTATAAAATTATAAAATTATAAAATTATAAAATTATAAAATTATAAAATTATAAAATTATAAAATTATAAAATTATAAAATTATAAAATTATAAAATTATAAAATTATAAAATTATAAAATTATAAAATTATAAAATTATAAAATTATAAAATTATAAAATTATAAAATTATAAAATTATAAAATTATAAAATTATAAAATTATAAAATTATAAAATTATAAAATTATAAAATTATAAAATTATAAAATTATAAAATTATAAAATTATAAAATTATTAAATTATTAAATTATTAAATTATTAAATTATTAAATTATAAAATTTTAAAATTTTAAAATTTTAAAATTTTAAAATTTTAAAATTTTAGAATTATAAAACTATAAAAATTATAAAATTTTAAACTAAGAATATCAGTAAATTGGAAATATCCTTTTGGTACAACACAGTAGACTTTTGTTTGTTTCACTTATTCATTATTGCAAAAACCCTTCGTATCTGTCCTCTCACTTCACTGTAAATATGTTGTGTAGTTCGAGTTCGCATTTCTGTGAAGTCTTGCTGATGTTGTTTACCATTGTAATCGTGTAATGACTTTAAATTCACTTTGCGCTGGCTCTTGACTCCCCCTGACAAGTGCATTGCTGATGATGGTTTCTCTTTGCAGCCACAGCTTTTCTAATGCCACTTTCAGCAACCAGTTCCATATCCAGCCCATTACTGTTAACAACCAACGCCATTGCCACAAAGTCGTTGCACCTCCAATAGTTTTCAACGTGAGCCGCCACAACAGTCTCTGTTGCAGCCGCATCTTCAGTGAAATATTGTTACAGTTGTAGTTCTCTTATCTACGGCTACATCATTAAATAACGGCATGAGTTGAATTAAAAGTTTTACAATTGTATTTGTGGCAAACTCTTCAGAAACCACTAGCTAGAAACTTTCTTATTTTCCGCAAATTTTGTGCAATTTCATGTGCAGGAACGAGAAAGAAAGAGAGGGAGAGAAAAAAAAACAAACCCTACCAAATATGGTAAGAGTTAAGTGTGGGAATCCTTAAAAGTCGACTGCAATGCCATAAAGTATACAAATATTCTTGTAATGCCCCTAAAAGTATGCTCTTGTGTTGTAATATGTTTACTCTCCAAAGTGCTTTAGATTAATTCGTTTTATTTATATGACAGATTATGTTGCTATATAGTTTTATGTTTAATAGTCAACCTCATACCGCGATTTGTCAGTTTGTTTATTTGAATATTTTCTCATTTTTCTCGATGAGAAAACTCACGTTTTGCCACTTTTTATAGAGCCAAAGTTTTAGATCATTACTTTTTGGTGTTTATCCTCCTGTACTGGCTGGAAAAGAAGTGAATTTTCATAACAGTTGTAAATTCTACATGTTCTCGAATTCACATCATTACTGTCGTAAACTTTTATCCTCATCTGTTGTATACGAAGTGCACACAGTAAACATTACATTCTAACGCCCCTGGTAGTATGCAATGGGGTTTGTTGGTTGTGCAAAATTACCTGGAAATATGTGACATTTGTCGAAAAGTTTTTATGGATGTTACGTGTAGAGTTGTTTATATTTTTGAGTGCCTTTTTTTAAATTGTAAACGAAACCATAATTAGCAATTTAGGTTAATGAATGCAATGTTATTAATTAGTTACATTGCAATTTAACAATATTGTAGATTAACCTAAATTAAAGCATTAACATTTTGTGATTTTTTTATAATTTTTTTAATTTTTTAATTTTACTTATTTTTCTTATTTTATAATTTTATAATTTTAATAGTTTTTTAATTTTATAATTTTATTAGTTTTTATAATTTTATAATTTTATAATTTTATAATTATAATTTTATAATTTTATAATTATAATTTTATAATTTTATAATTTTATAATTTTATAATTTTATAATTTTATAATTTTATAATTTTATAATTTTATAATTTTATAATTTTATAATTTTATAATTTTATAATTTTATAATTTTATAATTTTATAATTTTATAATTTTATAATTTTATAATTTTATAATTTTATAATTTTATAATTTTATAATTTTATAATTTTATAATTTTATAATTTTATAATTTTATAATTTTATAATTTTATAATTTTATAATTTTATAATTTTATAATTTTATAATTTTATAATTTTATAATTTTATAATTTTATAATTTTATAATTTTATAATTTTATAATTTTATAATTTTATAATTTTATAATTTTATAATTTTATAATTTTATAATTTATAATTTTATAATTTTATAATTTTATAATTTTATAATTTTATAATTTTATAATTTTATAATTTTATAATTTTATAATTTTATAATTTTATAATTTTATAATTTTATAATTTTATAATTTTATAATTTTATAATTTTATAACTTTATAATTTTATAATTTTATAATTTTATAATTTTATAATTTTATAATTTTATAATTTTATAATTTTATAATTTTATAATTTTATAATTTTATAATTTTATAATTTTATAATTTTATAATTTTATAATTTTATAATTTTATAATTTTATAATTTTATAATTTTATAATTTTATAATTTTATAATTTTATAATTTTATAATTTTATAATTTTATAATTTTATAATTTTATAATTTTATAATTTTATAATTTTATAATTTTATAATTTTATAATTTTATAATTTTATAATATTATAATTTTATAATTTTATAATTTTATAATTTTATAATTTTATAATTTTATAATTTTATAATTTTATAATTTTATAATTTTATAATTTTATAATTTTATAATTTTATAATTTTATAATTTTATAATTTTATAATTTTATAATTTTATAATTTTATAATTTTATAATTTTATAATTTTATAATTTTATAATTTTAAAATTTTATGATTTTATAATTTTATAATTTTATAATGTTATAATGTTATAATTTTATAATTTTATAATTTTATAATTTTATAATTTTATAATTTTATAATTTTATAATTTTATAATTTTATAATTTTATAATTTTATAATTTTATAATTTTATAATTTTATAATTTTATAATTTTATAATTTTATAATTTTATAATTTTATAATTTTATAATTTTATAATTTTATAATTTTATAATTTTATAATATTATAATTTTATTATTTTAAAATTTTATAATTTTATAATTTTATAATTTTTAATTTTATAATTTTTTAATTTTTAAAATTTTTATAATTTTTATAGTTTTTATAATTTTTATAATTTTATAATTTTGAATAATTTTCATAATTTTCATAATTTTTATAATTTTTATAATTTTATAATTTTCACATCCCAATGACAGAAACTCTTTAGTGCTGTGAGATGTGACTGCCAAAAACATAATCCAATGCCAGTTCACCCTACAGATATTTACTCACCCCCTTTTTATATTTGCCTATGTAGCTGCTGCCTCATTCCTGCAAACTCCAAGTGTTGCCAAACATTTTTGTTGAGCTTCCCCTTCAAATACGATAATAACGAAATTCAAATGAGTTGCAAGTGCAAGTTTGCAATTACATTTTGGTAATTGTTCTCAACCATTGACCTGTAAACAGAACAAATGCATGCATCGATATATTCAAATTCGTTCAAACACACCGACTATTTCAAATTGTTAAATAATCATTTAGAATATCCGAATGCCAACGTCAGGACTGTCGCCCACATAGCCCAGTGGGAAATGGCATTCATTACAGATGCCGCTACACCAACCACTTTGGTTGGTTGGTGGTGCGTGGGCTGCATCCAGTGATAAGCTGACGATAATAACATTTTGTAGGATTTTGCTTTCAGCACCAAACCCAATATCAATTTATTTGGCAATGGGTAGGGTACTCTGAACTTAATTTATTCTTGCCCCTTGGGTGAGGAATGAACCCCGCCGCTTAGTCCTTTGTTGAACTGCAAACAAATCTATGATCCTGTCGCCGCAATCACTTTCAAGATGAGTTTCATTCGTTGCCATAGACCTCCCCGCTACCCAAAAGTCCTTTTCGTCCTTCACTGATGCCTTAAAAAAGATTTTTTTTAAATATATTTGCAGTGTGGTTTTTATGTTTGATTTTTTTTTTCGGTCCTTACTGTGAGTGATATTTGTGCTGGGTCGAATGCTGAGCTTAATTTTATGTGAAAATATCGCATAAATTTGAATATTTTTCTTATTTCCTCTATTGAAGAACATGACTCGTAGATTTTTTCGTTTGTTCCTTTGTTATTGCGAAAAAAAATCTTTATGCGGAAATCAAGGGTGCGGAATTTCATTATGGAGCATTTTTAAAATCGTTAATGATGGCACAGTGGTTTTATTTTAATGATTTACCAAAGAGTAGTAAAATTTATGGTCTGATGATTGAAATGTAGCATTTCTCAAGTAAGGCTGTGTGTGTAACACTTTTCCTTCACTATATTTCAATATTAGCACCATCTGTATCTCCTTAAACACTGTTAAGGATTTAGTGTTTTTTTTTTGCTGCCATCATCACCACCACCATCGAGTGTCACTTCATGTGCATCAGTGGCCATTAAACTACTTACGCACACACAGCAGCTCAACTCTCGTTGCAGTCTAATTTTAAGTCAATTTCCCTATGACTTGCATCTAATGTCTCTCTTTCTGCAACACACTAACTAACTCAGCGTTTTATGTTTTCTCTTACCCCTCTCATTTCAGGCAAAACGCATACAAAGCAATGAATTGGCCGCCATAAAAGTCATTAAATTAGAGCCAACAGATGACATTCAAATCATCCAACAGGAGATCATTATGATGCGTGACTGCCGCCACCCAAATATCATTGCCTACTATGGATCCTATTTGCGCCGTGAAAAATTGTGGATATGCATGGAGTATTGCGGGGGCGGCAGTCTGCAGGACATCTATCAGGTGACGGGGCCACTGAGTGAACAGCAAATTGCCTACATGTGCCGCGAAACGCTAAAAGGACTCGAGTACCTGCATTCCATGGGTAAAATGCATCGTGATATTAAGGGAGCCAACATACTGCTGACAGAGTACGGTGATGTTAAGCTGGCGGATTTTGGGGTATCAGCACAAATTACGGCGACAATTAATAAGAGGAAAAGTTTTATAGGTAAGTGCAGTTGTAGTTCTGTTTTGGTGCTTTAAGGTTATTTAAATTTAGAGTAATATATTTAAGTGAAGGAAGGAAGGTAGGTTTATGGTGACTTATTTAACATATGACGCAATTAAATTTCGCAGTACAACATTTTGCAGCTCATTGATTTGGGACTCAATTCTGAGAACAGATGTGAAAGTAGCGCCAAAAATAAGAAGTTCTGCATCATCATTTACATGCTATAATAAATTAATATCGATTTCAAGTTAGTAAGTATCGTATAATTTCCAATCGCTGTATGAAATACTGCCATCGCTGTTTTTGCGGTCTACGTTCTCCCAACTAAGGTGGTCTTTAGCGACTTCCATATACGATCTACATAGTGTCCGTGCAGGATTATATTTAGATCCTGGAAAGGTAGTGCCCTCAGACCGCTACCGGTTAGGGGCTACTTGGGATTACTTCCGTTAAGGTTTGTCATTTTCCGTAGGAGGTGCGCTACCTTTAAACCCATCAATGTAGAATCTAGGCCATTGGAAAGAACTCTTGTCCTGCTCCACGAGCTCATCGACTCGTTTATCATCAAGCCGACTAATTATTTTATAGGCGGACTTGCCTGGTTATGAAGGACCTTTTGCAAGGTGTTTTATGCATAGGGGAAATGGAAGTAAAGGTCATTGAGGCCTATGGAGTTACTTCGGAGAGAATCAAATTATTCTTCGTATTTTTCCTTGCTTAATTTAGGCACTGAGGATGCAGGGATTTCGAAAGGATTGCATCCCAACAAGACCTTGGGAGCCTTTGAAATACCTGGTTTCGAATATCCACATTGAATCTGGCTAGGGTTGCGACCTCCTCTCGACTTGTCGGTTTTGTTTTTAGCGCACTATCGGAGCCTGGCGCTACCACTTCAATAGACAGATCTCCGAAGCAGACAACATATAACCTGACTGAAACTGACGCTCTACCATTTATGGGTCGGCGGAACGAAGTGGGTGACTTAGGCCAACTTAGGGACACCTATAGGCGTTGCTTGCGTGAGTATAAAAGTTTGATTGAGAGTGTGAAAGAGTATGATAGGCGTGTTTTTGTGAAGAAGAACAACGGCTTGAAGAAATAGTGAGTGATTCCTTGTGTCCCTGGCAGTTTGCCTTCAAACGAGGTCGAAGTGTTGATGATGCATGAATGTCTGTGAAAGGTTGTGTCTCTGACTCAACATGTAAATATATGTTAGGATTTTTTGTAGGTGCGTTTGATTACTTAAGTTGGCCTAGTGTATTTGAGAGGTTGAGTGAAATTGGCTGTCAGGAAATGAAACTCTGTAAGAGTTACTTTTCTGGCAGGCGTGCATTTGTTGTGGGTGTTTATGATACTGTGTGCCTGGATTTGGTGCCGCACAGTGTCCAAGCATGCTCTACAGGTACTTATGGGTGCCCCTCCTCTTGATCTTGAGTGTATTCGCCTCAGTGTTTACTTAAAGGCCCGCAGGGGTTTGGCTTTGCAGTCCGAAGATTGGTTGCATGATGCTCTTATCAGTATTGTCAGCCAGTGTAAAGGGCTCTTGATTGACTGCGTCAACCAAAGGTGGTAATGTCGATGGGACGTCAGCGCTAATGGGCGTACAACGTATCGGTTTATACAGGATGTCAAGTTTGTCAGCGAACATCCGAAATTTGATTTCGGTCTGAAAGGTCATGGGTCATTAAATGCATGTTTGCATAAAATGACTTTAGCCCTCAGAACGTTTTGTAGCTGCGAATCAGAGAAAAAAGACTGGCTACACGTTTTGTGTGTATGCCCGTTATATTAGGACATCAGAGATTTGGCTAGCATTGGCAGTATTAACAACCTAGGAGAATTTAGAGTAGATGGTGTGCTTGCCACGCTTGATTATCTAGGTAGATTAAATATGTTTGCTAGACAGGCTTTCGCATGTCGTAGACTTGGCCTTGCTTTCCGGTGATGTTAAGTTGTACGACTATTGCGGTCACGGTCGTAGGGGGCAAACACGTGGGAATTAACTTTTCATTGGTATGCTCCGTGAAGGCCTAGTCAATCCTGAGGGTACTGCATGCCTGTAGTAGTACCAAACCGTTTTCATCTATCCGGGGTACCGGTATGCAAATTTCAGTGCCTGTTGGTATGCAAAAATTCCATGTCTGCTCTCAGCGAGAAGCGACCAATCCTATGAAGTATGGTTCATTAGATAACAAATTAGTATTAGTTTAACTACGAAACTCCAACTGGGGAGTGTGACCGGTAGCGTGGGGATCAGTAGCCCCGGGACTTAGTTTTCCGCCTGATCGTTGGTTGTAGGCCCCCTTGTGGCAGCATCACGCGGACTGTGGTTAAAACCGAAAACGCTGGTAGAGTCTTTGGACTCAGTATGGAGGTGCATTACAACCGGGGGCTACAGACCCATAGAGTAGCGGAGGTGTTAAGATAGGCCTCAACTTGGCCAAAGGGGGGTATGCTCCATACTTACTAACTTACTTACTTAAGTGGCCCATTACAACTTACGAACGTGGTTCATAAGTTTGAGGCTTGAAGTACTAAAGAATTCCACACGCTTCGGTCTTGTGCGTGTGTTCTCCAGTTAGTCCTACCAGATGGTGGCACGTCGCCTACCACTTGGGCCTTCCAACGGAGTTTGGAACAAACACCTTTCTCGCTGGAGCATTTTCATCCATCCTGCATTCTGACTCTTTTAGCTACGTCGATGCCGTGGTAAAGCTCATACAGCTCATGGATCATCCGATGGCGAAACTCGCCGTCGACACAGATAGGTCCATAAATTTTTTGGAGTACTTTTCTCTCGAATACTCCCAGGTTTTGTATGTCCGTTGTCGTAAGCACCCATGATTCGACAGCATACAAAAGAATGGGTAAGATTAGCACCTGATAAGGTTGTATTACTAAAGTGCTGCCAAAGTCCGTAAAAACATCTATTGGCTAGCACCATTCTCCGCTTAATTTCTTGGCTGACATGATTCTTCTTATTGACGGAAGATCCGAGGTAGGTAAACTCATCTACTACCTCAAAACAATAATTTTCAACGTTGACGCTGCGTCCCCATCGAGAGGACTCTTTGTTCGTCGAAATCATTATTTTTGTTTTGTCCTCGTTGACCGCTTAACCCATTTTTGCCGACTCCTTTTGTAGTGATGAGAAGACTGCAGTAACGTCCCGCAGATTTCCGCCAATGATATCTATATCATCGGCGTAGGCTAGTGGCATGTGGCTTTTGTGGAATATGGTGCCAGAAGAAAGATCCGACAAATGCGGTTGCTTGCTCCCAAAATTGTTGACTCCTATTCTTAGATGGTTCATGCTTGCTTGGGCCATCCCAGGGGGCGCTGGTAATCACATTGTATTATGTCCAGTGTTTTTAGCACACCATGGGTAGGGCCTACACGGCGAGACTCATGTAAAGCCATGTGGACTCTGCCAGCGTGACTCTAAATGCCAGTGTGACATTAAAACACCTTTGTACTTCACTCCTCGCATCGCGACAATATTAATACTTATTCGCGAGGAAAGCAGATCATTGTCCTGATGAAAATACTCAATGCCTTGCAATGACCTTGTAAAATTTATCCCAAATTAACACATTGACCACAAATAATTCCTTAAACTACTGTTTCCTTTCTCTTCACTTTTATCAAATGTATCGAAATTTCTGCCCCTTTCCTTTAACTATTCCAAACTAAAATTGTGACAAATTACGAAATTTCCCGGAACAATCAATCTCCTAAGTTGATCTGCATAAGTCACCCTGACGTATGATTGATATGCAATTATTTTACGCACCACCACAACATTATAACTTATACGCCACACAGCAGCTCCTATAGGTATGCAACAACAGAAAAAGTTTAATTTGTTTTAGTTTAAATTGTGTTTTAAACTAAAGTTGTTGTTGTAGCATTGTATAATTATTGAAAAATCTAAATGAATTTTGATTATTCATAAAAAAAAACTATGATAACTTTTCGAAACAACAACAAAAGTACAAATAAATACAAAATTTAACTAAATTTATTTGTTACATAACAAACTTTCTTTTTAACATTAACACTCAATGATGATGGACGACGACGACATCATCGCTTTAGTCATCAACAGCAGCAGTGTGGCCATCAAAGCCATAATAATGATGTTGGTTTTTTGTTGATAATAAATTTAAAATATTTTGGAGAGCAATTTTGTTGTGTTTTGTTCTCTTCACCGCTGCCTGACCGTCCGTAATAAATCCACAACATAACACAACACAACATATGTTGGTGTCTTTTGTTGTTCGTCCCAAAACAAGCAGCAATTTGTATTATGTATATGAGTTTGTATGTGTGTATGTGTTCTTAGTTTTTTTTTTTTGTTTTTGCATTATTTACTTAACAATGTTTAATGTTTTAGTCCGAAAGCAAAAATTTGCATACATAAATAAAATATGCAACTTTTTTTGTTGTGGGGTTTTTTTTTTGTTTTTTTGGGAGTCAAAACATTGGAAAAATTTAGCTGGGAGGAAAGTCGTAAATTTTATACAGCGTTAGGGGAATATGCTATAACCTAAATGTAAACAAATTTGGTACAAAATTGAATATTGTTGTGAAAAAAATAAATGTAAATTTATAAATATTTAGAATATATTTTGCATCAATTTTCGCAGTGGACATCAAGTCTAAGCTACCTTTTGGGAAAAATCAACCAAAATATTCAAGAGGTATTTGTTGAAAATTGAAAAGTTGAGAGGGAAATTTAGTTTTTTGTTTGCTAGATAAAAGGTTTCATAAAAAAAAATACTAATAAATTTATATATTTTATGAATTTATATGTTGTTAAAGGCACATGATTGAAGCCAGTCAAATTCGGATAAAATCAAGCCATACAAATATTTAGAAATTTACTTTTTATAGATAATCTCAGAAAGACAACATGAAGACATTATTAGAGTTCGTTTCAAAATGTTTAAAATATCTGATACCGAACTATGACAATATCATAATTCATTGCAGATCAACAAAAAACAAAATCAAGAACAACAAAACA
The DNA here is from genome assembly GCA_964034835.1 of Muscina levida. NCBI lineage: Eukaryota > Metazoa > Arthropoda > Insecta > Diptera > Muscidae > Muscina > Muscina levida. The sequence continues at coordinate 84,530,412 of OZ035884.1, forward strand.
CTGACGGTACGCAGAACAGGGTTGGCACTTTGTCAACAACAAAACGCCTGTGCAAGTGTGTCCGATGGACATATGCATAGGCAAGGGCTTGTGTGTGTATTATGTTGGCATGTTGTGCGCTTCGAGGATGCTATCTTCGCACCGTTGGGAAAAGTTCTCATTAGCTTTGAGATTCTTTCTTCCCTTAAGGTTTGCGATGATAGAGGAGGAGGCACAGCAAAAGGGCGCTGACGAGACATTGTGGTTAATGTCGAAATGACGTCATACGCCTAACCTGCTGTCAATACATTTCACACTCTTGAATAAAAACTATTGGCAATAATAAATAATTGCCAATAGAACTGATCTTAAACAGAACTATGACAATATCATAATTCATTGCAGATCAACAAAAAACAAAATCAAGAACAATATAGAAAATATTTTATTTTTGGCAGAACAAACAGGTTGTTGGCAAAAAGATACAACAAATAGTACAACACGTGATTTAGGGACTCAATTCTGAGAACTGCACGTGAAAGTAGCCTCAAACAGAAGAAGTTCTGCATCATTCGTTTTGTCAAGTCACATGCCATAATAATATAATATCGATTTGAAGTAAGTCTGTACTGTATAGGGGAACTTGCAACGTTTTATGTTCTTTTGTTTGACATAACATAAGTACTATTGGTGGCGTATGATTATCATAGGTCATATTCCACGTAAATCATTCTGTACAAAATCCGAAAACGAACAATGGGAAATTGTCTTAGGGAAGTACGACAAAGTCATATATTCGATATTTTTTTTTAAATTGTCGTCGAATCAAGAAATTTTTTTTTTTTTTTCAATTTATTTTGTCCTGATATATCGACACTTGTTTATGAATTTAAGCCATAAAAAATTAATTTTTCTTATTTGAGAGCAGCCACAGAAATTTATAAATGAGTAGCCCAACATTCGGTCTTTAGCGATCCACAGATAGTTGGTCCATCTAACGAATTTTTGGTCCTCTGCGCCAACCATCGAGTTTATTGCTGAAGACTCTACGAGCTGGAGCATTTTCATCAATTAGTACAACCTGTCCAAACCAGCGCATTCCCTCATAGAGCTCATGATTTGTTCGACGACGCTGCTCGCCGTTAACGATGATGGGTTTACATATTTTGTGAAGGAATTTTCTCTCGAAAACTCTCAGCATATTTAGAGCAAGACATGTAGGATCAGTGTTTGGTATAGTTGGAACGTTGTTCGTCGAGGGAGGGATATGTCATTAAATCGCTTGCTTAGTGCATAGTAGCAGCGGTTAGCGATCACTGATCGTGTCTTGATTTTAAGGCTGACATTATTATTTTTGTTTACGGCGGAGCCAAGGTGGACACAACTATCTACCACTGCAAAGTTATAGTTCTCAACATTTATGCAGATTCCCAAACGATTTGACTCTTTGTTTATTGAAACAAATAAAATCGTTTTGTCCTTCATTATCACCAGTCCCAATTCCACTGACCGCTTCTCAATGCTCGAAAAGGCCGTAGTATCTCGGTCAATAAAATCTATGTCATCTCCATATGCGAGCTGCGTATGGCTTTTGTTACCTGTTTACTGCAGCCATCCGCATAATCATCTCCATTATGATGTTGAAAGAGATCGCAGGACAGACTTACTTAAAAAAACGTAGTTTCCCTTAGCAATGAGGTATGGGATAGCTTCTCGCGTTGTTGTGAATTAACAAGCTTTCTATTTTTGATTCACAACTAACGGCACATACTTGTTTATCGACGAATGCGAACGTCACTGTTTTGAGAAGCTCTTACTAGACACGACGATTGATTCGAGGGGAGCCGACAATTTTATTTTTTTTCTTTTAAGATGACTGGAGCCAGGTTTGAACCTGCGATCTCCCGCATAGTAGTCGCGGTCCCCGCAGGACAGACTATCGCCTTGTTTAAAGCCTAGCTTGGTAGAAAATGTCTCTATCATATTTTTGTCTATTTTCACTGAAGACTTCGTGTTAGTCAGTGTCATCCCGCAAAGTCGTATTAGCTTCGCAGGGATAACAAACTCAGACATGGCATTCAATAATTTCTGTCGTATCGGACTGAATGCTTTGTAATCGATAGAACGATGGTAGGTGTCGGATCTGCATTGGGTCTTCTTCAGGATTTGTGGTGAATATGTGGTCGGTCGTGGATTTACCAGGTCTAAAGCCACACTTATAAGGTTCAATCAGGTTCGCTAGGATGGGCTTTAGTCTTTCTCATAACACACTAAACAGGACCTTGTAGGCGATTGGTTAAAGGTTGATCCCGTTATAGTTGCAACACACACTTGGATTGCATTTCGTAAGCGCAAGACATAGAACACTCATACTCCAATCATAGGGCATGCATTCCTTTAGTCAAATCGAGTTTATAAGCTGGCGCAGGCACGTTAACAGCTCGTCGACGCCGGCTTTAAAAAACTGTGCCGGCAGTCCATCAGCTACAGTAGCTTGGCTATGATAAATCTTTGTTTATAAGCCGTGCAATTGCCGTTCTCATCTCGGTTTGACTCGATGGTGGATAATCCACTTCATCTTTCGGGCTTCACCTCTATCCCTGTTATTTTCGATATCCTGGCTTCACAGACGCTTTTTCCGGCTATACAGGCATTTCATCTCCCTTCTCTTCTCATTATAACGCTCTGACACCGCACATGTTGGCATTGGCAGCAGTTTTGCCCTATATTCAGCATTCTATTCTAACCATAGCAGGGCTTGTCTGAGTATGGTCATTACGGCAGTGGTCGTAGAATTCACAATATGCTGCCACTGCGTGTCGGGTACATCAGAATTAGGGGTTTTTGTTTTAAGTATTTGAGAGATTGGATTCAAATAGGCATTGGCTAGCTCGGTGATATGCAGTTTTGTGAAGATTATCTTCCTTTTCTTTTGGTAACGAGTATTTTTAGTACTAATAAATCGCGTGTTATCCCATACCACTTTCATGGTGTGTAAAGGGAAATTAAGTAAGTAATCGCTTGCGTAACTTGGCTGCAAATAGGTGGTGATCCAATTCAATATTTTGACTTTTCAACACAAGCACTTCCTTAAGGGGTTAGACATGCCTTCCATCGATTACCAAGTGATCAATCTAGTTTTTGTCTCTTGATATGTCCCCTGAACAAAAGGGATGCCTTGTGTATATCTTTATGCGGGAAACTGGTTCCACGCCGACGCAAAGCTAGCCAGTCTGAATCCGTTATCGGAGTTTGGTTGCTGTGTAGACTCAATCTTCCGACTGCTGAACCAAGAGCATCTTCTCTTACTATTTAAGCATTAAAATCTCCCAGAACAATTTTATTGGCATGACCAGGGCAACGGTCATTGGGGGTGCGATAGTGTTGTATGCAGATTCTAAGTAACAAGATTTGCTTACCGCTCACCCCCTATATTTGTGAGGTGGGTTAAAAGAATTCATGAGCCGGAAAAGGGGGTGGTGCCCCTAGGGAAAATGGCTACGCATCGTGGTCAAAGCTGGTGGACATGGAAAAAACCACAATAAACTCCGCAATTGCCCCGGGTTCGTCAATTTCTTTATAAAATTGTTCCCTCCTAAAATTTTTCCCCAACACACCTACCCCTATCTTCACCCCCTAAGGGGGCTCTAATACGAAAATCATGGTTTTTTTATAAGATATGCTTCCACCGTTGTAACTGCCCCAATGGTGCCCTTAGAGAAGTTAAATGTATGAACGACCCCCAATATTTTTGCCAACCCTACTGTTCCCTTGAACATAATCACCCAGTAACTTCAACCCTGTAGGTGGTCCCCATACAATTTTTATTGTTTTTTTATAATACTTTTTTAAGAAATCAACTCTTTTCGCTCTCATGGTGCCTCCTAAAGCGGTAAAATTTATGATCGATCTCCACTAATTTTTCCCTCCTAACATTTTTCCCAAACATACCTACCTCCTATCTTGAACCCCTAAGGAGGTGCTCCCGTCGCTCTTACTACCCGAGAGGAATCAAATCTATCTTTAACCATTATTTTTTATAATTTTTTTATATTAAACCAACTCTTAGCGCTCTATAGCGACTCCTAGAAGGGTACAATTTATGACCGATCTCCACTATTTTGTCCCTCGTCACATTTGTCCCAAACATACCTACTCGCTATCTGCGCATCGTGGTCAATAGTGGTAGGAATTGGGAAAAAAACCACAACAATCTCCGCAAATGCCCCGGTGTCGCCCCTAGTGGTAAATTATGTACGATCGACCCTCACTAAATTTTCCCTCTTAACATTTTTCCCAAACATACCTACCTGCTATCTTTACCCCGTCATATAAAAATAATTTTTTTTTTATAAACTTTGCTCCCACCTTTCTTACTGCCCCAAAGATGCTAAGAGGAGTTAAATGTAGGACCGACGCCCAACTTTATTGCAAACCAAACAGTTCCTCTGAACATATCTACCCTGTAACTTCAACCTTTAAGGCGGTCCCCATACAATTTTCTTGATTGTTTAAATTTATTTTTTTATGAAACCAGTTCCAGTTACTCCATAGTGCCTTCTAGAGGGGTACAATTTTTGATCTATCCCCACTAGTTTTTCCCTCCTAACATTTTTCACAAACTTTTCTACCCGCTATCTTTACCCCCTTAGGGGGCTTCCATACAATTCCACCGCTCTAACTGCCTCTACAGGAGTCAAATGTATGACCGACGCACAATATTTTTGTAACCCAGTTTCTTAGAACATATCTACCCTCTATCTTCAACCTTTAAGTTGGTCGCAATACAACTTTTTTTTATTTTTTATAATTTTTTATGAAATCAGCTCCTGTTGCTTCCATGGTTCCTTATAGAGGGGTGAAATGGAAAAGTTGAAAAAAATCTCAAAATTACTTTATCCTATAAACTAACGAATAAATATATAGCAACCATGAACATATGAAAATCTAACGCCCTAGTGCACCGAAATCGTCTTAATATCGATAATGTCGATCACTTACAGGGTTAAGTCATTAGACCTGAAGTCTAAGTCTCCTACCAACTATGAATTCAAATCTAAATTCATACTTCATACCATCATTTGTATCGCAACATAGGTAAAAAAATTCCGTAAAAAATTAAATGGTAACATAAACAAGGCTCTTTCCGTGTGCCCACAAATCAACGACCTAGCCGCCTTTGTTACCAATGATGAAATATTGCTCGTCCCATATTCAGGGTTCTATTCAAACACCCCATTGTCCCAACATTACCAACAAGCCCTTTCTCATCTAAATTGTAGGGCACTTACTTATAGAAATTCTGTGGTAATATCAAAAAAACCCGCAAACTCTTAAACCCACCCAGCAGCCATAGACTGAATCAACATCAGCTAAGCAGTGTTAGAATAACAAACAAACTTTATTTTTGTTTTTTATTGTTGTTAGATTATGTGGTGAAAACTTTCTTTTGTTTACCGCTCACATCGTCATTATCATCATCAACAACAACATCATCACCAACGTTTGTGATAGTTTGTGATGCGTCACCGCACCCCAGCTGCCCCCTATCTCTTAAACCGTATGCATTGCATAAGATATTCATGGCTATTACTACTAACGGATTCATGCCAAAAATAACCACCAGCCATTTAGATTTTAATTAAACTATTAAACACCCCAAAGACAACGAACAGATTTAAAGCAGCGAAAACTTTACGATCAGAACGATAAATCTGCAAAAAAATCATGAATATTCAAGGGGAGCGGAAAACTGAAGTGACCATAGGGGTTGACGCAGGAAATTGAAATAGTTAATCTAGAAGGACTCGTTTAATGTTGGACGTAAAACATTAAACAGTTGTTTGTAATTTAAAACTATGTGATTTATTAAGGGCAGTAACACTTTTTTGAGTTAGGGAGGAAGAATTGTATTTTGATTTAAATTTGTAAAAATTTCTGCTTTAATATAATTCGTATACGTTCATTTTGTGAAATTTAATACATTTTACTGGCAATTGCCTAAATTAAATTTAAATTTCAATTAAATCTACACAATAACCTGATATCCTTCAAATAGGTCAATTTATCATAGTTTGCGCATTGTTATTGCAACGCTAAGTCTATAAAATTTTCTGGACCACATGGCGTATGAGTGTTTCATAATTAATTTCGTTATTTTGTTAATAGTATCAATCATCATCGTACGCTTTTGAGTGGTAATTATAATTGCAAATTGTTTTGCGTTTATTCAAAAGGTTCAATTGAAAAACTATATTCACTTGTGCAAGAGTTCAACCAAAGCGGCTTAATTAAGTAGGACGTTAACCTAACGAGATTGTATGTAGTACATTGTGTTGTGCCTACATTAAGCAGATTATAACAATGCGCAGAGAGGGCGCATAATTTGTAATTGCCTTAGGTAGTTATAAATAGAATTTATACGGCGTACAGTAAAATGGCAAATACAAGAGTATACTTTTAGGGAGGGGAAGTGAGGTTGTCTTAACTAAGGATAACTGGTAACTAAGTTGATGTTTGCATGATTAAGGCTTATAACAATTATACGTCAGGGCAGGCTGGCATATAGACGGGCATTAGCATGTTAATGACAATAATGATAAAGTTGATATAAAATTTTTAGGTTAGATTAAATTGGCCGCCTTAAGCATAGCTAAATCGGGTTTAAATTCCTCTTATATATTATTGTTTTTTTTTTCCTAGAAGATATCTATCCCCTATATTTAACGTTTAAGGTGGTCCCCATACACTTTGTTGTTTTTTTTATAATTTGTTTTTTTATGAAATCAGCTCCTTCTGTTCCCATGGTGCGTCCTAGATGGTTCAAATTTATGATCCATCCCTACTAATTTTTGCCTCCTAATATTTGTACCAAACATACCTACCTCCTAGCTTCAACTCCTAAGGAGGTGCTCCTACCGCTCTAACTACCCCAAAGGTGACCCTAGAGGAGTCAAATGTATCACCAACGGCCATTATTTTTGCAAACCCAAAAGTTTCTTATACCTTAAACTTTAAGGTGGTACGCATACCATCCATATGTCGTAGTCGACTTTTTTTTTATTTGACTAAAATTAGTAATAATTAACAGAAATTTTTAGTTTTGGGAATTTTTCATCATCTGATGAAAAAGAACAAGGACTGTTTATTTCTGTCTCACAAACGACATCACCGAAGCCATATTTGAAAAACGACAAAGAGTCGACGTGACGACGACATGCATAGAAAGGGGGAATATAGGTCCCGTTAACCTATTAAAGGCTACTGGGTATTGAAATAAAAAAGTAGTGAAACTCAAAAATTTCTAGCGCAGACTGGTGGGAGATATCACGGTAATTTTTTTTGTATATTAAATGGCAAAAATTGGCTGATAAAAAAAACGTTTTGACTTTAGTATTTCACATAAGGCTAGCTCGTGCTACTATAAGGGGTCGGCAGTTGTCGAATAGCTGAACGACCTACAGATATCTAGGTTAACTACGATTTCTAAGTAGTCCCCGCCCAGAGCGGTAGAGACCAAGGGCGTACTATAAAAGTGTACATGTGTCTGTTGACGATTCTATGACATGGCGAATCAGCGCCGACATTAACTAAGCACTACACCACATGGGGTGTCCTCTAGAGTGGTACAAATAGGAGAGTGATGTTTCCGTGGTGCCCCTAGTCAAACAGAAAATCCCTTGAAGAAACATATGACCGTAGTCCGCGCCATGATGTGCTGGGAGATTTTAATACACACGATTTGACGACAAAAACATTCATAAGGCAACGTAGATATCTCCCGATCAAGTTACGAGAAATCAAATAGATTACATGGCAATCGATGAAAGGCACACGTCAAGAGTCTTAGACGTACGAGTGATCAGAGGTGCGAACATCAACTCGGATCAACACCTCATTGTAGTGAAGGAGTGTACTAGGCTAAACAGGGAGAAAACCCTGAGTAACCAGGCTCAGAGAAATGTGGACATCTCTTAACCGAGACCACGGAGATAGCCAACGTCTATTCCAACCAACTCACTCAACTGCTTCGTGATGTTCCAACTCCCGAAAATACTAGCACGCAATGGCAATATATTTCTCACTCAATGGAAAGGACTGCGCAGTCCGTACTGGGGTATGTGTAACCCTTAAACGATAATGCCTGCTACGATGACGAATGCCCCAATGTCACCCGGGAACAAGATGCTGCACACAGGGTCAAACTGCGGCCAATGACAACGCGAGCTGTAAATGAAAAGTACAGGATGAAGAGGCTGGAGGCGACTTGACTCTTTAGGCGAGAGCTGAAGAATGAAAAGTACAGGATGAAGAGGCTGAAGGCGACACGACTCTTTGCTAAAGAAGCAAAATAATGTCTGAATTGAAGAATACATAAGTGAAACCTCCTGTAAAGACAAATATTGTCATCTCGTTTACTGACTCAAAAAGCGTACTGAGAATATAATAAAATCACTTTTGCAGCCTATTGATGTCTGAAAACTGTGTATCAATCCGAGACGATAACATCGAGTGCCCCCCTCCGAGCCAAGCTGAGATAAAAACTGTCATATCCCGCCTAAAGAATATCAAATCCGCTGGGGCTTATGGTCTTCCAGCTGAGTTGTTTAAGGTGGGTGCAGAGATGAGCTTGTTTTAAGCATGCAACAGCTCTTAGAGAATATTTGGCTTCAGGAGAGCATGCCTGAGGATTGTAATCTCGGTGTCCTATTGACAAGAAAGGTGACCGTAGTGAGTGTAAAAACTACCGTGGAATTAGTCTCTTACCGACTGCATATAAGGTCCTATCTAGCATACTGTGTGAACGTCTGAAGCCAGCTGTAGAAAGCCTGATTGGATGTTATCAGTGCGGCTTTAGACAAATCCACTAAAAAAAAAACTTAATTTCCTTTTGCACCCCATGAATGAGGTATGGGATAGCTTATCGCGCTGTTGTGAATTAACACGCTTTCTATTTTTATATTCACAACTAACGGCACATACTTGTTTATCGACGAATGCGAACGTCACTGTTTGAGATGCTCTTACTAGACACGCCGATTGACTCGACACTTAATACTGCAAAGTTGCTGTCAACAACATTCGAGGGGAGCCAACAATGAAAGAAACAATTTTTTTTAGATGAGGTATGGTAGTCGCTTGTTCTAACCACTATGCCACGGCCGGTCCCGGATCAGATATTTACACTACTACAGATTGTTAAGAAAACTCAAGAGAAGCAAATTAACACTTTCCACCTCTTTGTCGATTACAAAGCTGCCTTCGATAGTCCCATCAGGCACCGACTATACGAAACCATGTCTGAGTTCGGTACTAGGTCTCTGCCGGTGTATCCTTACGAATACCTGTGCCATTCGATACGAAGATAGGTCTTAGATAGGGCGATGGTTTGTCATGCATAATGTTCAACATAGTAATGGAGAAGGTGTTAAGGAAAGCAGCGGCAGACATGCAAATGGCATGTCGGCTCGCATATGCCGATAATATGGACATTATCGGGCATTATCGGGTTTGGCATTGATTGAGCACAAGACGAAGTTAATGGTATCATCGAACAAAGTGTCCTCCCGTTGGGGACGCAGCGTAAACGTTGAGAACTATCGCTTTGAGGTAGTGGATGAATTCATCTACCATGGATTCGTCATTGACAAAAACAACAGTGTCAGCCTACAAATAAAACAGAGTATAGTGCTCGCCAACAGGTGTTTCTTTGGGCTACGCGAGTACTTCGGCCTTTCTCGAACCACCAAAGTCCAACTGTAACTCGTTTACTTTTACGATTATCAAAAATCAACTTGCCCTGGAGGCCAAATATTTTAAAATTATCGTACTAGCCGATCTATGCGCAGTCATTAATGGGTTAAGATATTATATAAATTGTCAAAACAAATTTTTTATTTTTCCTTACCCCTCTAGGAAACATATTGCTTCCACTAAGCATGACCATCTTACTCGGTTTGCTGCTTCTATTTTAGTGTCTTCCCACGTAAGATTGCACTGCACGTCTCCAGTCTCCAGTCACCAGGTGTTCTTAGATCGAACACGGCTTATTGTTCCTTGAAGATTCCACTCTTGTGATACTATCGAGCTTTTTCCTGATGATATGACAGATCCACCTTGATTTTCTGCATTAAATTTCTTCTTCTTCTTTACTGGCAGCAACAACAGAAATTCATCTATCAGTAGCCGCACGTAGAAAACCATTCCAAGCGCTTCGGTCTTTTGCGCTCCGTAGATAGTTAGTCATACCAAGCTTGCTTAACAGTTCCGTCACCTGGTCCATCCATCGGAGTTTTGGTCGCCCCCTCCTGCGCCGCCCATCGAGTTTATTGCCGAAGACTTTTCGAGCCGGAGCGTTTTCGTCCATTCGTACAACGTGTCCAAGCCAGCGCATTCGGTCTATTTGAACGCGCTTGACCACGTCGATGTCGTTGTACAGCTCATGATTCATTCGACAACGGTACTCGCCGTTCACGCATTAAATTTGCTTCAGATAAATTACAGATTCAGATTTGACATTGTTGAAAGCTCGCATAATCTCCAGGAAGGCGGAAGTGTGTATTCCTGGTAGTTTAGAAATCTTTCTATAAGATTGATTATCGAATTTAAAGCAGTTTCCGTGAATTTAACCTTCGTGTAGACATGCTGAATTTGCAAAATTTTCCAGACGGTGTCGAGTCTGTTAGGGGTCCATAAAACATATATTCTCTGTTCATTCTATGGTATTGTTGGATTCGAGGATAAAATCTTACTAAGCCGACTGGTTTCCGAAGAGTTTTCCACCCTAATGCAAAATTTCCTTGATGACTTCCCTTTTGGGTTGCCTAATCAGTTTTTTGAGTCTGTTAATTGAAGACTTATATGAGATCCAGTAACAATAATGATAAAATTGGGTTATCTCTTAAGAAACTGCAAGGACAAGTGTTTTAAGTGAATCGCACTGTAAATACAAATACAAATACGTATACTATATGCAGCTGTATGAGTCATTTGTAGACAAATGCGTATACTTTTCATATAACTCATACGTGCAACAATGTGTTACGAATAGTACAATTAGTCGACGATAGGTGGCGAGCAAAAGATGGCAAAACAACTATATGATATTGTACATATGAGTTATACGTAAACAAATACGTATACTTTACATATAACTCATACGTACAACATTATAGAGTTGCTTTGCCATCTATAGCCCACCACCTATCGTCAACTAATTGTACTATTCTTAACACAATTCCCCTCATTTAATCAAAAACTTCCCCAAGTTTCATCATAATTTCGCCACCATGTAAAATTTATTTTCTTTGCTATATTTGTGTCTGCTGTCTAATTAAATCCTATTGTTTTACATAATTTTCTTACTTAATAAGCAAATTCTGTTGGATGTTATTCCTTCTCTCCACCCCACACTTACCATCTTTCTTTCGCAATTTAAAAATGTGTAAAGGATTTTATTCTGCCACATCTCTCTCCCCACCCAATCACATCCCCTCCTAAAGGCATAATTATGCGTAAAGAAAATTAATTGGGTGTAAAATATTTAAGAAGAAATGGAAAAAGGGCACTTGCCAAGAAACAAAATAAAAATAATTATTAGTTGGTAAGTATTTGACACAAGAAAAATAAATGAACGGTCTGGTCTGCTATGAATGTAAACTAAATGACAAACAAACAAAAAAAACCGACATATTTCCTTTGGCCCAAAGTGTAAAAGAGAAACATTAGAATTGTATCCCTTAGGGGAAGGAGAGAGGAGGAGTAAAAAAATTGCGGCGACAATCATAATACTTACTACATTTTCAAAAGAGCATTTTGAATTCTTTGCGATGTTTTCATTAAGTACCAAAGGGACCAATACCAGATTATGAAACGATTAACAGGGGACATGGCAACATTGTGGTGGTGGGCTGTGATGCTGGGTGGTGGAATTTCTTAATTGCCAATTAAAGTTTTAAATACCCCTGAGAAATTATTTACTGTGTTTGCTATAGTAAACAAAGGAATGGCAGGAGGTTGGCCAAAAATATCAAAGGGTTTTATACAAACCTTGAATAAAATCTAGTTAAATGGCAAATGTAAACTCAATGTCACGTTAAGTTGTGTAGGTATAAATTCATCTAAACTAAAAAAAATATATAGGAGCAAATTTAACCGATGGGTTTAGAGTTACAAGGCTTTAAATAGTTTGTATACATTTTTTCCTAGACTTTTTTACTTGTTATGCCATAATTGAATAGCCTTTACATTTACAAAAATTATATATATATATTTCTCCTAAAATCATAACGTTCCACAATCCGCAACAGTAAATTTGTGTTAAACCTTAAGGACACTCTCCCAGACCCACACCATCACCATTAACTTCTTCCACATATTTTACAATTTATGTATTAAAACATATTCTTAAGTGTTTTTTATGGCAAATTTTAAGCAACCTCCAAGGACTACAACTTCAAAAGTAGTTTAGGGCAAATATGATGGTTACTCAGAGGATAACAGCCTAAGATTACTAGGCAACCCTATTCGAGGCGATAGTCGACATAACCATTTGTTTGCCAGGGGTTTTTATGATCTCTTCATCACATTTTATATATGAGCCATAACATATCTTGGACGGAGATGAAACCTTTTTCTTGATGGCCTTAAGCATTTCAGCAATCTGTTCAAAATTCAATTCGTATGTCTTTAGTTGAATTTCCTTTTGCTGTCGTTAAATGATGTCGTTGTCTGACATTTGGTACATTGGTGGGACACAAAAAGCAATGGAAAATTATTGTTATGGCTTCGTATACATTTAAGCCTAATAAGCCTTAATCAAATTTGATATGAAACTCTTAAGACAGGACCAAAATATCGAATGTGTTCGTCCCTCCGTACGTCCCTTGCTATCAAGTACCCATGAGGTATATTAGCAAAAACACGCAACGCAGGAAATGTGGAAACTACCAAGCAACACAAAATCTCGTAAATTATGATTACCAGCAAATGCCACAGACGACAGGACGACAGCCACGCAATGTGAGGACAACGAAGTCGGCAAATGTGTCAGCCAGACGATGAATAACAAAATAAATAACAGCTAATGGCTGCAAACAGCAGAATGCGAAACAAGAAAAACGTAACTTCACAAAGAAACAAATCTAAAAATATCATATAAACATTTGTTAAGCAAATAACCTTGAAAATGGGTCAAGTGGCAATGCCTGGTAAAGATTGCTCTGGCTCTACCAACGCTCCTCCCCCAACAACAAACGACAAGTAACAAATCTATGTGTATCAGCCCAACACTACAACTGGAGGGAGGGCGCCCAATATTGCAGACAAGTGTCGGCTGAGGGCACTGTTCAGAAAGATATGGCCTAAATTGAAAGCATTTGCATATAAATTAACGGAAACGGAAATGAAAGAATATTTATATAGACTATGCACACGACGACGACGACGGCAACGACATCAAACGCACATTAGCAAAAGTAAACCTACAAAGTGTAGCATATTTAGCATGGGGGCCAATTGTTTAAGGAATAAAAGTCTATGCTTAACAAAGAGGATGGTGAAGGCAGTCACAGAAATATGAGTTGATAATACATCTATGTTAAATTAACTCATTACTCGAACAATTCAAATTATAAAATTATAAAATTATAAAATTATAAAATTATAAAATTATAAAATTATAAAATTATAAAATTATAAAATTATAAAATTATAAAATTATAAAATTATAAAATTATAAAATTATAAAATTATAAAATTATAAAATTATAAAATTATAAAATTATAAAATTATAAAATTATGAAATTATAAAATTATAAAATTATAAAATTATAAAATTATAAAATTATAAAATTATAAAATTATAAAATTATAAAATTATAAAATTATAAAATTATAAAATTATAAAATTATAAAATTATAAAATTATAAAATTATAAAATTATAAAATTATAAAATTATAAAATTATAAAATTATAAAATTATAAAATTATAAAATTATAAAATTATAAAATTATAAAATTATAAAATTATAAAGTTATAAAATAATAATATTTTAAAATTATAAAATTATAAAATTATAAAATTATAAAATTATAAAATTACAAAATTACAAAATTATAATATTATAATATTATAAAATTATAAAATTATAAAATTATAAAATTATAAAATTATAAAATTATAAAATTATAAAATTATAAAATTATAAAATTATAAAATTATAAAATTATAAAATTATAAAATTATAAAATTATAAAATTATAAAATTATAAAATTATAAAATTATAAAATTATAAAATTATAAAATTATAAAATTATAAAATTATAAAATTATAAAATTATAAAATTATAAAATTATAAAATTATAAAATTATAAAATTATAAAATTATAAAATTATAAAATTATAAAATTATAAAATTATAAAATTATAAAATTATAAAATTATAAAATTATAAAATTATAAAATTATAAAATTATAAAATTATAAAATTATAAAGTTATAAAATTATAAAATTATAAAATTTTAAAATTATAAAATTATAAAATTATAAAATTATAAAATTATAAAATTACAAAATTATAAAATTATAAAATTATAAAATTATAAAATTATAAAATTATAAAATTATAAAATTATAAAATTATAAAATTATAAAATTATAAAATAATAAAATTATAATATTTTAAAATTATAAAATTATAAAATTATAAAATTATAAAATTATAAAATTATAAAATTATAAAATTATAAAATTATAAAATTATAAAATTATAAAATTATAAAATTATAAAATTATAAAATTATAAAATTATAAAATTATAAAATTATAAAATTATAAAATTATAAAATTATAAAATTATAAAATTATAAAATTATAAAATTATAAAATTATAAAATTATAAAATTATAAAATTATAAAATTATAAAATTATAAAATTATAAAATTATAAAATTATAAAATTATAAAATTATAAAATTATAAAATTATAAAATTATAAAATTATAAAATTATAAAATTATAAAATTATAAAATTATAAAATTATAAAATTATAAAATTATAAAATTATAAAATTATAAAATTATAAAATTATAAAATTATAAAATTATAAAATTATAAAATTATAAAATTATAAAATTATAAAATTATAAAATTATAAAATTATAAAATTATAAAATTATAAAATTATAAAATTATAAAAATATAAAATTATAAAATTATAAAATTATAAAATTATAAAATTATAAAATTATAAAATTATAAAATTATAAAATTATAAAATTATAAAATTATAAAATTATAAAATTATAAAATTATAAAATTATAAAATTATAAAATTATAAAATTATAAAATTATAAAATTATAAAATTATAAAATTATAAAATTATAAAATTATAAAATTATAAAATTATAAAATTATAAAATTATAAAATTATAAAATTATAAAATTATAAAATTATAAAATTATAAAATTATAAAATTATAAAATTATAAAATTATAAAATTATAAAATTATAAAATTATAAAATTATAAAATTATAAAATTATAAAATTATAAAATTATAAAATTATAAAATTATAAAATTATAAAATTATAAAATTATAAAATTATAAAATTATAAAATTATAAAATTATAAAATTATAAAATTATAAAATTATAAAATTATAAAATTATAAAATTATAAAATTATAAAATTATAAAATTATAAAACTATAAAATTATAAAATTATAAAATTATAAAATATAAAATTATAAAATTATCTTTATATATAAAATTCTACAGTACGTGTGTTGTGACTGAACTCCTCCTAAACGGCTGGACTGATTTGCATAAATTTTTTTGTATGCGTTTGGGTGGCGCCCCAGACGGTTTAGATTTACAATTCGGTCCAATTGGACAAAGGGGCGTGGCACCTCCCATAGAACTTGAAAATCAAAAGGGCTATATCTCATGAACTATCAGAGGTATGAAGATGAGATTTGGTATATATGTTGTTGAAGCAGTATTAATTTCAGCGAAGGTGAAAGTGGGCGGTGCCACGCCCCCTTTTCAAAAATCGCTCTAACGGCTTTTCTAATAGACCGATTGATACGAAAATTTTTCCAAGTGGTACTGTTGACCTGTTGATAGTCCCTGGCTATAATAGGCTGTGATTGGATAAAGGGGCGTGGCACCGCCCATACAACTTGAAAATTAAAAGGGCTATATCTCATGAACTATCAGAGGTATAACTGCCATAGTAATAGTTTGATCGTCCTCTAAATTCCATATTATATTGCAGTTCGCCTAGAGATATGGACAGTAGTGTGGGTCAATTTTTTTTTTTTTGCAAAAATCGTATACCAAAATCGGATTCTTGATGAATTGTAAGAAAATTTCACCAATAAATTTTGTGTCTAAAATCAATTTCTACCTCGCTCTGGGAAGCATTAAGATTTCAGTTAGAGTTTTTTTTTTGTTTTTAAATAAGTAAAAACCGAAAACTTCAGATATATTTTTTTGAAATCTTCTGCGGAAAACTTTGTGTTGCTTAAAAAGTTATGGCCTTTGAAAGTTGGCATACAGAATATAAGTTTTTGAAATTCTTGAATTTTTGCCTTTTGGCGTAAGTCCAAAAGCTTTCTTTCAGTATACTTTGGCAAATCACCATACAAAGACAGCTAATAGAGGACATCGCCGCTGTAGACGAAAGTGTGGCAAGGGATTTGAATTTATCGAACCGACGCGGTTCTCAGCAACTCGGTCTGTACAAATGTTGAGGAAATGTCTTGGCCTACATCTATATAACATCCAACTGTAGGAAGAATTAGAGCCAGTGGACGATAAACTAATTTTGTTATTTCTCATGTCATGTCATTGCCAATCATTGAGAAGAGAAATGGTTCCAACACAACGGCATAACATGCCATACAGCGCGTGAGACCATCTCTTTGTTAAACCAAGCATTTGGTGACCGAATTATCTCAAAAGATGGTAATACGAGTTCAATACAAAGACAGTATTCGGAACTATTCTTGATTGTGGGAGAAGAAGACATGCCGAAAGAGGTTTTTATGGCTAAAGGCATAAATCTTCAAACGAAATTTTTATTTGCGGTCATTAGGCGAAGAAGATATGTCAAAAATGTTTTTTACGCCCAACGAGATAGTTAGAATACAGAAGGTTCCCGCTACTACAGAAAAAAAAAGTAAAAATTTAATTTTGAACTTTGAACTTTAGCAGAATGTCCGATTTGAGAAAGAAGTGGTTTTTCGCCCTACATACAGATATGACTTTGCTGATAAACTTTTTACTATCGTCATAGAGCCTACGATATTAAGCATTTAAAACAGTTAAACTTAATTGGTTAACTTCATAAACATAAGTTAATAAACTTAACATATTATTGTCGAGCCGTTTTCAAAGTATTTTTAGACCTACAAATGTATTAAATAGCGTTTATATAGCATTTAGGATAGCAAGAAATGTGAAATATATTACAAGTGGATATGCAATAGCGAAGCATTGCCGGGCCCACTAGTAAAATTATAAAATTATAAAATTATAAAATTATAAAATTATAAAATTATAAAATTATAAAATTATAAAATTATAAAATTATAAAATTATAAAATTATAAAATTATAAAATTATAAAATTATAAAATTATAAAATTATAAAATTATAAAATTATAAAATTATAAAATTATAAAATTATAAAATTATAAAATTATAAAATTATAAAATTATAAAATTATAAAATTATAAAATTATAAAATTATAAAATTATAAAATTATAAAATTATAAAATTATAAAATTATAAAATTATAAAATTATAAAATTATAAAATTATAAAATTATAAAATTATAAAATTATAAAATTATAAAATTATAAAATTATAAAATTATAAAATTATAAAATTATAAAATTATAAAATTATAAAATTATAAAATTATAAAATTATAAAATTATAAAATTATAAAATTATAAAATTATAAAATTATAAAATTATAAAATTATAAAATTATAAAATTATAAAATTATAAAATTATAAAATTATAAAATTATAAAATTATAAAATTATAAAATTATAAAATTATAAAATTATAAAATTATAAAATTATAAAATTATAAAATTATAAAATTATAAAATTATAAAATTATAAAATTATAAAATTATAAAATTATAAAATTATAAAATTATAAAATTATAAAATTATAAAATTATAAAATTATAAAATTATAAAATTATAAAATTATAAAATTATAAAATTATAAAATTATAAAATTATAAAGTTATAAAATAATAAAATAATAAAATTATAATATTTTAAAATTATAAAATTATAAAATTATAAAATTATAAAATTATAAAATTATAAAATTATAAAATTATAAAATTATAAAATTATAAAATTATAAAATTGTAAAATTATAAAATTATAAAATTATAAAATTATAAAATTATAAAATTATAAAATTATAAAATTATAAAATTATAAAATTATAAAATTATAAAATTATAAAATTATAAAATTATAAAATTATAAAATTATAAAATTATAAAATTATAAAATTATAAAATTATAAAATTATAAAATTATAAAATTATAAAATTATAAAATTATAAAATTATAAAATTATAAAATTATAAAATTATAAAATTATAAAATTATAAAATTATAAAATTATAAAATTATAAAATTATAAAATTATAAAATTATAAAATTATAAAATTATAAAATTATAAAATTATAAAATTATAAAATTATAAAATTATAAAATTATAAAATTATAAAATTATAAAATTATAAAATTATAAAATTATAAAATTATAAAATTATAAAATTATAAAATTATAAAATTATAAAATTATAAAATTATAAAATTATAAAATTATAAAATTATAAAATTATAAAATTATAAAATTATAAAATTATAAAATTATAAAATTATAAAATTATAAAATTATAAAATTATAAAATTATAAAATTAAAAAATTATAAAATTATAAAATTATAAAATTATAAAATTATAATATTATAAAATTATAAAATTATAAAATTATAAAATTATAAAATTATAAAATTATAAAATTATAAAATTATAAAATTATAAAATTATAAAATTATAAAATTATAAAATTATAAAATTATAAAATTATAAAATTATAAAATTATAAAATTATAAAATTATAAAATTATAAAATTATAAAATTATAAAATTATAAAATTATAAATTTGTAAAATTGTAAAATTGTAAAATTATTAAATTATAAAATTATAAAATTGTAAAATTGTTAAATTAACAAAACTACAAAATTTACAAAGAAAATTAGAAATGATAAAAATATAAAATAATATATATATATATATATATATATATATATATATATATATAATATAAAATTATATAATTATAATTCGTAAATTGGCCCGATTCTTTTATACCTTCCTCGCAATAGTATGTGCCTCACATTCTTTACGTTGACAACATACTTAGTTGTCTTACTCAGGGACTTGAAGTTGGGACTAAAACTATAACGAGACGGAAAACAACCCAAAGCCGGATATTTGTTATTTACAAAACCGGAAATGTGTATAATTTAGACATAAATTGCTAAAAAAAAAACTATTGTAACCATAAACTACATTATATACGACTCGAGGTGGCGTATACACCACTCCACGCGCTCTATCCACCTCTTTCTAGTAACACCAGTATAACAAGAGAAACTATACAGACTCTAGTATAAGAAACAAACAGCCATCGTTGTGAAAAGTTTGCTAAGAGCCGAGGGAGCATTCAATTGCTACGAGTTGTTAGTTATAGCCAGCAATCATCTTTTGTATATTGTGTTAAGGACATTTTAAAAAATTTATTTTATTCCAAGTGGGAGCACCAGCAACAACAACAACAATACATTAGTGTTAAAAGTACTGTGCCAGGACTAACAACAATAGGTTAAAAAGCTTGAACATATACTTAGGCGAAAACAACAATACCCTGTAGGTTGGAAGATGGCGATAATGAAGATGTTGATGATTGTGGTTATGATGATGATGATGATGACGACGAGGACCAGGATACAATGTATTCACTGTGTGTTGTTGTGTTAATGGAAGTTGTAGAAATCACATATTCTGGGAACAGAAAAACTTGGCGTATTGTGTGATATAAAACAAATTTTTTTTTCGCATATTTACATGCCTGAGTTAAAGTTGAAGTGTAGTAGAAATATAACAGCCTACAGCCACTCATCTTTAGGCTAGGACAATGAAATCGAAAATCTTATGGAGCTCGTGTTATTCATCACAATGCATAGGTTAAGAAGTTTTTAACAATGTTGTGCAGTTCACGGAAATAACTTGAGGTTATGTAGTTTTCTAGAGGTTATCGCGTTGCCATGAATTCGGTCAAGGGTTTGACAATAGATGTTATTTCCTGGAAAAATTGCCAGGGTTATGAAATTTGCTTTATTATGAGGAAGTACCACATGAATGCATGACTTGTTCATTTTATACAAAGAAATTTAATTGACGCCAATAATATTTTATGCGCTCTCAATAAGCAGTTAATTTATGCAGTGTGATTACGTATGAGTTATATTAATGATTCTTATTGTCATTAGGATAATTGCAACAATCATACGTTGGCAGTTTCTGTTGTGGATTACGTATGAGTACTATTATTACTATTTGAAAGGCATTTAGATTAATGTTATTAGTCGTACAATGGAGATGCAGTTTGTACATTATGCTAGGGTATGAGTATTATAAGTTTTCAAACCTTTCCGAAATTCTCATATAGGTTTAATTTTTGTCGTTATAAAAAAATAGTACTCATACGTTATATTACAAAAAATCAAGGAATGTTGTAAAAGGTGATTCATTTAGACCATTTTTTTTTTAATTTTAATGTAACATTTGAAATTTTAGTGGATTGCCAAAATTAAATTGTGAAACGAAATTACACTCTCTGACATTTAATATTTAATAATTATATCATTAAAATTTTGGTGTCGTTTAGTACTTATGTTAAACATTTTCTAATGATCTTGAAATATTTTAATAAATTTTTTTTTAATACTTTTCAATTTAATTAAATTTTCCTGTATTTTTTGTTTGTTTCTTTTTAGGTATGTAATTGTTGAACACTTGCCCCCCTACAACCTTCGATGTCCTTTAAACATGAAAAATATCCATATTTCACAGCAAGTAAGTAAAAAGGATTAAGTTCTCTCTAGAATCGAAAACGTCTGTGACAACTTAATGTAACCAACCAAGTTACTGCCATAAACATACCCTCTTAACACCTACTTCCCCTCACCACTTTACCATACGAAACCCTACTGCAAATATCCTTTATAATAACTTCTACTACATAAATTTTAACTGTTTTGACATCTGATGAATTTATTATTTATAACCTAAAACATTTGAAACACCTGTGTACACTACGGTAACTTAATGACCACGAGAACATAATTCAGTTGTGTGTTGTGAACTTATGGCCGGCCCTCTAACCTCCCCTCTATGCGCTAGTGGTGGTTTACCACATCATAATCGCTAACATTGGGAGCTCGTGTTTCGCCGATTAACAAATTAATAAAAACAACAAATAACCACTAATTTAATTTAAGTATATGGTTTTATTGCTTTCACGTTTTACGCATTGAAATCAATAAAATTGAGCGGGGATATTTTACTGCGAATTGTCCCCTCACATATTGACGAATTGTGTAGTTTACACGAAATGCGCAGAGCATAAATTTTACGACCCTACAAGTGACCTAGTTATGTTGGTACTAAAGTCCTATGCAGGAAACGGTTGAACGTTGGTGGCAGGGGAATTAGTGCTCTTATTATTTGATTATTGAATTTCCTTTAGCTGTTGACATTTCCAATTCAGGCAATAATTTAATTATTAACTTTAGTGAATTTGCATAATTTCATTAATTCACACACGCATTTTACCTTTTCTTATGTGGATTTATATAACATGACTAGGGGGATTGCTATAGTCCCTAAAGTACAGTGTAACTGGTGACGAATGAGTAATTTTTCTGTTTGGCAATTAATATTAATCATACGTTTTGGGGGAATACTTCGTCAGCAAGAAAATAAGTTGGGAAAATTAGTAAAATTTGTAACATATGTATGTATATAGTTTCTTGTAGCCACTTATGGAATTACCTTCTGTTTGAATACATAAAATCGTATTTATGGGTTTTAATGCTTCGCTAGAAAAAGGACATGAATTATATTTACTCTCAAGTCACATCAACGGAATTTCTCTGAAATAGACAATTAATTTTTTTACTATGAGTAGGAGCAGTTAAATTACTTAAATAATAGGGATTTCCCCAATACAGTTAATTGATTACGTGCCTCGTCCGATATCCTTTGTAACAGTTTCGGTTACTTGTCCTTTACTACACTTTATATGCTGGATGGATACAAATTAATTTTCCCATTTTACTTTTCTTTTAATGAGATTTGTACAATCTGCTGGCTAATGAAATATTAGTGATAGGTGACGTATGCGCAATTCCTTTAGGAATTAATATTAATCATGCGCTGAGTAGTAATTAAATAAACATGCATCATACGTTGAAGTGACTTAAGTAAGCAAACTATTATTATGCATGTCTATAACTTATCGAACTTACTTGAATATCGTACCGGCACTTCTTTGCTTTGGATTATATACCGCACGTAGAAAATTATTATAAGCTCTTCGATCTTCTGCGCTTCTTCTCCAGTTAGTCACCCCAAGTTCTGTAAGGTCCTCAGTAACCGGGTCGTCCATCGAGTTCATTGTCGAAGACTTTGCGTACAACATGATCTAACCAACGCAATGCCCGGTTTCTTAATGCGTCTAAACACGTCAATGTACATGTACAGCTCATAATTCATACGACGCTGATACTCTCCGTTAACGATGATGGGCTCATATATTTTACGGAGTATTTGTCCCTCGAATACTGGCATAGCTGGATTTTTGTTCGTCTGTCATTAAATCGTTTGCTTAGTCCGAAGAAGCATTTATAAACAAGCAGGATTCTTCTCCGGATTTCTAGGCTGACATTATTTGTTTTGTTGATGGCGGAGCTTAGGTAGATAAAATTATCTACCACCTCGAAATTATAGTTGTCAACGTTCACGCAGTTTCCCAAACGAGTAGATTCTTTGTTCATTGAAACTAATAACTTCGTTTTGTCCTCATTCACCGTAGACCCATTTTCTCAGATTCCTTCTGTATGCCTGAGAAGGCTGCAGTCACATCCCGCAGTTTTCGACCGATGATGTCTACGTCATCAGCGTACGCGAGTAGCATGTGGCTTTTGTTGAATATAGTGCCACTCGTGTTTTCTGCAGCTTTCCTCATTACCATCTCCATCATCATTTTGAAGAGGTCACCCGATGGGCCGTCGCTTTGTTTTAGGCCTCATCTGGTATAGAATGGCTCCGTAAGGTCCTTGCCAATCATCACTGAAGACTTCGTGTCAGTCAGCGTCATTCCCCAAAGGCATATTAGCTTCGCTGGAATACTAAACTCAGACATGGCTTCGAGTAATTTCTGCCGTTTCGGGCTGTCGAAGGCAGTTTTATAGTCGACGCAGAGATGGCACGTGTCTATCTGTTTCTCTTAGGTCTTTTCCAGGATTTGCCGAAGTGTGAATATCTGGTCAGTTGTTTTTGATTTACTAGGACTAAAGCCACACTGATAAGGTCCGATCAGGTTAGATAACACTGGATTTAGTCTTTCACATAGCGCACTAGACAGGACCTTATATGCGATGGATATATGGCTGACCCCACGGTTGTTGGAGCACACACTTGGATCACGTTTTTTGGCACAGGACATATTACGCTTAGATGCCAATCATCGGGCATGCACTCGTTAAGCCAAACCGTGTGTAGGAGTTGGTGCACCGGACTTGAAGAGCTCTGCCGGAAGTCCGCCGGCACCGACTTCTTTATTATTTTTCAGCCGCGATAATGCTCTTCTTACCTCGGCTTGACTTGGTAGTGGGCAATCTAAGCCGTCATCGACAATTGGCGTGATAACTTCACGTGCGCTGCTTTCTGGAACCAGCAGTTGCTGGAAGTGTTCTCATCATATGTGTAGCACACTCTGCGTATCTGTGACCAGAATTTCATCCTTGTACTAACAGGATGGGAGCCCATTACCGTAGCCTTTTGCTTTTACTTTCTGGTAGAATCTGTTTACTGCTTCCTTATGTCGTTCCCTAGCAGAATGGGTTACAATTGGCCCTAGCGTTGCCCGATAAGCAGCATCCTGTTCCTCAAACACTATGGGATATTCCTCATCGTACCAGGATTCGTCTGAGCGCCGCTTTTCATATCCTAGCACGGTTATTGCGCCGGTTGCCATGGAATGCGCAATATGCTGCCACTGTGTATCGGGAACTTCAGAAGTAGAGGCGTTGTGCTGTAGTAGTTGGGAAAGCTGGTTAGAGTAGGCAGTGACTATCTCTGGGATTCGCAGATTCGCATTTGATTAAGTGCGTTTTTCGCTCTGTTCAACTTTGTGGGCACCTTGGCTGCAATCAGGTAATGAACCGAGTTAATATTAGCGCCACGGATCACAAGTACGTCTATTACACTAGATGCATGCCTGCCATCAATTACCACATGATCAATTTGGTGTTGTGATCGGGGGATAGCCAAGTTGCCTTGTGGATATCTTTGTGCTGGAATCTAGTTCCACTCACTGCCATGTTCCTTCCCGCTGCGAAAATAACCAGCCTAATCCTATTGTCTGACATGCCGATTTGCAGGCTGAGTAGTATATGTCGAAAATTTACGTCGCGAGCAACCTTGTCCTGTCCATCTCATCTCCTGGATGGTGGTGATGTCAGACTTATATTTTTGGAGGACATCCGCCAGTCCTCATAGTGGCAGCATCTGTATAGAGAGTCCTGATGTTTCAGTTGAATATCCTTAAAACATGGTCCTTACGATGTTTGCGGGGGTCGTCAACATATGATGGGGGGGGGGGGGGGGGTTGGTTCCGTTTGTTACTTTTTCTTTATCGTGTTTTCATAGCCAGTAAAGGACATGAAGGCGGTTGGCTAGTCCAACCATTAGGGTTGGTCGCTCACTATCAGCTGCTATTCATGATAAAAAAATATCACGAACAGCGTTGCCCAGGTGCCACCACGAAGGAGGTTGTGATTCGGCTTGAGATGCAAGATTCACTTTACATTACCATTTCTACTCTGACGTCACCCATAGAGCTGCTGTTCTCTGCACGGATAGTAACTTTCTCGCTCTGGTCTGAATTTCTAGATCAGGAGTCCAGATAAAGGATCCATAGACAAGTATACTGTTACAGGGCTCCATGAGTAGTTTCCTCCTAATTTGAAGAGGTCCACCGATGTTCGCTATTAGTCTACAAAGTTGAGCTGTTGGCTTAGCTACTTTTGACATTACATATTTAATCAGCTTTGTGTAGGTCAGCTTTGAGTCTAGTCTTGTCCCAAGATATTTAATTGATGGCTTAGTAGGGACGACATACACAGTACAACATATGATTTTGGGACTCAATTCTGAGAACAGCACGTGAAAATAGCCCCAAAAGGAAGAAGATCTGCATCATTCGCTTTGACATGTTACATGTATCGCAAAGGGGAATTTGTCACATTTTAGGCTCTTTTGTTATATGGTGGCGTATGATTATCATAAGTAATATACCTCGTAAATCATACGCCACGGAGTACAACGGTTTTATTGTAACTGCTACAAAATAAACCCAGTTCAAAATCATTTGATATATGGAAAATGTGAACTGTTGCTTATGTAGGGAAATCCTATAAGAACAGATAAAATGAATTGTGATTTTAATTTTTTTTTTTAAATTTGTTGCAGCTAATTCGAGTTATGTCAAACAAAAGATACTTACTAACTTCAAATCGGTATTAAATTATTATGGTATGTAACTTGACAAAACGAATGGTGCAGAACTTCTTCTTTTGGGGGCTACTTTCACGTCCAGTTCTTACAATGAGCTGAAAAATGTTGTGCTGTGTAACGTTTTCACTATTGCATTACATTATTAGAATTTTATTGACAAATCCATTAACAAATTGACAAATACATCTATGATTAAGAACTATTTATTATATGAAGTCTTTACAAATTCCTTTTGATGTTTCAGATAAATACTAATAATCTCAATCATCCTTGCCAACATCAAGCATTACTCATTACTAAGATCTAAATTATGTTATTCTACAATTAAATTTCGTTTAACTATCTACTTCTCTATATATGTGGTCTTTCCCAATTTAAGTACATAGTGTCGTATGATTAATTACGCATTCTCTTTGGTGTTTGCAAAAATATTAATCATACGTGTTAACAAAGCTTAGGCAAAAACAATAATCGAGTGCACTTGATTATTGAATTCCATTCATCAATATAGTTTTGTACATGCCTAACATTTCAATTCCAAACTCTGTGCCGTATACTTAATTTACGAATTTCATTTGATGATTGTAATAACATATTAATCATACGTATATTGTTTTGTTTGAAAACCTTATGCCGAAGTTTTATGAATGTAAATCTCTAACTAATATCTGTATTATTCCATGATTCAACATAATTCAACATTCATGTTTGCAATCATGTTTGTTTCACTTTGTCCATAATTTAATTATTTACTTGATAAAATTTGCTGAATTTGGTTAAAGTTGTATTCTTGTCCTTTTGTATCCAACCTTTATAATCCTGCATAAGCTTCGTTTTGTGTGTGGTGGTGTGGTATTAACATTTACTTTTGCTATTTAGTTTAGCATTTAAATTAGAATAAATGATTCTCTAAGTGTTTACCCTGTGTGTGTATGTATCTTATCCCTTGCCGATCTGATTGCTTGTGCGTTTCTATGTCATTAACTTGTACTTCTACATTATCCTTATTATAGCTTATTGCTCTTGTCCTTTTTTTGTTGGTGCTCAACAATCTCATTCATAGGGCAATGTGAATAACCAACATTGATGTTTCTTCGTTACAAGGTAACAAAGTAACGAGGCGGGAGAGCATTAACACAGCGTCGTTAATTCACTCACTCAAGCGTTTTACCTTAGATTGTGTGGACGCACTTCCCCTCATTACTTTGCGTCCTTGTAGGACTCATTATTTGTGGAGTTACCTCTGTCTGTGTGTGTTCGTGACGTTTACATCAATGTCAACATCATCAGCAGCTCAACTTAACTTCCCTTGACATCGGAGTCAGAGAATTGACGATTTGTTAGCTGTCGTGGTAGTGGTATGACGGCGACGGCGGCTGCTGGTGGTGGCATTAAAACATTATGATTCATTTCATATCTCTTCATAATATTTAGCATTCACAGCCAGCACAAAGGTAGAGTTGTTGATGTTTCGGCGCTGGTGTTCCTCCCAGTCTTGTGTTTACTTAGGACATCCTTTTTGCTCTTTGTTCCTTTGTTTATTGTTGCGAACTTTTGGGGTGTGGGGGCACAAAGAAGGGGGGTATATATGAGTTTGTTAAGGATTTTGTTTTCTGTTGATTATTTTAGATGTTCTTTATAATATAAAGTAAAAAAAACGAAGTAAATGAAATATGGAAACGAGGTGCACGCAGGCAATGCTTACTAAAGCAATTGTGACTTTTTTCGCTAAAGAAAGTTTCCAAGATTGTCCTTGATTTTCTACGTATGATTAATATTAATTTCTAATGCACGTATATGAACGTATGATTACTATTTATTCTGAGCACCGAAATAAATTCGCAAATTAGGTATACGGTACATGAACGTATGATTTATATATACAGTACAACATTTTTCAGCTCATTTATTTGGGACTCAATTCTGAGAACTGCACGTGAAAGTAGCCCCAAAAGGAAGAAGTTCTGCATCATTCGTTTTGTCAAGTTACATGCCATAATAATTTAATATCGATTTGCAGTTAGCAAGTATCGCATAGGGCAATTTGTTATGTTTTAGGCTCTTTTGTGATATTGTCACATGGTGGCCTGTGATTATCATAAGTAATATTCCACGTAAATCATACGCCACGCAGTACAACAGTAACTGCTATATGTTCATGTCCGATTTCTTGCTACGGAGGACGTGTTCCACGAAGCATCTTACGGCGTTCCAGTTGCCCTCACTAATTAGCATTTTCGGGACAATATCCGTGGCTGTTGTTGTACCGATCTGGATTCCTATTATAGCCTTGGATTTCATACTCTCAACCATGGCCTCTTCTATCATTGTGCTCATAATAGTCGATCGGAACTCATCCTTTTTCCGCCTGTAATGGGTAATACAAGTAGTATTGAGCCAGATTTTGTCTTCTGAACGGATTGGACCGCCACTTCTGTTTCCTTCGGGTTCACCTATATTCTAAGATTTTTCAGGACCTTCTCGGGGTTTTATAACAACAGCTTCAGGTAGTTCCTTAGCTTCCTACTGGCGTGGTTTTTTTCTACCTTTTTTGCTATCTATCTTATCTGAAGCGACGTCCGGTTGGGTTTTTTTACGTACTGCGGCTGCAGGGATCCCGCCAGCTTTACTCTTATCTTTTTTTCTCATAGTTTGTTTCGCCTGGGCTGATTGCGCTTCGTTTGTTGTAAGAAACTGGTATTTTTGGAGATTCTTGGCAGATTTCCTGCTGCGTTTCCAGCAATTTGCTCGCTTCCCTTTCCTTTTCAGCAGTTTTCCAATTTCTTCGGTAGTCTGCAATTACGTCCAGTAGGTCATCCAGCTCTGAAACGCCTTTTTGGACATCCATATTGATGTTTCTTTGCCTGTTAATGGCCGGTCTCATCCTTCGAAGAACGTTTTGACACTTCGTCAAGGCTTCTTCCTCCGACAGTATAATTTTGAGAATGAATTCTTGCCTCTGTGAGTTGTGCATCGGCAAGGCACTCTCCTTGGGGATATCGGCAGCGTTGCTCTTGTTTCAAGGTTCACCTGAATATTTTGCTCAGCTTCTGCAGTGATAGCCGTGGAGTTGACTGGGGTTCGCTCTATTCTTGAGCTGCTGCGGAAAGCATTTTCTATTTCTTCAATAGTTTTTGGGGTTTCAATATTTGTATTCGTCATCTTTGTTTCTTGGTCCCAACCCGCGACTATAATGTTTCGAGTTTTTGGCAATCGAGGCCTAGCAACAACTTTCCAAAAAAGCTTTACTCATTAAACTGTAGGTCATATTGTGAAAGTCTAAAATGAATGTGTTATACCATACGATACGTATACGTTATTCTATAGATTTGGATGTAACTCATACGTATTGTTTGAGCGCCATCTATAGTACATAAATTGTACTTGTACAACAATTTCCATCAAGTTTATAACATAAGCAAACAATTATATTTTAGCACTAACATGTAAAACATAACCATAATTTCCCTTTACATGCCATGAATACGGTATGAGATAAGTTCTTTCATTATTGTTGTTGTTGTTGTAACTGCTACAACTTCTTCTTCTTCTTCTTTGCTGGCAGCAACAAAAGAAATTCATCTATCAGTAGCCGCAGTAGAAAACCATTCCAAGCGCTTCGGTCTTTTGCGCTCCGTAGATAGTTCGTCATACCAAGCTTACTTAACATTTCCGTCACCTGGTCTATCCATCGGAGTTTTGGTCGCCCCCTCCTGCGCCGCCCATCGAGTTTATTGCCGAAGACTTTTCGAGCCGGTGCGTTATCGCCCATTCGTACAACGTGTCCAAGCCAGCGCATTCGGTCTATTTGAACGCGCTTGACCACGTCGATGTCGTTGTACAGCTCATTCAGCTCATGATTCATTCGACGACGGTACTCGCCGTTCACGATGATGGGCCCAAATATTTTGCGGAGTATTTTTCTCTCGAAGACTCCCAGAATAGATTGATCCGCTTGTGTTATTACCCACGATTCTGCGCTGTAGAGCAAGACAGGTAGGATCAGAGTCTGGTAGAGCTGGATCTTTGTTTTTCGAGAGAGCGCTTTGTCGTTAAATCGCTTGCTTAGCGCATAGTAGCAGCGGTTTGCGATCAATACTCGTCTTTTGATTTCGAGGCTGACATTATTATTTTTGTTTATGGCGGAGCCAAGGTAGACAAAATCATCTACCACTTCAAAATTATAGTTGTCAACGTTCACGCAGCGTCCCAGACGAGTTCGTTGAAAGAAATAACTTGGTTTTGTCCTCGTTTATCACCAGACCCACTTCAGCCGACTGCTTTTCAATGCTCGAAAAAGCCGCAGTAACATCTCGCAATCCACGTCCAATAATATCGATATCATCAGCATACGCGACCAACATGTGGCTTTTGTGCATGATCATCTCCATTACGATGTTAAAGAGATCGCAGGACAGACTATCGCCTTGTCTAAAACCTCGCTTGGTAGAAAATGGCTCTGACAGATTTTTGCCAATTTTCACTGAAGACTTCGTGTCAGTCAGTGTCATCCCGCAGAGTCGAATTAGTTTTGCGGGGATACCAAACTCAGCCATTGCATCCAACAATTTCTGTCGTATTGGACTGTCAAATGCAGCTTTGTAATCGATGAACAGATGGTAGGTATCGATCTGCATTTCTTGGGTCTTCTCCAGGATTTGTCGTAGCGTGAATATCTGGTCGGTGGTGGATTTACCAGGTCTAAAGCCACACTGATAAGGTCCAATCAGGTTCGCCAGGAGGGGCTTTAGTCTTTCACATAACACACTAGACAGGACCTTGTACGCGATGGGTAAAAGGCTAATCCCGCGATAGTTGGTACACACACTAGGATCGCCTTTCTTAAGCACGGGACATAGGACACTCAGATTCCAATCATCGGGCATGCATTCCCTGAGCCAAATCGTGTTTATGAGCTGGTGCATGCATGTTACCAGGTCATCGCCGCCGGCTTTAAAAAGCTCTGCCGGCAGTCCATCGGCTTCCGCAGCTTTATTATTTTTAAGCCGGGCAATTGCCGTGCTGATCTCGTTTTGGCTCGGTGGTGGACAATCTACTCCATCGTCGATGATTGGTGCGATTCCGTCACTTATGCTGCCTTCGGGAACGAGAAGAGATTGAAAGTGTTCCCTCCATATTTGCAGCACACTCTGAGTGTCCGTGACCAGATTTCCGTCTCTGTCCTTACAGGTGGGGATCCCTGTTCCAAAACCTTTACTTTTTACATTTTGGTAGAACTTTCGGGCCTCACCTCTATCCCTGTAGTTTTCGATATCCTGGCTCTCTCTTTTCTCCACAGACGCTTTTTCCGTCTGAACAGGCGTTTCATCTCCCTCCTTTTCTCTTTATAACGCTCCGTCACTGCACGCGTCGCCATTGGCTGCAGTTTTGCTTTGTATGCAGCATCCATTTCCTCAGACATTTCGCGACATTCGTCATCGTACCAGGGCTTGTCTGAGCGTGGTTTTTCATAACCCAGTGCGGTTGTTGCGGCAGTGGTCATAGAATTCGCAATATGCTGCCACTGCATGTCGGGGAACATCAGAACTAGGGGGATTTGTATGGAGTAATTGAGAGAGTTGGTTGGAGTAGGCATTGGCTATCTCAGTGGTCTGCAGCTTTGTGATGTCTAGCTTCCTTTGCGTTTGATTAAGAGTGTTTTTAGCTCTACTTAATCGTGTGCGTACCTTGGCTGCAACTAGGTGGTGATCCGAGTCGATATTTGCACCGCGCATCACACGCACGTCCATAACGCTTGAGACATGCCTTCCATCAATTACCACGTGATCAATCTGATTTCTTGTATTTTGATCGGGAGATATCCAGGTTGCCTTGTGGATATCTTTATGCGGGAATCTGGTTCCACTCACAACCATGTTTCTTGCCGACGCGAAACTTACCAGTCTGAATCCGTTATTGGAGGTGTTGTTGTGTAGACTGAATTTTCCGACTGCTAAACCAAGAGCATCTTCCCTTCCTATTTTAGCATTAAAATCTCCCAGAACAATTTTAATGTCATGTGCAGGGCAGCGGTCATATATATCCTCCAGGCGCTCATAGAATGCATCTTTGATGTCATCGTCTTTGTCTTCCGTCGGGGCGTGTACACAAATTAGCGTAATGTTAAAATATTTCGCCCGGATGCGAATGGTGGCTATACGGTCATTTACAGGGTTAAACCGCGAGACCAGGTGTCGAAGTCTCTTGCCGACTATGAAACCACATCCAAATTCGTGTCGGCAGCTGTAAAAGATGTCACAGTTCTTCCGTCGTGTGCATCCCTGTCCCGTCCATCTCATTTCCTGTATGGCGGTGATGTCAGCCTTGTATTTGTCGAGGACATCCGCCAGTTGGATAGAGGCACCATCTCTGTGTAGAGTTCGGACATTCCAGGTGCATATCCTTAAATCATGGTCCTTATATCGTTTGCGGGGGTCGTCAACATTTGGGGGGTTCTTGTTTTTCGTTTTCTTCGTGTTTTTATAATAAATTTTTGTTTGAGGAGAATGGCTTATTAGGCCACCGCTCCCGATCTTAGTTTCTTGGGGCTGCCAAAGCCACTAAGAGAGCCTGTGTTGAGTTTCAGTAACTTCTATTACCTAGTTCCTAAGACGCATCGGTGGTAGCATGCCGATTAGGTTACTCAACATTTCGCCTTCTAACTCTAGCTTACTTCAAAGCGGTTCATTGCCCAGGGAATACTTGGTCTAAGACCGGAAGTAGTTAGCTGCTTGGACAGTGCCACCAAGGAATCGATTCTGGTCACTCCCAAGTGAGTGACAATCAGTAACTTTCTACCTCTGGGCAAAGTCCCATTCCCCAACTGCTACAACTGTATAATTTTAATCTGGGTGTTCTGCATTATGGTCTAAGCCTAGAAATTAGGCTACTTCTACTGGATTAGTCCATAAAATCATAGGGCTAAGCGAAGTAGGGTGCGCAGGACAGTTGAATATGTGGTGGGTATCATGAGGACCCTAACCACATGCTGGTCCACGGCACGGTCTTTGTGGGGCCAGATAGCATTGAGACTGTTGCTCCATTGCGATCTAAAATTAATGTATTTACTTATATAAATGCGAAAAATTATTTCATTCTCATAACGCGACGAAAATTTATCTCATACATGGGTTGCAAAGGGAAATAAGTTATTTGTTTTATTTATTTCTAATTCTAAGTGTAATAGGCATCCAGCCTATTGCTCCATTGCGATTTTAGTTCTGCCAGAGCAACACTTTTTTACGCGGCAGGTTTTTTACTATTTCTGCTATGGGCTGTGAGCTGCCTCTAAGTACAACATCTATGCGGTATCTTTAAATCGCGGTAATAATGGCGTCACTATGAATGTCGTCTAAATCTATGATCCAAGGGATCCTGAATGTATGCTCTCCTCGTGCACACGAAGGTTCTTCCCGACATGCCTCAGGGGAACATCCAGCTGTGTGATGTTAAAGTTGCGGTAACTCCTCCGGTGGCATCCAAGGGGGAACTGTTTAGTCAGTATGGGAGGTAAATGGGAGGATCTTCGTTTTCTCGTGTAGATGGTGCTCAGAGGTTATTTGCCTCCAAATTTCAAAGAAACTTTAGAAACCATAATATCACGGGACTTAAGCAATATCATATATAAGATAAGGGTATTTATCCGTCAGTTCATCTGATTGACATTTCAGTACTTACTCTGATTTTCTTTTACTTTGTTATCTGCCCTCCCTATTTCGCTGGCAAATTCAAGTGTTCCTAAGCATTTTGTTAATGACTTTGTACCAGTTTTTCCCCCTGTGTTTTTGTAGTCCTTTTTTTTTGTTGCCAATAATAAAGACATGTCAAGTATGTGTTTGTGAATAAATGTGTCGGCATTTATATGCGTGAGTATGTAATTATTTTCACTCATGTCATTGCCATATTACCTATGTTCACACACATATGTATGTGCCTCTATGCTCCATTATAGCTAAAGTACTTTAGTGTGTGTTGGAACATTTTTCTGTACAGTAAGAGCAAAAAGTCAGCATAGTCCTTTGGAAAAATGGAAGATATGTAGAAAAATGTATTCAAACATTTCGTTTTGAAAAAAGTTGTGAATTTGTTGTAAGGAAAGTTTAGATTTTACTCTGGAGGCTATCTGGGGTTACTAACGACAAATTGTTTGAAGACAAATTCCCCTTTACGATTCTTACAACCTTGAAATCGGTATTAATTCATTATGGCATGTAACTTGTCAAAACGAATGATGCAGAACTACTTCTTTTCGGGGCCACTATCACGTGCAGTTCCCAGAATTGAGTCCCATATCAATGACATGAAAAATGTTATACTGTGTAATCTGAAAGACCATACACAAATTACAAAATTAGCACTATTTAAGACTTTTTTACCCCATCATTTTAGTTTTCCAGGACAACGTCTAGACAAAGACCATTTTTATTCCATTTATTTTTTCGTTCATTAAATTTTTGTCTGGATTTTTTTTGCAAATTTAATAAGTTACCCAAAAAGTTCTTTTATTCCTAATGTGTGCCTACTTTTTCCGCTTAGTGTATGAAAATTAATCTCATATCTCAAAAAGGCGCAAGTGTTTTTCATCATGTCATCATGTGCTGCTTGCTGCTTCATCTACCTGGGATCCCGGTAATGTCAATTCATTAGAGTGATGTCTCGGACTGAGTATTAGGCTTTGTTGTGCAAATTGGGTTTTATGCTTGATTGTAAACGTCGCCTATTATCGTTGCTCTTAAGCGCATAATGGCATTTCTTCTGTGGCCCTTTTGTGAACTTGTAATGCGGTGAAATTAAATGTATTTGTATTGGCATATTAGTGTAATAGCTTTGTGCTGATAAAATTGAGGCATTGTCTAATTAAATTGATGTCGGTTCATTTCGTTTGACATAAAATTAATTTAAACAAAATGAACTAGAGTATATGAGCGAAATGCAGGTGTGAAGGTTGTCTGAAGTTAATATAAAGCATAAACGATTGCCTATGAATTGTGGAACGAATTATAAAATCAGACAATTATTTTTTTGGTAACGTACTTGATTTTGGGACTCAATTCTGAGAACTCTACGTGAAAGTAGCCCCAAAAAGGAGAAGTTCTGCATCATACGTTTTGTCACTTTGCATGCCACAATAATTTATTATCGATTTAAAGTTAGTAAGTATCGTATAGGGGAATTTGCATTTATCTTGATATAACTTAAAACACATGACATTGAAACCATTTAACAGTGATGGGTGTAGTGAAGTCACCTCATATTGTCTTATAAACATATGCGTGACTACATAATGCGATAGAATTTTGAACTTAAATATTCTTCCTTTTAAAATTCCTTAATAAAAGTCATTGACAAACGTTCTTATGTTCATATTACATTGTTGGAAGTACAGTCAAGGGCAGTGCATTTAATGTACTATAGATGGCGCATGAATTATTTTATTACTGGTGGTCTACGTATACTTTACAAAGATTGTTTCAATATTGCGTATACGTATACGACATTTATCATAACAATATCTTTTTACGGATAAATTGAAACTGTATTAACTAACACTCTTATTTTGGTTTAACGTTTCTATTCCAAACTATTTTTGCATTTTAAATACCTAAGCCAAATTAAAATCTTTTTAGTTATTATTTCTTTACTATCGTACTTTTCAAAAGAAAATTACTGAATTTGCTACAATTAAGAATTTCTATTAACTATTAAAGCCCTTTTACCGTCATAAGGCTATAAATCAACCCCATGACAACTTTAAATAATAACAACAACTGACACTGGCGGCGGCGCTTAATGATGGTGCCACAGCAGTTTGTCAAAACTCAAACCTTAAATTTCAATGAAATGCTTCCCTCCCCTCCCCATCAAATAAGATTCATTGCATGTGTAACATCATAAACTTTTCATACGATTACTTAAAATGGAATGTGAATTTCACATGTGTTCACCACTACAAATACGAATACAATCAATATGACCTCTTCAATCCCTATCTCTCTGTGTGTATGACTGTGTGTGGATCGTTGCCAACGAGTAGTTCTCTCCAGCTTCCTTTTAAGGTTTATCATCAATGTCTATGCTGTGTTTTGTGTGTTCTTCTTTGGTGTCTTTTTTTTTGCAACATTTCCAACGATTGACTATTTATGTTGTCATATCATGTCATGTTAATTTACAACATTTCGTTGTCATGTTATGTTCGGTATTTGTCGTTTTCTCAATTTATCTGTTGTTTATGTGTGTGTGTGTGTGTTTTATAGTAAGAGCTCTAGAGGAAATGCGTGTTTGCTTGTATGTGTGTGAAAACTTTGTGTTCAACATGAAAACATGGGCCCAATGGCGCTTAAAGAACTCAATAGGTCGTTGGGCTGGCAAAAGAGGGAAAGAGGGCTTCCCCTTTGCTAACAAAAACCCCCCACAAATAGACATGACAAGTCTTTTACTTAAAAAGTCTTTAATTTGTTGTAAATGCAACCGACCTTTAACATAGTTTTTTCACCCCAATTCTTTGTTTCGTCTTTTGCTTTTACCTACAATATTTCTCTCTATTATTCTTGTTCATTTCATTTTGTTACCTTGAGGTATATATTGAAATAGACAACAATAATACCAAGTAGAGGAAGACGGATAGAAAAGCAAAATGTAAAATCTCTTAAACCTCTTGAAAAGCATCACAATTTGTTACGGTGTCTAGGTTTGTAAGTGAACATGGGTGCTGGTCATGGTTGTAAAGATGAAACTCAGCTATGACAAGACAGTTGGCCAAGCCGGGTGGCACCCAGAAACATCCAAGCATATAAAGGGCAAAATACCAAGAATATTAAAACCAAACAAAAGTAAAGGAAATGTATTTTCGTAGCCAGATAAAACTTAGACAAATAAGCACAAGTAGAAAAAGCTTAACAATAATCTTATATAAAATAATATTTTTTTTGTATCTTATTATAAGACAAGATTTACTCATATATAATTTCATTTAATCATTTTAAAATCATTTATAATTTTTTATAATATTTTTTATTATAATTTTTTATTTGAATAATTTTATTATTTTATAATTTTATAATTTTATAATTTTATAATTTTATAATTTTATAATTTTATAATTTTATAATTTTATAATTTTATAATTTTATAATTTTATAATTTTATAATTTTATAATTTTATAATTTTATAATTTTATAATTTTATAATTTTATAATTTTATAATTTTATAATTTTATAATTTTATAATTTTATAATTTTATAATTTTATAATTTTATAATTTTATAATTTTATAATTTTATAATTTTATAATTTTATAATTTTATAATTTTATAATTTTATAATTTTATAATTTTATATTTTTATTTATATAATTTTATAACTTTATAATTTTATAATTTTATAATTTTATAGTTTTATAATTTTATAATTTTATAGTTGTATAATTTTATATTTTTATATATTTATAATTTTATAATTTTATAATTTTTTAAGTTTTTAAAATTTTATAATTTTATAATTTTATAATTTTATAATTTTATAATTTTATAATTTTATAATTTTATAATTTTATAATTTTATAATTTTATAATTTTATAATTTTATAATTTTATAATTTTATAATTTTATAATTTTACAATTTTATAATTTTATAATTTTACAATTTTATAATTTTTTAATTTTTTAATTCTATAATTTTATAATTTTATAGTTGTATAATTTTATAATTTTATAATTTTATAATTTTATAATTTTATAATTTTATAATTTTATAATTTTATAATTTTATAATTTTATAATTTTATAATTTTATAATTTTATAATTTTATAATTTTATAATTTTATAATTTTATAATTTTATAATTTTATAATTTTATAATTTTATAATTTTATAATTTTATAATTTTATAATTTTATAATTTTATAATTTTATAATTTTATAATTTTATAATTTTATAATTTTATAATTTTATAATTTTATAATTTTATAATTTTATAATTTTATAATTTTATAATTTTATAATTTTATAATTTTATAATTTTATAATTTTATAATTTTATAATTTTATAATTTTATAATTTTATAGTTGTATAATTTTATAATTTTATAATTTTATAATTTTCCAATTTTATAATTTTCCAATTTTATAATTTTATAATTTTATAATTTTATAATTTTATAATTTTATAATTTTATAATTTTATAATTTTATAATTTTATAATTTGATAATTTTATAATTTTATAATTTTATAATTTTATAATTTTATAATTTTATAATTTTATAATTTTCCAATTTTATAATTTTCCAATTTTATAATTTTATAATTTTATAATTTTATAATTTTATAATTTTATAATTTTATAATTTTATAATTTTATAATTTTATAATTTTATAATTTTATAATTTTATAATTTTATAATTTTATAATTTAATAATTTAATAATTTTATAATTTTATAATTTTATAATTTTATAATTTTATAATTTTATAATTTTATAATTTTATAATTTTATAATTTTATAATTTTATAATTTTATAAGTTTTTAATTTTATAATTTTATAATTTTATAATTGTGCATCAGTTAGTCACAAAGGGGTCTGAAGATGAACTCGTCATGGAGTTCGAAACGCGTCATCCTAGTGCGTGACACACTGAATTTGACCAAAAATATCAAACAATAAATAATAGAACACTTTTCTGATCTTGAGCCGAATTTGTTGTATCACTTCGATACACTTAACGTAAATTAATATAATGTAATGTAAGATCGACTAACAAAAACACAAATACACATAATTTTATAATTTTATAATTTTATAATTTTATAATTTTATAATTTTATAATTTTATAATTTTATAATTTTATAATTTTATAATTTTATAATTTTATAATTTTATAATTTTATAATTTTATAATTTTATAATTTTATAATTTTATAATTTTATAATTTTATAATTTTATAATTTTATAATTTTATAATTTTATAATTTTATAATTTTATAATTTTATAATTTTATAATTTTATAATTTTACAATTTTACAATTTTATAATTTTTTAATTTTATAATTTTATAATTTTATAATTTTATAATTTTATAATTTTATAATTTTACAATTTTATAATTTTTTAATTTTATAATTTTATAATTTTATAATTTTATAATTTTATAATTTTTTAATATTTTAATTTTATAATTTTATAATTTTATAATTTTATAATTTTATAATTTTATAATTTTATAATGTTATACTTTTATACTTTTATATTTTTATATATATTATTTTATAATTTTATAATTTTATAATTTTATAATTTTATAATTTTATAATTTTATAATTTTATAATTTTATAATTTTATAATTTTATAATTTTATAATTTTATAATTTTATAATTTTATAATTTTATAATTTTATAATTTTATAATTTTATAATTTTATAATTTTATAATTTTATAATTTTATAATTTTATAATTTTATAATTTTATAATTTTATAATTTTATAATTTTATAATTTTATAATTTTATAATTTTATAATTTTATAATTTTATAATTTTATAATTTTATAATTTTATAATTTTATAATTTTATAATTTTATAATTTTATAATTTTATAATTTTATAATTTTATAATTTTATAATTTTATAATTTTATAATTTTATAATTTTATAATTTTATAATTTTATAATTTTATAATTTTATAATTTTATAATTTTATAATTTTATAATTTTATAATTTTATAATTTTATAATTTTATAATTTTATAATTTTATAATTTTATAATTTTATAATTTTATAATTTTATAATTTTATAATTTTATAATTTTATAATTTTATAATTTTATAATTTTATAATTTTATAATTTTATAATTTTATAATTTTATAATTTTATAATTTTATAATTTTATAATTTTATAATTTTATAATTTTACAATTTTACAATTTTACAATTTTATAATTTTTTAATTTTATAATTTTATAATTTTATAATTTTATAATTTTATAATTTTTATAGTTTTTATAACTTTTATAATTATATATAATATAATTTTCTTATATCGTGAAGCTGTTGTGAAATATTGTGTTTACTCTTATTTATGTTCCCTGCTAGTAGTTTTCCCTCCCCCTTCAAAAATGTTTGTACTTTTTTTTCAATCTATTAGTACATTTTTTATACTGTTGTAGTATCCCCCTGGTGGTCGTGAGTTATGGTGTGTGATTTAGAAAAATCTCTGTCATAGATTTAACAGCTTTCGTTGTTAAGGATTTTGCACACACCATTTCCATTTATAAATGACTGCTGCAATACTCGTATCAGCTCAGAGGTATCTGTCCTATACACTCACTAGCTCTACTTAGATGGTAGTAGTGAAGCAAACGTACACATGTAGTTGTTAAGTTCTTTGTTATAGGTTTGGCTTTTTTTTGCACCGATTCTTAATTTCTAGCTCTGTTTGTATATTTGCAATTCGCATCCTTTTGTTGCTGGTCGTCGTCCTCTCGTTATATCCGTCTGTTGAGCACAATCTTCATCTTAGTGAGTCAGTCAGTGGTAGTAGTACAATTATACGTTGTTGTTTTTTCTTGTTATTTTTATTGCTGTTGCTGCTGCTTTTTGTTGTATCATTTCTATGTTTCAACTATTTCATTCATCCTTAACGTATGAGTGGCATTTACTTGTTATTCCATGGGAAAAAGTTCACTGGTTTATTAAGTACTCTTTTCGCTGCACTTGTGTGTGATTCCTTTTGTGCTTTATGCTTTATAGGAGGTGGGTGTGTGTGCGATTGTTTGTGTGTGTGTTTGGAGGTTTGTTAAGCGCCCGCTCTTTTTCTCTCGTACACACACTTCGTTACACTTGTTTGGCCACAATTGTAGTTGTAAAATCGGTGGTTGTTGTTTGTTGCTGCTGCTGTTGTTTTGCTAGTAGTTGTCTTGATTTGTAGACATCATTGCACACACACACACCCACACATTTGCGCCGTCGTTAGTGAGGGGTGTGGTGTGCATATATATCTAACAACATTCGTATAAACAAGCTAACGAATTTATTCATATATGTATTGTGTGTTAAATAGTGGTTGTCTGTTACATTTGCTGTGCATTTGGAGTGGCACAGTGGGGAAAATTGGTAATGTGTTGTGAGTAGTTGGAAGAAAAATACGATTTTTTAGTATTTATATTAATTCTGAAATCATATTAAGCCACGAATGCTTATCAGCAATTATTTTTCAAGTTTTATGCATCATTATACCTTAATTGTGTTGTTAAATCATATCAAACTGCCTTGTTTGCCACCTATCGTACATAAAATGTACTACTCTGAGCAAAATCCTTACCAAGTAAGTATAACAAGGGTAATTAAAAAAAAGCTTTTTAAGCTTGACATTCTACTCGTAACATTGACGTCTCTTGAAGGACTTCGGAGAATGTGTTCGACAGCAACAACCACAAAGGCACATGATTAGCCTTACGAAGACGGGTTATATTAGAAAAATTTATATCTCCGATCAAAGAAAGTAGAGGCCTAGGGAGGTCGTAAAAAACGATATTAGATTTTATTCGATGCCACCACCCCAAAATAAATTCTTTGCAGATTTTAGGACACCCAAAGTTTGACCAAGATTAGAGTATGTTAGCCCGTGCCGCTTTGGGCTTAAAGCTTTAAAGCTCCTACAGCCAAGTTTGGGAGACATAACATACTCCAATCGTGCTTAAACTTTGAATATCCTAAAATCTGCAAAGATTTAGCATTTTGGGGGTGGCGCCGACAAAATTCTGATTTTTTTTTTCCCATATAACTTCCGACCACCCTACTGACCACAAAGTAAAAATATCAGACCCATAACATTTTCAAGGGTAGTACGTCAGGGATGCATATTATTACCACTCTTATTCCAAGTGCTTATGGAAGTTTTTCCTAGCTTCATAGAAAACAGAAGCCAGGAGAACAATAACAAATCAGCCTTAATTGTCTGGCATACGCAGACGATATACGCTTGCTTTATCATCGGGCTATGTGATCTAATACAGACAACATTAAATTATCTGGAAAAGCTGCAATATCCAGGTCTTAATATAAACTCCTGCAAAAAAAAACTCTCAACATAGAAGTCAAAACAACAGACCCATTAAGAGGTTGATGCCGATGGAGGTTCTGTTTTAAATGTAGATATCAGAATAGACAAGACAAGATGACCGTTCGGTATACTGGTTCCAATATGACAAAGCAACAAAACCAGTCTCCATACAAATCTGCAAATTTTCAAAGCATGTGAAAAGTCTGTATTGGTGTACAATAGACCGTATCACCTTACAGGCACACAAAAAAAAGTTCTCCGTACACCAGCGAATATGAAACATTGTTCCAAGGACATTTCAAAAAAAAAATTTTTATTTTTTTTGCCGAACGTAGGGGTCGCCTTTTTAATTTTTTCGTTATATCTTCCATATTAACAGTCCGATCTTAAAGCTTGATATAGCGAATTTTTTGTCTCGGCGAGGCCAATATTTCTGCTCTTAGGTCCATTGACCTCAAGTGTACCGTTCTAGTACTTACCCCCCAAATCTAATTTCCTACCACCCTAATGTGACACCCTAATGATAGAAATTTATAGCTCGCAAAAAACCATAAAACTTTTGCGAAGAAAGTATCTCGATAAATACAGCACAACTATCTAAAAAATGCTTTTATAAATTCATTGTTGCGGATCGTAGGGGTCACCTTTTTAAATTTGTCATAGCTTCAGTATTTACATTCAGATATTAAAGTATGATATATCGATGTGTTTGTCTGTGGCAGACCATTTTTTTTAATTTAAAAGCCTTTGACCTGAAAGTAACCTTTACATCATACCTCAAATTACACAACAAGGAATTAGCAACAAAAAGCAAAGTAAAATAATATAAATTTTAGCCGATCATACCTCGACGTGATTTAAGTTGGCTATATTTTTGACGGCTCTCGGGGCTAGATAAAATGTGGCGAAGTATGAGTCACTTTTGAAGTTTTTTAAACTTAACAACTTGTGGACCGATAACAAAACATTTTAAGGGTGGAAAAATTTTGTTAGTAGTAAAGGTAATTTGAGATCAAAGACTTTTGAATTAAAAAAAATTGGTCTGCCACAGACAAACACATCGATATATCATACTTTAATATCTGAATGTAAATACTGAAGCTATGACAAATTTAAAAAGGTGACCCCTACGATCGGCAACAATGAATTTATAAAAGCATTTTTTAGATAGTTGTGCTGTATTTATCGAGATACTTTCTTCGCAAAAGTTTTATGGTTTTTTGCGAGCTATAAATTTCTAACATTAGGGTGTCACATTAGGGTGGTAGGAAATTAGATTTGGGGGGTAAGTACTAGAACGGTACACTTGAGGTCAATGGACCTAAGAGCAGAAATATTGGCCTCGCCGAGACAAAATTAATATGGAAGATATAACGAAAAAATTAAAAAGGCGACCCCTACGTTCGGCAAAAAAAATAAAAATTTTTTTTTTTGAAATGTCCTTGGAACAATGTTTCAAATTCGCTGGTGTACGGAGAACTTTTTTTTGTGATACGGTCTAGTGTACAACCTTGAAAGTTACCACTTTTGTCAAACACTGCCTTCAAAGAATTCTTCACATGAAAAAAATACAAGAACTTGACAGAATAGGTTCGATTCTGCTATCGAAGGTGACTATTTCTTTTTATGGGCCCCTAAAGATTCTCAAAATCAGTGAGCCCCTTGAAAAATGGGGTAATCAGTTTTTTTTCCAACAGCTACCCCACACTTCGCGATAGCGCTAAACTGTATTCAGCAATAATGTAGCCGGTAGTTTTGAGCACTAACCTTATTAACAAATTGTGTCAAAAAGGTGGGTCATTCCTGGACTTTTGCAAAAATTATTACAGAAGAAGAAATTTTTATTTTTTCACTTTTTTGAGCATCACTTTGAGGGTGTCCAAATTTTTCACTAACAATGTTCACCAAAATTATAGCCATGGTAAAGTTGAACAACTTTTGTGAACATATCAATACAATCTGAACGTGTCTAGGCAACCTAAATAGCTCATAAAGTCCACTATGATGCCGGTTTTTTTACGCACTTATAAGCCAGTAACGTGGTTTAATATCAACCGATTTTAAGTTTCTCACCGGATTTAGAAAGAAGAGACTGCCTTTCCAACGATATATATAGTTATATTGGTAACTTGTCATATCTGTTTGTTTTTTGCCTTGAAATTTCAAACTTTTGTGATTTGTTCACTAGTTTTTAAGTTTGAAGAAGTTTGTAGCCCTAATGTTTGCTATTTTTTCAGAAAGTTGTTTTGCAATCCTGTGCAGATCTCTACTCCTGTGTTTATCGACAGCAGCCTGGGCTTCAGAGACCATGTTTTCCATCCAATCGCGCTTGTGCGGGGCGCTTGATTCGATCAGGCGGTCTAAGGTGGTAAATTGACTTTCTATACACTGTTTCGAAACTCTAGTTCAGGCAGCTTTTATGGCTCCTTTCAAGCGACTACTGCCTTCAATAAGTTGCCAGGTATGGTCTGATATCCACACTTTACGTTTACGTTGCAAGTTACCAAGACGTTGATTTAGTATACT
Organism: Muscina levida; assembly: GCA_964034835.1. NCBI lineage: Eukaryota > Metazoa > Arthropoda > Insecta > Diptera > Muscidae > Muscina > Muscina levida. The sequence continues at coordinate 84,574,916 of OZ035884.1, forward strand.
TTTTTTAAATCCGATATAATTCTGTGCAAATCAGTAATATAAGTACAGTACGTATACGTAATTCGATAGCTTTGAGAATAACTCATACGTATAGGAAGTGCGCCACCTATTGTACATAACTTGTACTTTTCTAGGAACAGTTCGCTTCAATTAATTAACATTTGCAGGATGTTTTTCTATGACGATGTAGTTAAATTTTAAATATTTTCGCTATTTGACTATATTTGACACTTAAATAATTTAAAGACGCTTCATGATGATTTGTCAAATAACAGCCTGACATCAGCCAATCGGGATCTTTAGAAAACAACAAAAAAAAAAAAAACTTTTTAATCAACTTGTACGACTTCTTCAATAACATTCATAAAACGACAATATTTTTTCCAACCTTTGTCAAACATATTTAAAATTTTTACTTATTGCCAAGAAGTAGCTAACGTATATCTCATTTATTGAATGCATGAGGTGTTGATTTTATTATGTGTTCCCAAAATGCAATTGAAATTTCAATCTGATGTTTTTTATAATTTGTGTATGAAAATAAATTTTAAAAAATTTGTTTTTTATAAACAACTTTTTTTTTTAGTTTTTAATACGTTATATATATTGGACCGGCAGTGGCATAGTGGTTAGAACACGCGACTACCATGCGGGAGATCGCGGGTTCGATTCCCGCTTCCAGTCATCTACATTTTTCTTTCATTGCCGGCCCCCTCGATGTTGTCGACAACAACGTCGCAGTTTAAGTGTCGAGTCAATCGGCATGTCTAGTAAAAGCTTCTTCGTTCGCATTCGTTAATAAAAAGTAGGTGCCGTAGTTGTGAATCTAAAAAAGAAAGCGTGTTAATTCACAACAACGCGAGAAGCTATCCCATACCTCATTCATGGGGTGTAAAAGGAAATTTAGGAAGTATGTATTGTTTGGCATGATGACTTTTCAAACAATAGTAAATAAGAATAAGATGCCAGCCAAACTAAAGCCACGAGCAATCTATTAAAAAACTACAATTGAAAAACAATCTCTAAATGAATCACACTGTGTCTTTTAATATTATGCAATTCGCTGAGTTGCATTTTTATAAATCCTCTAGCTTACCGATACATATATCGTAAATCGTTTAAAAAGTTACTGAACAATTTTTTTATGCAAATCTTGGAGTAAAAGATAATTTAATTGCGATAATTCTTCTATGTACCACTTCTAAAGTATTCGCCCCACTGTTGCTTATATTTTACTTTAACTTTTCGTATTTTCTAGGCTCTCTTCTCTGAATGTAATGCAGGCTTGTTTTTCCGCCAGTCCGTCCGTCCGAGTTACTATTCTTCACCCGATTAGATTCATTGCAATTTAGCTAAAGGCTTTTAATGCTATTTCCGTTTCCAAGCAAAAAAACAAAATGAAGAGAACTTTAACAAGAACTTGCCTTTTCTCAATATAGTTTTTTTTTGTTGAGTTTCTATTTTACTACTTTTATGTCAATAAACACAATAAAAGATTTTTTGATATCAATTCACAACCACCTCGTCGGTTAGAGTTGGTTGCTCTTACAACATTCACTGCCGCCTGACTATTCATCATCAAAATAGGAACAGGAGCTCCGCTCCACTCCGACATTCCTGCTGATGTTTTAATGTCACTGAATGCCAGGAAAATGCCTCACAAAGCAAGCAGAGTCTGTACAGGAAATTAAAGAAATTTTAGTTTGCAAAATTGATAAATATCTCTCACAAAAGGCTGAATGGCAAAAACTTGTCCTCTCATAATGGCAAAGGCTCGAGATTCAATGCTGCAATTCAATTCAATTCAATTCAGTTGCAAATGCATTATCATGAACTCTTCAACCATCACAGCAATAAGATTCAACTACTACAAAGGTCGAGGGAAAGGTTAATGAGAAAACAGGTTCGTGATGACCTTTTAATTTTATGAAAATTTATACAATTTTGCTTTAAGAGAAGTTGGTATTCACGTTTGGGATAAATATCGTAAATGAGGCGGATGTGTGTGGACGGCGTTTCATTTGCACATATTTATGATAAACAGGAGAATAACTTACGCTCCTGTGGGATAAAGATTGTCATATTAAGTGCTGTGTGGGAATTTTGGGAGGAAATGGTGTGTTAAGGGAGTCATTTCGGGGTTAGTTAGTTGTGGTTATTAATGTAATAATTGTAATGATAGTGGCAGATTTTTCGTACGAAAAGCTTTAAGAGAAAATTCTACAAATTTAGCATATACAGTGGAACTTCTATATAACGTAGTTTTCTCTGTAACAAAGACTATCACAGTACAACATTTTTCAGCTCATAGATTTGGGACTCAATTCTGAGAACTGCACGTGAAAGTAGTACCAAAAAGAAGAAGTTCTGTATCATTCGTTTTGTCAAGTTACATGCCAAAATAATTTAATATCCATTTGAAGTTAAAAGCGTCGTAAATAATTCGAGAAGCACTAGTCCAATTTAGCTTAAAAAACATAACTCGAGAACCACTAGTCCAATTTAGGTAAAAAAAAAATTAAACAAATTAAGAATTGCAATTCCTTTATTATGTTCATATAACACCCTGCAACAATTTTCAATTTTTTTTTTCGTTCTGTTTTTCGCCAGAACGTCAGGATTTTTTTTTAAAGGACTTCAAAGTTTCAAAGGATACACCAGTTTCAAAAAATTAAATCAAATATTTCCCCGAACCATATGACAACGATATGGGTATCAAATGAAAGGTAAGAATCTCAGCAATGCGAAGAAATAACAAATTTTAATGGATCACGATGATACTCTTAGCGCAGACGTTCTTTGTACAGCCAAGAGCATGTTCCACCTTCTCTGCGCTTTGAGATGCGTACCATACACTTCGCTGCCATACATAAGCACTGAGTTTGTTGTATCCATTAAGAGTTTCCGCTTCAGTTGTGTTGGTCCTCCTACATTTGCCATAAGTCTGCTCAGCATTCCGATAGTTTTCCCAGCTTTTTCGGCAGCATGATTTATCTGATGGGTAAATTTTAAGCCTGCTATCGAATCTAGCTCCCAAGTATTTTAGCATATTTGCCGTCGTTATGCTGGTGCCTAGGACGTCAAAATCTACTTGTAAGGGTATATGCTTTTTTGTCAGCATAATCAGCTCTGTTTTTTCTGCTGCGAGACTCAGGCCATGTTGCTCCAACCATGTTTTGCACCGGATCATGATCATGTTTAGCTTTCTTTTGGCATCATCTGTGTTCCTAGCAGTAATGACAGCTGCTACATCGTCTGCATAACCTACTATGTGACAGTTGTCGGGCATTTCCAGTCTTAGGATTTCATCGTACGTGATGTTCCACAGATCAGGTCCAAGTATAGAGCCCAGCGCCGCTCCTGACGTTATTTTCTTCGTTTTCAGTCCACTCGTTTTGTCGTATAGTAGTGTTCGATCACTGAGGTACCTTCCTATGATATTTAATAGATACGTACGGACTTTGAAATTTATTCTCAGTGCTCTGATAATGTCCTTCCATTGTAAGCTGTTAAATGCATTTCGGACGTCTAAAGTCGCTAGCAGCACTATATTTTTCGAATAATTATTGCCTTGTTGAGCTTGTTCCTCAAGACCACGTCTTCGAGTGCTCCAAGCGTAGATTTCCCTTTTCGGAAACCATGTTGGCTTGCTGCTAGACCCCCTGCTTTTTCCACCTCTACCATAAGCCTTCTTTTGATCAGCTTTTCGAAGAGTTTTCCGGTCACATCGATCATGCAAACCACATCTTATACATAGGCCTTGACCTCTTCTGTCTGCACCAGTACAGTTCCACTGCTCATGACCTGCGCCAAAGCATCTGAAGCACTTCTTCTCTGTGGCTGGCATTGTCACGTACGCTTGCACCAATTCTCTGCTGTTCGGCTTTGATATTCTGATTTTTAGCTCGCTTCTGTTCATTGTAACGGCGTTTTTCATGGCCTGTGCTACTTCTTCGGTGGTCGTCAGGGCATCTAGGTCTCGGATAATTAGGGTAACATTTGTAGTACCGCTACGGACTTCGGCTGTGTCTTTTATTGCCTCCTTTACTTTGTTGAACATTTCCTGATTTACTCGTTCCCCTCTTTTAAGCTCAACCAGCACCGATTCTGTTTGAGTTTTCCTTATTGTTTTGACTTTTATGTCATCTCTGTTTCCATTCTCCCTCAGAGTCTTAAGAACATCCGCATAGCTGTGCCCCTCTGTTGGTTTTATTATGAGTGCCTCCGGTTTACGCTTCAGTGGCATTTTCCTTGCTTCTTTCTTTCTCGTTTTTTCCCGGACTGCTTCAGATACTTTCGTCTTCCTATCTTGCTTAGGTGGTTTTCTGTAGCTGACTGTCTTCCACACAGTAATTGGCTTGCTGCTGGGCCATTGCCATTTCCACTTTGCGTAAATAATTGATTTATATAATAGTTAAATTTATGTACTAAAGGTGTCGCTTAACATTTTATCTCCAATAGTAAACGCATGAGTTATAATCGCCTATACAACATATAGTATTCGCACCCAAGTCTTCTGCCTCTTCATACAACTTAAAACCAAAACTTTTCCTTTAACAATTATCGTTTTCATTGCATTTAGAATGACTTCAAATCGTTTCTGATCTTTATCACTGATTTCATTAAATTGTTTTGTCGTAAAATAATCTCCTTTTGCAACAAACTTCATTTAGGTCATGTGCGAACAAACGAATCACTTGGAAAAATTTCGCCAATTTCGTCGTTGTACTCAGTCACGTAGTTGCCGTAAAAACGAGCACCACAACCGCCAACGCCACCACAACAACAGTTTTTAGATCATCATATTGTTTTCAATCATTGCCCGGCCACAAAAAATACTGCAGCGTTCGTTCACCACCAAACAAAGTCGAGAGAGAATTCATATGAATTTCAATTAATTATTTTTAACGCCATAATAAAAAATTTACGTATTGAATGGAGAAATAAAATACGAAGAGGAAAATATTGCCCCAATGCAGTCAAAGAAACGTGCTGCGGCCGGACTGCCTTGTAATGCTGCACAGGGTGTTTGCTCAATATTACGTATGAGTAATATTAAATTTCCCAGATATTGTGTATGAGCCCCCCTAACCACATACACATACTCAATCTATAGCATTCATACGCTCTATGGTGTGCAAATCGTTGGAAATGCTTTGTGGCGTTTTTATTTTTTTTTTTTTAATTAATTTAATACCTTCAAATGTTATTATATTAAGTAATTTGTGTTGTATTAACGCAACCAAGTGCATAGCAAAAATTTAATATAATATTAAAGATGTAATTAAAATTTATTGCAATTAATAAATTTACGATTAATTGGCACACGCTTTTTTTTGTTGTTGTGGGCAGGATGTGAACACAAATGTATGTATATTAATGATATTTTTAAAGTCTTTAAACTAATTTTAGTTAATTTGTACGATTTGATGCAAAAGCAATACGCGGACACTCTGGTACCTAGGTCACGTATGATTAATATTAAATTATATTATATGGTAATGCAATAATGATTAGTGTTTTCATTTATGGAACGGAAAGAGGCTTCTTTACGTTGCAGAACTACAAAAAGGGTGATATCATTTGTAATACATAAAGGATTGTCTATTAGAGCCTAAGAGAACAAAAACTAAGGTATACAATGTCAAAACAGAAACATATACCTGAATGTGTGGCTTCCGCAGACGATATATGATCGCCTTCTCACAGTCAATGTGATCTTAAAAAAACAAGATTAAATCTTCAGGAAAAACTGCAATATCCAATTCTTTAAATAAACTTTAGCGAAATAAATACTCTCAGCATTAAAGGTAGGTGATGAACTTACAATTATACTCCTAAGTTCAGCTGCATGGGGTGTACGATTGCCCGAGAGGCTTCATCTCATATAGCTGTAGATAAAAGAAAACAAGCTAAGATCTTCGATTAGTATACTGACCCCAATATGACAAAGCAACAAATGCATTTTCCCATACAAAAGTGCGAAGAACAACCCGAAAAGTTACCAGTAGGATCACCAGTCGCCTTCACCTTCCTTAAAATCTTACATTACGTATACGTTATTCGATAGCTTTCAGAATAACTCATACGTATTGGAAACGCGCCACCTATCGTACATAACTTAAACTTTTTATGGAACATTTTGAATGTGTTTTGTTATGAAAATTCAATAAAATTTCAAGTATTTGCGTTATTTGAATCTAATAAATCTTAAGGATATGGCAAAGCAAAGTACTTCTGTATGGATGTGCAACCTGGACTGGTGACTAGTAGCATCACCAATTGCCTTCACTTTTGTCAACCACTGCCTTAGAGAAATACCTCGCATATTCTCCCAACGCAAACAGGGCAAATACCACTGGCAACAGATATTCGTAAGCAGTCGATAGGGCATACTCTACGCCATAGTGATGACAAAGTAGCTAAGCACATTGTCGGTAAGACATGTAGTGCTTAACATCAGATTTCCCTGAGCTACTTCGGTCAGGCATTGTGTCAACCAATCTATACGTTTTTATTAACGACTTCGGCCTGATTTCGGATCCGTTAGCGGAAGATTTTGGCGAATGTTGTACCGATTTCTGAGCAGACTGTTTGCTCCACTAAAAGTGAAATGAATAATCCAGGCGTATCCTGGAACGAACTAAGATTGATTGGACAGAATTGCAAGGGGCTATCTGTGGCCTATTTATATGGAATTACTATGGCAGCTAGGTGATCAGTGCAAAATTTTATCTTATGCCGGTCTGTGTTGAAGAAGTGGGTTTTTTCCATGGTGGATATTATCGGTCAATGGTCTGAACAAGTCGGTGTTGATGTCTTTGTCTCAAAGACTAATATGATGTTGCGTGGCAATTTGTCACGTAGGTCATTGTTCAGACTGTTGAATAGGTCTGTACTTAGATGTGTTACCGAAATGCCATATTTTGGTGTCGCCATAGGCGAACGGATAAACTATTTGCGGCATTAAGATAGGTTGAAAGGCAAGCTGGTCGGCGCTGTCGGTTAGCTTAGACGATTGCTTAGGGTTTTTTGTTTATCAGGGTCTCTTTGTTGTTATGGCATCACATTGGTCTTCTGTGTGGAACGAGGTGGTGAGCACTGGTTTTGGGTATCGTAAGACCCTCTATTGTGAGAGAGTCGCATCATTGGCTTGTTTGTCAGTATGCCGTACGGTGTTGACAGAGGCCCTGCTGGTTTTGATAGCTGCTGCCCCGCTGACTCTTATTATTATCCGTCGTGCGACGGATTTCAAGTCCAGGAAATGGTATCGTCTTAGGGTTTTGGACTGACTTGTTGGAAGTAAAAATTGATATTATAACGGGGGTTTTGCCTTAAGCTAAGGCAGTCTCAGGGTCATCGCAAGGACCCTTAAAACCTTACGAAATAAAAGAGTGGAATTTCCCTGACTAGGGCAAGATATTATATATTTATTTCCTTAATTTACAATCCACAAAATTTAAATAGAACGAAACACTCCGGATCCTAAAGTTAGAATGCAATCACTGGTCTGATATCCTTGAGATGTCTGATGGCGGTTAATGATGCTTGGTGTTATGTTTGTTCGGTGGCCTCGTTTCGTTAATGGTGTCTGGTGTAATGTATTGCGCTGCCTAGGCATATTGTCCTTTTACGGCCTTAGACGAGCGACGGTAATTCGTTGACGAACTTAACATTGCGATAATTCGGTGACGAAAAATTCGGGAGAACCTTCTGGTGAAATTGTCTAACAGGAAAAGTAAGAACTACTATTATCAGGCTCTGGTCTTACTGGTACGAGGACTCGTTGTACAGACCTATTGTCCGTTGATGAGACTCGAGGTCCGATTGAACAGACTTATAGCCCGATTATACAGGGTCGTAGCTCCCTTTTTCTGATACCGTGGGTGACATGAGTGCACACGTCCAAGGTCTCTAGTGCGCGCCCCTGTTTATCTGTGTCTTATTGATCTCACGGAGGTTCAGACGGGTCTAGCCTTACAAATACATGATTGCCGTTCACTATCGTAGAACAGAAGGGGTTTGGAACTTCCCCCGCCTCTCACCGCTGAGGGTACTTTAATGTAGTATCGATCGTTTTATCAGTTCGGGGTGATAATATGAAAGCGTTGGTTCTCGCGTGTATGTAAAAGTTTCAGTCTGAACTCTTTTCTGCGAAAGGCAAACAGTCCTGTGTGGTTTAATTCACAATTTGGTAGCAGCTTCTCTGTGAAACTCTCAGCGGTGTGTTAGGCTGATATCGTGGGAATCTGGAGCCTAGGAACTGGTTTCCGCCTGATCGGTTTGTGTAAGCCCCCTTGTGGGTAGAGTCTTCGGTTTCGAATTTAGAGTTGCTTTGCAACCAGGAGCTACAGACCGATAGTGTAGCAGAGGTGGTAAGAATTGCCTGTAGCGATCGTCATTCACGGAATTATTGGCACCGATTTCGGGTTGAAAGACAAATGGGAAAGACAATGACGCTTTTGACATGTAATAGAATCTTAAGGGTCTCACGAGGATCGTGGTCTCTGCAGAAGCGACAAATCTACTTGTTGACATACCCGTTAAGCTAGAAATGAGCCTCATCGCTGAATATGATTTGAATATTAAAATAATGTTCTACTTTTCGTTGATTCTCAGCTCAATCACCGAACACATGACACCACACTACATACAAACACATCACACCTAAGTTCACCACACCACATCACACCGCAGTGCACAACAAAACGCCACACAACACATCGACTGGTGAACGACGTGCAGCCCAAGGAAGTCAGTCGTTTGAAAGCCGACCTCCTCCAGTAGTTAACAGTACTTATTTTCCTTGTTTTGAGACACCTTGCCTAAGGAACTCTTATCAAGTATCCTTGCCCGGTTATCTTTGCGTAGAACTAGTTATCCTTGGTTAGATGCACCCTGCTTGAGGGGCTCTGATCAAATATCCTTGCTTTAGAACTTGTTGTCCTTACATAGCACTAGTTGTTCTTGTTTAGATACACCCAGCTTGAGGAACTTTGATCAAATATCCTTGCTGTAGAACTCGTTGTTCTTATGTAGTAATAATTCTCTTGACACCCAGCTTGAGGGACTCTGATCAAGTATCCTTGCTATAAAACTCCTTGTCCTTACACAATACTTAGGGACTCTGATCAAGTAGAACTCGTTGTCCTTAAGTAGTACTAATTATCCTTGTTAATAGGGACCCAGCCAGCTTTAGGGACTTTGATCAAATATCCTTGCTGTAGAACTCGTTGTTCTTATGTAGTACTAATTACTCTTGACACCGAGCTTGAGGGACTCTGATCAAGTATCCTTGCTATAAAACTCCATGTTCTTACACAATACTTACTACCTTTGTTTACAGACACCCTGCCTGAGGGACTCTGGATAAGTATCCTTGCTGTAGGCTAGTTATCCTTGTGTAGAATTAACTATCGTTGTTAAGAGACATCCTGCTTGAGGGACACTGACCAAGTATCCTTGCTGTAGAACTCGTTGTCCTTACGTAGTACTTCTATCCTTGTTTAGAGACATCCTTCCAGAGGGACTCTGTTCAAGTATCTTTCCTGTAGAACTCGTTGCCCTTGCGTAGTACTAATTATCTTTGTTTAGAGAAATTCTGCTTAAGGGACTCTCATCAAATATCGTTGCTGTAGAACCCGTTGTCCTTGCACAATACTTACTATCCTTGTTTAGACACACCCTGCTTGAGGGACTTTGATCAAATATCCTTGCTGTAGACACCGATATCCTCCCGTTGCCGTGGTTTTGCCTGTTGAGAGCCACCCTGCTTAAGAGACTCTGTTTGAGCGTCCTTATTATCGACTCCGTTAACCTTACTTCGTTCCCAGCCCTCGAAGTAAGACGCTAAGACGCGCCCTTGACCGAGCCATACAGAAAAACTCCAGCATCAGCCATCACGTACAGCAGCAGCATCGTTTCATCTATGTCTAGTCGCCACTTAGCGACAAAGGACCAAATTTCTCTAGGTTAAGTCATCGTATTTTTAAGTTAGTTTAGGATCGTGATATTTAAATAAAAAATTAAAAGAAAGAACATCGGCAACTAGTTGTTCTCTCTCAAAGTAACAAATGCTATGAAACGGTCTGTGGACACCACTGAATTTATCCTAGCTCTAAAAAGAGAAAACTCAATCAATTATGCTGAAAAAGTCAAACACACTTCAATAGTATGATAGCTAGTTTTGCAGTTAGCCCTATCGAACTTTTAATACTTTAAAAAAGCAGACACAACGCAAATATGTAAATGCTGTTACATTAAATGCTGTAAAAGTATTTGTTTTATACATTGATAAATTATAATTAATTAAAAAACAAAATTTCAATCTTACAAATTGAACTTAAGTTGTCACAGTTTTTACAACTCAAAGGGACGTTTTAAATATGTCTCTGTAAATGATTGACAATATCAATTGAAATAAGAAATACAATTTAATATGATTTTTTATCACTTTTATGCCCTCAAGCTAACCAAAATGAGATTCCATCAACATTCATGTATAATATTTATGGTTGCAGGTTTTAACATAATTTTGAACGATGATATGAAAATATGCCATAAATGAACTTTTTTCCTAGCATTTTATATATATCATATGTCTGTTAATGAAAAAATCATCACTGTTATACTTACATAATATGAGTTGTGTAGAAATAGAAAATGTAGGTGTTTGTCACACCCAGCTATTACAGGATGTGTGGGCACAACATTTTTCAGCTCTTTGATTTGGAACCCAATTCTGAGAACTGCACGTGAAAGTAGCCCCAAAAACAAAAAGTTCTGCATCATTCATTTTGTCAAGTTACATGCCATAATAATTTAAAATCGATTTGAAGTTTGTAAGTATCGTATACGGGAATTTGTCACGTTTTAGGCTCTTTTGTTATAGTGATATATGGTGGCGTATGATTATCATAAGTAATATTCCACATAAATCATACGCCACGATGTGGTTATTGCCAGCGCATTGTATATGTGAATTTATGCATTCCATGATATTAATAACACTCATACGCCGCCTCTTACATCCACTTTAGTAAACTATGGCTTATGAGTTATATTAAAATCAAATTAACTGATTTAAAATAACTCATACGTGCGTTTCGACAATTTCATTAACGGTATTAAATTATTTCATATAAATATATGTGTGTAGCTTAACACATTGCTTCAGTATTATTTGCACTATTTCGTTATTTCAATGTGTCAATATTTTGATATTTCCATTTAACAATATGGTAATTTTTCATTACTGCTGCATCAGCAACTACCTTTCGACACGCCGCAAACTCATTCACGTGACGAAAAAGCTCCACCGAAAAGTTATTAAGAAATCATCATTTATTTTCTGCGTAAACTCTGGCGTTGAATTATTTAGTAGGTCTGGTAAAGTATGTGTGTTAATGATACATGACATTTGTAATTTATGCATGAATTTTCATTTGGCAACAGATTTAATTAACATCAATTCAACTCAGGCTCTCTTACGAGAGTACGCGCACACACACACACACATATAAATATAAACATCAATGTCCAATGCATTCACACACATATTAATATATATGCAAATAATTTGTGGCAACTTTCACTCACACACACACACAGGCGGGCAAGGACTTGCCGTACTCTCTCTTTTATGTACATGTGACTATGTGACATGCAAATAAACTGCAGTGGCTCTAATTAAACGAAAATGAAAATGAACATTTGCAAGGACATTTTACGTGTTTTTTTGGGAGGTTTCGTGAAAAGGTTGCTCAATATTATAGACGACATTAAGGCTTTACCAAAATGTTGGTGTTGGTTGTCGTACCGGTCACACACAGACGTTTGCTCTCCATGTAAAATAATTACCACAAAAATTACTACTGCAACCACTGTTGCTCGTCGTTTTCAGAGCGGTTCGCGTTACTCACATTTAATTAATTTTAATTGTATTATAATTTCTTGTTACATTTCACTGTAATTGTGGTTTTTTTTTCATTTGCTGGGCTTAGTTGGTGATGGAGCAACATGTTTTCTCCTCCAACTCAACTTGTTGTTTTTTTCTGATTATACATATACATTTTATACATTTGTGATTTCGATTACGATTACGTGTAATTTATGGTTTCTGTTTTCCGTGTAATTGCAGGTACACCATATTGGATGGCACCGGAAGTGGCAGCCGTTGAACGCAAGGGTGGCTACAATCAATTATGTGATATTTGGGCTTGTGGTATAACAGCAATTGGTAAGTGAAATCCTACGTATACAGTAAAGTAGATGCGATTTAGTTGTATAATTGAAATATATTTAAAAAGACAAAAAAATACAATGTAATAATTATGACAGTGATTTATTAGTAAGTGTATTATTATAATTTGACAGTTAATAAAAATATTAAAATGGAGATTAATTCTGATTACCTGACTATTGCATATAATAACATACACAGTATTGACAGTTGCAAAATGTATACTTTCGAAAAACATTTGTTAACATTACGTATACGCGCTGGACATCGTGAGTTAGTTTTACTAATACGTTTAACCCTACATAAGTTGTCTAAGTCGTATGATTAATATTAATTTCGATTTTAAACAATATTTTATTTTATATTGAGGATCTTTAATTTCTCTCTTTAGCATAAGCTGCCTTTCGGCCTGAACTATCCTTCAGTAGTCTTCTTCATTGTAGATTCTGTTCGGTATGCTATTCTTTTTCTTCTTATTTGGTAGCGGCAACAGAAATTTATCCATTAGTAGCCCCACGTAGAAAAGGTTTCCAAGCGCTTCGGTCTTTTGCATTCCGTATATAGTTCGTCACACCTAGTTTAGATGTCAGCTCTTTTACCTAGTCCTTCCAACGAAGTTTTGGTCGCTCCCACCTACGCCGCCCATTGAGTGGAGTACCGATGACTTTTCAAGGTGGAGCATTTTTATCCATTCGTGCAACGTGTCCATGCCAACCAATTCGGTCTATTTGAACGCGCTTGCCTATGTCGTTGTCGTTGTATAGCTCCAAATATCTTGCGAAGTATTTTTTCTCTCAGGACCAGAATAGATTGATCCGCTTGTGTCATTACCCAGGATTCTGCGTTGTATCGCACGACAGGTAGGATCAGTGTCTGGTACATGTTGAATCTTTGTTCTTTGAGAGAGGACGCTATACGATCAATACTCGTCTCTTGATTTCTAGATTGATCTTACTATTTTTGTTTATGGCGGAGCCAAGGTAGACAAATTCATTTACCACTTCAAAGTTATAGTCGTCAACAATCACGCAGAGTCCCAAACGAGTAGACTCTTTGCTCGTTAAAATAAATAACTTGGTTTTATCCACATTAATCACTAGACCCAGTTCTGTCGACTGCTTCTCAATGCTCGAAAAGGCCACAGTAACATTGCGCAGCCCTCGGCCATCGGCATACGCGAGCAGCATGTGGCTTTTATTAAAGACGGTGCCAGTTGTTGTTGTTGTTGTAACTCCTGGAGGAAGTAGCTGGAGTGATAATTCTTCATAACGATTTTTCAATTTATCGGCAATCGATCGGGCATGTAATCCGATTATCATACGATCATTGTTGGCAACTCTGTATCGTTCCTTTGTATATAACAAGGTTTGTGTCAAGGATTGTTTGGTGTTGTGAGTTTTAATCGCCAAATTCCACCAAAGATGGCGCCAGCTGGTTTTGTTGATTTATTAGCGATGTTGATAGTATCTGGGATGAGTTTTCTTTTCTGGATAACTCGAATGTATTTGAAAGTAATTTTTCATCGATGTTGATTTGGCCAGTAACCCGGCCGGGAGTCGAACGCGGCACCTTCGGATTGCTAATCTACGTCGCTTCCACTGATCTATCGAAGGCCACGATGGTGCCAGTCGTGTTTACTGCTGCCTTCCGCACGATCATCTCCATTATTATATTAAAGAGATCGCATGACAGACTATCGCCTTGTCTGAAGTCACGCTTGGTAGAAAATGGCTCTGGTAGATTTGTGCCTATTTTCACTGAAGACTTCGTGTCAGTCAGTGTCATCCCGCAAAGTCGTATCAGCTTCGAGAGGATACTAAACTCAGCCATAGTATCTTATAGTTTTTATCGTATAGGATTGTAGTTCATAAACAGATGGTAGGTGTCGATCAGAATTTCTAGGGTCTTCCCTAGTAATTGTCGCAGTGTGAATATCTAGCGGATTCATCAGGTCTAAAGCCTTATTGAGTAGGTCTAATCAGTTTTGCCAGGATAGGCTTTTGTCTTTTACATAACACACTAGACAGGACCTTGTATGATATAGGTAACATAAAAGGCTAATCCAGCGATAGTTGGTACACACACTTGGATCGCGTTTCATAAGGACAGGACACAGAACACTCAGATTCCAATCATCGCGCATGCATTTCTTGAGCCAAATCGTGTTTGTTGAGCTGCTGCTTGCACGTTGCCAGCTTATCGCCGCCGGCCTTAAAAAGCTCTGCTCCCATAGCTTTGTTGTTTTTAAGCCGTCCAATTGTCGTGCTGATCTAGTTGTGGCTCGGTGGTGGATAGTCTACTCCATCGTCGATGATTAGTGTAATTTCGTCACTTATGCTGCCTTCGGGAACGAGTAGAGATCGAAAGTGTTCCCTTCAAATTTACAGTACACTCTGATTGTCAGAGGCCAGATTTCCGTCTCCGTCCTTACAGGTGGGCATTCCTGGTCCAAAACCTTTGTTTTTTACTTCTTGATATAACTTTCGGGCTTTACCTCTTTTCTTCCATAGACGCTTTTTCCGCCTGAAGAGGCATGTCATCTTCCTCCTCTTCTCATTATAACGCTCCATCAACACACACGTTGCCATTTGCTGCAGTTTTACCCTGTATGTAGCATCCTTATTCTCAGATATTTCGCGACATTCCTCATCGTACCAGAGCTTGTGTGAGCGTGTTTTTCTTTACCCAATACGGTCGTTGCGGCAGTGGTCATAGAATTCGCAATATTGCCATTGGATGTGGGGAACATCAGAGTTAGGGTGGTTGGTTCGAAGTAATTAAAAGAGTTGGTTGGAGTAGGCATTGGCTATTTCGGTGGTATGCAGCTTTGTGATGTCTAGCTTACGAGCACTACTTAATCGCGTGCGATTAGTAGTTGGTTGAAACAAGGTAGTGATCCCGCATGTCCATTAGACTGGCCATTGCGTTATATAGAAAAAATTAAAAATGTGAAATCCAAAAGTTTTCGCACTGAAAAATATGAGGTTGGGGATAAAAATAATTATGCATATTTTTTTTTTTAATTCCGAGTACCTCCGGGTTGAGCCCAACCGCGTGCTCCCCCACCGCATTCGTCTTTTAATAATGCCAGAGAGAGAGTACAAGACTGACTGCGACGTATGCAGCAGGGCGTGCCGTCGTCATGAGTCTGACATTTCGTCCAAAAAAATTGAGTTGGGTCTTCTGTCATAGCATTAGGTCGATATGTCATTTTGTAGGTAGGTTTTTGGTCGAAATTACATTTTTTTTGGCGATATGTCATGGTTGTTTTTGGGCGAAATGACGGTACGCCTATGTTGGGTTTAGTAGCGCCGAACGCAAATTTTTTTTTTAAATTTTTTAAAATTTTTTTTTTTTTTTGGGATATCCCGGAAATGGCTCTAACTCGATCCAGGAGACCCGATTCGTCTCCGAATCCATCGTTGGATTCGTCTCGAAAATATCTTTCACTTGAGTATCCGCACCTGGGGGATCATCATAGAACCGAAAGGGGCCCCTTTTTTGACCCCCCCGGGCCCCATGGGCCTGAGCACCAACCTTGACCTACCATTCCGATGTTGAAGACAATGACATATTTTTGGTTTTTAATCGGGCTCTCCCCCCATATTCTGGACTTCAGCCTACATGGGTAATGTAATAAAAGTTTGGGCTCAACCCGGAGGTACTCGGAAATAAAAAAAAAAAAAAAAAATATGCATAATTATTTTTATCCCCAACCTCATATTTTACAGTGCGAAAAATTTAACTTTTCAAAAAAATTTCCACTATGGCCACTCTAATGTCCATAACGCTTGAGACATGCCTTCTATCAATTACCACGTGATCAATCCGGTTTCTTGTATTTTGATTAGGGGATATCCAGGTTGCCTTGTGAATATCTTAATGCGGCATTCTGGTTCCACTTTCTACTATGTTTCTTGCCGACACGAAGTTAACTAATCTGAATCCGTTATCGCAGGTGTTGTTGTGCAGACTGAATTTCCTGGCAGCTGAACCAAGTGCATCTTTCCTTCCTATGTTAACATTAAAATCTCCCAGAACAAGTTAAATGTCATGTGCAGGGCAGCGGTCATATATATATATATATATACAAAAATATTTAGCCTAGATTCGAATAGTGGCTATTCGGTAACTTACAAGGTTAAACCGCGAGACCGAGTGTCGAAGTATCTTTCCCACTATGGAGCCACATCCAAATTCGTGTCTTTCTGCATGGGTAAAAGATGTCACAGTTATTTCGTCTTGTGCATCTCTGTCCCGCCCATCTTAATTCCTGTATGGCGGTGATGTCAGCTTTGTATTTGTCGAGGACATTCGCCAATTGGTTAGAGGCACCACTTCTGTATAGAGTTCAGACATTCCAGGTGCATATCCTTAGATCATGGTCCTTATACCGTTTGCGGGGGTAGTCAACTTTTCCGGGTGTTCAAGTTTTCCTTTTCGGCGAATTTTCATAAGCCACTATGAGAGCCGTTGTGAGGAGCTTTAGTAACTTCTGTTACCTACTCCCTAAGACGCAGCGGTGGTAGCAAGTCATTTAGGTAACTCAACATTGCGCATTCTCACATTTGTCACCTCTGAACGGATGTTCAATGGCATTGCTTGGGGAATACGTGATCTTTTGGAAGTTGTGAGCTGATTGGGGGAATAGCGATCAGAAAGACTTAAATTAGAAACTCCCCCATTCCCATGCATGCTTTGTCGATTTCTGGTGAAAATATTACATCCAGTTATTTATTTATGATGCTTGTATTTTTCTACATCATTGAGCTTAAAACGTGACAAATTACCCTATACGATACTTACTAACTTCAAATCGATATTAAAGTATTATGGCATGTAACTTGACAAAACGAATGATGCAGAACTTCTTCTTTTTGGGGCTACTTTCACGTGCAGTTCTCAGAATTGAGTCCCAAATCAATGAGCTAAAAATGTTGTACTGTGTTACACGTCGAATATCCGGCGTTTTTCAAATGTGGCATCGCTGATGTGGTTTGTGAGACTGAAATACCACTTTCCTTGCTCATACCATGTTCTTCTTCATTAGATCATGAAAAATGATCAACAATAAATATTTCTGTTAATTTTTAATAATTTTTTCAAATAAAAAAATCTATCAAATGTTGACGAATTTCGACTAAGACATAGGTAATATGGGAGTATGATTAACCATGTTCGCGAGCTTTGAATATATTGTTTTCTAGTTTCTGGTATTTTTTATTTATTTTTAGGAATTCATTAGATATAAGAAAATTACATTAACAAAACTATTCTTAAAAGTCGTAGCGAAAAAATGCGTATATTACTTGCTCATTGAGACAATGCCATTTAATATTACTAATACGCCCCTCACACAGCACTGCTATAAATCTACTCTATAAGTGTTATTAAAAATAAATTTCTTCACATTTTATTATTTCAAAGAATCATTTGCCATTAACATGAATCATTACAAACGCCTCTCACTTACAGCCTCCCGTTTTACCTTACCTTGCCCTTTTCACTTACAATTGTCTTTCTGCTTGGCCATTTCCAACTAATTTTTTAACATCCTAGTGCTAATTTCACCATACTCTCCCTGTTCCTTAACTAGTGACAAAAACTTTATGAGTTTTCTTTATGTGGCCATTTAACCGTAAAATAATAATTTATATTCGAGTGTTTGTTATGCTCATCGTAGCACCAAACCCCCAAGTCGTTGTCCTCTCTAACAAGGAGCTGGTTAGAAAATGGAAAAATAGAAAAAATATATATAACAAAGTCCTTATACCACAAGAATAACTTTACAAACGATGTGGTGGTGTGCACATTTTATTAGTCTATACTGGGGATTTTATGACCAAAACCAAAGAAAGCCACTGAATAATGGTCAAGTCATGAATTTATACATTCGGTTGGCAAAGGTTAAACAATTGGCCAATTAGGAATTTTGTTGTTGGTCATAGTATTGCTTTACATTCTAAAACATACCATGTACATCAGATGGTAAGGACAATGTCCGTTAAATCATAGAGCCTAAATTTATAACATCAAAGACAGACATTATTATTATTTTTAATAGCTACATAAATTTTTTGTAAGCCTTAAGTTATTAACACAATTATTGTATGTACTCACGGTGTAGTATAGTAGGTGTAATATTATTTATTGTGTTGTTGATTTGTTGTTATATTTTTTGCTGTTGTCTTTTTAGAATTGGCTGAACTTCAACCTCCTATGTTTGATTTACATCCAATGCGTGCTTTGTTCCTGATGTCAAAAAGTGGTTTCAAACCTCCGACTCTTAGTAATAAAGAGAAATGGAGTCCTACATTTCATAATTTTGTAAAAACAGCTTTAACCAAGAATCCTAAAAAACGTCCCACAGCCGAAAGACTACTCCAGCATCCATTCGTCCAGGGCGAAATGTCGGTGCGTGTGGCCAAGGAGTTACTCAACAAATATATGAATCCAAATCAACAATTCTACTACAATTGGGATGGCGATGATGAGGTATGTATGATTGCAAAACAAGAAGTTAAACAACTTTATGTTATTATGCCATGCTGCTGCGTGGCATAATGCCATCTAGTATGTACTTAATTACATATAATATAACTCATACGCTATCGGCAACGTGCTTGTAAGTTGTCACTGACGTATGAGTTATATTAATTTTCTGTGTAAAGGGAATTAGGGGTTGGACTATTGAAAATGGAGTTACAGTGCGGGATGAAAGGGGTAATACAATACAGGTTAGTGGCACAGGGTTTTATTACTGAGAAATTCGATTCAAAAAGAATCGCAACTTTTTTCGAGCAAAGTTATATGGATTTGCCTTGAATATTTCAAATAGAAGAGAAGAGTCTTGCCAGAACGTTGTTTTTTTTAATCTATAAGAATATAAATATATAAGCGATCTATACACATAAAGGTCTTGCGTGACTGGTCACTTCCCAGCCCCACCGGCTAAAGCTTGAAATTTGGCATGCAAGTTACTTTTAATACGAGGGCGCACACTAAGAAGGGGTTTTTTGGAAATTCAGGCTGCAAAGGGTTAAAAAGCACGTGGCACCGCCCACACAGCTCGAATTTTGAAATGGCTGCGTAAATCATAAACCATTATTGGTAAGAAGTCAAGATTTGGCACATAAGTTGGACTTATAACAAAATTAATTTTTTTGTGGAAAAGGGGCAGAGCCACACCCCTTTTGAAAATCGTTATATCGGCCAAATAATGGACCAGTGTGTGGTACATTCCGTAGGGCCTCTACATGAGGCTACATGAAAACATAATTAGGCATATGGGCGTGTCACCGCCCAAAAACACAAAATTTTAATCGATCGTATCTCACTAACCATGAAAGGTTAACAGAAGGTTAAGTCTCGCAGGGAAATGAGTGGTGCGACGCCCCTTTTAAAAAAACTTTTATATCGGTCATATTAGTAGACCGATTGTAATAAGAATTTAAATAAAACTTCAAACTTTTATGTCTCCAAGGCATGCTACTAAAATATAATCCCGAAAATGTAAATGGGTATGCTCCCTATAGTATACGAGAGCTACACCACTTACTTACTTAAGTCGCCCATTACAACTTACAAACGTGAATCATACATTTGAGGCCTGAAGTAAAGAATTCCGCACGCTTTGGTCTTCTACATGCATACCAGATGGTGGCACGTCGCCTACCACTTGGTCCTTCCAACGAAATTTGGGTCTTCCTACTCTGCTTCGTCCTTCAGGTTCGCCTTCAAACACCTTTCTCGCTGGAGCATTTTCATCCATCCTAACGACATGTTGCAGCCATTGTAGTAGTTGGATTCTGAATCTTTTAACTACGTCGATGTCGTGGTAATGCTCATATATTTTTCGGAGTACTTTTCTCTCGAATACTCCTACGTTTTGTGTGTTCCTTGTCGAAAGCACCCTCGATTTGGCGGCATACAACAGAACGGGTAAAAGTAACACCTGGTACAGCTGTTTCTTCGTTTCTCGAGATAAGGTTGCCGAAGTCCGTTAAAACATCTGTTGGCGAGCACTATTCTCTGTTTGATATCTTGGCTGACATTATTTTTCTTGTTGACGGAAGATCCGAGGTAGATAAACTCATATACTACCTCAAAACAAAATTGGAAACGTTGACAGTGCAAATGCCTCTCCTCCCCAAATACGCCCTAAAACGAAAATCAAGGTCAAAGTTGGCGTTAAGGCCCATGGGCCCGGGGGTGTGGGGGGTCACAAAAATGGTCCCTTGGTTTCTATGATGAACCCCCATGTGTTGGTTCTCAAATGAAAGATATTTTGGAGACGAATCCAACGATGGTATTATGAAGACCCACGGGTATATCTCGGAAATTTAAATGGCTCTAATTCGGTCCAGGAACCAAGGGGCCCCTTTTTTGACCCACGAGTCCCATGGGCCTGAGCGCCAACTTTGACCTACCATTCCGATGTTTGGGAACCAAGACGAAGAGAATGGCATATATTTTTTAAATTGGGCTCCCGCCCCATTATCTGCACTTCAGCCATTTTTTTCCTAGTTGACCGCTAAACCCATTTTTTCTGACTACTTATATATTGATGAGAAAACTTCAGTAACATCCCGCAGATTTCGGCCAATGATGTCTATATCATCGGCATAGGCTAGTGGCATGTGGCTCTTGTGGAATATGGTGCCAGACATGTTGACACCAGCCTTTCTCATCACTTTCTCCATAACTATATTAAATAGTGTACAGGACAGGCTATCGCCTGAGACCTCTCTCCGTGTTGAATGGTTCAGACTGATTCTTACCAATCTTAATAGAGGATTTTGTATTTTCCAAGGTACATCTGCAAAGTCGAATCAGCTTTGCAGGAATACCAAACTCAGACATGGCCTCATAAAGCCTATTCCTTTTCGAAGAGTCAATGTCAACTTAGTCGTCGTCAAAGAGGATGTAGGTTAAGGATATGTTTTTCATGAGTTTTTTCCAGGATTTGAAGTAAAGTGAATATTTGATTCGTCGTAAATTTACCAAGTCCAAAGCCGCTCTGATAAGGTACAATTAGGTTTTCTACAATAGGCTTTAGATGTTCACACAATATGTTCGAAAGGGCCTTGTTCGCAATTGGTAATAGGTTTACTCCACGGTAGTTCTTACACTCTTTACGATCTCTTTTCTTGTATATGGTACATAGTAGACTGAGACTCCAATCCCCGGGCGTGCTCTCCTCCTCTGCCAGATGTTCTCCATGAGCTGATGCATGCTCAGCTCTTCTCCACGCTCTGACTCGGAAGAGGACAGTTAATACCATCGGCATGGATTGGAGTGGTGTCCATATCCAGTAGATTTCTAAAATGTTCTCTCTATATCATCAAAATGTTACCCGGTCCGTCACTAGCTGGCCATCGCTGTACTTGCAGGAGGGTAACTCTATTCCACGCATTCTCCTCTTAACTCTCTGGTAGAATTTTCGAGCTTCCCCTCTACTTCGGAGCAACTCTATGCACTTATCCTGTCTCTTCTTCAGTTCACTCACATCACTCGTACGTCCAGAACACTCGATGCGTGCCTTCCATCGACTACCACGTGATCTTTCTGATTTCTCGTTAATTCATCTGGTGATTACTATGTTACCTTATGAATATTTCTGTGGTCAAATCTAGCGCTGCTAACTACCATATTTCCGACTGCAGAGAAATAAATCAGTCTGATGCCATTTGTGTGCAGACTGAATTTTCTGATGGTAGGCTCAAACGCGGTCTCCCTGCCTCTTTAAGCATTAAAATCGGCCAGTACAATTTTAATGTCATGGCTCGGGCTAGTTGTGTTCTCTCCTTCAACATAGATTGTGACGATCTCCTTCAAATTCCTTGCCAGCATTTCCTCCGCAGATTACATAATAGCGAAGATCTCCGTCTGGAACACACTGCATTCATCATCCAATCGGAAGTGTGGCCTGAAATTGAGAACCTCGATCTGATCCTGTTCTAATTTCCATTTTGGCTCGGGCTATGATCATATACATTTTCTAGGCTCTCGTAGAACTCGTCTTTGTACTCATCGCTTTTCTCTTCTGTCGGTACATGGGCATATATATGTGTTATGTGGAAAAACTTTGTATTGACTCTTATGCTGGCTATTCGTTCTTACATCGCAATCTGTTGCCAACCGCAAATCCACATCCAAACTCGAGCTTGTCCGCATGGCCACTATAGTAGATGTCGCACGTCTTCATGAGAGAGCATCCATGTCCACGGGATTTCCTGTACAGCGGTTATATCAGCCTTGTATCCTTCGAGGACTTCCGCCACTTTGATGGAGGCACCTGGTCTATACGGTGGTCGTCAACATTTTGGGGTGTCCGTTTTATTCTTTTCTTACTTCTTTTCATTGCAATTGTTCAAACGTCGGTGGTGGGTTGCAAGCCAGCGCACCACGTCGCAGGATTTTATTGCAGCCGCCCATTCTGGGCCAGCAGCTGACTAGGGTACCGCTCACTATGAGTCGACGTTCTTTGGTTTTAGGCTTCACCCCTCACAGTTAGCCCTGCTCTGACGGGAGTCAACTGCACGTTTACAGGCGTCACCCGTCATTCTGTTAATATCGCCCAGATGTCTTTGAATTTAAAAATGTTTGCCCTGTTTTTTTGTATTCTGTGGGAATTGTTTCGTTGGGGTATTATTCATAAATTATTTGGGGGATTTTTAAAAATTATTGGGAAAGTTTTCGTGCCTGAGTTTTTAGTTAATTTTTCATAGTTTTCGCCAAATTTAAAATTCGCGTCATATTGAGTTTGGGGCAGTTTTCATAGCGCCGCCTCATAGTCCAGTGCTAGTATGGGAACGTCATGTATTTTTTCTGTGGCGCTGTGACATATTTGCACAAATGTTCAATTATTTGTTCAGTGCCCCTCTTTACTTTATTTTGCTCTACCATAGCGCTATGATTGTTTAAAACAATCAGCTAATGACAAATTAAAATTTTTTTTTTGTGTTCGAAATTAGTTGAAACATTAAATGTATCACTGTCTCCCTCTCTCTCCCCGTTTTTTTCTCTTTTTCTCGTTCAACTCATTAATTTGCCACTATACAACATGAACAATACAATAACGCTGGTGCTGATGTTAATGTTGTGGATTTCCAATTGGATGCATGTTATCGACGACGACGACAACCATGACCGATGATGATAATGATGATGGCTATGGCTATGTTATTGGTTCATTGGTCTTGCTCTCTGCTGCACCTGGGTCGGATGATGGCGATGGCGAACACAGACGGTTGCCAGTGTACCCCAACGTATTGCCAGCAAAATGACATCAAGGCCAAATGGTATTTCGCCACAAAACCATACATTAAAAACAGGTAAGTACATAGGATAAAAGGGGCATCAGTAGTATTATTTATGTATATATGGGATACCAGTAGTGTACCTAAAAACCAAAGGGAGTGAGTGTGCTGAACCACAAGGAGTGATGGAAATATGAAAAATGGAAGATAAACTTATATAAGATACATTCAATTACCAAAATAAACAATATCATCATCAGTGACCTTTGCTTCGACTTCTCCACTATCATCACCATCCTTTAGCATAAAAAGTTTATCGAAACCATCAAAAAACATACACAATGATGTAGGCGTAGACAAATCTGCACAATATATCCATCTAATTTTTATATGAAAAGTATGTTAAAATATACGTTATTTTTCTTAACAAAATAACATTTGATATCCCCCGTACTTATCTAAAATTACACAGTATACAATTTTTCAGCTAATTTGGGACACAATTCTGAGAACTGCACGTAAAAGTAGCCCCAAAAAGAAGACGTTCTGCATCATTCGTTTTGTCAAGTTACATGCCACAATAGATTAATATCAATTTGAAGTTAGTAAGTACTGTATAGGGGAATTTGTCACGTTTTAGGCTCTTTTGTTTCACATAACTCGAGAACCACTAGTCCGATTTAGCTGAAAAAAAATTAAAGCTATTAAGAATTACAGCTCCTTTCCTGGCCTTCGATAGCTCAGTGGATTCCCGGGTTCGATTCCCGGACGTGGCACTGGCCAAATCAACATCTATTAAAAATTAATTACTTTTCAAATACTTTCGAGTTCTCCAACAAAACGCATCCTAGATGATTCCACTACAAAAATCCAGATTGCGGAAGGACCAAGGAAAAGGGGAAAAAATGATTTATCAACATCTCATATAAATCAACAAGCCAGCTGGCGCCATCTCTTGTGGAATTTGGTGGTTAAAACTCACAACAACAACACCTAACAATCCTTGACACAAACCTTGTTATCTACAAAGGAACGAAACAGAGTTGCCGATAATGATCGTATGATTATATGCCCGATCGAGTGCCGATAAATTGAAAATCGGTATAAAGAATTATCACCCCAGATAACCACCAGCTGATACAACAACAACAACAACAATTCTTTTAATCTGTTCATACAACGTTTCCCTACATAAGCAACAGTTTCACTTTTCCATTCATCAAATGATTTTGAACTGGGTTTATTTTGTAGCAGTTACAATAAAACTGTTGTACTCCGTGGCGTATGATTTACGTGGAATATTACTTATGATAATCATATGCCACCATATAGTATTTATGTTATGTCAAACAAAATAGCCTAAAACATGACAAATTTCCCTATACGATAGTTACTAACTTCAAATCGGTTTTGAATTACTATGGCATGTACCATGACAAAACGGATAATGCAGAACTTCTTCTTTTTGGGGCTACCTTCACGTGCTGTTCTTAGAAGTGAGTCCCAAAATCATGTATTGTGCTGTGTTAATGCTATGTTTGATACCACCTCCGAGAGAATTTGTTGCTGATATTCTGAATTCTTGTTAACAATTTTAATTTTTTTCAAAATTCCATCACTCCTTTTACCGACAACGGCCACACCCTGTTGGCCCCTATCTAATTTACTATAAGTCCTTTAATATTATGAAACTATAGTTGGTTTATGCATCATCCATAGAATGAACATAAATGAAACTTTATCACATGTCCTTTCGTTGCCGTTGCTGCGAACACTCCACAACAGCAACAACAATAACAACATTGCTGTGATGAAAGGATCAACATTGTTGCTATGTTAACGTGTTTGCTATTGTTGTTGTCATCGTCGTCGTTGCTGTTGTTGGTTTTGTTACAAAATGTTCAAATACAACGATAAATGTATCCCCTAATGGATTTCTCTCATACCTTGTCAATTGATATTAACAGCCAGCAATAGCAACAACAAACCGCTAGCAAAAACTATAACGACAATAACATCAACTACCTGAAGAGGACGATAACACGCACACACACAAACACAACGGCAACAAGAACAACAACAAACAAGTTGTTGAAACTTAAATTGCTTACTTTCACTGCATAGTTGTCGTACGTGTGTTAATGCGAGGGGTTGTAACAAAAGGTCACATAGAGCATACAAAAAGTTTTCTTAGGAAAACAGAGACATGTTGGTTGCGATGTTCTATAGAAGACAGTTTTGTTATGGGCTGCAAACCCCATTTTTTCTACCATCTATTGGTCTTTTTAGCAAAACGACAAAGAGGTAGTAGGTGTCGATCAGCTTTTCATGAGTTTTTTCCAGGATTTGTTGTACGGTGAATATTTGCACTGGTAAGGTCCAATTAGTTTTTCTACAATTGGCTTAAGACGTTCACACGGTATGGTCGAAAGGACCTTGTACGCAATTGGTAATAGGGTTATTCCACGGTAGTCCTTTCATTCACTATGATCTCCTTTCGTGTATATGGGACATAACAGACTGAGACTCCAACCCTCGAGCATGCTCTCCTCTAGCCAGATGTTCTCCATGAGCTGTTGCATGCTCCTAATCAGCTCCTCCCCAACTGTGTTTAACAATTCAGCAGGGAGACCATCGCCTCCAGCCACTTTGTTGTTTTTACGGCGGGATATTGCCTCACGTATTTCGCTCTGGCTCTGGGGTGTTCAGTTAATACCATCGCCATGAATTGGTGCGGGATCTTCTGGTGTGGTGTTCGTATCTAATAAATTTTTGAAATGATCTCTCCATATCTTCAGAACGTTATCCGGGTCCGGGTCACTACCAGGCCATCGCTGTTCTTGCAGGAGGGCAGCCCTATTCCACGCATTCTCGCCTTAACTCTCTGGTAAAATTTTCGGGATTCCCCTCTTCTTCGGAGCAACTTTGTGCACTCATCCTGTCTCTTCTTCTGCGTCTTTTTCCGAGTTGCCTCTCGTCTTTTCTCTCTGTGCCTATCATGAACAGCTCGCGATGCCATTGTCTGCAGTTTTGCCCTGTACACAGCATCGTCTCTCTCGTGGCATTGCGACATCGTACCTGTCATCTTGTTGAGACGACTTTGAGTACCCAAGTACACTTCTCGCATTCCGTTCTATCGAGTCGGCTATATATTGCCACTGCGATGTTATATTATCTGGGGTTGGAGCATTCAGTAGCATTTAAGTTAGGTAGGTGGAGCAGGCGTCCGCTACATCTGTGGTCCGCAGTTTACCGATGTCCATCTTTCGTAGTGCCTGGTTACGTACGATTTTCGCTTAGCCTTTGGCGTACCTTAACAGCGGTAAGGTAGTGATAGGAGTCAATGTTCGGACCCCTGATCGCTCGTACATCCAGAACACTCGATGCGTGCCTTCCATCGACTACCATGTGATCTATCTGATTTCTCGTCAATTGATCTGGAGATAACCACGTTGCCTTATGAATATTTTTATGGTCAAGTATAGTGCTGCTAACTACCATAATTCTTGCCGCAGAGAAAACAATCAGTCTCATGCCATTGTTCGACGTTTCAGTGTGCAGACTGAACTTTCCGATGGTGGACTCAAATGTGGTCTCCCTGCCTATTTTAACATTAAAATCGCTTAGTACAATTTTGTTGTCATGGCTCGGCCTACGGTAATATCATATGTCCTCATCGCCTTTCTCTTCTGTCGGAGCATGAGCACATATAAGTGTTATATGAACAAAACTTTTTTTGACACAGCGGGTCGTTCACACAGCGGGTTGAACCTTGTGGTCTTGCCAACCACAAATTCACATCCAAACTCGTGATTGTCCGCATGGCCACTATAGTAGATGTCGCACGTCTTCATGCGCGAGAACACGTGTCCCGTCCACCGGATTTCCTTTTATGTCAGTCTTGTATTTTTGGAGGACTTCCGCCAGTTGAATCGAGGCACCTGGTCTAAAAAGTGTTCTAACATTCCAGGTGTATATCCTCAAATCATGGTCCTTAATTCGTTTGCAATGATCGGCAACATTTGGTGGGTCCATTTTATTCTTTTCTTACTTCTTTTCATTGCAAGCCCAAGGCCCCACGTCGCGGTTTCTCCTCCTGCCAGTATTTTATTACAGCCGCACATTCTGGGTCAGACGCTGACCAGGGTACCGCTCACTCTAAGCAGACGTGCCTGGGTTTTAAGTTTCGCCCCTCACAGTTAGGCGTGCTCTGACGGGTGTCAAAGCCACTTTTCCAGGCGTCACCACGTGGAGGTACTTCGTGTGAGAAGACTCTCTGTGAGTAGACTTGAAGTGCAATTGACACGGATCACTCTGGATTTTCCAAGTTAAATCGATCAGAAGCTTTACCTTGCATCACACTCCCGACACCCTACGTCACCATAAGTACCATAGCTTACTAACTTCAAATCGATATAAAATTATTATGGCATGTAACTTGACTAAACGAATGATGCAGAATTTCTTCTCTTTGGGGGTACTATCGCGTGCAGTTTTCAGAATTGAGTCCCAAAATCACTGTGTTATCAAACCAAGCAAGGCTTCACACAGGGTGATAGTCTGTCATGCGATCTCTTTAACATCGTAATGGAGATGATCATGCGGAAGGCTGTAGTAAACACGACTGGAAACATTTTTAATAAAAATCCCATGCTGCTTGCGTATGCCGATGATATAGGTATCACAGATCAGTATTCAATAAACAATTTTCTATTGCATAATGGTTAGAACACGCGACTATTATGCACCCCTTCGATGTTGTCGGTATGAACTTCGTAGTAGTGTTGGGTCAATCGACATGCCTACTAAATGCTTCAACTTTTTGTAGTTGCTGTTGCATGTTGTGAGAAAAAAACCTTGTTGATTCACAATATATCATTCATGGTATAAAAAGGAAGGAAAAATAAGTTTTAATGTAAATTGAATCATAATGTCCTTCATGCGCTAACCAATAGGTCTGGCCGTTTCAATCTCTACGAATTTTAAAGTATCTTATCTCACCACTGCACCCAGCGGTTTAGTCTGGCAGTCTAGATGATGGAGCAACTTTTGTACATGTGTTTTCTGTATTGCCCTCCTCCGTGTTGTATTGTATTTTAAAATTTTGTTCCTCTCTTATAAACTTTTGTATGACCCTATTTTTGTCATTGTCATTTGAAAAGTGATGCACTTTCTGTCGTATACAACTAAGTTATCCTAGAATTTTCCTAGAATTTTTGTGCTATGTACCTGAATAATGATTTCGAAATTAATTACTTTGTATAAAATTGTAATTTATGTGTGTATTTTTTTCTCTTGCCGTGAACCACCACTCACTCTCTCCCGGTCTCTGTTTCTTTATCCATAGGCATGACAACATCCAGTTCGCCATGGAACAATGAGCGTTCATCTAGTCCTGAAACTCTACCGAGTGACATGTAAGTATTTATTGTTGATTACCTAGCTAACTTTTTCCCTACACATTCTCTCTTGCTATACCTCAATTTCCCCCGCTCTCTGTTCCCCCACTCTCTCTGTCTATACATACTTTATTTGTAGTTTATAATACTTTAATTTACTGCCATCTAATGGATTTTTTCTGCATTTTAAATCAAAATACATTATCGTGTGCTGTGCTCGGCTGCATTGTGAGCTTTTTTCGTGTATCAGTGTGTATTTGGTTTGAGATGATGGCAGCAGCAACGCAGGAGAAGGAGGAGGATGAGCACTAGGAGCAGCAGCCAGGTGATGGGTTTGCATTGTGTGAGAGACTGCATCAAAGTGTTGTGGCATCACTGTTCCTTTACATTATGCACTCTCTTATTGTTCTCCTCCTTCTTCTACTGCGTGTAGTCCTGCCACTCATTGTTAACTGCTGCCGCTAAAGCTTTTGTCATTTGCTTCTCTTTATGTCGATTACTTTCAGTACTTTAGATATCAACAGATTTTTAATGAAAATATTTATTACATACGATTTTGAGCTTCATATGTAATTCATACATGCAAGAAGAGCTTTCGCTGGGAAAAAGGCAACGCTAATTTGCAATTTGAATAAGAGGACGACATTTCACATAATCATGTCATTTTCATTTTATAAAGCGTTTATGATCATTATAACAAAACGACGGTGAAGATGATAGTGGGGCAACTGATAAACTTAGGCTTCAAGGTATGGGAAATAGGGATGATGAAATTTAATGATGCAGTATAACAACTTATGGTCCTATGCTCCCTGGAGAAGTAATTGGAACGAATCTTTAAAACAGTTTTTTAGTCTTCGGATTAATATTTTTTGAACTTAATCTATATGGAGCATATTTTTAGATTAAAGATATCATCGACAATAGATTTTTTAGAGAAAAGTGTCTACGTAGTTGAATTTCTTGAAGAAAAAATATATTTTTATTTTGAAAGTGCCTTTAGTCGCAGGTTTGTTAGGAAAAACTGCCTTTGACTCTATTTTCGAACATTAATTTTATTTTCAATTAATATTTCGAAGACTGTCTTTAGCGACAGATAAATTATGAACAATTGTTTCAGAGGAAAATTTTTTTACCGAATTAAGATTTCGAACCATGATTTTTTAAAAAAAAATTTCGATACATAATTTTTTCTTTTTTAAATGGAAAAATTCTAAAAATAAATAATTTTTATATAGTTTTACAAAAATATCTCAAAGCCTTTTTTTGTTTGATAGCGTTTAGTGATAAATTTTTGGTGGAAAACAATTTTCGACAAAATTTTCTTAATTAATTGTATTTTTGATCATTTACTATATGTAACACTTATTTGCTATGAAAAACTTACCTGAATAAATTTTTTACAAAATTTTATTTTCGGACATTGATTTTTAGTATTTTCGACAATATTCTCGAAGACTTTTTATTTACTTGGAAAGTCTTTAGTGAAATATTTAATATTGAACTTTTTGCAAAATTAATTTCACAAAATGTTTTTTCGAACATTGACTTTTAAACAGTATTTCCGAAAATTTTCTTAAACACATTTTTTATATTAAAGTTAAAAATATTCAAAAGTCTTGTTTTATAAAAATTAATAATAAAAACTGCTTTCGAAAAATTTATTTTATAGAATTGAATCTTCGAAAATTTATTTTTTGGAAACTATTTTCTAAAATATTTACGAAATTTTTTATCGACATATAACTATACTATGAAAAACTGGTTTTGAAGTAATTTTTTTAAAACGTTTTTTTTTTCAAAAATAGTTTATATTAAAAAGTAGCAAATTTTTTATAAAATTGTATTATCGAATGTTAATTTTTTGAAGAAGATTTTTTCTTTGTATGAAAATGTTTTTGGTTTATTTTTATTTACAAAATATTTTCGAACATTAATTCGTATTATTGAAAATTTTCTTGAAGACTTAATAAGAAGACTCAAAAAAAAATATTTTTATAAAATTTCATTTACGTAAATTTGATGTTTAAAAAAGTATTTTTGAAAATTTCTTCAAAACTTTTAGTATCAAAATTCATTTATTAAAATTTATAAAAATACCTTTTTAATTTTTTTATAAAAAAAATCTGTTAATTTTTTTATACTGTTAATTTTTTTATACTTTTATACTTCAAAATTACTTATTTTTAAAACTATTAAATAATTTTTTTTTTTAAAAATTAGTTTCGAACATTCGTTTTTTTTATAAAGAATTTTCAAAAATTTTATCAAACCCTAATTTTTTTATGAAAGTGACACATTTATTATGAAAAATTGTTTTCGAAGGAAATTTTGTATTAAATTTTATTTTCGAAAGTTGATTTTTTTAAGAAGATACATTTTTTATATGAAAGTGCCTTTGGCCACAATTTTATGATGAAAAACTGTTTTCGAAGATAACTTTTATGTATGAAAAAGTGTTTCAAAGAGTTATTTTTTTTAATATTACTTTCGAACATTGATTTTTATAATATTAGTATTTTTCAAAAATTTTGTCAAAGACATTATTAATATGAAAAGACTTTAGTTACAGATTTACTATGGAAAAAAACAGTTGCCGAAAAAATCTTTTTACAAAATATTATTTTCGAACATTCATATATGTAATTTTAGGTATTTTCGAAAATTTTCTCGAAGATTTTTTTATTTACATTAATTGATTTTACAATTTTTTTTTTTCGAACATAGAAGTTTTCTGGGTCATTTTCGAAAAGTTTCGTGAATATATTTTATAATAAAGTTAAAAATTTTTAAAACAATTTTTGGCAAAAGTGCAGAATATGGGGCGGGAGCCCAAAAAAAATGAACCGAAAGGGGCGCCTTTTTTGACCCCCCGGGCCCCATGGGCCTGAGCGCCAACTTTGACCTACCATTCCGATGTTAGGGGGCCAAGACGAAGACAATGGCATATTTTTTTTTTAATCGGGCTCCCGCCCCATATTCTGCACTTCAGACCAATTTTTTTTAGTAAAATTGATAGTTAAAACTATTTCGGTTTTTTTAGTGTTATCGAAAATTTTCTCAATCCCTTATTTTTTATATGAAAGTGACAATTTTATTATTTCGAAGCTATTTTTGTATTAAATTGTATTTTCGAAAGTTGATTTTTTTAAGAAGATTCATTTTTTTATATGAAAGTGCTTCTGGTCACAATTTAATGATGAAAAACTGTTTTCGAAGACAACTTTTATGTTTGAAAATGTTTTAATAAAATATAAAATATTACTTTCGAGCATTGATTTTTATATTAGTATTTTCGAAAATTTACTTAAAGCCTTATTATTAATATGAAAAGATTTATTATGGAAAACGGAAATGACATAACTTATACATGCAAATGTTGTTAGTGACAAATTTATTATGAAAAACAGTTGTCGATGAAATCTTTTTATAAAATATTATTTTCGAACATTTATATTATTTTTAGTATTTTAGAATATTTTCTCGAAGACTTTTTATTTACATGGAAAGTCTTTAGTGAAACTAATTAATTGATTTCACAATTTTTTTTTTCGAACATTGACGTTTTAAAGAGCATTTTAGAAAATTTTCGAGTATATTTTTCATATCAAAGTTGGAAAAAAAAGCAAATAATTTTTTCATAAAAACGGTTAATTGTATCAAAAAAATTATTTATTTTGAAAAGTATTTTCAAAAATATTTGTTTTCTAAGAAATTTTTTCAAAATATTATTTTCGAACATTGATTTTTTTTTTAAATATTTTCGAAAAATTTTTCAATGCCTTATTTTTGGTATAAAATTGACTCATTAATTATGAAAAATTGTCCCTAAAGCAAATTTTTTTATTAAATCCGAAAGTTCATTTCTTCAAGAAGATAATTTGTTTTTTCGAGCATTGACGTTTTAATGATCGTTTTCGAAAATTTTCGTGCGATTTTTTATTACCAAGTTTTTTATAATATATTGTTTTCGAACATTGTAATAATTTATATTCGAAAATATTTTTAAGGACAGAGTTATGATGTAAAACAGATTTGAAAAATTATTTTTAAAAAATTTTATTTTCGAACATTAATTTTTAAATATTAGCATTTTCGAAAACTTTCCCAAAGACTTTTTATTAATATGACTTTAGTGACAGATTTATTATAAAAAAACTGATTTCGAAGAATTTTTTGTAAAATATTATTTTCAAACATTGGTTATTTATAAAGAAAACTTACCGACAATTGTTCTAACTGAATTATATTTTCCGACTGTGCTTTTTTAAAATCATTTTCGAAATTTCTATATAAAAGTGTCTTTAGTGGCAGATTTATTATAAAAAACTGTTTTTGAAGAAAATTTTGTATTCAATTGTGTTTTCGAAATTTGATTTTTTAAGAAAATTTATTTTTTACATAAAATATTATTGTTAAACATTGGGCCTTACAAAAGGTATTTTCGAAAAAAAATTTTAAGACCAAATTTAATATGAAACATTGTTTTCGATAACTTTCTTGTATAAAATATTATTTTCGAACATTGCATTTAAAATAAATTTCGAAACTTTACTTGTGGTTTTTTTTAAAAAGGACAAACTTATAAATGGAAACAGTTTCGAACAGTTCTTTTTAAAGAATTTTATTTTCGAACATTGACAACATTAAAAAGTATTTTTAAAGATTGAGAACATTTTTGCCGAGCAACTGCCGTTATTTTTCTTGTCATAAAAAATTCCCCTCTCTTATTGTGTCCAAAAAAAAGATATTCGAATAAATATCTATTACGGATAATATTTTTTTTCTTAAGAAATAATTTTTACCATCTTCAGAGAAGCCACAAATTTTCTGTTTATTTAAAATTCTTAGAATTTTTTATTTACGATTTTTTTAAAAAACTTCTTTGTTCGATATTTTCTCGAACATGGTTTTTTTAATGAGAAGTCTCTTAAAGACTACAACAGTTTCCAAGACACCTTGGTTACTTCTCATTTATTTCTTTTTAAATATGCCCTCGAAAACAGTTTCTTTCAATTGAAAACTATCTGCCGAAGACAAGTTATATCTAATTAAACTTTTAGCCAATTATGTTATGACAGCAAAGTTTTACTGAAAATTGCATCCATATTTTCAGTCTGCCTTTCCCTTAACCTTGTGATAGTTATATGTAATTCTCATCAAAAAACAATCATACACCTCCTCGTATTTGTCGCCGATCAATATGTTGCTACCTCATCATTTCATTATTCACTGAGCCTTGACCTCATCTATATTACGATACATATCCCTATGTTATCGATTGATTCCATATGCCGACATTGAATTTAATGCTTTGTATTTTGTCCGCCACCTTTTGTTCTCGTTGGGTAAAGGTTTCATTCATACATTCGTAATTTTTTTCGCCTTCAAATTGTTTCCGGTTTCATCCTTTGTGTTCCATTTCATATTATAATTTTCCTTAACGTATTCCGTTTTGTATTCGTTTTTTGTTTCGTTTTTTATTTAATCTTTTTTGTTCTCTTTTAGTCCCATTTTGAAACAACATCAAGAATTACAACAGAAAAGAAAACAAAAACTTACCGGAACTTTAATTATGAACATGTCCTTAAGGTCAGACCACAAGTTGGCGCAACGAAAGCTGAGATGAGATGAAACTCTTCTTTGGCTTTAGTGTTCTTTGTCTACTTCTACTATATCTTAGATGCTTTTTCTAATTCTTCTTCTTGTGTGCGCGCACCTTTTGCTATTTGGTTCCTATTTGCGCTGCTGATTCCTAATGCTTTTGTTATCTCCTTACAAAGGTTTATTGTGTTAAATTTTTACATAGACTGACAGGTTTTGTTGATGTTATTTTGTTAAAAAAAAAATAGTAACACAATAACACAATTATCTTAAGCTTTTGCTGCTGTTGTGTAGATACTACCACCCTGTACACTGGGTCTTCCGACAGCAAATTTCCTTAGCTAACCAAAAGACCTCATGCCGCAATTCCGTCACATATTTTGTGAGAAAAAGTTTTGTTGATTGAGAAATTTTGTATGACAACAAAGAAAATGCAAAAATGTTCTTAGTATTTTGTTTAACAAAATTGCTAGTGTTGATTTTGAACTTAACCCATTTAACGCTGTTTATGACAATAACTCTAAAGGTTTTACTAATAAAGAGTTTATGAAAGCGACTTTTTTATAAGCAAAGATAGGTATAGCAACAAAAATTATTTACACAAATCATGTTATGTTACGATCTAAAAACTTTAATCAAAAACCCCAATTATTATTTAAATAAGTGTGTCTGTATGTTGCATATAGACTTGTATACGATTTATCAAATAGTGATTAAACTTTTATAAATTACTGCGTACTTTGCTGAGATAGTTTCTAATAGTGGTACGACACCTTCAGATTAAGATTTACATTAGTACCTAGGATTATCTTTATAAGCTTACTGAATCCCCATATTCATATTATATTCTTTTATTAATTATTTTCTGGGGTGTTCAAGTAGGATTAACTTCTGATTAACATAAATTTCCATGATTCACTTTTTAAGCTAACTCAATGTCCATGTTCATACGTTTTGATAAGTGATTTTAAAATAGTACAATTAATGTCCGATAGGTGGCTGGGATATCATTTCATTTATTACGACGTACGTATGAAATACTTGAATTTTAACAACGTAACGTATACGACCCAAGTACACTCCTGGCAGAGAACAGTTTGCTTGAACTAAGAGTTTGAATACAAGTACTAAAATTTCTTGTGGTCATATGCAGTTAAAGGGCGAAATTGGTCTAAATCGTTCTAGTGGGAAAATCCCTGCCCATAATAATGCTAACCCTTCTTCTTCTTTAATGGCAGCAACAACAGAAATTTATCCATCAATAGCCGCACGTAGAAAAGTATTCCAAGCGCTTCGGTCTTTTGCGCTCCGCTCGTCACACCAAGCCTAGTTTACAGCTCTTTCACCTGGTCCATCCATCGGAGTTTTGGTCGCCTCCTCCTGCGCCGCCCATCGAGTTTATTGCCGAAGACTTCGAGCCGGAACGTTTTCGTCTATTCGTACAACGTTGCCAAGCCAGCGCCTTCGGTCTATTTTAACGCGCTTGACTACATCGATGTCGTTGTACAGCCCATACAGCTCATGATTCATTCGACGACGATACACGCCGTTAACGTTGATGGGTCCAAATATTTTGCGTAGTATTTTTCTCTCGAAGACTCCCAGAATAGATTGATCCGCTTGTGTCATTACCCAGGATTCTGCGCTGTAGAGCAAGACAGGTAGGATCAACTCTGGTAGAGTTGGATCTTTGTTCTTCGATAGAGCGCTTTGTCATTAAATCGCTTGCTTACCGCATAGTAGCAGCGGTTTGCGATCAATACTCTTTTGATTTCGAGGCTGACATTATTATTTTTGTTTATGGCGGAGCCAATGTAGACAAAATCATCTTCTTCTTTACTGGCAGCAACAACAGAAGTTCATCTATCAGTAGCCGCACGTAGAAAACCATTCCAAGCGCTTCGGT
Organism: Muscina levida; assembly: GCA_964034835.1. Classification (NCBI taxonomy): domain Eukaryota; kingdom Metazoa; phylum Arthropoda; class Insecta; order Diptera; family Muscidae; genus Muscina; species Muscina levida. Next base: position 84,611,327 of record OZ035884.1, read on the forward strand.
CTTTTGCGCTCCGTAGATAGTTCGTCATACCAAGCTTACTTAACATTTCCGTCACCTGGTCTATCCATCGGAGTTTTGGTCGCCCCCTCCTGCGCCGCCCATCGAGTTTATTGCCGAAGACTTTTCGAGCCGGAGCATTATCGTCCATTCGTACAACGTGTCCAAGCCAGCGCATTCGGTCTATTTGAACACGCTTGACCACGTCGATGTCGTTGTACAGCTCATACAGCTCATGATTCATTCGACGACGGTACTCGCCGTTCACGATGATGGGTCCAAATATTTTGCGGAGTATTTTTCTCTCGAAGACTCCCAGAATAGATTGATCCGCTTGTGTCATTACCCACGATTCTGCGCTGTAGAGCAAGACAGGTAGGATCAGAGTCTGGTAGAGCTGGATCTTTGTTTTTCGAGAGAGCTTTTGTCGTTAAATCGCTTGCTTAGCGCATAGTAGCAGCGGTTTGCGATCATTTGTTCGACTCTTTGTTCGTTGAAACAAATAACTTGGTTTTGTCCTCGTTTATCACCAGACCCACTTCAGCCGACTGCTTTTCAATGCTCGAAAAAGCCGCAGTAACATCTCGCAATCCACGTCCAATAATATCGATATCATCAGCATACGCGAGCAACATGTGGCTTTTGTTAAATATGGTGCCATTCCTGTTTACTGCTGCTTTCCGCATGATCATCTCCATTACGATGTTAAAGAGATCGCAGGACAGACTATCGCCTTGTCTAAAGCCTCGCTTGGTAGAAAATGGCTCTGACAGATTTTTGCCAATTTTCACTGAAGACTTCGTGTCAGTCAGTGTCATCCCGCAGAGTCGAATTAGTTTTGCGGGGATACCAAACTCAGCCATAGCATCCAACAATTTCTGTCGTATCGGACTGTCAAATGCAGCTTTGTAATCGATGAACAGATGGTAGGTATCGATCTGCATTTCTTGGGTCTTCTCCAGGATTTGTCGTAGCGTGAATATCTGGTCGGTGGTGGATTTACCAGGTCTAAAGCCACACTGATAAGGTCCAATCAGGTTCGCCAGGAGGGGCTTTAGTCTTTCACATAACACACTAGACAGGACCTTGTATGCGATGGGTAAAAGGCTAATCCCGCGATAGTTGGTACACACACTAGGGTCGCCTTTCTTAAGCACGGGACATAGGACACTCAGATTCCAATCATCGGGCATGCATTCCCTGAGCCAAATCGTGTTTATGAGCTGGTGCATGCATGTTACCAGGTCATCGCCGCCGGCTTTAAAGAGCTCTGCCGGCAGTCCATCGGCTCCCGCAGCTTTATTATTTTTAAGCCGGGCAATTGCCGTGCTGATCTCGTTTTGGCTCGGTGGTGGACAATCTACTCCATCGTCGATGATTGGTGCGATTCCGTCACTTATGCTGCCTTCGGGAACGAGAAAAGATTGAAAGTGTTCCCTCCATATTTGCAGCACACTCTGAGTGTCCGTGACCAGATTTCCGTCTCTGTCCTTACAGGTGGGGATCCCTGTTCCAAAACCTTTACTTTTTACCTTTTGGTAGAACTTTCGGGCCTCACCTCTACCCCTGTAGTTTTCGATATCCTGGCTCTCTCTTTTCTTCCACAGACGCTTTTTCCGTCTGAACAGGCGTTTCATCTCCCTCCTTTTCTCTTTATAACGCTCCGTCACCGCACGCGTCGCCATTGGCTGCAGTTTGGCCTTGTATGCAGCATCCATTTCCTCAGACATTTCGCGACATTCGTCATCGTACCAGGGCTTGTCTGAGCGTGGTTTTTCATAACCCAGTACGGTTGTTGCGGCAGTGGTCATAGAATTCGCAATATGCTGCCACTGCATGTCGGGAACATCAGAACTAGGGGGATTTGTTTGGAGTAATTGAGAGAGCTGGTTGGAGTAGGCATTGGCTATCTCAGTGGTCTGCAGCTTTGTGATGTCTAGTTTCCTTTGCGTTTGATTAAGAGTGTTTTTAGCTCTACTTAATCGTGTGCGTACCTTGGCTGCAACTAGGTGGTGATCCGAGTCGATATTTGCACCGCGCATCACACGCACGTCCATAACGCTTGAGACATGCCTTCCATCAATTACCACGTGATCAATCTGATTTCTTGTATTTTGATCGGGAGATATCCAGGTTGCCTTGTGGATATCTTTATGCGGGAATCTGGTTCCGCTTACAACCATGTTTCTTGCCGACGCGAAACTTACCAGTCTGAATCCGTTAGCGGAGGTGTTGTTGTGTAGACTGAATTTTCATCTACCACTTCAAAATTATAGTTGTCAACGTTCACGCAGCGTCCCAGACGAGTGGACTCTTTGTTCGTTGAAACAAATAACTTGGTTTTGTCCTTGTTTATCACAAGACCCACTTCAGCCGACTTCAATGCTCGCAGTAGCATCTCGCAATCCACGTCCAATAATATCAATATCATCAGCATAAGCGAGCAACATGTGAATTTTGTCGAAGATGGTACCATTCCTGTTTACTGCAGCCTTTCGCATGATTATCTCTATTACGATGTTAAGGAGATCGCAAGATAGACTATCGCCTTGTCTAAAGCCTCGCTTGGTAGAAAATGGTTCTAACAGATTTATGCTAATTTTCACAAAAGACTTCGTGTCAGTCGGTGTCAAACTGCAAAGTCGTATTAGCTTCGCGGGGATACCAAACACAGACATAGCAAAAATTTCTGCCGTATCGGACTGTCGAATGCAGCTTTGTAATCGATGAACAGATGGTAGGTGTCGATCTGCATTTCTTGGGTCTTCTCCAGGATTTGTAGTAGTGTGAATATCTGGTCGGTCGTGGATTTTGCAGGTCTAAAGCCATACCGGTAAGGTCTAATCAGGTTCGCCAGAATGGGGTTTAGTCTTTCACATAACACACTAGACATTACATTATATACAATGGGTAAAATGCTAATCCCGCGATAGTTGGTACACCACTTGGATTGCTTTTCTTAAGCACAGGACATATGACACTTAGATTCCAATCTTCGGGTGTGCACTTCCTGAGCCAAATCGTGTTTATGAGCTGGTGCATGCATATTACCAGCCCATCGCCTTAACTTAACTTAATTTCCCTTTGCACCCCATGAATGAGGTATGGGATAGCTTCTCGCGTTGTTGTGAATAAACACGCTTTCTATTTTTAGATTCACAACTAACGGCACCTACTTATTTTACCGACGAATGCGAACGTCACTGTTTTGAGAAGCTCTTACTAGACATGCCTATTTACTCGACACTGATACTGCGAAGTTGCTATCGACAACATTCGAGCGGAGCCGACAATGAAAGAAAATGTTTTTTTGTTGTTTTTAAGATGACTGGAGTGAGGATTTGAACCTGTGAGCTCCCACATGGTAGTCGCGTGTTCTAACCATCAAGCCACGTCCGGTCCCACCAGCCCATCGCCGCCGGCTTTAAAAAGCTCTGCCGGCAGTCCATCGGTTCCCGCAGATTTATTATTTTTAAGCTGTGCAATTGTCGTGCTGGTCTCGTTTTGGCTCGGAGGTGGCCAGTCTACTCCATCGTCGATGATTGGTGTGATTTCGTCATTTATGCTGCCTCGGGAACGAGTAGAGATTGAAAGTGTTCCCTCTGTCCAAACTGGTGAAGATCCCGATCTCAAAACATTAGCTTTTTACATTTCGGTAGAACTTTCGGGCTTCACCTCTATCCCTGTAGTTTTCGATATTCTGGCTCTTTCTTTTCTTTCGCAGACACTTTTTCCGACTGAACAGGCGTTTCATCTCCCCCCTCTTCTCATTATAACGCTCCGTCACCGCACGCGTCGCCTTAGGCTGCAGATTTGACTTGCAGGCAGCATCCATTTCCTCAGACATTTCGCGACATTCATCATCGTACCAGAGCTTGTCTGAGCGTGGTTTTCCATAACCCAGTACGGTCGTTGCGGCAGTCGTCATAGAATTCGCAATATGCTGCCACTGTGTATCGGGAACATCAGAACTAGGGGGGTTTGTTTGAAGTAATTGAGAGAGAAGGTTGGCGTAGGCATTGGCTACTTCGGTGGTATGCAGTTTTGTGTTGTATAGGTGCCTTTGCGTACCTTGGCTGCAACTAGGTGGTAATCCGAGTTAATATTGGCACCGCGCATCACACGCACGTTCATAACGCTTGAGACATGCCTTCCATAGATGAGCACGTGATCAATCTCGTTTCTTGTCTTTTGATCAGGGGATGTTCAGGTGGGCTATTTTGATGCGGGAATCTGGTTCCACTCACTACCATGTTTCGAGCTAAAGCAAAGCTAACCAGTCTGAATCTTTTATCGGATGTGTTGTTATGTAGACTAAATTTTCCGACTGCTGAACCAAGAGCATCTTCCCTTCCTATTTTAGCGTTAAAATCTCCCAGAGCAATTTTAATGTCATGTGCAGGGCAGCGGTCATATATTTCCTCCCGTCTCTCATGGAATGCATCTTTAATGTCCTCGTCTTTGTCTTCCATCGGGGTACGTAAAAAAATCAGTTTAATTTAAAAATATTTCACCTTGATGCGAATTGTGGCTATTATAAGTCTTTAAGATAGAACGAAGGGTCAAAAGATGGACCTTTCGCATAGATCACCTACGGCGAAGTCACGAGCAAAATTTTAATGAAATTATCTTTTAATATTTAATGCCAAAGACTTGTCATTCGGGTCATAATAAAGATTTGGTCAACCAATTCTACTTTCAACATTTTATTTTTATTTTATTGGGTTCACAGCCTTTTTTTCATTTTGTTAACAAGTATACGTAATATCCAATTTATTATAAATCATACGCACCCTATGCATTTAACAGCTAGACTGATGGCTTGAATTAATATAAAGTATACGTAAACTAACTGGTTTAGAAAATCCGGAAAACATTCCGTGAGTTCAAAATCATAAATATATTTTGTTATTCTCTGTCCCTCAGTAAACTTGAAAAATCTCTTTCTTAAAAATTCGAAGTTACAGCTAGCTGTTCGATATATCGTCGGAACGCTTCTAAAATTTCTCACTTTTGGATCATTTAGTACATTTTACGAAAAATTAACACCGACGATATGTTGTTTTTTTTTTAAATGACATTTAGTCCTTTAACTCACCAGGTTATTTCACATCAACAATTGATTTGATTAACTCAATTATATACCATTAAAATTAAATTAAAAGTGTCGTATTTTATATTTTCCCCTTGTTCCCTATCATCCTTGGCCTTTGATTAAGTTTATTGCTCAGTGATTGTATGTCTGAAACGGGTTAATAACGCCGGATGATACCGCGCGACCTCATACAGTTCTGCATTCTTGTCACAGATGTCGCCGCCCTCGCTTGAGGTATCTCTTGCCTCTGTTAACTTTCAATTTATTGCTAGTTTGTTTAAGAAGCAGCCAGGCAGGAAGTCAAGTTAAAAAGTTGCCATAACTTTTTGCCTACTTTGCTGCAACATGGCCCGACTACTACGTGGCTTTTGTTTCGGTTTTATAATTTTATGCGGTTTTCGTGAGCACAACGAACGTAAACTGGCTACATGACGCCTCTTGTCAGCATTGACGGTTGGCCCTTTTTTCTGTGGTATCAAAAAGTTTTGCATGAATTTTTTTTACAAGTCTCTAAAATGTTGTGATAAATTAAGGGCGCACTCTGGTTATTACTTTTACGGGGTTTCGCTGAACTATTATGAGATGTGGACATAAAAAATTACCAGACTGAATTAAATTTATTGCACTTGTTGTTTAAATTAATTTCTTTTTTTTATTAGATTACTGTCTTACTGTCTGATACTTTTGTCGCTGGCGCGAGGAAATCTGTCTGTCTTTCAGTTGCTCCTACACTTGTCTGAAGTTTTTCTTTTGTACTCTTTCATGTATTTTTTCTCCAAAACACAATCATAAATCAACTTATGCTTTCCCCTTTTACTTGTTTTGTCTTTGTTTTTTTTTATCGCTTTTGAGGAGTTCTGTCGCGCCATGTCTCTGAGAAAAAGGATGTTCCTCTTGCCATCCTTTGTCACGCATTTTTGTTTTACGAAAACTCTCAATGTCAGCAAATATGTCAAATGTTTATCTCTCATTGCTCCTCAGTAAAGAAAAGAAAAACAAAAGAAAAGTTTACAGACAATGACAGAGAGGAAAATCCTAAGTAAAGTTTTTTATATTTTCCAAGAAGAACATGTTCGTTCCAGAGTTTTTGCGTGTCATATAAAAGGGTTTGTGGCCTAAGGATGATAAAAATACTAATGGACGGGTGGCGATAAAATAGTTAACTAGGGAACATTGGAATGCTGGGTCACAATTTTAAGCGAATACATGTAGAACATTAATAAAGAGTTATTTAAATGTTCCCTTTTGTTATAATGAAGCTCTGCTAAGTTATTTACACATTATGTTATTTGTATACAAAGAAATGTGTAAATGTCTGTATGTTTCGTATAGACTGCTAAGCAATACATGCGACAGCGATAAGATTTTATGAAATTGTTGTCTGAGCAATAGCAATTGTTTCTGGGATAGTACAATTAATATGCGATAGGTAGCGTGCCGGCCATTAAGCGAACATGATGGTTCAAAGAATAGTACAATTAGTATGCTATAGGTGGCGTGCCTGCCCTTCAGCAAGCAAAGAAACATAAGCTGTTTAAAAAAAATTCAATACATCACAACTCTAAGGACATCCTGATTTCTATCATACCAAATTAGTTTCAGCATAACATTATTAGTTTTTATGCTGGATCCATGTGTATCCTTTTTTGTGGCTTCGTGCCAATATTTATTTATGTAATGAAGAACGTAATCGAATTTCTAAGTAAATGTTATGCAGTGCCATTTACTTAGACTAATTGAACGCCAGACACCACTAGACTTTAGGCAATTACTCACTGATTTGCTAAGTTTTCGAATGAATAAATAATTAAGTAACATTACTGTTTTGTGAAAAGAGGGACAAGTTCCACACAAACACCACCCTCTGACTAGGTTCAAAGACCTTTAAGGCAATACAGAGACAGAACCGATAGAAAAGAAGGGAGATGACTTTTACTGAAAAGGCTTCTTATTATTTTATTATTTTTGTAATTTTATAATTTTATATTTTAATAATTTTATACTTTTAAATTGTATAATTTTATATTTTAATAATTTTATAATTTTAAATTGTATAATTTTATAATTTTAAAATTTTATAATTTTATAATTTTACAATTTTATAATATTATTTTACAATTTTATAATTTTATAATTTTATAACTTTATAATTTTATAATTTTATAATTTTATAATTTTATAATTTTATAATTTTATAATTTTATAATTTTATAATTTTATAATTTTATAATTTTATAATTTTATAATTTTATAATTTTATAATTTTATAATTTTATAATTTTATAATTTTATAATTTTATAATTTTATAATTTTATAATTTTATAATTTTATAATTTTATAATTTTATAATTTTATAATTTTATAATTTTATAATTTTATAATTTTATAATTTTATAATTTTATAATTTTATAATTTTATAATTTTATAATTTTATAATTTTATAATTTTATAATTTTATAATTTTATAATTTTATAATTTTATAACTTTATAATTTTAAAATTTTTAAAATTTTTATAATTTTTATAATTTATTAATTTTATAATTTTATAATTTTATAATTTTATAATTTTATAATTTTATAATTTTATTATTTTATAATTTTATAATTTTATAATTTTATAATTTTATAATTTTATAATTTTATAATTTTATAATTTTATAATTTTATAATTTTATAATTTTATAATTTTATAATTTTATAATTTTATAATTTTATAATTTTATAATTTTATAATTTTATAATTTTATAATTTTATAATTTTATAATTTTATAATTTTATAATTTTATAATTTTATAATTTTATAATTTTATAATTTTATAATTTTATAATTTTATAATTTTATAATTTTATAATTTTATAATTTTATAATTTTATAATTTTATAATTTTATAATTTTATAATTTTATAATTTTATAATTTTATTATTTTATAATTTTATAATTTTAAAATTTTATTATTTTATAATTTTATAATTTTAAAATTTTATAATTTTATAATTTTCATAATTTTATAATTTTATAATTTTTTTATTTTTTAATTTTATTATTTCATAATTTTATAATTTTATAATTTTATAATTTTATAATTTTATAATTTTATAATTTTATAATTTTATAATTTTATAATTTTATAATTATATAATTTTATAATTTTATAATTTTATAATTTTATAATTTTATAATTTTATAATTTTATAATTTTTATAATTTTTATAATTTTATAATTTTATAATTTTATAATTTTATAATTTTATAATTTTATAATTTTATACTTTTATAATTTTATAATTTTATAATTTTATAATTTTATAATTTTATAATTTTACTAGTGGGCCCGGCAATGCTTTGCTATTGCATATTAACTTGTAACATATTTCACATTTAGGTCTACAAAGTACTTTGAAAACGGTACTTAAGCTCGACAATATTTTGATGAGTTTATTAACTTATGTAAGTAAGTAACTCCTTTACATGGAAGTTAAATTCTAAATATCATAGGCACTATGACGATAGTAAAAAGTTCATCATCAAAGTCATACGTATAGTTTCGACATGAGGTTAAGTTTTGCCTGTAAGTAGGGCGAAAAAACAATTCTTTCACATATCGGAATCAGATCAAAATTCAATTTTTATTTTTATCTGTAGTAGCGGGAACCGTCTGTATACTGATTATCTCTTTGGGCGTAAAAAACACTTTCGTCATGGCTTCTCCTCATATGCACCGCAAATGAAAATTTCGTTTGAAGCTTCATACCTTTAGCCATAAAAAACTCTTTTGCCATGTCTTCTTCTCCCACGGATCAAGAATATTCCCGAAAACTATCTTTGTATTGAACTCGTATAACCATTTTTTGAGATAATTCGGTCACCAACGCTTGGCTTAACAACGTGATGGTCTCACGCGTTGTATGGCATCTTACGCCGTTACGCATCTTAAGTCGTTTTCTAACAATTCATCGTAGATTCCGATTTTGGTTACGATTTTTGCGAATAAAAACCATTGGCCCACCTTACTGTTCATATCTCTAGGCGAACTGCAATATACTGTGGAATTTTTGGCAGTTATAACTACTTATTTTAAAAGAGATGTGGCACAGCCCACTTCCACCCTTACTATGTAACAAATCACATCTTCATACCTCTTATAGTTCATGAGATATAGCCCTTTTTATTTTCAAGATGTATGGGCGGTGCCACGCCCCTTTAACCAATCACAACCTATTACAGCCAACCTATCAGGTCAACAGTACCACTTGGTAAAATTTTCGTATCAATCTGTCTATTGGAAAAGCCTGCAAAACGATTTTTTAAAAGGGGCGTGGAACCGCCCACTTCCACCCTGGTTGAAATTAATACGGCTCCAACAACATATATACCAAATCTCATCTTCATGCCTCTGATAGTTCATGAGATATAGCCCTTTTGATTTTCAAGTTGTATGGGCGGTGCCACGCCCCTTTATCCAATTACAGCGTATTGTAGCCAGGGACTATCAACAGGTCAAAAGTACCACTTGGTAAAATTTTCATATCAATCGGTCTATTAGAAAAGCCGTTAGAGCGATTTTTGAAAAGGGGGTGTGGCACCGCCCACTTCCACCTTGGCTGAAATTAATACTTTTTCAACAACATATATACCAAATCTCATCTTCATACCTCTAATAGTTCATGAGATATAGCCCTTTTGATTTTCAAGTTGTATGGGCGGTGCCACGCCCCTTTGCCCAATTGGACCGACTTGTAAATCTAAACCATCAGGGGCGCCTCCCAAACGCATACAAAAAAATTTATACAAATCGGTTCAGCCGTTTAGGAGGAGTTCAGTCACAACACACGTACAGTAGAATTTTATATATAATTTTATAATTTTATAATTTTATAATTTTATAATTTTATAATTTTAAAATTTTATAATTTTATAATTTTCATAATTTTATAATTTTATAATTTTTTTATTTTTTAATTTTATTATTTCATAATTTTATAATTTTATAATTTTATAATTTTATAATTTTATAATTTTATAATTTTATTATTTTATAATTTTATAATTTTAAAATTTTATTATTTTATAATTTTATAATTTTAAAATTTTATAATTTTATAATTTTCATAATTTTATAATTTTATAATTTTTTTATTTTTTAATTTTATTATTTCATAATTTTATAATTTTATAATTTTATAATTTTATAATTTTATAATTTTATAATTTTATAATTTTATAATTTTATAATTATATAATTTTATAATTTTATAATTTTATAATTTTATAATTTTATAATTTTATAATTTTATAATTTTTATAATTTTTATAATTTTATAATTTTATAATTTTATAATTTTATAATTTTATAATTTTATACTTTTATAATTTTATAATTTTATAATTTTATAATTTTATAATTTTATAATTTTATAATTTTATAATTTTATAATTTTATAATTTTATAATTTTATAATTTTATAATTTTATAATTTTATAATTTTATAATTTTATAATTTTATAATTTTATAATTTTATAATTTTATAATTTTATAATTTTATAATTTTATAATTTTATAATTTTATAATTTTATAATTTTATAATTTTATAATTTTATAATTTTATAATTTTATAATTTTATAATTTTATAATTTTATAATTTTATAATTTTATAATTTTATAATTTTATAATTTTATAATTTTATAATTTTATAATTTTATAATTTTATAATTTTATAATTTTATAATTTTATAATTTTATAATTTTATAATTTTATAATTTTATAATTTTATAATTTTATAATTTTTTAATTTTTTTAATTTTTATAATTTTCATAATTTTTATAATTTTTATAATTTTTATAATTTTTATAATTTTTATAATTTTTATAATTTTTATAATTTTTATAATTTTTATAATTTTTATAATTTTTATAATTTTTATAATTTTATAATTTTATAATTTTATAATTTTATAATTTTATAATTTCATAATTTTATAATTTTATAATTTTATAATTTAATAATTTTATAATTTTATATTTTTATAATTTTATAATTTAATAATTTTATAATTTTATATTTTTATAATTTAATAATTTTATGATTTTATAATTTTATAATTTTATAATTTTATAATTTTATAATTTTATAATTTTATAATTTTATAATTTTATAATTTTATAATTTTATAATTTTATAATTTTATAATTTTATAATTTTATAATTTTATAATTTTATAATTTTATAATTTTATAATTTTATAATTTTATAATTTTATAATTTTATAATTTTATAATTTTATAATTTTATAATTTTATAATTTTATAATTTTATAATTTTATAATTTTATAATTTTATAATTTTATAATTTTATAATTTTATAATTTTATAATTTTATAATTTTATAATTTTATAATTTTATAATTTTATAATTTTATAATTTTATAATTTTATAATTTTATAATTTTATAATTTTATAATTTTATAATTTTATAATTTTATAATTTTATAATTTTATAATTTTATAATTTTATAATTTTATAATTTTATAATTTTATAATTTTATAATTTTATAATTTTATAATTTTATAATTTTATAATTTTATAATTTTATAATTTTATAATTTTATAATTTTATAATTTTATAATTTTATAATTTTATAATTTTATAATTTTATAATTTTATAATTTTATAATTTTATAATTTTATAATTTTATAATTTTATAATTTTATAATTTTATAATTTTATAATTTTATAATTTTATAATTTTATAATTTTATAATTTTATAATTTTATAATTTTATAATTTTATAATTTTATAATTTTATAATTTTATAATTTTATAATTTTATAATTTTATAATTTTATAATTTTATAATTTTATAATTTTATAATTTTATAATTTTATAATTTTATAATTTTATAATTTTATAATTTTATAATTTTATAATTTTATAATTTTATAATTTTATAATTTTATAATTTTATAATTTTATAATTTTATAATTTTATAATTTTATAATTTTATAATTTTATAATTTTATAATTTTATAATTTTATAATTTTATAATTTTATAATTTTATAATTTTATAATTTTATAGTTTTATAATTTTATAATTTTATAATTTTATAATTTTATAATTTTATAATTTTATAATTTTTTTAATTTTTATAATTTAATAATTTTATAATTTTTTAATTTTATAATTTTTATAATTTTTTTAATTTTTATAATTTTTATAATTTTTATAATTTTATAATTTTTTTAATTTTTTAATTTTATAATTTTATAATTTTATTTAATTTAATTTTAAAATTTTATAATTTTTATAATTTTTATAACTTTTACAACTTTTATAATTTTATAATTTCATAATTTTATAATTTTGTAATTTTATAATATAAAATTTCCTTTATAATATAAAATTTCGTTTATAATATTTTTTTAAATATTTTGTTTAATATTTTATTTATGCAAACACTTTATGTTTTGTATTCATCAATTCCTGTTACTTAATCATACCATTTAGTTTTTTTTCGTGGCTAAACAAGGACTCTTGGCCGCTTAAAGGCTTTTGGCCATAAACACACTCACACAAAGTTGTGTAAACCATTGTAAGCCATGTGAATGAGTTTTTATTTTTTGGCGTTGTTTCGTTCACAAAGCTAATCCTCCATCCGTATTTGTGGAAACAACCTTGATGTTCGTGTTTTTTTTTGTGTTTTTCTCGTGGTTTTGTTTTTCGGTTATTCATATGTCCTTGATTTCACTCTGCATTATGATGAGTTTAGTAGCAAATGTATTCAACAAAACAGGGAAAATCTCTCTGGTGATTTAAAGCCTTTCTGTTTTTTTTTTACTTTCACTGGAGTTTTGTTATTTTTTGCAATTAAATTAATTGTTATTTATGTCAATCTCCGGTTGATGGCATAAACATAGAATTTCAAAGAGTTTTTTGCTGCTTGAGTGGAAAAAAGAGTATACAGAAATAAATCTCTGTGTGGTGTGTGTATTTACTTTGAGATGAGAGCTAAACAAAGCTGCTTTTGCCACACAAAAGTAACTCTATAAAAACATGTTCGTATTGTGGCTGCCATTGCTGCTATACTAATACAACAAGGACACGCACACACACACAGGTGGCATGTTATCCTTTTGCGAAAGCAAAACTTTTTTGTGCATTATTTAAGTGTGTTGTCTAGTCTTGTGTGTTTTATTATTTATTCTCAATAGCCCTTCTCTTGCCTGTGTGGTTTGAACTGTAGATGTTCATTATCCTTTCTTAACTTGCTTTGGACTACTTTGGTATTTTACCCATCTACTGTGGCTTAGTTATGGTTTTGGCTTAATATAGGAATTGACCTTTTTCCCTCGACTCTCTGTGTGGTATTGGTCATAGTAATAAGTAATTACCACAACTTATAGTAGGCCTGTATAGTCATAGACTTTATTTTTTATAAGGGTTTAATTCCCGGGTTGATTTTTATGCCATTTTAGTTCTGTAACAATGACGATTTTGGGTAACCGAATTAGGTTTCTAATTTGTCTCAGTTTTTACTCTTGCTATTTTATGTGCAACTTAAATTAATGAAAGACTTTATAGCCATTTATTTGAGCTACTGCTTTTAATGGTTCCCAAAAAAAATTCTGCCCCATGTCATTGCCTAATTTGTGATATTTCATTATTATTTTGTATAATGTAATGATGAGGAAATAGTGGAATGAAGAGGAAAAGGATTTCATTGCTAATATCATAAAAATGTGAAACTACAAAAATTGTGTTGCCCTTTAGATAACAATTTTCGTGATCTTAAATCTTAAATTGTTTATAATTACTTAGTAATAGACCAAGTTAAGAACCGTTAGTTACATCAGTAGTTGAATATTGTGTCGTATTGATAGGGGATATCTGATTATATTTAAATATGGGTTTATTGTTAACCAATTACATCGCCACCACTTCCTCTTGGGTAGTCAAATTTTAAAGCCGTAGGCTAAACAGTAATAATTGTATGATGCCTGGTGGTCACCAAATATTTAAAATATCTCATTAAAAACCATTCAGAGGTGACATATCTTACAATCTTGCACATCAGTTACCTGACCGCGACTGTAGATAACATTCGTTCCGCCTGGTATGTGACCTTCACTAAATCGATGCTTAGCGCCCCCTATCGCAAATGATTTCTACTATATGTATTAGGATTCATTACATATCTAACAACTGCGTCTCAATCTGATAAGGAATATATGCTTGAGATTTAACTATCTATCTCACCGGCATGAAACGACTATCATGAGAGTGACCGGGGTTCCAGCCCTGTCACAGCCATCTTCAATTATATAATCGGTGATCTGCGCGATTTTAAAGAAAAATTTGTAGGTAGTTTAGTCAGTCGATATTTATAAAAAATTGCAGTTGACGTTAGGAATAGTTATTTAACTGAAGGTTTCATTGATGTGACTCTAAAAATAAAAACGCCATAAGCTTATTGATGAAATGCAACAAGTGGATTTTCTCGCAGATAAAAAATTATAGAAAAATAATCTGTGATTTTTTATGTTATTTCATCCCTATCGAACCAAACGCAATATTTTTGTTCATGTTTTGTCAATGACTCCGTTTTTCTCTTTGGGCTCAAAAGTCAACTTTAACTTTTTGTATATGATGCCCATTTCTTAATACGTTTACCGTTCTTTCGAATCTAAATAAAAATATAATAGTTCATATTATATCAAACACTATTTTAGGCTTTTCACATACTTTTGACTACGACGTCAATATTGAACTTCAACTAATTTATGTTTCGATAGCAAAAGTTTCTTGGATTTTTGGGGTCTTCACAGATTTGAAGGAAAATAGTATCAAAATGGATTTGGGAAACGAAATACAGGGAACTAAAAGCCGATATTGACTTTGGTGTTACGAGTGGCTTATCAACTATTTCCCTGATCCATTGTAATGGACTTCAAGGGAAACATACCACTATAGTTGCTCTAAAACGTATTTTCTTTTATTAGCTCGAATGTAATCAATATATCGCAAACGTTCGACAAAAAAATTAAAAAAGTTTTTCTAAAAAAACACAGAGTTTCATAATGTTTTTTTACGGAAGAGGACACTAGACAATCGACCATTTTTACTTTTCGTAAAGATGTCCATTTTATGCAGTGTTTTCTCTTTTTATTGCAGAAAATGAAAATTTGGAAACTGTGAGTTGTCAACCTTTTGACGACCAGGTGCGAAATGTATTTGAAATTTCAATTTTTTTTTCGAAAAAAAAGCAAAATATTTTAAGAGACTTTATTGCATTCATTCAATCGAGTAAATGAACTTCGTGAATAAAGTCGTCATACACTTAACGCGATATACTCCGATTTTGTTTTTTTTTTTATCACGTTGCCTTGGCTACTGGGTTAGCAATCCGATATATGGGACTGGGATAATTCCCTTCTACTGAAATCCTGATTTCGAAACTATTAAAACAACTTGTTTGGGTGTATTAGTTACACGATATTCCAAAAAAAATCACATCGGCGCCACCTATCGTTCATTTATTGTACTATTCAAATGTAAACATTTATTTTTACAACACATAATTGCAGTCATAAGAACGATATACTAGATGAGCCTATACATAGCACACAGGCGTACACATATTATTGCTGCCGTGTAAACAGATGATAATTGTGCCACTAGATCTTTCAAGGCCAGCAACAAATTGATAATAAGCATCACAGTGCAACTTATCAGCCGTTACATAAACGCATTCAACGTCTTATGATAAATTTTAGCACTTTGCATCACTATCATAACGTGTATCCTTATATAGTATATAAGGTATAAATATGCATAATTTTGTTTCATATTTCTTTACATTTTAGATGATTGCAAAAAAAAAATTATGCCAAACTTTATGATATCAAAGAAATTTGTCTTGAGTAATTTCATGTTAATCCTTGATAGAAATTTACACGATATTTGGAATTTCAATAATACTCTGTGCGTTGTTCTCAGAAATGTTAGTATAATTATTTTATTTTAAATTATCTAATAGTATCAAAAGTAGACAAGTATATAAATCTAAGAACTAAAAACAACAATTGAAACTGGAAGAATCTAAATAACAATTATTTTTCTTCCGATTTTTATAATTAGATTCCAAAAAATTTTAGTTAACAGTGTGATTCATTTAGAGCTTTTATTTTTCAATTTATATATAGCACTTAAAGTATAATTGAATGCGGGAATCTTTATAACGATCCGATAGAACAATCTAAGACATTTACTTTAACCGAAATATTTAATTCAAAAGTTGTCCGCGTCTACGCCTCATGGTCTCTATTCGGAAGATATAACTTTCAATCACATTTTTCAGCATTGCCAATTATATCCCCTGAATTACGCGAAAAATTTAAGTTTCCTTGTCTTAAATCTTAGCTGGCTTAACAACGAAGTCTTTTGATATCAAATAACTCCATGCAAGAAATCCATAGGAGTGGGTTGGCAGGTTATTTTGTTAACTTAAATGATTTCGCAACAAAGCTATTGTATTGATTGCTATTTAGGCTGTCTTGCTGAAACCAAATGTTATCGACATCACAGTCAATAATTTGAGGTCAACATAATTACGTTATCATAGTGCAGTAGCGCTCGTCACTGACGTGTAAGTATTGTCCGACCTCATTTTTAACAAAATGCCGATTGAAGTTTCCACACAAAATTATGTGGATGTAACCGTAGGTCGATAATCTCTTTGAAATGTTAATCAGCCTTTATGAGGCAATTTCATTGTTTGACGTATCCATTGAGCCGAAAATGTTTGCTAACTTTCAACAACATTCAGTGTAAATCAGCGGATCTTTATTGAGCTGTTGCATAGCCCATTGACTGAAATTAAAGCTTAAATGTAAGTCTAACGGCTTCAATTCATTACCGCGTAGAGCTTGTTAGCCTTTAAACGGTCTTCAGACACACTCTCCACTACAGCACAGTATTCTTCTCCCTACGGACTTGATATTGTCTCCTCGGTCGCATGTAGTTCAACAACGCACGCTGAGACCCAAATTTGAGGATGATATTGGCAATAGTGGGTGCACACTAAGGTGGGTCACACTTCATACAAATAAAAAAGTTTTGCCGGTCACCCCCTAGAATGAAAGATAATTTAAAAACGAATTCAAAAAAAAAAATATTTTTTTTTGCCACGCCCCTTTACCCCGCGCATTGGGTTTTTTGTTTCCTGTGTCTCCATTTATAGTCCGATCGTAATGTGTGACATATCGATGTTTTTGGACTGACAACAGCTACATTTTCTTCTCTGATCACTTTTGACTCCGACGTCAAGTTCTAGAAGTTTCTACCGGAATCGGGTTTTACCCCCTTAAGTCAATTTTTTTTTGCAACGATAAAAAAATTTTTTTAAATTCCATGATATTTTCTCTTTTACCGTATATATTTTTATTCATAAACAAAAAAGTTACAGAGTTTTAAAAAACAAAATACGACCACGCCAACATTAGTAAACAATGAGCTTTGGCCTTTAGCGACGTCAAATTGATTTTTTTAAACCTCTGTAACTTTTTTGTTAATGAATAAAAATATATGCTGTAAAAGAGAAAATATCATGGAATTTAAAAAACTTTTTTATCGTTACGAAAAAAATTTGACTTAGAGGGGTAAAAACCGAGATTCCGGTAGAAACTTCTATAATTTGACGTCGGAGCTGTTGTCAGTCCAAGAACATTGATATGTCACACATTACGATCAAACTATAAATGGAGACACAGGAAACAAAAAACCCAATGAGCGTGGTCAAGGGGCGTGGCAAAAAAAAAATTTTTTTTGAATTCGTTTTTAAATTATCTTTCATTCTAGGGGGTGACCGGCACAACTTTTTTTATCGACCCACCCTAGTGCACACGGTCTGCAGAAACACTTTCCGCTACAGCCCAGCATTCTTCTTACTACGGCTTAGAAATCGTCGTCTCGGTCGCATATAGTTTAGTAATGACGCAAAAGTGAGTTTCGAAAGGTCGATTTTGTTGCGAATAGTGGATTTGTAGACGTTGTTGCCGCGTCAATGTTGTCAACAATTGTCAAACAACGTTGAATAAAAAGAAGATAAGTGCTGGACACCAGTCACACGTGATCTGTACAAAAACATCAGTCGCATCAGGCGTAAAAGATGTTAGTTACTAAAATGATTCGTTTTACGTGCGATAGGTGTTGTCCGTGGTATTTGTGACTCTAACACTCAACTCATACGCCTCCATTTAGGTTTTTTTTACTGATACCAATCATATATCCTATGTATCTGAGGTTTATAAAAAAAAAATTTCTTCCTGAATGTGGCAATTAAACTTTATTCGTCGCTTCCTACATTAAGACTGATACATTTGTTACAAAAGTTTGAGCTTAGGTGCGACCAAGTGAAATCCTTAAAGTCGTCTAGTATGGAAGTAAAATACAGAATTGAAACATTTACAATTTGAAACGAAACATTTACATTAGAGCTACAAACTATCAGGTACTCGATTTAAAATAAAAGGATTGAATAAAAGCAATTTCATATCTTTACGTTAGTTAATAATAATCTCAAAAGTAGTTAACAGTCTTTTTTATATAAATATAATTATTTATACGGCCGCTACAACCTCCCCCTCTGGTGCATTAATCGTCCCGATAATGCGACCAGGATTCTTAATCAAGGCTAGGATTTTATAGTCACAGCGATCTTCTTGTTGGCATTTTTTTGCTTTGGGAAGATTTTGTTGCAAAATCGCTTTGAAAAAATTACACCGTACTTGGTATTTTGGTATGTCTTATCTTATCGTAGACTTGCATATTAAAAAGGCACATCGCTCTCCCCCTGCAGTAATACAGCCTCGATCGCATTTTTCGACTTCACATTTTCCTCCTTCGATTGCTTCGTTCAGTACAATATTAGCCGTACTAGAATTTATGGTATCTATAGTTGAATTTTGGCTTACACTCTGCATTTCTACGTTCAGTGCAATTTATGCCTTACTAGATTTTATATTAGCAGTTGTATAATTTTTGCTCTATTCTCCGTAAGATTTCCTTCGTTCAGTGCTAAATTTGCCTTACTAGTGCTTTGGTTGCGATAGGTTGATTTATTTGGTGCTTTGTTGCTGTCGAATTATCTAATCTCGACATTTATTCACTCAGGGAATTATTCCTTGTTCTTGGCATTTTATCCGAGATCGCATTTTAATTACAGCCCATTGGCATCCCTTTTTTTTAAAAACATCTTTGTGGGAGAGATGCTTATATACACGAAGAGAATATCACAAGAGCTTTTGAAACGAACTGGAACTGAAACACCAGTAACATATGAGGATTGTCCCAATATGAACCAATACTCTCAACAGCTTGTCGATGATATCGGTGTTTACAACAACTGCTTATGCTGCTGATGAAACGACCGAATTATATCACAGGAGAACTTTTGCAACAACAATTTGCAGTGATGAGACAGCAAAGCAGGGAAACACCACTGACCGTCTGGTTGATGTCTAGACGGTACAACAACAACACTTATGCTCTTAATGTTTGAGCGTTAGTTAATAATAATCTCAAAAGTAGTTAATAGTCGTTTTTATATAAATATAATTATTTATACGACCGCTACAAAATTTTATTTTTAAAAATTCTCAAAGCGCCAACGAGTGGACTAGTTAACCGTAACGTATTTCAACATCCCTGCCATAGACAAAGACAGTGTGGTCATTTTAGTAATAATTCGGAATTTTGAAACATATTTTCCCCGTTTTGGGAATTTGGTCATTTTGTTGGAAGATATGGCAACATATTGTTATTCGTTTTTTTAAGGACAATTTTTCGTACATTATTTCAAAATTTCATTAAGATATTCTAGTCCGTTTGAGTTTTACGCTATTTTTCATATAAGATATTATTTCTCCAAAAAATACGTTTTGACAAAATTTTACATTTTACTCAGACTCATGCCCAAAATAAAATGTGCTTTTAATTAATTTTTATAAGTTATTAAACTTTATGTTAATCCCTTTACAACGATATGCAATACTTGTATGTCAAGAGTTCATTTATGCTTTATAATTATATCCAAACTTCACTACCTCTGTAAAAAAAGTATATAACGTGAAACAAACATATATATGGAGGCTATAACTAAATCTGAACGGATATGCTTAGTTTTATTACCACATTATAATAGTCTAAAAAACTTAAGTGTGCAAAGTTTTGTTAACATCAGAGCAAAAATGTGGTTTTTGGCTACAATAATGTATAAAAGGTTATGCTAATTTATATGGGTGGTACCAGAAGGGGCGGGGCAAGCGGAACCATTATTTCAGTATATACTTCACGCTACAAAATAATAATACCAGCCAAATTTTAGCTTCGTAGAGCCATCCAACATGAAGTTAGTGACATAATAGTGGTTTTTGTGAAATAGGTAATTTTGTATGGGAGGTATTTGAGGGGGCGTGGCTATTTCGCCCATTTTCCAACAAACCCCGCGACTAGTGATTCCTATGCCTCTGGTAAATTTATATTTGAATTGATTAAGAATTACTCCAGTTATCGTCTTAAACAATTATGTTTTTCAGAGCACTATCCAAATCTAAAAAATCTTTTAAATCGGTTCATAAATACACTTTCCTCAAAAATTTGAAATTTTGAAACAACCGAGGTGAAATCAGGGTGAATGTACTATGTAGTAAAAATCCCAAAGGGTTTGGAGGTCAAAATTGTATTTATATCCCTTTATATATTTTCCTTATCTTAATTTTTCAGCTATAACTCAAGAACCAATGAAGATTTCTCATTTCATTGAATTGTAGCCAAGGCTTAAATAAAAAAATTCTATAAATATATCCATATAAACAATCAAGTTGAACTAATTTAATCGAATGAAATCTTTATAGAACTATCATTTATCTTCTTTTTTTCATAAATTTTCCCCAATAACTCCAAATTTCTGGCTGTCTTATCTGTGATAAGAAGAAAACTTGTCATTGTTGATTATACTGAATGACGTCCCTGACAAAGTACTATACTGTACATATGTAACGAATCTGCATATGGTACTAGCTACATAAGTATGTACAACGTATGAGTAATATTAATTTTATGCGGATTTTTATATTAATCATACGCACATAATCTGGCCATGCAGGTTTAGTTGATACGACATCCTAATTAATGCCCGACCTGGCTCTGAACACAAGCGCCCATAAGGTCTTGTGTCAACCCTCGCGAGGACCTCACTGCCTGCAAAGGGACCCTCGGGGTCGTAAAAAGGGCAACTGCATGACGAGTAAGGATAACGGCTCTTGAGTTGGGACCCAGATAAGAAGATAATGACCACTAATATTGAAACACCAAAATCAAACGAAGAAATTGAAAATGCTTTCCGCAGCAGTTCAAGAATAAAGCGAACCCCAGTCAACTCTACTGCTATCACTGCAGACGCTGAGCAAAATATTCCGTTGAACCTCGAAACACCACAGAGTACCGCTGCCGATACGCCTACGGAGAGTACCTTGCCGATGCACAACTCACCGAGGCACGAATTCATTCTCAAAATGAGACTGTCGGAGGAAGAAGCCTTGACGAAGTGCCAAGACGTTCTTCGAAGGATGAGAGTGGCCATTGCCAGGCAAAGAAACATCAATATGGATGTCCAAAATGGCGTTTCAGAGCTGGATGAACTACTGGACGTAATTGTAGATTATCGAAGGAATTGGAAAACTGCTGAAAAGGAAAGGGAAGCAAGCAAATTGCTGAAAACGCAGGAGGAGATCTGCCTAGAAACTCCAACAATTCCAGCTTCTCACAACAAAAGAAGCGCATCTAGCCCAGCGGAAACGAACCCTGGGAAGAAACATAAGAGGAAAGCTAGCGGGAACCCTGCAGCCGCAGTACGTGCGAAAACCCAACCGAACGTCGCTTCAGAAAATGAAAATAAAGATGGCAAAAAAGGAAGAAGAAAACCACGCCCAAAGAGACCTAAGGAACGACCCGAAGCAGTTGTTATAAAACCCCATAGCTATGCGGATGTCTTAAAAAACCTTAGAACAAAGGTGAACCCGGAGGAAACAGAAGTGGCGATACGCACTGTCCGAAAGATGAAAACGGGAGCGATACTCATAGAGATGGGCAAAGGCGGGAAAAAGGATGAATTTCGCGAGAAAATCAAATCAATCCTTAAGGACGACGCGGATGTGAAAGATCTTACACCAAAGGTAACGCTGAAGATCCGAGATCTTGATACCCTCGCCACAAGGAGGTATTATCCGCAGTGGAGAAGGAAAGCGAGGTAAAGACGTCAGATATCACAATTCGTGTAACAAACGCGAATAGTCGGGAACAGCGCAGAGCCTTCATTTCGCTACCAGCAGCCGGCGCGAATTTAATGCTAAAAAAGGAGAAAATTAAAATCGGATGGAGTCGATGCAGGATTAAGCTCAGAGAAGAACTGACACGTTGCTATCGATGCTTTGCAACCGGACACAAACAATGGGACTGTAAAGGCCCGGACAGAAAAGGGATGGGTCTTTGTATCCGATGCGGTGAAAAAGGCCATAGACTTAAGGAGTGCAAAAACGCGGTTAAATGCTGCCTGTGTGCCAAGGATGCCGGCAAGGCAATATATCATATGCCAGGATCAAGGGCCTGCAAATCTGGAGGAGGACAGAATCAATGAGGATTCTACAACTGAATATGCACAGAGGAAAGGTGGCAGATTCTCTCCTGTCACAGATCATTCTCGAGCAACGAGCCGATATTGTGGTTGTAAGCGAGCAATACTCCCCAAAGAATAGTGGATGCTGGCTCGAAGATGACACCTCAACTGCAGCCTTGTGGATACCTGACACACGGCAACTTCGACCTAGGACAGTGGGCAAAGGAAATTGCTTCGTTTGCAAGCCAGGGTGAAGGTACTAGGTCAGAATATTAAAACCCCCAAAGGGTTTGGCGTTCTATACAATTCTGCTGAAAAATTAAATACAAAATTATTAATGGTTTTTAACCCGGTTTTTACCGGAAAAACTAAGAGAACGTACATCAAGATGAGCAAAAAATATAAAAGGCTATAAAGGAGTCATCAAAAATTTGTCCTGAGAACACAAAATCCTTTGTGAGTTTTACTATACTGACCTTCACCCTGTCATGGAATTTCTCACCCCCAGACAATAACTCTGAAAAAGGCTCCACAATATTATGGCCAGGACATATTTTCATGGTAGAACATATTTATGTCCTAATAACTTTTAGTAAAAGGGGATAGTTCAAAAAAATCCTACAACAATAACTTTTTTATTGTATATATTTCAATATTTGTAATTATACCAGAACATATTTGACCATTTTACTCACATTACAAAAGATGCCAATAAATCAACGATAAGGGAAAAGGCATGTGTCCTAGCAACAACTCTGCATAAACATTAAGCTAGATGAGGATTTATTTAAAAAACATCAAATTGTTTTTGTGTGAAGTATATTGAATGTATTTATTGAGAAATGCTAGTAAAAATTTGTTGTTCATATACATGGCACTTAATATACTTCGTGTACTTAAAAGCACTTCTAGATATCCTTTAATTGCAATTACAAGAAAATTATGTTAATAAAAGCAACTGCATGGCATATTCGCATTTAATAACGTTTAATCGCCAGTCAGAAAAAAATTTTTAAAAATTTAATAACAATATGCAACTAGTTGGGGTTTTTTGTTCCAGGGGTGAAAGAAATCAATATCAAACGATAGCATTTGACCTCAGTTACAAAACCTTAAACTTTATTTCGCTGCACTACGTCACAACTTTCTTTTACAGTGGTTTGAAGGTTATTATATTTGGTCAAAAGTCGTATCAAAGAATATGAAAAATCAGAGACCTATATTAAAATTTTCCGGGAAATCTTTCCTCGGAACTTTTTTGAGGTCAAATGTTACTGTTTGATATTGTTTTACGTTGCGGAAAATAGTTTCTGTTATTGAAAATTGTGTATTTATCAAATTAAACTAAAAAAAACACTGATATACTTGTATTACTGTAATAACATACGTAGTTTCAACAATAGTTTCCTCCCAGCATCTAGAATTATAAACAAAAATTAGTTACCACATATTACCCGTTTTTTCCTTTCATATTCTCATATTGTATATGATTGAGTCCTAGAATTTAGCAGTTATTTTGAAAATTTACATAAATATTTACAAATATTTGTATACGCTTTGAATTGTTTTCCCCCTTAAGCTTTATTGCTTGTTCTCCCCGTTTTCGTTCTTAACACTCAAATCTTATAAGCTACAAAAGAAAACTTAAAAACTTACCTTCCGTCTGGTAAAGTTAAACAGCTGCCAAGTTGCAAAATCAATTCAAGTTTATCACTATTTAACCACACTCGTTGCTCTCTATCTATAATTTGTTTTTTTTTCTTCTTCTGCAAATTATACTCTATACTCTATATATATGTTTTATTATATGTATATATATTAAAACCTACTATGTATGATTTTTTTGTTTCCTATTTTTTTACCACTTTTTTATATTATTTTTGTAGGAGTCTCTTACAATATATTGATGAGGAACTGAAACTAAGGTAACTACTTCTACTACTACTACCCTTACAATACAAATGATGAATCAATCAATCACCAAACGAAAAATCTAAAATTACAAAAACAAAATACAGTACTCAAATCCAAATAAAACCAAACAGAACATACTCCTTTACACACACTCACGCTACTACGAAAAGTAAAATTTGGTAAAACAAAAACAAAAAAAATTAACATCGAAATCCACCTCCTCCACAATCTACAGAAAAAAAAACCACCACCACTACTACTCTCGAATCTTCTCTAAGCCACTACACTACTTGGATCGTTTGTTTCTCCATTTCTTCTTTGGTTTCGTTGTGTAGATGTGACTTTAAATATGAAATTTGCTCAAAAAAATTCCTGTAATTTTAAACCTAATTGTCATGGAATCGTATTGTAATCACCATCATCATCCTTGCTCCATTCATTGTACATATATATTATTCACTTATTTGGTTTTGGTATTGACTTTATGTATTCTTCTTCCCCTTTGTACGCTTTGCCATTGCCTTTTGTTTTCGTCCTCATTGCTGTTGCAGTAATCATTTGATTTTGGCAAACAGACATTAACCCTTATTGAAAATGATTTATCATGTTGAAATATTTTATACAATTTCCACGCATACATCCATCCATCCATTCATTTATCACTACCATTTGTAA
This sequence comes from Muscina levida, assembly GCA_964034835.1. Lineage (NCBI taxonomy): Eukaryota > Metazoa > Arthropoda > Insecta > Diptera > Muscidae > Muscina > Muscina levida. The sequence goes on from OZ035884.1 coordinate 84,636,698, forward strand.
ATTATATCTCACTTTTCATGCACATACAAACAATTTTGGTCGTATGTAATTGTAATAAATGAAGGGGGGGCTTGATAAATGGGAAAATAAGGCGGAAGGCTTTTGTGCATTAAAAAAGGAAGCATATTTTTAAAGGATCAATTGGTTAAAAATTAACTTTAGAATTTTAAACGTAAAAATATGGTAATTTGCAATATGTAGATACAAAACATTGTTACACCTTATCGTAGAAAAATATTTATCTATACTGTTACGGAGAATTTTTTTATTTAAATGGTTTTTTTTACTCGATGAGACCCTTAGGACTTTTACTTACTTACTTAAGTGGCCAATTACAATTTACGAAACAAAGTTCATAAATTAGAGGCCTGAAGTAATAAAGAATTCCACACGCTTCGGTCTTCTGCGTGTGTTCTCCAGTTAGTCATACCAGATGATGGCACATCGCCTACCACTTGGTCCTTCCAACGGAGTTTGGGTCTCCCTGCTCTGCGCCGTCCTTCAGGTTAGCATTCAAACACCTTTCTCGCTGGAGCATTTACATCCATCCTGGCAACATGTCCCAGCCATCGAAGTTGTTGGATTGTGACTCTTTTAGCTACGTCGATGTCGTGGTAAAGCTCATACAGCTCATGGTTCATCCGATGGCGAAACTGGCCTTCGACAAAGATAGGTCCATATATTTTTCGGAGTACTTTTCTCTCGAATACTCCCAGGTTTTGTATGTCCGTTGTAGTAAGCACCCATGATGCGGCAGCATACAACAGAACAGGTAAGATAAGCACCTGGTATAGCTGTTTCTTAGTATTCCGAGAGAAGGTGGTGTTACTAAAGTGCTGCCGAAGTCCGTAGACACATCTATTGGCTAGCACTATTCTCCGTTTAATTTCTTGACTGACATTATTTTTCTTGTTGACGGAAGATCCGAGGTAGGTAAATTCGTCGACTACCTCAAAACAATAATTGTCAACGTTCACGGTGCGTCCCCATCGAGAGGACTCTTTGTTCGTCGAAATCATTATTTTTGTTTTGTCCTCGTTGACCGCTAAACCCATTTTTGCCGACTCCTTTTCTAGTGATGAGAAAACTGCAGTAACATCCCGCAGATTTCGGCCAATGATGTCTACATCATCGGCATAGGCTAGTGGCATGTGGCTCTTGTGGAATATGGTGCCAGACATGTTGACACCAGCCTTTCTCATCACCTTCTCCATTACTATATTAGGGCTATCGCCCTGCCTGAGACCTCTTTCCGTGTTGAATGGTTCAGACTGATCCTTACCAATTATAACCGAGGATTTAGTGTTGTCTAAGGTACATTTTCAAAGTCGAATCAGCTTTGCAGGAATACCAAACTCAGACATGGCCTCATAAAGCCTATTCCTTATCGGAGAGTCGAAGGCAGATTTGTAGTCGACAAAGAGGTGGTAGGTGTCGATCTGCTTTTCATGGGATTTTTCAGAACTTGTCGTAAGGTGAATATTTGATCCGTTGTAGATTTGCCAGGTCTAAAGCCGCACTGATATGGTCCAATTAGTTTTTCTACAATTGGCTTTAGACGTTCACACAACATGCTTGAAAGGACCTTGTAATATTGGTAATAGGCTTATTCCACGGTAGTTCTTACATTCACTACGATCTCCTTTCTTGTATATGGGTGTTGGAGATTGAGAATAAACTCTTCAACAATATACTTTGTATTTTACGAATTTTTGTAAATCAATATTGTTTTGTATACCTATTGTTTTATTGTAACAAAACGAAAAATAAATTTTCATTCTGTTTGAATCTTTTAACATAATAACAGGTTACGGGCCCTTATACGCAATAATTTTGTACGCGCATTAGATATGGCATCGAATATTCAGCTAGAAAAGCTACGAGGAAGCGAAAATTTTCAAGATTGGAAATTTGCAGTAGAGGCATATTTTCAAATGAAAGGTCTTTGGAGCGCCGTCCAAGGTACGGAGGACAAGGAAGACAAGAAAATTCAAGCTAAGGCTGAGCTAATATTGATGGTGGACAAATCCGTATATCCACATATCCGTGAGTGTAAAACAGTAACTGAGATTTGGACCACATTGGGAACAATTTTTGAAGACAGCGGCCTTGTAAGAAGAGTGGGACTGATACAAAAGTTTTGTTCGACTAAATTAAGGGATTGTGCTAATGTTGAAGTTTATGTAAACGACATTCTGACAACAGCTCATCAGTTAAGATCTGTAGGACTTCAAATCGATGAGGAATGGGTTGGATCAATGCTTTTGGCTGGACTTCCAGATGAGTATAAACCAATGATCATGGGACGTAAAAACTGAAACAACAGAATTAGCATTTGTCGGTAAGAAGAAATGGGGCAAAGCCAAGGGACCCAAATGTTACAATTGTAATCAGTATGGACATATGGCAGCGAAGTGTCCGAATAAATCGTCAAAAACTGGTTTAAAGAAAAATGGGAACGCTATGGTTGGCGCATTCTCTGTAAGTGAACTGAATACGAACGATTGGTTCTTCGATTCTGGAGCTACCGCTCATATGTGCTCAAAAACTGAGTACTTTAACAGTGGTTTTCAACACAATAATTCAGAGGTTACAATTGCCAATAACTCAGAAATGCTTGTGAAAGGAGTTGGTGACGTTGACATGGTTGTCAAGGCAGGAAAATTTAAAAAAGAAATGGTAACGTTTAAGGACGTTTTATACGTTCCTGATCTATATATAAATTTGCTGTCAGTATCGAAGATTGTGGAAAGTGGATATAATGTTGTGTTTGACCGAAAAGAGTGCAGAGTTTTGAACAAAAGCGGTGAAGCTGTTGCAACGGGTAATTTAGTAAATGGTATGTTTTGCCTAAATGTATTACGCCATAATGCAACAGTATCTCAAGCAAAAACTGAACAATATGAATTATGGCACAAGCGTACCGGTCATGCCAATGACGAAACAATGAAGAAAATGTCTTCTGGAGCAGTTCTGGGTGTAAAGTGTGAGGTCAATAAGGGAAATTGCACATCATGTGTAAAAGGTAAGATATCACGATCGCCGTTTAAAGAACCTGGAACGAGGGCTACAGATGTATTAAGCCTAATTCATTCAGACCTTTGTGGGCCTATGGAAGTATCTTCATTGAATGGTTCGCGGTATATCCTGATTTTTATTGATGACTATAGCAGACAAGTGTTTGCATACTACTTGAAGAGAAAAGACGAGGTGGTTGATAGATTCATCGAATTCAAGAATTATGCTGAGAATCAGACTGGCAAAAGAATCAAAGCATTAAGAACTGACAACGGAACCGAGTACTGTAATAAGGCAATGAAGAAGATATTCGTTCAGTGTGGAATTGAACACCAAACGACAGTACCGTACACTCCACAACAAAACGGAATGTCTGAAAGGATGAACAGATCTATTATAGAGAAAACAAGATGCCTTTTAATCGAATCTGGCCTATCGAAGAAATTTTGGGCTGAGGCGGCGAATACAGCTGTGTATTTAATCAATCGAACACCCTGTAAGTCATTAAACGATTTAAGTCCGTTGGAGATTTGGTCGGGAGCAAAACCGAACTTAAAGTACCTGAAAGTTTTTGGTTGCAAAGCATTAATTCATATCCCTAAAGAGAAGAGAAGAAAATTAGATCCCAAAGGCAAGGAGGTAATTTTTGTGGGATATAGTGCTCATTCGAAAACTTATCGTTTTTATGATCCTGTGCGCAATGATGTTGTATTGAGTAGAGATGCTAAATTCTTTGAAGACAAATTCTATGAATGGACGCATAGAGATGACGTAAATTTTTATATTTTTCCGGAATGTGATTCAGTGGGGGGATTGGATGAACAGGATCTAAATTGTGAAACCAACACAGACGCAAATGTTCGGAATGAAGTAACATCGGAAGAGTCACATAATATGTCAGAAGAAATTGTATCCGAAAACGAGTATTTTTCAGACGAATCTAGTTCTATTCCTTCTGAAGGTTTCGAAAGTCGATCGGAAACTTTTCCTACTAGTCCATCCGAGGCTAGAATCACATCGCCAGAAAACATCAGGAGGTCGTCAAGAATTTCAAAGCCTGTGAAGCGCTATGAATACGAATGTCATGCAGTAAACACATATGAAGAACCCAAAACTGTGAAGCAAGCACTAGAAGGTTTCAATAGGGAATATTGGCGGAAAGCAATGGATGAGGAGTTGAATGCTCTGGAGGAAAATGGCACATGGGAATTAACTACGCTTCCTGAAGGAAAGAAACCAATCGACAGCAAGTGGTGTTTTAAAATCAAAAGAGACTGCAAAGGTGAGATAGAACGCTACAAAGCTAGGCTGGTGATTAAAGGTTACTCCCAACAATATGGTATTGACTACGAGGAAACATTTTCACCTGTAGTAAGGTATTCGTCGATACGTCTTTTGCTAAGCTTAGCGGTACAGCATGATCTAGACATCGACCAAATGGACGTCGTGACGGCTTTTCTTCAAAGCGAAATCAAGGAAGAAATTTACATGAAGGTTCCTGAAGGTCTTAAGTCAAGCGAAAATATGGTATGCAAACTAAGAAAATCTCTGTATGGGCTGAAGCAAGCTAGCAGAGTATGGAATAAGAAATTGGACAATACTTTGAAGAAAATGGGTTTAACACAGTCGAAAACTGAGCCATGTGTTTACCATTTGTTAAAGAACGGCGAAATCACTTTCGTAGCAATATACGTAGATGACATTTTGATTTTCACAAATAGTATGGAGACCAAGTTGCATATTAAGGAAAACTTGGCTAACACTTTCAAGATGAAGGACATTGGTGAGGCTAATTACATATTGGGTATGAAAATCACTCGAAATCGACCGAATGGAAAACTATGGTTGGACCAAGAACTTTATATCAAGAATGTTTTAAAGAAATTCAATATGACTGATTGCAAATCAGTGTCGACTCCATTGGATGTGAATCAGAAAATTTCAAAAGAATTGTGTCCACAAACAGAGGAAGAAATCGAAGAAATGAGGAACACACCTTACAAAGAGGCCATAGGAAGTTTAATGTTTGCTGCTCAAATAAGTCGCCCAGACATATCCTACGCAGTGTGGGCTCTGGCCAGATATAACAACAATCCTGGTAAGATACATTGGCAGGCAGTAAAACGGGTCATGAGGTATCTTAAAGGAACACCAGACTACAGACTTCAATTTACGAAAGATGAAAAAGAATATATAGAAGGTTTTTCAGACGCTGATTGGGCAGGTGATCTTGACGATCGAAAGTCAACATCGGGATACGTTTTCAAATTTCAAGGTGGCTGTATATCCTGGAACTCGAAAAAACAACAGACGACTGCTTTATCGACGACTGAAGCTGAATATATGGCTTTGGCTGCAGCAAGTCAGGAAGCATTATGGTTGCAATCTTTAGTTAAAGAACTTGGCGGTTTTTCAACTATCGTTGTTAAGTGTGACAACAAAAGTGCAATTAGTTTAACAGAGAATAATACCTATCATTCACGTTCAAAACATATAGACATAAGGCACCACTTTATACGAGAACTCGTTGAAGATAAAAGTATAATAATAGATTACCTCAACACAGAAGAAATGGCTGCAGATGTTTTGACGAAATCGTTGACAAAACCCAAACATTGTCATTGCTGTGATCTGATTGGACTAGGAGTTCATTCTAGTGGGGGTGTTGGAGATTGAGAATAAACTCTTCAACAATATACTTTGTATTTTACGAATTTTTGTAAATCAATATTGTTTTGTATACCTATTGTTTTATTGTAACAAAACGAAAAATAAATTTTCATTCTGTTTGAATCTTTTAACATAATAACAATGGGACATAACAGACTGAGACTCCAATCCCCGGGCATGCTATCCTCTTGCCAGATGTTCTCCATGAGTTGATGCATGCTCCTAACCAGCTCCTCCCCGCCAGCCTTAAACAATTCAGCAGGGAGACCACCGGCTCCAGCAGCTTTGTTGTTTTTAAGGCTGGAGATGGCCATACGTATCTCGCTCTGGCTCGGAGGTGGACAGTTAATACCATCGTCATGGATTGGAGCGGGGTCTTCTGGAGTGGTGTCAGTATCTAGTAAATTTCTAAAGTGATCTCTCCATATCTTCAGAACGTTATCCGGGTCCGTCACTAGCTGACCATCGCTGTTCTTTCAGGTGGGCAACCCTGTTCCACGCATTCTCGCTTTAACTCTCTTGTAGAATTTTCGGGCTTCCCCTCTACTTCGGAGCAACTCAGTGCACTCATCCTGCCTCTTCTTCAGCTCCTTCTTTTTTCTTCTAAAAAGACGAGTTGTCTGTCGTCTCTTCTCCCTGTGCCGTTCACGAACAGTTCGCGTTGCCATTGGCTGCAGCTTCGCCCTGTATGCAGCAACCGTCTTTCTCGTGGCATTGCGACATTCATCATCGTACCAGGCATCTTCTTGAGACGGGTTTGAGCACCCAAGTATGCTTCTCGCAGCCCGTTCTAAAGAGTCGGCTATATTTTGCCACTGCGAGGTTATATTGTCAAGGGTTGGAGCATTCCGCAGCAGTTGAGTTAGGTGGTTGGAGTAGGCGTTTGCTACCTCTGTGGTCCGCAGTTTACCGATGTCCAGCTTTAGGACTTTTAGAACAAGTTATCAAAGAATTACATGTCTAAGATAAGTCGCAGTATATTAAAAAGCTGTATAAAAACCTGATGAGTCCAGTCCATATGCATTTATGAGTTTTGAAAACTTTAAATCGGCTTCTTGTAAAATTATAAAAGTTAGATTTATCAACTTTTACCTTAATGACATAGATTTTGACCCAAATACATATATTTAAATAATTTCGTTTATTTCTTTCTAAAATATTAAATGTAAGTTACTTACATAATATTATACTGCCCCGTTAGACATGCTTCCTTAATTCATTAGGTTTTGTGTGTAAAATAGTTTATTTTACTTACGATAGGTGGTGTTCAGGCAATTTAGTTTGCACAAGCAACGTTTGACAGTTTTTCTATCACGTAATTCATACGACACCAATAAGTTGCATTACTGATACCAATAACAATGTGGAACATTTTCTTGGCCATTGTCGGAGGGGTGAGAAATTCCTTCAAACGGTGCGTTCTCAATTTTTTGTATAGCCTTTTATTTTTTTAGCTTATCTTGATGGTTGTTCGCTTAGTTTTTCCAGCTATAACTCAAGAATCATTGATGATTTCTCATTACATTCTTCAACATAATTAAAGAGAGCACCAAACCCTTTAGGGGTTTTACTATACTGACCTAGTAACACGGAAATTGAAAAGTTCCCGGCCTACCCTAGTAAAATAATTTGTTTGGCAAAATTGTTTTTTTTTATTCAACATAATTCCCTTCTAGGGTGATAGACCCTCCAACTTTTCGATACCATTTTTGTAGTACGATTTGTCTTTTGCTTCAAAATAAGCCTCAATTTCGGCGATCACCTCTTCAGTCGACGAAAATTTCTTCCCAGCGAGCATTCTTTTAAGATCTGAGGACAGGATATAGTCGCTGGGGAAAGAAATCTGGAGAATACGGTGGGTACGGAACCAATTCGAAGCCAAATTCATGGACTTTTGCCATCGTTTTCACTGACTTGTGACTCGGTGAATTGTCTTGGTGAAGCAGCATTTTCTTTTTCTTCAAATGCGGTCGTGGACGCTATGTAATAGTCGCTATTGATGGTCCTTCCTTTTTCAAGGTAGTCAATGAAAATTATGCCATGCGCATCCCAAAATACAGACGCCATAACCTTTTAAAAGCAATATTTTGTCAACACGCTAAATTCCTATTCCTAATTTGAGCTACAAATTATGCAATCATATTTATTACATTTTTTCTGACAGCGCTAAAAGGTATGCAATATCTTGTGATAACAATGCAAACAATATTGAAAAATATTTGTGATAATGCTGCAAATACATCATATCATACGTAACTTTTTTGTTTTTGAAGAAAACTTTTTACTATTAAAATATTCTTGGTTTTAAAATGGCTTAACGCTATGAGAAATTTTTTTTTAAATTTTGGGGGTAAAAGCTGCTTTAAATGAGGCCATCATTACAAAATAATGTCGTACGTCAGCGACATCTATATGGCAAATGTAGTACATACTCGTCGAGACCTATACAGCGATGTCTTGTATGTCACGATTGAGCCACTAACAAAAAAAAGGAGTGATGTTGATTTTGACTGTTTTTCCGGTGGTGGTGGAGGAAAAAACTTTTTTTTTGTGTTGTCTCGAGGTGATCTTTAATATTTGCCTTCGAATTTAGAAAGTTTTTTTCGTGGCCCAGTCTATTTATATCATAGCAACAAATTCACATTATCTCCTCGATGAAAACAGGATTGTTTAATAAAAAAAAAATCGCTTAGAATTTTTACAATTTCACCCAAACTCTTGTAGGTGCGAAAAATGAAATTATATGCGATAATAAGTATGTATCCTGGCAACAATTCCACATCATTACTTTGCTGAAAATAAGATTATTTTAAACAATCCTTAAACATAAACTTTTTGTGAAAGAACTCTTTTACCATATCACCCCAAATCCGCAAGAACAGATAACCACCCATCATTACTGTCGTGAAAACAGTTTGATTAAAAATAAGTTAAACATGTCCCGGCGTTTCGGTGGGTCACGTCTACGAATCGAGATATATCGATTTGAAGTTACTTAGTAAGAATCAAATAGGTAAATTTTGGGGCTCTTATTTCCAATTATTTAAAAATGTTGTTGGTATTGGACCAAATATGGCACAATTTGTCTCTAATATATATCTAACAATTGTGTTGAATCATATGCAATTTTTAATGAGGACACGCCCACCTGCCATAAAAATGAAATTTTAGAAAATATTTTTTCCATCCAGGATATACATTAGGGCGGCAGCGCAATATATAGAGAATTTTTTTTGTGTACGGCGCCTCGGTCCTTTTTTCCAACTTGGTTCTAAATAGCTTGGTTATATCTCTAATATACTGTGTAATTTTCAGGACGATCAAACTATTATTATGGCTATTATAATGGTTTCTTTTAAATGGGGCGTGGCACAGCCTGGCTGTAATTCAAACTGTACCAACAACACACATAGCAAATATCATTTTTGTACCTCTTATAGTTTATGAGATACAGCGGGTTAAATTTTCAAGTTTTATACCGCGCCAACTGATCCGATCCCGCCCATTTGTTGTTGCATCACGAACTTTGCTGCCAAATGCATTCAGGCAAATTTTCCAGACGATTGGAGCAACATTCCTCTAAATATTGCAGTTTCAGAAATAGGGCCCAACAGGCGGGGCCACGCCCACTTTATATATCAAAAATTAAAGTACCCTATTTTACCCACCGACCACACAGCTACATTCTGTAAAAATTTCAAAAAGATGGGACAAGCCGTTTTCGAAAATGAAAAATGCAACTGAACAAACACACAAACTCATTTTCATATAAATAGATTTGACCTTTGACCTCCAAAGTTGAATTTTCGCTGCCACCCTAATATACATATGAGAGGTGAGCGTGTCGTTTGTGATAATTGCATAGATTTCGACACAGTTGTCAATAATATTTCTGAGACAAATTGAGCCAAATTTGGTTGAATACCAACAAGAATTTTGGAAATTCTAAGTTTTATCCCATTTCAGAAAAATGTGGGGGGTGGGCGTATCCTTTGATATAATTTCATATAATTCCACACTGTTGTCAGGAATATATCAGAGGCAAATTGTACAAAATTAAGTTAAATACCAACAACAATTTTGGAAAATCTACGTTATTTTCCATTTCAGGATAAATGGTATTTGAGCGCGTCCTTCGAGATATTTGAGATAATTTAATATAATTCAACACAGTTGTTAGTAATATATCAGAAAAATCGACCCAAATTTGGTTCAATACTAACCACAATTTTGGAAGATCTACGTTTTTTCCATGTCAGGATATATAAGAGGTGGGCGTATCCTTTGATATAATTTTAATGGAGGAAAACTAAAAGTCCCAGCAACAAATCCGTATCATCACTTTGGTGACACAGGATTGTTTAAATAAACTAGCTATATCCTCTGCAGAACTTTTCATTTCCTTAGCTAAAATTACTTCATTCCACAAAAACTATTAAATGTTGCCATTGCTTGCGATGAATAAAGCGAATTTATCCATCATTAAAGACATTCCGTCATTGACGTTATACTCGTAATCATACTTATTCCCGTCTCCATCATCATAATCTCTATCATTCTGTCCTTCTTTTAGTCGCCTACTTTGTGCATTTTCCTAGTTTGTTTGTTTGTGTTTTATTGTCTGTTATCCGGTGTCTATCTTTTAATTTATCACAATAATGCTTTGTTTCCGGTTATTTAAAATTGTTTGATGGTTGTTACAACTTTTTTTTTATATGTGTTGTTATGTTATGTTTGTCCCTCACTCTCTCTCTCTCTCTCTCTGTACACACTTGAATGGCAGGATGTTGGCCAGTGTTGCCAAATTCTTGTTGTTATTTTTTAATTAATTATAGTATAGTATACAATCGAGACATCCTTATCGTGTAATAGTATCGATATATTGTTAAATATGTGCATATAAATATATGTATGTATAAATGTATTACATGTAGTTTATATAGAGTTTATTGTTAGTCATTGTTATTGTTAAGTGTGTGTGTGTGTGTGTGTGTGTGCTAAGCTTTATCGCCATTTGTTGTTATTATGTACATAATAACTTTTATTGTTTTTGTAGTTTATTGGAATTTAATGTTAACCATAAGCATTTGTGGTCTTACATATGTAGTACAAGTTGGATCATTCTGCCGCGCTCACTCTGTGAGTCTCTCTCTCGCATAAAGTACACAGTGTTGTCGTGAATTTAATAGACAATTTTTTAAACAATTACGATATTTGATAGTAAAAAATATGTATTTGTATGATATATATATTATATGTGGAGCGTTTATTACACAGTACTATATTTGTAGCTCATTGATTTGGGACTCAATGCAGACAACTGCACGTGAAAGTAGCCCCAAAAAAAGAAATTCTGCATCATTCGTTTTGCCAAGTTACATGCCATAACAATTTAATATCGATTTGAAATTAGTTAGTATCGTATAGGGGAATTTGTCACGTTTTAGGCTCCATTGTTTGACATGACTCGAGAACCACTTATCCGATTTAGCTGAAACAAATTTAAAAAATTAAGAATTACAATCTGTTCACTAGACGTTTCCCTACATAAGCAACAGTTTTACTTTTCCATTTATCAAATGCTTTTGTAGCGGTTACAATAAAACTGTTGTACTCAGTGTGGCGTATGATTTACGTCGAATATTACTTATGATAATCATACGTCATGTTATGTTATGTCAAACAAAAGAGCCTAAAACGTAACAAATTCCATTATACGATACTAACTAACTTCAAATCGATATAAAATTAATGTGGCATGTAACTTGACAAAACGAATGATGCAGAAGTTATTATTATTGATGCCACTGTCACGTGAAATTCTCAGAACTGACTCCCAAAATAATGTGTTGTACTGGGTGCTGAAGAAAATTCAAAATTTGTTTGTTTGTAAGGAAAATCTTTAAAATAGCGAATTTTTTGTAAAGAAATTTTGGAATTTTATTTTAGTTTGTTTTAGGGAAATCTAATGTCTAGGCGGATCCCAACTCATAAGTACACTATATTAGTCAAAATAGGCCAAGATTACAACTTGTCGAGGCTCTTCGTTTTTCAAATTACTTTATTATTTGGTTGGGGACTGGCCGTGGCATAGTGGTTAGAACACGCGACTACCATGCGGGAGATCGCAGGTTCAAACCTGGCTCCAGTCATCTTAAAAGAAAAAAATAAATAAAATTTTCTTTCATTGTCGGCTCCCCTCGAATGTTGTTTGACAGCAACTTCGCAGTATTAAGCGTCGATTCAATCGTCGTGTCTAGTAAGAGCTTCTCAAAACAGTGACGTTCGCATTCGTCGATAAATAAGTAGGTGCCGTTAGTTGTGAATCTAAAAATAGAAAGCGTGTTAATTCACAACAACGCGAGAAGCTATCCCATACCTCATTCATGGGGTGCAAAGGGAAATTAAGTTAAGTTATTATTTGGTTGAAGTCTTAATAACATTGCTTAATCGCATATCCATATCCTTTTTTTTGTTCTTTTAAATTTTTGTGCCTTAACTTTGTGTCCAGCCTTTACAGTGCTACTAACAAGTTCAAATCTCATTTAAACCAGTAAATCTGATAGCACTAGCCTTTCGCAATAATATTGAAAACGGACAGGTTATCCACTGCAGTATCGGTTTTATTTAAACAAATTTTATTTCACTCTCTCCCCCGCGTATTTAATTAGTAAATTAACATTTTACCGTATTTGTATTATCAGTGACATTTTGATAACACACAACCAATTTGTTTTATACTATTTCTATGGAATAAATCAGCAACATATAAAAACTAAATTTTCTACTAAAAATTTAACAAATCCTACACTAAAGGGCACGTGTTGATGCAATACTATATATTTATGCTGCTGTTTTTTTTTCTTTTGTCCCATTTTATTTTCTTTGTTTGCAGTCCTTTGCCTTTTGGAGCAATTCTTGTATCATCTTGCCTTAGGTATTCATATGTTGATTTCTCATCTGTCTGTAGCCTTCGATATTGCTTATCTGCTCAGATTTCTTTTATTTCGTTTAATTAACTTTTAAAATTTAATCAATTTTTTTTGTTTGTTTTTGTATTCTTTCCCTTTAATATCCTTACAACAATTGACCATTCATTTTGGAGTCAAAGCAACAGTCTTTTACAGATTCATTCAACCTCATTTCTTTTCAATTTCATTGTGCTCCTGACTAGAAATTTTCAGAAATATTTCAGTACGTAAACCCAAAAAGAAAAGAAATTGTAGTTGCAGCAACTCATTCTCTCTCCATGGCAGTGATGCAACGAGGAAGGTGTGAGGAGGGATGGAATTGGGCAGGATTAAGAATTGGGATTGCAGTAGGCACGTAAAATTTTAACTGATTGCTATTAGATTTTTAATGAGAAATCTGAGTACTCCAGTGGGAATTGAAGAGCAGTCACTCGTGTGGCATGATGGGTAGAACACAAGACTTGGTTCGAGCCGTATCACAGCCATCCTAATGTCATTGAGCCAATCATTATATCAAGTGTGAGTAGTACAAAGCAGAAACGTATAAACGCACTCAAGTGCCTGAAGTTGTATCGATATCTCGTCTCTGGGGAAATATGTCTAACACAGTACAACACATGATTTTGGGACTCAATTCTGAGACTTGCACGTGAAAGTAGTCCCAAAAAGAAGAAGTTCTGCATCATTCGTTTTGTCAAGTTACATGCTACACAAATTAAATATTGATTTGAAGTTAGTAAGTATCGTATAGGGGAATTTGTTACGTTTTAGGCTCATTTGAGTCCCAAATCAATGAGCTGAAAAATGTTGTACTGTGTAATTGAATACTACGAACTGAGACCTCCAACAGTTCCGAAACCCTAGAGATACTGTTAGAAGCACACTTCCCAGCCTGTCAGAAAAATAGTTTCCAATCTATACATTTGATTACTTAATATCTAGTTCAATGGGCTACCATAAGTTTCCACTCTTCTAATTCGACAAATTAACGCCTTCGCTTCTTACAATCTTTAAAGCCTATTCGCCGCTGTCGCGCATTTCAACCTATAAAATTGTATTTATCCCTAAAGGGCGTAAGTCATGGAGTCACTGGGACTATGGTTATGCCAATATTCTGGACTTAGTCGATGTGAGGTGTCACACGGATAACACGGTACCTATCATCAATCTGGGTTTTATGATAAACATCCCGGAGTAATTTCTCTATGATGATAATGAAAATGCTCTACACTTCGGCGAGGATGTCATTCTCATTTTCATAAACTGATCAAAATTAACGAAAAGAGCGGGCTGTGGAATCTTTTCGGAGGAATTGAATTTGCTACTGTCGAATAGGCTACCGGATCACTGGAGTATAGTTCTAGCTGTTATAACGGCTGTAGAGAAGATTCAGTATCATGGGATATTGGGCGGCAACATTAAGCTCCTCACTGATAGTTACGCGGTTATCAGATCCCTGGAGAACATGTACACTAGGGTGACGGCAAAAATTTAACTTTGGATTACCAAATAAATAATAAATTTGAGCAAAATCGGACAACTTGAAGCCGTGCCCCAAAGAGGTCATAGGTTAAATCTAGCTATATGAAAATGAGTTTGTTTTTGTTTATTTTCATTTTTAATACCGTATAGACTCGAAAACGGCTTGACCGATCTTTTTGAAATGTTCACAGATTGTAGCTGTGTGGTCGGTGGTGAAAATAGGGTACTTGCACTTTTGATATATCAAGTGAACGTGGCCCCGCCCATTGGACCCTATTTTTGAAACCGCAATAACTTCTACTCCAGATAACTTATACTCCAATCGCTTTCAAATTTTGTGTGGATGCAGCAAATTTCGTAATCCAACTAAAAATAGGCGGAATCGTATCAGTGGGCGTAGTATAAAACTTGAAACTTTAAACGGCTGTATCTCATGAACTATAAGAGCTATAAAGATGATAATTGGTATGTGTTGTTGGTACAGTATGAATTACAGCCAGGGTAGATGTGGGCTGTGCCACGCCCCATTTAAAATAAACCGTTATAACTGTCATAATAATAGTTTGATCGTTCTGAAAATTTTATAGTGTAGTAGTGATATGAGCAGGCTATTTGGAACCAAGTTGACAAAATGGGGCGAGGCTCTGGCCACACATGTCAATATTTGCGAGTAAAAAATACAATTCCTTAATTGAAGATTAGTAAAAAATATACGATTTACTAAGGATTTACTAAGAACCTGACGTTTAACCTCTTTGAGGCACGTTAAATAGTTGTCCGATCTTACTCGAATTTTCGTCATATATTTTTTACATCAAGCGGTACAATATCACGGTCGGGCATATTTAAATTTCTGCAAAAAATAATCGTTATACATTTCACACCACTTGCCGGGCCGGTCGTCTCTAGAGGAGATAGCGAGATATTCGAGGGTTTACTCTCACATGGGTTTCAAGTCAATGGGGACATATATGCTAACCAACTGGCCGATACACTGGCAAAGGCCTCCACCATCGTGAACTCGGGCAAAGTTTACGGCTGAACCATAGTTCTAAGGAAAGATGAGTGAGAGAAAAAACTTGCACAGCAACAAACATATTTGGCCTACCATGGATAAACAGAGCACACGATTTACGCTGAAGCTGTCTAGCGAGATATTCGAGGGTTTACTCTCACATGGGTTCCAAGTCAATGGGGACATATATGCTAACCAACTGGCCGATACACTGGCAAAGGCCTCCACCATCGTGAACTCGGGCAAAGTTTACGGCTGAACCATAGTTCTAAGGAAAGATGAGTGAGAGAAAAAACTTGCACAGCAACAAACATATTTGGCCTACCATGGATAAACAGAGCACACGATTTACGCTGAAGCTGTCTAGAGTCCATTTAAGGAACTAGTAACCAGTCTAGGGTGATCAGTTCGGTTTTCAGAAACCGGCTACTCGGTTTTTTTCACTCATAAAAACCGTCGGTTTTTTTTAAATCCCTGTTTTTCGAATATCGAATAATCCGGTTATTTTTTGTCGAATCTCGGTTTTTTGGCGTTTGATCCTTTTTATTTAAATTCATTCATACATGTTTTTTTCCAACTTCTGCAGGCTTCTGCGACTACAATATGGGAAAAAATATATGATTCCTATCTATCCAAAAAAGAAAAGTTAAAGAAAAATTGATTTTCTTAAAGCAGAAAAACTAGCTCATCTCTATTGTGGTCGATGAATGGTCGGATATATCTTACATAAAATACATAAATGTTACTGTGCGAACACTTGATCCCGAAAGCAAAACGTTCAAAACCAATTATCAGTAAATTTATATGAAATTTTAAAAAGACGTATATCAGAAAGACGTATTCAAACACTGCATACTCTCATTTTGTATTTAAGTACGAGTAAACTCCCAATTAGTGACGCATTTTTAAAAAATTCAAGTAAAAATGAAATAGTTAGCGTCCATTTTGTATTAACGATTATTTACAGAAAAACAAAAATCGTTTACAGATTTAAATGGCGAAATGATCGTTGATGCCACTGAAGATACTATAGAATCAGAACTAAATAAAGCTATAAAAAAACTCTATCAAAAATTTTCTTTTGGAATATTTTTTATATATGAATAAGATTATTAAATGCCTTGTACACAATAAGTCCAACTGGTACATTGAGTAAGAGTGCATTTTTAATGGCAAGTTTTATAAAAATCAAAGAAAAAAATAGTTATATACCCAAGCACTTAAATTGTATCTTATTTCTTAAATGTTACTTTAGGGAAAACTAAAGATTAAATTAAATATATTTTTATATAGTCAAGTATTTACAAATGAATTGTTATGTTTTGTTTGTCTTTGTTAAATACCAAACTGATCTCAGCAATGTTTTGCATTGTAATTATAATTAAACTAAAATTATACTTTTATAAGTATATTTGAATTATTTTCTGTGATTTTTCAATGAAATTTTTTGTCAAAAATTTTGTTTTAATTTGTTATTTGGCATACATTTGAAAACCGGATTATCCGGTTTTTTGTGAATTTCAAAAAAAGCAACCGGTTTTTTTTAAATGCCATTTTTCAAATAATTCGAAAACCGGTTTTCGCAAAAACCCGAATAATTGATCACCCTAAACCAGTCACTGGCCATTAGAATATCCGTTGAGAAAATTCAGTATCGTGAGATATTGGGCAGACATATTCATATACTTACTGATAGTAAAGGGACTACGTGAACGTGTAAATCACTTCGAGAACCCACTGCACAGCGACCAATCAAATTTGGATCACCATGGCAATACAGAGGACACGACTTGCGCGACTTGGTCTTTGTAGAAACTGCAACGATGAGGAATGGGAGGAAACCACTATGTCACTGCCATGCTTTTGGTGACCTGAAATATGAAAAGTTTGGTCTTCGGACACTTGTGGACAATACCTGTCTAAGAGTAGGAGATCTGCGGAACATCTATGACTTTATCAGAGCAACGAAATGTCTTGAGAGCGACGTTGACCAAATAGAGTATCACAAAGGGACTTACGCTAGGACCCAAGTGAGAAGTGCAGGGGGCAACTTCCAAATTAACTAAATCTAACTTTATGTCGACATTAAAATCAGTTTTGCCACGTCCATTTTTTTCCTGCTGATCAAAAGTAACAATTCCGTCTGCCAGATTTGAACTTATAGTGGCGGGTAAAGAAATACAAATGTTTTACTCTCTCGAGGTCTCTCTCGTAATTTGTAATTGTAGTGCCGAGTACTACCAAATCTTACTTGCCACGCCCCCTCCGCCCATTGATTGCAAATACAAATTTTGTGTGGATATTTATATCTATGCTGCGGAGTAAATTTTTTACCAAATTTTATCTCTAGAGCTAAAAAAAAAATTTATAATAAATAAATATAAACATGTCATCATCAAATTTGTAATGGTAGTGCCGAGTACTATCTATCCGCCCCCTTAGCCCACTGATCGAAAATCAAAACATCGTTTGCACATTCATATATGTGTTGTCGAGTTATAGCTGTGTATAAAATGTTATCTCTTTAGGACAGGCATGAACTTATCTACAAGCTTTTGTACATGTCCTCTCTACGACGAAACAAGTTGTACCGCGTCCACTCA
The DNA here is from genome assembly GCA_964034835.1 of Muscina levida. Lineage (NCBI taxonomy): Eukaryota > Metazoa > Arthropoda > Insecta > Diptera > Muscidae > Muscina > Muscina levida. The sequence goes on from OZ035884.1 coordinate 84,654,457, forward strand.
GCCCACAGGGTCAAAAATTAAAAAAATAAATAATAAATTACCGTTGGCTATTTTCAGGTAGTACACTAACCAAATTTCATTGAAACCGGTTGGTAGAGATATGGATAACAGAAACTGGAAGCAGGAAAGGTCCTGACATTATAAATTTATTTCGTTCAGCAAAATTTATATAGAAATTTATATTTTTTAGAACATGACAAACTGTTTTGCATTTTATTTGTAGAACTATTCAGTTAGAAGTCATAAAAAAAGATAAAATAATCCATGGAAATCCATGGAATCCAGTTGTCTGACAACCTTTCTATCTGGCTCCAAGGGTGGCCTGGTTCGTACCCCATCCAATCTTGGCCAAATATCCCGTGATATTATGCAGTCGGTGCGGTGTACCCAGGATACGTCGAACATTATTTTCTGGCAGTGTAGAGAGCGTCATTCTGCATCTATGCACCATTCTTGACTTTATAATCTTTGTTCTCAAAACCTCTAAAGTATTTCCGAAAATTTCATAATGGCGAAGATCTCCGCCTGATAAACACTGCAATCGTCATCCGAAGTCATCTGATTCTATTTCGATATCCATTTTTGAGCAGTCGCCGAACGGTAGGGAAACTTACCAGTCCTCTCTATCAGGGATCATTACTCAGTACAACACATGATTTTGGGACTCAATTCTTAGAACTGCACGTGATAGTATTCCCAAAAAGAAGAAGTTGTGCATCATTCGTTTTGTTAAGTTACATGCCATAATAATTTAATATCGATTTGAAGGTCGTAAGTATCGTGTAGGGGAATTTGTCACGTTTTAGGCTCAGAATTGAGTCCCAAATCAAAGAACTGACAAATTTTGTACTGTGTTATCTTCGGCAATGTTGAAAAATCCATCGTCGGGACCATTTTGTCCTCTTTGTTGTGCAGTCCTTCGTCGCTTTCCTGTCTGCTAAACCATAACAGTATCGATGCGTATTACGACTCCGATTATCTCCAGTCATTCGCCAATTTAGTTTATTTTCTCTAATTGTTCAATCTAACCCTGTTACAGTTACACAATCCTCTTTGCACATGCAATTCTTTAGACAAGCAATTAATTTATTTTTTCTTATTTTCTTTCAACTGCAAACACACAATTTAGTTTTTGGCCATAATTATGTATGGCAGCAAATTCTCTTCATCTGAATGTTGTTATAAATTGTACAATTAATGTTTTATGCATTTTGCGTTGCATTTAGTTTGTTTTTCTTGCAGAAAATGTAATTACATTTTCCTATTGAAAGTTTAGTTGGTAAAAGGATTAGTCGAAAACCAATTAATGTATTCTAGTTTATAAATGCAATTTCTTGTACTCATCATCAAGGAAAACAAGAAACATAAAGTCCTTTTGTATTTATACCAGTATCTACTATAGACTGTTAGTTCCTTCAATATCCTTTTAGAGTTTGCAAAAAATTAAAACCCATGATATCCTTGATGATGGGCTTTCGTAAAACCATTTCATATTTATGTGATATTCATGTCTCTAAAAGCCAAATTAAATTGCTGTGTTCAACATCGTTGTACTGTCTCTCAGTATCAGTTCATATCATCTTCGTTTTTTGCATCATGATCTCTGTCCATGGGGTGACAAAAAAAACACAGAACTTCTTTTGTATTCTTATAAATTTTATACCAAACAATTTTACACTTTATATTGCTGCGAATTGTTAAAAATTTCGTATTCCTATCAGTTCTTCGTATCACAAGTGACATAGTTTATGTCGCAATCATGACTTTATATTTGGGTACATTTTTCAGTTTTCATCAACACTTTACGTCTCTTCTGTGTGTCTGTCTCTCTGTTTGCCTGTCGTCTGTCTGTCTGTATCCTTTGTCTGTTAATCTTTTTGGCTCGAATTGTCATGAGCTCTGGGACAAAGTGTTGTTAAGTGAATATGAGCACATTCAACATTGCTTAAGGGGAAGAGGGGGTTAGGGCAAAGGATATTATACTGTGCAGACAATTTCGTATAAAAAATTTTGACATTTTTCATTTTATTGTTGTCCTTTTTGTACCCGATTTGTTACCTTCCCCTAGGACGTTGCTGAAAGTGTCATATGGATAAATTACACACAAAAAAATACATATGTATGTAATAATAAGTGTACACATGAAGGGGAATACCAACAAAACTTCATATAGAAATTTTACACAAAATTTATCACTTCGTTTATTTAAAGTCTTTTGTCTTTGTTTAAATCGACATAAATATCAAAATATATATTTTTTTAATTTAGCACCCGCCTTTAGTTCTATAGTAGGTCCCGTTGTGATGCCATTTTAAATGTTCGTACTAATTATTCCTACTCTATTCGGTCAACGTAGCTCTCAAGTCATTTCGTTGCTCTGATAAAGGCATAGATTGTCCTCAGGTCACCTACTGTTATGCAGTTATTGTCCACAAGTGTCCGATGACCAAAATTTTCATTTCTTAGGTCATCAAAAGAAGGGCAGTGACATACAAGATACTCCGTGGTCTGCTCTTATTTCTCTTCGTTGCAGCTTTTACCAAGACCCTTGTAGGAAAGTGTCAACCTTTTAGCGTGTTTTCCCATCCGACCATTGGCCGGTTATTACAACTACGATGTTTCTCAAGTGGTATCATGACAGGTTCAGCGCAAATCGTGTTCTCTTTATATCCATGGTATTCCAAATCTGTTTGCAAGTGGATTCTCTGACCCATCTTTCCTTACACAGTACAACACATGATTTTGGGACTCAATTCTGAGAACTGCGCGTGAAAGTAGCCCCAAAAAAAATAAGTACTGCATCATTCGTTTTGTCAAGTTGCATGCCATAATAATTTAATTTCGATTTGATGTTAGTAAGTTTGACGTAACTCGAGATTCAGATTCAGTAATCGAAAAAGCTTAATGCGGCTGACGCCACTTTTGAGTAACTTAAAAACTAAATTTCCCTTTACACCCCATTTATGAGATGTTGGATAGCTTCTCGCGTTGTTGCGAATTAACACGCTTTCTATATAAATTCACAACAAACGGCACTTACTTGTTTATCGACGAATGCGAACGTCACTGTTTGAGAAGCTTTGTACTAGATTGACTCGACACTATATTGCAAAGTTGCTGTTGACAACATCGAACGGGTCGGCAATGAAAGAAAAATGTAGATGACTGAAGGCGAGAATCGAACCACGGTACTCCCGCATGGTAGTCGCGTTTTCTAACCACTATGCCAACACGGCCGGTCCAAGAGTGTTGAAGGTTAATTTGTGAGCCGTTTGAACGACATTTATGTTGACGTCCTCTGGGTCGTCGTCAGATTCCAAGAGGACGTCATCATCTCCTACTACGTTCATCTTGTCGTGCCTTCGCTGACAGATGAACTCGCAGATTTATCTTCACCGATCTTGGTGCTCTTCTGAGCTTCTAGGCATCTTTTTATTGTCGCTTTTAAAGAGAGGATGGATACATATCCATATAACACCCTCCTTATGTATGTCCAAGTGAATCACTGTTGAGAATGATAGTGGGCTTCCTGGATCCTTCCACCGCTTTAGTAACCTTAACTAGTTTCCAGTCCTATGTGGGTAGTTGAGGAATCCCCGAGCGATTCTATAGCTGTATTATACAGTTGGTCTAAACGCTTGTCTACATAAGCAACGAGTTTGATGTGTGGCTAATACCATTCCACATCATGATAGTTAAAAACATTGAGGAACGCCGCAATAAGGTATAGGAAACCTATTTTCCAGTTCCTTGTTAAAATAGTGCCGTTGCTGTAATTACCCTCTATGATCGCCCAAATAAGTTGGTATTAAGCGACAACCTTATACGATCTTTCTAGCGTCCGTGAAGGATTAAATTTGGATCTCGGAAGAGTAGGAACCGCTGCCGTTAAGGATCGGATGACTGCAGTTTAGGTTGTTAATACTCTACAGGAGGTACACTAGAAAATTAACGAAGTCGAGGACCTATATTAAAGACCACCTCGAGCCAACTTGTCATCTATAGGACAACTGTAGTACTCGTCGAAACCTATGCACCGATGTCTTGTATGTTACGATGAGGGATTGAGCCCATTGGAGAGAACTCTTTTCCTGCCCCGTAAGCTCATCGAACGGTTTATCGACAAATTATTCTAAAGGCCGAACGCCAGGTTATGAAGGTCCTTTTGGAATGTGTTCCGTGGCTAGGCGAATAAAAGTAGAGTCCGTTGAGACCAGTGGATGCGCTTCGGAGAGAATCAAATTATTCTTCAAATTATCTCCTTGCTCAACTGTTAGCACCGGATTAGCGGCCGATTGAATCCATTTCGCGTCATCAGCACCTGAAACAGGACCTTGGGAGCCTTTGAGCTATCTGGTTTTGAAAAAACACTTTGTACTAAACTCGGCTTACGACCGCTTCTCGACTGTGTCGGTTTTGTTTTAAGCGCACTGGTAGCAGATCTGCTATCGGAGGCTGGCCTAGTACAATACAATACAACTGCCTGAAACCAACCCTGCAGTAGTTGGGTCTCCGGAGATTATGAAGCCCTTGACCGGATACGCAGGGCATAATTTTTTCGGACATCTTGAGGTGGATGCAGACCAAAAGCCGATCACTATGAGGACAGACGTTGATGGATTTTAAATAACACGCCGATGACATTTAGAAGGAGGACAGAGACCCTAAGATTCAGCGGTCGTATATCTCATAGCCGCCCTAACTTTAGAAAAACAGACTCTAAGAGACAATGGAAGGGTAGTTCTTAGTTCGTGTTCAGTTCAGGCCCCACTGGCATTCAAGACTCTTCCGGTAATAACTAGTGTCACTACCACACTACCCTAAAGCCAGCGTGACCCTAAAACGTCTTTGTACTTAAGCCCTCGCATCACGACAAGATGATGTAAAAACTGTTTTTTAATGCTTGTTTGTCAAACAAAAGAGCCTAAAACGTGACAAATTCCCATATACAATACTTACTAACTTCAAATCGATATAAAATTATTATGACATGTAACTTGACAAAACGAATGATGCAGAACTTCTTTTTTTTGGGACACCTTTCACATACAGTTCCCAGAATTGAGCCCCAAAATCATCTGTTGTACTGCGCTAAAAGTAAATCTCTAAACTTCATATAAGAACTGTAACCTTTAATTTTCTTGCCTCTTAGACTCTTAAGCCTCCTCTATACATAGCATTCTAAAATTCCCCAATATGATTTGCTATATTATACTGCATATAACTTTATTATACCTTCATTTTATGTGAATTTTCCATAATCTTGCTCTATCTTTTGTTAGACACAAATTTAAGCATATAACTTTTTTGGAAGTTTCTTCATTCATAACGAAGTAGTTAAGGTGTTTTGCAACGATAATAATTGTAGTTTTCTGAATAGTGTAACGAACTTGTTACTAACAAATGGCAGCAGCAGTAGTAGCACAATTTGTGCATAACTGTTCATAAATGTTTTACTAACGATTTACACATACTTACATACTCTAACATCTAAAAATATTAACACACACACAAAAGAATAAGCTGTGTGTGTGTGCAAGTTATCATTAAGGATAAAACCGTTTCATATGCAAACATTTCTTACTAACACACACACACACACAAAACCAGCATGTAATTATGTATGCCAAATGCAAACACATTTTCAACACACTCACATACGTTCGTACACACTTGTACTAACATTTGTACTTATTTTACGGTTTATGTAATAATCCACAAATGTATGAATATCCTATGTCTTGATCATCATTATCATCGTCGTCATCTGCATCATTACTATTATCATCGTAAACATGTTTATTATAAGGACATCTGTGTGTAAATTGTTGTCTTGTATGTTGCCTGAATGTCTGTCCTTCTTTCTCTCTGTGTGTGTGCTTGTGTGTTAGTCTCTTGAGACTGGCAGTTGATTCTTAGCCGCTCTTTAATGGTAACACATGTACCAATGAAGATATGAATTAAATCCTAAACAAACGACCCAACCATCTGACAAGTAACCAACCCTTTATCCTTAACCCCTGTGTGTCCTTTGACCTAAGCTTCATGCTCCAACTTTTTCCTTCGCCCAAGGCTGTCTTGTTCTTGTTCTCACTCCTCATAACCGAGATGTCCTTTTCAGCCACCACAACAACACCACCATACACACGCACTCGCATTCACACATACACCTAAAACACATCAGCTGCTAAGTAAGTGTGTTTGTGTGTGTGTGCGTATGTTTTGCTTTGGTTGTCTTACATATGTTCGTATGTAGTCATAAATGCATTTACCACTACTTTGGCGTACAATACCTGGTCGTGTAACATGTTTCAACAAGAGGTTTACGGTTTGTTTTTGAAGATGTATAACCAAAAGCTTTTGGGACAAGCGGACGACGAGTGATGAATTTGAAAACGTTCATGTACTTCTAAGTAATAAATCTATTAATGCTTAATTATTTCAGAGAAGAGCAACTGCCTCTGGCAAAAATGTGTTAAAATTCTTTTCATCTCAAATATCGTATGTGGAAAAATTAAAAAGAAATTAAATTTTCAAGATAGTAAGAAAATATACATGATTTCTTTGAAAAGGTGCAAATGTTGAAAGTGGATCATTTCTTACTTGTAGATAGAAATTAAATAATATTGTTGTCTACTTGGAAATGAAAAATTGTAACCGAGTTTCTAGAAAGTTAGGGATCGTAGAGGATTTCTGGAAGAAAGGTGCAAATGGTAAAAGTGACGGACATTTCTTATTGGTAGTTAGGTCAAGGCTAGCAGTTGCCTTGCATATGTTCTTAGAATCTATTAAATATGGGGGTCATCTTGTATAATAATAATATGTTTTATAAATATGACCCTTATTATGAATATTTCGAAATGTTTTCACATCAAACACCCTAGGTTTGGGTTAATGATAAAGATTTTAAGAAAGGTGTACAATAGGGGTGCAAAAGTGTTGTATGGAGTTCCTTAGTAACAAGATTTGGATAGGGCAAAAAAGGGAAGGTGGGATGTGGGAAAACGACTGCGCATCTAGGTCAAAGGCGATGGAAAAGGGGAAAAAATCCACAACAAACCTCGCAACAGCACCCGAGTCGCTCCTAAAGGGACAAAATGACCCTAACTAATTTTTTCCTCCTAACATTTTACCCGAACACACCCACACCTACCCCCTAAGGGTGCTCCTATACAAAAATCTATTTTTTTTTACAAAATTTGCTCCCACCGCTCTAACTGCCCCAAAACTAACCCTAAAGGAGTTAAATGTATGACTGACCCCCAATATTTTGCAAACCTCTATCTGTAATCCTTAAGGTGGTTTAGGAGCTCCAGTCGCACCTATGGTTCATCCCTATGGTGCCTTCACCCCCTAAAGGGGCTTTCATACAGAACAAGACGCTTGAAATTAAGTTGAATGGTTTTATTTACATTACACAGTATAAAAATTTTCAACTCATTGATTTGGGACTCTATTCTGAGAACTGCACGTGAAAGTAGCCACAAAAAGAAGAAGTTCTGCATCTTTCTTTTTGACAAGTTACAGCCATAATAATTTAATATCGATTTGAAGTTAGTATGTATTGTATAGGGGAATTTGTCACGTTTTAGGCTGTTTTGTTTGAGCTGTGTTATGCAACGAAAGAAGTATCTCTGACATTTTTAAAGATGATTCAATTCAAATGTAGGTCTTGATTTCGTTCCATAGTCAGATTTAGAGTGCAAAACTCTAATGATTCATTTGTGTAAGAAAATGTTTTAATCTGTCTGCGGAAAATGATGTAAGATTTTGCCAAAAAAAATTTGAGCAGATTTTTATTTAAAAAAAATTTGAGCAGTTAAATAGTATGTTCATTAGAGTGGGTCAATTTTTTTCACAAAATGCACAAGAATCAGGGTCTGCGATGAATTCTAAGAAAATTTCACCAAGAAACTATTTGTCTAAAATCAATTTCTACCTGCCGCTGAGAAACTTGAAGATTTAAGGTTGAGTTATTTTAATTTATTTTTATGTTTATAACACAGTACAACACATGATTTTGGGATTCAATTCTAAGAATAGCATGTGAAAAAAGCCCCAAAAAGAAGAAGTTCTGAATCATTTGTTTTGTCAAGTTACATGCCATAATAATTTAATATAGATTTGAAATTAGTAAGTTTGGGAATTTGTCAAGTTTTAGGCTCTTTTTATTATATGGTGGCGTATGATTATCATAAGTAATATTCCACGTAAATCATACGCAACGGAGTACAGTTTACAGCTAACTAGAAAACAGTTTTATTGTAACTGCTAACTAGAAAATCCCAGTTCAAAATCATTTGATTAATGGAAAAGAGAAAGTGTTACTTATGTTGGGAACAGATTTAAGGAAATTTAATTCTTAATTTTTTTAAATTGTTTCAGCCAAATCGAACTAGTGGTTCTCGAGTTATGTAAAACGTGACAAATTCCCCTATACGATACTTACTAACTTCAAATCGATATTAATGTATTATGGCATGTAACTTGACAAAACGAATAATGCTGAACTTTTCCTTTTTGGGGCTACTTTCACGTGCAGTTCTCAGAATTGAGTCCTACATCAATGAACTGAAAAATGTTGTACTGCATAAGGTATTAAAAAAATATAACTCAATAATATTGTGTTTAATTCTGATTCATCTTCTTACAAAAAAAATTTATAAATAATTTTGTTTGTTTAATGTTTTTTTTAACAAATATTTCTTTTAATTCGACGAAATGCCATTTAAGAATGTGGGAGCCAAAAGTCTGTAAGTTTTTACTAAAGTGAGATATCGGTCTGAAAATTTAAATATATATTCTAGACATTACAAATAAAAAGGCAACAAAATAAAGGTAGGCATGGCTTCATAACGAGAGTTAATTACACTGTGCGACAAATGGTAGGGGTTGGTGATCGAGGGGGTTCTGACTACCGGGAAATGTTATATCGGTCAGAAAAAAGTTATTCGTGTCTCAAATAAACTTTTTTTGTTGAAGCTTCGCCTTTGTAGGTTTTATAATAAGAAATTTGTGAGTAAATAGAAATATTAAAATTTTCGGTCACACCCGTCACAACACAAATTAGTTAAGTTTAATAAAAATTGTTACTGTGATATTTCTTGACAAAAATTTTCGAAGACACAAAGCCGGATTTGACGATTTTACCCAAATTCGGACACTAGGAATTTGAATTAAATTTTTTTTGTTACTTTTGGTAGTGGTTTAAGGGGTTAAATTGATTTTCGAGTACTTTAAGGGTATATAGGTATTATAGTCTGAGAAATTCGATTTAAGCTATAATACGGGGGATTTAAGCAAGGGTAGGCTTTTATGTCCTCAAATCGACTTTTGCAGACTATAGTATGATTTTCGGATAAGCCGTCTTCGGCAAAGTTGTTAAAAATAATAGGCAAATATAGCCTATCCAAAATCTATTTAACCCCTCAACGTAAAAAAAACCATAAACAAAATGTTGTATGAAACCGTCATTGTAACGCAAAAATCTAATGATGCAGTTCGATTCCTCGTATCCGAATTTGGGTTAAAACGTTGGGTCCGTACCTGTCTGTTTTTCGACGACCATAGTGTAATAAACCCTTGACACTCTCCAACAATAACAAGGTAAAAGCAATAAATATTATAGTGAAAATTTGTGGTCATCCATTTTAGTATTTCGAGTATTTTATTAAAAAAATATTTGGTCACACCCGTCACTCCAAAGCCAGGGTGCAATAGAAAGTAACAACTAGTAGAGAAACTTCCAGAAAATAAAAAAATATGAGCAGCGTTTATGTTTATGGGAGGGAAAGGAATAGAAAAAGAAGATATGCTAAGAAGAAAACAAAAGGGAAGACAACGGAAAAAGGATAAAAACATACCGTTAAGCGAGTTGAATACGTCTTAAATCAGTAGTTTTAAATCGCAGCGTTCATTAAACGTTGGTTTTCTCTTAGTTCATAAAAAAGAACTGCTGTTATTTAGCAACTCTTCAAAGACGTTCCTCTTAATATTTTACTATATTCAAAATATGCGTAACTTTAAAAGAGCTGATCTCAGTCTCTAAGTTTGCTTAATGTGCAAATTTACCGAAATTTAATAAAGTTAATTAAAACTTACTCGTTTGCAGTATTTTGATGTCTATAAACGATCTGTTAGCGGATAAGTAGATGTCCTATTATTTTCTTAAGTGTTAAAATTTTTGGGAAGATTGTATAGTAAAATAAAAGTATAATTTCTCTAAATTTTTTGAGTGTTCATATTACGTCACACCCGCCACATTAAGAGGTCGTTCCCGTCTCACAAATGTTCATAATTTTTTTTAGAAAATTTATTTATTTTTAAGCAGTATGTAATTAAAATAATTAATAATATCTCAAACAAATATTTACATCACAATACTTGTGAACGTTTTACGAAACTTTTTACGCAATTCAACCTTAAAGTCACATTTATTTAAATCTCAATCTTCTATTGGCCACTTTAAGCAGATATCGTAATATTTTTATTTCTGCATTTCTGACAGTGATTTAACGTTTTAATATTAACATCCTTGGGAATTTCAGATTTGTTTCCATTATATATTTTAAATTTTTGAATTATAACAAACAATGTGATTATAGCGGTCACACCCGACACAACGGAATTACCCAGTAAAGAAAATTGCAATTCAAAAAGCTAAAATTTCGAAATTAAAACAAATTTTATTGATTTTTGCTAAAGCTAAAGGACTAAACTATGTGCAAATTTAATGAAGAAAAAGGACCAGAAAATTTTATATTTAATTTTTGATAAAATTAAAAAAGTTCTTTGAATTTTAAATATGGGATGTAAGTGTCTTTTCGAAGTTTTCTATGAAAACCGCATTCATATAAAAAATTAACATAAAATTTCAAATAGTTTCCAAAATTTCGTCTTTATTTTATACTCTCATAAATCATACAAAATGTTTCGTATAATTTATTTGAATCAATTATAAAAAAAATTTTATATATCATGCCTTATAAGTCCTCATTCGTTTTTATATACCATCCAAATAATAAAAAATTATCTTCTTAAAAGTTCTTAAAAGTTAATTTCCAACAAAACTTACACCTTTAATTTATTAAAAATGTATTTAAAACGCTTAGTTTTTCTGGCAAATTTATATAAATTTGCAATTAATCCACTTCTGATTCAAGTCCGTTATGCGTAAATATCCATGTCTATTTCCCTAGTTACATATTTTTCCATCTCCTACCTTATTACAACTTATTATGTGAGCTTACAAAACGTTCAAGCTTCCTTTATCAGTTCATTAAAGCTTCGACATTTGCCGTATCAGCTCGTGCACCTCATTCAAATTTATAACGAATCTTTCAAGCTTCATTTATCACTTCACATTTTTTTTGATCCATTATCTTTCGCACCTCATTTCGCATCACAAACCTCTTGTTGACAAAACCATCCATCCGCCCAGATTCACAATGAAAAAAGAAACCAAAACACACAAATTGAGAAAAAAAAAACAGCAAACATTGTAATTTTGTCTCCACTCTCATACATTTTGTTGCATTTTTCGTTTTCTCTCTCTTTTTTTTCTTCCATGTTTTTTTCCCGCTTTTGCAGAGCCACTTTGCCATTAACCGATACCAAAGATTTACTAAGCACTGAATGCAATTGTAGCCATAACGGCGGTGGTAGTGGTAGTGGAGGAGGTGGTCATCACCACGCTGGTGGTGGCGACACTAACAGCAGTAACCATAATAACACATCATCCACCCCATCGAACGGTACCTCGACGACAGTGCTCACGGATGTCACCAACAACTCCTCCTCTGTGTCGGCTCTCATAACATCGTCCTCATCGTCCACGGTGGCTACGACGGCTACAAATGGCGGTGGCAACGGCGGTGGCCTTCCTTCTATGCTGGCCTATGGCGGTTACTCTAACCTGCGGACCACTGCCCTGGATGCTATTGATATCACGGATAACCATTCGTCGCTCTTTGCCCATTTCGATATGCTAAGACATGGCGGCTACAACAACTACAACAGTCACACACGGCCCATATCTATACCGGGAAATAATGCATCAAACGTGTCGGCGAATGGACAGATGTCCACATCGACCTCAATGTACAGTCATCATCCTTTGGATAATTCAAGTTCTGATCAAAGAGGCGGTGGTGGCAGTGACATGTATCACGATGGTGTTGGTGGTGGCGGCGGCGGCGGCGGTAGCGTAGGCGTTGGCAATAGAAACAATAGTAATCATGCCCTCGCGCCGACCGGTGGCAATGGATGCCATCAGCATGGCGGACATGTAATTGGCGGCGGCCACTACCATCATCATCATCACAGCCATCATCGTCATCATAGCCAAGATATTTACTCACCTACTTCATCATCATTTCTGCACACTAACAATTCTAGTTCGGGTAGTGTTAGTCACTTGGGTGGTATTGGTGGTATTGGTCATATACATTCCTCTTCATTGTTGTTGTGTAGTGCAACTACGTCCGCGTCCGCGTCATCATCTGCAAATGCTTGCTCCTCCTCCTACTCATCATGTACTACTACTAACAATCATAACAGTTGTGCCATGTCAAATTGTGCGTCCATTTGTCCGAATTTAGTAGCATCTGCCTCCTCCTCCTCTTCTTCCTCTTCGCATTTTTTCAATAATTACCTCCGCAATAACGGTTCCAATTATTTAAACAGCAATACGACCAGTGACGTTGTCGCCTCCACATCAGCCTCCTCATCATCATCCGCCTCCGCCCACAATGCATCATCCCAAACTGCATCAACATCATCATCGGCGGCGATGGCGTCGACAACAACAGCGACAACGAATGACCCCCAGACCACCAGCAATAATCTGATGAACAATTATGGCCACCATCATCATCATCACCAGCAGCAGCAACAACAACAGCAGCAACATCAGCAGCAGCAGCATCATCATCATAGTCATAATCATAGTAATAACTGTGATTATCATCACGAAAATAATCAGGTTAGTGCAATGGCCCAGCTGTGGTGGTCCTGTGGTCACACAACAAATTCTACTGTGTTGTCAAATATTGGTTATTATATAACGTGTGTTGTTGTTGTTTGTTTACAGAACGGTTTAGAGGACTCGCCACGACGACACAGTTCCATGGATCAACTATTGGGTCTGATCAATGACATGGGCAAAACCTCGCGAACTCGAAGTTTGAGTGATGGTGGTACTCAAGAGGATGAAGATGAACGTAAGTAGCAGGGGCACTTATTTGTGGTGGGAAATTGTTGTAAATCCTTAGATACAAATTGGGCAGCGGCGCTGAAATGGTCAAAACTTATTATTTTCAAAATTCTTGTTGTCATTGTACCAAATTTGGCTTAATTTGTCTCTGATATATAACTGACAACTATATTGGATTATATACAATTATGTCAAAGGACACGCCTACATAGTAACTTCGAATCAGGGTTCCTATTGGCTCGCTCGCGATCCACTCTTTTCCTTCCTCGGCTCGCGGGCCAAGAGCCCAAATAATAAGCTGGCTCGTGAGCCAGGAGCCAAGAGCCAAAGAAAGAGCCAACTGGCAAGCCAGGACCCAAGAGCTCAAAAAGAGATGGCTCGCGAGCCAAGAGCCCAAAAAAGAACCAGCTCGAGATCCCATTTGAAATATTGTGGCTCTTGGCTCGCGAGCTAAGAACCAAAGTTATGTACCAAAAGTACTTTCTTATGCCAAAAAGTACTTTTACTGGCCCAAAAACACTTTTCTGTTGCCCAAAGTACTTTTCTTTGTACCAGAGTACTTTTTTATGCCAGAAAGTACTTTTAATGTACTTTTTGGTATAAAGTACTTTTTTGTACCAAAGTACTTTTCTTGGCCCAAAAACACTTTTTGTTGCACAAAGTACTTTTTTTGTACCAGAGTACTTTTTTGTTTCAAAAGTACTTTTATTGTACCTTTTGGTTGTTAGTACTATCACTTTAAGTGTACTTTTTTGCACAAAGTACTTTTTTTGTACCAGAGTACTTTTTTTGTAGCAAAAGTACTTTGTTGTACCAAAAGTACATTAAAAGACTTTCATTTGTACCAAGGAACTTTTTTATGTCAAAAAGTACTTTTTTGTACAAAAAATTACCCTGGTTCGAAAAAAGTACTTTGTGCCAAAAAGTACATTAAAAGTACTTTTGGGTTCAAAAAAGTACTCTGGTACAAACAAAAGTACTTTTTGGCATACTTTGTGCCAAATTCTGGTACAAAAAAAAGTACTTTGTGCAGCAGAAAAGTGTTTTGGGGCAATAAAAGTACTTTTTGGCATAAAAAGGTACTTTTGGTACATAACTTTGGTACTTAGCTCGCGAGCCAAGAGCCACAAAATTTCAAATGGGCCCTCGAACTGGCTGTTTGGCTCCTGGCTCGCGAGCCATTTCTTTTTGGCCTCTTGGCACGCGAGCAGGGAGACGAGAAGAGCGAACCAAAACGTACTCTGCTTCAAATCGATATATCTCGATTCCTAGACGTAACCCAGCAAAATACCGGGACTCGTATAACTTTTGAATAAAATCACTTTACCCGGTAGTCAGAAACACCGCCGATCAATGACCCCTATCATTTGTCGCAAAGTGTAATCAGCCAGAGACTTAACATTCTTAAAAATAATTCAGAGGCCAAAATCACCGCATTCATTTCGAATCGTATTTATGAATACGAAAGTGCTACAAAGTATACTTTTGCTTTTAGTCTTAAATATCGGAAAATTACTTATGACATCATTTTTATATCCATACTTTTGTTTACAGTGGAAAAAGAAGCCCAACCCGATTTATTAAACAATACACCTCCTGTGCCTCCCAAACGCTCCCACAGACGACGTCACACACCCCCACGCCCCATCTCGAACGGTCTGCCACCGACACCCAAAGTTCATATGGGTGCCTGCTTTTCTAAAATCTTCAATGGTTGTCCTCTGCGTGTTCACTGTACTGCCTCATGGATACACCCGGAGACGAGAGATCAGCATTTGCTGATTGGCGCCGAAGAGGGTATCTTCAATTTGAATATGAACGAATTGCATGATGCTGCCATAGATCAATTGTTCCCGCGACGTACGACATGGTTGTATGTCATCAAAGATGTGCTCATGAGTCTGTCGGGCAAATCGTGTCAGTTGTATCGTCACGATCTGATTGCCCTACACTCGAAGCAGACGCATCGATTCTCGCTGCACATGAACAAGATCCCAGAGCGACTGGTGCCGCGAAAATTTGCACTGACCACCAAGGTACCCGACACTAAAGGTTGTACGCAATGTTGTGTTACCCGTAATCCCTACAATGGCTACAAATATTTGTGTGGTGCAACGCCCAATGGCATATTCCTGATGCAGTGGTATGATCCCTTGAACAAGTTTATGCTGTTGAAGCAATGCGAGTGGCCGGCCACAAGCATACTGGGTGGCGGTCATGGATGTGTCCAGAATGGGCGCACGCCTGTGTTCGAGATGATAATCACACCCGAGCTGGAGTACCCCATTGTGTGTACGGGCGTAAGGAAGGCGGTCAACGGTTGTCTCAAGCTGGAGCTTATCAACATGAACAGTGGTAGTGATTTGATTTTACGCTTTGGAGCTGTTATACTTAATGTGTTTTTTTGTTTTTGTTCTTCTTGTTCTCTCTTTGCTTTGTGTGTGTGTGTGATTGTATCCTTTTTTAAATTTGATCCCCCTTTATTTTTTGGTTTTCTATGTTTCTTTTCCCCTCTTTTGGTTTGGTTTCGTTTCGTCAAATGTTGGAATTGTTTGAAAACACTCGTTGTGTAGGTGCCAGTTGGTTCCACTCGGACGATTTGGAATATGATGCTATGGCCACCATGGTACCCCGACGGGACTTGCTCAAAGTCGTGAAAGTCCATCAGGTGGAGAAGGATGCGATTATTGTATGTTATGGAAATGTGATACAGGTGGTTACCCTGCAAGGTAATCCGAAGCAGCATAAGAAAATGGTCTCCCAATTGAATTTCGATTTCAGTGTGGATAGTATAGGTGAGTACGAATGAGAGAAAGAGAAATTAAGAACATCAAATTTAAAATTTGAAATTAAAAATCAAAAATTTAAAATTAAAAATTAAAATAAATTAGAAATTAAAAATTAAAAATTAAAAATTAAAAATTAAAAATTACAAATTACAAATTACAAATTACAAATTACAAATTACAAATAACAAATTACAAATTACAAATTACAAATTACAAATTACAAATTAAAAATTAAAAATTAAAAATTAAAAATTAAAAATTAAAAATTAAAAATTAAAAATTAAAAATTAAAAATTAAAAATTAAAAATTAAAAATTAAAAACTAAAAATTTAAAATTAAATCACACTCTTGAGTAAAAAACTATTGGCAATAATTAATAATTGCCAATAGAAATGACCTCAAACCGAACTATGACAATATCATAATTCATTAAAGATCAACAAAAAACAAAATCAAGAACAAAAATTAAAAATTAAAAAATATAAAATTATAAAATTATAAAATTACAAAATAATTATATTAATTTACGTTAGCGTATCGAAATGATACCATAAATTCGGCTCAAGATCAGAAAGGTATTTTTTATTTATTGTTTGATATTTTTGGTCAAATTCAGTGTGTCACGCACTGGGATGACGCGTTTCGAACTCCATGACGAGTTCATCTTCAGACCCCTTTGTGACGAACTGAT
Organism: Muscina levida; assembly: GCA_964034835.1. NCBI lineage: Eukaryota > Metazoa > Arthropoda > Insecta > Diptera > Muscidae > Muscina > Muscina levida. The sequence continues at coordinate 84,671,151 of OZ035884.1, forward strand.
GCACAATGGTACATCATCAGCTGTATATATTAGGGCGTTTCACAAAAAAAATGTTGCAACTCTTGAAGCGGAATATTAAGGCTTGTGATCTAAAAGAATTTCGGAAAAATTTTTGGATTTTTTGAAGATGGGTATGGGGTCGCTGAAATAGATTTTATCAAAAAAATGAGGTTATGGAGAAAAAAATTTTATATTATTTTTTTCTGGTGCTTTTTGTTCATACAACTAAACAATTCTCTTCGTAAGGATCCGAACCCACAACAAAAAAATTATTGGTGTGAAAAATTATTATATTATGGACCACTTTGATAGTCTTCAAGGTGAAAAATTATTTTTCCTAGATTTCAAACCTCGATAACTTGAAAAGTTTTCAACATTTTTTAAAGATGTTAATTGCGTTAGAAAGATAATTTAGATACCTTTATTTTGGTATATATAAGTTTATATTATACTTGTGAAAAATGTGAAAAAAAAATAAAAAAATAGACAAAAAAATTAGTTTTTATTTTTAAATTCACACTATTTGAATTTTAAAATATTTGAAATAGGCCCTTTTTCAAATGTAAAAAAATTCATAATGCATAATTTTGTAACCTCAAACAGTAAAAGGGTTTTTGATGAATTAAAATTGCCCACTTCCTTTTTTTCGAAAGATACACTTTTATCGGAAAATGATGATGATTTTGTTTCTTCAAAGAAAAAACTAGAGAAACTATGTGTTGTGAATGATTTATCAGAAAGAGGCGTGGCGTCGGCTACAATATATAACAATAAAATTACAAAGAATGAGGATGATTTTCAAAACTTATTGATTAGAGTTGATAACAGTCAAAAAATTATACCTTATGTTAACAAAAATGTCATTGAAAAAGCTCTTAAGAAACCAATTTGAAAATACTTCCACAGTTGTTCCACATTTAATGGTTAATGTCTTGTAATTTTAGATACAAATTTACTTTTTAATTTTAATTTGTTCATTAAACATGTTGGTTTTGTTTATTTAATATCTTTTGATTTTGTATGGGAATACAAATATATTGATGAATTGAATTTCTGATATTTTTATTAAAGCAATGTGAACGATTGTCCTTTAATAAAAACAACCGTTCCGGATGAGTAGTTGTAAATTACTGATTTTATTTCTGAATAATATGAACTTACTTGCTAACATTGAAAATAAATCTTAACTAACTTAACCTAACGATAGACAGAGAGAGAAAAGAAAGAATAAGCGGCCACACAAGCGCAGTATGAGTGCACACACGAGGCCGCACAATCGCCTTATCAGTATGGAAAATTCCACACCATAAACACCCTAACTCTGTGTGTATGGTTTCCCTTATCTCCTGATGCATGCAGACGACGATTCATTTATTTGTGTTAATAAGGGAAAACCACACATTACAAAAATATAAAACACATGTTCAGATTTGAACATTCTGCAAGGGGCGATAATACTATAGGCATATATACTTGATATAACTTAGAGAAAATAGACTGTAGATAAAAAACTTGTAATATAAACATTGTTGTTATAAAACTAAAATATAATTTAAAACTATGTTCAAATCTGAACATTCTGCGAAGGGCGAAAATATTTTATGTAATTATAATTCATTATTATTATATACTTTTAAATGTATACTCTTACTTTAAGTGGACTGTATTGAGTTAAACTTCCATCGCTTTTTGAACACCCAGATGACTTCTCGCTTGGGCATCCATTTATATGGTTCAGCTTCATTTTCTTGCTCTTCTATTGCTGGATTTTCAGTGGGTGCTTCTTCTTTGTTTGAGGAATCTGTCTTCTTTCCTTGCATCCCGTTGCTTCCTTCCTTCTTGGCAGACTCTGATTTTGTTCTCTTCATGCCCTCCTTACGTTTCTTGGCATTATTCTCATCTTCCATGTGGTGCAAATTGGATATCTGTGAACTTTCCTTATCATCAGATTTCTTTTCGGAATGTTCATTGGCATGGGCGTCATTTAAAAGTTCCTCGAAGTCGCCATTTATTTCTTCGTCAATTACTTCTGCTAAGTCTTCGATTTCACACATTTTCGTGGCAAAACTGTTGTCGGCATCCGAATCTTGTTTTTGCGATGCATTGGTCTGCAAAATCTGGATTAACTTTTCATTCTCCATTTTAAATGTGATGTTTTCTTCTTTCAATATTAACAGTTCCCGATCTAGGTTCTCATTAAGCAATTGAATGATTTGATTTTCATCTTGGAGTATTTCAACTTTATGTTGTGCTGCGAAGAGCGACATCGTTTGATCACTCAAACGATTCTGCACATCCTCATTTAGCTTTGTCAACGACAAGACCATTGATTCTGCTGCCAGCTTTAGAGATTGCTCATGCCGCAAATGCTCTTTCAGCGATGATTCCAATTCCTCTTTAAGGCGCAGTTGATTGTAAACACCTTCTAACTTTTTCTGATTTGATTTGTTGAATTGTTGTTCGTTTCGCAGCATAGCCTCTGCATTAGCTAATTGGTTATCGGTCACAGTACTAGCATATTTCAATCTTTCATAACCGTCTTTTAGAGTTTGTAGTTCAATTTGAGCAGCCGTCCTTTGTTCTTTCTCTTCAATCAACTGGCTTGTTAATCGCTTGTTTTCCGCGTCCAAATTGTAGCATTTATTATACAATCGGATGTTATTACATATGCGATCCATCAGTTCTTTTTTTGTTGTCTCCAATATACGACTTTCCATATATAAATCATTTTTTAAGTTTGCTATCTCCAGTTTCATTTCATCGTCTTTGGCATTTTCTTTATTCTTTAAGGAAGCATTTGGCCAAGTTTCCAGAGTTTGCTGTTCTTTCTTTACACCCTTCCTTAAGGCCATCTGCGCGGTATATTTAATTTCCTCAAAGGTGTGTTCCGCTTCTTCGTCTACCAGATTTTCTTCGCATAGTCTATCGTATGACATCGAAATCTGTTGTAAACATTGTTGAATTCCATCTTTATCGTCAGACTCAATCGTTTGCAGACAATCAATTATTCTCGCTGCTTTCCGAAAGAATATTTTTCGTAGAAATTCCATTCCAGAATTAACCGACGACTCCTTTGTTTGCGGCATTTTGTTTTCCGCGTCTTCTAATTCCAACGTGGATGGTTATTAGTTGGTTGGGGACTAACCTACAAATCTGCTGTTTGTGGCGTCCTTGTATTTAGGTTGGTTTTTAGGATTAACCTACAACTCTTTTGTTTGTGGCATCCGTAAATCCAAGCTCCTAGTACTTAATAGGCTCAGGATTAACCGACAACTCTTCCGTTTGTGGCATCCGTTTGTCCATGTACTTAAATAATCTTCGTTCGCGTTCGCTTTAAGCCTCTTACCTCTGGTAGGGGAAAACTTAAGGGAATCCGGCTCGAAGGACCAAATGAACGATTGTCCTTTAATAAAAACAACCGTTCCGGATGAGTAGTTGTAAATTACTGATTTTATTTCTGAATAATATGAACTTACTTGCTAACATTGAAAATAAATCTTAACTAACTTAACCTAACGATAGACAGAGAGAGAAAAGAAAGAATAAGCGGCCACACAAGCGCAGTATGAGTGCACACACGAGGCCGCACAATCGCCTTATCAGTATGGAAAATTCCACACCATAAACACCCTAACTCTGTGTGTATGGTTTCCCTTATCTCCTGATGCATGCAGACGACGATTCATTTATTTGTGTTAATAAGGGAAAACCACACATTACAAAAATATAAAACACATGTTCAGATTTGAACATTCTGCAAGGGGCGATAATACTATAGGCATATATACTTGATATAACTTAGAGAAAATAGACTGTAGATAAAAAACTTGTAATATAAACATTGTTGTTATAAAACTAAAATATAATTTAAATCTATGTTCAAATCTGAACAGCAATGTATTTCAGAAGTTTTTTTTTACTTAACCAAGAACGAAACATAATGAAATTCTTCTTTAAATTTTCATAAAATTTGATAAATAAAAAAAAAAAATCTCAAACTTTAATTTTTTTCTTATATTTTTCCAACAAGTAAAAATAAATCGATGTACCGAATGAAAGGTAATTTAAAGACCTTTCCAACGCATTTTACATCTTGAAAAAATGTTGAAAACTTTTCAAGTTATCGAGGTTTGAAATCTAGGAAAAATAATTTTTCACTTTTAATACTATCAAAGTGGTCCATAATATAATAATTTCTCACACCAATAATTTTTTTGTCGTAGGATCGGATCCATAAGAAGAGAATTGTTAAGTTGCATGAACAAAAAGCACCAGAAAGAAATAATATAAAATTTTTTTCTCCATAACCTCATTTTTTTGATAAAATCTATTTCAGCGACCCCATACCCATCTTCAAAAAATCCAAAAAATTTTCCGAAATTCTTTTAGATCACAAGCCTTAATATTCCGCTTCAAGAGTTGCAAAAATCGCAAAAAACGTGTTTGGTGAAACGCCCTAGTATATATATCTACAATTATGTCAAACATATGCATGTGAAGTAGATATCAGCCGAAAATGTCCAGCATAGTTATGAATTTGACCATATATATGGTTCTATAAAATTATAAAATTATAAAATTAAAAAATTATAAAATTACAAAATTATAAAATTATAAAATTATAAAATTAAAAAATTATAAAATTATAAAATTAAAAAATTATAAAATTATAAAATTATAAAATTATAAAATTATAAAATTATAAAATTATAAAATTATAAAATTATAAAATTATAAAATTATAAAATTATAAAATTATAAAATTATAAAATTATAAAATTATAAAATTATAAAATTATAAAATTATAAAATTATAAAATTATAAAATTATAAAATTATAAAATTATAAAATTATAAAATTATAAAATTATAAAATTATAAAATTATCTTTATATATAAAATTCTACCGTACGTGTGTTGTGACTGAACTCCTCCTAAACGGCTGGACCGATTTGCATAAATTTTTTTGTATGCGTTTGGGTGGCGCCCCGGATGGTTTAGATTTACAATTCGGTCCAATTGGGCAAAGGGGCGTGGCACCGCCCATACAACTTGAAAATCAAAAGGGCTGTATCTCATGAACTGTCAGAGGTATGAAGATGAGATTTGGCATATATGTTGTTGAAGCAGTATTAATTTCAGCCAAGGTAGAAGTGGGCGGTGTCACGCCCCCTTTTCAAAAATCGCTCTAACGGCTTTTCTAATAGACCGATTGATACGAAAATTTTACCAAGTGGTACTGTTGACCTGTTGATAGTCTCTGGCTATAATAGGCTGTGATTGGATAAAGGGGCGTGGCACCGCCCATACAACTTGAAAATCAAAAGGGCTGTATCTCATGAACTATCAGAGGTATGAAGATGAGATTTGGTATATATGTTGTTGGAGCAGTATTAATTACAACCAGGCTGGAAGTGGGCGGTGCCACGCCCCTTTTTCAAAAATCGCTCTAACAGCTTTTCTAATAGACCGATTGATACGAAAATTGTACCAATTGGTACTGTTGACCTGTTGATAGTTCCTGGCTATAATCGGTTGTGATTGGATAAAGGGGTGTGGCACCGCCCATATAACTTGAAAATCAAAAGGGCTATATCTCATGAACTATCAGAGGTATATAGATAAGATTTGTTACAGTATAAATTACTGCAAGGGTGGAAGTGGGCTGTGCCACATCCCAGTTATAACTGCCATAGTAATAGTTTGATCGTCCTCTAAATTCCATATTATATTGCAGTTCGCCTAGAGATAGGTAGAGTTTTTTTTGTTTTTAAATAAGCAAAAACCGAAAACTTCATATATATTTTTTGAAACTTTCTGCGGAAAACTGTGAAAAATAAGTTATGGCCTTTGAAAGTTGGCAAGCAGAAATTAAGTTTTTTAAAATCCTTGAATTTTTGCCTTTGGCGGAAGTCCAATATGTAGGGCGGGATCTCAAACAGCATCAGAAATATACTATTCTCTTCGTCTTGGTTTCCAAACATCTGAATGGTAGGTCAAAATTGGAGCCGGAGCACATGGGGTCAAAATAAGGGCCTCTTGGATTCTATGATGACCCTCTAAGTGCGGGTGTTGTTTCTTAGTGAAATTTTCGTAGGTTCCGATTTTGGTATACGATTAAATTGATCCGTCCTAATGAACAGGCTATTTGGAACTAAAAAAATAAAAAGTGCCGAGGCTCTGCAATTGTCAAGCGTTTGGTGACCGAATTATCTTAAAAAATGGTAACACGAGTTCAATGCAAATACAGTATTCGGAAATATTCTTGATTCGTGGGCGAAGAAGACATGGCGAAAGAGGTTTTTATGGCTAAAGGCATAAATCTTCAAACGAAATTTTTATTTGAGGTCATTAGGCGGAGAAGACATGCCAAAAATGTTTTTTACGCCCAAACAGATAGTTAGTATACAGAAGATACCCGCTACTACAGAAAAAATATAAATTGAATTTTGAACTTTAGCAGAATATCCGATTTGAGAAATAAGTGGTTTTTCGCCCTACATACAGATATGATAGATATGACTTTGCTGATGAACTTTTTACAATCGTCATAGAGCCTACGATATTATGCATTTAAAACAATAAATATTAATTGGTTAACTTCCATGTTAAGGATTTACTTGAAATTAGTTACATAAGTTAATAAACTCAACATATTATTGTTGAGCTTAAGTACCATTTTCAAAGTACATACTTTGTAGACCTACAAATGTATTAATTAGCGTTAGCATTTAGGATGGCAAGAAATCTGAAATGTATTACAAGTTGATATGCAATAGCGAAGCATTGCCGGGCCCACTAGTAAAATTATAAAATTATAAAATTATAAAATTATAAAATTATAAAATTATAAAACTATAAAATTATAAAATTATAAAATTATAAAATTATAAAATTATAAAATTATAAAATTATAAAATTATAAAATTATAAAATTATAAAATTATAAAATTATAAAATTATAAAATTATAAAATTATAAAATTATAAAATTATAAAATTATAAAATTATAAAATTATAAAATTATAAAATTATAAAATTATAAAATTATAAAATTATAAAATTATAAAATTATAAAATTATAAAATTATAAAATTATAAAATTATAAAATTATAAAATTATAAAATTATAAAATTATAAAATTATAAAATTATAAAATTATAAAATTATAAAATTATAAAATTATAAAATTATAAAATTATAAAATTATAAAATTATAAAATTATAAAATTATAAAATTATAAAATTATAAAATTATAAAATTATAAAATTATAAAATTATAAAATTATAAAATTATAAAATTATAAAATTATAAAATTATAAAATTATAAAATTATAAAATTATAAAATTATAAAATTATAAAATTATAAAATTATAAAATTATAAAATTATAAAATTATAAAATTATAAAATTATAAAATTATAAAATTATAAAATTATAAAATTATAAAATTATAAAATTATAAAATTATAAAATTATAAAATAATAAAATTATAAAATGATAAAATTATAAAATTATAAAATTATAAAATTATAAAATTATAAAATTATAAAATTATAAAATTATAAAATTATAAAATTATAAAATTATAAAATTATAAAATTATAAAATTATAAAATTATAAAATTATAAAATTATAAAATTATAAAATTATAAAATTATAAAATTATAAAATTATAAAATTATAAAATTATAAAATTATAAAATTATAAAATTATAAAATTATAAAATTATAAAATTATAAAATTATAAAATTATAAAATTATAAAATTATAAAATTATAAAATTATAAAATTATAAAATTATAAAATTATAAAATTATAAAATTATAAAATTATAAAATTATAAAATTATAAAATTATAAAATTATAAAATTATAAAATTATAAAATTATAAAATTATAAAATTATAAAATTATAAAATTATAAAATTATAAAATTATAAAATTATAAAATTATAAAATTATAAAATTATAAAATTATAAAATTATAAAATTATAAAATTATAAAATTATAAAATTATAAAATTATAAAATTATAAAATTATAAAATTATAAAATATAATATTATAAAATTATAAAATTATAAAATTATAAAATTATAAAATTATAAAATTATAAAATTATAAAATTATACAATTATAAAATTATAAAATTATAAAATTATAAAATTATAAAATTATAAAATTATAAAATTATAAAATTATAAAATTATAAAATTATAAAATTATAAAATTATAAAATTATAAAATTATAAAATTATAAAATTATAAAATTATAAAATTATAAAATTATAAAATTATAAAATTATAAAATTATAAAATTATAAAATTATAAAATTATAAAATTATAAAATTATAAAATTATAAAATTATAAAATTATAAAATTATAAAATTATAAAATTATAAAATTATAAAATTATAGAAATTTAAAATTATAAAATTATAAAATTATAAAATTATAAAATTATAAAATTATAAAATTATAAAATTATAAAATTATAGAAATTTAAAATTATAAAAATTATAAAATTATAAAATTATAAAATTATAAAATTATAAAATTATAAAATTATAAAATTATAAAATTATAAAATTATAAAATTATAAAATTATAAAATTATAAAATTATAAAATTATAAAATTATAAAATTATAAAATTATAAAATTATAAAATTATAAAATTATAAAATTATAAAATTATAAAATTATAAAATTATAAAATTATAAAATTATAAAATTATAGAAATTTAAAATTATAAAATTATAAAATTATAAAATTATAAAATTATAAAATTATAAAATTATAAAATTATAAAATTATAAAATTATAAAATTATAGAAATTTAAAATTATAAAATTATAAAATTATAAAATTATAAAATTATAAAATTATAAAATTATAAAATTATAAAATTATAAAATTATAAAATTATAAAATTATAAAATTATAAAATTATAAAATTATAAAATTATAAAATTATAAAATTATAAAATTATAAAATTATAAAATTATAAAATTATAAAATTATAAAATTATAAAATTATAAAATAATAAAATTATAAAATAATAAAATTATAAAATGATAAAATTATAAAATTATAAAATTATAAAATTATAAAATTATAAAATTATAAAATTATAAAATTATAAAATTATAAAATTATAAAATTATAAAATTATAAAATTATAAAATTATAAAATTATAAAATTATAAAATTATAAAATTATAAAATTATAAAATTATAAAATTATAAAATTATAAAATTATAAAATTATAAAATTATAAAATTATAAAATTATAAAATTATAAAATTATAAAATTATAAAATTATAAAATTATAAAATTATAAAATTATAAAATTATAAAATTATAAAATTATAAAATTATAAAATTATAAAATTATAAAATTATAAAATTATAAAATTATAAAATTATAAAATTATAAAATTATAAAATTATTGAAATTTAAAATTATAAAATTATAAAATTATAAAATTATAAAATTATAAAATTATAAAATTATAAAATTATAAAATTATAAAATTATAAAATTATAAAATTATAAAATTATAAAATTATAAAATTATAAAATTATAAAATTATAAAATTATAAAATTATAAAATTATAAAATTATAAAATTATAAAATTATAAAATTATAAAATTATAAAATTATAAAATTATAAAAAATTATAAAATTATAAAATTATAAAATTATTGAAATTTAAAATTATAAAATTATAAAATTATAAAATTATAAAATTATAAAATTATAAAATTATAAAATTATAAAATTATAAAATTATAAAATTATAAAATTATAAAATTATAAAATTATAAAATTATAAAATTATAAAATTATAAAATTATAAAATTATAAAATTATAAAATTATAAAATTATAAAATTATAAAATTATAAAATTATAAAATTATAAAATTATAAAATTATAAAATTATAAAATTATAAAATTATAAAATTATAAAATTATAAAATTATAAAATTATAAAATTATAAAATTATAAAATTATAAAATTATAAAATTATAAAATTATAAAATTATAAAATTATAAAATTATAAAATTATAAAATTATAAAATTATAAAATTATAAAATTATAAAATTATAAAATTATAAAATTATAAAATTATAAAATTATAGAAATTTAAAATTCAAAATTCAAAATTCCAAATTATAAATTAAAAATTAAAAATAAAAAATTATAAAATTATAAAGTTATAAAATTATAAAATTATAAAATTATAAAATTATAAAATTATAAAATTATAAAATTATAAAATTATAAAATTATAAAATTATAAAATTATAAAATTATAAAATTATAAAATTATAAAATTATAGAAATTTAAAATTCAAAATTCAAAATTCAAAATTCCAAATTATAAATTAAAAATTAAAAATAAAAAATTATAAAATTATAAAGTTATAAAATTATAAAATTATAAAATTATAAAATTATAAAATTATAAAATTATGAAATTATAAAATTATAAAATTATAAAATTATAAAATTATAAAATTATAAAATTATAAAATTATAAAATTATAAAATTATAAAATTATAAAATTATAAAATTATAAAATTATAAAATTATAAAATTATAAAATTATAAAATTATAAAATTATAAAATTATAGAAATTTAAAATTCAAAATTCAAAATTCAAAATTCAAAATTCCAAATTATAAATTAAAAATTAAAAATAAAAAATTATAAAATTATAAAATTATAAAATTATAAAATTATAAAATTATAAAATTATAACATTATAAAATTATAAAATTATAAAATTATAAAATTATAAAATTATAAAATTATAAAATTATAAAATTATAAAATTATAAAATTATAAAATTATAAAATTATAAAATTATAAAATTATAAAATTATAAAATTATAAAATTATAAAATTATAAAATTATAAAATTATAAAATTATAAAATTATAAAATTATAAAATTATAAAATTATAAAATTATAAAATTATAAAATTATAAAATTATAAAATTATAAAATTATAAAATTATAACATTATAAAATTATAAAATTATAAGATAATAAAATTATAAAATTATAAAATTATAAGATAATAAAATTATAAAATTATAAAATTATAAAATTATAAAATTATAAAATTATAAGATAATAAAATTATAAAATTATAAAATTATAAAATTATAAAATTATAAAATTATAAAATTATAAAATTATAAAATTATAAAATTATAAAATTATAAAATTATAAAATTATAAAATTATAAAATTATAAAATTATAAAATTATAAAATTATAAAATTATAAAATTATAAAATTATAAAATTATAAAATTATAAAATTATAAAATTATAAAATTATAAAATTATAAAATTATAAAATTATAAAATTATAAAATTATAAAATTATAAAATTATAAAATTATAAAATTATAAAATTATAAAATTATAAAATTATAAAATTATAAAATTATAAAATTATAAAATTATAAAATTATAAAATTATAAAATTATAAAATTATAAAATTATAAAATTATAAAATTATAAAATTATAAAATTATAAAATTATAAAATTATAAAATTATAAAATTATAAAATTATAAAATTATAACATTATAAAATTATAAAATTATAAAATTATAAAATTATAAAATTATAAAATTATAAAATTATAAAATTATAAAATTATAAAATTATAAAATTATAAAATTATAAAATTATAAAATTATAAAATTATAAAATTATAAAATTATAAAATTATAAAATTATAAAATTATAAAATTATAAAATTATAAAATTATAAAATTATAAAATTATAAAATTATAAAATTATAAAATTATAAAATTATAAAATTATAAAATTATAAAATTATAAAATTATAAAATTATAAAATTATAAAATTATAAAATTATAAAATTATAAAATTATAAAATTATAAAATTATAAAATTATAAAATTATAAAATTATAAAATTATAAAATTATAAAATTATAAAATTATAAAATTATAAAATTATAAAATTATAAAATTATAAAATTATAAAATTATAAAATTATAAAATTATAAAATTATAAAATTATAAAATTATAAAATTATAAAATTATAAAATTATAAAATTATAAAATTATAAAATTACAAAATTATAAAATTATAAAATTATAAAATTATAAAATTATAAAATTATAAAATTATAAAATTATAAAATTATAAAATTATAAAATTATAAAATTATAAAATTATAAAATTATAAAATTATAAAATTATAAAATTATAAAATTATAAAATTATAAAATTATAAAATTATAAAATTATAAAATTATAAAATTATAAAATTGTAAAATTATAAAATTATAAAATTATAAAATTATAAAATTATAAAATTATAAAATTATAAAATTATAAAATTATAAAATTATAAAATTATAAAATTATAAAATTATAAAATTATAAAATTATAAAATTATAAAATTATAAAATTATAAAATTATAAAATTATAAAATTATAAAATTATAAGATAATAAAATTATAAAATTATAAAATTATAAAATTATAAAATTATAAGATAATAAAATTATAAAATTATAAAATTATAAAATTATAAAATTATAAAATTATAAAATTATAAAATTATAAAATTATAAAATTATAAAATTATAAAATTATAAAATTATAAAATTATAAAATTATAAAATTATAAAATTATAAAATTATAAAATTATAAAATTATAAAATTATAAAATTATAAAATTATAAAATTATAAAATTATAAAATTATAAAATTATAAAATTATAAAATTATAAAATTATAAAATTATAAAATTATAAAATTATAAAATTATAAAATTATAAAATTATAAAATTATAAAATTATAAAATTATAAAATTATAAAATTATAAAATTATAAAATTATAAAATTATAAAATTATAAAATTATAAAATTATAAAATTATAAAATTATAAAATTATAAAATTATAAAATTATAAAATTATAAAATTATAAAATTATAAAATTATAAAATTATAAAATTATAAAATTATAAAATTATAAAATTATAAAATTATAAAATTATAAAATTATAAAATTATAAAATTATAAAATTATAAAATTATAAAATTATAAAATTATAAAATTATAGAATTATAAAATTATAAAATTATAAAATTATTAAATTATAAAATTATAAAATTATAAAATTATAAAATTATAAAATTATAAAATTATAAGATTATAAAATTATAAAATTATAAAATTATTAAATTATAAAATTATAAAATTATAAAATTATAAAATTATAAAATTATAAAATTATAAAATTATAAAATTATAAAATTATAAAATTATAAAATTATAAAATTATAAAATTATAAAATTATAAAATTATAAAATTATAAAATTATAAAATTATAAAATTATAAAATTATAAAATTATAAAATTATAAAATTATAAAATTATAAAATTATAAAATTATAAAATTGTAAAATTGTAAAATTATAAAATTAAATTTATAAAAATATAAAAATATGAAAATATAAAAATATATAAATATAAAAATATAAAAATATATAAATATAAAATTATAAAAATATATAAATATAAAATTATAAAAATATAAAAAAATAAAAACATAAAAATGTAAAAATATAAAAATATTAAAGAAATAAAAAAATATTACAGAAATATTAAAAAATATTTCTAAAAAATATTTAAAAAAATTTAAAATATATTTATAAAATATTTACAAAATAATAAAAAGATATGAATATGAGAAATTTCGAAAATTTTATTTAATTTTTGTTTTTAAAGATTTTTCATATAGAGGACAGTTTGTCACTTTAAATGTTAAGTCCAAATTTGAGATCTTGTTCTAATTTAATCATTTCCTTTCTACTTTTCTAGTTTGTTTACCCGATAGTGTTTTAGCATTCCACAAGCACGGCATGCAGGGCAAGTCGCTGCGCAACGGTGAAATAACGCAAGAAATTAAGGATATGAGTCGTACATATCGTTTACTGGGTAGCGATAAGTAAGTGCATGCATTTCTTTCTCTCTTCTTTTTTTCTTTTCCATTTTATAAACTTGTTCTCCATCTTTTTACCTACAGAGTTGTGGCTTTGGAAAGTCAACTGCTACGCACTGGTTCCTTGGGCAGTGAGGAGGGTCACGATCTTTATATACTGGCCGGTCATGAGGCCAGCTATTAAAACACAATGTTTTAAAGCCCCAGATGAAAGAAACACAAAACCTAAAATAAAACAAATGCTTAAATTTAGTATTAACCAACAAAAATAAACAAACTGAAGATGTGAGAAAAAAATATATAAAAATTCAAAATGAATTTTTTGAAAATAAAAATTAACTTTGAATATAGAAATTTGTAAAAAAAAAACAAGATAAAAATAAATATTTAGAGGCAAATATATTAGTTTGTAACGCGAAACAGAAACACAATTTAAATATGTTATGGAAACTGAACTACTAAAAAAATTAAGCTGAACCCGCGAAACTATATGAAAAATTAAAAATATTTTGTAAAAACTAAACAGGACACCAGAAAAATATTCCGACCCCCCACACATACAAATAACCACTCATTCTGTTCCCATATACTGATGATATTCCTTCCCCTCCGTATACAAATGTCTCGAGAGAGTTGAGTTTCATAGAAGACTACATACGATTAAAGATATGATTTTTTTATTAACTGCAAGAATGTTAAGATAATTATTAAAAACAAAACAAAAACAAAATGAAGCTAAACGAGTAAATGATGTAAGAAATCATGGATTACTGCGTGGACTTACTCTGTGTATATTGATTGTATTAAAATGGTAATAATTTAAAAGAAAGATAGAACGAAGCAAGTATATTATCCAAGAAACCTAACATTACATTTATGTTTACTATGTGTGTATTAAAATAAAATATTTCTTTTTGTTCTTTGTATTGTCTAAACGTAATTCCTTTTATTTGTACTAGTATAACTATATTTTGCTTTTCCTTTTTTCCCCCTCTTAATTTTTATACTACTGTTGTACTGCTACTCTCTTTCCTCCATTAGCATTAAGTTTATTACATAAATAAATTTAGCAGTAAAACAAAGTGATTTATGATATAAATTTATACAAAACATACAAAAAATGCAAAAAAAAAACAACAAAAAAGAAACACAATAAATAAGAAACAGACAAAACTAATTTATATATATACACTGGTAATAATTACATAAGCTACAACAACAGACTCAATACACTCAAAACAAATCCTTACACTCTCAAACACACACACACACACCGGATAAAAACTCACAACAAACAAAAAAACTAACTAAAATTAACAAAAAAAGAAAATAAATATAATTATAAAGAAAACATTAAAATCTAGTAATTAAAATTACTTTTATTTAGAACTTAGTTTTTAGAATGTTAATAAAGGAAAAAATCGATTATATTTTTTTTGGTTTTTAAACAAATGAACTAAGTCATCATATAAAAAGATAACATGCAACACCCAAATGCCAATTGTCCGTTTTCTAAGAATTTCAAGGGTACTCTGAATTCCATCAGAGTTTTTAGCAAAATACAGGAAAAATTCTCTATAAATGTACTTTCTGGTGTGATGTAGACAGCAGCTCCGGACGAAACGTGACGTCACAGAATAAAGCATAAGTATTTGTGAATCGATTGGAAAGTCAATATAAATCGCGCTTAGGACCGTGTATGGGAGAAAAAAAGTCTATATTTGCGATGTTTTTGGGATAGTTCCATTTCTTCAACAAATTAATGTAAAATTTAAGTGTAATGAAACTCCCTGATGACTGGTTTGTTGTTGTTGTTGTAACAGCTGGGCTGTGCCCAGGATTCCTTCCCCCGAAAATTAAAGGTGTCATAGGGGGAATCCATGTATTGAGTGTGTCGGGGATTAGCCTTTCGCGACAGTAGTCAAGTATACTGCTCTAACCGGTTCCAAGCTGAGCCAGGGTTACCCTGGTATTCCTTGGTGGCGTACCCGCAAAACATTGGTCTCCTCCTGGAGATGGTCCTCATTTGTACCCGGTAGCGTTCGTAAGTGAATTCTTTCGTACGGGTTTTAAACCTCCCCATTGCGTACCGATAGGGAATGGTGTCCAGACTGCCGCTCCGAACCATAGCCTTGTATGTCATTACTATAGTCTGTTTGTTTTAGCCCCATGATGTGTCAGCAAAGTCTTTTAGGGGCTTATTTCGTGTTTTTACCTTTTTTTCGATGTAAGTGGCGTGTTTGTAGAAGGTTGTCGATGTCTACCCCGAGATTTTTTGCATTTTGGACCGTAGATATACGGTTGCCATCGACCGATATGTTCAATTCCATCCTTACCTCATAAGTCCAAGAGCAAAAAAGTGACACTGTAGATAACCTTAATTTGAGATCCTGCAAAAAGTTCTTTATTGTGGTAAGGTAGTCCGTGATTCTAGCGCTTACGTCGTCTATGTTTAAGCCTGATGAGTAAATTGTGCAGTCATCAGAGTACGACACCATTGAGACTCCTTTGGTGGGGGTGCAGGTAACTTCGAGAGATAAAGACAGAAGAGTATAGGTGAAAGTACTTATCCTTGTGTTACGCCCATCTTAATCTTACAGTATTTCGATTTTTAGGCATCTTAACTCAACATTCGCCTGTCTACCATTCAGGTAGTTGCTAAACCAGCGTTTGTGGTCATTAGGGTGACTCTTTCAAATGACTGAAACAGGTCAAATGACTGTTAAAATTCCACAGGCCAGTCTCAGGTCACTCCTGCACAGGCCAACCATGTTCGCCGATGGTGATCTGCTGTATTCGGGCCACAGCGTTTTTTTAGTTATACATCCACATCTGCTGCTTCAATACCCAGATGCAATACGGCAATGTCCTGGGACTCAACAGAGGCCGACATCCAGAGGCTTTAGATCAAATATCAGCAAATGCACTACGCGGCGCTTTTGCTCTCCCACATTGCACACACATATTGAAAAAGAGTAAACAATACCATTTACTCTCGCTTTAGTCGATCGTGCTGGTTGTTTTATCGTACACTCGAAAAATTGAAATGAATGACAAGTGGGAGAATGATTTTTTGTTGTTAAATATAATATTTGAAATTTTCATTATTCTATTTAGAAATGTTCGTATTGCTGTAAACACTAGCTCTGGTATCCTAATCTATTTTCGAACCGACAGTAAAGACAGAAATGGAATCACCATAAGGGGTCCCGCCGTCATTCTATTCCGATCTTTCCGGAATTTCAACGTTTACGGAAATCCACACATTTCTTCGCATTTCCATATGGGGATTGATGCCAATCACCAGCATCCCGCGGTCTGTTAGCCCCTCTGCCTGCAATAGTCTTGACGTATAAGTCCAGAGGTAGAAGGCAAAGGAACACGTCCAAAGCCGCTTGCGGTGTATAACCAGTTAATCCCATTGCAGACATCCTTTAGACATAGCTGAGCATTTTTAATAAACTAATCTTTATCTAAGCCCTCTCACCAAACCAGACATCCATAGGTAATATTAATAAAATTGGACGGACTATCGCAGTATGTAGCCTTTGGGCTAAGTCCCCAACTCTTAAATATAGAGTTCCGGCACGCATAAACGGCATTGACATCCCTCTTTAACCTTTCCCCGATGTTCCTTGACCACTTTAGCTTCTGATCAAGAAGCATACCTTGGTACTTGGCCTCCTTTAAGAGCTTCATGTCCACACCATTCAAAGAGAACCAGTTCCGTTTTCTGAGGGTTCAACCCTAGGCCCTGGACCATCGTAGCAACTTTGACGTCACATTATTAAAAGCCCCTTATATATCTAGTTAGGCAGCTAAAGTGAAGTCACCTAAATTTAGGTTGCGTTTAGTACGGACAATCATGTCATGGGGAGCGCTCTGAACTGATCTTCCTGCGATGTACGCATATTGAGAGGTGCTCAGAGTGTGAGGAATTAAAGAACAATTTTCAGCAAAAAGTTTGAGAGGCTTATTGGCAAAACAAATTTAAAAAAATCAGCTTGCGCCATCTTTGGAAGAATTTGGCGGTCAAAACTCATAACAACATCTAACAATTCCTTGACACAAACCTTGTTATCTACAAAGGAACGAAACAGAGTTGCCAACAATGTGAATCGAGTGCCGATAAATTGAAAAAAATAAGTATAAAGTATTATCATCCCAGCTACTTTTTCCAGCTGACACAACAACAACAGCAAGAGGCTTATTGGTCTGTAGTGCTTTGGGGAGGCATGAACTTAACCTACCTTAATTTTTCTGGAACACAACGTAGCCGGATACAAGCCTTGAAGATGTCCACTAAATTCGGAATTATATCATGCACAGAGGTCTATTATACCATCCGTATTAGACTATGTGTTAGGCTCAAAAGCACTTATAGCCCGCTTCATATTTTCCTCATCCTATTTCTGCACAAGCTGAGTTCGTAACCCGCTGGCATTCTAAATAAAGAAATCAGACATGCAGCGGGATGGGACGCATCGGCAGACTCACAATCGACATCGGCGATGTCATGTTTAAAATACGACAAAGATTCGACGTGCCTACGACATACATAATAAGGGGATTATGCGACCTTGCGATGTCTAGCTTCCTTTGCTTATGCTTACGAGCATTTTTTGCACTGGTTTATCTTGTGCCACTACGCTTGATACATGACTCTTATAAACTACCACGTGAACAAATTGGTTTCCTATCTTCTAGTTCAGTCATCGGCAGCAATACAACCACAATATGAGTTTGTGTTGGTGAGTTGTTTTCTTTGCTCTCTCACTGTAGTGAAGGAAATTGTTGTATAGTTTTTTTCATAACTATGAACATCTAGGAATCTAGGAAATATTACTGTTGTGCGCGTGGCAATGCACATTAACAAATAAGAATTCATTTTTACCGAAAAAATGCATTTCTTTTATTGTCATGCTAACAACGGGCGTCGGCACAACTGCGTCGGACGAATGCTCAAGCGAGACTGAGTTTGTTTGTTTTCGTTCAATATGTGTGAGAATACATGTGTGGCTCTCTCGCTCATGTTGCCCAAGTGCGCGCTCTCGCCGGTCGCTGTTCTAGTTCCACTCTTTACAATACTGTTCTCGAAGCTTATCAGCCTAAATTACGTTTAGGTGGTGTTGCAGTGTAGATTGAATTTTCGTACTGTTGAATCAAGAGCTTTCCAGTAGGAAGTGTCTGCAAGACATCCTAAAGGATAGATGCATGACCATTGTGAATCGTTGATTACATGTAGGAGACCGTCCATACAATTCGTCGACGAAATTTTCATACAAGTGTCCATTTTGGCAAGCACGATCTGATGAGCGACAATGTCGGTCAAATTGTCATTGACGCCTAGTCACTTATATGACTAGTCGCCCACACAATCATTCAAGACCTGATGACCGACAATGTCGGTCAAATTGTCCTTACCAGTGCTTAATAAGTCAAAATCACAAATTGAAGTAGTTTTATTGAAAACGTACGATACATGAAGTGTAGCTCACTGCTATTTTTATTAAACTAAACATTTTTTACGTTCTTTTTCCTCTCTTCAATTTCACGTCGTTATTGTCCCGTTTCAATACATTTTGTTGCTTGATGCCCGATAACATTAGGATTTTGTCGGTCAACTTGTCGTCAACCGAGTGTTTTGACGACAAGTATATCAGTTTTAAACATTTTGTCTTGAGGACAGCGTTGACGGCAAAGTCGTGTATAATGATATTTCCTAATGGGTTCTTTCCTTCCTATTTTAAAGTTAAAATCACTTAGAAGAATTTAAATGTCAGCGTCAGGACATCGATCGATCACTCACAGAATGCTTATTTAGTGTACCCGACGTTGCCTTTGGTCCCGAAGCGTCGGGAGGATACACAAATCAGGGTAATGTGAAAATATTTTGTTTTGATTCAGATATTGACTATTCGGCCACTTCTTGGGTTAAACAGCGGTACCACATGTCTAAGTCTCGTATTATTTATGAATCAACATCCAAATTGTGTTTTCGGCATCGCATTTTTAAATGAATACCAATCATCCAGCTTATTTGAGAAAATCTCCTTGTCCAGAACAATATTCTCCCAGAAACAGAGGCTCTCTCACGACACTCACCTTCCAGTTGTCCTATCGATTACATCTCTTTAATGCCACAGATCTGATACAATTCTGCAGACGACCGGTGGGTGTTGGATACCTGACATTGCTGTAACCTTTAAGGATGTCAGATTGGCGGATGTTAATATTGGATCAAAAAATTAAAATGTCGAATATGGTCAAGGTTGAAAATTATATTATAGAGAAAACAGTGTGGCAGTATGTACTGTTTATGTCGCCTTGTCTTTTCAACCCAGTTTGAAGTTTGAAAGTAAGATTTTTTATTTATTTTTTTCAATTTATTTATCCAAAAAAAAAAACGAAAAATATTTACAAATTTGTGTTTGTAGAAAGAATCCGCTTTGTTATTATTTAAAAAGTAATAAAAATGACCAAAATTTTAAAATCTTTGGGAGATTTAAAAAAATATTTTTTCTGGGTGAGGTTTTTATTCTAAAATGACCTGAAATAATATTTTTTTTCGTGCTGCTATGGTCAATTTGGTTATAGCCCTAATGTACAGCAGCTGGTCACGATGATCCACTGGCATTCTTACATAACTCGGACTATATCTTGAATAGTGAATTTATTGTACGAAAGATGGCGTGTCAGCACATTTAATATTTATTAAATTTACTAATACATTTGTAGAAAAAGTTTTCTGTTATCATTGATTATATATTCTAAAAAAATATTTTTTCTCTATCAAATGAATAGATTTTTTTTTTTGAATTAGGGTTATAAAAACTTATTATAACAAATTTTTTCGTAAAAAAAAATTATTGTGAGTTTCAAAATTTCTAAATTTTATTTCAGCCCTATTACATTTGTATACCTAATGCAAGTCATGTTTTTCTACCCATTTTTACTTCAACCTCCTTAAAAGATACCTAAAATCAAAATTTTGCAAAAATTCAAATAATTTATCAAAAGTAAAAAATAAAACATATATTTTTCTTAAAAAAATCAGTGAAAACAAAAAGATTACAAAAAAAAAATTATTAAAAATCACTTACACCACCTTTAAAGAAAACCAAAATATAAAATTGAATATAAACACAATTGAAACAAAATGAAATAACTAAAGTAAACTTATAAAATTAAAAAAAAAAAACAAACAACGCTAAAGGAGACAGTTTTAAGCAAAACCCATTGTTAACGAAATTACAAATCTGAATGTATAAAAACCAACAAACATGAGGAAATTTAAAAAATCTCCACGATATATATGTCCTGTTATTGCAAATTTTGTAATTAAAAACAAAAGAAAACCAACAAAAAAAAACGTCAACAAATTTTGAGAATTTTGAAAATCACAACTATAAAAAGTAAATGATAAAACACACAAACTATTTGTAATGTAAAGTAGCTGCAGTATAAGAAAAAATCGAGAAAAGAAACTAAAATTAAATCACATTTTATGAAATTGTTGCAAGTAATTCCTCTAACCCCCACCCCCTTACTGAAAATAGTATTGAAAATGTTGAGTATTGTCGTTAATAAAACGAAACACCACCCCACTCCACCACACTCTCACACACACACACACAGAAGGTTTAAAGGAAAGACATAAATAATAAAATAATAAGTAAATTTTCTTATAATTTAAGAAAAAAACTGTTAGTTATTAAAATAACAAAGAAATTGACCGTAAAATTTATGGTAGATGATATACGAAAGATTTCTAAAGATCTGTATGTTGCGATGAGATGAAATTTCTATTATAAACAAAAAAAAAATCACAACAAAAGAAAACTAATAGAAACACAAACATTTTGCTCATTTTGTGTAGTATTAAAATTCTGAAAAGAAAGAAAACAAAATAATGCAAATTTTGAAAAAATTAAAACAAATAAAAATGGTAACAAAGTAAAGTAAAAGATTAATTAATTATTTTAAGTATGATGAATAAATACAAAAAAGAAAATAAATGAAAAACAAACAACAAAAAAAAACTGAATAAAAATTAAATTCCATGCAATATTCTTTATTTAAAATTTTGAAGGCAATTTAAGAAAATTAGTTGAATAGCGATGTGGTAAGTAAGAATAACCCACAGTGGGCACATTTTTATGTATATTCATTATTTGGAAGATCATTACTTACTTATATTGATGACATTTTATATTCAACTGTTAATTAACACAGTACAACATTTTTCGGCTCATTGATTTGGGACTCAATTCTGAGAATTGCATGTGAAAGTAGCCCCAAAAAGAAGAAGTTCTGCATCATTCGTTTTGTCAAGTTAAATGCCATAATAATTTAATATCGATTTGAAGTAAGTAAGTACCGTATAGTGGAATTTGTCACGTTTTAGGCTTTTTTGTTTGACATAACTCGAAAACAACAAGTCCGATTTAGCTGAAACAAATTAAAAAAAAAATTCAGAATTACAAATCCTTTATTCTGTTCATACAACTTTTCCCTACATAAGCAAATTCCCTTATACGATACTTACTAACTTTAAATCGATATTAAATTATTATGGCATGTAACTTGACAAAACGAATGATGCAGAACTTCTTCTTTTTGGGGCTACTTTCACTTGCAGTTCTCAGAATAGAGTCCCAAAAACATGTGTTGTACTGTGTAATGATTACACTGTATCCCTTACCTCATTCATGGGATGTAAAGGGAAATTAAGTGTTTTTTCTATGCAACACCAAAAAAATATTCAATATATAGGGTGCAAAAGTCTTTTTTAATGACACCAATTTCTAAAATTTGGTTAAAATCTGTGATAGGATTCAAGGACCTCTCTTAGATCCTGAAAATTTAAATTTCATAGTAGGCACACTAAAGTCGTTATATCCATTGATTCCATTAATTTATGACTAAATCTAAAATTTGGTCAATGTCGGACAAAGGATTCAAGGACCTCTGTTAGATCCTGTAAATTCAAATTTCATAGTAGGCACACCAAAGTCGTCATATCCATTGCTTTCATCAATCTATGACTAAATCTAAAATTTGGTTAATGTTGGACAAAGGATTCAAGGACCTCTCTTAGATCCTGAAACTTTAAATTTCATAGTAGGCACACCAAAGTCGGTATATCCATTGATTCCATCAATCTATGACTAAATCTATAATTTGATCAATGTCGGACAAAGGATTCAAGGACCTCTCTTAGAGTACACAATCAAAAAAATGACACCGAAAACGGTTAGTACTGAAATACGCGTATATAATAAATTAATTTTATAAAATAGACACAGCATGCTGAGAAGTTTTTAATTCTTTTAAATAATAGTTAATACTTCTCTTTAGAATATTTAATTCTTCCATTGTTTGAGCAATCTTTTGTAATGAGGTTTTTACGTTTTAATTTGAAAGTTACTTGTCACTTGAAGTTACTCACGCTGCGAAACAAAATTATTTTCATAGTCTGCCTTTGGCAGCTATTCTTATAGAGGACAGGTGGAATAAAGCAAAAACAAAAGTAATTTGAAATAGCAAAATCTTTTGTAAGAAAGTGTTGCCACAGTATTACCCAGAATTTTGACTAAATTTTTGTATTTTTGGCCAATGGGGACGACCACTGTGGGGTGGGCGAATTAAAAGTTTACATAATAGTGCTGGCCATTCAAAAAACCTCAGAGACTGTTTTGGGATGTGGAATTAATACTAGCAGACGGATAGCCATCTGTGTGGATAGCCAGGCTGCAATAAAAGCGCTCAATTATACTTTGTGTAAATCAAAGTTAGAGAGGAGCTGTAAGGATAATTTGGATCGACCTCTGGATGTCAGTCTCTGTTGGGTTCCAGGACATTGCGTGGTAATGAATCAGTAGACCTACTGGCCTGAGGTGGCGGTACTATGTCTGATCATGACTCTGGAAGATGTTTATCCGGCCATTTATTAACTTTTTAGCTTAGTGGATTTTGTTTAAGTGGACTGTATAACTGGCAGATCGCTGTGGCCCGAATACAGAAGATACCGATTTGCGTACATGTGCAGGAGCGACCTGATTCTAGCCTGTGTAATTCTAACAGGTCATTGCTATATTAGGCACTAGACAGGCAAATACAATAGATCCATATCGGACTTCTGCCCTATGTGTGAGGACGAGAAGGAGTCCTAGGCGATGTTACTTTGTAATTGCCTCGCTCTAGCTCGTATGGAGCTAAGACACTTAGGGGAAAGATATAAAGAAGACCTAGAGTCTCTCCACACAGTCCGAGTAGAAGATTTAATCAGGGCTATTCTGCGTTTCGTTTACGCCCCCGCATTTTCTACAATCGAAAGAAAAGCGGAACGGAACGGAACGCAGAATACCAGAGTTGTCAAAACGGAGAAAATCCGTGCGTAATCTAAATGCAGAATAGGGCTGAATATGTTTCATGCAGTGTCTTCCACCGCTAACTTGGCCAAGATAACTCCCCATGTTATGTATGTCGTAGTCGACTTTCGACAACATTCGGTTGTATTGTTATATTTGAATAAAGAAAGTAATAATTAAAAGCAATGTTAAGTGTTGAGAGTTTTTCATCATTTGATGAAGTAGAATATGATAGGAGCAAGGATATGTTGAATTTCAGTCTCACAAATGAAATCTTCAATGCAATATTTGAAAAACGACAAAGATTCGATGTGACGTGACTACGACATACATAATAAGGGGGAACAACTGGGGTTCTCTAAGAAGGAACTTCCCTTTACTCTTTATTACCCCCCTCTCCCATTCAAATTCTCGATTTTCTAAAGGACAATCAAATGGATCATCATTTCTCGGTGTGTAGTGTGTTCTTGTTTTTAACAGATTACACGGTAAAAACCGCACCTAAACATGAGGAACCGGGAACCGTGAACTGGGTCCGATGATAATAATCCAGAAACAATTCAAGTACTTAACGCCAATATCAGCCTAGCAAAGCGAGGCAGCCACTTGAAGATAGTTTTATTCCATAATTAATGAGAAAGGCAGTTAAAGTTTTTCATATGAATATGGATGGCTACCCAACCATTGCAAAGTAAGATGCCAATCTTTATCAAGATGAGATTACAACTGTATCTTAGTGATTTCCCAACTATCATATGGTGATGACCAATTAAGCCTATCTTTGCAATTGAACACTAAGTTTAGGAGATAACTGCAATTCATGGTATTCCAATGAATATTGATGGATTTTAACCTACATGAAGTTGAGATTCCAAACTAAATTCCAAGAGATTTCAACTGTATCTATATGGTGTTTAGAAACTAAGTTCCTTTTTATGATTAAACACTTAGTTTAGGAGATAACTACACTGTGAGAATTTCATATGAGTACCGATGGTTCCCTACCCATTTAAATGCAAACAAAAGACAATTTTAATAAAAAATCTAAATTTTGACAAGTTCTTGTTAACCTATATATTGGCAAGCAATTTTTATTTAATTTTTAACCCTTATTGAGCTACCTTAATACAAGCTTTCAGTTGACATACGTTTGCCTATCGTGGACCCACTTGTTTTGGTAGTTAAACTTGCTTGTAGTTGGTATATCTTTGCTTCTATTGTGTCAACCAATTTTGGTACATTTCTGGGACAAGCAAAAATTCGACCAGTTATTTTCAACCTTTCTTGTACTGTAAAGAAGGAGTGTATATGAAGCTAGGGTCTACACTAAACTTTCATAAAACGTTAAATAAGACACAGTTGTTCCATAAACTATATCGGATACTACGAAGCAACGAAAATTCGACTATTTTTTTTTTGACTTTTGAATGTCTTTATTATGCTGATTTCTTTAGAAAAAACAAAAAATTAACTACTTTATAATACTTAAACGATCATATGTTAGCAGTCTAGTCCATTAAAAAAAAATTTAACAAAAATTCAAATCTTGTCATTTTTAGGCACATTTTTTCGCTCGAGCGGCAATGTTTTTAGGTGGAGCCTCAAAAATTTAATAATTTGATATGAGGTTTATGTTCTTTGCTAATTTTTTAGACCTATTTTAATAGTTTAAATACACAATAAATCCTATCGAGAGATCTTGAAACTAGTTTTCAGTTGGTATATGTTTCCTTCTGGTAGGTCAACCAATTCTGGTATAATTTTTAAATGGCGAAAATTCGAATAGTTATTATCAACTTTTTGTATACTGTTAAGTAGGATTGTATACGAAGCTAGGGTCTACCCTAAACTTTTATAAAACGTCAAATATGACACATTTGTTCCATAACAATATGGGAAACCACGAAACAGCAAATTTTCGACTAGTTTTCTTAGACTTTTTAACTTTCTTTACAAAAAATAAGAATCAACAATTTTATAATACTGAAAAGATCATACAATAGCAGTCTATGCCATTAAAAGCAACCAAAAAAAATTTATCAAAAATTCAATTTTGTCCGTTAACCTATACATTTTTTTGCACAACAATTTTTTTCTGCGTTTTTCGCCGCAGCGACATTGTTTTTAGATAGAGCTTCAAAAATGTAATAATTTGATATGGCTTTTGTCTCTCGTGGACCCACTAATTGTGGTATGAATTGAATAATGCGAAAATTCGACTAGTTTCCATTGACTTCTGAACGTCTTTATTATGATGATTTCTTCACAAAAACAAAAAATTAAGTTATTTATAACACACAAACAATCATATTTTAGCAATCTACGCCATTTAAAACAAACAAAAAAAAATTATCAAAAATCAAAATTTTATCAAGGGGTTGTTAACCTATATATTTTTTTGCACAACAATTTTTTTCTGCGAATTTCGCCCCAACGACATTGTTTTTAGATAGTGCTTTCAAAATTTAATAATTTGTTATGACTTTTGCCTATAAATTGAATAAGGGGAAAATTCGACCAGTTTTCATTGGCTTTTGAACGTCTTTATTATTCTAATTTCTTGACAAAAACGGTAAACTAATTACTTTATAATGATCAAACGATCATATTTAAGTATTATCTGCCATTTAAAACAAACAAAAAAATTTATCAAAAATTCAAATTTTGGCAAGGGTTAAAGTAAACATTTTTTTTTTAAATATTGATTTCTTCACAAAAAATAAACAAAACAAACAAACGATCAATTTTATAATACTGAAAAGATCATACAAAAGCAGTCTATGCCATTAAAAGCAACAAAAAAAAATTATCAAAAATTCAAATTTTGGCAAGGGGTTAACCTATACATTTTTTTGCACAACAATTTTTTTCTGCGTTTTTCGCCGCAGCGACATTGTTTTTAGATAGAGCTTCAAAAATGTAATAATTTGATAAGACTTGCCTATCGTAGATCCACCTGTTTTGGTATAAATTGTATAAAGCGAAAATTCGACCAGTTTTCATTGAATTTTAAACGTCTTTATTATGCTGACTTCTTGACAAAAACGCAAATTAGTCACTTTATAATACTCATACGATCATATTTAAGCAGTCCCCACCATTTAAAACAAACAAAAAAATATTTATCAAAAATTCAAATTTTGGCAAGGGGTTAACCTATACATTTTTTGCACAACAATTTTTTTTCTGCGTTTTTCGCCGCAGCGAAACTGTTTTTAGATAGAGCTTCAAAAATGTAATAATTTGTAATGACTTTTGCCTATCGTGGGCCCACTTGTTTTGGTATAAATTGAATAAAGAGAAAATTCGACCAGTTTTCATTGGCTTTTGAACGTCTTTATTATTCTAATTTCTTAACAAATCGATAAACTAACTACTTTATAATACTTAAACAATCATATTTTAGCAATCTACGCCATTTAAAACAAACAAAAAATTTTTTATCAATAATCTAAATTTTATCAAGGGGTGTTAACTAGAGATTTACGCCGCCGCGCCACGCCGCCGCCGCCGCCGATTTTTGTCTTTTTAACGCGCCGCCGCCGAATCACGAAAATACTGGAGCGGCGGCGGCGGCGTTCGGCGCCATATCATTTTTTTAGATGCTTTTAAGTAATCGAATAAAAGAATCGATATTGTATGAATTCTATATTTTCAAAACAAATAGATGGATAAGTCACTGAGCATGTACTCAATCAAACTTCAGCGTAACACAGCTCGTAAAAGCAAAGTGTGGGATTTCTTTGGCACTTTGCTAGTTATTAATGAAAACAAATGCATTGAAGAAGACAAGGTTTTTTGTAAGCTGTGTTTGGAAGAACTAAAAAAAGACGACGAAACTACAATATTTTCATGGTAATACATAATTTAACTTTATTAGAATCCAAATAAGGTGTAAATTGTTTTAGTGCTAACGTACAGTCATATTCAAATAGCTGCTCGACAGGAAATTTAAGTCGTCACCTCAAAAATGATCACAATTTACGCGATTTCGATTCTCCGGGTACTTCATTGGCTGTACGAGGGACATTACCAAATTTCTTTAACAACGCCATTCCAATTAAATCTCCAAGAGATAAAAAATGGGCGCTGGGACGTGATTTAGCTTTGTGGATGGCTAGAGATCTGCTGCCATTTCATACAATAAGCCACAATGGCATCAAAGACTTCTTAACAAAACATAAAGTTGTGGTATCTGCTGATGACATTCCACACTTCAAAACTTTGTCAACAACAGCTTTAGACGATGTATATGAATGCATTTTAAAAGAAGCAACAAGGATCGTATCAGGACAAAAGCACTTCGCCTTAACATTCGATTTGTGGACGGATAATTATAGAAGAAGGAGTTATATTACATTCACATTCCACTTCTTGTCGACGAATTTTGAGATGAAGCACATAACGCTGGAAACAAAATACTTGGCAAAATCTCATACGGCAAGTACCATTCTAACAGAGCTCCAAGAGCTAACTGAAATGTATCATTTGGAAATGGGATCAAATTTTGTGGTAACCGACCAAGGAAGCAATATCAAAAAAGCTATTAATTTGGGCTGTATAAACAACCATTTCTGCCTTGGACATGGTCTTCACAATTTGCTTAATATAGATGGTTACAATTCCGTGTCGGATATTTGGAATTTAGTTGTGAAGTGCAATAATATTGTGAGTGCTTTACGATTTAAAACACATGTCTTAAGATGCCAAGCTGACGCTCTTCAAAATGAGGTTTTGTCAAGCATCGACAATTTGGAAGAACTCCTCGCATCTGAAGATAATGATTGGGTTAACTATGATGAAGATTTTGGACCGCTAGACGATGTTCCCTTGCAGACATATAAAAACATAAACAACCCTAATGATTTGCAAAGCAGTTTGGTGGACAAGAGAAATGTTTCGCTAAATAACTCTGTTCCAACTAGATCTCACAGCGTGTTAGCAATGTTAGACAGTCTCGGGTGTCAACGAACAGCAATAAATAAATTGCTCACAAGCAGCAATAAGAATCACTTGATACTATCCGAGACTGAAGCGCAACTTTTATATAAACTAACAGACTTCTTAAAAAAGTTTAGAGACGCTGTTAACATTCTGTCTGAAGATAAATATCCATCAATAAGCGTGGCCTTATTAATTCGTACGGAGATCGTATCAATACTGAATGAAAGCACAAACAACGAGCCACTTGCTTTGACTTTGATGAAAAACAGTGTTAACCTACATATATATTTTTTTGCCCAAAAATATTTTTCTGCAATTTTGCCGCAGCGATATTGTTTTTATATAGTGCTTCAAAAATTTAATAATTTGATAAGACTTTTGCCTATCGTGGGCCCACATTTTTTGGTATAAATTGAATAAAGGGAAAATTCGACCAGTTTTTATTGGCTTTTGAATGTCTTTATTATTCTAATTTCTTGACAAAAACGATAAACTAATTACTTTATAATGATTTAAAATTTTGGCTATATTTTTTTTGCACAAAAATATTTTTCTGCGATTTTCGCGGCAGCGACGTTGTTTTTAGATAGTGCTTCAAAAATGTAATAATTTGATATGAGTTTATTTAACTTTTTAGACTTATTTTAACCGTTTAAATAAACAATAAACTTTGACTCTTTAACAATTGATTTACACTCCTGTCGAAAGACCTTGAAACTAGCTTTCCGTTGGTATATGTATGTTGCTTCTGGTAGGCCAACCATTTTTGGTATAATTTGGAAAAAGCGAATATTCGACCAGTTATTATCAAACTTTCTTATACTGTTAAATAGGAATGTATACAAAGCTACAATTAATTGGTTGTTGTAGCAGACGATGCTCCAATACAAAAATGTTGGTATGTTTAGGAACTTTTTAGACAAGAGAAAACAGATATCTAGCAGCATTTTTATGAAAATATCAATGAATTTTGTTCTGTGAAATGAAAAACTGTAAGGGGCAGCCTTTTAACGCTTTGTCAATTATGTTACGTTGTACTTAAGATACTGCCATCTATTGTGAACCAGAAAAATTAAAAATCCAAATTTTAAAATTTAATTTTCTTTACACATTAGAGCCATCTACATTTGTCATTGAATATCAGATAAATATGAAAAAGGTCCACATATAGATGGCTCTGATAAGAGGGTTAAAAATCTCAATAGAACACGATAATGTTGAATATGACATCTAGATGGCAGTATTCGAAACTAATTTCAGATTTCGATTAGTTCCAATTTTTTCTCGAAGTAGTCGCAGTTCCCAAGAATTCAAGCGATGTACATTGAGTCTAAAAGAGATGAAAGAAAACTTCGGTTCTGATAGAGGATGCTCATTTTGCCGCCATGTGTATTTCAGTTACTTTTCAGAAGAGCAAAAAACTCCTTAATTTAGTATTTTCGCGATATTTTGTAAGTCAAATAAGTATTTAGTAGTGTACTTAGAACCATTTATATTTATAATACATCAGAGAATAAATAGGTAAGTTTACCTACTCTGCAGGAACTGTCCAGAGTAAAACGGTGCTGATTCACTATTGACTATGTCACCAGTAGCAATGACTAATTATACCCCTGTGGACCATCTACATGAGAAGACGGTCTGGAAAGACCTTCATGATCTAGAGTGCGATGTCCAACGATAGAGGAGATCCCCAGTAAAAGATTGGATCATCCAAAGATTAATTTTGGATCGCTCCTTTCCGAGGAATGGATTACTCCACAAAGCTCCGAGAATCATGCATTTGTTACTCCTTTTTAACATTACAAGTCGTTACGCGCAAGCGCTCCTTTTAAGCTCTTAATGGAGTACAAGGGGAGTAACCTTTGTTATCTACTGAAAGAGTAATATTTTTTATTTCGTCAAAGAGTACGAAGAGAAAAATCTTTAAAATCTGCCGACAGTGCGCAAAAATAAATAAAGTAAATACTTTTGGGACCGGCCGTGGCATAGTGGTTAGAACACGCGACTACCATGCGGGAGATCGCAGGTTCAAACCTGGCTCCAGTCATCTTAAAAGAAAAAAATAAATACAATTTTCTTTCATTGTCGGCTCCCCTCGAATGTTGTTTGACAGCAACTTCGCAGTATTAAGCGTCGATTCAATCGTCGTGTCTAGTAAGAGCTTCTCAAAACAGTGACGTTCGCATTCGTCGATAAATAAGTAGGTGTCTTTAGTTGTGAATCTAAAAAGAGAAAGCGTGTTAATTCACAACAACGCGAGAAGCTATCCCATACCTCATTCATGGGGTGCAAAGGGAAATTAAGTTAAGTAAATACTTTAAACACGTCTTTTCATTTTGAAGTCAAATAGTAAACTGAGAATAAATGCAAACAAACCAAAGACATCAACATTTAACCGTTATGTCAAGAAATATTACAACAAAAATGCAATGTTGAGTATTTTTTAGCAAAACAAAACGCTTCGATTACTCGCTTATTAGTCCAAATGGATGTATAACTCCTTAAATGCTCGATTTCGGTATCAATCCATGTTTTTTTTACTGGGTGTTTGATGCACGTTACGTCTGTCTGCGAGGGACCGGCCGTGGCTTAGTGGTTAGAACACGCGACTACCATGCGGGAGATCACAGGTTCAAATCCTGGCTCCAGTCATCTTAAAAGAATCTCATTGTTGGCTCCGACAGCAACTTCGCAGTATTAGTGTTGAGTCAATCGGCGTGTCTAGTAAGATCTTCTCAAACAGTGACGTTTGCATTCGTCGATAAACAAGTAGATGCCGTTAGTTGTGAATCTAAAAATAGAAAGAGTGTTAATTCACCCCTCATTCATGGGGTGTAAAGGGAAATTACGTTTTTTTTTTTAGTTCGATGCACGACAACTTAGTATTTTGTCCGTCGGCTTGTTGTCAACCGACAAGTTCATACATTTTTCACATTTTGTCTTGAAGACAGCGTTGACGACAGAATCGTGTTTGACGATACGGACGGAACGCACAGACATTGAAAACGAATCACTCACACAAATATCACCTTGGCCGATGTTACGCCAAGTACTGGTCCTTCCTCTTGGTATCTACGGAATTCCAACATAGCATCCGATAATATGATCCAGGGATTAAAAAGACTCCAAAACATTCTGCTCAACACATTTTAAA
Source organism: Muscina levida (assembly GCA_964034835.1). NCBI lineage: Eukaryota > Metazoa > Arthropoda > Insecta > Diptera > Muscidae > Muscina > Muscina levida. The sequence goes on from OZ035884.1 coordinate 84,703,667, forward strand.
CGTCGGTAATGTGCGCAGGCGAACTCAAAACACAAGAGTTTAATGATCGAAGATGCTCCGCACACAGAGTCAACACATAACAAAACTCTTTTTTACAATTTTTTCCTGAACACTCAAAGATGGTGTGCACGCATAAACGAGCGACACTAAAAGATTGGTAGAGAAGAAGAAGAAATATAGTTGTATATGTATAAATATATGTATGTATGTGTTTTTTTCTCCATATGAATATTCATGTGTTACTCCGTGTTTGGGTATTTTCGTTTCTCAGTGCACATATCCCAACAAACCATTCTCTAAGTAAAATGTAACTATGCTGGAGAATAAGCTTATCATAACAAAATTCATTCAACATTTCATAAGCATTATTATTATAGGTTTATTTATTTGCAAAATAAGAACACTTTTTAAATGGTGTATTAAAAACGCTTAACATAGCAACAGCATTTACAACACCATTAGTTATACACTTGGGCAGGGAAACAGCTTTCTAAATATGATTACATAAGACTTATGCTCGCTATAGTTTTGTAAATGTTTTGTTATTGATGTCCCGTTATTTTAACGCGTCGTTTTGTGAGATTCCACAGTCTTCTTGTGTACTTTGATGAGTGCAGTTGAATGAAGTTTATGGAAAATGGATTAGAAACATAAAAAATAGTTTTTAATTAACTTTATCCATATGTTTTTAACAAATTAATTTGAGAAAACGAACCTGAATTGAAAAATTGATTTGAAAACATAAAAAACACTTTTTTTTGTTGTATCCATAAGTTTTAAGCATGGTAATAATTTTAATAAATGATGTTGAACTGAATTGAAAACATAAAAAAACACTTTATATTTTATAGTATCCATAAGCTTACAAAACCCTAAAAAAATAAGCTTATTGCAATCATAATTAGAAAACTATTTTTCTGTAAGCTTACTCTATAGCTAGATTTCTAAGCTTTTTGTATACTTAAGACTAGTAATATTATCGCAAGGGTTCAATTTTCTTTCTTAAACTATTCTTATGAAGCCTTTCGTAACAGTTTTCACTATAGTTTAGCAAGCTTAAGGCTTATGGTAGTAAGCTAGTTACAAACTAGTTAAATACAGTTTTGGTTTGTTAGGATGAGTTGTGTCATCTTTATCGCACACATGACGAGAGTCAGAAAAAAGAGCAACATCGTTTTCCGACACTTAGCAAGATGTGTTTGCATGTTAACATGCTCAACGGTACAGAGTTTGTGTCAAATTTACCTCTCAAAAACTCTCATGAAAAGAGTTTTGCATACATTTTGTGCACATTTGTGAGTTTTTTTCAAACGCTGATATGATCAGTTGTGTGCCCCCTAACTCCCCACTACTCACCTGCCGTCGCACAGTGGGGTATGGGACCCCCAAAATGGAGATTAATTAAAAAATCAAAATTGCGAATAGTGAAATATCGATATTTTAGAGTAAAAGTTTTTGCCTTTAAGTCATTTAAAAATCTAATTATTGTTATGGATCATTCAACGGCAGCTATTAAAGAACAGGAATAACAATTAGATGTATACAACAAATATGTATAACAATTTTTAATTATTTTTGAAAAATGGTCTAAATTTAAGGTATTTTTGAAATCTATGTAGATTTTTAAAATGGTTCCGGGTAAAACCGTGTTGAAAAATTAACATAATTATAATATATAACATCTGTACTTACAAAATCAAGAAAAAAATTTTGCGCGCCAATTTGTTTTATTAAATAAATTGTGATGTTAGACACTCCTGCGAAGACGATGGAAAATTTGTTTGGTTTGATTTAGCTTCATTTTCTTTGTTTTTGCTGTATTGCAATTTGTTGCTGAGTATTAATTTTTAATTACACCCTACAAAAGGCAATATGTGCTTATTTGCCTTGATGATATTCAAATTGAAAATATGGTTAAATTACATTATTTCACAACAACTCTAGATTTTATAGCCGTCACAGCAAATTTTTCAAAACGTTGAAATATCAACATATTTGGGAAAATTAATTCAGAACTGATTAATAACAAGCACTAAAATTAGTTGTTCATGCAAAATTCAGAGAAATACCTTCTAACTAGTACAAGTTTTTTTTTATAAAATGTGATTCGTTTCGAGGTTTGTTTTTTAAAAGGATTTATTTACAAAACACGAGTGGCTGATTGCAAACTGTTGTTTGACTGGTGTTTAATATTGTCTGACATTTTGTCATGAAGTTACTGAAATGGAAGCAGCGACTCCAAAATTATTTTTTTGTAAAATATGTTTTTCAAGTCCTTCGCCCAACAAGTAGTGTGCATAATAGACTATCTGAGAGCGCTATTGTCAATATTATTCTCAAATTTTGGCCTCAGTGTACGTTACTGTATAATACGCAACCAAAAATACCACTTCCATCCGACATAGAGGAGAATGTTGCGCCTGTAGCCGAGACTGTTACTAAAGATAACGACCAGTCGATTATACACCGTGAGCATTCCGTGCACGCTTTGCATTAGATATGTAACAGCTTGGAATGACACTGTAATGATGAATTCCCATTGACATTCCCGAGATTGCTTTATACAGATACTTATTTATATGTATACAGCTTTTTGGTTAACCCTGTATAGAAATACATAAGTGTGTATACATATGTACATAACCATTTATATATATTTTAAACAGTTAAAACATAAGTCAATATCAAATTTCAAAGAGATCGGATACAAACTGTAGCTTTTATAAAGGTTTGATTCTACTACAGTATATACACATATAAGTATATATATGGGGACTATATGTATATATGGACCGATTTCTTAAAAACCTCAAACCAATCGATCTTATAGCAAAAGGAACATCTGTGCCAAATTTGTCAAAGATCGGACGCTTTCTTAAATTAATCTCCGTTTTGGGTGTTCAATACCCCATTGTGCGTCGCTACCACCGAAAGATTTTTTAAGCCATCATATTTAATGCGATTTTAATAATAATAACGAAAAATAATAATATAATTAAAATCATACTGTTAATTTTTTAAAATTCTTTTCGTACTGTGTACTATTTTGTGAAATTTTACTTATTTCGTACAATTTCTGTTTTAATTTTTTTATTTTTCTAAAATGTAGTGTAGTTTCGCATATTTTCGTATAATTTTGAGCAATTTTTGTTAATTTTGAAACTTCATAATTTTCCTTGGTTTTCACGAACAATCAAAATGTCCGAGGCCTTGGTCTCGCCCAACAAAAGAAGGAATAAAAACTTTGCTGGAACACCGGGAGCAAAATTTGAATAACTTCCCAGCAGAATTACCCGATCCTGTCGGTCGTTTCGTCTGTCCGTGTAAGTTTTCGCATTATGTAAGTTTCACTGTCGCGTATGTAAGTTTTTTTTTTACTTTTAGAGCTAGGGAGATAAAATTTGATACCCAGATAGTACTCGACAACGCAAATTTGAATATGCACACGAAATTTAAATTATGGACCAGTGAAAAACATATGTTTCAAGCTAGGGAGACAAAATTTGATATACAGATAGTACTCGGCAAAGCGAATATGAATTTGTGGATAAAATTTTAATTTTGGGCCAGTGGGCGGATGGGTATGGCGAAACATAATTTTAGAGCTAGGGAGATACAATTTTATGCACTACTCGGCAACACGAATATGAGTTTGCGGACGAAATTTTATTTTTGGACCAATGGGCGAAGGGGTGTGGCGAAACTATATTTTACCTCTAGGGAAATACAATTTGGTACACATATAGTACTCGACTACACGAATATGAATATGCAGACGAAATTGAAATTTTAGATCAGTGGGAGGAGTGGGCGTGACCAACCTGTATTTTACCCCCAGGGAGATAAAATTTGGTACACAAATAGTACTCAACAACACGTACATATATGGATATGCACGCGAAATTTAAATTTTGAATCAGTGGGCGGAGTGGGCATTTCAAAACTGCATTTTAGCCCTAGAGATATAAAATTTGATACACAGATAGTACTTGATAACACGAATATGAATATGTAGAAAACATCAGTGGGCCGAGGGGGCGTAACCAAACTGTAATTTTGCTCCAAAGAGATACAATTTGGAACACTGATAGTAATTGGGACTTCATGTTCAAATTTGCAGACGAAATTGTTATTCTCAATCAGTTGTGGGAAAACTGTATTTTATCCCTAGACCGGTGATATTTTTGATACACTGATAATAACGATACCAAAAAAGTAAAATTTATTGTACAAAAAAATTCAATTTATTTTACTAAAAAATTAATTTATTGTACAAAAAAGTACAATTTATTGTACCAAAAAGTACTTTTATTGTACAAAAGTTACAAAAAGAACTCTTATTTTTATCAATAAGTAATGTTGTTGAAGCCAAAAGGACTACAATTGTTTTTTCTTAACTTCATAATATTTTTAAATTTTTTTTGCTGACATTTTTGCAGCATTTTCACAAGATTTTTGTGTCATTAAAGTTTAAGGACTATTTACACGGCGTCAGTTGGTTTTATCCAAAATTTTGACAATATGTCGGTAAACTTTGACAAAACAATCTTATTTATGTGATGCTGACATATTTCAAAAAAAAAAAAACATTGACATTGATGTCAGTAGTGTAAATGAGGCTCGGCAGTGCAGACATGAATATACCGACATAATATTTATTTTCGGTCAGCCGGAATATGAAGGCGGACATTTTATTTCCGATCTAAGGTTGTATTTGTATAAAGGGAGTTGTTGGCGCTATAGATTTGAATGTTCTGACGGATTTTTTATTTTAGGTTAGTGATATGTTGTTAGTTTGATCAGGTTAAGGAGTAACTTGGGGTAGCAAATTGTTTACAGAGCTAACAAGATCGACGCTTAAACTTAGCCCTTTAAGTAAGCAGGCCAAACATACTATAAGTATACGTCAAGTACGCAATAGCGAAGCATTGCCGGGTCCACTAGTATTAATATATATGCATTTTAACGTTTTCACTTTAACTATTCCTCTTTTTTAGGAATTTTGTTTAAAACCGCAGTCTGGCACTTCCTTTTCCTTTAATTTATTTCATAGGGACAACTTTTTCCCCTTTTTGTTACGGACCTAGGATTGAGCTCACTCCTACTGTGCACACATCGCATGAGTGACAAATGGATTGGCCTCAAATTGCAAAAAAAACTACAAATTGGGTTTTGCTGAGAGTCAATTGTTCATTAAAAATCCACTTGATTCAAAATCCCAGCTGAATTTTTTTTGGAGATAAGGAAATTTTTTGTTTTTTTTTGTTTATCTTCGTTTTGTGATTTTGTTTTAGAGGTGACGTTCTTAGCCCTATGATTCCACCATCAAATCGTAGAGATATTATATCGTGTTATATCTCATAGGAAGCGTACGGACAGCTTAAAGACATCTCTGTCTAAATATATTTTTTTTTTTTGCAGAAAATTAAGGTTTGCGGAAAAGTCTTAAAACATTTATCTAAAGATATCAAATGAATATGAGAAAAAACACTTAAAATGGTCAAAATATAGTGTGTGTGTGTGTGTGTATCGATAGGTATGTGACAACGGAGTTTTAATATCGTCCATAATGACTTAGCAACGATAATAAATATTACCATCCAACTCACCTAAATAAAACCATACTCACTTTTTTATGCATTGTGTACAATTTTCTTTTATTTATTATAGAATTTCGTTTACTATTTGTTTAAATTATTTTTTGTTATTTTGTTCATTAAATTTTCATTATTTTTCGAATTTACTTGCGGTACTTTTTAATAGATTTCTTTGTTTTGTTCTTGTTATTTGTTAAATTTAAAGTAAAATTACTTAATAATTAATTATATTTATTTTATATATATATTTATTTATTTATATAGTATATATAGACTACATACATATTAGAATACAATATACATTTCTATATATAGATATTTGCTCTATATATATACTATAGTATTTTATGTATAAACAGACACATAATCAGTGTGTGATAGAGATATATATATATAAAAAAGATGTAAATATATAAAAAAAACACAGAGTTCATATATAATAATAAATCGTATTTATAGATAACATATTATAGATATTAAAGACAAACAGAATTTAAACAAAAAAAAAACAAATATTGCGATTTCACAGGTTATCATTTATATACTTAACTTGCTGAGTAGTGTTAAAAAAATAAGATTTATTACAAATTTTAATAAAAAATAAAATATAATTTGAAACCGATTTAAAAACAATTTATAAACACATACATACATAATTTTGTTTTCTGGTCTATCAATGCAAATTCATATATATTTTTTTTTTGTTATCGCAAATTCATCACAAAAGTTTGTTAAACTGTCCCCTTTTCTAGTATTCCATACAATGTGAAATCGTGGTATGTATATTGAAAAATGTGTCTACACATTAAATAGATTTTATATGTTTCAATATAAGATATCATTTTTTTAATTTGTAGTCTACGAAAATTTCACATTATATAGAGAGTATTTTTTTTTCTATATATATCTACTTCGCAGTAGGCGTATATAGTGAAACTAGAATAGGGGCGAAGCTTTTTTTTTTGATTTGTTAACTTTATAAATAATATGACATCAACATATATTTTTTTAAACTTAAATCTCAATAGACGAAGAGCCAATTTTCTTGGTAATTGAGTGGAGGTTCTATATATTGTGAACTATTGTATATAGTTGATTTTGGAAGTATTTCAGAATTTCATATTTTAAACTAGAATCTATAAGATAAATGGAAATGAAAACGGATTGAGTGGTGTCAGTGCGGTTTGAGTGCTTATTTTGTACTATCGGTGGACGCGAGTCCACCTGCAAACAGTTGTTGGCTGGTAAAATAGAGTATCTGTTAGAGCTATGTACAGACGGTTGTCAGGTCTTACAATGTTGTCACAAATATATTTACAACGTATTGACAAAGAAAATATGTATGCAGAAGGTAAATTGTCAGTTAAGACGATTGTCAGAAAACCTTACATTGTCATTGTCAGACAAATGTATCGGCCAAAAAAACTGATCAGTCCACACGGTTGTCAGTTTGTTGTTACTTTTGTCAGATCTTTTGTTTGTTTTCGTAACTTTATAGACAGTGTTGCCAATAGAAAAATTACTCTGACAATGGTGCCATTGTTAGATGCATAAACTACGCAGACAATAAAAAGTGTCTGATAATTATTTTAAAGCCTTTTTACATAGCCTTTAAGCATATTTTCGCGTTATTCCGCATATTTGAAAGATGCGGCCAATATGCTTAAATATATGCATGTATTTTGTTGTTGAAAAATGCGGAAAAATGCATTGAGTTGTTCTCTGAAATAGCTGAATTTCAGCGATTTTTCTCAATTATGTTAAACCGGCAACCACCATCTACTACCATCACCACCACTATCAGAAAAAATTCCAAACACAATGAACGGACAAAAAAATTTACATTTGTGCCAAAATATTAATAAATCATTATTTCCATTAGTTAAAAGTATTCGAGCTTCGTGCAATGTTAATAGATTTGTGTCACGAAAATATTTGGCGAAAGGGAACAAAACGAAAGGAAAAACATGTGACTTAAGCAACAACTGACAATATGCGAAACTGCAGTGTAAAACCACATGTTAGCATTTCGCATATTCAGCTCAATATGCGAAATGCTTTCCGGGGGGTAAAAAGGCTATTACACTAATCTGATAATGGCAACGTAATGTGTTCACACGAATGTCAGATGTCTCACAATATAATTGTCCAACAATATACTGGCAAATGCTTTGTCTAACAACGTTGCAAGAAAATAATTATAAGTACGCATGGTTGTTAAGGCATTTTCTGAACTATTTTTCTGACAATATTGTATGATTTGACCACCGTCTGCTCATAGCGTTACTTTTAGTCTGTGTATACACTTGTCATTTATGTTTTCTAAAATAGTTCAATTAACGAACGATAGGTGGCATAGTTGAAGCTATAAACGCTATTGAATCCCTAAAAAGAAACAAATCTTTTGGAGATGATTGAAAACTCAGCGTTCGACGGCCGCCAGAATCCATTACTGTTAGAGGTGTGTTAAAACCAAAGGTTTCCCAATGACTGGTCAAAAGGATTAATCATAAAGCTCTCAAAAAAGAGAGAATTGAGTGATTTCAACAATTGGAGAGGAATAACACTGCTCAACACTATTTACTGAGAAAAAAGGTGTCCCGGCAACAATAATAAATATGTGCGGCTTCAAAGTTCAAAAAGTTGAAAATGCATTCAAGTCAAAACTACGAGAGGTAGTGAGACACCACAGGGTTTGGAAGATCACAAGGGAAAAATGAAGGGAAGATCACATCTAGGAGAAAATGTGACGGTTTTGGTCCGATAAAGTGGAATGAACAGCGAGCCATTTAAAACCAACGCAGGGATAAAACAGGGATATCCCTTATCACCCTCGTTAAAAGCGGTCACACTGGACAACATTATGAAAAAATAAGCAATAAAAGGCGAGGAGTAGTTTGGGAGCCCTCACAACCATCTTGAAGACCTCGATTTAGCAAAAGATATATGTAAGTAAAATAAACGAATTCGTCTGCCTTTCCAGGGCAGTTGGTCTGGAAGTAAACAGCAGAAAAATGAAAGCTATGCGCATCAATACCAACAAAAGCAATATATTTAAACTGGATCATCACCAAATATAATTTGTGAACACTTTCTGTTACCTAGGGTCCATAAACAATATTTTTCAGCTTATTGACTTGGGACACAATTCTGAGAATTGAAAGTGAAAGGAGCCCCATAAATGAGAAATTCTACATCACTTGTTTTGTAAAGTTGGCTGCATTAATGGCCATACAATATTTTCTGAAGGGGGATTTTAAGCACTTTCTCCATATTTTAACAAGGTTATATCTCAGTTACCGTACGGAATATCTCCATTGGGGCTGAAGCAAAGTTCCAGATATTGAATAGGAGTACGAAAATGCGGAACAAACCCACCCGAAAAAGTGCATCCAGTGCCTTAAAAAACACAAAAATTACCAGTTTTTACCATCAATATATAGTTTTAAGGAAAATGTTTGTTTGTTTTTGCGATTTATGGCCTTATTTGGTGATAAGTGCAGTTAGTGTTGACTTTATAAGAACGGAAACGTGATTTCGTTTCTTTCGTAGAAAAAAAAACAAAATATACTCGCCTTCACACACACGATATGCGGCTCTAGAAAATTCGATATTACTCCTGACAGACAAATTTTTCGACAGATTCCTCGGAACGCGCATTCATACTTTCGTATGAGTAATAAATAAAATTCCACATAACTCATACGCCCTGACATGGGTAAACTTCATATCGTCACATAATATGCTATGACCTTAATAAATAATGTTAAACCCACAGAAAACAGATTAAGCTAAATCCGAACCCCAATGACGAGATATAACCGTGTTTAAATATAGAAACCACCTTGAGCATAAAAATTCGGCATTTAAGTAATAATGCAGCCAACATGACAAAACAAATTATGCAAAAGTTCTTATTTTTGAGGCTACTTCACCTGAAATTCTCAAAATTGAGTCCCAAAAACATGTTCTGTACTGTGTAATGAATGAAACAGACAGTATCAAGGAGAATTTACGCTATAAATTAAATAAAGTAAGGTCCATTTTTAGTAGGCTAAATCATATATGGCGTTCGCGGAAAATATTTCTTCAAACTAAGCTACGCATTTTCGAGGCATGTGTATAATCCCCGTTTTTATAACGAAGCGAATCATCGCTTACATCGGACAGAGTCATGCGAAGGATTTAATCACAAGTAAACAAGTTGCTGCGCATTTTTTTCCGAATACCATCTCTAATTCGGATCTGTGGAGAAAAATCAATGAGACATCAGTTAAAGAATATAAGGCAAAATAAGTGGAAATCAATTGGGTATACTAGGAAGCATATGAAGAGCAGCACTGGATGACTTAGTCGACCCAAAAACACATGACGTCGAACAATTCTGACCGAAATAAATAAACTAAATAAATCCCGGGAAGACATAAGGACATATTGTTGTAATAGAACTAGATGGAATAATCTTGTAAGAAGCCCTATGTGTCGTAGAGGAATGAATAAAGGCAAACAAATTTCGCCTTATACATTTTTGTCCGATGAACATTATAAAATTAGTGAATAGTAGATTTAAAAATGAAAATATCCATAAGGTAAACAAAAAAATAAGCTAACTGCAAAAACATAAAATGAATCTGGAAATTTCGAATACAAAATGTTTTGGATGTTTTGAATTTTTTTTTAATTTTAAATAGTGAACTGCTATTTTTTCTAAATATGTTGGTATTAGTATTAATATTTGAAAAAATGCATAGGCATGAAAAAATAAAATTGTAGCTGCCCGTACAAAGGACTTAATCAAAAATAAAAAATAATAAAAATAAAATACGCCTTGGACGACACAAAGCAAGGCAGCTGCCAGCGTATTAAAAAAAACTATGCCCAACTCCGTTAATACAAATAAAATAACTAAAGCTGCCATAAATATTATTTTTATCTCACTTTCTCCTACATTTAACACAATTTTCCCAACAATTCTTTAAAAACCTCTTTACTCAATTACCCTGAAATTGGTCCTGAAAAAGCTTTTTGTTCGTTTTTGTTAATATTATAAACAATTCATTAATAGTAAGCAATAATAATAATAATAATAGTTATATAAAATTATTATAAATATTACACATATTCTTCTTTTTCCTTTTTCTTCTTTCTCAACTTTTTCTTGTTGTTCTTAGTAGGTGTACAATATTTTTTACTGGTTTTGTTTTTTTTTTCGTTTGTTGTTTTCTTTTTGTTTTTAGAAATGACTAAACTATCAGTCCATTTTTTTTGTTGTTTGTTGCGTTAATTAAATATTTAAACGTTATTATTATTATTTTTTTGTTAAGAAATGCTTTCGTTTTCAATTGTTTGATGCATAATTGAGTTGTGTGTTGTTGTTGCTGATGTTACAGTTTGTTTTTGTTTTTTTTTTTTAAAGATTTTTTCGTCATAATTTTTTTAGTTTAATATTTTTTTTATATAATAATTTGTTCTTTAGTTTTGTTGTGAGCTTTAGTTATTTTTTTAAAAAATTTACAATGTGTTGTTGTTAGTGTAATTAATTAATTAATTGAGGATTTGTTGTGTTGTGTGGGGAGGGCGTTGTGTTTGTTACTGTTTTTTTTAATATGTTATATGAATATGACTATAATTATGGCTTAAATTCATGATTTTCTCATTATTCTTCATTGTGTGTGAGGGTGTGTGTGTGTGTGTGTGTATTGCTTCTTCTCTGCGATTTAGCAAATCTCATTTGTCGTTAATCATCAGAGAATATCCGGTGTATTGTTGTCGTCGTGTGAGTGCTGCAGCAAGCCTTTCCGTTCATCCGGCGCTGTACTGAGAGTATTTTCCGGCACTACAGCCGGTTCCACGATGGCATCGGCATACATGGACTCATATACGGGGTTCGCAAAGTTGCCCTAAAATTACATTAATTTAAAAATTTAAGTATTGAAAATTTGTTTATTTTTTTCTGATTATTACTCTCTCTTACCTTATCGTCTTCGTGCACAAAGGCGGGCGTTTCATCGGCGTCCCCTCGGTACATGGGATTTGTTAGCATAATTTCAACATTTTCGGTTAGACGGGCGTGGGAGAAGGGTTGTGATATTCGATGTTTCCTAAAATTATACGAAATTGTTTAGATTATAATTTAGTCAGGAAAATTTATTTGAAATGTTATCAGTAAACTTATTTTCTCTTTACGTCCAATGAATTACATATGGGATAGCTTCACATAGTTGAGTGGCTAGAGGTAACTGGAACGAAGTACCTATTGAGTAATCCATGACAATCCATGTACTTCGAATGTCATGCATGTTTAATTACAAAATAACGTCTACACATTAATACTCCGCTTAATACTCCTCTTATAACGTAGTTGGAATTGAAATGACACTTACTGACTTCGTTGCTTACTTTGTGAGCGAGAACGTACTGATTTGGAGGAATATAAGCGAGAAAATTATCGCGGATTGCTATTTAATATATAGCTGACATCAGTGATTACGTAATGGGTATACTTACCCCTGCTCGGCATGAAAATAGGGCCCGACTCTATTCCTACTGATTCTTATGAAAAATGATCTCCTGAATCCCAATATCACTTCCATATTTCCCCTTCACGAACCGTTTAATTTTTTAAAGAAAATGTCTACTAAAAAACTTGCGAATTTTTCATATCCATTTCATACCCTGTGGGTATTTATCATTTGATACGAGGAAAAGTATAACGGATTTAAAGAGACGTGACCCAATGTATCTTAAGACCACAAGTAATTGATGACCAAAACTTTTCACATCACAGGTCACCAAAGGCAGGACACTGACACAGCAGATGTTCCGCGGTCTCCTCTTTTTCCTCATCAATGCAGCTTCTATATATATCGTTGTAAGAATGTTTTCAACATCTTAGCGTGTTTTCCAACCGGACAGTGACTGGTTATTACAGCTATTTTGTTGACAGGTTCAGCGCAAACCGTGTCCTCTGTATATCCATGTTAGGCCAGCCACAACTGTTTGGTCGCACTGCAAGTGGGCTCTCTCATCCATCTTCCCTTATAAGAAAAACACCAATGTGACCGCAAATTTCGCGCGAGTTCACGATGGTGGCGGCCCTTGTCACTGCATCGGCTCAAGCTACTTTCTCCAGAGATGACCGGTCGAACATTTTTCCTAGTGGTGAATGCAGTTGGAATGCAAAAATATGAAGAAGAGATATTCTTGTCCTACCGATCGGCAAATTCAGTCTATATGCCGACAACCTGCTTCGGTCGGTAAGCTTCGCAACGGCAAGGAACATGATAGTGAGTAAAACCAGATTTCAGCATTATGATATCCACAGCCCCCGATCAAAACACCACAATTCAAATTGATCATAGTCGATGAAAGGCATGGATCATTACCTGGCAGCAGCTAAGGTGTGCAAAAGATTGAGCAGAGCGAAAAACGCACGTAAGCAAACACAAAGAAAGCTAGACATCGCGAAGCTGCAAACCCCAGGGATAGCCACTGCCTACTGCAACCAGCTCTCCAAAGATCTACGACACAACGCCTCTCCTTCTGACGTTCCCGATACACAGTGAAGGTATATTGCACATTCCATGACAACCGCTTCAAAAAAATGTGTTTGGGTATGAGAAACGGTGCTCAGACGACTACTTGCATGATGAAGAAAGTTGCATAGCGTCTGTGCTCATGCCCCGACGAAGAGATAAGAGATACATTTTACGAGTGCCTAGAGGAAACATACGACCGCCGCCCTGGCTAAGACATTTAAATCGTTCTGGGAGATTTTAATGCAAAAATAGGAAGGGAAGATCGTCTTGTCCTATTAATCGGCAAATTCAGCGTGCTTACCGACAGGTCCGACAACGTGTTTTAGTCGGTTAGCTTCTCAGCGACATGGAATATGGTAGTGAGTGAAACAAGATTTCATCATGAAGTTATCAACAAGGCAAATTTGCTATCTTCTAGTCAAAACACCAAGATTCAAATTGATCATGTGATGATCGATGGCATGTTTCTCGTGTCTTGGACTGGCGCGTTATCAGTGGTGCTTACATTGGCTCGGATCTGTACCTAGTTGCCGCTAAGGTGCGCACAAGTTTAAGCAGAGCGATAAACTCAAGTAACCAAACACAAAGAAAGATGAACATCAAGAATCTGCAAACTCCAGAGATAGACACTGCCTACTCCAACCAGCTCTCCCAATGACTACGATATATTACCTCTTCTTCTGACGTTCCCGATACAAAATGACAACTGCTCCAACAATCTTGCTTGAATACGAAAAACGGCGCAAAGACGAATCCTGGTAGGATGAATAATGTCCCATAGTGGCTGAGGAACCGTATACTGCTTACAGAGAAACGCTACATCCAATTGTAACCCGGAAACGACAAAAGGAGACGTTAAAAAGGCGAAGCAGCTAGTTAAGCGAAAAATCGTCAGATCAAGGAACGGGAGAACGAGCATATATAGGTATCAGATAAGCCGAGAAGCACGAAAATGTTACCAGAAAGTAAAAGCCAAATTTAACGGCACTGGGGTCTGTCTACTCCAACCAGATCTCTCAACTACTACGATATAACACCTCTACTTCTGACGTTCCCGATACACAGTGACAACCGCTCCAACCATCGTACTTGAATATAATAAACGGCGCTCAGACAAATCCTGACATGATGAAGAACATCGCATAGCGTCTGAGAAGCAGGTATTTAAGTGAAAAACGGCAAAACTAGGAACGGGGGAACGAGGATATATAGCTATATGGATAGGCGAGAAGCCCGAAAATGTTACTAGAAAGTAAAAGGTTGCGGCACTGGGGTTCCCCGAAATGCAGAGTGTGTTGCATATATGGAAAGAACGCCTCCAGCAATTGCTGGTTCTGGAAGGCAGTGCATTTGAAGATATCACGCTTATTGTCGACGAAGACTTAGAATGCTCACCACCAGGTCAAATCGAGGTAAGAAGACCAATATCACTTCTAAAAAATAATAAAGCAGCCGGAGACTATGGACTACGGCAGAGCTCTTCAAGTCAGGTGGCGATGACTGACACAAAGTTTTTAGTGAAGATTGGCAAGGTACATTACGGAGCCATTTTATATCAGACAAGGCCTAAAACAATGCAACAGGCTTTCGTGTGACCTCTTCCCCATAGTGATGGAGATAATAATGAGGAAAGCTGCAGTTAACACGAGTGGCATGATATTTAACAAAAGCCACATGCTACTTGCGTACAATGATGACGTAGACATCATCGGCCGAACACTGTGGGATGTGACTGCAGCCTTCTCAGGTATGTAAAAGAAATCAGCAATAAACAGGTCTAATGGTGAACGATGACAAAACGATATTATTAGTTTCAACGACAAAGAATCTACTCGTTGAGACTCTGCGTAAACATTGACAACATTTATAATTTCAAAGCGGTAGATTATTTTATATTCGTAGGCTACATCATCAATAAAACAAATAGTGTCAGCCATGAAATCCGGAGATGAATTCAGTTTGCTAGTAGATTTAATGACAGAGCCCTCTCTCAACGATCGCAAATCCAGCTATATCAGATACTGGTTTTGTGATGTAAGGTGACGAAACTCGAGTTATGACACAAGCAGATGAATCAGTTCTGGCAGTACTCAAGAGAAAAATACTCCGTAAAACATATGTGGGGCCATCATCGTTAAAAAAGAGTGTCGACGTCGTATGAATGATGAGCTGTCCGAGCTGTACACTGTCACACGATCAGACGCATTAAGGTACAGCGGTTGCGTGACTAGGTCATGTTGTACGCATGCACGAAAATGCTTCAGCTTGAAATGTCTTCGACAATGAACTCGATGGACGGGCAGAAGAAGGCGACAGAAAACTACGTAAGAAAGGCCAGTTTACTGAGAATCTTGCAGAACTTGATATGAAGAAGAAGTGCAGAAGATCGAAGCGTATATATAATACATTTTTTTATGCGGCATATCATCACAATATACGATGCAAACAAGTGCCACCTAAGTAAGTTAGTAACAGAACCAAGAGGTTGACGATGAATCCAAACATCAACGTATTTAGGAGATTTTATAAGACATGCCGATTAAGACGACTACTGCGAAGTTTCTATTTGCGACATCGATGGGACCGTCGATCATGGAAATCCAGATGACTGAGACAGGGATCGAACTTTGTTCTACCGCATGTTCGACCCATTATAGAAAAGCCAACCTCAGATATTGCATTAAATCCCAATTAATATTTTTTACAGAAAATTAAGTATAAAAAATTGGCGAAATTTTCACATCCTTTTTTTAATTCAAATCAAACCTATAAATTTTAAGAATCTAAGCTATAGTTTAATTTCAAATAGTCCCTCAATATTATTTAAATTATTTTCAATATATTCAACTTACTTTAAAAAGTATAGACCAGCTCCAAATAGCGCCAGCACCAGTATAGCTATAGCCAATATAATGGCTAAAATCGACATGAGACTTGACGTCTGTTCCGTTTCACTTCTCAAGGCATTGGCACTATCTGCCAAACAAGTGGTAATGCGACCATCTTCACATCTGCAAAAAGAATAACAACGAAAAATTAATAACAAACATACATATAAAACGCCAAATTTTCTCTTTTCTCTACTTACTGGCACTCATTGATGGAACTACCCATGCGGCAAACACCGCAATTGCCCACACACAGTGGTGGTATGTTACATGAGTTACCCTCCCATTCCCCTATGCAGGAGCAGTGGGGTATCGTGTATGCATCCAAATGACAAACACCACTATTATGGCAATAGTTTATGCAAGGATTGTCATCTGACACAGGTCTTTCGCAGAAGTTGCCGTTCCATTGGTCCGTGCAATTACACATGGCCACACCCTTGATGACGTGACAAGTGCCGCCATTTTGGCATATAAGACCAGTGCAGGGATTGCGTTGGGGTATCTCCGAAGCATCACAATCTAGGGATGAAAAAAAACAATTAAATTTAATTAATTTTTGAATACGTGTACACTTGGTTCTTTTATACTTACATATCGGAGGACTGGCCGTCTTGCACAGATCAGTTTCACAACGATCTCCCACATATCTTTCGTCACAGGCGCATATTAGTTTATTTTGTTTTTCGGTACACTGCCCCCCATTGAGGCAAAAGTTGGCACACGAATCTGACTCACAATGTTCGCCATAATATCCTTGCAGGCACTGGCATTGAGGACCTCCTTTGCTGCCCACAGTGCATAAGCCACCATTTTTACAGAAGCCGGAGCAAACATTGACCTCGCAACGTTTGCCAGTGAAACTGGAAGTAAAGAAAAGGAAGATACATTGAAGACAAAATACAATATGAACTACTGGTTAAGAAAGATTATTATAACCCATTTTCCTGTGAATAATATAAAGTAATCTCCCATAAACTAGAACTATGTTAATAAAGTCATATAAAAATAAAATACACCTCACTCATTCACAAAGTATTTGGATAAACCAGACTTCAGAAGGACGCGAACGCCAATTTAGGATATATGCCCACTGCAACCAGCAATCCCAACTACTATGACACGACCGCACTATTTCTGACGTTCCCGCAACACAGTGACAGCACATAGCGCATTTCATGGTAACCGCTGCAACAACCGTGCTTGAATATGAAAAAATGCGCTCGGAAGAATCCTGTGACGATAAAGAATGTCGCATAGCGTCTGAGGAACAGGATGCTGCCCATAGGGCAACGCTTCAGCCAATTGTAACCCGGGCTGTTAGGAAACGGCACAAGGAGACAGTTAAACAGGCGAGACAGTTATTTAAGCGAATAAAAAACGTCAGATGAAGGAACGGGAGAACGAGGATATATAGAGGTACAGGGAAAGGGCTGAAGTGCGAAAATTTTACCAGAAAGTAAAGGCAAACGTCTAAGGTAATGGGCTCCCCTCCTGTGAGGACATGGATAGAAATCTGGTTACAGATACGCAGATAATGCTGCATAAATAGAGCGAACAGTTCCAGCAACTGCTGGTTCTGGAAGGCAGTGCACGTGGAGGTACCAAACTAAACCGATGTAAGGAAAGCAATACAGCGGCTGAAAATAATAAAGCGGCCGGTGCCGACGGAATTCCATCAGAGCTCTTTAAGTCCGGTGGCGATAAGCTGATAACCAGCTCCCACGCACGGTTTGGCTTAACGAGTACAAGCCCGATGATTGGAATCAAAGAGTATGTATTATGTCCTCTGCTAAAATAAGGTGATCCAAGTGGGTGCTACCCTTCGCATATAAGGTCCTGTCGAGTGTGCTATGTGAATGGCTAAAGCCATTCGATCGTTCCTTACCAGTAAGGTTTTAGATATAATAAATCGACAACTGACCAAATATTCACACCAACATATCCTGGAAAATGCCCAATGAAACAGATCGACATGTACCATCTTTACGTCGACTATAAAGCTGTCTTCGAAAGCACGATACGGCTAAAATTACGCAAAGCTACCCAGCAAATCAAAAGCTACGACATTAGCTGATATCCGACACGTCTGCACATTGTCGAAACTCTTCTTACCGATATCGTACAGAAATAGGTGTGACTCGTTCAAATTTTAATTATTTTGCCCTGACATATCTGATCGAGTTCGCAGCGATTTCGAAACTCTGTGTCGGAGGAAACAACAAAATGTTATTGAAAAAACAACGAATTTCCCTTCAGATTTTCCTACGATTAGCAATCAGAAATCAATCATCAGTACGACATGTCGTACATCAGATTTCCCTCAATTGAGTAGGTCAGACATCGTGTCAACCACTTCATACGTTTTTAGTAACGATTTAGGATCCGATATTTGTCGATATTTTTCTACAGACTTTGGGCAGAAATTGGTACGATGCGTCGGCTAGAACATCCGAATTATTTCAGATATTTGGTAAAATATCGGTCCGAAGTTGTGATGACGCCTCGCTTTTCCCTTCAGAATATTACTAGATTAACATTCAGAAATCGTACAGGCGTCGGTCAGACTTCGTGTCAACCACTCCATACGTTTATAGTAACGACTTTGGTCCGATTGCGGATTCGATATTTCCGTACCGATTTCTGACCGATGTCTGAACAATTTGTTTGCTGGGTATTGACAAGTTAAGTATTCCAGCGCCATTAATACGCCTTTGCGGAATGATGCTGACTGATACGAAGTCTTCAGAGAAGACTGACAAAGACCTTATAGAGCCATTATCTACTAGACGAGGCCTAAAATAAGGAGACGGCCTATCGTGGGACCATAGTGATGTTGAAGAGGTAACAAGGTGGCTCGGTCATCAATAATACTAATAGCTTCAGCCTTGAAATCCCGAGAAGAATCCTGCTTGGGAATAGATGCTCTCGACAAACGAAAATCCAGCTATACCAGATACTGATTTTGTCTGTCTAGTTGTATGGTTCAGATTCCAAGGTTATGAAACAAGCGGATGAATCAGTTCTGGCAGTATTGACGTGTTCGGACGCCTTAAGGTACACCGGTAACGTTGGCTAGGTCATGTTTTGCGCATCAATAAAAATGTTTTAGCTCGAAAAGTCTTCGACAATGAACTTGATGGACGGCGCAGAAGAGGACAAAGAACCTGCAGACATGCCAAAATTCCGCCCAGAAAACTGCGACAGGGTGCCTCCTCATGTCATTTGTGGATCACTTACATGAGGAGACGAAGGTCATACAGAATTACGTCGAATGCCTGTCCCGCTTGCAACCAGGGACCACACGACACACTACACCTTTTCAAATGCCCTGGCAGTCCAACTCAACTGCTTCCCAGGTCTCTTTGGACCCACCCAGTGCAATCAGCCACCTTCCTTGGCCTGGAAACAAACGCAGCAGAAAATTACACACAAGGCGTACCAAGTAACACCTAATGGACAAACGAAACAGATACTGCTACAACAACAACGATCAAAACTCCGTTGGAAAGACCAGGTTACTGATAACATTGTAGAATTTGGTGTGACGAGTATTTAGTATTTACACTTAAATCACAAGCACGGGTAGCATTAAAACTGACGAACTATCGCCTCCGTCAGTTATTTATCCTGATAAATTTCTCTGCCGACCAGCTTTATAGACGATCTAATGGAATATCTAAAAAAAAAAATCTAGTTAATACAGTTCTTCATATAAGGTGGGACGATTTCGACGCTAGTATTGTCTGATTCCGGATTGAGAAAATCAACGCGCCGTTACGATTTACATAGCACCTTATCGAGTATTCAGTTGAAAATATAGAACAATACTCCTTACCTGCTACTTAAAAGGAATAATCCCCGGAACCATAAATTCCCTCAAAGGATCACACAGTTGCGACAAATCTCTCGCATGTTGGGCATAACCTTTCCTAAGTTGGTATACCTTAATCGGCTCTCAAACTATTAAAACTTTTCTACCGGGTTTTTTACTACATATATCGTGGTGGAATATGATTGGGACAGTTCACTGAAAACTTGTTACCCACTAGCCATAAATTTCACTACATAGCCTACTACTACTTAAAGTTCGTGTTACAGACATATTCATCCTTAATTCAAAGCCTACTCTCATTCCAATTTTGTATTATTTGCGGTTCTAACTTCAGGAGTACCGCGACATTTATAACCTTAATTCACATTCCATTCATTTACTCACCCATCTGGACATTCACATTGTGTCGTACCCGACAATGTCTCCCGGCATATGCCGCCATTGGCACACGTTAAATTCACACAATGTTCACACTGTTCACCCACATACATGGGCGGACAGGTACATTTCATGCCATCGTGTTCGATAAGACATGAGCCACCATTGTGACAACGACTCTGACATTCGGGTACCGAAGTTTCACAGCGTGGTCCTGACCATCCAGGGGTGCAGCTACATTTCAATGGTGGTGGTTCTGCCGAACCAGGAATTTGAGGCGCTATAACACAAAGGCCATAATTCATACAGTAATTGGAACAGCGATAATGTTCACAGTTTTCGCCCTCAAATTGAGATTGGCATACACATTTGGGCACATGATTAATTAGTTTACAAGTGCCCAAATTGCACTTTAAGGGGCAGTAATCAGGTATAGTGGTGTGATCAGCTACACATTTGCCTTCGACCACATGG
The DNA here is from genome assembly GCA_964034835.1 of Muscina levida. Taxonomy (NCBI): domain Eukaryota; kingdom Metazoa; phylum Arthropoda; class Insecta; order Diptera; family Muscidae; genus Muscina; species Muscina levida. The sequence continues at coordinate 84,724,377 of OZ035884.1, forward strand.
AAATCATTGGGGCATTTGCAACGGTAACCACTGTCGGTCTCAGTGGTCAGGATACACAAAGCGCCCATAAGTTTGCAGGGTTCCTTGAAACAGGGATTGGTAACTGAAACAAGGGAAGAGACACATAATAAATTTTTTGTTTGTTTTTACTGCTACCATACATACTGTTGCGATTCTGTTTAAGAGGATGCAATATACCAATATCCGAAGATCGGTAGCCTTTAAGCAAATAGGTGCCATTATCATTGCCGAATTTGTTCATTTTGATAATGCTCTGATCATATAGTTTAATGTACAGAAAATCTTCGAAGACATCAATCTTTTGGGGTTTTTCTGAAATTGTAGAATATCGATGATATGACTAATGTGTTTTAGATATTTTGTTTTTTTATCTAACTTACCTTTGTTGGAAAATCTTCTCACCACATTCCTTTCCTTGCCATTAAGGCGACAAGTCTCTACGGTGCCTTTACGGTAATCAGCCCAATATAATCTTCCCGTAGGATAATCTATGGCCAAACTAATGGGCCAGCCCACATCTCGTTCAATTAAACTACGCTTATTTTGGCCATCCAAAGAAGCCATCAGTATGCCATTCTCCAAAGTGGACCATATCATAATGCGTGACTCAGGTTCCACCACAATATCGGTAGGATTGAGTCCGGTCGATACCAACGAAGCAAATTTCTTACCATCAATATCGGTGACTAAGATTTCATTATGTTTTGAGTCAATAATGTAAACCAATTGGGTGATCCATTCTAAGGCCAAGGATTTAGGATCATCGAGTACTGGTATCTAAGGGGAAATTTTAATAAAAAATTAAGTGCTGCTGCAACGATTCTCAGTTTTCTAAAACTTACATCAAATGCTTTAAGTTCCTTAAGATCTCTCCTCACTCTCACCGCTGTCACTTCGGTGTTGGGCGTGGCTATTTTCATAGTGTGTACTTTTCCGTGATGTGAATCGATCCAGAAGAGCAATGTGTCCTTGGGTCGTATCAGTATATCGAAGACATCGATTTTCAAGCTGTCCGTTTGGAAGAAACCAACCATAGTGGTGCCCTCCTGTTTGGCAGGCAGTATGAAACGGAATTCTTGCTCAGAAGCCAATAAAAGAACTTGATCGGGACCTGGAATAGTATAAAAAAGTATTGTCAATGTTTTCTAAAAGTTTTCTCTTTCAAAAATATAAATAAAAATAATTGGAGCAGACAGACTGTGTTCTTTCCATTTTGGGAACAAAGAACAACATTTTAATATATAAGAGAAGTTGCTCGCAGTAATTCTGAAAACAGAGGTTGCAAGGCTCAAAATGAGTTGCCATAAACATAAGCACTTCACGACTCTTTCGATAGAGCTATAATTTATATGTTCTTTACTAGTGATTCTTCGTTACTTCCAAAAGTATTCAACTTACCCGATGCCAAACATGTATCATTCTTCGCCGATCCCTTGAAATAACCCTCCGTACATTTGCAGTTATAGTGACCCGCCTTCTTCTCTATGCATATCTGGGAGCAAGTACCAAAACCACACACTGGCGGTTGGCAATTCATCTCATCCGAACCGTCAATACAATTGTATTGACCATCACAACGGAATATTTTCGATATACAATCCTCATTTTCACATTGGAATTGATCGTGCCGACACTTGGGTAAAGCAGCGCACACCTCATCGGCCTCATCTTCATTATTATCACAATCGTTGACGCCATCACAAAGAGCTGACTTACGGATACATTTCAGGTTCGTACACTTAAAAGCATTGGCGTGGCAATGGACATGAGCACAGGTGGCATTACTTTCATCACTGCCATCGGTGCAATCATCCCAGCCATCACATTTCCAGCGGGCCATAATGCATTTTCCATTGGCGCAGGTAAAGTGGTCCACGGGGCAGGTACAATTGACTTCATCACTGCCATCGGGACAATCGTCATCGCCATCGCATTGGTATTGTCTGCAGAGAAAGGAGAATAAAATAGAATATAATTATAGGAAGCTAGTGAGAGAATTTGAGCTTTTTGGAAATAGGTAAAGGCTGGGGATCGGTTCAACCCCAAAAAATAAGCATTATGGCACAGATTGCAGTCATCATTAACCCTGAAATAAAGTTGTACAAGCAGGTCTTCACAGCAGACACCAGTTGTTGTTGTAGCAGTATGTGTGTTTTGTTTCTCCATTAGGTGTTAATTGGTTCGCCTTGTGTGTTATTTCCTGCTGTGTTTGTTTCCAGGACACGGATGGTGGCTACTTCCACTGGGTGGTTCCAAAGGGACCTGGGTACAAGGTGAGTTGGTTTGACAGAGCAGTTTGACGTATTGCCTTCAATTCTTGCCCAGTATGAATTGAGGCGGCTACACCAGCCAGACCTTAGTTGAGCCAAAACAACTCTTGTCTGCGGCGGTAATACCTTTCCACTGATGGAGGGTTGTTTCCGAGCACGACATTCATTCTATAGTTATTCACGGCTTCGACGACTGCGTCCGAGTGAATGTCCGCTAATCCGGCCTGAAATGCTCATTGATCTAGAGCAGCTATGCCCAACGTCAATGTATGCGATTTGTTCGAGTGTGCTGTTTTGCGTAAACAAAAAATCTTTTTCCCAAACATCATTAAACATTTTAAGCAATACTGTGATTCGCTTTCGGATTTGCGTGTACTACCTTCTAGCACAAAGCTCTTTATGTGTACATGTAAAATCATAAAAGCTTCTTTCGCTCGCGAGCTCAAGCGGTGGGCATAGCTGATCTAGAGGCTCTCTCTTGTACCGTTGGACCTCGCGTTCTATAGCATGAAGGTTTTTTCTGACCTGCCTGGGGGGTGGGAGCCTATCCACAAGATAGTGGTTGGGATGGCTGGACTGGTAACATCCAAGCAGGTGCTGCTTCGACAGAAGGAAATTGTGTCGGCTTTCGGGTATGACTTTCGTCTCCTTATGTAGGTGATCCGCAGACAACATGAGAAGGCATTCTGTCGCAGTTCCCAGGGCGACATTTTGACATGGCTGCAGGTTCTTCCACTGCGTCTCGCTCACATTCGGTGACCACACTGGAGCTGCATAGTTCACCGCAGTCCAACCTATGGCTTTGTAAGAGGTCAACAAATGTGACACCAAGGACCTTGGGGTAATTGGTGGTCGGAATTGTTGTGCCATCGACTATCACGTTGAGCTGCTCCTTCGCTTGCGCTGTACATGCAGTGAACAGTGTGGCCGATGATTTGGTGGCGGAAATTTTCATTTTTCTCGCAGCGAAGAAATTTGCAATTTCAGTAAGTAGACGTTAAAGCCCAAAAACAGAATCGTACAATCATCGGCATAGGATACAATATCAACGTCGTCAGGTGGTGGTGGAATAGCAGAGGTTAAACAGTGTCGGAGATATCACCCCACCTCGGGGAACTCCTGGCGACCACACATGTAATTTAAGATCCAACGTTTGACCTTGATCATGACCAGCCTAGGGGGGTGAGAGCCTATCCATAAGATGGTGGTTGGGATGGCTGGACCGGTAACATCCAAGCAGGTACTGCTTCGACAGAAGGAAATTGTGTCTTCGTCTCCAAATGTAGGTGATCCACAGACGACATGAGAAGGCACCCTGTCGCAGTTGTCAGGGCGGAATTTTGACATGTCTGCAGGTCTTCAACTGCGTCTCGCACACATTCGGTGGCCACACTGAAGCTGCACAGTTTACCACAGACAGTTCGGGAGGGACGTGTTGGCGATGTCCTCGAAAAGCGTGGCGTGGTTGACAGTATCGAAAACCTTCTATAAGTCAAGCGCCACGAGGACCGTGCTGACACTGGGCTTATTCTGGTTGAGACCGCGACTTATTTGTGTGGTAATGTTGTGTAAAGTAGTAGTTGTACTGTGTTGCTTACGAAATCCATGCTGATGATACGCAACTGGAAAATGTCCTGTTAGGTTCGGGAGGATTAAAGCCTCAAGTGTCTTTGCTACGGGCGAGAGAAGAGAAATAGACCTGTATGATTCTCCCCTGCTCGCATCTTTGCCAGGTTGTAGCAGCGGGATCACTCTGCCAATTTTTCAGGCTTCGGTTACTATTAGAGTCGTCAAGGACAAGATGAGGACATAAGACAAACACTCGACTCCCGGTATGTCCAACAACATCAACATGGATATTCCGTCAATGCCTAGTGCTGCTTACGGAATCCATGCTGATGACCCGCAATTGGACAATGTCCTGTCAGGCTCGGGAGGATTAAAGCCTCAAGTGTCTTTGCTACTGGCGAGAGGAGAGAAATAGGCCTGTATTATTCTCCCTAGCTCGCATCTTTGTCATGTTTCAGCAGCAGGGCCACTCTGCCTATTTTCCAGGCTTCGGGTACTATTAGAGTAGTCAGGGACTAGTTGAGGACATAAGATAAACACTCGACTCCCGGTATGTCCAACTGTTTTAGCATCAACATGGATATTCCGTCAATGCCTAGTGCTGCTGCTTACGGAATCTATGCTGATGATCTGCATTTGGAAAATGTCCTGTTAGGTTCGGGAGGATTAAAGTCTCAAGTGTCTTTGCCACTGGCGAGAGTAGAGGAATAGGCCTGTATGATTTTCACCTGCTCGAATCTTAGCCAGGTTTTAGCAGCGGGACCACTCTACACATTTTCAAGGCTTCGGGTAGTATTAAAGTGGTCAGGGACAAGTTGAGGACATACGACAAACACTAGACTCGCGGTATATTCAACTACTTCAGCATGAATATGGATATTCCGTCAATGCCTAGCGATTTGGATGTCTTTGCGCTACGGATGACATCTGCAACTTTTCCAACTGTAAATTGTGTTGCTGCTTCTTCGGCTCGGAGTGCATGAATACGATACATTTCGCTTCTTTTCGCCCTATCACTCTCGGGGTGCTCAATAAATTGACGGTTGAAATAACACCCGCACCTCTTTGGGTCAGTCACAGTGGTAGTACCAAATGTGATTGCCCTCCGGTCTTCTCTACTGCCAGGAGTCGAGAGTGACTTAACCATTGCCCACAATTTACCGATACCGGAACTTAAGTTGCATTGCTTTTAATGTTCTAGCCATAGATTCCGCTTGTATTCGTCGACCATCTTACTGATCTTTAGGTTCAATTCTCCGGGTCTAGGATCAGCAAGGTTAGAACTACGAATTTCATCACGCTCGTCTGCGAGTCCAGCTGCCTCTGCTGGGAAGTTAGGTCGAATTTCGAGGATTCGACCAGTAGGGATATAGCAAGCTGCCGCTGCGAGTATGATGTCTCGGAATTTCTTCTGGTAGCGCATTAAAGCTACGGTTGCTTAATTTTCTGAACCCGTTTCAGTGTGCTTTCTTCTGGTTCAAGATAGTACTAAGTTCAGAGATGATCTAATCGGCTGGTCTGTCAATGGAGAGGATCATGGGAAGGTGGGCAGACACCAGAAATTATGTTACGAGCTAGGTGTCTAAATAATAATGTCTCAGATTGTATTAACCATTGCCCGCCAGAAGCTGATACTCCCAACAATTTGAACCCTACACATACCCTTGCCTGAGAACAGGCAGTTCAAGAAACCTATACATAGCCCAATTCCCCACCAAAACTTACTTGTTAATGCAGGTATTGAAAGCCGCACACTTGAATTGATTTGGTTTGCAGGTGATATTGCAGTTGATCTCATCACTGCTGTCATCGCAATGGATCTCTCCGTCACAGCGATGATCATGCTTTATACACTTCCCCGTGCCGCATCTGAATTCACTTTCCGAGCAATTGCGCATTTTGCAATTCAACTCGTCGCTGCCATCGCCGCAATCATTCTCATAATCACAGCGCCACCGGCCGGGTATACATTTCGAATTGTTGCACTTGAAATATGTGGGATCACAATCCTCTTTGGAGGAGTGGCAAGTAGGCGGTTCGTCTTCACCATTGGGACAGTCATCTTCGCCATCACAACGCCAAGCCATGGGTATACAACGGCCGGAACTGCATCTGTAAGCGGCAAAAACACAAATTAAGAAAAAATATATAAAAGCTTTAAAGATACCACAACTTACTGGAAATCACTGGGGCCACAGGACATATGCTCACAGTCCGCCTCGTCTGACTTATCCGGACAGTCAATGTCTCCATCACAAACCCATACAAAGGGCATGCAACGATTGTTGCCACATTGGAATTGATCCTTTTTGCAGTTAAGCGGCGTGCAGCCCATTTCATCTTCTCCCTGTGGACAATCGCGCTTTCCATCACACTTCTTGACATTTTCAATACAAAACGCTGTCGTGTTCGCCGTTCCCTCGCATTTTATGTGATTTTCGAAACAGGTGAATTTATCACAGTTCTGCTCATCGGAATTGTCACCACATTGATTGGTGCCATCGCATATGGACGAGGGGTGGATACATTTTTTGTTATTACACTGATACTGGCCCGGTTCGCAATGGAATGGTGGACAATTCTCGGGCTCATCGCTACCATCGCCGCAATCGTCCTGGGTGTCGCATTTCCAGTAGAAGGGTATACATTTGTAGGTTTGCGAACATTGAAAGTGGGCGGCAGTACAATTGGCTATGCAGGTCTTATTGTCCTGAGCCAAAACGAAATTGTTGGGACAAGCACATTTGTAGAACGGCGGCTCGGGTGATAACAGACACAAGGTTGAACATTCCGCGGTGGCACAAGGATTGCCACTGTGCGGTTGTTGTTGACGATAGGGGTGGTAGATTCTCAGATCCATGGGCCGGTGTATGGTGGTCACCAAAGTGGAGCAGTTTTGCCCGGTAAATTTGTTGCAATACTCAATGGACTTGGTTTCCCAATCAGACCAATAGACTTTATCCTCCCACACAGCGATGGCGAAAATGTGGTGAAGATTCAGTAAGGGGTTTTGCTTGCGCGACATCAAAACACGTATATTGTTGCCATCCAGATCGGAAACGGAAATGGTATCTTCCCGGGCATCACCCCAGAACAGCTGATTACTCTCAAAAGACAAGGTAAGGGCATTGGGCCAACCCATATTGTCGCGTATGATTACCCTGGGATTGGAGCCATCCATGCCAGCTTTGCCAATGTGCGGATCATCGCCCCAGTCGGACCAATAGAGGTTGCGATTGAAAGCATCCAAGGCCACGCCCCGGGGTTCTCTTAAATTTTCGTTTATCAAAACCTTGCGGTATTTGCCGTCCAATTTAGAGACCTCTATAGTGTCGAGACCCTTGTCACACCAATACAAATTCTTGGCCACCCAGTCCACTGCTAGTCCATCAGGATTCTTAAGCATGGCTTGATGCAATGTGGTGGTCTTATTTTCTACCGGACAAAAACGTTTAATCATGCCCACCGTGGAGGTCACATCCGACCAAAACAGACACTTGGAGTCCCAGTCGAAATCTAAAGCCACCGCATTGGAGAGTTGATGTACAAGTATGGAGCCATTGCCTCTCATGTCCACCTGGCGGATGTAATAGCGATTGGAGAATATCAACTTGGCTGTCTCATTGCTGGTCGCTTTGCAGGTATGGTGGTCATCTTTGAGTTCATACCCCTTCATACACAGGCACTTGTACGAGCCATAGGTGTTGGCACAGATCTGGGAACAGTGGTGAGGACCGTTGCATTCATCGATATCGTCGCAGAGATGATGGTTGTTAGCATGCAGCTTGTAGCCTGGATGACACTGGCATTCGTAACCGATTTTCTTGTCGATGCAGGTATGTTCGCAAATGTCGGGAGTCAGACACTCGTTCACATTGCACAGGGACTCATCGGAAAAGTCGCCACAGTCATTGCGGCCATCGCACAGAAAGTCTTCCGATACACAGGCGCCATTCTTGCATTGATATTGACCGTGACCACAACTCATCGTGGATTCTCCACACAGCTCCACCGCCTCATCGGAAGCATCCGAACAATCTGGTCTGGCGTTACATGTTAGATTTTTGGCAATGCACTCCAGATTGTGACACTGGAATTCCAATTCCTCCACACACACCTGGGTAAAGTTGTAGGGCACGCAGTCTTCGTATTCATCTTCACCATTGGGACAGTCATGATCACCATCACAGACCAGGTGGCGATCCAGACACAAGCCATTCGAACACAAGAAGGAGGGAGCTACGCAGTCGGGTATGTGGGGCACCGAGGCCACAGCACAGTGATCTCCTTCATCTTCGGAACCAGGAGCCGGACAGTCATGTTCGCCATCACATACCCATTTCTGGGGTATACAGCGACCAGATGATTTGCACTGGAACAAGTGGGGCCTACACACGCGGTTGGGACATTGAGCGCCCTCGTCGGAGCCATCTTCACAATCATTTTTGGCGTCGCACTGCCAGCTGGCTGGGATGCAGGTGTTGTCGCATCTAAATTCATTCGGTTTGCACTGCAGCTTACAACCCACTTCGTCTGAACTGAAATTGCCGACCACAATGTCTTTGCAGTCGTTCTCGCCATCGCAACGCCACTTCTCGTTAATGCAACGTCCGTTGGAGCACTGGAACTGGCCAGGACCACAGGCCACCTTGGTGACTTGATCGCAGTTAAGCTCGTCGCTACCGTCGGGACAATCGTTGTCGCCGTCGCAGCGCCACATTGGCATGATACAGGCTGTCGAATTCGGGCAGTGCTCATACACGGCGTCTCCAGCCGGACACTCTGAGGCCGGACAATGTTTCTCGTCACTAAAATCTTTGCAGTCACGCACGTGATCGCACACAAACTGCTGAGAGATGCACTCACCGCTACCGCAACGGAATTTCTCGGGCTCACATTTACAAATGAGTTCAGACTCATCGGAACCATCACCACACTGATGGATGCCATCGCAGGTGTGGGCCTGGGGTATGCAGCGATGATTGTTACACATGAAAAAGTCACTGGGACAGACACGTATGATGCAGTAACTACGGGACTCATCAGAACCATCCAAGCAATGCGGTATACTATCACAGGTCAAATCCAAAGGTATACACTCACCGGAGCGACAAGGGAATTGGTTCTTGGCACATTTGGTGTTCAAAGGCTGGACGCATCTGCGGCCATCGGCTGCCAATATGCCACGTGTACATTGACAACTGGCGGTGCCATTTTTGTTAAGTATGCACACATCTTCACAGCCACCATTGAGGATCTTACACTGGTTGGAGTCACAATTAATGGTGGTATTTTGCACAGCCACAACTCCCATGGGTCGTTCCACATGATCCCTAAGGAAGACCATGTCGGCACCCGTATATTTGTTGGCTCTCACCAAAGCACCCAAAACCCAATCGGACCAGAACAACAAGTCACCATAGACGGCTATGGCAAATGGATGTTTAGGCGTCGAATGCGACAGGATGACACGGTGGCTGCCATCGTAGTTGGCCCTTTCAATTTTATCGATCCTAGCATCGGCCCAGTACAACTTTTGCTCCTCCAAGTCCAATGTTATGGCATTGGGCATTTTAATGTCGGTACGTATAATGGATTCCAAACCAAAACCAGTCACATAAGCCCTTTGAATCGAAGGGCTGTCCTCATTCCAATTGGTCCAGTAAATCATGCCCAAGCAAGGCTCCACGGCTATGCCACGCGGTTTGTCTTTGGAATTCAAAACTCTGATGCGATTGACCAGCTGGGTATTGTTGTCCGAACTGTCGGAGATGTAGTGCAAGTCCAAGCTACAGATGGAAGCGTCATTGTTGGAAGTCCAAAACAGCATTTCGTTGACAATATCGAACGCCAACCCCTCAACTCTGCCCTGATGGCTGACCAACACGCGGTTATTGGTGCCATTGAAGTTCACGGAATTTATGGTACTCAAGACCACATCCGAGTAGTATAGCACCGAGTTTTCATAGTCATAGCTTAGGGCTATGACATTGACCATGGTGGCGGTGTCCCGTATGGCCTTGATGGGACCATTCTTGTTCGCATGATCTGTGAGGTGGACACTTTCGATGGTGCTGCGATAAGAGAACAGCAGAAAACTGTCGTAGGGTTCACACGATACACCATCGGCGGCCAAACGGCTATGAGAGCAGGCACATATGGCGGTGGTGCCATTGTACAAACACAATTCCTGGCAGCCGCCGTTGCTTTCGGCGCATTGGTTGGTGCCCTTTTGCAAACGCTTGGAGAATATCTTCATGTCTTTAATGGAGTTGCCCTCAAAACGTTTTAGTTCCACAAAATTGCTCAAATTGGCTGCGTTGGCCACTTTGAAAGCTCCCTTGTTGTAGTTGTTATCGGTCCAATAGATATAATCGCCCAGTTTGGCCACTGCAGTGGGATATTCCAAACTGTGATTTAGCAGCACCTCCTTCACGTTGCCATCGTAGTCCACCTTCATGATGGACGGCTGGACAATCGAGTTTTTGGGCGTCTCACACCAATAAACTTTGGTGGCATCGATGTCCAACACCAAACTGCTGACAATTTTCTGATGATTTACCAAAACAAACGGCTGGGAGCCATCCAGCCCTGTACGACCTATAACGCCATCGGCTACATAGAATAGAAGACCCTGTACTGGGTCCACCGCTAAGGCACTGGGTTTATTGACATTCGAGAGAATCACATGACGATGGGAACCATCAAGTCGGCTCACTTCGATCACATTGCGTTTCACATCGCTGATGTAGATGTTTTCGGCTACCCAATCGATGGCTATGCCACCCAACCAATCCATTTGCTTGTTGTCCATCCACTCGGGCGACTGAATGATGACAGCCCGCTGGGTGCCATCGCGTTTGATGCGGGAAACGGTGCCACTGTCATTGTCACCCCAATACAGATAATCCTCGGTTGCATGATAATCGATGAAGGAAGCCAAGGAAATGCGGGATATGGGCACTAGAGCCTAGAAGAGTAAATAGATAAAGGAAAGGACCACTAAACAAGCAGCGTGCTAAACTTACCAATTGTTGACCTTGATCTTCTATGGACTTATTTGGATCATATACATCAATGCCCTTCAGTTCATGGTTGGTATAGAACAGAAACTCATTCTTGCCAATACACTGGGTAGGGTTAGTAGGATCCACTCGATAGCCTATGGAGCAACCACACATGTGGTCTTTGTTCGAGGTGGCCAAGCACAGGTGGGAACAACCGCCTTTCAAGGGTCCAGCACATGTATTAGCCCCCTGCTGGGCCTCAGCATAGAACATTTTCAAATACTGAATACTTTTGGTGTTCTTTCTCAGCATGGAGTATTCGGCACAGGCATCCTTGTCACATGACATTATGACGCTTTGAATATTCTCCGGGAAGTAGAGAGTGCCATTGTACACGGTCACTGCACTTATGGTCATAACACTGCTGGAGGCCAAGACCACATGAATGGATTTGGCCGAGATGTCGTAATAGGAAATGCCGGAGTTTTCGTAGACATAATACAAACGCATAGAATCAAAGTCCATGGTGAGGGAAGCCAAGGTTTGGTTGTGCTCGAAGACGCTGCTGCGCTCGGAACCATCCAGATTACTTTGCTCGATTTGCCAAATTTGGGAATTACGGGCCGAGGAGATCCAATACATTTTGCCACTGTTGAAGAGAGAGTGTTAAGGACTTGAACGCCATTTATTAGTAGCTGACTTACTTGACCGGGTCCAAGGCTATGCTCTCCACCATGTTGAGATCCTTCAAGATCTCCGTGACATATTCTCCTCTTAGATTACTGGCCCAGATATCACTTTTCGCTTTGCCAGTCGAAAAATACATATTTTTTGCTATCCAATCGATGGCAAAGCCAAAAGGATTGTGTATATCCGTATTGATAATGGTATCGATGAGGCCATTGGATATTCCTGCGGTTTTAATTTCATTCAATTGCACATCGGACCAATAGAGACGACTATCCTCGACCGTGAAATCAATGCGCTGGGGAGCCAAAACCTAAGTCAATAAGCAAGATGTTGAGCAAGATCCCAATATATTGGGATTTTTTGACAAAAAGCTTACCTGGGGCGATTGTCGTATTGTGGGTATGGTATGATGCGTGGGCTGCATAAGATCTATGCCTCGAATTTCGTCGCCCATTATGAACAGCAATACCTGTTCGTTGGCCACGCAGGTGCGATTATTGCTGGGATCCAAGCGCATGACATGCGGGCAAGCACATTGATAGGTTTTTCGTACACTTGGGGACAAAAATGTAATCATTAGTACAATTTTTGTTCTAATTGGAGCAACTTAAAACTTACTCTAGCAAACATAAATGTGAACAGCCGCCATTGTTGGTGCCACAAGGATTCTCAGCCTGAGGTTGACGACTGGAGTGCAAGACTTGTATGCCAAAGGGCTGAGTTTGCGTTCGCTGTATAACCTGTATATCGGTGCCATTCCATTTGTTGGCTCTTATCACCGAGGTGGTCCGCCAGTCCGTCCAGTATACATAATTTTCAAACACTGTTATGGCAAAGGGATGCGACAATATGTCACGATCTCTAAGCACCAAATGAATATCTGAACCATCGTATTTCACGGTGTATATGGAATCCGATTTGGCATCTACCCAGTACACCCTCTTTTGGGTATAATCCAAAGACAAGCCATTGGGCCAACCCGCCGAAACCTGGGACGTGGTGGTTATAGGCTGACGATGTTTACCCGCCATAGAGCAGCGTTCGATTCGCGGATAGTTATCATCCCAATCGGTCCAGAACAGCAAACCCTCACGCGGATCCAAGGCTATAGCTCGGGGACTTTCCATATCGCCCGCGATCAAAGTTCGCCTAAAGCTACCATTAAGCTTGGCCACTTCGATTTGATCCAAATTTGAGTCAATCCAATATAAATTCATGCCAATCCAGTCTACGGCCAAACCCTCGGTGGTTGACAAACCCGAATGCACGACAGCTTCCACTTTGTGCAAGGACTCACCCACCAGTTGACCCCTATAGATTTTGTCATCCATGACATCGGTCCAGAATATCTGACTCGACACATTGTTGTACAAGAAATCCAAGGCGATGGTGTTCCTCAAAGATGTATAGAAGTTGCTAATGGTAGACTTTTTTAAATTCAAACCTCGGATTTCCTGGCGGTTGGTGAAAATTACATAAGGATCATCTTCAGCGGTGCTTTTGCAGGTAAAGCGATCATACTGCAGGTCAAAGCCCTCGAAGCACTTGCACTCGTAACTCTTGCCCACGGTGGCACAGGCCTGGGAACATGAATCCCAGTGATCACAGGCATGTTGCATGCTGCATCGCCTGCCATTGGGCAACAGATACATGTGAGCTGGGCAGGAGCAGATGAAACCCTCGGGAGCATTGTGACAATAGTGCGAGCATTCGTTGGAACGTTCGCACAACTTGTCGGCGCATAGGAAACCTTCATCGGTAGTGTCTTCACAATCGATCTTGTCATTGCACAACTGGTCCACAGTGATACATTTATTTGATTCCGCACATAGACGATCTGGAGCCTCACAGAAGATGGTCTCATTAAAGTCAGTGGTAATGGTCTTAATCTGACTGCAGTTCATTTCATCGGACTTGTCATAGCAATGGGGAATGCCATCGCAGCGAAAGAAATGCGGTATACACTCAAAGGGGTCCGTGCAGCCGAATTCGAAGGGGCTACAGAAGTTAGCCTCACCCAAGTCGATGACATGATGATCGGATTTCGTCTCATTACAGTTAGCTTCATCACTAAAATCTAGGCAGTCGTTGATGCCATCACACATATGGGTTTCATCGTAGCAGCCAATGGGTATGCAGTAACGTTCGCCAGGGCCGCATTCAAATTCGCACGACTGCTCGTCAGAATTATCACTGCAAAAACGAAACTAAAAAGTACAACCCCGAATTTTTTAATTCTCTTCCGCAACACTTACCCACACTGATCCACTCCATCACAGACTTCGGAAAAAGAGCGACACACGCCATTGCGGCACTCAAACTCGGGACACTTCTCATCCAGCAAATCGTCGCCATACTCATCCGACGAATCATCGGGACCACAGTCTACCATACCATCGTTCACCCACGACAGCTGAATGCACTTACCACTCTTGGCGCAGGTAAACTCATTAGAGTTGCAGGTATGTGTCTCGCAATTCTTCTGATCAGTGCCATCCAGACAATAGCTAATGCCGCTGCATAACAGGGAACGTTGATAGCACCGATTGTTGCATGTGAAATGGGCATTGAGGTCACATTTCTTGGGATCACAAGGTCCTCCGGCAACATTACTCTCATCACTGCCATCATCGCAATCATCGAAGCCATCACACAAATCCTTGGCATCGACACACTGAGGTGATTTTAAGCACTGGAAACCGGAAGTACAATTCTTCGCCTTCTCCTCCGAGTCCTGGGGATAGGCTATACATTGAGTGCCGGTGCCATTGAGGGAATATTTGTCGGGACAACGGCAAATCGATTGATTGGGTGTATTGAAACATATTCCCGGACATTTAGACTTGGCGCAGGCCGTATTACCTGCACCCATGGGTTGGGTGCTGACATCAAAGACACGCAAATTAGCAGTTCGTCCTCTTTCCAGAGAAAACAATTGCGAGTGACTGTTATTTTTGACGGTACCATTGAGGTGATGAGTGGTAAAAGTTTTGACGGTGCCATTTTTGTTATCCGCCCAATAGATGGTGCCTTTGTGGTAGGCAATAGAAATCGGATGGTATTGGGAGTCCTTAAAGAGGACCTCACGATCCTTACCATCGAAGCTCATGCGTTCAATGGTGCTTTCTTTGACGTCGCACCTGTAGGCGGTAAAGGGAGAAGGGATGATAGAGAGAAGTTTTAAGCAGAGATAACTTGAGCCGATTTCTAATCAAATGATCAGTTGATAAATTAAAGACGTCATAAGTTGCTAAGTCGATAAGTTGGCGATTTAGAAAGTTGATAAGTAACTTAATAACACAGTACAACATTTTTCAGTTCTTTGATTTGGGACTCAATTCTGAGAACTGCACGTGAATGTAGCCCCAAAAAGAAGAAGTTCTGTATCATTCGTTTCGTCAAGTTACATGCCACAATACTTTAATATCGATTGGAACTTAGTAAGTATCGTATATGGGAATTTGTCACGTTTTATACTCTTTTGTTTGACAGTGTTGTACTGTGTAAGTTAACAAGTTAATAAACTGATAAGGTGATATATTTTAAAGTTGATGTGTATATATATTGGATAAATCTCCTACGCGGCCAACATTTGAATAAAATTCTCATACAAAACTAAATGCCAGACATTGTTCTTTCGCATTATACTAAAGATTCGGCAACGACTTCTATTCTAAAGATTTTATATAAAATTTAAAACCAACTTCTTAATGAATCACCCTTAATTTCCATTTTCAATTTGTGTTTTTTTTTCACTTACCAATACAACTTCTTATGCTGGGTGTCCGCATACAAACTTAGGGGCCACATCATAGGATTATCATTAGTGGACTCAACCAGCATATCTCTATGGGAACCATCAACCCACGCCTTATAAATGGAAGCTTTCTTTTCACTCGCCGTCCAGTGAGACCAAAACATGTAACCGCCACTGGGGTCCAAAGCCAAGCTCCTAAATACACAAATGACACCAAGTAATATGATTATATTTGCTGTGTGCTGCAACAGTATCAGCCTCCACTCTACTTACATTGCTTCATTTCTCATTGGCAATGAGACAATTTTAGACATATTTGAAACAGGAGCCACATAAAGATACTCCACGCCGCCCCAGTAAATGTTACCCGTCAGCCAGTCATAGGCCATTACAGAAATGCCCTCTGTACCGTTTGCCAACATGCGACGTTCCGAACCATCTGTGGATTGGCTAAACAAAATGTAGCCATTCCTAAAAATGAAGCACACACACACAAAGAAAAAAAACAAGACAATCAATGTAGAAGGCAGTCCGCATAGCATAGGGGAAACCTAGCCCCTCCCCCTATATAGTACTTCATCACTTGAACCTACTTTTGCTGTTGCACATAATAGACCAACTTTCGGTGGACATTAATGTCAGCCGGCATAATCCATGAAGCATTATATATGGGCACCATTGCATCCGCCTGACGCTCCTGTTGATTTAGGGGTATTCCCGCAATACTGGCCAAACGATGTCGGGCCAGTATTAGGAATTTATCATAGTGAACCAATTCACATTCGGTGTTGTTGCGTAATCTATAGCCATGGGAACACATGCAGGCAGCACGAGCGAATCCTTTGGTCCATAGAGGCACACAAATTTGGCTGCACATGCCATTGTTGACGCGACATGGATGGGCCACTGTAGGAGGGGCGGGGGAACAGAAGAGAAAAAGCACAAACATTAATGTAGATTTTGTTTCGCTTAAGAAGAATACAATGTGCGATGTGAATGGTAGAAATAGCTAAATTCTTGTACTACATATCTAAAGACATGTTGCATCCTTCGTTGGTATGTGTGTGTGTAAATAAGTCACTACAATAGGAATGTTTTAGTTGATCCTTTGGGCTCTACGAAATAACTTACTTACTTACTTAATTTCCCTTAACACCCCTTTAATGAGGTATGGAATAGCTTCTCGCGTTGTTGTGAATTAACACGCTTTCTATTTTTAGATTCACAACTAACGGCACCTACTTGTTTATCAACTAATGCGAACGTCACTGTTTGAGAAGCTTTTACTAGAGATGCTAATTTGTGGATACTGCCATTTGTCAAAAAATGGAATGGACATTAGACAAAATAAGTTTTTCTTAAGATTTGAGACCGACCGATAACCATATATGGATGTCTGGATTGGTGGAGAGATCTTGATAAGGATAATTTCCTGAAAATGCTTATTAGAGTTATTTCTCATTTCTTAAAGAAGGAAAAAGGATGGACCGAAAGAATCCCAGTGACTCCGTCTCTGACTTCATGGATGGTTCTAAGATGGAACAAAGATCCAAAGCAGAAGTTGTTATAAGGTCAAGATTGGGGAATAGTTCGAAGGTTACGAAGTTGTTATATAAGGCGAGAGTTTGACCGATGGCATTCTGGTTAGAACTGCGGACTATCAAGTCGGTCAACTGGATGCAAACGCTAGCACTCATTTACATTCCTTTGGTCCCATCGATCTTCTAGACTGCAACTACTGACCAGTCGAGTAAATCGGCATGTCTAGTAAAAGCTTCTATATAAAGCTGACGTTAGGATTTGTCGTCGAACTGTAGGATGCAAATGCAAAATATGTCATCAAACTGTAGGGCGCAGAGGGAAAATTGGATATGGTTATGTGGTTGGGTATACAGATCTTGATAAGGATACTCTTCTGAAGGTGTTTAGTATAGTATGATGGACGCTGTAATACTTTAAAGTATGGAATGGAATGGCGGAAAGTATCTCTATGGTGATTCCATCTCTGTCTTCACGGATAGTTCTAAGATGCGAAGCAGAACTAGATGGCATTCTGGTTAGAAAAGGAGACTTTTATGCAGGTGAACTGCATCCGATCCATGCATTTTTTTGGTCCCATCGGTGTTGCAGGAAGCTTCTTAATAAATCTGATGTTAAGATGCTTAGTGCTGTAAGGATGCTGTAATTTCTCAAAGTATGGAGTAGTAGGACGGCAAGAATCTCTATAGTGATTCCATCTCTTTCTTCACCGATAGTTCAAAGATATAGCCAATGCCTACACCAACAAACTCTCTCAATTACTTCGAACCAACCACCCATCACGACACTCAGTGGCAGCGTAATGCGATTTCTATGACCATTGCCGCAACGACCGTACTGGGTTATGAAAAACCAAGCTCAGGCAAGCTGTGACGTAGCGTTATAATGATAAGAGGAGGGAGATGACACATCTCTTCAGGCGAAAATTGCGTCTGTGGGGAAAAAGGATAGCCCGGATATCAAAAATAACAGGGATAGATGAGAAGTCCGAAAGTTATACCAAAAGGTAAAAAGGTAATTTTTTGGAACAGGGATTGTCACCTGTAAAGACAGGCGAAAATCTGGTCACGGACACTTAGAGTGTGCTGCAAATATTGAGGGATAACTTTCATTAATTTCCCATTCCCGAAGGCAGCAAAAGTGGCGAATAGTAAAGCTGTGGGAGCCGATGGATTACAGATCTTAAAAAGGCCGGCGGTGATGAGCTGTAAACATGCATGCACCAGCCCATAAACAAAATTGACTTAATAAATGGAAGTCCGATGATTGGGATCTGAGTGATCTCTGCCCTGTGCTTAAGAACAGTGTGTGTACCAACTATCGCGGTATCGGAATTTTACCCATGGAGAAAGCCCAAGAAATGCAGATCGATACCTATCATCTGTATATCGATTGCAAAGCTGCATCCGACAGTCTGATACGATAGAAATTGTTGGATGGGAAAGGATGCAGAAACATGACTAGTACCATCTTTAACAAAAGTCACATGCTGCTGGCGTATGTTACTGCAGCCTTTTTGTGCAGTGAGAAGCAGAAGTGGGTTTGGTTATAAAAGAGGACAATGCCAAGTTATATGTTTCAACGGACAAAGATTCTACTCGTTTGGGACGCTGTGTGGACCTTGACGTCAGCCTGAAATTCAAGAGCCGAATATTGATCGCAACTGCTGCTACTATGACAAAGCCCTCTCTCGAAGAACAAAGATCTAACTGTACGAGACACTTATCCTACCTGTCTTGCTCTACAGCGCAGAATCCTTTCTAATGACATAGAATAGATTGATCCATACTAGGCGCCTTCGAGAGAAAAATACTTCACAAAATATTTGGACGCATAATCGTTAAAGGCGAGTACCGTCGTCGAATTAACATGCAACGACACCGACGTAGTCTAGCGCGTTGAAATATACCGAATGCGCTGGCTTGCATACGTTGTACGAATAGATGAAAATGCTCTATCTCGAAAAGTCATCGGCAATAAACTCGAAGAGCGGCGCAGAAGGGGGCGACCAAAACTTCGCTGGATGGACTAGGTGAAAGAACTGTTATCTAAACTTTTTGTAACGAACTATTTACGGAGCGCAAAGACCAAAGTTCTTGGAATTCTTTTCTACGTGCTGCTACTCATGGATGAATTTCTGTTGTTGCTGCCATATAATAAGAAGAAGAAGTGTTATAGCTATACCTCGATCGTTTGTTTACTTGTTTTTATGCAGATTTTAATAAAATAATATGTGCTCCACCTATCGACCATTTATTGTACTATTTTATAAATTAACTTTGGTATGAACACAATACCTTGCCGAAAACCTTTGCTTTGTAAAATCGTCAAATGTTGTATATGCCACGAATCTGCAACTCTTTATACTGCAAAGAAAGAGCTACCGTTCGGCGTAGATACTTGTGGATCCACAGACAATAATAATACTTTTAATATTTTTTCAAGGGAAATTAAGTTTCTGTTTCTTTGTGTTAACTAATGTTAATGGAAAATGTTTGATTTATGTTACGAGCTGCTATGACAAGTAGATCATAAGCATACGCCGTTTTATTTTTTTTTTTATTAAAATGGCATAAAAATGCTTGTACGACCTCGACAATAATCGGTTCACCTACATTTTAGTGTTATTCCTTATATAAAATAATGCCCCAATATATATGTACAATCCATATACATCGATTTTCTTCAAATCATCACCATGTATAACTTTGTCAGCCTAACATTTCCTTCTATCCTAGTGTAGGGTGCATTACGCACCACAATAGACTTAAGGAACACACACACACAAAAATTCCCACAAAATGCAACTGCCCGTTTAGGTATTTCCTACTTACCCTCCGGTTGCTTCTGACGATGGAATATCCTAAAATCATATGGACGCTTTACATCCGTAACGATCTGCCTTGGCTGCAATGTGAATTTGTCCATGGCAACTATAACGGTATCACTCCAGGGGGCCAAGTAGACGGTGTTCTCGAAAACCTCAAGAGCATGCAAAGATTTTAGCGGCATATGAGTCTGAAAATGGAAAAGGGGTTGGGTCAAATTATGAAATTATGTTATGAATGATGATGACAACGAGGACGATGGCGACGACGACAATGCCGATGTTATGGCTACGATGTATCAATGCTAGTATAATATGGATGTATTATAACGGACTGGGGAAAGGCATCTGAATATTGTCAATTGGCCAAAAGAGATTTTGCAGCAATTACATAGCTACAAAAGACAAAAGGATACCAGGAATATGAACAGCATTTGCAAAAGGCCTCATTAGGTAAACGTCTCTCAAAAATTTCATAGTGATTTCAGGCAAATGTGATTTCCTCATTATAACATTAAAGCTGGACAAGAAAATGCTGTTGCATTTAACATTCAAGCAACTGGCACACACAGTACACTCTTCAGTAATTGCAATATTTTTGCATATTCGCATCCTTAAACCTGATTTCATTCACTGTTTAAGCCTTTTGCCATAGTTTTAAAGCAACTCCGCCTTTTTCGTGTCCTGTGTATTTTTCATACATAACAGTGTTGCTATTGCAAAAATCTCGTTTAATTAAACAACATTAATTAAAAAAAACTATATATATAAGAGAGATTTAAGGACATCAACGCAATGGAGTAACCAACAATCGACCATAAGCCGAGATTCATGTTGCCGACTCTACAGACGTATGTGTATGTGAAAACCCCAAAAATGGTACATTACAAAAACTCCAAACAATGGAAATTCCTTATAATTGTAAAGTTACATGAGCATCAACGGCATCATCATCACCGAAGCGCCATCATTATCACCGCCATCATTGGCGCAAGCGAGTTACACACAGCCCACAAAAGCCACAACTCAGCGGCCACTAACGAGCTGTAGTAGGTAAAGTTTCCTTGCAACCCCAAGCCAGGGCTACGAAGAATTTTTTTCCATTCATCTCAGTTATATCTGCCCACGTCTGCTCCTCCCCCTTCCTCCACCCCCCTTAATCAATACTTACATCAGTGGTTTTTTTCATGGCCCATCGATTTCGTCCTTCATAGTCAACTCTCTCCACGAAATCCTTATAGATATCAATCCAATAGACATGTTCATTGGGCAAATCCAGTGTCACACGGCTGGGATAGTAAATCCTTGACGATACCAAGACCGTGCGATTCGTGCCATCCAGATTCGCACGTGACAAGCTGGGACTCCATTCGGTAAAGAAAATGAAACTGCATCGGGGAAAGAGACCAGCCAGAATGCACCAGGACAAGTTAAATCACAGCAATGAGGACGACCGAGAACAAAATGAAGGGAAATTATAAATTGCGAATTGTTTAAATAATTTACACAACAATCATGAATAAACACAGAGACCACACGCGTCTAGCAACTTAACATTGGTACGTAATATCATTGTATAAGTAAGGGAAAAGTATGATAATTTCAGTGAAATTTTTGGTTTGCTGGCAAACTAACTAAAGCGTTGCTGTGTAAACTAGGCGTCTAATGGTTATTATGATTACATAGTAACACAGATGATGTTGGGACTCAATTCTGAGAACTGCATGTGAAAGTAGTCACAAAAAGAAGAAGTTCTGCATAATTAGTTTTTTCAAGTTACATGCCACAATAGTTTAATATCGATTGGAAGTTAGTAAGTATCGTATAGGGGAATTTGTCACGTTTTAGGCTCTTGTTTGACAAATCCCGAGAACCTCTAGTCCCATTTAACTGAAACAAATTTAAAAAAAAATTAAGAATTACAATTCCTTTAATCTGTTCATATAACGTTTCCCTACATAAGCAACAGTTTTACTTTTTCATTCATCAATTGATTTTGAACTGGGTTTACTTTGTAACAGTTACAATAAAACTGTTGTATTCCGTGCCGTGTGATTTACGTGGAATATTACTTATGGTAATCATACGCCACCATATAACAATATAACAAAAGATCCTAAATGGTGACAAATTCCCCTATACGATACCTACTATCTTCAAATCGATATGAAATTATTATGGCATGTAACTTGACAAAACGAATAATGGAAAACTTCTTCATTTTAGGGCTACTTTCACGTGAAGTTCTCAGAATTGGGTCCCAAATCAATGAGCTGAAAAATGTTGTACTGTATTATAGATGAAGTCATGTTTTGGTGAATTGGACAAAAAAGTTAATATGATGGTCCGAGCAAAAGCCCCGCAACTATCACTTCAGTTGCATAACATATCCTGAATCAAGGATAACACAGATCATAGACTATATACTGATAACCTAGGATCTAATATCAAATTTAAATAATTTTTTACGATCTTTTACTTCACATGTGAACTTTTCAATTACCCAACTCATTGCTACAGCGCCTTCGCTTCGCCATACATACCCTTTGGTGGGATCCAATACCATTGATGATGGATTCTGGACATCCTTCAGTATGATGCTGCAATATTCCATTGTATTTGTGCACATAAATATTAATCCAGGCTCATTACTCAAAAAGTACCAATTGCCAGTTATCCAATCGAGGCGTAATTTATCGATTGCTGCAAAAATAAAGAAAACACACAGCACAATGAAAATCATGATGAAGATGACGATGATTGCGACAACAACTGTTACAACATTGGCTACAGACGACACACACACAGAGCCAGTAACAAATAACATTTTGCTCATTGATGTTGACCACGTATATGGGCAGCAGTATACAAGTGCTATTGCACATGGCTTAAATAGTTAAACACTCTGACACACATGTATACCGACAAAAAATTCATTTTCTTTTTTTCAAAACATAGCACCACAGAATAAGAACAAAAACACAAAAACCTAGAACCAAATGCCTGTGTGTCCTTTTGTTAAGCAACTCGTGTCCTTTCTTGACAAGGCTAACAACCAATTGTCATTCATTTTTTTTTTTTGGGGCCAGGACTCATGGGCATTTTGGTACTTACAATGCGTACTGGATATTATTTCCGGCAATGGCATCGTCCATGTCACATTCAAATCATCGATGCGATAACATTTCATATCAACCGATGTCCAAGGGCGCGAGAACATGGTACACAGCGTGCGATTGCGATGCCAAATTTCAATGGCCGAGATTTCGGCTGAATCTAAAAGACCTATGACGCTGCCATCATTAGGATTAATGCGTCGCACATCCGTCTGGGTGAGAAATGTAAGAGAGGCAGATTCATCTTTGGGAACTGTAAACGAAAAGGAGAAAAGGAAAAAAGGGATAATATAAGCAATTGAATGAACAGTTGAAAAATAAAAATTAGTCAAAAATGGATTTGAATAATATGTAAATCTTTATGGTTAATGGGTTGTGTGATTGTGAAATATTGAATTTTTTACACAGTAAATCTGGAAAGTAATAAGGAATGGACCAAAAGGTAAAGAGATGTAGTAAAGTATAGATTTAAATATAATTTAAATCTTTGAAAGCTATGCAAAGTTTCCCATCATCATCAATGAGTTAACTACTTATACGTTAAGGTGACATCGAAAAATCTACTACGAGAATAAAGTAGCCAGGCTATTATTGTAACTACCCAGTAGGGAATCGTCAAACTAGTTCAAAAACGTACTAGTTCAAAAGTATGGAATTGTGAACTACTCCCAAAATGAACTAGTCCTAAACTATCGAATTTTGAACTAGTTAAATGTTATAAGCTGATGAATAAGAAAAAGGGGATTTTTAAATAAATTTTTAGATGAAAAAAATATATTTAGTTGTATGAATTTAATTACAATATCGCATATCGTATATGTTTTTTTTTCGTATTCAAAATACTAGTATAGTACTAGCTCATTTTTTTCTAGAATAATACCAGTTCTTATTAACCTTTCTTGAAGTAGTTCCATACTAGTTCAAAGGAGGCAATCAACTACCGCCCGACTAGAATTTCTGGACTAGTACTATTCTAGTACAAAAGGGACAATTCCCCCCAATCCTAGGACAACTACGTGTTAAATGAGACAGTTGCTTGTATGGAAGGTGAACTAGTTCACTACCCTATGGGGAACTAGTATTATACTAGTTCCGGACTAGTATTTTTCCCTACTGGGTAAATAGTACTAGATGGCAAAGGGACGTAATTCATACAGTAAAGCTTCTGATTGGATCACTTTAGTGAACCCAGTATGAATTTTATCGACTTATTCCCAAGCCGAGACACCAAGCGGAGACACCTGGGCAATGAGGTAGCCTAGCACCCGCTATGGTACAATGTCTTATATGAGCGACGACCTTGTGGCTGTGCCTACCCCTCACCACCTTTTAAAAAAAAAAATTTAAAAACAATGAGAATAAAACAAAATTCCCCTCAAGACGATGACCTACGCAAACGATATAAGGACTATGATTTGATGATATGCTCCTGGAATCTGAGGGCCCTTTATAGGACAGGTGCCTCTATCCAACTGGCGGAAGTCCTCGCCATCTATAAGGCTGACATCACTGGTGTACAAGGGCTGCGAAGGACGGAACGGGTGTAGGCATTTGAAAAAATGTGATGCATACTGCAACTGCCACGAATTTGGTTGCGGATTCGCCATCTTCTTTGGTTTACACTGGTGAACGATCGTATTGCCACGATATGTATAAAGGCCAAGTCTTCAGCATCACACTGAAGGTGCTACGCCCCAACAGAAAAGAAAATAGGTGACTTAGAGCACATTCTACGAGTGTCTATAGGAGACATATGACCACTGCCCTAACCACGACGTTGAAATTGTTCTAGGAGATTTTACACCTGCAACCAAATCGATCACATGACTATCAATGGAAGGCTGGATTCCAGCGTAATGGATGATTCGGATCATAATCTTGTGGCAGCAAAGATTCAAACACGGCTTACTAAGACGAAGAACGCACGGTACCATACGCGAAGAAAACTGGCAATCGCGTACTTCCCTTCTTAATTGGCAGCAGCAACAAGAATACATCAATCATTAGCCGCATGTAGAAAAATATTCTAAGCGCTTCGGTGTTTTGCGTTCCGTGAGACTTAGTCACAGGACCAGCAGTGGAATAGAACACGCGACTACCATGCGGGAGGTCGCGGGTTCGATTCCCACCTCCAGTCATCTACATTTTTTCTTTCATTCCAAGTATAAGTGTCAAGTCAATCGGCTAGGTCTAGTAGAAGATTCCCAAACAGTGACGTTCACATTCGTCGATAAAGAAGTAGGTGACGTTTGTTTTGAATCTAAAAAAGAAAACGTGTTAATTCGCAACAACGCGAGAAGCTATCCCATTCCTCATTCATGGTGTGTAAGGGGAAATTGAGAGTTGAGACCAAGTCTAGGTCATATTGCCGAAGACTTTCCATTCGAATAACGCCCTAGCCAGCGCAGTTGGTCTATTTCAACGCGCTTAACTATGTCGATGTCCTTGTACAACTCATACAGCTCATGGTTCATTCAACGATGGCACACGCCATTAACGATGATGGGAACAACTATTTTGCGTAGTATTTTTCTCTCGAATATTTCCAGACTCTGCGCTATAGAGCAAGACAGGAAGGATCAAAATCTGGTAGAGTTGGATATTTGTTTATCGAGAGAGGGCTTTGTCATAAAATTATTTGCTTAGCGCATAGAAGCAGTGGTTTGCGATCAATACTCGTCTCTTGATTTCCAAGTGGTCATTATTATTTTTGTTTCACGCAGCCTCCCAAAAGAGTACACTCTTTATTTGTTGAAACACATTACTTGGTTTTGTCCTCACCAGACCCACTTCTACCTATTGCTTCTCAATGCTGGAAAAGGTCGCAGTAACATCTCGCAGTTCACGGCCAATGAGATGTATATCATCGGCATACGATAGCATTATGTGACTTTTGTTAAAGATTGTGCCAGTTGTGTTTACTGCTGCCTTCCATATGATCATCATCCTAACGATGTTTAGGAGGTTGCTTGACAGATTATCTCCTTATCTAAAGCCTTGCTTGGTAGAAAATGGCTCTGTCAGATTTATACAAATTTTCACTAAAGACTTCGTGTCAGTCAGTGTCATCCCGCAAAGTCGTGTTAGCTTCACGGGGATAATAAACTCAACCATAACTTCTAGTAATTTCTGTCGAATCGGACAGTCGATTGCAGCTTTGTAGTCGATGAACAAATGGTAGGTGTCGATCTGCATTTCTTAAATCTTCTCCAGCATTTGTCGTAGTGTAAATATCTAATAGGTCGTGGATTTACTAGGTCTAAAGCCACACTGTTAAGGTCCAATCAGGTTCGTCAGAATGAGCTTTAGTCTTTTACATAACACACTAGACAGGACTTCGTAAGCGATGAGTAAAAGGATGATCCCGCAAAAGTTAGTACACACACTTGGATCGCCTTTCTTATCGTGAGCCAAATAGTGTTTATGAGCTGGTGCATGCATGTTACTAGCTCATCGCCGCCGGCTTAAAAAACTCTGCCGGCAGTCTATCGGTTTTCGCAGCTTTATTATTTTTAAGCCTTGCGATCGCCGTGCTGATTTCGTTTTGGCTCGGTGGTGGACAGTCTACTCCATCGTTGGTGATTGGTGGGATTTCGTCCCTTATGCTGCCCTATGCTGTCCCTTATGCTGCCGAGTAGAGTTTGAAAGTGTTCCCTCCATTTGCAACACACTCTGAGTGTCCGTGACCAGATTTCCGTCTCTGTCCTTACAGGTGGGGATCCATGTTCCTAAACCTTAACTTTTTACCTTTTAGTAGAACTTTCGGGCTGCACCTCTATCTCTATACTTTTGCCTGAACAGGCGTTTCATCTCCCCCCTTTTCATTTTATAACGCTCCGTCACCGCACGCGTAGCCATTGGCTGCAGTTTTGTCTTGTATGCAGCAACCATTTCCTCAGACATTTTGCGACATTCTTCATCGTACCAGGGCATGTCTGAGCGTGGTTTTTCATAACCCAGTACGGTTGTTGCGGCAGTGGTCATAGAATTCGCAATATGCTGCCACTGCATGTCGGGAACATCAGAACGAAGGGCATTTGTATGAAGTAATTGAGAGAGTTGGTTGGAGTAGGCATTGGCTATCTCAGTGGTATGCAGCTTTGTGATGTCTAGCTTCCTTTGCGTTTGATTACGAGTGTTTTTAGCACTACTTAATCGTGTGCGTACCTTGGCTGCAACTATTTGCACCGCGCATCACACGCACGTCCATAACGCTTGAGACATGCCTTCCATCAATTACCACGTGATCAATCTGCTTTCTTGTATTTTGATCGGGAGATATCCAGGTTGCCTTATGAATATCTTTCTGCGGGAATCTGATTCCACTAACTACCTTAGTTCTTGCAGACGCGAATCTAACCATTCTGAATCCGTTATCGGAGGTGTTGTTGTATAGACTGAATTTTTCGACTGCTGAACCAAGAGCATCTTCCCTTTCTATTTTAGCATTAAGTCTTTCAAGACAGTTTTAAAGTCATGTACAGGGCAGCGGTCATATATTTCCTCCAGACGCTCATGTAATGCATCTTAAGTGTCCTCGTCTTTGTCTTCCGTCGGGGCGTGTACACAAATCAGAGAAATGCTAAAAATATTTCGCCTTGATGCGAATAGTGACTATTCGGTCACATACAGGATTAAACCGCGAGACCAAATGTCGAAGTCTCTTGCCGACTATGAAACCACATCCAAATTAGTGTCTTTCTGCATGGCAGCTGTATAATATGTCACAGTTCTCTCGTCGTGTGCATCCTTCGTCCAGCCATCGCATTTCCTGTATGGCGGTGACGTCAGCCTTGTATTTGTTAAGGATATCCGCCAGTTGTATGGAGGCACAATCTCTGTAGAGAGATAACTTTAATTTTTCCCCAAAGTATGCTATAATATTTGTTACTTACACACACTTCACCTTATTTATTACTAAAGCCTTTGTTACATAGGTGACTTTGGATATTGTTAACAAAAGGATTAATTGTCGGACATCACGTATCATTCATAATATGTTTTTTTATTTAGTCGGACACTTTTTGTAAGCACAAGTTGAGAGTTTTAATGAATGCTCTCTTGTAAAAATAACACACATCGAAGCCATTAAATTCAGTTGTAGAATGTCAGCATTATATGTTTTATTTCGCTTTCAGTGTAAAATATTTATGTTATGCAATACATCATCCGTCATCTCCTCGATAAGCTTCTTTAAAGTCTACTTTTGTGAGAAAAGTGAAATAATAAAATGTTGGCCAATACGTTATCATGTAATGATAAAGGGCAATGTGGGATAACAGTCCAGAAACAGGGACTCACATGGGCGAAAAGTGTGTACTGGCAGAAGAATGTCAAAATTTTAGTTGAAGTTGTCAGTACATTAATATTTTTAAACTACATTTCACTTAATTAATTCTTAATATCCTTAATTTTAAAATTTTTTTTTTAGTTCTTAATAGAATATTGCCCCTATTTTTATAAATACTTCCAAGTTCAACTAGTCGTCACACATTTAACAAATACCATCTTGATTGTTATGAATTCAGTTACCTCGTTACCCACTTAAATCACATAACATATCATCATCACTAACCTATTATCCCTTAAACAAAAAGTAAACATTACTATACGTTTGCCCTTTATCCTAACACCCTTTTGACCCATATCTATATACATACTTGTATATATAGGTATGACGTCCACTTATTATAATCTCTCACGAGTTATACACGCATCCTGCTGCGATATAAAAACAATAAATACCAAACAATGCGAATCATGTTCACATGCTCACCATTAACGGCCAAACAACGATTTTTTTGCTTGACATAACCCGATACGCAGGAACATTCATATGAGCCGGGCGTATTGCGACACAGCTGATCGCATGTGCCCTCGATGGAGCATTCATCGAAGTCCATGCATTGGGTTACATTGACAGGCACCTGTCCGGGTGCACAGTAACATGTTGGACCCTGGGGTGTCAGCTTGCAGTTGAATGAACAATTTAAGGTAGAGCATTGGGCATCCTGGTTATCTGCAAAAAGGAAAGAAAGGATACATGTAAATATATGGAGCGCAAACAAAACGAAAACAAAGGATTAACATAAAGCCACAATGTCAATAAATACGATGTGAATTGTACACACACACACACAGACTATTATGTAGGTGAAGCATGCAACAAATCTATATGTAGTGTTAACAAAACGATATTGTTGTTAGTAAAAACTACATGTGTAAGAATTGTAGTTATATTTATGAGACAGTGTTGCCCGATGGGATTTAATTGTATATAGACCAGTAGAGAAGTTTCAGCCTGTTGAACAGACTGATTACATCCTTTAAACTATATCCTTTTCCCAAAATGATAATAGACATTGGTAAATTTTGATTTATTGATACATTTATTGGAATTAAATAAATTTGATCGTTATTCACTTGGGAATAACCAGAAGCTCTCTTTGAGGACCCCAAGCAGCTTACAACGTCCGAAAGATCACGTATTACCCGGTCAATGCCATTGAACATCCGTTCAGTGCACAGTGGTTGCAGTTTCATACAAAGAGCGGCAAAAAATAGAAGAAGTTTTCATAGGTGAATAATAATATTTGGCGATGACTATGAGATCTCTTTTAATGACACCAATTTCTAAAATTTGGTTAAAATCTGTGAAAGGATTCAGGGACCTCTCCTAGACCCTGAAAATTTAAATTGCATAGTAGGCACACCAAAGTCGTCATATCCATTGATTCCATCAATCTATGAATAAATCTAAAATTTGGTCAATGTCGGACAAAGGATTCAAGGACCTCTCTTAGATCCTGAAAATTTAAATTTCATAGTAGGCATACCAAAGTTGGCATATCCATTGATTCCATCAATCTAGGACTAAATCTACAGTTTGGTCAATGTCGGACAAAGGATTTAAGGACCTCTCTTAGGTCCTGATAATTTTAAATTTCATAGTAGGCATACCAAAGTTGTCATATCCATTGATTCCATCAATCTAGGACTAAATCTACAGTTTGGTCAATGTCGGACAAAGGATTAAAGGACCTCTCTTAGAGTACACAATCGAAAAAATTACACCGAAAACGGTGAGGCCGCTTTGTTCTATTGAAGATAACTCAAGAATCCGTAAATTTCCGCAGCTGAAATGTACATTATATAATCTGTAAATATTGGTAAACATTCTACAACAAATTTGGTTGTCAACTTGGATTGACTTCGCAACTAAAACTCTAAGTGAACATTGAGTCTACACAGGTGGATAGGTGGAATAAAGCAAAAACAAAAGTAACTTGAAAGAGCAAAATCTATTGTGAGATGGTGTTGTCACAGTATTACCCAGAATTTTGACTTAATTTTTTTATTTTTGGCCAGGCGTCTTAGGAAGTATATATATATATGAGATATATGACCACTGCCCTGTACGTGACATTTAAATTGTTCTGGGAGATGTTAATACTAACATAGGAAGGGACGATGCTATTGGGTCAGCGGTCGAAAAATTCAGTCTGTACAACAACACCTCCGATAACGGATTCAGACTGGTTAGCTTCGCATCGGCAAGAAACATGGTAGTGAGTGAAACTAGATTCCCTTATAAAGATATCCACAAGGCAACCTGGATATCTCCTGATCAATAGACAAGAAACCAGATTGACCACGTGGTAATCGATGTAAGGAATCTCTCGAACGTTATGGACGTGCGTGTGATGCTCGGTGTAAACATTGACTTGGATAACCACCAAGCTGCAGCCAATGAACGTACGCGATTAAGTAGTTTTAAAAACGCTCGCATTCCACCGATATAGCCAATGCCTATTCCAGCCAACTTTCTCAATTACTTCAAACAAAACCCCCTTATTCTGTGACACAGGGACCGCATATTGCGAATTCTTTGACCACTGAAGCAATGACCGCACTTTGTTATGAAAAACCACTCTCAGAAAACGCGTGATAAGGAAAAGGATGTTGCATACAGGTTAAAACTGCCGCCAATGGCAACGCGTGCTGTGACGAAGCGTTATCATGAGAAGAGGAGGGAAATGAAACGCCTATGCAGGTGGAAAAAGCGTCTATGAAAGAAAAGAGAAAGTCAGGATATCGAAAATTACAGATGTGAAGCCCGTTAAAAGCAAAGGTTTTGAAATTGGGTTCCCCACCTGCAAGGTCAGAGATGGAAAACTAGTCACGGAAACTCAAAGTGTGCTGCAAGTATGGAGGGAACACTTTCATTCTCGGCTCATTCCCGAAAGCAGCACAAATTACAGGGATAGATGTGAAGCCCAAAATTTCTACTAAAAGGTAAAAAGCTATGGTTTTGGAACAGGGATCCCCACCTGTAAAGACTGAGATGGAAATCTGATCACGGACGTTCAGAGTATGCCGCAAATATGGAGAGAATACTTTGGTTCTTTGCTCGTTACCGAAGGCAGCATAAGTAAATAAATTACACCAATTATTCGGTATCCTCACAAAGCTAATACGACTTTGCGGGATGACACTGACTGACACGAAAATAGGTAAAAATATAAGGGAGATGATCATGCGGAAGGCTGCAGTAAATACGACTTTTACCATCTTTTAATATCATTGGCCGTATACTGCGGAGTGTTACTGCAACCTTTTTCGAGCATTGAGAAAGGCTGCAGTAGAATCCAGGGAAATGACACAAGCAGATTAATCTATTATAGAGAGCAAAATACTCGCAAAATATTTGGACCCATCAATGTAACGGCGAGTTCCGTCGTCGATTGAACCTTGAGCTGTAAAACAACATCGACGTAGTTAAGCGCGATCAAATAGATCGGACACGTTGTACGAATGGATGAAAATGATCTTGCTAGAAAAGTCTTCGACAATAAACTCGATGAGTGAATTCGTTCACTGTATGAGAGGTATTGACCAGATTCAAATTTCCTTTTGTTTTCTGTTATGGAAGTTATGGGCGAAATATTAATTTTCCACAAATAAAAAAAAAACTCAATTTCCCTTTATACCCCATGAATGAGGTATGGGATAGCTTCTCGCATTGTTGTGAATTAACACGCTTTCTATTTTTAGATTCACAACTAACGCCATCTACTTGTTTATCTACGAATGCAAACGTCACTGTTTGAGAAGCTTTTACTAGACACGATTGACTCGACACTAATACTGCAAAGTTGCTGTCGACAACATTCGAGGGGAGCCGACAATGAAAGAATTTTTTTTTTCTTTTAAGATGACTGAAGCCAGGAGTTGAACCTGTGATCCCAGGCATGGTAGTCGTGTGTTCTAACCACTATGCCACGGCTGGTCCCAATTTTCCACAAATAGGTCATCTTATATGGAATGTACTAGACGGGGTGCTATATAGCCCGTATTCAATTCTAAATCGAATTTCCATAAGCGTTTTCTTGGGGCAAAATGTAACTGAATGCAGTGTACTTAAGAAGTAGACTTACATGAATGAAATATGACGGTTAGTTACCATTCGGGGTGTGGCCTTTTCCGGTTTCTGGGGTCTTGAAATGAAATTTGTCTTTGTAAAATACTAGGGGCCCAACTCGCTCCTTTAATGTGTTACACTTTTTCTCGTATCAAATTATAGAATGTACCCTCATATCAAAGGGTAGGGGTACAAAAAGTAAGGAATTTCTTCCCAATTTAGATTGATTTAACATGACTCCGGTCGGTTAAACCGGACATCGGTTAAATCTTTTTCTATTGGTTTAACTCGATTTCAGACGATTTAATTAGTCTTCGGTCTGTTGAATTAAACTTTGGTTGGTTGAGCTCAATTTCCATTTGTTCAACTCGGTTTTAGTCGGATTAATCGAACTTTGGTCTGTTGAATTCAACTTTAGTTGCTGAAACACATTTTGGCTTAGTTTAACTGACTAATGTCGGTTAATTCGGACTTCGGTCTTTTGAATTCAACTTCGATTGGATCTACTCGACTTCGTTTGGTTTAACTCTTCTTCGGTCGGTTGAATCTAACTTCGGTAGGTGGAACCCAATTTCCATTGGTTTTTCTCGACTTCGGTCGGGTTAGTCGGCCTTCGGTCTGTTGAGTTCAACATTAGTTGGTTGAACACATTTTCGGTTGGTTAAACTGACACCTGTCGGTTAAATCAGACGTCGGTCTTTTGAATTCAACTTCGGTTCGTTGAACCCAATCGCGATTGGTTTAACTTGACTCTTGACGCTTTTATCGGCTTCAGTCTGTTGAATTCAACTTCAGATGGTTTAACCCAATTTCGTTTGGTTTTCTCGACTTCGATCGGTTTAATCAGATTTGGGTCTGTTGAAACCAATTTCAGTGGCTTTTACTCGACTCCGGTCGATTAAATCGGACTTCGGTCTGGCACACATTAATTCTTTTCGTTCCAGTAGCGTTTTGGAAATTAGCAAAATAGCATTTCCATTGGGTATGAATGTTAATTTGGTCGCGAAATTCGAATCAATACGATCTTGAGCTGTAGATAAGAAGCTGGGTTGCGAAGAACCTGACTTACAAACACAAAACTGAATTGTCGAAGACCGCGAGTTAACAACACTATCGTAATCTTCGGATACTAGCCTGGACCGCCATGTGACGAATATGATCCCAAATTGCTGAAATGAGTATGAACATGAAATACCGGCAAACCCGAAAGTTGTCGAATTTCTGATACGAGCTTGTATCTTCCAAATTATCAAAAAAAAACAATTAATTTTCCTTTCGTATAGCGGACTGATAACGATTTTTCAAGAACTCAAGTCCCTTGCGATGTCTTTAAATTTGTTTACAATTTCGAATTTATTTTTTTAATACTCAGAGAGTACAGAGATTCGACATGGATCGCCATGATTCATCAAATACACAGAAAAATACTTGATTTTGGGACTCAATTCTGTGAACTGCACGTAAAAGTAGCTCCAAACAGAAGAAATTCTGCATCATTCGTTTTGTCAAATTACATGCCATAATAATTTAATATCGATTTGAAGTTAGTAAGTATCGTATAGGGGAATTTGTCACGTTTTTGGCTGGAAAATGTTGTACTGTGATATTTAAACGCAATCCCAAACTGAAACGATTTGAAAACGATTTGGCAACACTGTTCGACGAGTGTATACAACGTTTATATTTCTCTTAACAAATACATGAAAAAAATACTGTAGATATGCAGGACATAAAAAAAAAACATATAAAAATACAACTATATACAAATTTATAATCTGGAAAACATACCACATTTGACTTCATCGTTATCACAATCCCAAACACCATCACAGAATTTCGATATATCCAAACAAATGCCATTGCCGCATTCACGTTGATACGAGCGACACTTTAATGCATCCGATCGACCTGTAAAGTAAACAAACACACATACACACAGGGAATGCAGTGAAATTCGTGACATCCAGAAAAATCAACAAGGAGCAATTGTTATTAAACAAAACTTAACCATGGCCACGACCAAAGGTTTGTAGTGGTTAATAATTGTTCTTCCAATATTTGGTGTATAAACTTACAATTTATCTCATCGGAAACATCCAGGGTACCACAATCAGGTTCACCATCACATACCCAATTGTTGGGTATACATCTGTGACTCACCGAGCATTGGAATTGACCTTCATTGCATTTGGTAGCATTGGCTATAATTAAAAGAGAAGAAAAAAAGAACAAAGCTCGTGATCATTATCGGAAACTTTTTAGTAGGAAAAGGCCTCACTAAAACAATTGGTATTCATTTGCAGTTCATTAGTTTTTGTTTTTGCTTGTGTGTGTTTTTTTGCAGTTGATGTTGCCATTGTTTGCCGTTTCGCAGTTAAATAGCTAATATCCTTAATCTGTAATTATCTAATTGACTTTTAAATGTGTTTAGCATTAAAATGAAAAGGATCCAGATACCATATAGCAGGACAACAGCATGAACTCACGGACTTGGGTACATTAACATTTACACTCACACACACACACATATATACCAACAACGTAGCTAGCGCAACGACAACCAAAAAGTAAACGGAAACTAAGCCAAACAAAGCAAATGCATAACAAAATTCCTGCTCATGCTAAGGACAAAACAAAATATATATGTATAGACAGGAAGAGAGTCAGGTTGGGGGGTCTTAACAAGTCGCGGAGTTTAGGAGAGTAGAAAATCCTCTATGCAATTTGCCAAAGGACTTTACGATGTGTTTTGTGTTTATATATGCAAAATAGCTATCCTGTCACAGGATATAATGATGGCCCCTGTCTGGCCAGTTACTGTGGGGCTGGCTCCTCCAGGCGAAAACGTACTCGTAAGCGCATTATACTATTCCACACCCAATGTAGTTACTTGAAGGAGTTCAGAACTTATTCAGCATTATACCAGAAAAAAAAAACAAAACAAAATATAATTTAAATACAAAACACAACAAAGCATAAAGAAGGAGGCAGGAGAAAAAGCTGTAAAGCTAAGGTCTGTTTCTATTTAAAATTCAAATTAATTTTGCTGCACAAAAAAGATTACATACTCTCTACTTTGGGCATAGCAAAGTGGTCATATAGGGAAAAAGAAAGCAAGGACATGATTGTACAAATAATAGGCAGAGGCGGCTACACAAGGCAGCTATAGGTGGCAGCTAAGAAGATCAGAATATTTTGAAGACCACTACAATTGTTATAAGGAGAATATACACTAGGAATAGGCATTTTAAGGCTGATATTACTTCCATACCGGAAATCTGTTGGAATGAATGTGGATGTTCACGGACAAGGATGTGCGACGTCTAATACAGTTGCCACGCGGACAAGCATAAGTCTGGAAGTAGATTTGTAGCCGGCAAGATACTGTGACACCTTGTCTCTAGGTTCACTCTGACGGAAGAGAAAAGCGACTTCAGAAAACATAAAACATAGGCCGGGCCTATTGTTAGATTTGAATGCTTAAATTGAGCAGGAGAACGGTTTTAGTCCAACAGTCGGAAAATTTAGCCTTCTTTCTGACCCAAACGGTAAGAAGCAAGGAACGGCATTACTTCTGTGGCCTTTTGATGCCCGAACACTTGGTTTCAGAAGACTTTGCAACAATCTGAGACAATGACATCGACTGTTCCCCTCCCATCCAAACTGGGATAAAATCCGCCGCTTCCCGTCTGAAGCACAAAAAATTCGCTAGAACGACGGCCTCTCAGCTGTTTAAAGAGGGTTGAGTTGAGATTATTCTGAGGATGCAACATCCTTAAGAAAATATTTGGCATTAGGAGAGCATGTCCAAGGACTAGAGTCTTAGTATACTGTGTTTGTCTACAGAAAAAAGACACTGTAGTGATTGTAAAATGAATATCACGTCCTACCACTAATTACCAACGCTTCCATCATTTAACGTTAAATATCATCTCACTACATCACTAACCAACACTACCGACAAATAATAGTTTCCAGTTTACAAACTTCGATAGCTCAAGTTGAAGCGACGTAGGCACCGGCCAAATAAACTCATCCTAGAAGCTTCCAGTACAATAATCTAGATGGCGCAAGGACCAAGGAAAATTAAAATGGTTTATCAACATCACAAAATGAGTGAACAAAAACCAGCTGGCTCCATCTTTGAAGGAATTGGGCGGTTAAAACTCACAACATAAAAATTCTTGACACAAACCTTGTTATCTACAAATAAACGAAACAGAGTTTTCGACAATGATCGAATGCTAATCGGATTAAATGGCCGATCGCCTGCCGATGAATTAAAAATCGGTATAAAGAATTGTCACCCCAACTACCTTCTCCAACTGTTACAACAACAATAACAATTAATAGTTCAACTACTTCAATGACAATAAATATCATATAACAATAGCTTCCATCATTCCCATCCTTGCACACGAACGACACATTCGACAATCGCCACGAACAACAAATGAGCCCGACAAACTACAAAACATTCGGAAAAGAGTTACCACATTGAAAATTGTTTCTCGATGCGTATCTGAATGTCTTGTACGATGTAATTCTTATAATATCGCGATCTACAACTACTTCAATGGTTGACCATTTTCCTTGGTAGGTGGTCGGTTGCTACCGCAGCGAAGTTTATTACCAAGTTGCATTGTACCCTATTCTACTTTCCCTTCTAAATTGTTTGTTTAACCCAACTTTATTAGATTAATACAATTTCGATTGGTTTCATCCGATTTCGATCGGCTTAATCGGACTTTGGCCTGTTGTCGGTTGCTACCGCTACGAAGTGTACTACCAAATTGCTTTGTACCGGATCCACTCGCCATTCTAAGAGTAAATCTTTAAAATTAGTTGGTTTAACCCAATTTCGAATGGTTTTATTCGATTTCGATTGGTTTAATCGGATTTTGGTCTTTTAGATCCAACTTCTGTGGTTTGAACAATATTTCTGTTGGTTTAACTCGACTTCAGTCACTTTAATTCGGTTGAATCCATTTTCGGTTGGTTGATCCCTCTTTCTATTGGTTTAACTCGACTTTGAACAGTTTAAGACTTCAGTCTGTTTAATACACCTTCGTTTGGCTGAACCCAATTTCGATTGGTTGAACTCGATTTCCTCTCGGTTTAATTGGACTTTGGGCTGTTGAATCCCAGTGCGGTTAGTAAACGCAATTTTGGTTGGGTTAACTAGACTCCGGTCAGTTGAATCAGACTTTGGTGTAACGATTGGTGTAACTCGACTCCGGTTGGTTTAATCGGACATGGTTCTGTTGAATCCAACTTCGGTTAGCTTAGCGCAATTTCTATTAGGTAACTCGACACCGGTTGATTAATTCGGATTAATTCGGTTGGTTAAAGCCAACTTTGGCTGGTTTAATGCATATTCGGTTGGTTTAATTGGACTTGGGTTGGTTGAACCCTATTTAGATTGGTTTATCACGACTCCGTCGGTTAAATCGGACATCGGTTAAATCCTTTTTATTAGATTAATTCAGCTTCAGTCATTTTGATTGGACTTCCGTCTGTTGAATCCAACTATGGTTGGTGAAGCTAATTTCGATTGGTTTAACTCGACTTCGGTCGGTTTAATCAGACTTCCGTCATTTGAATCCAACTTCGATTGGTTGAACCCAATATCCATTGGTTTAACTTGACTTTGGCTGGTTTACCCGGATTTCAATCTACTGAATCCAACTTTGGTTGGCTGAGCTCAATTTCGATTGGTTTAATTGGACTTCGGTTGGTTGTACCCAACTTTGGCTGGTTTAATGCATATTCGGTTGGTTTAACTGGACTCCAGTCGGTTTAGTTGGACTTAGGTTGGTTAAACCCTATTTTGATTGGTTTAACTTGACTAAGGTCTATTTATCGGACATCGGTTTAATCCCTTTCTATTAGATTAATACAACTTCAGTCGGTTTTATCGGACTTCCGTCTGTTGAATCCAACTACGGTAGGTTGAAGCCAATTCCGATTGGTTCAACTCGATTTAAGGACTTCCGTCCAACTTCGGTTGGTTGAATACAATTTCCATTGCTTTAAATCGACATCAGTCATTTATTTGGTCTTCCGTCTGTTGACTCCTACTTTAGTTGGTTGAAACCGATTTTGAATCCAACTTCGATTGGTTGAACCCATTATCCATTGGTTTAACTCGTCTTCGGCCGGTTTATCCGGACTTCGGTCTATTAAATCCAACTTCGGTTGGTTGAACCCAAGTTCTATTGGTTTAACTCACATTGGGTCGGTATAATCGTTTCCATCTATTGAATTCAACTTCGGTTGGTTGAACCCCATGTCGATTGAATTAACTCGACTTCGATTCGATCTGATGATTCCAACTTCGGTAGGTTAAACCCAATATCAATTGGTTTAACTCGACTCCCGTCGGTTTAATAGAACTTCGGTTGGTGGAACGCAATTTCGATTGGTTTAACTCGACTTCAGTTGTTTATTTATACTACCGTCCGTTGACTCCTACGGCCGGTTTAAACGGACTTCAGTCTGTTGAACTTAACTTCGGTAGGCTGAACCCAATATCGATTGGTTTAACTCGACTCCTGCGGTTTAATCGAACTTCACTTTAAATCCAACTTTGGTTGGTGGAACTCAATTTCGGTTGGTTTAACTCGACTCCTGTCAGTTAAATCGGACTTCGGCCTGTTCAATTTAATTTCGGTTGGTTTAACTCGACTACGGTTGGTTAAATCGGACTTCGGTCTGACACACGAAGATACATTTCGTTAGATACTAACACTCCATTGGGTACGATTATTAAGTTGGATTTTATTATTAAGTACGATCCTGAGATGCAGATAAGTTGCTAGGCTGCCGAATAACATGACTTACCAAAATGATCCCCTGTTGCAGATACGAAACTGAGTTGCCGAAGAATGCGAGTTAACAAGACGATCCTGATTTTCGATACGAGCCTGGACCGACACAGTACCAACACGATCCCAAATTGCTGATACGAGTATGAACATGAACTACCGACAAACCCGAATCACCAATACGCTGTCGAATTGTTGATACGAACCTGGATTACACATTTCCGGGCACCAATACGATCCTGACCTATTTTGCCATTATAGTTACGGACAAATAAACTGAATCGCCGGCAAGTTGGTTTCACCCCTGAACCATCAATAAATTTCCTAATTGGTGCTATTAAACTTGACCGCCGACCAAACCGAATTGCTTATACGAACCTGGATTACTGAAAGTACCCCAATCATCATCAGTGCGTTCCTGAATTGCTGTTGTTAACCTGAATCGCCAAGATGATCCCGTATTGCTGATATGAACCTGAATCGTCAATACAGTTCCGAATTGCTGTTAATAACCTGAATCACCGATAAACCCGATTTTCTGATACAACCGATACGACAATTCATAATCATTACTATATACCACAATTGCTGATATTAACCTTGATCACCGATAAACCGGAATCATCAATACGCTGCCGAATTGTTGATATGAACCAGAATTACCGAAAGTACCCTAAACATTACGTTCCCGAGTACCGTTACGATTCTGACCTATTTGACCTCTATAATTTTGGAGAGATAAACTGAATTGCCGGTAAACCGAAATCATCGATACGACCGCGACCGTTGCAAACATGAACCCGAATTGCCAACATCCCTGAATTATCAATATTTTTCCTAATTACTTATATTAAACTTGATCGCCTGTTGAATAACTGATATAATTTACATTCCGGAGTTCCAACACGAACGCAACAAATTTGACCTTTATAGTTTTGAAGAAATAATATAAAATTACCAATTATCTCAGATTGGTCAGATCATAAAGTGTTCGATTATCTCAAATCGGTCCGAGTCCCTAAACCTATCAGTACGGTTACAAAACACATCCCCAGCATATACTAAAGTTGCCGATCACTTTAAATCGTCCTGGGTACCAGTTACAGGAAAGACTAAATAGCTATCGCTGAGTTCAAGTCAAAATTATTTTTGTTTCTAAATAATTTATTCCCTGTCAGAGAAAATCTATTATTCCGTAAGGTTTTGTGGGTCCTTATGGCGACGACTGGCAACGACGGAACTAATCTGTAGGCGGCGACAAAACCACTTTATAACTGGGTAAAAGTTTCTCAAGCACACTTTTGGAACTATTATTATTATTATTATTAGCCTTTTAAACAACGATAGTTTTTACACTCACTACGGTCAACTTTTTTTTAGATTGGACATTCCACACTGAGATTCCAATCCTCTGGCATGCTCTCCTGAAGCCAAATGTTCTCTATGAGCTGTAGTGCTCAAAACAAGGTAATCTCCACCCGCCTTAAACAACTCAGCTGGAAGACCATCAGCCCCAGCGGCCTTGTTGTTCTTTAGGCGGGATATGGCAGTTATCTCAGCTTGGCTCGGAGGTGGACACTCGATGTTATCATCTCGGATTGGTGTACAGTCTTCATCCGCCAAGTTTTCACACATCAATAGGCTGCAGAAGTGATCTTTATATATTCTCACGTTGCCATTGGCTGCAGTTTGGCCCTGTATGCAGCATTTTGTTCCCGGGTGGCATTCCGGCATTGGTCATCGTACCAGGCATTATCGTTAAAGGGCTTTACATACCCCAGTACGGACCGCGCAGACCTTTCCATCGAGTGGGCAATATATTGCCATTGCGCGCTAGTATTTTCGGGAGTTGGAGCATCAAGAAGTAGTTGAGTGAGTTGGTCAGAATAGGCATTGGCTATCTCCGCGGTCTGCAGTTTAGCGATGTCCAGTATTTTCTGTGCCTGGTTACGCAGAGTTTTCGCCCTGCTTTGCCTAGTATGCACCTTTACT
Organism: Muscina levida; assembly: GCA_964034835.1. Classification (NCBI taxonomy): domain Eukaryota; kingdom Metazoa; phylum Arthropoda; class Insecta; order Diptera; family Muscidae; genus Muscina; species Muscina levida. Next base: position 84,765,413 of record OZ035884.1, read on the forward strand.
GCAGTGAGGTGGTGATCCGAGTTGATGTTCGCACCTCTGATCACTCGTACGTCTACGACACTTGACGCGTGCCTTCCATCGATTACCACGTGAGCAATTTGGTATCTCGTTACTTGATCGGGAGATATCCACGTTGCTTTGTGAATGTTTTTGTGGTCAAATCGTGTGCTGCTAATTACCATGTTCCTTGCTGCAGAGAAATCAATCAGTCTGATTCCGTTTGGCGATGTGTCAGTATGCAGACTAAATTTTCCGACTGTTGGGCTAAAGACATTCTCCCGGCCTATTTTGGCATTAAAATCTCCCAGCACGATTGTAACATCATGGCCCGGGCTACGGTCATATGTTTCTTCAAGTTGGGCGTAGAATTCGTATTTGACCTCGTCACTTTTCTCCTCCGTCGGAGCATGAGCACATATCCGCGTGATGTAGAAAAATTTTGCCTTAAGTCTTATGGTGGCGATTCGTTCACTGACAGGAGTTAACCTAGAGACAAGGTGTCGTAGTCTCTTGCCGACCACAAATCCACAACCAAACTCATGCTTTTCCGCGTGGCAGCTGTAGTACACGTCACACATCCTCATCCGCGAGCATCCATATCCAGTCCACCGAATTTCCTGTATAGCAGTAATGTCAGCCTTATACTCTTCGAGGACATCCGCCAGTTGAATAGAGGCACCTGGTCGGTAAAGAGTTCTAACTTTTGGAACTATCCGGATATATAATTTCGACGTAGACTACAATGTTTACGTTCATCATCCCAATTTACAAGGTATAACTTGAAACTAGATATTCCTGTCTTACACAGTAAAACATTTTTCAGATCATTGATTTGGGACACAATTCTGAGAACTGCACGTGAAAGAAGCACCAAAAAGAAAAATTTCTGCGTCATTCGTTGTGTTAAGTTACATGCCATAATAATTAAATATCGATTTGAAGTTAGTAAGTATCGTATAGGGGAATTTGTTCCGTGTTAGGCTTTCTGTTTGACGTAACTCAAGAACGATTTGTACGATTTAGATGAAACAAATTTAAAAAAATTAAGAATTACAATTCCTTTAATCTGTTCACACAATGTTTCCCTACATAAGCAACAGTTTCACTTTTCCATTCATCAAATGATTTTGAACTGGGTTTATTTTATAGCAGTTACAATAAAACTGTTGTACTGCGTGGCGTATGATTTACGAGGAATAATACTTATGATAATCATACGCCACCATATAGTATTTATGTTATGTCAAACAAAAGAACCTAAAACGTGACAAATTCCCCTATACGATACTTACTAATTTTAAATCCGAAATCAGTACAACACTGTGTTATAGGCAAGTCAATAGTTTAAGATTCTCCATGACCATCTAAAGGATACTTATGGCAATGATAATAAATAAAACTGCTGAAAACTTTTTGCTTTCGCAGATTTTGTGGACAGCATGTAGCCGAAAACTTCAATATGTTACTGCGGTTTACTCAAACATTGAACATCAGAAGAATTGTGTGAATTGAGACTTTCATATTAGACTTAGCAAGCCATTTAATGTCTAAATTTCATTTCCTGCTCTCGTTTATGACATATATCCTTGTGCAGGGAGCCTACAGTTACCATGTTGCCCTGTTTTTATGACTATAGCATGTTTACTAAAAACTTTTAGGCTATACTCCATAAAGAGTTTGCCTTGTTAAGGCTAAGCAGAGCAACTATAGTTTAAATATTTTGTTCTTTTTGCCTACACTACACTTCTCAGTATTTCCATACTAAATCCGGAAATAGAATATATAATAAAGCAAAGCAAAGAAGGCACAAACTAAAAAAGAGCAACGGATAATGCAATTGAATTTTAAAATATATATGAATGGCCGAGTTTTTTTTTCAACAACTACTTAAACAAAAAAAAAAAAAAAAAAATAAACAAAAACTATATAGGAGTTAGCTGCAACTTACTTGAAAGTATGTAGTATACGTTTTTGTCTATTTATACCCAAAGACTATATGAAATTTATGGTAATTTAAATATTATTTTTAAACATTTAAAGTATAACATAATTAAATTCTATGAAAATGCTTTAATGCGCTGCCAACACTTTGTGGCAAGTTTTCCACAACCTTTTTTAGTTGAGAAAAATTACTTTAAATAAAAGCTCTCGCACTGTCGCTTCCTCTATCGCCTCCTTCATTTCCTTTAGCCAAAATGAATGGATTTCAATTTTTCACAACACAGTCTTAGTTGAAAATGCACTAGCAGCAGCATCAGCAGAAGCACACTTTGCAAGTGGCAGAAATGCCGCAATTGCCACATACCACATGTCTCATTCATATGGCAATGACGACGATGACTACGATGGTGGCGATGATGCTGATGATGATGCTGCTGCTGCTGATATGTATGACTTTTGCTGCATGAACAGCAGCAGTATTTGGCAGCGGCGGCAACAGGAGTAATGGCCACAGCAACCTAACACTCGAAGCTTTAGCTTAGTTTGTGTGTGTGTGTGTAAGAGAGTGTCATAAAAATATTTTTCTCTTTTTTAATTTTTGTTATTGTTGCCACACTGCAGTTTCGTTTCGTAAAAAAAACGACCATAGGAATTTTTAATTTAGTTTATTAGAGTGATATGTCAACTGAATGAATGGTCATACATTGTTGTTGTCGGTGGTGCTGCCGCACTGCTGGCACTCACTGTTCTTTATGTGGAACAATTGATAACATTCATAATGGAGGATTGTTGTGCCCTCATAAATAAAGTGGACTCGTTGGTCTATGTGAATAGTATTTTATTTAAATTAAAAATAATTTATGTAATGCCACAAAATGTCAGAAGAGTTAGTGGGAGGAGGAAGGTATTAGTAACTACTATAATTTAGAGATGGTTAGTGAAAGTGTACGAGAATGTAGGACACTGGTTATTGTAGATGGTGAAGTCCTTGAAGGAGAAAGTTTGAGGTTTTTGGCATTGGGAGACAAAGTGAAAATGACATGAATGACATTGGAGCCAAAGTTTATTGTGCAATTAAATTGCTTAGAAACTTGTAAAAATTAGAAAAGTATTAAAAGTTGGCTGTGTTTGTCTAAGTTGGCTATGGTGTGGGTAAAAAGAGGGGGAATGTTCATAAAATACTTCCTGTATAAAGTGATTTTGGAAATAAGTCACAGTTTCGCTGTATTTCGATGCGCAAATCCTGATTTTCATCTTTGATCAGTTGGTCGGGCTTAAGAGTGGAGACAAGAAAACGTTTTTGCAGAAAAAATGCTTCCATTTGCCGTGCCACATCTATGAAACGATTTGTCGTCTTCTGGACCTCTAATTCGACCTCTTCTTTGTTGGTGCCGGTTTCAAATAATTTTTTTCCTATCAGGCTATTTGGTGATTTTGTAGTATGAGTTTTCTAATCGTTATTCGCTATCCAACTGGCGGAAGTCCTCGACAAATACAAGACTGGCATCACCGGGATGGGACAGGGATGCACACCATGAAAGAATTGTGAAATTTTTTTTTTTCGATATCTGGTCTCGCGGTTTAACTTTGTAAGTAAACGAATAGCCACTATTCACATTAGGACGAAACATTTCTACAGCATTCTGATTTGGGTAGACGCCCCGAGGGAAGACAAAGACGAGGACATTGAAAATGCATTCTATAAGCATTTAGGAGAAATATAAGACCCCTGTCCTAGTTACATTAAAATTGTTCTAGGAGTTTTTTGTGCTTAAATAGAAAGGAAATATACTCTTGATTCAGCAGTCGGAAAATTCAGTCTACACAACAACATCGATAACGGGTTCAGATTGGTTAACTACTCGTCGGATAGGAGAATGGTAGATAGTGGAACCAGATTTCCGCATAAAGACATTCACAAGGCAACCTGGTTATCCCCCGATCAAAGGACAAGAAACCGGTTGGAACACGCGGTAATCGAATCGTAATCGTATTTCCCAAAGGTAATGCACGTTATGGAAGTTATAGACTCGTGTCACCACCTGGTTGCAAGCAAGATACGCACGCGGCTGAGTATTGCTTAAACCGATCGTAACCAAATGCAATGGATGTTGGACATCACAAAGCTGCATACCACCGAGATAGCCAGTGCCTACTCCAACCACTTCTTTCATTTACTTCAAACCAACATTTCTTATTCTGATGTTCCCTACACACAGTCATAGCATATCGCGAATTCTACGACCAACACCGCAACGACAGTACTTACTGAAACTTAATTTTCCTTTACACCCTATGAATGAGTTCTTGTTGTAAATTAACACGCTTTCTATTTCTAGATTCACAACTAACGTTACTGTTTGAGAAGCTTTTACTAGACATGTCGATTGACTCGACACTTACACTGTGAAGTTGCTGACGACAACATCGAGGGCACCGGCAATGAGAGAAAAATTTTTGTTTTTTATTTTATATATGACTGGGGCCAGGAGTTGAACCTGGCATCTCCCGCACGGCCGGTCCCGAAAGTTCTATTAAAAGGTAAAAAGGGAATGTTTTGGAACAGGGATTCCAACTGAAAAGACAGAGACGGAAATTTGATCACGGACATTCGGAGTGTGCTGCACATATGGAGGGAATACTTTAGTTTTTTTTCTCGTTCGCAAAGGCAGCATTAGATTGGCCATAGCGTTATATAGAAAAAATTAAAAATGTGAAATCCAAAAGTTTTCGCACTGAAAAATATGAGGTTGGGGATAAAAATAACTATGCATATTTTTTTTTTTTTTGATTCCGAGTTCCTCCGGGTTGAGCCCAAACTTTTATTACATTACCCATTTAGGCTGAAGTGCAGAATATGGGGCGAGAGCCCGATTTAAAACCAAAAATATGCCATTGTCTTCATCTTGGCCCCCAAACATCGGAAAGGTAGGTCAAAGTTGGCGCTCAGGCTCATGGGGCCCGGGGGGGGTATATCCCGGAAATGGCTCTAACTCGGTCCAGGAGACCCGTAGGAACCTAAAAATAATATCGTTGGATTCGACTCGAAAATATCTTTCACTTGAGTACCCGCACCTGGGGGGTCATCATAGAACCGAAAGGGGCCCCTTTTTTGACCCCCCGGGCCCCATGGGCCTGAGCGCCAACTTTGACCTACCATTCCGATGTTTGGGGGCCAAGATGAAGCCCGAAAGTTCTACCAACAGGTAAAAAGCTAAGTCACGGACACTCAGAGTGTACTACATTTTCGTTCTCTTCTCGTTCCCGAAGACAGCTTAAGTGACGAAATAACGGCAATCGTCGACGATGGAGTAAACTGCCCTTTACCGAACCAAAACATGATCAGCACAACAATTACATGACTTAAAAACAACTAAGCTGCGGAAGCCGATGGTTTGCCGGTAGTGATTTTTAAAGCGGGCGGCGATGAGCTGTCAACGTGCATGCACCAGTTCAAAAACACGATTTGGCTCAAAAGGAAATCATGCCCGATGATTGGAGTCTGAGAGTTCTATGTCCAGTGCTTAAGAAAGGCGATGTGGGCAAGTATGTGTATCAAATATCGAGGGATCAGCCGCATGCAACATCATGTCTAGTGTTTAATGTGAAAGATCTAGCGAACCTAATTGGACCTTATCAGTGTGGCTTAAGACCTGGTAAATCCACAACCGTCCAGATATTTATACTACAAATCCTGAAGAAGATCCAAGAAATGTAGATCAACACCTACCATCTGTTCATCGTTTACAAAGCTGCATTCGATAGTCCGATTAGACAGAAAATATTATATGCTATGGCAGAGTTTGTTTTCCTCACGAAGCTAATATGACTTTGCGGGATGACACTTACTAACACAAAGTCTTCGGTGAAAATAGGCAGAGCTTTAGACAAGACCACCTGCATAGTTTTTTTTAATTTGCAAACCCTTCTTTTTTCATGTTTATGCAGGCATTGTTATAAGAAGCGACGATGGAAGGTCTTTCCTTTCAACGACACCTTACGCTATTTCGAGAGAAAGAGAGAATGCAGAGGGAAGGCCTACTGAATGCTCTTAAAGACGTTCTATGTACCTTCCAGATATTTTCTGGAAGGGTTATTGCGGCCTTTTCAAGCATTGAGAAACTGTCGGCAGTCGTGGGTCCACTGATAAATGAGGACAAAACCAAGTTGCTGGTCTCAGCGAACAAAGAGTATTCGTTGGGGATGCTGCGTTAACGTTGACAACTATAAATTTTAAGAGGTAGATGTTTTTGTCTACCTTGGCTCTGCCGTAAAACAATGTAATAATGTCACCCTGGAAATTAAATGGCCAGATATGATTGCAGAAAGCTGCTATTATATGCTAAGCAAGCGTTGTAGTGACAAAGCTCACTCTCGAAGAACAAAGATCCAACTCTACCAGACACTACTCTATAGCGCAGAATTCTGGGTAGTGACACAAGCAAATCAGGGAGTCTTTGAGAGAAAAATACTTCACACAATATTTGGATCCATAATCGTTAATGGTCAGTACTATTGTCTTATCGTCGTCGTCATATGGGTTCCAGACATGAGGACATACATATTATATATGGTAACCAAAGGGCCGATAATTTGGCAAGGGCCTCCATAATTTTGGAACTCGGCCGATGATAACGGTCTCATTGGTGTTTCTCTCATAAGGGGGAAACAGTCAATTGCAGGGAAACTGAACCTGATTGCTAGGGTTAGATGGGTGAGAGAAACCACATACACTGCGACCAAACTACAATAGATATGCAGAGGATATGATTTGTACTGAGCAAGTCTAGAGCCCACCTGAGGAACATCATAGCTGTAATAACCGGTCACTGGCTAGTTAGTAAACACGTTAAGAGGGTTATACTTCCGTACAACGATTTTTGCAGAAGCTGCAATGATGAGGAAGGGGAGGAGCCCATGGAGCATCTTCTATTTCACTGTCCTGCTTTTGGTGACCTGAGGTATGAAAAGCTTGATCATGGGACACTTATGGACAATACCTATCTGTCAGTAAGCGATTTGCGGAACATCAATGCCATCATTAGAGCAACTATATGGCTTGAGAGCGACGTTGACTGAACATATAAGGAATATTTTGTGCGCAAAATTTTAAATGGTATCAGAGCTGGACTTATACTAGGACTCATATGAGCTGTGCCCCTGGAATTCTTTTCTACGTACGATTCATGTGGGATGATTTTCTGTTGATCCTGCCAAATAAGAACGTAATGATGCAGGATCGTTGCCAGGACATTTATCTATAATCTCGTATAGTTACATTCTTGACACATTAAAAACTTTGGATGAAAAGTCAAGTAAGAATTTGTGATTTCTAATATTTTGTGCAATGATCTTTTCAACAACTCTGTCTTCACTCAATTGATTTTGTAAGATCGTTCCTCCCCACCCCTCGAAATATAGACAATATAGTTTTTTCTTACGCTGACTTTTGTATCTGGCTCAATCTTGACACACAAGACATCGCCGTATAAGTCTCAACGAGTACTTTAATTGTCCTATAGATGTCGCTGAAGTACGATATCATTTTGTAATAAATGCCTCATTTAAAGCACTTTCTACACCTAAAATTCAATATGTACGAAAATAAAACATTACCATTACATAAAACGTTCTTAATAGTAATTACGTTTTTATAATTTACCGCCTCCAAATTTCTCTTGCACTATGTAATAATTTTTTTTCAGTCTATTGCCCCAAGCACTTTAATATCAAACCTCATATCATTATGAGTCTGCTTATAACCTTTAGTAGCCACTGGTAAAATCTCGTTGTTATGGCAATATATATTTACTACACATCGTCTGGATGCACACACACACACACCCTCGCATATAGCATGCAGCATTTTACCCAAATACTAGTATTCAATTAGGTCATTGCTTTCTATGTATTCCCGCCATTGTTTCCCGTTGGTCTAATCCGTAAAATTATATGAATATTTTTAATGATAACTGTAATTTGCATTGCTATGCAATTCGTTTGCATTTTGAATTGCATTATGCAGTCAGTCAGTCGAGTCACTTCACCGGTTTCAGTATTTTTTTCTCTCATAATTATGCATAAAAATCATTTTACACATGATTGGTCAATTTGTTACATTCTATAGATTATTGTGCAGATTTTGCAAAACTATTGAGTGGGATTGAATTGAAACAAAACGAAAAACAAAATGGTGCAATAAAGTGCAACACAGTGCAAAGAGCAATGCAAATATTTAATCCGCATTGTGAAAGGAGTTTGAATGTTAATGTTGGAATATTGCAACAAAGTGAGATATTTGTTTCGCAAGCTTTGCATATTTATGCGAATAAATTGTATGATATATAAGTGAGAGTTTTCAATGATATGAAAAATTCAATGATTGTTTTGCATGAAATTAAAATACAATTATAGGTAATAGAAAATGACTTTAAGCTTTTGAGAGTATATAAAAGGGGTTGAAAGAGATCACCTGCGTAGTAAGGTGAAATAATAATACTATTTGGGTGGGGCATTTTACAGAAAATATAGGATGTATTCTTGGATTGACAATTGGAAAGCAAGAAATTTAGTTGGGAACTTATATTTTAAAGAAATAAAAAATAGTTTTAATAATCATTTTGACAGTTTCCATCATAAAATATATGTGAAGTTAATTTCTATTAATTTTGGAGAGAAACAATTATCCTAATTTTTATCGTGTTGTCTTATGCATTTGTTTTTAATAAACATCATAAAAATATGTTTGTGCACAACTGTAAGGTAAGATCTATCTAAAGATATATAACTTTTTCAAATTAATTGTATAAAACATTTTTAAATGGTATCACAATAATAGTGCAATATTGGACGAGGTGTGTTATGCACTTGTTTTTAATAAACTTCATAAAAATATGTTTGTGCACAACTTTGAAGCAATACCTATCGAAAGATATGTATCTTTTTTCAAATTAATTGTACAAAAAATTTTTAAATGGTTCACCTGGTCCATCCAACGAAATATTGGTCGCCCCCTCCTGCGCCACCCATCGAGTTTATTGCCGAAGGCTTTCGAGCTGGAGCATTTTCATCCATTCTTACAATGTTTTTAACCCACACCATTCGGTCTATTTCAACGTACTAGACTACGTGGATGTCGATGTACAGCTCATGGTTCATTCGAAGACTTCCAGAATAGATTGCGTCATTACCCAGGATCCTGCGCTGTAGAGCAATTAAGGTAGGATCAGTGTCTGATACAGATGGATCTTCGTTCTTCAAGAGAGGGCTTTTTCACTAAATCGTTTGCTTAGCATATAATAGCAGCGCTATGCCAGCATATCACTCTTGGTTCGTTGCAACAAATTACTTGTTTTTGTCCTCATTTTGCCTACTTATGCTGACTACTTCTCCACTCTAGAAAAGGCCGCAATAACCTAGCGCAAGCAGAGAGAATCTCGAAGGTTTTATAGAGCGCATTCAAGAGCATTCAGTAGGCCTTTCCTCTGCATTCTCACTTTCTTTCGAAAAAGAGGTGTCGTTGGAAGGCAAGGCATTCCATCGTCGCTTCTTATAAGAATGCATTAAGGAAGGCCTGCATACACTTAAAAAAGAAGGTTTTTCAAATAAAGAAAAGCATGCAGGTGGTCAACCTCAAATTGTTTATTTTAAACTGTTTGTTTGTTAGTTTTAGTCGATCGTGTTTTATTTATTAAATTTTCGTTAAAGTGTAGCAAATGATACATCAAATTCGGCTTACGATCAGAAAAGTGTTTTTTATTGTTTGATAATTTTGGTCAAATTCAGTGTGTCACGCACTAGAATGACGCGTTTCGAACTCCATGACGAGTTCATCTTTAGACCCCTTTGTGATGAACTGATGCACAATGGTACATCATCAGCTGTATATATATCAACAATTATGTCAAACATGTACATGCAAAGTAGATATCAGCCGAAAATGTCCAGCACTAATTATAGTTTGAATTTGGCCGTTAATATTCAAACATGAGAAATGGAGGAAATTCTTTCCCCACGATTTCCCTTTTTACCGCAAAGCTTAAACTTCTTTACAAGGTTTTTTGTTGGTAAACTAAGATTACTTTAAATTTTTCTATGTCAAAGTAAGGCATTTAGTTTTAGGCCGTGCCGTGCCAGTGTATTTTAAACTGTTTGTTTGTTAGTTTTAGTCGATCATGTTTTATATATTAAATAACAAATCATCTAAGACGTAGAATCTTCCTACTCAAAGAAGGACAACGACATAGGACTATGAAGAATGGAGGGAACATATGCTTAGGACATTTTAGAATAGAAGGAGAAATCCTGTTTTCAGGCATATGAAAACAAGGTCTGATGACATGACGTTGGAATGTCTCGGAAGGCCTTGATGCATGCATGCTTGTAGAAGCTTTTACCAATTCCGCAGCTTGGAACTTCCCGCAGTCATTGGCCATTGATCTCTATATCATCGGCATACACGAGCAGTATGTGACTTATATTAAAGAATGTACCAGTCGTGTTTATTGCAGCCTTCCGCATGATAATCTCCATTAGGATGTTAAAGAGATCACATGACAGACTATCGCCTTGTTTAAGCCTCTTGGCAGATTTATGCCTATTTTCAATGTAGACTTTGTACCAGTCAATGTCATCCCGCAAAGTCGTATTAGCATCGTGAGGAAACCAAACTCGTTTCATTAGCATCTAATAATTTCTGTCGTATCGCACTATCGAATGCAGCCTTGTAATCGATAAACAGATAGTAGGTGTCGATCTACATTTCTTGGGTCTTTTTCAGAATTCGTCGTAGTGTGAATATCCGACCGGTCGTGGAACAACCTAAATCCACACTTATAAGGTCCAATCAGGTTCGCTAGTATGGGCTTTAGTCTTTCACATAACATATTAGACAGGACCTTGTAAGCGATGGATAAAAGGCTGATCCCGTGGTAGTTGGAACACACACTTGGACCGCCTTTCATAAACACAGGACATAGAACACTCAGATTCCAATCATCGGGCATGTATTTCTTTTGAGCAAAATCGTGTTTATGAGCTGGTCTATGCAGGTGGCCAGATCATAGCCGCTGGCATTAAAAAGTTGTGCTGGCAGTCCATCGACTCTCGCTAGTTTCAACGTTTTGAAACCGTGCAATTGCCGTGCTGATATTGTTTTGGCTGGGTGGTGGGCAATTTGCTTCGTCGTCGATAATTGGCGTGATTTCGTCACTTATGTAGTCTTCGGAAACAAGCAGAGAACAAAAGTGTTCCTTGCATATTTCTAGCAAACTCTGAGTGTGCGTGACCAGATTTCCATCTTTGTCCTCACAGATGGGGATCCATGTTGCAAAACCTGTGCTATTTAGCATTTGGTAGAACCCTGGGCCAAAGCCTTTGCTTTTTACCTTTATCCATATCCTCTCTCTTTTCTGCTATTGATACTTTTTCGTCTGAAAAGGTGTGTCATCTCCTTCCTCTTCTCATTATAACGCTCAATCACCGCACGCGTTGCCATTGGCTGCAGTTTTTTCCTGTATTGAGTATCCTTTTCGTTTGATATTACGCGATATTCTTCATTGTACCAAGGCTTGTCTGAACTTGGTTTTTCATAACCCAGTACTGTCGTTGCGGCAGTGGTCATAGAATTCGCAATATGCTGCCGCTGGGTATCGAAAACAGCAGAATTAGGGGCGTTTTTTGAAGTAATTGAGATAATAATTCGGAGTAGGCCTTGGCTATCTCGGTGGTATGTAGCTAGTTTATGATCCGAATAAATGTTTGCACCGCGCATTACAATCACGTCCATAACGGTTGAGAGATGTCTTCCATCAATCACCACGTGAAAAATCTGGTTTCTTGTCATTTGATCGGAGGATATCAAGGTTGCCTTGGGGATATTTTTATGCGGGAAACTAGTTTTTATAACCTAGTACGGTCGTTGCGGCAGTGGTCATAAAATTCGCAATATTCTGCCATAAAATGCTGTCGGAAACATCAGGATTATGGAGGTTGGTTCGAAGAATTTGAGAGAGTTGGTTTGAGTAGGCATTGGCTATCTCGGAGGTATGCAACTAGCTGGTGATCTGATTCAATGTTTGCACCTTCTACTCGTCCATAATGCTTGAGACATGTCTTCCATCAATAACCACGTGATAAATCTGGTTTCTTGACATTTGATCGGAGGATATCAAGGTTGCCTTGTGGGTATCTTTATGCGGGAAACTAGTTCCAGTCGCTACCCTGTTTCTTGCCGACACGAAGCTAACCCGTCAGAATACGTCATAGGTGTTGTTGTTTAGACTGCATTTACCGAAAGCTGTACGAAGGGCATCTTCCCTACCTATTTTAGCATTAAAATCTCCCATAACAATTTAAACCTCTCATAGAATGCATCTTTAATGTATTCGTCTTTGTCTTCCATCGGGGCGTGTACACAAATCAGGGTAATGTAAAATATTTCGTAGTGAAGCGAATAGTGACTATTCGGACAACCACAAGGTTAAACCGCGAAACCATATGTCAAAACTCTTGTCGACTATGAATCCATATTCAAATTCGTGTCTTTCTGCTTGGCAGCTGAAGTAAACAGGACTGGTACCAACTTTAACAAAAGTCACATGCTGCTGAAGTATGCCGTTGTAGAAGTATGCCGATGACATAGATATCATTGGCCGTGGGCTGCACGATGTTACTGCGACCTTTTCGAGTATTGAGATGCAGTCGGTCTAGCAGTTTGTCTACATTGGCTCCGCCGTATATAAAATTAATACTGTCTGCCTAGATATCAAGAGACGAGTATTGATCGCAAACCTCTGATATCAGCCTCGTATTTGTCGAGGACATCAGTAAATAGGATAGAGACAACATCTTTGTATATATATATAACATTCCATGTTCACATCCTTAAATCATGGTTCTTACTTTATTTGCGGGGGTTATCAACATTTAAGGTGATCTTGTTTTTGTTTCTTCTCTGCTTGTTTCATAATAATTGTTTTTGTTTAAGGAGAGTGGCCATGTGGCCATGCCATTTAGGTTACCCAACATTGCGCCTTCTCTCATTTGCTACCACTGATCGGATGCTCTATGGAATAGCCCGGGGAAAACATGACGTTGTGGCTACTTGGGGCCTCCAAATCAGAAAGCTTGCCGTTTTATGGTGTTTAACACACTGTGTAACTATTGTTTCTTTTCGAACATCTTTTATTCTAAAATTTCATAGTACAACTGATTTTGGGACTCAATTCTGAGAACTTCACGTGAAAGTAGCCCCAAAATTAAGAAGTTTTGCATCATTCGTTTTGTCATGTTTTAGGCTCTTTTGTTTGACATAACATAAATACTATATGGTGGCGTATGATTATCGTAAGTAATATTCCACGTAAATCATACGCCACGTAGTACAACAGTTCAAAATCATTTGATGAATGGAAAAGTGAAACTGTTGCTTATGTAGGGAAATGTTGTATGACCAGATTTAAGGAATTGTAATTCCTAATTTTTTAAATTTGTTTCAGTTAAATCGGACTAGTGGTTCTCGAGTTATGTCAAACAAAAGGAACTAAAACGTGACAAGTTCCCCCATACGATACTTGCTAACTTCAAATCGATATTAAATTATTATGGCATGTAACTTGACAAACCGAATGATATAGAACTTCTTCTTTTTGGGGCAACTTTCACGTGCAGTTCTCAGAATTGAGTTCCAAATCAATGAGCTGAAAAATGTTGTACTGTGTTAATGAATAACTAATTATAGTTTACTTCACTTCCAACGGTATAAATTATATCTCCTCAAGGCTCTGTGCCACAAACTTAATACATCATCTAGTCAATATACATATATTGTAATTATGTGAGTTCTCTATTTTAACATTCACATTTCCTATGCAATGCCAAATGAATATCAACCGAAAGCTGCATGCAAAATATTAAAAAAAAAATCAAGTCAACATGAAAGCCAAACTTACCACAACCAATGGTTTCATCTGAGCCATCGTCACAATCTGATTTCGAGTCACATTTCCAGCGCATTGGTATGCATTTGCCATCGTTGCATGTGTAATAAGTTGGTGGACAAGTTTCTGAAATGACAACAACAACAACACAGGCGAATAAGTTGAATACTCCAGGACACTTTTGATAAAGTCACAAAATGAATTATTAAGGGATGGGGGGCAGATGCTCGCACACAGAAGCAGGCACACTCTTACTCCAACACACACACACACTAAACTATAGCATCTAAACCTCACCCAGCATATAATTAAAATATATTTAAAATTAAATTAACATTTGCAAATTTGGTGGTGAGTTGGAAAACCTGCTGTAATTAACATGTAGACAAACGGACAGACGATACGTTGCGACAAACCTGTTGTCAAGCTGTCTAGAATATTTTGTTAGTCATACCAGGGCTACCCGTCAGACAGTCCGTTTGCCGGCTGCTTTGTACGTATATGAAAATGTGTATAAGTTTCGTTTTGTTTGTAAAGTTTTGCATATGTTAAGTTGCTGTCGATACGTGTCTTCATTGCATATGCAACGATATCAACAGCCAGTAGTTACACCAACCGGCAACTGCAATTAAATATACATAGATACGCGCCGGCATGACTGTTGACAAAGCACAGTGGTTCGTTAGTGCATTTAAAGTATTGGCGGTGAAGGTAATGCAACTTTTTAATTTTAGTTGCATTTTAATAGTAACTAGCAGGTGAAGTATATTTTACTTTCTTCAACCTAATTAAATTTGTTGCTTCACGTTTTTCTGCTTCAAGAAATTTTAGTTTTTTCTTAAATCTGTCTAATGAAGTTGTATCAAATGCAAATGTTTTTTCAAATTAGTTGATTTTTCCTCAGGTTTTAAATAAGTCCCAGTTCGTTCGTCGTGTAGATCCCTTTTCCGTTCATTGCATTTCATGTATGGCAAAAATGTCAGCCTTAAAATGCATAGTACAAAATTTTTCAGCTCATTGATTTAGGACTCAATTTTGAGAATTTAATGTGAAAATAGCCCCAAAAATAAGAACTTCTGCATCATTCGTTTTGTCAAGGTGGCTGCATTCATTTTTTTTGGCTATACGAATTTTTGTCAATGAAGATTTTTTTTATCACTTTTTCTATATTTTAATCTGGTTTTATTATAAGGAAACATAAAAAAACCTTACATAGCAATTATTTTGAGTTGTCAATTGCTTATGACGCATTGGTGGTTGTATGACATATAGGTTACTCAACATTTTGATACTTTATTCTATTAAAATCACTGTACAACTTGTGTGACTTCAGCAATATCATCAATGAATTGTTATTTGCATCAATACAGATTTTTTGTTCGCAACTGAATTGCATTGCAAAAACTAATTGTGCACACATCAACAATAACTGCAATAGTTGATGGTGTTTGTTATTGATAATTTTGAAATTGTTCAAATTTAGAGAATAACAATTAATTCAGAAAAATATAAATTGTATATAAATTCTAAATAAATAAAATTTTTATTGCCAAATCAATTTCAAGTTGTAATGGAATTTAAAATTTAAAACTGGCATTAAACGAGAACATTAGCTAATACTATGGACTACCGGCAGAGCTTTTTAAGGCCGGCAGCGATGAGCTGGCAACGTCCATTCACCAGCAAATAAACAAGGAATGCATGCTTCTGAGTGTCCAGTGCTTAAAAAAGGCGATCTAAGTGTGTGTACCAACTACATATCGCGGGTTCAGCCATCAGCCCATCGCATAACAGGTCATGCCTAGTGCGTTATGTAAAAGACTTAAGCTCATCCTAGAAAACCTGATTGAACCTTATCAGTGTGGCTTTAGACCTGATAAATCCATGAATGATCAGGTATTCCTACTAGGACAAATTTTTGAAAAAAAATCTGACAGAGCCATTTCAAAGGAGGCTTCAAGGGATCACTTTAACCTCATAACAGAGATGAACAAGCGGGAGCCTGCAGTAAACACCACTCGTACCATTGGTTATAAAAGTCATATTTATATGCATGACTAGCTTCCTCGGCTCGCGTTGCTTCACCCGCACTTACAATTAACCTTTTTATGAATTTAAGCAATACAGGTCAAATTCAAACGCTTCATAAGACGAACGAACACCCCATTTATGTGTTTGTAGCATTATCTCATTGGCCTGAGTGATTGTCCCGCTTTAGTCCCTTTTATCCCTAAAAGTAATATTTGTAACGAATACGAATACATTCGTATCGAACAACTGAAATGGACTGGTACCCCCTCTAATTCTATAGGAAGAATGCCCATATAAGATTATAGCTTTAGTCGTTTGGTCTGGGTGATAGTACCAGTTTTATGCCTTTTTAGGTTTTTTACCCCTTAATGTTTGAATTTCTAAATACCCCATCTGACGGCTCTCTAATTCTATAGGGAGCAATTCTATATACATTTTCCTAACTCTACTTTTAGGCACTTGGTCTGGGCGATAGTACCAGTTTTATCCCATTTTCGGTATTTTTTTCAACTTAAGAACATGACTCGTAAAATATGTGCCACGCCCCTTTATTTAATTAAAAATTTTATTACAATCGGTCCATTTCGCCGAAATTATTTGAAAAGGTGCGTGGCACTGCCAATTTTCCAGCGAGACGCAATCCTCCTTGTACCAGTAACATATGTAGCAAATCTCATCTTCATACCTATAATGTCTCATGAGATATGACCGATAAAAGTTTCGGTTTGTTTAACTATGTTTTCATGTAGCCTATGATAGAGGCCATCGCCCACTTTCCACAAACGATGTATTTTTTCTTAATCGACCGATATACGTACCAAATCTCAACTTCGTACCTATAATGGTGTTACAGATACAGCCTTTTCAAAATTCGAGTTATATGGGGCGGTGCCACGCCCATTTTACCCCCTTGCAGTTTGAATTTCCAAAAATCCATTCAACATTCAATGGTTCTAGCTTTAGCTGTTTAGGCTGGGGAATGATCAGTCAGTCACCCAAGCCTTTTATACTGCATGCATGCTGCATGAACTATAACTTTGAAGTGGTATATAATTTTGTCTAGCTTGGTTCCACCGTAAACAAAAATAATAATGTAAACCTTAAAATCAAGAGACTTGTATTGATCGCAAGCTGCTACTGACATGCGCCAAGCAAGCGATTTAATGCAAAACCTTCTCACGACGAACAAAGATCCAACTCTACCAGACTCCGATCCTACCTGTTTTGCTCTACAGAGCAGAAGCTGGGTATTGACAGGATCAATATATCAATGCAAAATATTTGGGCCTTGAGTTGTATGAAATAGAGATAGACCGAATGCGCCGGCTTCGACACGTTATATGAATGGATGAAAATGTTTTAGATCGAAAAGTCATCAGCAATAAACTCGATGGGCAGCGCAGGAGAGGAGGAATATATATTTATATATAAAAGTACCTTCTGGTACAATAAAAAGTACAATACATTAAAACATTTTTTAGTGCAATACAAGTACTTTTTGCTACAATACTTTGAGTCACTATAAAAATACTTTTAGGTATTTAGTACACTTAGCAGAGATAACTCGAGTAAATCTTCACTGATACCTGTAGAAGTTTAACAGTAATAATATTTTCAAGAACAGAATTATGCGATTAGAAATATATCTGCCATAACTCTCAAACGGTCAACTGGAGGGTATTTGAATTTGGTCAGTAGAACACAGGACAACACATGATTTTTGGACTTAATTCCGAGAACTGCACATGCCAAACAAAAGAGCCTAAAACGTGATAAATTCCCCTTTACGATACTTACTAACTTCCATTCGATATTAAATTATAATGGCATGTAACTTGACAAAACGAATGATGCTGAACTTCTTCTTTTTTGGGGCTGCTTTCATGTGCAGTTCTCAGAATTTTGTCCCAAATCAATGAGCTAAAAAATGTTGTACTGTGTAATTATCTCGTAATATTAGATAAACCACCAGAAAACTAAAACTCGTTCATATCTCACGAGCCATTAGAAGTATGAAGATGAGTTCTCGATGTTGTCGACAGCAACGTCGCAGTATAAGTGTCGACTCAATCGGCATGTCAGTAATACCTTCTCAAATAGTGACGTTCGCATTCGTCGATAAACAATTAGGTGCCGTTCGTTGTGAATCTAAAATAGAAAGCGTGTTAATTCGCAACAACGCGGGAAGCTATCTCATACTTCATTCATGGGGTGTAAAGGGAAACTAGGTATTTTTTTGTTGTTACATGGAGGATTACGTCTCGCTGGGAAAAGGGTGGTGCCACTCCTCATTAGCTATAATCGCGAAAATTGATGTGGGCATATTCACTACCAAATTGGATTGCAATTTTTTTCGAAATCCGATATTTGCGGGTAAAAAAAAAACGAAAAAGGGATAATAGAATTTGAATGAAGCAAAAAGTGTTTTCGAAATTCGTACTTCTTAGGGATAAAAAGACCGAAAAGGGATAAAACTGGTACTAAACGGCTTAAAGTAAAGCGAAAAATGGAAGTGAATATTTTAATTGTGCGATATTAAGTAATTTTTAGAAATTTGTTCTTTAGGTGTAAAATTACCGAAAAAGGGATAAAACTGGTACTATCGCCTAGACCAAATACCCAGAGGTAGAGGGGTTGCCAGTCCATTTTAGTTGTGTATCTTTTGGAATTCAAATTTTTAGGAATAAAAAAAGGGATTAAAACGGTAC
The DNA here is from genome assembly GCA_964034835.1 of Muscina levida. Classification (NCBI taxonomy): domain Eukaryota; kingdom Metazoa; phylum Arthropoda; class Insecta; order Diptera; family Muscidae; genus Muscina; species Muscina levida. The sequence continues at coordinate 84,784,032 of OZ035884.1, forward strand.
AATCACTTAGACCAATGAAGCGTTATGAAGCGTTTGTATTTTACCTGTATTGATTAAATTCTTAAGAAGACTCATTGTAAAGCGCCCCATACACGAGTACTGCCGCAGTTCATGCCGATGAACCCGTTGTGTACGTGTGTGATTGAAAGTTCCGATACACACCTATCAATCATCATTTTAATTTAAATTTTGAAAAAGCAAGATATGCGCTCAAAAACAAAAAAAATTAATTGCTATCGCTTTGACGATTATAATAAACACGAGAAATAGGGCAAAAAAGATGGAAATAAAAAAAGGAAGACTGTGGATGAAAGAGTGGCTTAAAAAACGGGGCCAATTCACGGTTTAAAACTTGGTAAAGGAGCTGAGGGAAACGTCTCCATATGACTTTAGAAATTTTATGCGTATGGATGCGGCGTGTTTTGAAAAAATGTTCCACAATGCCGGAAAAGATAACTTCTATAAATTCTAAAATAAACTTCTTTTCCGACAGCTTTTCCATTTTTTTATTTTATTTTGCACACAAAACACTATTTCCATTTCGTTGTTTACACTTTTCTAACACAATTTTGAAATCTATAACTTATTTGACGGATAAAAAGTAATCAAAGTTCATCTGATTGAAAGGTGTTCATTTTCAAAATCAAAACTGTTTTGATTTTCATACTGCATAGACTGTGTGGCAAATACATTGCCATGTTTTGTCACATTTACCAATACCCACATATTGCCGTTCCTGCGGCAGTACTCGTGTATGGGGCGCTTAAGAACAAGTGTAGCAACACGAGCCGGAAAATCTAGTACAAATATATTTTTAATGTTCATTCGTTAATTCGACTACTTTTTTTTTATTTTCACTTTTAACATTATGTGTTCTATATCTTTTCCATTTTTACTTAATATAAGGTTAAGCAATGTACTATGTCATTCATCTTTTTTTGCTTTTGAGCCACTCTTGAAAAAAAACTATCATCGGAAGTACCATCTTTAAAATACATAAACTAAAAATAGGGCAAATATGGGCAATGTTTGACTTCAGACACTGATACAGGGACTTCTATTTTCTATTTAAGTACCAAACATTACACGTATAAACATAAACATTACAAACTTTTTTCCATTGAAAACAATATTATTGTTTGATGACAGACTTTTACGGACTATTTTTATATAACGACTAGCTTTCTCGGCTCGCTTTGCTTCACCCGATCTTCGTAAGAAATTAAGCAGTACAGGTAAACTGCAAAGGAACGAACAACACGTTAAAAGTACGAATTTCAAAATATACTTTCGTATCGCACAACTAAAATGGACAGGTACCCCCTCTAATTCTATAGGAAAGCATTAGCCGTTTGTTCTGGGTGATGGTACCAGTTTTTCCCTTTTCGGTCTTTTTACCCGTATATGTATGTTCAAATTTCTAAAATACCCATCTAGCGGTTTTCTAATTCGTAACTTTTAGTCATTCGGTCTGGGCGATAGTACCAGTTTTATGCCTTTTTCGGTATTTTTACACCTTAAGAACAAATTTCGATTAATTACTTCACATCGCACAACTAAAAAATTCACTTCAATTTTTGCGACTATAACTCTAGCCATTTAGTACCAGTTTTAATCATATTATGATATTATGTAATTAGCAGTTTGGTCTGTGCGACAGTAAAATTTTTATCGCTTTCATTTTTTTTAGCTAGAAATATCGGATTTCAAAGAAACCTCCTATCCAATGTTATAGCAATTTCGCGATTGATCTGGGCGATGGCGTAAGTTTTGTCCTTTATTGGTAATTTGTTTTCCCTAAAAGTACGAATTCCAAAAATCTATTCTTAGCAGACATTTACTCGAAAAAAGGAGCAATCACCCCAAATTTCATCATTCTACCTACATCCATTTCACCCAATCACTTATCACTTTATATTAATATGACCGACATAACAGTTTTTCCATAACAGTTTTTTCAGCGAGACGCAATCCCCCATGTACCATTTATATATGTAGCAAATCTCATCTTCATACCTTTAATGGCTCGTGAAATATGACCGTTTGAAATTTTGGATTGTGTGGGCGGTGCCACGCCCCTTTGTCTAATTGTGTTTCATGTAGCCTTTGATAGACGCCCTCAGGACAGTACTTCACAATAAAAATTTTATTGCAATCGGTCCATTTATTTCGCCGAGATAATGATTTTTTTCAAAAGGGGCATGGCACCGCCTTTTTTCGAGCGAGACGTTATCCTCTATGTATCAGTAACATATGTAGCGAACCGTCTTAATACCTCTATTGGCTCTTGAGATATGACTGTTTGAAATTTCGGTTTGTGTGGGCGGTGCCACGCCCCTTTGCCTAATTGTGTTTCATGTAGCCTATGATAGAGGCCCTATGGACAGTATTATACATAGAAAATTCAATAGTAATCGGTCCATTTATTTGGCCAATATAACTATTTTTAAAAAAGGGGTGTGGCACCGCCCACTTTCCACAAACAACGTATTTTTTCTTATACGACCGATATACGTACCAAATCTCGATTTCATGCCTATAATGGTTTAAAAGATACAGCCATTTTGGGCGGTGCCACGCCCAGTTTATCACGTTGCAGCCGTTTGGGCTGGGGAGTGATCAGTCAGTCACCCAAGCCTTTGATATATAGATTTATATACTTAATGATGGAGCATAATTTATAAAAAGTTGCCAGTTATAATGACCTGTTTAAAGTTCTCTAAAATAACATATCCGACAGTGCTTTATCAACATTTCCTACTTTTCAGCTTCTACTTTACAAGTGATTATTTGAGAGTGACTTCTCTTTTCTTTTGCTGGGTACTGTTAAAGTCAGTCACTGGTAGTTACTCAACCTTATAGACAACAAATTTCGGCGTTATTGCGAAATGTTATTTCCAACATCTTTTCTTGTGTTGACAGAGGACCACTTTTCCTTAAAAAAAAGGAACATCTGCCAATAGGACACAAATTACTGTTGTGCCACCTTGTCTATATAGATTGTCAACCACAACATGTGACCATACTTTTTAAAAATGTCTACGCATTTCAATAGAAACCCCCACTAATTAAGTCAGGAAGTTTTCAATGAAATTAACATAAATTCATTTGCACCATGTGCTTTAATTTTATTCCTGCAACCAGTTTACAGGTAGAAGGATAACCCAACCCATTGCTACGGTCACAAGGTGACAGCAAAAGTTTCAAACTCAAATTTGCATAGAAATTTATGTAACGCTAACGCTGAAGTAATGATACATATTTATATCTACGCTTAAAGCACACCAATCATGTTGAAAACTTTTACGTTTGTTGTGCTGCCTACGATTATGATTAGGCTGGGCAGGCGGCGCTCAGGTCTGCCTGATGATGCCCAAATTGTGTAGAATATACAAGAATTATGCCACTCACGTGCCACGAAATGTTCCTTTGCACCATCATAAAAAATGGCAATTTTCTTTATTTCGAAAATTTTTTTTTTTTGGTAAACCTAACAGGAGACCTGTGAATCACCTCCTCTACAAATGAAAGAGGTGTTAAATTTTCCTGCAAAGTTTCATTTTTGCTACATGTTTTTCGTGTTGCTGATATATAAAGAATCTTAGGTAGAGTAACCAACAGTTTTATTATTGATTTTATAACACGTAATAAATTTGTTGTTGTTACAACAGACAATAAAAGTTTACAAAGATTCAAAAGAAACAAAGAAAAACAAACAAAAAAAAAAACTGAAACGAAACATCAACAAAGAAAGACAGATGGATATAAAGAGATTCAGATATATATCATAATCATAAAAAAATAACATATTTTGCGAAATGTAACGAAAGGTTTTTCGTTGGGATGAGAAAAAGCCATTAAAATAATGAAAAAAATTGTGAAATACTGGCAATGAATTGAAGGGAGGTGAAAACTATGTATGTCTGTTGATGGCGTCAGTGACTGTTAAGGTAACGGTTGCGAATTATAAAAGAGAGAGAGAAAGAGTACAAAAGGACATTTGTTGACTTTTATTTTTAGTTTATTCCTAGGAGATTATTACGGCATACTCTGGAGACAATAGGGTGGTAAATTAACAAATTTCGTCACGAGGCGGATATAAAATTGTTGGATTGCGAAGATTGTTTGTTATACAGGGTGGACGAAAAGTCTTTTTACTTTTCAAACGATGATAAAAAACTTAAGAAATGAGATAATTTATTTAATTAAAAATTGTATATCTAAGGTATCCATTAGGGATCAGTCTGGACTACCTGGTGGCCAGTTAATAACAACTATATTGGATGTCACCTTTTGGCAAAAAATTTCGCAAACTACACCTAATGAGTCATTGGAAGTGTGACATGTGGTCCTTTACTTACTTAAACTTAATTTCCCTTTACACCCCATTAATGATTTATTTAATAACTAGTGGGCCCGGCAATGCTTCGCTATTGCATTTTAACTTGTAATATATTTCACATTTAGGTCTACAAAGTACTTTGAAAACGGTACTTAAGCTCGATAATGATATGTAGAGTTTATTAACTTATGTAACTAATTTCAAGCAACTCCTTAACATGAAAGTTAACAAATTAAGTGCTGTTGTTTTAAATTCTAAATATCATAGGCTCTATGACGATAATTAAAAGTTCATCAGCAAAGTCATATATTTTACAAATCGGAAGCAGACATTCCGTTAAAGATCAAAATTCAATGTAGTAGCCGTAACCGTCTGTATACTAACTATCTTTATGGCATTTTGCGCCGTCGTGTTGGAGTATATGCACCATAAACTTCACAAAGGGCAAACAGAACGCGCATTTTAAAAATAAATTTGCAAGATTTGTAAACGTTGTTCTTGTGTAGTCTTTACATGGTGATTTTTCAAAGAAAGTCTTAATAAAAGTCTATTACACTTCACACACCTCGCCTGAATGACGAATTGGTTGACCTAAAATGGCAACAAAAACGGTAAATGGGGTTTTGTTGGGGGTCAATTGTACATTCAAAATCCATATGAATCAAAATCCTAGCTGATACTTTTTTTAAGATAAAAGGATTTTTCGTTTATTTACTCCGTTTGGCACTTTTTTTAGAAGTGACGTTCGGTGCTCCATAATTATTGAAAGCGTACAGACTTCAGCTTTAAGACACTTCTATCAAAATTTAAGTTTTATGCACTAAATTAAGCTTTCCCAGCGCGAGCTAGGAATTGATATTACACACAAAGTTTATTGGTGACATTTTCTAACAATTCATCGTAGATTTGGTTACAATTTTTGCGAATAAAAAAACTGGCCCACCTTACTGTTCATATTTCTAGGCGAACTGCAATATACTTTGGAATTTTGACAGTTATAACTGTTTATTTTAAAAAGGGTGTGGTACAGCCCACTTCCACTCTTACTGTAATTTATACTGCAACAACAACATATGTAACAAATCTCATCTTCATACCTCTTATAGTTCATGAGATATAGCCCTGTTTATTTTCATGTTGTATGGGCGGTGCCACGCCCCTTTATTCGATCACAACCAAATATAGCCAGGGACTATCTGCAGGTCATTAGTACCACGTGGTAAAATTTTCGTATCAATCTGTCTATTGGGAAAGCCTGAAGAGCGGTTTTGAAAAGGGGGCGTGGCACCCCCCACTACCACCTTGGATGTAATTTATACTGCTCTAACAACATATATACCAAATCTCATCTTCATGCCTCTGATAGTTCATGAGATATAGCCCTTTTGATTTTCAAGTTGTATCAGCGGTGCCACGCCCCTTTATCAAATCACAACCTATTATAGCCAGAGACTATCAACAGGTCAACAGTACCATTTGGTAAAATTTTCGTATCAATCGGTCTATTAGAAAAGCCGTTAGAGCGATTTTTGAAAAGGGGGCGTGGCACCGCCCACTTCCACCTTGGCTGTAATTAATACTGCTCCAACAACATATATACCAAATCTCATCTTCATACCTCTGATAGTTCATGAGATACAGCCCTTTTGATTTTCAAGTTGTATGGGCGGTGCCACGCCCCTTTGTCCAATTGGACCGAAATGTAAATATAAACCAACCGGGGCGCCACCCAAACGCATACAAAAAAATTTATGCAAATCGGTCCAGCCGTTCGTGACTTATAAAGTCACAACACACTTGCAACAATATTTTATATATATAGATAAGATGGATTTTTTGTCGTTTTTGAGCTTTTTATAAGTATGACTAATTTAACACTTTTGGAAAACTACTGACCAAGAGAGAAGTGAAGGATATACACTTTTATACGGCATTCACATTTATTCGACTTTTCAAACTATGAAATTGTTCGTCCGCTTAATAAACTAACATTTTTTTACGTCAGATTCCATTTTTTTATTCCCATTTTTTTTCTTCGATTTTGTTGAATGCACGACAACATTAATATTTTGTCGGTCAACCGAGTGTTTTGACGACAAGTACATTAATATTTCACAGTTTTCTTCCTTAGATTTTTTTGGTTGTGTTTGATGCACAACATTAGTATATTGTCAGTCAGCTTGTCGTCAACCGAGTACTTTGACGACAAGTACATATATTTTTCACATTTTGTCTTGAGGACAGCGTTGACGACAAAGTCGTGTATGACGGAACTTCTTACTGGGTCCCTATAACTACTCCCACAACTACTCTATAAAATAACCTAGCAGCGGAAAAACGAGGCATTGTAAAAATATGCCTTTAAATGCAGTTTGTTGACATTCAAATACGCCTTCCTTTTCCAGGCATATATACAGGCTATAATTAGCGCTTCACTAAGCCTTACAAAAAATTTCATACCCATGCACATTTCGCTTCTAAAATGAGACCTGCAAAGAGGCCTTTTACTAGGGTGAGAAAAGATCCGGCAGTCATGCTTCTTTCCCTTCTTAAAACTGTGAACAGCCCTACTATGTACCCCACAAAAATTACAGCTTTTATCGCAACCAGTTCTTTGCCCTGCATCCGAATGTGTAGCCTTTTATGATACAAATTTCAGAATGTTACTTATTTCCCTTCTTAAAACTGGCCTGTGAGCAGCCCTACTACGTACCCCACAAAATTTACATAGATGTGCACAAATGGCATGCAAACTTTCTTGCCTTAAACAGGCCTGGTCCTATTAGTAGAAGGCAGAATTGACGTTCATAGCCGTGCACTCGTCACTTCGCCGATTAGGCCTGTAGACATGCCTCTAAAGAGAACGTAAGACAGATGCTGTTGTGTATGAGAACCACATGTATTTTATTTGTCGTACAACAACTATATCAAGTGATAGCCGAGTAGGTAGCATGTCCAACTATGAATTTTTTACCCCCAAAAGCAGGAATTTCTCTAATTTTATAGGAAGAGTGCCCTTATATATTTTGCTATTACAGCTTTAGGCGTTTGGTGTGGGTGGGTCTGGATTTCAAAAAATCCCTCCTAAGCTGAAATCCCTCCTAACCGTCCCAAATTGAATCTTCCTATGTACAGCCATTTAGTTAGGGCGCTGCAAGTATCTATTCTTTCAGGATAGAACCAACCATACGCACCCAGATTTTATCAAAATCGGTCCAGCCATTCTTGAGTTATAAATGGTGTATAGGTAATTAACATGGTTTTGTTTTATATATGTAGAATTAGAATTATTTTTCAAATGCTTTTTTAAATGTTTTTATACTGTTTTCACATTTTTTAAAAAATTTAAAAAATGGATGGATTCTGTAGGTACTGTGAAAAATTCGTCATCGCTGCATATTATGAAATTTTTACTTTATTTGTTGTATTTTAAGAAGTGAAATTTCAATACCAACTCAAAAACATTGATTTAAGGCAGGATCACGTACCTTTGTTAATGACTTGCCCATTGTAAGTCTGTATTGTAAAAATGTTCTGATACTAAAAATTTACTGTTTTATTACAAAAATAAAAAGCATAATAAACAGCCGGTAAATTTATGTATTTCAAACACGTATTTGTAGTTATGACAACATAAATAAATCCCTCTAGCGTAAGTATAGTAGTAAAAGGATAATATCGCTAACCAGTTGATGAGAGCAAATATGTGGCAGGAAATCAAAATCCTTTTGAACATATCTATGTTCTGCTACGTTTACACGAAGCAGGTTCTACTTTATTTTATGCCTAATTAGTGACAATCCGTTTATTAAAATCTGTAATCTCTGTGTGTCACAAGACCTATAATAAAGTCATTTATAGTGTTTGTAATTTGTCACATTCGGTTCTAAGAAGGCCATACATATGTGTGTGAGTATATAATAAAGACTAAGGTAGGGGGGGAAAAAGCGTGTGTGTGTGTGTGTGTATGTTTGAGTTCACATGCTTACGTGCACATAATTAAAGATAAATTTCCACATTTATCATATCTATGCTGTGATATTATCCTGCTATAGTATGAGGTTACGATTTTGGTCTAATTATGTCATGGTTCACAGAGATAAAAATGTTTTATTAATGACTGAGTGGTTCAAATATTGGTTTAGATTCGGACAATAAATTAAAATATATTGTTTGGATATAAGCAGACATGAGCATATGCTGTGCTAATATTATCCACAGCTACGGAATAAATTAAGACCATTAATTATCTGGCAGAGCAAAGGACGAGAGAAGAAGAAGCCTTTTATTGCTCAATAGGGAAATTTATTGTTTGTACACGAGAGCACAGTAAAGAGTCCAGAGTGCAGACGTTAAGTATGTCAGCGTCAAAGTAAATTTAAATCTATTGTCTATATAAAGACTATGAACGACAATAGTGTCAAAATTTAAGACACAATATTGAAGTTCGTATACTATATCGTGTACCGTATACTCTACATAAATATATGAACAGTCGCCTTTAAAAATTTAAACGACATTTAAACAATTTTCGAAAAAAAGCTTTTTGTTAGATTATTTTAATTACACAGTACCACACATGATTTTGGGACTCAATTGCCAGAACTGCACGTGAAAGTAGCCCCAAAAAGAAGAAGTTCTGCATCATTCGTTTTGTCAAGTTACATGCCATAATAATTTAATATGAATTTGAAGTTAGTAAGTATCGTATAGGGGCATTTGTCAAGTTTTATGCTCTTTTCCAGTTTTATTGTAACTGCTACAAAATAAACCCAGTTCAAAATCATTTGATGAATGCGAAAGTGAAACCGTTGCTTATGTAGGGAAACTTTATATGAATTGATTAAAGGAATTATAATTCTTAGTTTTTCTAAATTTGTTTCAGCTAAATCGGACTAGTGGTTCTCGAGTTATGTCAAACAAAAGAGCCTAAAACGTGACAAATTCCCCTATACGATACTTCTTAACTTCTAGTCGATATTAAATTGTTATGGCATGTAATTTGACAAAACGAATGATGCAGAGCTTCTTCTCTTCTACTTTCACGTGCAGTTCTCAGAATTGAGTCCCAAATCAATAAGCTGAAAATTACTTTACATACTTTACATACTTTACATGCTTTACATACTTTACATACTTTACATACTTTACATACTTTACATACTTTACATACTTTACACACTTTACATACTTTACATAATTTACATAATCTACATACTTTACATAATTTACATAGTCTACACACTTTACATAATGTACATACTCTACATACTTTACTTACTTTACATACTTTACGAACTATACATACTTATATACTTTTCGTAATTTACATACTTTAAAAACTTACATACTTAACATAATTCACATTCTTTACATACTGTACATTAAGCCGGGTCGAAAAAAAAAGTTGTCAATGTTACCGCCTTATATGAAAAATTAAGTAAAAACAATTTCGGGGGAGCGAAAATTTTTTTTCTGTGGTCGCGGCAAAAGCGCCGGATCGGGGTTTTTGCCATAACATGGTTATTTGTATACCGATTGTCAAGATCTATGCATCGTTGAAAAGGTATTAGCCACAGCTTTGTTAGTGTGTTAAAGACTTTTAACTACGACGCCATCTTCCAGCGGTTCTCATCATTGTATTCTTAAAAACCCCCCTAAGCATATAATTTTTTGATGTAGATGTGAAAGCCGTGAAAATCTATTAACGATTTTAGAAAAAACCGTTAACTTTTATTCATAAACAAAAAAGTTATATTGATTTAAAAAGTCAGTACATGTGATAATGCGAAATATACATTTGTTTATTTTTATTACATTCGTTTGTTATAAAACGTGTACAATTGAAAATAAATAAAGTTCAAACAAATAAAAAATCAATATTCGAAAATACCAAATAATCGGAATAATATCTAACTGAAGAACTTCCAAAGATTTTTTTAGCGACCAATGTAAATTAAGTATGATGACGCTTAATGCCATATCGGATCATGAGGAAATCTTTGGTTGAGCAAATAAAACTTTTTATACAAATCTACTTCGAACTATCATATGTACTAAAATGTTAAATCAATATAACTTTTTTGTTTATGAAAAAAATTTAACATTTATTTCGCAATTATTTTATAGTTTCTACAGGGCTTCAAATCTGCATCAGAAAATTTTATGATTAGGGGGGTTTTTAAGGATTCAATGTTGAGAACCACTGGAATATGACGTCATAGTTTGAAGTAACTATATTAATAACAAAGCTTTTGTTAATCCATCTTCAACGATATATAAAACTTAAGAATCGGACAGCGAATAACAAAGTTATGGAGAAAACGTCAAAACCGGCGTTTTTACCACGCCCACAAAAATAAAAATTTTGCACCTCCGAATTTGTTTTTATATGACTGTTCATATAAGGCGGTAACATTCATATATTTTTTTTTCTCCATATAGATCGACCCGGCTTACTGTACATACTTTACATACTTTACATACTTTACATACTATACATACTTTACATACTTTACATACTTTACATACTTTACATACTTTACATACTTTACATACTTTACATACTTCACATACTTTACATACTTTACATACTTTATATACCTTACGTACTATACATACTTATATACTTTTCGTAATTTACATACTTTACATACATTACATACTTAACATACTTTACATACGTTACATACTTTACATACTTTACATACGTTACATACTTTACATACTTCACATACTTTACATACTTTACGTACTATACATACTTATATACTTTTCGTAATTTACATACGTTACATACTTTACATGCTTTACATACTTTACATACTTTACATACTTTACATACTTTACATATTTTACATACTTTACATACTTTACATACTTTACGTACTATACATACTTATATACTTTTCGTAATTTACATACTTTATATACTTTACATACTTAACATACTTAACATACTAAACATACTTTACATACTTTACATACTTTACATACTTTACATACCTTAAACACTTTACATGCTTTACATACATTACATACTTTACATACTTTACATACCTTACATACTTTACATACTTCATATACTTTACATACATTACATACTTTACATATTTTACATACTTTACATACTTAACATACTTTACATACTTTACATACTTTACATACTTTACATACTTTACATACTTTACATACTTTACATACTTTACATACTTTACATACTTTACATACTTTACATACTTTACATACTTTACATACTTTACATACTTTACATACTTTACATACTTTAAATACTTTACATACTTAACATACTTTACATACTTTACATACTTCACATACTTTACTAACTTTGCTCAATTAATATATTTTACATACTTTACTTACTTTGCCCAATTTATATAATTCATATACTTGATGTAGGCTACATACTTTACATAATTTTCATAGTGAACATATCTTGAATAGTTTGCAGAATCTACTTACTTTACATAGTATACACAATTTACATAATTTACATTCTCAGCCTTTTTGTGTAAAATCATTTCATTTCAATACTTAACAATTATTTAAATACGTTTAATTCCATTCTCATTCTGATGTTTAAATCTGATTATTTACAACCGTTATCAACATCAATGTAAATACAACAAATCCCCTTTCTTTGTGTGAAAAAGAAGCTCTTACATGTACAGAAAGCACTAAAATTCCCATATTTCAAATGAAATGAAAATTCCAATTTAAGTCATAATATTTCTCCCCTCAACCAGCAGAGAAAATTCCCATTGGAGCCACAACCATAGCATTTACTAAAATCAAGCTCTTTTTTCTCACACACATAAAAATGCCATAAAATTGAAATTATACTTTTCACGTTATGTTGTGCTTTCGCATTTCATTGCACAGTCACAGTGGGGGGAAAACTTAAAAAGTGTAAACTGTGAAAATTTCTGTAAGAGTAGAATATTATTATTAAACTAAACTTATTTGCAGACGGAAAATTGACGGAAGTATAATCGTGCTGTGCTGTGCTCTGCTTCTCACATTTGTTGGCAACATTTTAGCTATTTCTTCCACTGTGCCACCTAACATAAACAGACTTTTTTGGCGTTGGCAAAATGTTGAAAGTGCTCATAAAATTATATTTTAATATCCCATAACGTTCCATTGCTGTTTATAGGTTATTATTTCATATTCTCGCACTCCTGTGTATACGTCACTCACACTCTTAACCAACCACTCTCACTGGTGCACGTTAACGCAAACTGCCGCAAACACACGCACTTAAGCAACACAGCAACACGATGTTTTTTGAATCATCAACGCCAACGACGTCATCATCATCAGCGGCAGCAACAGCTACATCAACATAACTATCAGCACCAGGAGGCCAATGCGGATGTTGCCATATGTCCTATCAACCTGACTGCCTACTGGCGGACTGCATCCATTTTCTGTTCATTTTGCTGGGAGATTTTTCTCGCTGACGTTTTAAATGTATTTTGAAAAATGTGTTCATACTGCCATACATTAAGTTTTCATTTTGCCGGAATTAAATTTGTATTGTGCCTGTGCGTTGTTATAGCAAAGCTGGTTGCATTGCATTTGGTGTTTTTGACGGCGCCATAGGTGGCCGCTTTAATGACGTGAACAGAATGGATGGCATCAACTCAACATAACTGTGGCATCATAATGATATCAATTTAGATGTTGGAATAAGTTCGGTTTTGCTTATGTTTGCATGGGAAAATTTAAATGGAAATTTCCACAATTTTGAAAATAGTTGGGGACTTTTTTTGGGGGGCGCAAGGATACTGTGATTGCTGTGATGTGGAATTTGAATATAAGGCTGTTAATGCAAAACAGGTGAACATTTTTGAATATATTTCGTGTAGACTATAAAATTACTCAGTGATGGGATAATAATAATTTAAAGGCTTTACCAACGGGAAATGTTATATCGGTCAAAAATAAGTTATGGGTCACGTCTAGGAATCGAGATATATCGATTTAAAGTTAGTAACTATCATATAGGAGAATATCTCACGTTTTAGGCTCATTTGTTATATTGTTATATGGTGGCGTATGAATATCATAAATAATATTCCATTTAAACCATACGCCACGGAGTACAACAGTTTTATTGTAACTGTTACAAAATAAACCCAGTTCAAAATCATTTGATGAATGGAAAAAGGAAACTGTTGCTTATATAGAAAAACGTTATTGAACAGATTAAAGGAATTGTAATTTTTAATTTTTATACCACCACCCTTAGGGATGAGGGTATATATCATTTGATACGACCCAAAATGTGTAACACATAGAAGGCGTGACTTTAGACCTTAGGTTTCTTCGAACCAAATTCGATTCATGACTTTTTAAGTCGTTTGAGCAATGTCCGTCTGTCTGTCTGTCTGTCCGTCTGTCTGCTGTCCGGCTGGTTCGCACGATAACTTTCGAAAGACACAACCAAATGACTTTAGACTTTAAGCTATTTTCCATATAACGAATGAGTAACATCAATGACCGGGCCTTATATGTACACTGCTGCGTATGAGTGATGTGAATGAGAATGTGCACTTACTACCTCTATTCGAATAGCACTGTTCTAATTTAGTATGCAAATTTGCGTTTTTTACACAAAACCACAAAAATTTTCTATTAAACTGAACAGCAGCATAAAATAACATATTTTTCTCGTAACGTATGAGTAACATTAATTTTCGATGCTAATATGTGGTTTGAGATAGCCAACACATAGCATATTCCAACCAACTCACTCAACTACTTCGTGATGCTCTTACTCCCGAAAATAATAGCGCGCAATGGCAATATATTGGCCACTCGATGGAAAGGACTGCGCGGTCCGTACAGGGCTATGTAAAGCCCTTAAACGATAATGCCTGGTACGATGACGAATGCCGCAATGCCACCTGGGAACAAGATTCTGCATACAGGACCAAACTGCAGCCAATGGCAACGCAAGCTGTTCATGAAAAGTACAGGGAGAAGAAACGGGATTCGATTCTTCAGGCGAAAAAAATGAGAACTGAAGGAGCAGAATAATGTGTGCATTGAATAATACAGGAACAGATGTGAAGCCCGAAAATTCTACCAGAAGATAAATGAAACAGGCCTTCCCTTCTGTAAAGACAAGGATGGTCATTTCGTTACTAACTCCGACGGCGTACTGAGAATATGGAAAGATCACTTCTGCAGTCTATTGATGTCTGAAAACTCGGCTGCTGAAGATTGTGTACCAATCCGAGAAGATAACATCTAGTGTCCCCCTCCGATCCAAGTTGAGATAAAAACTGTCAAATCCCGCCTGAAGAACAACAAAGTCGCTGGGGCTGGTGGTCTTCCAGCTGTATTGAATAAGGTGGGTGGAGATGAGCTTGTTTTATGTATGCAACAGCTCACAGAGAATATTTGGCTTCAGAAGAGCAAGCCAGAGGATTGGAATCTCAGTGTACTATGTCATATTTACAAAAATGGTGACCGTAGTGAGTGTAAAAACTACCGTGGAATAAGCCACTTACCGATTACGTATAAGGTCTTGTCTAGCATACTGTGTGAACGTCTAAAGCCAGTTGTAAAAAAAACTATTTTGACCTTATCTCTGCGGCTTTAGACCTGGATAGGACGGAACAAATATTCACTTTACGACAAATCCTGGAAAAAACTAATGAAAATCAAATGGACACTTATCACCTCTTTGTCGATTACAAAGCTGCCTTCGATATTCCTATGAGGCATCGACTATACGAAGCCATATCTAAGTTCGGTATCCCTGCGAAGATAATTCATCCCTGCCGGTGTATCCTTATGAATATCAAGTCCTCTGTTCCTCTTGTCAAGGATCTATCTGCGCCATTCGATACGACGAAAGGTCTTAGACAGGGTGATGGTTTATCATGCATACTGTTCAACATAGTGATGGAGAGGGTGTTAGGGAAGGCAGCGGTTAACATGTCTGGCACCATATTTAATAAGAGCCACATGCTGCTCGGATAGGCCGATTATATCAACATTATCGGTCGGACGATGCGAGAGGTAACAGCTGTCTTCTCATCTGTTGAAAGGGAGTCGGCGAAAATGGGTTTGGCAGTAAATAAGGACAAGACGATGGTATCATTAAACAAAGTGTCCACCCGTTGGTGACGCAGCGTGAACGTTGAAACTATTGCTTCGAGGTAGTGGATGAATTTATCTACCTTGAATCCGCCATGAACAAAAACAACAGTGTCAGCCTCGAAATAAAACGGAGAATAGTGCTTGACAACAGGTTTTTCTTTGGACTACGCGAGCACTTCATAAACACCACCCTATCTCGAACCACCAAAGTCCAACTGCACCAGGTACTTATGCTATTGGTCCTGTTGTATGCTTCCGAATCGTGGGTGCTTACACAGGCAGATGCAGCTCATCTGGCGGTGTTTGTGAGAAAAATACTCCGCAAAATATATGGACCCATTTGCGTAAACGGCGAGTTTAGGATTCGGATCAACAATGAGCTGTACGAGTTATACCACGACATTAATGTGGTCAAGCGAATCAAAGTGCAACGATTACTCTGGCTAGGTCATGTCGTGAGGATGGATGAGGAAACTCCAGCGCGAAAGGTATTCTATCAAGATCTCGAAGGACGGCGCAAAAGAGGGAATCGCGCTCTATGTTGGAAGGACCAGGTGGAGGAATCACTGACGCTGCTTGGTAGGACTGACTGGAGACGTTGCGCACAAGATCGAAGCTAATGAAAATCTCTTATCATTTCGGTTATTTTTAAGGGTAATAATAAGGGACCGGCCGTGGCATAGTGGTTAGAACACGCGACTACCATGCGGGAGATCGCAGGTTCAAACCTGGCTCCAGTCATCTTAAAAGAAAAAAATAAATAAAATTTTCTTTCATTGTCGGCTCCCCTCCCCTCGAATGTTGTTTGACAGCAACTTCGCAGTATTAAGCGTCGATTCAATCGTCGTGTCTAGTAAGAGCTTCTCAAAACAGTGACGTTCGCATTCGTCGATAAATAAGTAGGTGCCGTTAGTTGTGAATCTAAAAATAGAAAGCGTGTTAATTCACAACAACGCGAGAAGCTATCCCATACCTCATTCATGGGGTGCAAAGGGAAATTAAGTTTTTTTTTTTTTTTTAGTAATAATAATGTGATTTGATACGTATGGGTAATGTGAATAGGAATTTTAAATTTCCACCTCTATTATAATAACACTATTCTAGGTTATGTTTGGTATGAAAATCTGCGAGGTATTATTAAAACCATCAACAATTTCCTTTTAAACTGTACATCAGGATAAAATGCCATATTTTTCAAAGTATCGTATGAGTAATATCAATTTTCGATGCTCATATGTATCTGATGCGTATGAAATTCCCACCTCTATTGGAATAGCAATGTTCTGGGTTAAGTTTAGTATGAAAATCTGCGTTTTATAATTAAAAACATCAACAATTTCCTTTTAAACTGTACAGCAGAATAAATACCATATTTTTCAAAGTATCGTATGAGTAATATCAATTTTCGATGCTCATATATATCTGATGCGTATGAAATTTCCACCTCTATTGCAATAGCACTGTTATGGTGGAGTTTGGTATGAAAAACTGCGTTTTATAATTAAATCCATCAACAACTTCCTAATAAACTGTACAGCAATATAAAATAATATATTTTTGAGGGTAACGTATGAGTAACATCAATTTCCGATGCTTATATGTAATCTGACGCGTATGAGTGATGGAAATGTGAATAAAAATCTGCGTTTTATAATTAAAACCATCAACAATTTCCTTTTAAACTGTGAAGCAGAATAAAATAAAATATTTTTCCGGTAACGGAGTAACATCGATTTTCGATGCTTATATGTGCACTGATGCGTATCGGTAATGTAGATGTGAATATGAAATTCCCAACTCTATTGGATTAACACTGTTCTGCTTTGAGTTTAGTATGAAAATCAGTGTTTTTGAATCAAAATTACCAAAAATCGTCTATTTAACTGTACAGCAGGATAACCTAACATATTTTTCTGGTAACGTAGGAGTGACATCAATTTCCGATGCTTATATTTGATCTGATGCCTATGAGTAACGTGAATGTGAATATAAAATTTTCTATTGCAGTTGAGTTTAGTATGAAAATCGGCGTTTTATAATTAAAACCATCAACCATTTTCTAATAAACTGTACAGAAGGATAACGTAAGAGTTATATAAATGTTCTACGCTTATATTTGCACTGATGCGTATGAGTAATACGAATATTTTAATCCCACCTCTATTGAAATAACATTGTTTTGGTTTGAGTTTAGTATGAAAATCTGCGTTTTTAATCAAAATCAGCAAAAGGTCTCTAATGAGTAATGTCTGAGTAATGTGAATGTGATAAAATAACATATTTTTCAGGGTAACGTATGAGTAACATAAATTACCGATACTTATAAGTATGTGATCTGATGCGTATAAGTAATGTTAATGTGAATATTCCACCTCTATTGCAATAACACTGTTATGGTTGAGTTTAGTATGAAAATCTGTGTTTTACAATTCAAGCCATCAACAATTTCCTAATAAACTGTACAGCAGGATAACGTATGAGTAACATTAATTTCCGATGCTTATATGTGGTCTGACGCGTATGAGTAATGTGAATATGCAATTTCCACCCCTGTTGGAATAACACTGTTACGGTTTGAGTTAGGCAAAACCACCAAAAATTGCTGGGAAACATATCGCTTAAGGTCTACGACGTTTTGGGTCAGTACTTCGCTTTCATGCATTTTAAGACAAAAATCAATTTTGTTCTGTTCTTTTCCCCTTACTTTTTCTCCAATATATATCTGATTCTGTAAACGGCTTCATATGCGCAGTTAACATTGTTTTGCACTTAATTATTAAAAGCATTGTTTGTTTGTTATGTTATGTGTAACATGCACAGTACACAGGATGTTGCTAAACTTTGCACCGGAAGTAATATAAACCAAGTACTTTTACCAAGATTTCCAGTTGATTAACACTCACAAACTTCAATATTCGACATCATGTGCCTCACCTCAATATGTTGTATAGCAAAAATAATTTAGTTTATCAGCTACAAGTTGCCATCTAGTAGCTGATGGGTAGATAGACTTAAGTCCTCGCTGTTATATGCATCATCATAATAATAAAATCCATATTGGCTTCGTGTGTGCTCGAAAATGATTTTAATTAAATTTTGTTTTTTTTGTCTATTTATTTTGGCAAGGTAATTAATACACTTGAACACTGTTGAGTTGGCTTATGAAATCGATATATCGCAGTCTATTTTTGTTTGAGAGTTTTAAAATAATCTAATTAATCACATAATTAATTCGGGAGAAACCAAAGGAGTATTATTATTGGCTTGCCAGTGTTTTATAATAAGCGGAGAGAATATAATGAGATTATTTAAAAATCAAGGCATGTTGTTGCCAAGGTCAAAAAAGTAATATAGCAGGATTAGGCTATAGAAAAAATAGAATAGAAATATAAAGTCGCCTTACGAGTTTCGTGTTTGCTCTCAATCTAAAACGAAGGTAAGCGCTTAAACCGGTCCAGGAAGTGTTGTAAAAATACTTCTTTTAAATAGCCGAAAAATATAAATTAATAAAAAAACCACAAAAACCAACTACTAATCAAAACGAACAAAGGAACTTCTGTTTTCATTCACTGTAGCATTAAAACTATCAAAAAATATAGCAAACAAATAAAACCACCAAGAAAAAGTAATCATCAGAGACTTCCTGCATCAGTCGTCAGTGCGGCAAAAAAAAGTCAATTAAAAGTGTTTTGGGAAAGTATTTTATACTGAACACCCTAACTAAAAAAAACCATCTGAAAAAACAAAAACATAAAGATACAATCTGATGAATTGTAAACAAAGAAAAAAAAACACGAATTACATACTAAGGATGAGCATGCGAAATGTAACAGGAAATGCTGTACAAAGTGAAGACAGGAATCCGCAAAATTGCCAGACGAACATATACATTTAAAGTCACTGGAGTAGTGATTACACTAGTGACTTCATAAAGACCAGTAAATTTAACCAACCAACCAATCTGCAGTGGCCAATTGCCCAGAGCTTACATAGGCCAACCACCTGCAACTGGATATAAAAGGATAACAATCATGCTAATGATGATGATGGAAACCAGATGAAATTGACTTAATATGCAGCGGTGGCAACAAAATGACCAAGGGCAATATATGTATGCAATAGCAACAGCATCAAAGACATTATCATCGACGTCAGTATGAACATCAGTAACATCATCAACGGCGTCATCATCATCTACATCATCATCGTTCTAATCATCAGCAACACCATCAACGTTAGACTCAATAACACCAACATCACATCATCATCATCATCGTCATCCTGCAACGTCAACAACAGTTGAACAAATAATACTCAGTTCTCTACACAATTCACACAAATCATTCTAAAAAGTAAATGTAGCAACATACCACCCCAGTCCATACCCCACTCAGGGCCAACACACACAAAAGAAACAACAGCAATAGAAATTCAACTGCAGCCCTGGAAACCATAGGAACCAAACCACCGCCAAGCCGACAAACCCCAACCTAGGCCAACAAACTTTTTAATAATTCTCCGCTTTTCTCTGTTGTTTTTTGTATGCTTTCATTATTATTATTATTACTTTTATTTTGACCATGTCAGAATGGAAACTTCTAAAACCAAAACCATAGCCCAGACAGTTTATGTGAACTTCCGTATGTAAATGTAAACATTACGAAAAGAAAAACAAAAACAAAAGGGCGTCGAGTAAGCTAATGAAATCGACAATAATACAGCGGATGTTGGAAAAAAGGATGCCTGTTCTCATTGGCATTAGCCTGAATTCAGAAGGGAGATAATATAAATGAAATTTTTAAATTCCGAAATTAGTTTATAAATTAAATGCGAAATTCACGAGCTACAATTCGATGTTTATGAACGTATAACAAAGAAAGGCTGTTGGCAAATTCCATGAGTAATGACTGTAGTTTGTGGCTCTAGCTGTAAACTGGTCCTGCGTGGGTGTTGGTCGAAAAATCTCATAGGTGTTACTATTTTTTATATTTCTGATTATCAATTTACCGGTATATGTACTTTTACATTGATTTGGCCTTAACTGATATCTCGCCTGTAAGAGTTTTTGAGTTAGTTGTGACAAAACAAAGATCAACATACGAGGCTTGTTTGTCAACTCTATAACCTTTTGAACTTTCTTCCCAATTATTTCAAAATCGACAACTCTCCAGTCAAGAAACTTCTATTACTACACGGGAGGCAAGTTTTAACAAATCTAAGTTGTTTAGTTGACGTTTGACAGCTTTTGAAATCAGACAAGTTCGTTGAATTTCAACGACTTGGTGTTAAATATGTTCCATATACTTTAAAGGGTTCCAGTTGAAGCAGCAAAAGTGAAGACAAATGTTCGGATTACCTTAAAGAGGTCGTTAAGCTAGAAGCTTAAAAAAAACGTATTCTTTCTTTCAACGCTCTTCTAATTTCCCCACGACAAAACAAACTAAGTACCACAGAAATAGTCCTGTGACTGGTCCCTGGTGCGTAGGGACCGGTCCTTGCTCTAACTTATATATATGAATGCGACAAGTCGCTTTAACATGGCTTTATCATTAAAGGTGTGAATTAATACCTTACTCTATAACTTAGACAACAGTACCTGCCTTGGACCTTAAAAACATTACACAGTACAACATTTTTCAGCTCATTGATTTGGGACTTAATTCTGAGAACTGCACGTGAAAGTAGCCCCAACAAGAAGAAGTTCTGCATCATTCGTTTTTTCAAGTTACATGCCATAATAATTTAATATCGATTTGAAATTAGTAAGTATCGTATAGGGGAATTTGTCACGTTTTAGGCTCATTTGGCATGTAGCTTGACAAAACGAATGATGGAGAACGTCTCCTTTTTGCGGCTACTTTCACGATGAATCTTGAGAAACTCTAGCTTCAGAACTGCAGATTGACCCAGCAGATGCTGTCTATAACGTCAAGATGGTCGCCGATCTCGATTACATGTAACCAGCATGATAGTAGCGTGTTCTAACCATCATACCACGAAAGGTCAGCCAGAAATTTTTGATGAAAATCCCAGAGGTCATATTTGTGCATGAGGTAACTTAAGCTTTATTAATCTCAACTGATAAGTTTACAAATATTCATGTAAAATAGGATTGGTGAATGTTTGGGCATGATGCAGCTAGATGCGCGATGGGTGCCGCAATAGCTCGCAACAGACCATACATCGATTGGAGATTGAAACTAGATCAAACAGATTCTCGGTACATCATATTTAGGCTTACACTCGACCATAGTCTTAACCATTTAGCCACTTCAAGGGAATAAGCGCAACCCGAAAAAGTTATAGCATCGTTTCTTTACCGCGGATAAAACAGGGTGTAACGTGACGAAAGTCATCTGTACATATATACCACCTACCCATCCAATGGAACTCATTCAGAAAACGGCTACCACAGTAAAAGTGTGCATCGATGCATACCAAAATGTGTGGTGCGATGTACTTCTCATTGCATCGAGAGCTGCATCTACTTAAATGGTTGAGCATTTTGCTTGGTAGATTGGCGGATGCTGCCGCAGCTAAGTTCAATATTAAGTTGCTTATCCGGAATTCGGGTTGTTTAATAGGAACTTGGTCTGTTGAATCGGACTTTGGTCGGTTGAATCAGACTTCGGTCTGTGGAATTAAACTTTTCTCTGTTGAATCGGAATTTGGTCTGATGAATCGGATTTCGGTCTGTTGAATTGGAAATCGGTCTGTTGAATCGCATTTGAGTTGATCATTTGCTTGGAAGATAGTGGATTGCTACCGCAGTGAAGTTTATTGCTAAGTTGCTTTGTACCCGACCCCATTCTTTTAAAGGCAAATATTGAAAGAGATAATCTTATGTAAAATCGGACTTCGGTTTGTTGAATCGGACTTTGGTCTGTTGAATAACACATCAGTCTGTTGAATCGGACGTCGGTCTTTCGAATCTGCCTGCGGTCTGTTGAAGTGGGTCTTCAGTCTGTTGAATCAGACTTCGGTCCGTAGAATCGTAATTCGATCTGTCGAATCGGATTTCGGTCTAATGAATCGGAATTCGGTCTGTTGAATAAAACTTCGATCTTTTGAAGCGAACTTCGGTCTGTTGAATCGGACTTCGGTCTGTTAAATCTAAATTCGGTCTGATGTATCGCAGTTCAGTCTGATAAATCGGCAATCGTTCTGTTGAATCGGAATTCGGATTGTTGAGTTAGGTTTCGGTCTGTTGAATATCATTTTAGTTGATCATTCTGTTTGGTAGATCGTGGATTACCACCTGAGCGAAGTTAATGGATAAGTTGATTTGTACCCGACCCCCTGCCCTTTTCAAGAAAAATATCGAAAGAGATAATATTTTGTCAAATCGGACTTCAGTTTAATCGTTCTTCGGTCTGTTGAATGGGACTTCGGTCTGTTCAATCGGACTTTGGGCTATTGAATCCGACTTCGGTCTGTGGAATCGGACTTTGGCCTGTTGAATTGGACTTCGGTATTTGTATCGAATTACGGCCTGTTGAATCGGATTTCGGTCTGTTCAATTGGTTTTTGGGCTATTGAATCGGACTTTGGTCTGTTGAATCGTGCTTCGGTCTGTGGAATCGGAATTCGGTCTTTTGCATCGGTCATAGGTCTGTGAAATTGGAATTCGGTCTGTTAAAGCGGACTTAAGTTTGTTGAATCGCAATTCGGTCTGTTGTATCGGAATACGGTCTGTTGAATCGGACTTCGGTCTGTTGAATCGGAATTCGGTCTGATGAATCTGAATTCGGTTTGTTAAATCGGACTTCGGTCTGGTAAATCGGACTTCGGTCGGTTAAATCAGACTGCGGTCTGTTTAATAGGAATTCGAACCGTTAAATCGCATTACGGAATTTAATTGACGAGTTTTCAACTCATTCCGGAACCGCTGATATAACCAAAATCATTGACAAACCCCGAGTCATAAAGTGGATTCCGTAATGCTAATAAAAACCTGCACCATCGACAAAGACCGAATCATCAATCCACTTCCGAATTGCTGATATTAACCCGAACCACCGACAGCAGTCATCACCTGAAACTCCGACGAAACCCATACTCACCAAGCCGACCACGTATTGCTGATATTAACCATAATTAATAGTAACCGACTATGGCATAATGGTTAGAACACGCGATTACCATACGAGAGATCCCAGGTTCGACTCCTTGCCCAGACATACAGTCTTTTATTGTCAGCCACCTCGATGTTGTCGACAGCAACTTCGCAGTATAGTGTCGAGTCAGTCGGCGTGTCTAGCAAAAAGCTCCTCAAACAGTAACGTTCGCATTTGTAGATAAACAAGTGGGTGCAGTTAATTCACAACAACGCGATAAGCTATCCCATTTCACATTCATGGGGTGTAAAAGAAAATAAGGTAAGTAAGTAACCATAATCACCCACAAATCCGGAACATCATGACTTGACTAATCATGACTTTCCCGAGTACCGAAACGATTCTGACCAATTTGATCTCTATAGTTTTGGCAATATAATATTAAGTTTCCGATCACCTCAAATTGGCCTATTCGTAGTGTTTCCGATTATCTTAAATCGACCCAAGTCCCAAAACCTGGTGCTCTCTCCCGGTGCACACTGGGTACAATTAACCAAATAAGAAAACATCGCTATCACTGAGTACATATCTGAATTATTTTCATATCAGTAGATTAAAAGTTTGAATTACACTATCAATGAATAATACTGTTATTTTTACCCTAGTCAGGGATAATCCACTGAATTATGAGAGTTGAGACGATTAGTACTCTGACTGTCGTCATAGCTCTACATTTTCACATGTCTCATGATACGCGCGCAATGCCAACGCATATGTTGTACCACACAAGTGCAACGTTATGAAAATGGATATCTTAAACAAACCAAACTGTAAAAGTAAATAGATATCCTTGCAATCAACAAACAAACATGCAAAATACAAACATTCAAATACAAACACGTCCTACCAATATCTCTCAATGTGTGTGTGTATTCACATAGTATTCACATTGTAGGCGAACGAACATTCATTCACACTTTGTATAAGTTACAACTGAAATGAAGTTTGAACTAAAGTTGAGCTGGCTGCTCGCAAATGCTACTGAACTGTTGTGTAACTCCTTCAGCGCTAAGCAAATATTCATTCAATCTGCAAACTAAACTGACGACTACGGAACTGAGAACTGAAGTTTTCCCATTTAAAACTGGTGGAAGAAGAACGGGGAGAAAAAAAAATGAACTGAATGAAATAAAAACTTTCCGAAAACGAGTATTTATCTTTATTTGTTTGGCAAAAGAAGTTCATTTCCTTTATTTGGTGAAAATGCTAGGACTAGACAACAACAGCAACAAACAC
This sequence comes from Muscina levida, assembly GCA_964034835.1. Lineage (NCBI taxonomy): Eukaryota > Metazoa > Arthropoda > Insecta > Diptera > Muscidae > Muscina > Muscina levida. The sequence goes on from OZ035884.1 coordinate 84,808,863, forward strand.
AGCACAAACAGGAAGGTAATATATACAAGGATACAAACAATGAAAGCAAAACACAACAATCCTGGCAGCAAAAGGGAGAAATGACACTAAAAGAAAACATATTCATGGGATTAAAGTTCGCTATAGAATTACGTGCGCAGTTGGCGGGGGACAGAGGAGGAACGGCCGGACAATGTGCCAAATGTCCAGGCAGGATGGTGATATTTCATCATTACTTAAAGTCCTTCAAATGAAGTGAATCGTTTTCCAACAGAAATAAAGGAAACGATGGGTGGTGTTAATGCTGCCGTAGTGTTTCTTGTAAGGCGGCGCTGAGTGTTTCGCCTCTCTGTTTTCTCTTTAACCGTTCTTCGCCCAAGGAGAAAGTTTCAAGGAAGTGAAAGAAATATCAGTTGGAAGTGTTAGTTGTTTCCTTTTGTGTCCAATAACAATTGTTTCTATTGATTTACTTAGTACAGGTTTCTTACTGCTAATGGTGGAAGGATAAAAATGCATATCCTTGGAAATATATACAGAGTATAATGAAGAAGGATTGCTGCAATTCTGGAGCTAAAGTGGATAAATGTCCGCGGGCGAATGAGTGGAATGTATTTTTTGTTGTGGTAAATTCCTAGATTTTTATAAGACAATTAAAGTGGCAAGATAATAGGCTTTGTCATTCGCATAAGTTATGTAAGTAAATTAGTACAGTAATGTAGGCTGTGCAGTAAATAAGTACAGGATTATGTTAAATATAAAAATTTTGTTAATAATGTAAATTATGAAAATTATATGTCAAGTCAACTATATTATAAGAAACGATTTGCTGATATGGTCGTCGGTGACCCCTCCACGATGAAGTTTATTGTCAAGGTAAGGAATGTTATCTGACCTCCTTGATCATTCTAGAATAGCACGAAGACTTGCTTATTTATAATATGGACACTAAATGGACCTTGAGTCTGTACAACGAGTCCATGCACTTGTACAACAGGCCATAAGCCTGTACAACGGACCTTGGATCTGTACAACGAGTCCTTTTACATTTGTAGCACGGGCTATAAGTCTGTACAACGAGTCCTTGCCCTTACATTTAATCTGTACAACGGACCTTAAGTCTGTACAACGCACTTGTAAGATCAGAGCCTATAACAAGTTTTCCTCATTTTAGTTATTCAAGGATCTTAAAAAAAATTTATCTACCAATTCAATCTGCGAGTCCTTGACATTAGACCATCGATTGCCCAATGGTCAAGAAGTGTTGCGGACTATAATAATTCTGAGGAATATAATATAAGGAAATAACAATGTAATATCTCCATTTTTTTATTGGTTTCTTGCAGAAAACCTGGAGATGACTGGGACTACCTCAGCCTAAGGTAGAACTGCCGTTATAAACACTTTCATACTTTGGTCGTTCCCGATGGAAGCATAAGTGATGAAATCATGCTAATCTTCGACGACGCAGTTAGACATAGCTGTGGCAGCGGATGGACTGTCGGCAGAGGTTTTTACGTTCATGCACCAGCTCAAAAGCACGACTTGGCTCAAGGAATGCATGCCCGATGATTGGAATCTGGGTATTCAATGTCTTGTCTTTAAAAAGGCGATCCAAGTATGTTCACCACCTATTGCGAGATTAGTCTTTTACCCCCATCACTTACAAGGTCATGTCTAGTGTGTTATGTGAAAGATTAAAGCCCATCATAGCGAGCTTGATTGGACCTTATCAGTGTGGCTTTAGACTTGATGAATGCACGACCGACCAGATACAAATCCTGCAGAAGACCTAACAAATGCAGATTGGCACTCTCCATCTGTTAATCGATTACAAAGCTGCATTCGATAGTCCGATATAGTTATTGCTGAGTTCGATAGTCCTGCGAAGCTGATACAACTTTTCGGGACATTAAGTTGTCAGTGAAAATAGGCAAACGTCTGAAAGAGCCACTTTCTTCAGGCAATACGATAGTCTGTCATGTGATCTCTTTAACATTATAATGAAGATGATCATGCAGAAGGCTGCAGTAAACACGGCTGGTACTATCTTTAATAAAAGTCACATGCCACTCGCGTATGTCGATGATACAGATATCATTGGGCCAGGACTGCGGGATGTTACTGCAGCCTTTTCGAGCATTGAGAAGCAGACGAAGCAGGAGTGGGTCTAGTGATAAATTAGGTCAAAACTAAGCTACTTGTTTCAACGAACAACGAAGGTTTAGGTCAAGGAATATCGAAGAAAGGTTAAAAGAGGTGTCAAAGTCCTTTAAAAGTGTCGGAACTCTACAGGTAAAAGTTTGGGACTTAGACCAAAGGTCAAATGGGGCTGTATACCACGCTATTCCGGCCACATATCACTAATAAATGTTGGTTAAAAATGCTCGGAAAGGTCCACAGGATGGCTGCAATGGGGATTGCCGGGGCTAGAAGAAGAACCAGCAGGTGGCTCTGGATTTAAACGTTAAGGTCCAAAGGATGCAATAGACTGTAGGGAGCTGGCGATTGGCATCAATCCATATATGGTCATGCGTATCGGGATTGCATCGCGAGAGATGCAATAAACTGAGGGAAGCTGGCAATTAGCATCAATCCACACATTGTCATGTGAAGATACTTCGGCTATTGGGCGATAATGTTTATTTCATCTGCCACCTTATGTGGATTTGCGACTCTGTTTCTGTTATTGTTGTTCTTGTTGCAACAGCTGGAGGAAGTAACTGGGGGTGATAATTCTACCGATTTTTCAATTTATCGGCACCCGATCGGGCATATAATCAGATTATCATACGATCATTGCTGACAACTCTGTTTCGTTCCTTTGTAGATAACAAGGTTTGTGTCAAGGATTGTTAGCTGTTGTTGTTTTGAGTTTTAACCGCCAAGTTTTACCAATTTTGATTTATTTTTGCGAATCTGCGCAATCTTAATTTTTGTAGTGAAAGCATCTAGGATGAGTTTTGTTGACTGGAGAACTCGGAAGTTTTTGAAAAGTCATTTTTCATAGATGTTGATTTGGTCAGTGCCCCTGCCAGGAATCGAACCCGGCACCTTCGGATTGCTAATCTACGTCGCTTCCACTAAGCTATCGAAGCTATTTCTGTTTTCACAGGAAGTTTAAAATGAACAGGGTACCTAAGCTAATGTCTACAGCGAAGACCTCCATTCAGAAAGACGAGGAGGCTATTATGGGATGTGGATGTGGGATACTATCAGACGGATAATCATCTGTGTGGATAGCCAGACTGCAATAAAGGTGATCAATTCTATATAGTGTAATACAAGGTGGTTGAGGTACTGTAAGGATAAATTGGATGGACTAAAACCTCTGGATGGCAGCCTCAGTAGGGTGCCAGAACATTGCGCAAATCCTGGAAATGAATCAGTAGACCTATTGCCCAGGAGAGGCTATACTATGGCTGAAAATTACTATCTGGAAGATGTTCACCAGCCCATTTGTTACCTTTTTGGCTAAGTGGAGGATTGTATGTGGAAAATAGCCATCAAACGTTGGATCTCCAGAACCGTCTAAATTACTGTTAGAACGCAGTGAACAGAATACAGATGATCCCGATCGGCGTACATAGTTGGCCTGTGCAGTAGTGACTCGAGGATGGAATGTGGAATTATAACACGACATTGCAATATTAGCCACCTGACAGGCAAATGCGATAGATTCATAACGGACCACTGCCGTGTGTGTATGGAAAAGGAGGAGTTCGAGACTATGGAACATCTTCTTTGTAGTTGCCCCGTTTTAGCCCGTAGGTAGTTAAGACACTTAGGGGAATTTTATACAGAAGACCTAGAGTCTCTCTCCTTAATCGGAGTAGGCGATTTAGTATGTTTCAGGCCATGCCTTTCGTGGGTAACTGGGCCAAGATGACGACTAAGGTTCCAACGATTTTCCTTTTTTTTCTCTAGCCCTCCTCTGTTTTCTTCTTTCTTCTCCCCTTTCCTTTTTCAATCAATAATTACAGTTCGTTTCCTTTGAAAATGAATTTGGCCTTGTTACGAAGTATTGTTAAAAATAACATTAATTGCCCCCAAAAGTTTTAATAACTTGCCACGTTGCCTTCACATTCGTCGCCTTTTAAAATGTTATAAATATGTTTGTGTTAAATTTAAAAGCCACCTGACACCAGATGTCAAATTAAGCAAGTCCCAAGTTGTAGCGGCAACATTTTGCCAAAAGTGTCTTAGCAAGTTTTATTCCACAAAAATTCTTAACAAACGTTTTGCCCTCAGGACGTCACTTCACTCCGGCCATTAATATCGTTAGATGTTAGTATCAATAACGGAATTAGCCATATTTCAGCATATGACGTAATTTGAGAAACAAACACATACAAGGCAGGAAGGAAGGAAGGAACTGTGAAAAGTAAAAACGAATAGGCTGAAATTTTAAAACCGTAAAATATATTTACTTTTAAGGAAACCTTAGAAAATTGATACGTTAAGACAAATATCCTGGGCACGAGACAGACATGCACACACACACTACATATGCAAACACAGGAAAGAAAAGCCAAGGACTGCCTCAATAAATATGGAAGTGAAAGGAAGGCACGTGGGACTATGTTGGGAAGAGCGGAAATTTTGCAAATGGTGCGAGTAGGAGGAGGAAACAGTATTGCGAAACTGGCAATAAAAGAAGAGAAATATTTATTGGTATACAATGTTGTGTGTTCGATGTATTCTGAATTTCTCACCCCCAGATTGGTGTAGCACTGTCTTATTAAAACATAAATCCACAATATTGGAACAATATAAAATGCGCATAAAATTAACATAATGCATACGGTGTACATACATATGTAGTGCATCACGGAACGACCTACTGCAGTGCCGTGATGCAGTTACAGAGGTATTAGGAGATAATGCAGAAGTAAGGGCTACTAGTCAGGAGGAAGACATTAATGAAGTTACCACAAAAGATAATGTCCTTGGGGCACTAAGAAAGTTATCTGATAAAATGGAACCACTGCAAAAATCGCTAATAAAGACATTAAGATCGGCATATGGCGGCACACAAATTGCAACAGTTGGTTTAAGTATTACGGTAGCAAATACTTTGACAGAAGCTGGAAAAAAAATTGGATGAGTGGTTTGTAGAATTCGGCATAAATTCTCCATAAAAAAATGCTTCAAATGATCAGACTTTGGCCACATAGCTGTAAACTGCAGGAGCAAAAACAACTACAAGGACACATGCATAAAATGCGGCGAGAAGGAACATAAGATATAAGCCGTCACTGGTTCTACAAATGGTCCTAAATTCAAAAGAGCCATGGAGGTAACTAGAACGAAAGCATGAGATTTCTCCAACTTAATCTTAATCACTGCAAAGCACCACAATCCTACTAAGTCAAAGTGTAGTTGAAGAAAAAGTGGACGTAGCGCTTTTAAATGAGCCTTATAAGGTAGAAGAAATTCCATAATGGAGGAACGACGCAACCAAATCAGCATCAATCTGGGTAAAAAATGGATAGATTCTTAAACAGTCGGTTACAAAGAAGAAAGGTTTTGTTCGGGCTATAATATCTGACATGGCAGTGTATAGCTGTTATTTTGCTTCTCGACACGATACTGACGTATTCAGCAGCATAGTGGATAGTTTATCGTTTGATGCGACCAAACAAAAGAAGGAACTTCAACGCGTGGGTTACCGACTGGGGATGTCTACAAACTACCTCTTGCGGGAGAATACTACTAGAAGCGCTTGCAAAACTGGATATGGTTTTGTTGAATCAGGGCAACGAACATACATATAGCCGTAACGGACGTGGGTCAGTATCAGATATTGCACTTGCCTGCAACAATATTGCAAACCACTTCAAGTGGGGTATTAGCGATATCATAGTACCCATAAGGACCATAAGGCGATAATTATTGACTATCTCGCTGCACCTAAGCCCATATATACTGCTTACAAAGAGGACCGCGAAATGTTTCGAGTATGTCTCGTAAACGAGCAAATAGGTGGTCACCCGAAAGAAGCTGCAAAGGACCTTATCAGTAAAGTGTCTCAAGCGTGTGACATGTCAATAAAAAGGAGACGACCAGGATACAGAAAGAATGCCGTTTACTGGTGAAATGCAAATATCGCTCAACTTAGAAGGGAGTGCATTCGAGCTAGTATAGATTTTAACAGATCTAGAGGTCGCCCAGAAAACATCGAACTTCATAAAATCTTCAAATCGAGGAAAAAGGAGCTAAAAAACGCCATTAAATGGAGTAAAAAGAAGCACTCCTTTTGACCTCGATAATTATCCTTTTGGTTTGGCATACAAATTGGTCATGAAGAGGCTAAAATCATGCAACACCGACCGATCCCGACGCGCTTAGAGCGATTGTTTCACACCTCTTTCCGCCACAGGATATTCCAACTTGGAGCAGAATGCCACAGGAATTATTTGAAAATGTCCCTCCTGTTTTCAGAGCTGAACTTCAGCAGTCTATATGCAGATTGCAGGACAAAAAAGCACCAGGGCTTGATGGAATTCCAAACATTGTAGTGAAGGAACTAGCCGTGTCACAGCCAGAGCATTTAAAAGCTCTTTTCAATAGCTCCTTCAAATATTCAACCTTTCCTTCGATATGGAAAGGACAAAAACTTATGCTGCTGTCGAAGGGTAAAAATCCGTCGAAAATCCGTTATTGATACTTTCGGGAAGTTACTAGAGTGCATCATCTGTAAGAGACTGCAAGAGAGCGTGGATAGAGCAAATAGACTATCGGAATACCAGTTTGTGTTCAGATAAGCCAAATCAACCATAGATGCTATTAAACTTCTTGTGGAAACTTCAAGAGAAGCAACAAATAAGAGGAAGCACCCAAACTGTGTTGATAACTGTGTTGTTCTAAACCTAGATGTCAAAAACGCCTTGAACTCTGCACACTGAAAGGAAACTATATTGGTATTGTGGAATCTAAGTACTAGCCAATATCTGATGTCAATCATACAGGACTACTTCAGAAACCGCTTGGTTCTGTATAATGCGGACAATTGTCTCAGGAAATATGTGGTTACAGGAGGCGTTTTACAAGGGTCTGTACTTGGTCCCCTCTTGTGGAATGTTATGTTAAATGGAATCATACAACTTAATTCACCAGTTGGAGTAAAGAATATTGAATTTGCAGCCGATATTGCGCTTATAGTTGTACCTTTAGATCTAAATAAAGCCAAAACAGTGCCTAATGCCAGTATTAGTATGTTAAAATCACTGCTCGCTTGCAGATCACAAGACGGAAGCTGTCGTGATATCGAGCCGACGAGTTAAGAGAACCAATAAATATAAACGTTGGAGACTGTGAAATAACCTCAAAAGATTCGTTAAAGTATTTGGGCATGATGATAGATAGTAATTGTCATAAAAACACGTCATTACAAAGGCCTCATCGTCTGCAGCGGATCTTTGCAGGGTGATGCCGAACACGAAAGGTCCTAAATACCAGAGAAGAAAGATTCAAGCCGAGGTAGTTAAGATCATATATGGGCTGACTTCATGAAATTTAAATCATACTGCGCTCAGAGTATGCTGTGCTTACAGAACCGTATCCGATGAAGCTGCGTTTGTAATAGGAGGAATAATGCTAGTAGACCTGCTAGCAAAAGAATGCGCATGTATACAGGAAAGCGTCACTACGAAAGCGGTAGCTAGAGCGAGAACCATGGACACCTGCAAAGAAGATGGTGCAGTACGACCAAAGGAAGTTGGACATATAAGATAATACCTGAATTAAAGAGCTGGTTGAATAGGAAACAAGGGGATATTGAAAATTACATAAAATTACATTCCTGAACAAACACGGTGCTTTTAGACAGTACCTTCATCGTTTCAGAATTGTCGATACACCTTTTTGTCCGTGTTGTCAAGGTGTGATTGAAGATGCTGAACACGTTTTCTTCATTTGTCCGAGAATCAGCTTAAACAGGGAGCACCTACAACGATAGTTGGGCACTGAAGTAGCTGTCGAAAACATTATGCAGTTGAGGTTGTATCCTGCAAGTTGGGTTTACATAGCAAACTACATCAGGCGCGTTCTTCTTGAACTCAATAGAGCCTAAACGGCATAAGCGAAGGTTTGATAACCTATCCCATCTCGGTGAAGAAATACTTCACGTTTGTACCATCGGGATTGGGACGAAGTTTGAGGTGTTTTAGCGTGTAAAAGTCTCGCACATTGTCTTTCGATGATTTCACATCGCAATAAAAAAAACATACATACATAAATACATATGTAGTGATGAGCACCATATGCAAACTCGCTACAAATGTATAGTACAGTACTTTAATCAGAGTCTTCATTCAATATCATCAGCAATGACCTGTTTTCTACTTATCAGAGATGAGACAGCCTATATATGGCCAGCAATTTGGAGATATTGCAGAAAATAAAAAAAAGAGATAAATGACAATTTGTTGAACGCAGTGAACAATGGTTCCTGAGTTATAGCTGAAAAACTAATTGATCAAACATCGAAACAACGAAAAAATATAAAATTGTAGCGCGCACTGTATTTCTAATTGTAACCAAACGTATACACCAATATTAGATGATCATTAATACTGAACTGTTACTTATTTTATGATTTACTTTCGTAACATCATAATTAGGTTCATTAGCATCATAAATATCATTAGATGTAATACTCCAGTATGTTTGTAAGATCACGCCCAGATCTTGTAATAAATTGCTCTTTTTCTCTTCCTATTTCTCTTGCTCTCTCTGAGAATTACAATACAAATAAATCAACCTACTTAAACCCCGCTCGCTTAGAGCTCGCTCTATTTATAAGATGTATATTGTATTCCTTTACGCACTTATAGTTATTGTTAAAGGCGTAACCTTTCGCACTAGATATTTGCATGTATGTTCTGCGAAACGGTTCTAGACGAGTTGAAGATTCTCATAGTTGGTATAAAAGGAGAACATAATTTGTAACTGTTGTTATTATATACAGTTTAAAACTTTAAAGCTTTTTTTCATTTAAGACAGGCAAAAATTAACACACAGATTGTCACTTTGAGCAGGAAGACCATTTGGCTACTGCGGACTTTGGCAATTCTGCTTAAAAACTAATACTAGCCGTATTGTAGGAAGCCTTAAGGCTACTCGGACACTGGTCTTTTAACAGACTTAAATATTACAAAATAAATAAATACAATAATAGGAGATACCATTTCCTACAAAATGTAATAAAGTAAAGTTTGGCCTGAGGACGCTAAATCCTTTAGGGGTTTACAATACCGACCTAGTACCTTCACCCAATCTTGGAATTTTTCAACCTATAGATTGGCTGTTGCACTGTGTAATATATAAAATGTGATTTCGTGATATGATAACAATTTTAGTTCGTATACATTTTTATGTTTCTATTGATTTTATATTTTTGTAAATTTTAAAATAATTTCGATTATTTGTTGTTATTGTTATATCCTCCAACATCGAGGCACTGTGCCAGCCATGCCGCAGAGTTTACTTTTTGGAGCCGCAAATAGAAAAGTAATATTTTTCAACAGTTTTGTTTTTCATGAGGGGGAAAGCAAATACACAACTGAAACAAACCATCGGCAACAACAACAACAACGACAACATATCCATGCTGGTTTCACGTCTATCGCCATACAACAAAAACATTAAGACAACAGCATAAAAAGCCGTCAGTAAAATGTTCAAACATATGTGGGCCTACCACTTCTAACGAAATTGTATGTGTAAATGTCCTGCTTATATGTGTCCTCCCTACATACAGTCATTTGTTAACTTAGGGGGTAAGAAAGGGGGTACAAATGAATTCCCCTGTCCTACTGTAACTGTGAATGAGTTTTGTTCATTTGCGTTTAGTTGTGTTCAATTCATGCAAAACACTGAAAGGAAGTACAAGGACTTACAGTACACATACACACACACACTCACACATGCACATATAAGCACATTTGCATGTTTATATCCCGGCACAAAGTTATGGTATATGTGCGTAGTAGCTGTCTATGCCAGTATATGTGTCGTAATATTTTGAATTGAAATAAACTGCCTGTGGGTAAATATGCCCACACATTTGCAACAGTATTATATACACATATTAAACACACACACACAGCTTTATCACATCCCATATATTCGTAACTGTCGACTAAGACACAGGCATTTATATGGTTTAGTAGTCAATTTCAAAAGGATAACATTATTTCAAGTTTTAGGACAACTCGACTTATTTCAATTCTTTTGTGTGTGTGTGTGTTGTGTTGTTTTTTTGTTGTATTTTAGCTTTTATTCTATGAATTTCTAACTCCTACTCCTTCTTTCTACATTTTCCAGTGCCTGCCTCTGTGCTCGCTGCTGACAGTTTATGCATATCTATGTATGTAGATGTGCATATCGAAAAAAAAAGAAAAAATTAACTCTATGTAATCTATTATGTCAAAGTGTATATCCTGTTTCAGAGCAGGCATGCATGCGTGTATGTGTGTGTGTGATTACACGTTTGCCTTGTGTTTTCACTTTATGTCTACGTTCGTCCTGTCAAAGTCGGGCGGCATCAAATGCCTGCAAAAGTATTTTTTGCATTATGAGAAGCCAAAATGTTTAAGTAGATTTCCGTTTTACTTCAACTTTGATATTGACTGTTTCCTGTTCACACAAAATTTTACGATGGTACGGCAAAGTGGTTTGATTGCAGTTTATGTAGTAGAAAACTTAGTTGTAACTACTTTCAAAAAAAAAAATTGTTTTAAATTTGAGTTGTTTAGCATTTTTCTACAAAACTATGCTGTTTAAAGTAGTTCAAAGCAATTTTATTACAGTTGATGATGCGGTGCACCGAGCGTATGAGTACTATGAGACCATAATGTGCACATTACTCATACGCACTAATATGGAAGGTGTAAATTTGAGATATTAAATGTGTATCAAATTGTACTGTAAGTAAATTTCAAAAACATCATAAAGCAATCGATGCCATTTATAAATAAGAATCCGGATATATCAAACCTTCACACTTATAGGTACTTAAAGACGTTCATAAATGAAAATCTGCATATATGAAGCTCTCACATTGGCGATTCACTAGATGGAGAGGGCCCTTTTTTTTGTTTTTTTATAGCCAAATTCAAAAAAGTTATTTCGAACCCTATTACCACAATACAAATTTGCACTTCAATGCAATTTTTGGAACTTACTCCGGCATTAAAATTTTTCACAAAAAACTTCCTAACGAACCACAGTACTAATAGTAAATTGTGACTGCACATCACGTAAGCATACATACATACATATGTATATGAATATATGCCATTTCATAATGTTAATATGTCAAATACGAAAGAACGAAAAAAACAACAGTTTTCATTGAAAAACTTTGAAATTTATACGAATTGTTCACTTTTGTTTCTACTCGACTTTTTCAATCTTTTTTCGGCTCACAAGGAGCAGCAGCAACCGTAATATCAAAAATAACACGATAAGTATATCAAAATGTTTGGTAACAAATTGAATATAAAAGTCCTTTCTTAACTATGTTATATTCTGGTGCGCTTTATACACGCATATACGCACACATCCTCGTATAGACACATTCAAGGCTAAACACACACACGCACACCCAACTTTGAAACGTACGTTAAACATACCTCTGTACAAGTGCACATGTACATGTGTACAACTGAGTGTAGTGCCAAATGTTTTACAGGCAATTTATTAAGTAAACATTTGCTTTTGGTAATTGATGTTAATGTAAATGCCAGTCATTGTTTGTTTAATAGAGTTTTATTGAAAGAAAGAACAACGAGAAAAAAAAACCAACAGAAAAAATGGCATCTAGAAATACTTACGATGGGCAGAGGAGGAAAGGTAATACATTGCTTCAAGCAATTTGCATACTAACTATTTGCCTAGAACTTTTGAATATAGAACGTATGTCATGTACTCCTCTGCTTACCGGAAATGAATTGCAGTCATTTGTTGGATGTCAATTTTTTAGAATCGCCATATGCTACCAATTTTTTTTTTATTTTTTAAAGGACGAATACGTTCTGGTGCCTTTACGAAGTTGTAACTTTGTAGAGGCTGGTAAAACTGACTTTAAAAAATAATATTAAGGTAAGTTTCAATAATATAACGTGTCTAGTAAGAATGTAAAAAAACGTAATCGTCAACATAAATTTATATAGCAAATCGTCCTCTATTGTATGAAAAAAATGATAAGTTCCACCAACAACTTGCGTGACTGAGTTGCAGGACGGATTATTGCTGCTTGTATGTATAAGCGTTAGTATGTTTTAAAAGTATTCCTCACCATCTCATGAAATCTTCATCTTCTTACTCACCTAAAAAGTAGAAAAAGATAGAAAAATGCAAATTAGTAACATCAAAAGGACAAACAATTATAATTAATGTTGAAATATATAGTAAACAAGTAAGAAAGTTTCAGTCAGGTAAAGCGACTAACGTATACTGCACCCACAGTAAAAACCTATAATTTGCAAGTACACATGTTTTTGAGAAGTACCAGAAGGGGCTTGGTTAGACTTCCAGTTTTATTTTCAAAAACTTTATCCTGTTATACCCTAAAAAATTCAGAATATCGGGACGATCACATGTAGTATGTTAATAGTATTCCCCCATTTCTAAAGTGGGCAAAATGATACATTTGTATGGGAGGTACCAGAAAGGAAGTTGTTGAACTTTAAATTTTTTTTCCTAAAACTTTATCCTGTTATAGCTTAATAAAATACAGAATTTGGGAACAATCGCATTGGGTTGGATATGTTGATACAAGAAACCCTATATGTATTTACTACCTTTCCCGGTTCGCGTTGCTTCACCAGATCTTCTTAAGAATTTAAGCAGTACAGGTAAACTGCAAAGGAACGAACACCTCCCTAAAAGTCCGAATTGCAAAATAGCCGTTTAGTACCAGTTTTATTACTATTTGCCCTTTTAGGGGAATAATTCGAAAACCTTCCTTGCTTCGTTTTAATTCCAAAATTATATCATTAGCCGTTTGGTCTGGGCGACAGTAACATCTTTATCACTTTTTAATTTTTTTAGCCAGAAATATCGAATTTCAAAGAAACCTTCAATCCAATTTGATAGTTAGATATTTCGTGATTATAGCATTAGTCGATTGATCTGCGTGATGGTGTAAGTTTTATCCCTGATTGGTAATTTTTATCCCTAAAAGCACGAATTTTCAAAAATCTATTCTTAGCTGACGTTTACTAAAAAAGAGGAACAACCACCCCAAATTTCATCATTCTATCTACAACTATTTTACCTAATCAGTCAATCAATTTCTCTTAATATGACCGACATAAAAATTTTTGCAAAAGGGGCGTGGCACCGTCCATTTCCCAGCGAGACGTAATCCCCAAAGTACCACTTATATATGTATTAAATCTCAACTTCATACCTTATTTGGCTCATAAAATATGATCGATTAAAATTTTGGGTTGCGTGGGCGGTGCCACGCCCCTTTGGGTAATTATGTTTTCATGAAGCCTATGATAAAGGCCAAATGGATAATACTACAAAGTGAAAATTTAATTGCAATCGGTCCATTTATATCGCCCAGATAACGATTATTTCAAAAGGGGCGTGGCACCGCCCATTTTTTAGCGAGACGTAATCCTCTTGTATCTATAACATATGTAGCAAATCTCATCTTCATACCACTAATAGCTCTTGAGATACGACAGATTGAAATTTCAGTTTGTGTGGGCGGTGCTACGCTCCTTTGTCTAATTATGTTTTCATGTGGCCTATGATAGAAGCCCTTATGGACAGTATCACACATAGAAAATCTAATTGCAATCGATCCATTTATTTGGCCAAAATAACCAATTAAAAAAAGGGGTGTGGCACCGCCCACTTTCCACAAACAAAGTATTTTTTTTATACGACCGATATACGTACCAAATCTCGACTTCGTACCTATAATGGTATAAAAGTTACAGCCATTTTAATATTCCAGTTGTATGGGGCTGTGCCACGCCCATTTTACGCCCTTCTAGTCCGAATTTCCAATAATCCCTTCTTAGTGTGCGCCTACGTCATAAAAGAAACTAACATTGTAAATTTCACGGCCGTTTGTTCTGTGGAGTGATCAGTCAGTCACCCAAGCCTTTTATATATATAGATTATTACTCGATTTCTAAAGTGGGTGAAATGGTTCATTTACATGGGAGGTATCAGAAGGGGCGTGGCTATACTTCGAATTTTTTCTTCAAAACGTTACGCAGTTACAGCTTAACAGGGAAAGATTTCGTTTGGTATATTGATATCATTAGTCGATATTTTAAATGGGCGGAATGGTACATTTGTATGGAAGGTACCAGAAGGGGCATGACCATGTTGCCCATATGCATTTCCGTAAGTAATTTTGAAAAAATATTAAGCCATGCAAAGTATTAAAATAATTGATTACGTCTTTCGGAAGTTATCATGCGTGCCAGCTGGACAGACATACAGACCGACAGACAGACGGACATAAATCAAGAGACTTAAGAAGTCATGAATCGAATTTGGTTCGAAAAAAACTAGAGTCTGAAGTGACTTATTCTATGTGTTACCCTTTTTGAGTCGCATTAAATGATATATACCCTCCTACCAGTAAGATGAGGGTATAAAAATTATACTAAGTTTGACATCGGAGTTAAAAAAACTAATAGGTGAAAGGTAGCTCGTGATCAGTCACGAATAACGATGCTGTATAACATACTATTTAGGGAGATCATAGGCTGCACGAAACAAAAAAATGCTTATTGTCCTAAAATTGTCTTCTGATAAAGTAAAAAACATTAACACTTTTTCAACAATGTTTACTATCCAGCAAACGCATGAGCGACAACGTTGGCGAAGAGTTACCGGAATTTAAAGTAGACATTTTGAATTCTTGCAAATGTTACTTGTTACTGCAACCGTCTCATACATTAAAAATATGCTATAGACCATTTTACTCTCTCCAAATATACCCTTCGGTTTTCTTAGAAACAAATTCTTTTCAACGTTCGATGAAATGATTAATTTGAGCTTTAAAGCATACAAAGTTTTCACTCAGACATATATATTTTATTGGTTTCATATAGGAAAGAAATGGTACATTGTATGGACTATAACTAAAATTACGTCAATGTCAATATTCTCAAACAGGGTATACAGTTTAAACTTATATATTTTCGAAATTCAGCTTTGCTAAACTTTAAGCAGACGGATCGCAACAGCTCGAATACTCTAAGGAAGGTACAAGTTAAGTTTTCGCCGACCGTTAAACTGTCTTTGATAGCCCGATGCTGCGACAATTAATCTGATTTTTTTTCAATATTCATTAAGTTTGAAAAAGTTTGTAGTTTCTATTTTATAAGACCACCCAAATGTCTTTTATTTTATTCAGAAAATGCACGTTTCAACGAGGAAACTTAAATTAAAACTTAATTTCCCTTTACACCCCATGAATGAGGTATGGGATAGCATCTCGCGTAGTTGCGAATTAATGCGCTTTCTATTTTAGATTCACAACACACGGCACGTACTTGTTTATCGATAAATGCGAACGTCACTTTTTGTGAAGCATTTACTAGACATGCCGATGTCTCGACACTTATAGTGCGAAGTTGCTGTCGATGAAATAAAAGAAAAATGTAAACTGGGGCCGGGAATAGAACCACGAATCTCCTGCATGGTAGTTGCGTGTTATAACCACTATGCCACTTACCACAAAATAACATTTCCTGTGTACTTTTTTTATTGCCGCACTGTGTTATACATCATTTGCTCACGCATAACAGAATTCTATGTTTTGCAGTCTAATTCGTCACATCGAGGTTAGGACAACAACTCCTTAACTTGGCATATTCAACTAAGTTTAGGTTGCCTCCTTTCGCACAGTTGATTGAGCTTGAGCCTTAACAAGCTTACATAGCGCATAGTAACTTCCCCCTTTTTGGAGATGTCTATCCTTGCGATTTACAAACTCACAAAAAACAAAAAGAGGTACAGAGCTGAAATTTATTTACGGAACAACCGTACTGGGTTATGAAAACCACGATCAGACAAGCCCTTGTACGATAAGGAATGTTGCGCAATGTCTCAGGAAAAGGATGCTGCATCCGAGGCAGATCAGCAGCCAAAGGCAACACGTGAGGCGACGGAACGATGTAGTCAATGCATGACCGACGATTGAAATATGAGTGTTCCTTTCTAGTGCGTTATGTAAAAGACTTAAGCCCATTTAAGCGAACATAATTGGGCCCTTTCAGTGTGGCTTTAGACCTAGTAAATCCACGATGGACCACATATTCCCAAGAATATGCTGATCGACACCTACCATCTTTTTATCGACTACAAAGCTGCATTCGACAGTCCGATACGACAGAAACCGTTAGAGCTATGACTGAGTTTGGTATCCCCGTGAAGCTGCTACTAAGTCTTTGCGTGATGACACTGTTTGACACGAAGTCTTCAGTGAAAATAAGCAAAACTATTACAGAACCATATTTTACTAAGCGAAGCTTTTCTGTCATGCAATCTCTCTAACATCATAATGGAGATGATCTTACGGAAGGCTGCAGTAAACACGACTAGCACCATCTTTAACAAAAGCCATATAAACGCGAGCAACATATACGCGATGATATATATATCATTGGCATTGGATTGCGGGATGTTACTGCGGCCTTTTTGAGCATTGAGAAGCAGTCGGCAGATTAATAAGGATAAAACGTAGTTATTTGTTTCAACGAACAAAGATTATACTTGTCTGGGACGCTTCGTGGACGTTGAGAACTATAACTTTAAATTGGTAGATGATTTTGTCTACCTTGACTCCGCCATTAACAAAAATAATAATGTCAGCCTGAAAATCAAAGGACGAGTATTAATCGTAAACCGCTGCTACTATGCGCTAAGTAAGCGATTTAGTGACAAAGCGTTCTCTCGAAGAACAAAGATCCAACTCAACCAGGCACTGATACTACTTGTTTTGCTTTACAGCGCAGGTGGATAAATCTATTCTGGGAGTTTTCGGGAGAGAAATACTTTGCAAAATATTTTGACCCATCATCTTAAACGGCGAGTAAGGTCTTCGAATGAATCATGAGCTGTGTGAACTGTACAACGACATAGACGTAGCCATGCGCGTTTAAATAGACCGAATCAATGTACCACAGATCGTATTTATTATTAGCTGCAGTGTTGCCTTGCATGTAGTATCTTTTTTTCTTTGGCAACCCTAACATTACACAGTACAACACAAAATAAATACAGCTCAAAATTATTTGATGAATGGAAATGTAAAACTGTTGCTTATGTAGGGTAACGTTGTATGAACAGATTAAAGGAGTTGAAATTCTTAATTTTTTTAAATTTGTTACAGCTAAATCTGACTAGTGTTTCTCGAGTTATGTCAAACAAAAGATCCTTAAACGAAAACAATTTCCCTATACGATACTTACTAACTTCCAATCGATATTAAAGTGTTATGGCATGTTCATTCAAACGAATGATGCAGAACTTCTTCTTTTTGAGGCTACTTTCTAGTGAAGTTCTCAGAATTAAGTCCCACATCAATAGCTGAAAAATGCTTTACTGTGTAACTAAGCAAAGTGTTAAATATAATCTTCTAAAACTTCCACCTAATTTTCAGGTGGTTAATATGGTTGTTAATAACTTAATCTTCAACATAATATTTAAACTCTTTAGGAATAGTGATTAAAAAATAATAAAATAATTGACTAAATAAACGAACTCCACGCCAAAAAAAGACAGGAAAATGCAAGAAAAAAAGATGAAAAGATAACCAAAAGGTATTAGCCACTGTTAGCCATTAAACACCGAAACCCTAATGTTGATTTAAAACCAAAGGACTAACCAACGACTATATCCTGTTGGATTTTGTTTTAGCTTCATGTTATTATGTCTGGCTTGACATGTCCGAACAACGGAACGGAAGTCATCCTCATTGTTAGCGTGTTTGTGTGCTGTTAACACAAAGTCACATCGGAAATTCACACGTTGGTTAATAATTTATAATTTTTTGCCATGCTTTGTCCTTGTTGCAATAGTTTTAAATTGCTTTTGCAGCAAAAAAAAAAAACAAAACGAAAAAAAAACACCAACTAAACAACGAACTAGTTAGGGAGCAAAAAATAATGTGATAGTGTTGATTGTACGTTCGTGCAACATGGTGGTTACAAAGCAAAAATTGTATTTAGTAATTTATAGGAAAATTTTATTTAAAGCAAAAAAACGGGTTATAATGAAAGAGCAAGTTTTGAAATTCGCTGGAGTAAAGAGGAATCGATAGAGCGCTATATTACTATAATACATTACTTAATGCATATATGAGATTTGTTTTGTTTGAATTATTTGATAACATTTTGAGAATAGATAAAGTAGAATAGGCCAGATTTCCTTCAATTCATTCTTTGGTAGTTTTTCGTTTAAAGGACATCTCGGGCTAAGACGTAAATACTTACTAAAGTGGCCTATTACAACTTACGAACGTAGTTTAAAGAATTCCAAACGCTTCGGTATTCTGCGTCCAGTTGGTCCTACCTGATGGTGGCACGTCGCCAACCACTTGGTCCTTCCAACGAAGTTTGGGTCTCCCTGCTCTGTGTCGTCCTCAGGTTCGCCTTCAAACACCATTCTCGCTGGAGTATTTACATCCATCCTGGCAACATGTCTCAGCCATCGTCGCCGAGTATTCCGAAATAAGGTTGTGTTACTAAAGTGCTGGCGAAGTCCGTAGAAACATCTATTTCTAGGACGTAGATATTTTGCATAATTCTATAAGTCCGTGTTACCACAATCGACTTAATATTCTAAGCAAATCGATCATCGAACAAATAACCTTATACTACCATATAAGGTATCATAATGTTTGGCAATAATATTTTATTAGGCTTAACATTTCATCTTTGTTTCTCCTCCTCTTAGTATCCCTTCATATCTCCCATATACTTTTTAAACAGCATTACCAACAAATTCGAATTTACTTTCAGCTCTAAGATTTCCATGCGGATTCCATGTTACAATCATTTTGTTTAACACACAATGCCCTTTGTTGTTGCTATCTCTGGTTGGTAGAGAAATTTCTGCTATGCCATGAATTTACCATGATTCTCATGCACGAACAGATATCTGCATACTAAAATCAGACTACACGTCATTAATTTTTAATCTATATTTTTGAATTTGGGAACATGGAAATATTCCTGCCACATCATCGTACGCCAGTCAGCCAGCCAACCAGCCATACTATCCAACCAGAGCCCACTGCCAGTGTATTTTGCTTTGGCATTATTTCATAATTTATTCATTTTTAAGTTGTTCATGTTTGCTATTTTATTTCAGACAACACGAATCTGCACCACACCGCACTGCACGCCTCATATCCTGATTTAGTTAACCTGTTCATCCTTTGGCATAAAGTATCGGATTTTATGTTGTCATACAGCAAAAATAATCGTAACAAAAAAAAAGTTTATTAGGAACGGAAAAAGTTTCGACCATAATATGACCAGGATTACCAAGTGTAACCGGAAAGTTATTGTTGTTGTTTTTACTATAAATGGGATATGTGTGAATTGTTACTAATACATAAGACTGGATTAGGAGTGATAATTTTTGGGGGGGGAGGGGTTGACAACGAAATTTTAGACAAATTCATGTTAATATTTATTTGTAAAATTATGGTTGGGTAAAACAAATTTGAATATGGCTTAAATGAAAACGTAGTGTTAATTTGTATGTTTACCAAATACAGAATTTTGGCAGGATAGCGTTGGTCATATTGATAATACTCAATTTTAAAAATGAGCAGGAATTGTACATTTGTATGTGAGGTACCAGAAGGGGTGTGGCTGAACTTCCAATTTTTCCTCCTCTGTTATAGCTTAACAAAATACAGAATTCGGGCACGATCCTTTTTTGTAAATTTATATTACATCTCGCTTTCTCAATTGGGCGGAATGGTACATTTGTATGGGAGGTACTAGAAGGGGCTAGACTTCCAATTGTTCTCCAAAACTTTATCTGTTATATTGAATACTAAATTTGGCAAGATCGTTTTGGGTGTATAGAAAATATTTCTCTATCTCTAACGTGGGCGGAATGGTACATTTCTATGGCAGGGACCAGAAGGGGCGTGGCTAGACTTCCAGTTTTTTCTCCAAAAGTTTATCCTGCTACAGTTTTACTTAATAAAGAATTTGGGCACGTTCGCATTGGGTGTATTGATATCATTACTCGTATTCTAAAGTGAACGGAATGGTACATTTACATGGGATGTACTAGAAAGGGCGTGACTTGACTTCCAATTTTTTTCCAAAACTTTATCTCATTATGTCTTAACGAAATATAGTTGGGTGTATTGATATTATTACTCGATTTCTAAAGTGGGCGGAATGGTACATTTGTATGGAAGGTACCAGAAGGGGCGTGGCCATGTAACCCATTTCCAATAATGGGAGAACGAGGATATAGAGAGGTACAAGGATACAGGCGAAAACTGAAAATTTTACCAGAAAGTATAAGCAAAAGTTTACGACATAGGAGTCATCTTCTTTAAAGGCAAGGATGGAATCTGGTTAAAGATATGCAGAGTGTGCTGCATATATGGAGAAAATACTTCCAGCATCTGCTCGTTCCCGAAGGCAACGCATGTAAAAGTATTACGCCAATTGTGGACGTCAGCTTTGATTGCCCACCACTAAGCCGAACCGAGGTAAGAAGAGCAATATCGTAGCCGAAAAATAATAAAGCAGCCGTTGCTGACGGACTCCCAGTGAAGTACGGTGGCGATAACCTGATAACGAGCATGCACCAGCTTCTAAGCACAGTTTGGCTTAACGAGTGCATGCCGGATGATTGAAATCCAATGTAATATGTCCTATGATGAAAATAAAGTGATCCTATTGTGCGCTCTAACTACCGCGGGATCTGCCTTTTAACCATCGCGTACAATGTTCTAGCGAGTGTGCGATGGGAAAGACTAAAACCAGTGTTATCCCATCCGATCGGACCTTATCAGTGTGACTTTAAATCTGGTTAATCAAAAACTGACCAGATATTCAAACTTCAGAAAAACCTGGAAAAGCCACAAAAGAAACCGATCGACACATATCCTCATTTCATCGACTATAAAGATGCCTTCGACAGCCTCGAAGCTATGGTTAAGTTTGGTATTCCAGCGAATTGATACGGTTTTGCAGAATGACGCTGACTAACACGAAGTATTGATAATAGTTTAGGACCTTACGGAGCCAATCTATACCAATCTCTGGGCGACAGCCTACTGTGCTATCTCGTCAACATAGTGATGGAGATCATAATAAGAAAAGCTGTAGTAAAGACATGTGGCACGATATTCAACAAAAGCCACATGCTACTTGCTTACGCTGATGACGTAGACATCAACTACCAAAAACTGCGGAATGTTACTGCAGCCTTATCTGGTATACAGAAGGAATTGGCAAAAATTGGTCCAACAGTGAACGAAAGCAAAACTAAGTTATTAGTTTCAAAGTACACTGAATCTACTCATATGTTCATCATCATTAACGGAGATATGGATATCGAATGAATCATAAGCTGTATGAGCTATATACAGACATGGTCAAACACATTAAGGTACAGCAGTTACGTGGGCTATGTCATGTTGTACGCATAAATGAAAATGCTCTAGCTTAAAAAGTCTTCGATTATGAACTCGATGAACGATGCGGAAGAGGGCGACCAAAACTACATTGGACAGATCAGGGTACTAAAAAACTTGCAGAACTTGGTGTGACGAACTGGAGAAGAAGCACAGAAGATCGATGCAAATGTAATACTTTTCTACGTGCGGTACATAATTACAAAATACGATTTCAAAAACGTGCGAGCGAAGTAAGTAAGTATTCTTGCGTAGTACAAATACTACATTCATAACTATCTGGTTAAAAAGTCTTGTGTTTTGAGAGAAGTTCAAGAATCATGTTCTTATATCACAAAAATTTGAGTACAGCTTTCGATGAGCGGTAAAAAGAGATTATCGAAATTCGTCTTGTGCTTAAGATAGGCGATCCAAGTGTGTACATCTACTATTACAGGATCAGTCTTTTGACCATGGCATACTTGTTGTATTGTTTTATTATTATATGGTGGCGTATGATTATCATAAGCAGGGCAACCGGAAATATGCTACAGCATGTTTTTTTTCACAACGAGATATTAACAAATAGGTAATGTATTTACATGTTTCATGGTCCTACAAGTGTTTTGAGACCTATTTGTTAGGGCATATTTTGGCATATTTTACCCATAAGGTCATATTTCGGCAAATTTTGCTTTTAGGAGCATAATTTAAAAAAAAAACTTCTTTTTTAAAGCATAATTTATAATTTTTAGACCATATTTTATCCAAAATGTTCCTTTTAAAGCATATGTTATGTTTTTCACATTATTCTTTTGTTTGTAAAATTTTGCAACTTTGGTTTTTTAAAATTTAACAGCCAAATCTACTACATGTTTTACACGCTTTCTTATTCCATAAGTAAACAAAACAAAACACCGATTTCGACCCTAGACATAATGCCTAAAGCTAATCCGATAAAAGCAGCAAAACTAAAGGCGGTTGTAGAAAAGTTTCCTGACCGACTCCTCTATTCTAAAATCTGCAGCAAAATTATTGCAGCAGATCGCAGATTTCAAGTGAAGCAACATGTGGAAAGCTGCAAACATATTCAACTAAGTCATAGAAGTAAAATTACAATTGCTCGACTGTGGGACGACGCCATCAAAAATCTGGATGTCAACTTCAATAAGAATAATGTTTTGCTTTTTGTGACAGATGCAACTCCATACATGGTAAAGGTATAGTGGCATTTTATCCGAAAGTGACGCATGTGACATGTTTTTCTCATTGTGGGGAACAATTCTTGAAACAGGTAACTACTATGCCAACAATTACGAAAACATTTTAGAGGTCATAAGTGCATTGCACAATCCATTAAAACTGCAAAAGATGTTTTGACAGACTCCCAAACTCGATCTGACTTGATTTATATTGCTTCAAATTACGGTTTTATTGCAAAACATATTCAAAATTTGCAAACATCAGGTCTTACGCTTTTTGAACAAGTTCAGAGGAATGAAGACACTTTTGAATTGATGTATAGTTTATCGGATTCCGAAATAAATTTAACAGTAAAAAAAATTTACTCGAATTATATCAAAAAACGTTGGCTTGGCAGAAGTAAAAAGTATTTGTAAAGAATTGTGTGGATCTGCGCCAACATTAACATCAAAATACGATGTAAAGGAAATATGTCTCTTAAATTCGCTCCAATTACGTCTGTGGATGTCGAAAAACTTTAAATAAAAATATTTATAATTCATAAGAGAAAAATTGTGTGACTTTTATTTTTTAGAGCATGTTTTTGTTGATTTTTAGGTCATATTTTGCCATTTTTCAGGTCATATTTTATGCGCATAAAACACGATTTTGAGGGCATATTTCCGGTTGCCCTGATCATAAGTAATCATAATCAAATCGATTATTATTATGGCATGTAACTTGACAAAACGAATAATGTAGAACTTCTTAGTTTTGGGGCTACTTTCACGTGCAGTTCTCAGAATTGAGTCCCAAATCAATGAGCTGAAAAATGTTGTACTGTGCAAGTCAAGCACGTCAAAATTAAGCGATTTCGCCGGCTGTCATTGATGCGTATGGTTGAAAGCTATGCAGGCAGAAAAGTATTTTACAACAGTCAGATCCAATTCTGCCATTTGCCATAGATATTAAATTAAAATTATAACCGCGATATCAACGAATGATTATTGAACTTTCATCAAATATGGCAGTACACTGTACACTTTATCGGTACCAGTTGACAATTTCATTTAAAAAAAAACAACAAAAAACCGATGTCATAAACTGGAACACAGT
This sequence comes from Muscina levida, assembly GCA_964034835.1. Lineage (NCBI taxonomy): Eukaryota > Metazoa > Arthropoda > Insecta > Diptera > Muscidae > Muscina > Muscina levida. Next base: position 84,832,780 of record OZ035884.1, read on the forward strand.
TAACATATCTGGATGTCACTGCTGTTGTAATGATTTCACATGTCCTTGTTCTCCTATAAATGTATGCATAACATGCTCGTATTTAGATACATACATATTTAAGTATCGCATTAATATGGATTGGTGTGAATCGTATCAGTTTCAATTTTTTATGAGATATTTTAAGGATACAGAATATAACAGCGCTGCTGCTGTTTTTCACTGTTCGTAGCACGCTGAGTGCAATGAATGACAAGAAGGGAAACATTTTATGAGCGTATTTTATTGCATTACTTACATGTGTTTTAATATCATCTTAAAGCTTACAAGACATATAGGGATTTGTTACACTTTACTTTGGTTTATGGTTAAAAGAATAAAAAGTTAAGTTAAATAATACAAAAATATTCTAATTGTTGTTATAACATGTAATGACATGTATCCGTTGCTTGTTATATTACTTGCATACATTTTAATAAAATTTAAAGTTGAAATTGAGATTTATATAACATATCATTAAAAGCACATAAACCTAAAGCCACAACAAAATGTTAAAAAGAAAAAAAGGATGTTAAGAAAAAAAAACAAGGATATAAAAAAGTTAAAAACCTTTAAAATACATACTCATACGATAGATATAATTACATACATATTAAGTGATTCAGTTGCCTAGAAGTGACATCTTTCATATATCTATAAAATCCTTACACACACACTCAGACTAACATGTACATAAGATGACACAGATAAGGTCGCAACGCAATTCCTTTTCGTATTACTGGCAACCACGACTTTGTGGTTTTGTTGTATCAGTTTACACAATTTACTCATCTATTTAAACAATACCCACCCACCCACATATATGGCTGGGTCGTAAACAAATGTTCGTATTCACCGCCACTTTACCGGGTTTTGTACATTATGAGCATTAAAATGTTAAATGTGTTAATACAGTGACACAACCAATGTAACAGCACTTAATCATGGCAATTTATATATAGCAAAAAAAAGATACACACACAGACACAACAAAGCGAAAGGATACCATGCTTGTGTCTTTTCCTTTAGGGTTTTGCTCTTTGTAACGCTATTGCATACATCTGTGTAGTTGAACTGATATGATACATTTATGACATATCACCGTGTATGAAATGGGCAAATTTTAAAATTCTTAAATCTCTAGCAAACAACTTATTATTGAAATTTATTGTAAAAGTGTTAAATTTAGTTAAATTTATTACAACCCACTATATTTTCTTCCTTTTACAAAAGTCCTTTTTAAGAATTCACTTTCAAATATCAAATTTTCCAATATTTGACGAATATTTTAAACTTTTTTTACATTATTCCCCGCACATTATCATCTTCACCCCATGGTGCGTCTCACAGCAAAACTTTGTATGACATACGTAAAACGTACTGAGAGGTAACATTCACATGTAATAAAATGTTATTATATCTACAATTTCTCATTCCTGTTTGGCTGTTGCCTTTGTTGGCATTTTATAAGATTGCAACAGATTTGTGTAGCACACACACACACAGACACATACCCAATGTGACATGATTGTAGTAAAGTCGAGCTAGTTCTTGGTTTATGTAAAGAATACCTTTGATGAAAATAGAGAATAATAAATCGTTGTTGTGGCATTAATAAATTGCATATAATAGACATAAAATGATGACACAATAGCAATAACAACAACAACATGAACATATTATACGAGGGTTTTGCTGAAAGGGGTTGTAGACTCAAAAATAGGAATCTATTTTTCAAAGACTAGACATACGAACAAAACTCCGTTGGAATTACCAGGTTACTGAGAACCTTACAGAACTCGGTGTGAATAACTGGAGAAGAAGCGCAGAAGATCGAGGCGCTTATAATATTTTTCTACGTGCGGTATATAATCCACTGGAATTGCATAGAAGTACCAGCTACCGGTAGGAGAGTTTATATCATTTGATAGGACCCAAAAGTGTAACACATAGATAGGGTCACTATAGCCCCTAGGTTTCTTTCAACCAAATACGATTCATCAATTTTAAAGTCGCTTGATCCATGTTAGCCCTCTTTGTCTATCTGTCTGTCTGTCCGGCTGGTACGCACGATAACTTGTGAAAGACTTAACCAATTGTTTCGAAACTTCGCATTGGTTAAAATTTTCCCAAACTTCTTAAGGGATTGCATATGGGTTACATGGCCTACTGGTACCTTCCATTAGAAATCGGGTAATAATACACCCAGCGCGAACATTCCTAAATGGTGTATTTAGTAAAAATATAACAGGATAAAGTGTTGGAGAACAAATTCTAAGTCTAGCCACGCCCCTTCTGACACCTCCCATGTACTATTTGAAATCGAGTAATAATATCAATACACCCAACGCGATCGTATTTTGTAAAGCTATAACTGGGTAACTGGAAATGGAGAATTTTCTAACTTGAGTCTTTCGGATTGTTATTCATTTGGGTATAACCAGAAGCTCTCTTTGAAGGCTCCCAAGCAGCTCACAATGTCCGAGAGATCACGTATAGCAAATGTGAGAAGGCGCAATGTTGAGTAACCTAAACGTCATGCTACCACCGATGCGTATTAGGATGTAGGTAACAGAAGCTACTGAAACTCAACACAGAGGCTATCTTAGTGGCTTTGGGAGCCCCAAGAATCTAGGATAGGGCGCGGTGGCCTAATAAGTCACTCTCCTTAAACAAAATTATTATGAAAACACGAAGAAAAGAAAAAAGAAGAACCCCCCATATGTTGACGATTCCCGCAAACGTTATAAGGACCATGATTTAAGGATATGCACCTGGAATGTTTGAACTCTTTACAGAGATGGTGCCTCTATCCAATCGGCGGATGCCCTCGAGAAATACAAGGCTGACATCACCGATATACAGGAAATGAGATAGGCGGGACAAGGATGCACACGACGAAAGAATTGTAGCATATTTTACAGCTGTCATGCAGAAAGACACGAATTTGAGACTCCGACACCTGGTCTCGAGATTTAAATCTATAAGTAAGCGAATAGCCACTATTCGCATCCGGGCGAAATATTTTTACATTACGCTGATTTGTGGATACGCCCCGACGGAAGACAAAGACGATGACATTAAAGACGCCTTCTATGAAAACCTGGAGGAAATATATGACCGCTGCCCTGCACATGACATTAAAATTCGTCTGGGAGATTTTAATGTTAAATAGGAGGGGAAGATGCTCTTGGTTTAGCAGTCGGAAAATTCTGTCTACACAACAACACTTCCGATATAGGATTCACACAGGTTAGTTTCGCGTCGGTAAGAAATATAGTTGTGAGTGGAATCAGATTCCCGCATAAAGATATCTATAAGGAAACCTGATCCCCGATCAAAATACAAGAAAGCAGATTGATCACGTGGTAATCGATGGAAGGCATGTCTCAAACGTTATGGAAGTGCGAGTGATGCGCGGTGCAAATATTTACTGAGATCACCACCTAGGTGCTGCTAGGTGAATACTATGACCACTGCCGCAACTACCGTACTGGGTAATGAAAAGCCATGCTCAGACAAGCCCTGGTACGATGTGGAATGTCGCGAAATGTCCTATGAAAATGATGCTGCTTACAGGACAAAACTGCTGCCAAATGCATGAAATAGAAACGAAAACTGATAAAGCCCGAAAGTTCTTCCAATAGGTAAAAAGTAAAGGTTTTAAAATAGGGATCCCCACCTGCATGGGCAGAGATGGAAAACTAGTCACGGATACTCGGAGTGTGCTGCAAACATGGAGGAAACGCTTTTGTTTTTTGCTCGATCCCGAAGGCAGCACAAATTACAAAGAAGGAGGTCAAGTTCGAAAATTCTACCAAAAGGTTAAAAGCAAAGGTTTTGGAACAGGGATCCCCACCTGTAAGGACAGAGATGGAAATCTGGTGACGGACACTCAGCGTATACTGCAAATAAGGAGAGAACACTTTCGCTCTACTCGTTCCCGAAGACAGCATAGGTGACGAAATCACACGAATTATAGATGACGGTGTAGATTGTCCACCACCGAGCCACTGCGATCGCAAAGCTTAAAAATAGTAAAGCTGCGGGAGTCGATGGAATCAATGGATAAATATGATTTGGGTAATGGAATGCATGCCCGATGATTGGAATCTGAGTTTGTGTATATGCCAACTATCGCGGGATTAGCCTTTTACCCATCGCATAGAAGGTCCTGTCTAGTGTGTTATGTGAAAGACTAAAGCCCATTCTGGCGAACCAGATTGTACCTAATCAGTGTGGCTTTAGACCTGGTAAATCTACTATCGACCAGATATTCACACTACGACAAATCCTGGAGAAGATCCAAGAAACGCAGATCGACACCTACCATCTGTTCATCGACTACAAATCTGCTTTCGACAGTCCGAAACGACAGAAATTGTTGCGACTTTGCGGGATATCACTGACACGGTCTTCAGTAAAAATTGGCAAAAATCTAGCAGTCATTTTCTACCAAGCGAGTCTTTCGACAATGCGATAGTCTGTTTTGCGGCCTCTTAACATCGTAATGAAGATGATCATGCCGATGCAGCTGCAGTAAACAGGAATGGTACCATCTTTAACAAAAGTCACATGCTGCTCGCGTATTGCCGATGATATAGATATCATTGGCCGTGGATTGCGGAATGTTACTGCGGCTTTTTCCAGCATTGAAAGGCAGTCGGCGAAAGTGGGTCTGGTGATAAATGAGGACAACAAGTTATTTGTTTCAACCAACAATGAGTCCACTCGTCTAGGACGCTGCGTGAACGTTGATACTAACACAAATTGATAAAAATTTACTGCGATCGACAAACTCTCTTGAACAACACTGTATGAAAATACACTGGCATGGCCAGGCAAAAAAAACTATGCTTTACTAAGCTTAGTTTACCAACAAATCTCCTTGAAAAAGCGAGCTTTGAGGTAAAAAAGGAAATTGTGGGGAAAAATATCCTCCATTCTCATGTTGAATATTAACGGTCAAATTCAAATTGATGTTGGACATTTTCGGCTGATATCTACTTCGCATGTACATGTTTGACATAATTGTAGATTTATATACAGCCGATGATGTACCACATTGCATCAATTCGTCACAAAGGGGTCTGAAAATGAACTCGTCATGGAGTTCGAAACGCGTCATCCTAGTGCGTGACAATGAATTGACCATTAATATCAACAATAAAAAATCTTTTCTAATCGTTTAGCCAAAGTATCGAATGATACACTAACACAAATTGATAAATAATCATTACGATCGTCAAACTCTCTTGAACAACACTGTATGTTGACAACTTTAACTTTGAAGTGGTAGATGATTTTGTCCAACTTGGCTCCGCCATAAACAAACCGCTGCTACTATGCGCTAAGCAAGCGATTTAATGACAAAGCACTCAAGGGCGTAGCCAGGTAGGGGCAGGGGGGGGCAGCTGCCCCCCCCTACAGCTTGAAAAATCTGTCAGAATCCCGGAAGATATGAAAATCAAAATTAAACAGTGCAGAAATTTCACTAAGGTGAACTGTCTGATAAAAGTATTATAGGGCAGTCCTAAGAAAAAAAAGTCATAAGCGCCAAAATTAAGATAATGGCAAATTCGGAAGCGTGAATTAGTTTCTGATTTTTGCATGTTGACTTATTTTCAACTGTAATTGCCACTTCTAGCGTGTTTTCTAGTCAAAAAAGTAGTATCTGCCACTTACTATGATAAAAAGTCGGCTTTTAAGACTTTTTTCCTTAGTATCTATGATATTTTTGGATACTATGACTTTTTTTCAAGTTCTTGCAAACATGACAAAACCGTATTTATTATATTAATTAAAAATAGCAACTAATATAGGTAAAGACACTATTACTTTTGCGAAAAAATGCAAAAAAAATTTTGAACTTATTAGTAGAATATGGTTTTTCTTGGTTTTTTGGGTGCCAAGAAAGGCATAAGTCCATTTTCTCTACTTTATCATCAAAATTAAACCTGTTTGTTGTCTATAATAAAATTAAAAAAAATAATATTTTTTTTTTTAATTTTCAAAAACTGTTAATTTTAAGACGCGAGAGATAAAAAAATATAAAAGCTAAATAATTTAAAACTACTAAAATGGAGATGTGACTTTCTTTCTTAGGAGGGCAGTGTAGTCCTGCTTGTGCAGTGGTAACTGTTGGCCAGACGTTTACAGGAATATATCAAAGCTGTGAAATGGTTACAGTTGAGGAAGTGCTAATGAATTCACTAAACATTAAGAGTTCCTCCTTAAAATTATTGGGAAAATTGAGACTACCTTGTATTGGAAGTACTAGTACGTAGAACGAAGCCCCTTTTTTATTCATAAGTTAACGTTCAATAAGCGATAAGATTGTGGAAAATTTTCACTGTATTTAGTGCACTTCCAACAAAGATGTATGTAAATGTATACGAAAATATTTCAGTTTTCTGAGTTTTTAACTACTATTGTAAGATAATTAAATTGACCAAATCCAAATATCGTCCAGTTTTTCATTAGAAAGTTATGTTTTTCATTAGGAAAATAATTTTTTGGAAAATAGAAAAACTGTTGAATCTTTAAAAGGATCAGTAAAGTTTAGTCGAGTTATCCTGCACACCAGCCAGCCGCCCAGACAGACGGACATGGCTTTAGAATTGAATTCGCTCTTCAGGTACTTAAGGTCTAACGTGTCTCCTTGAATAAGTTACACTTTTTATCGTGACAATGATATAGAGGGTGGACCAAATACAAGTTAGCTTTGAAATCATAGATTGTTTAGTTTTAGTTTTGTTCATTAAATTCGACCTTTCCCAGTTATCATTATTTACCTTATTTTTATATCAAGCTCGAGATGAGTATTTTACGAATAATTTATTTATTTTTCAATATTTCGACCCTCTTGGAGGATCATCTTCAGGAATGACAAATAAACAAAAATTAAATTAAAATGAGTGTAAGTGTAGACTCTCGTCTATGTCTCTATTCTAACACTTTTAGAATGAAGAGAGTAGAAATGTTGAAAAATAAATAAATTATACGAAAAATACTTGACCTTGAGCTTGATATAAAAATAAAGATCATAGATTATTTTAATCCATTAATAAGGTCTTGGAAAATTTGAGAGACAGAATGAGCTACTTCGATGAGAGCCGATGCAGCCAATTGAACGATCACAGTAAAAATATTTAAAAAAAAGATCAATCGAGTGTGGAATTAAGAATTTTTGAGGCAACTGAATCCCTACTCGATTTCCTAATCGATTTTTTTAACAAGACATAAGACTAAATAATAAGTTCTTTGGATTTGTAGATTACATTCAGTGAAAAAGAACACTGTGGGAGTCGAAAAAATAACAAGACCCGACTCAACGGTCTTCACCTAATTCGGACACGAGGAATCGAACTGCATCATTAGATTTATGAGTTACTATGACTTTTCACAGAAACTTTTTGTTTTTACTAAAATGGTGGTTTTTTTTTTTTATTTTGAAAAACCAGAAAACCAGTAAAAACTAATATTCGTAATTGAGATCCATTACCCAACACCAAGTATATGACACCATGCGACACTAATTATGACTTAAAGGATATAGAAGTTTGAACCATTTATTTCTGTATTTCTCCTAGTTGGTGGTCATGGCATGCTTCTATGCATGCTAAATGTCTCCTTTTTGTATACCAAACAAGTTTTTTTTACCTTAATGCACGTTAAGCCACCAGGTTGTAGCAATGTAAAATAATCAAAGACAAAACATGAATAATAATTAAATCCCTGTTTGTGTACTTTAATAATAAATAAACAGATTTTATAATCATTGGGATTTCAATCCAAGCTTTTTTTAATGTACGATCGACCCAGAATACAGTGGCATTTACACTTTTTATCGTCATTTTCATGCAACCTAAAACCGTTTTAAGTCTACCGTCCACAATGGAAAAAAGGGTTTTTTTGCCATATGAAATTTCAGGTCGCAATTCTTGACGGATTTTCAATTTTTTTATATTACTGGAAACAGAAGTGTTCACAAAGCGTTTTTTTTTATTTTAAATTCCTTACCGTTATTTTTTTTAAATTGTCTAATTCCAAGAAAAAATAAATTTTTAATTTAAATTTCAAATATTTTTTGAATTTAACAAATTTCTTTATTCAGATGATGTAACATATTATGGCATTGGACTTTTTAAATGAAAAGCACATTACTTAGCCTACTTATAAATACAAAATAGTATTTTCAGCTTAAAACTTAATTTTTTGTATATGTATATGCAAACAAAAATGCAAGTGACTTTCACCAATTTGACTTATTTTTTACAGACTTTTTTAAAACTTAACATTTATTTTCCATGTTATAAATCTTAGATTTGTTATAATATGATAATATTTGTGAGCACAACAATATTGTTTTTCCTTATATTTTCATTTAGTTCAATTTGTAACATATACTCACAATTATTGCGGAAGTTTTTGGACATGTAATCCAAAAGGTATTTGAAATTAAATTCAAAAAATATTTTGTCATCGACTTTGACACATTAAAAAAAATAAACATAAGGAATTCAGAATAAAAAAACGTTCATTCTGTGCACAATTTTGGTTACAATAACACAAGAAAAAATTTTTAAAATTGCTTAAGAACTGCGGCCTAAAATTTCATATGTCCAAAAAAAACAAAACAACTAAAATGAGTAAAAATTATTTTTTGGTACTAAATGAAATCGATGACCTTAAATATTTAAAAAAAATTTTAGTGTACCTTTGTTGAATAAAATATTGTTAAAACAATAAGTATTGAGTTTTTGTTAGGTACTTAGTTTTAATTTTTTTTGTAGATATACTATTAATATGAAATGTAAAACCGACTGCCCTCCCCTACATGAGATCCTGGCTACGCCCTTGAAAGCACTCTCTCGAAGAACAAAGATCCAACTCTACTAGACTCTAATCCTACCTGTCTTGCTCTTCAGTGCTGAATCCTGGGTAATGACACAAGCGGATCAATCTATTCTGGGAGTGTTCGAGAGAAAAATACTTTGTAAAATATTTGGACCCATCATCGTTAACGGCGAGTATCGTCGTCGAATGATCCACGAGCTGTACAAAGAAATAGACAGATTTCGCTGGCTTTGACACGTTGTACGAATGAAAATGTTCTTTTTAACACATCACGGCGTTCAGTGCAAAAAATAAGCATCTTCTTCGTAATGCTCATTTGGTTCATATCTGCTATTGTATAAGGAGGCGACAATTTTGCTGATATGGTCATCGGTGACCCCTCCAAGACGAAGTTTATTGTCAACTTAAGAATGTTATCTGACCTCCCTGATCCTTCTGGGATTGTACGAAGAATTGAATCTTGTTAGTACAACGAGCTATAAGCCTGAACAACGGACCTTGAGTCTGTACAACGGACATAAGTCTGTCCTCGCATTTGTAAGATCAGATCCTGATAATAGGTATTCTCATTTTAGCTATTCCAGAACCTTAACAAACTTCACAAGGTGGTTCCACAATTCGAATAGCCGACCCGTTTTAAGCTGTGACAAACGCTACGTCAAACCTGTCCTGTACACCTCACCGTATTACCGACGCTCGTTTGTAACTGAGGACAACATCCCTAAGCATCGCATTGCTCAACACTAGACACCATCGACGATACGGGGTCATCGACCAAACGTATTCCCAGGCATCACTACCTGCTATTAGAAGTCTCAAGAACATCAGACCATCGATTGCACTTGAGCTTAAGAATCCGGAGTGTTTTGTTCTATATAAATTCTGTGGATTATGAATTAAGAACACATATATGTAATCTCTTATATTACATGTATCTTGCCCTTGCGACAAGCCTGGAGGCGACTGTGACTATCTTAGCCTAGGGTAAAACACCGTTATAATACCAACATTTTAAATTACGTTGTATAGGTAATATATTTTTATATTGTTAAGCTAGATTGATATTATCTTAAATATTTTTTTTACTAAAAAATATGTGTCCTTTGATTGTATGATCGAACATCGACCGGCTAAGCAATTGTTTTGATATTCATCTTAATACATCCTACATACAATAGAACTGTAGGAGGTATTAGTTTTCTTTTAATTTCCTAAAAAATATTGCGGATAGTACAATTTAGATTTTCACGATATTTTTCGAATCAAATTAGTGAACTAAAATTTTATACGTACTTTAATATCAAGATTATAAATTTTTATTTTTTAATGTTTTTTTTTTTTGTCAAACCTCCCTCGTTGCCTGGCTATAAACCACAAGCAATTTACTGTATCTGTTTTGAAATTGTTGCTAATTTAAATTTAGTTTATTTATAGAGACATGTCACCTGTCTTCTTTTTGATATGAGCAATTTGTGCGACATCAATTTTAAAAGCTTAAAAGTCATGTGACTTTCTGCAAAATGATGAAAGTAAATTAACTGATATTTCAATCTGTAGCAAATTGATGAAAACTGACATTCAATTGAATGGAAAGACAAGAGCAATAGCATCATGGTGATTAAATCCATATGCAGAAAATATAAACATCTTCATAGCAGCTTTGTGACAGACGTTAAAGGGAAATTGTTCTGAAATATATTTTGATTAGCTTAAAAAGGAAATAACGACTCATAATATGATATGCAGCAAGTGATTGTATAGGCATTAACGTGGTATGATGGTTAGATCATGCGCCTATCATGTGGTTGACCTAGGTTCGAGCCCTATCGTATATTTCTTTGGTCGGCGGCTCCATGGATGTTGTCGACAACAACTTCTTAGTAGTCAAGTCAATCGACATGTCTGGTAAAAGCATCTCAAACAGCTTATGTTCAGATTCGTCGTTTAACTGTAGGCCTCGGTGTGGGAGTTTTAAGCGTCTTACACAAATACGACATATATCCTTCATAGGTACTACTGCTACCTATTTCACATAACACTTACATGACTACTGGGTATCCTCATTGGTTCATAGCCAACTTAGTAAACAAGTGTGGGAGGAGTAGATAGTTTTATTAGGTTGTTATTCACTTAATTATCTTTGTCAAGATTATGGCTGCTTGTAAAATAATGTGGTTTTGCACATCCATATGTTAAACTTTTTAACAGCAAAAATATATTCATAATGTGACACACAGAATTAACATACCAATATATATCATGTATGCTAATACTATTATCCTTTGTGATTTTGTTTATCCGCTTGTGGTGACATCATATTCAACACTTGCTCGCTAAGCTTAACAACATTTCAGGATATGGCGGGACATAAAATACCAGAAGGGAGAGAGAGGGGGAGAGAAGCCGGGATGAAGATAGAGAGGGAAAGAATGATAGGTTTTTTGTATAAAAGATCTCATAAAAACTGTATAGTATTTATGGTATTAAATCCAGACGCTGCACACATTTGTGCAGAGGAAAGCGATATTTTTGATTTTCCTTGAGTGCCAGAGTCCCACTCAGTTTTTTATATGATACACAACCACACAAACAAAGTGTCGGAATTGTTGAATCAGAATACTCTTTTCTTATGTCCTCTGATGCGCTGAATGCATATATGAAGTCAATTTTATAACTTCACGTCATGTTTTTCCCTATCTCAACAACATCAAAATTCGACCTCCAACGTTAGGGTTCCTGAGGTTATGTCAGAAACTTGACATGATTGGGATAAACACACTTCAGATTAGGATTTCAGCGACCCTAAACACATAAAGTAGTAATTTTTCATATTTAAATAATTTTATATTTTTATATTTTTATATTTTTATATTTTTATATTTTTATATTTTTATATTATTATATTTTTATATTTTTATATCTTTATATGTTTCTATATTTTTATTTTTTTATATTTTTATATTTTTATTTTTTTATATTTTTATATTTTTATATATTTTTATATTTTTTTATTTATTTTCCTCACTTTAAAGAACACCCAGGCGTTGTAACATAACCTAGGCACCAGTGAATATTTATAGATACTCATTACTCCAATACAACAGCACAGTTGCTTATATCCTGTAAGCCGATAGAATAACATCCAGAGTTTCCTTCCTTTTTCTGCAGAACGAAATTCATTTCCAACTGCTTTTATTTCCCCTCCTTAGTTGATTTTTTAAGAAATGATTTCTAAATTGAAGCTATTACAAATTTAATAGCTTCTGCTGTATTGTGCGTCTTTCTATCACGTTTTTTATATAAAAAATTTAAAAATGTTTTTCCTTCGCTTACGCAGTTACCCATTTTTCGTGTTTTCTTCATGTTCTGGCTCATAAAATCCAGGAGTTCACACATTGCGAAAACCTCTCTTGCATTCCAAATAATCTGGGTGGGGTTGTTATGAAATCTAAACGGAAAAAGTGAAAATACAAATGAATTTGTGTTTTTTTTGTTGTTGTTGTTGTTTTCTTTTCAGGTAATCCTGCAGATATTTTCTGCCGTGGGAACAAATAACCGGAAATCTCTCAACACTTATAAACAGACGCGAAATAACGCTGTGTTGTATACAAACGCAATAACACACCAAACCCTTGGCACACCTACACGTCAAGCGAAATCTCATGCCAGGGGTACAGTGATTTACAAACAAAGAATTTAGAAAGGATTTGGCGGCAGCCAAGGAGAAACATGTACATTGTACCGTAAAAATTAAACTGCGTTTCAAATATTCGGTAAAACCGTACATGTGCCGGGAATGTGTAGGCGTTGTGTAGAGGTTACTGAGGAGACACATTGTTTCCTCCTGCGCTTAAAAAAATGTTATGTGCATTGGATAACGAAGGGTAATCTTTAACCAAACACATATGAGACACCGCTGTGGTGGGTTAAAACATATTACATGGCTAATGATTAGGATTATAATGAGATATATTAAAAAAAATAACAAAAAAATGTGCAGCTCAAAATATGACACTTTAATACAGAATGTTCGTTTGTAAAGTGTAAGGCGGGGACTAATTAAGAATGTGTTATAATATTGACTAAACAGAAGGGGTTTTGAAGGATAACAAATTGCAATTAACTTTTGATTATTGTTTTAGGAATGCAAACTCTTTTCTTATACTTTCGTCTTTGCTTTAAAAACTGAAAACATTTTTATTGAAAAATGTATAACAGTATTTGTGAGTTTCGAACAATTCAGGTTTATATTCAGAAACTTAATTTTAATTACATAATTGCACACGAATATGCTGCATGTGATGGTGTAGGTATGTACGTTGAAATATATAGTAATAAAATATAAGATTATAATCATAAAAATAAAAACACTAAGCATTATGTTACCGCCCATAGTCAAATTGTAATGCTCTGAAAGATTAATCATCAAAATCGGTCAGGTAGGATTTAAGTTTACCCGTTACAAACATTTTCCCATATAACCAATTTTACTTTGAAAATTAATCTTTAGGGCCGAAAAACTAACACATAAATTTACCTAAATATGAAAAAGATTTAACTTATATAATATTTTTTGGAAATTATCTTGATTACTGATTATTATAGGGAAAAAAGAGCTAATGTTTTGAATAAAAATTGCATTGAAAAAATCTTTATAGTATTATAGTTTTATAGTTTGTTCAATTTTATTACGTTTTTTCCTCCTCCTGTATACTTTGCTTTTTATGAGTTGAGTCTTATTTATATTAAGGAAACGATGTACAATATTATTAATTTTTACTTAAAGTATTGGTATTGGTCTTTACATAAAGATATACCTATATTTCTTTATTGGATATAAGATTCTATATCGCTGATAAAGTTCTAATATTTAATATTTGGAGTTTGGTTATACGAGTATTTATACTAGCAAATCAGTTTTGATGAAACTTTTGGCCATTTCCGTTCCTAACATTGTCGTATTACGATCTTAAGTTCTTCCCTATATGCAACATGGGCCCCGAATCCATTTTGTTTTCGTATAAACTCGATTATACATACAGTGCTGTAAGTTTGTACAATTAGTCGGTTTTTTCGGATATCATTTATAACTCATAAACTTTGTGATATATCTTTAATTTGAAACATAATCGGGACATATCCTAAAAATGGGAGTTATTAGCTCCCAAGGGGCTATGGCGTAATGCAAAAGTCGGCCATTTACAATCACCCAGATATATCTTTGTTTTGAAACAGAATCGGGAAATATCCCATCAGAGTGATCAATCTCGGTCCCCGAATATACTAATACCTTGATATAACTAATACTAATTTGAAATGTAGGTTCCTTTTCTGATGTAGGCGCGAAATAAGAAGGGATTTTGGAAATTCGGACTGAGAGAGTTTAAAATGGATGTGGCCATACAGGTCGAACTTTGAAATGGCCGTTTCTTTTAAACCATTATATGTACGAAGTCGAGATTTTGTACGTATATTGGTCGTATTTGTTTGTAGAAAGTTGGCGAAGCCACGCCCCTTTTATATTTCTATTGAGTGAAACTGTCCATACGGCCTCTATCATAAGCTACATGCAAACACAATAAGACAAATAGGCGTGACACCGCCCACACAAACCGAAATTTCAATCGATCATATCACAAGAGTTATTTGAGGTATAAAGATGCGATTTGTTACATGATAATGGGTGGTGACACCACGACCCTTTTGAACAAATCGTTATTTGGGCGAAATAAATGGACCGATTGCAATGAAATTTTCACTGTGTAGTACTATTCGTATGTACATCATTTCAATCGGTAATATTTCACGAGCCGTTAAAGGTATGAACAAGAGATTTTCTACATATATAAATGGTACATGGGTGATTACGTCTCGCTGGGAAAAGGGCGGTACCACGCCCCATTCAAAAAAAAATTTTATGTTCTCTCATATCAATAGAACGATTGTAATAACATTTTCATAATCTATATATTTAAAATTCCTTGACTAACTGACTGGATGAAATGGCTGTAGATAAGATGATGAAATTTGGGGTGGTTATTCCCCTTTTCGTTGAAACGTTAGCTAAGAATGGATTTTTGTAAATTCTTTAAGGTGTAATAACACTACTTTACAAATAATTATTTTTTCTCTGGTCTTTGGATACCACTATTTTTTTATGATATAGGACGAAATTCTGTCTTAGAAAACATTTTTTAAAACAATTTTTATGGAACGTGTAGCGGCCGTATAATTATATGTATATTAAAAGACTATTTATTAACTACTTTTCAGATTATTATTAACTAACGTAAAGATATGAAATTACTTTAATTCAATACTTTTATTTTAAATCGAGTACCTGATAGTTTGTAACTCTAATGTATATGTTTCATTTCAAATTGTAAATGTTTCAATTCTGTATTTTACTATACGACTTTAGGGATTTTACTTGGTCGCACCTAAGCTCAAACTTGTACACCAAATGTATCAGTCTTCGCTTAGACAGCGGATAATAAAGTTATTAAAAACTTATCTCCCCGTCTTTCAATCAAAAAGGCTTTTCAAATCTAATTGTATTAAGACTCTAACAGACCTTCGCGGACTTTAGAGGCTAATACGACTCTGAGACCGAGTACTGACTTTTAGTCTTATTTCGGTCCAGAGTATAATTAAATAATCAAATCACAAACAAAACCCTTAATAAGTTACCACTTATTACAAACGGATTTTTTTTAAAAAATATGTTTGTAAAAATTTTTCTTGTGTCCGAAGGTACTTTTGGATTTTGACATATATTTTATGTTATAGACTGGCAATTAGGCCAGATGTTATACTAAATTAATTGGAATCAAATGGCCAACAAGAATAATGTCACTTAAACTCAATAAATTGCATAATTTTGCCGTACTGGCTAAATACATTGGAAAATTTTTTTTTTCATGAAAATTAGAGTCTCCTTTTTTAGATTTAAAATCAGGAAAAATCGAAAACTCGATATAAAATTTTTTATAAAGCTATCACCTAAACAAATAAATTAATTATTGCAGAAGGGAATCTATGGACTGGTTAAAAAGTAATGGCCTCTGAAAGTTGGCATACCGAAATGAAGTTTTTATAAATACTTGAATTTTTGCCTTTGGCGGAAGTGCAGAATATTGGGGGGGGGGAGATTGGGCACATATTTTGTGATATATATCCGATCTGAAACAAAATCGTGATATATTCTTAAGGATATTCATTCACCATCATTCGGAGTAGTCAATCCAGGCCCTCCAATATGCTAAAACTTAATATAACTAATAGCACACATACTTTGTGATATATACCCGACCTGAAATAGAATCTGGATCCTAGATACATGGGAAGGATATCTTTGACAAAATTGGCCAATTTAGGCCCCCGAATATGGACATAATCTGATATAAATATATCGTACATATGGGAGACATCTGCTTCATTGGGACTATGGCGTGATGCAATAGATTAACTTTCGCCACAATTGGCCAATATTAGTCCCCGAATACGACAATATTCAATACCTTCTCTAAAGCATATACTTTTTCTAGGCCCCCGAATAACCTAATACTGAATATCATATGTACCGCATTTTTTTTTGTAATATATCTCCGAACTGAAACAGAATAGGGAGATGGGACTATGGTGTGATGCATAGGACATTCATTAACCCTTGCCCGGAGTAAAAAATCTAGGCCTCAGTATATTCTAAAACCTAATATCATTTAAACCGTATATTCTTTGTGATATAACTCCAATCGATAAAGAATCGGGACATTTCCTTTAAAAGGCAGTAATCTACTTCTTTGCGACTATAACACAAAGCATTAGGAAAGTGGGGAGGAGTTGCTTAGGAGCATGCATCAGATCATGTAGAACATCTGGCTAGAGGAGAATGTCTAGGTTACGGAGTATCAGTATGTTATGTCCCATATACAAGAAAGGAAATCGTAGTGAGCGTTATAACTGCCGTGGAATAAGCCTGTTACAAGGCCTTATCGATCATATTATGCAAACAATTAAATACAAATAAATTCACGACGGATCAAATATTCACTTTACGATAAATCCTGGAGAAAACTCACCTCGACTACAAAGATGTCCTTGACTCTGTGATAAGGAATAGGTTATACGAAGCCAAGTCTAAGTTTCTTATTCCTGCAAAGTTTACACTAAATCCTCGTTTGAGATTGGCAACCATTCAATACGGCAGGAGATCATAGCAGGTTGATATTTTGTCCTGCACACTATTTTATATAGTTATAGAAAAGATAATGAGAAAGGCCGGTGTCAATATGTCTGGCTCCATATTCCATAATTACAGGCCACTAGTCTACGCCGACGATAATCATTAGCCGAAATGTGCGGGATGTTACTGCAGTTTTCTCATAGTTGGAAAAGGAGAAACGGGTTAAGCGGTAAACGAAGACAAGACAAAAATAATGATTTCGAAGAACAAAGAGATATTTTAAAGGGAATGCACACATCATCAATAAAAATAATCTCAATCAAGAAATGTGGCAGCACTTTAGTAACACCACCTTATCCCCTTATTAAGAAACAATTATACCAGGTGTTAATTTTACCCGTTCTGTTGTACGCCGCCGGGACCGGCCTTGGCATAGTCAGTATAAGTGTCGAATCAATCGGTAATATTTTTTTCTCTTGTTTTTCATTGAAAATAAAACTAGTACGGTGATTATCTTCGGTTAAGGTCAGATACCCTTCACAATTTGTACAAATAACGAAAAAACTGGTTGTAGTGCAGCTATATTTGATTAAACTTTATACCGTAAAAAGACAATTTTTTTATGAATTGTTTGGCCATCAGTACGACCGTCATTTTGTATGAGAGCTGGGAGTAGTTTTTGTCCGATTTTGCTCTCCTATAACTTAATCTCCACTTAGAGGATAGAAGCTAGTATACAAAATTTCAAATCGATGCTGCTGTGATAGTGGGGACAGACGGACACTTCCAAAAAGAAGGTGTCTGTATGGTAGATAAGAATAGTTTTTTGTCCGATTTGGCTCATCTTAGAACTTAACCTCCGTTTAGAGTATAGAAGAACACAATTTTAAACCTTTAATGTGCACAAACGTTTCGTTCAAATAATAATAATATATGAACAATTTACAATTTCTACATAAAAATCACTCTGCCCCACAAAACACCTTGTGGCACTGTGCACTTTAAGTTCCCCCCTATTCATCTCATGTATGAATTTGCGTCGCAGTTTTCGCCACGTTTCAACAACACTGCAAAACAAACGGGAACTTCAATGATAATTACAGTCATGCAATCAAGCAAAATAGTACGTGAATACACCTATATCATCACAATTATACAGTGCATGAACACACTCCACACGCACACAAACCAGACAGCACAAAATAAAAAAAAAAACAAGCAACGTCGCAACAACACTTCCTTTTCCGCTTTAACGTTGGTCGTAATAACATTGCAAACAAACGTACGCTTGCACACACACACACACAAGAGTACCTTTACTCGTGTTCATAAAATATTCTTTAAATGTTTCACACACCTATAGAGGGGGGCTTCTGTTGGCATACACTTGCACCCTCGTACCTGCATATGCGATATTACGAAATCCTGTCGATATTTCAGGATAAAAGAAACAAATATGAAAAGTGAAAAAGAAATGGAAATAGAAATTGCAAAATGAGGTAAAACAAAAAATAAAAAAATAATAGAAAGAAAAAGCTTCCCTTTGTTTTTAGCGTCAGAGCTGTACAAATAGAGGTTTTATAAGTGAAAACAATTATGAGCTTTGTGCAAGGCACAAAGTGACAATGTCAATGCCCTACATGAGTGCTGTATAAATGTTAGTTTAGGTGGGGGAGATGTTAGGATAACATAAAAAATCAGTTGATAAAGTAACATGTAAATAGAATTTTGTATGATATAAAGTTAGAGAAATGACTAGGGGGAATTTTTTCTTTGATAGCATAATGTTTAACGTTAGCGACTAATGCGATTAATATGAAAAGCTCTCCATATCTTAGTGCGGCCAGCTGTTGTTTAATTGAGCAGAAATCTTCTTTACGATCTTTTCAGAAAGAAACAAATAGAATGCCTAAAACTCGGACTCCGTAATGAAACAGTTGCATTTTAAGACCCAATATTTTTGTAATAAACACTATTTATAAGATTATTAGTTAAAATATTTAAACTATTTAGTTAAATCAAAATAAAATAAAAATAAATTTATTTAAATAAACATTTTTTTTCCTCGTAGGTCCTTGTGGAAGAAATGTGTTACCCATTGGGCGTTCGTGGCAACCCTTTAACCCATACGCTCAGCGTAAGTGGTGCCTGGTTGCGTGACTAGTTCCATTTCAGGATGTAGTGGATTCCGTCTATAGTTGATTGGGATTCTGGACTTTTGAGCCAGTCTGTACAGTTAATGGTCTGATAAAAGTTGTTGATTCTGCCGATGTGCAGGGATATTAGTTTGTCTACGCCACCTAAAAAGGGATTTTCCTGGGTTTTCAGGCTCTTTCTGCATTGGGTTGGACAGTAGTGTGGTTGGAACTTCAAAAAGTTATTCAGAACAAATTTTAATAGTGGGAAAATATTGCTATGGAATAATACAAGTATTACGGTACAAAAAAATTTGAATCGGTCAATATCTTCTGTTCGCGCATTGGTGGGAAAGAGGAAAAGATCCACATCTGCAACTGCCCCGAAGTTGCCTCTAGGGAAGTAAAATGTATGATTGACCCCCAGTAATTTTATCCTCCTAAAATTTTTTACAAACATACCTATCTACCATCTTCACCCCCTAAGGGGTCTCTAATAAAAAAATTAAATTTTTATAAATTTTACAGCTCTAACTGCTCCAAACGTGCCCCTAGAGGTGTCAGATGTATAACCGACCCCCAATATTTTTGCAAATCCATCTGTTTCTGATAACATATCTACCATCTATTTTCAACCCTTAGGGTGGTCACCATAACATTTTTTTATTTTATATAATTTTATTCATGAAATTAGCACCTACCGCTACCATTGTGACTCCTGAAGAGGTAAAATGTATGACAGACACCCAGTCATATGTTACTCCTAACATTTCCCTCAAACATACATACCCCCCATTTTCACCCCCTAAGGGGGATCTCATACAAAAATCAAACTTTCATAAATTTTACTTCCACCGCTCTAACTGCCCCAAACGTGCCCTAATATTTTTGCAACCCCAATAGTTTCTTAGTTTGTGAAAACAACCACCACCTTAATCTTACCACATTAAGCCCCATACAATTTATTTTTTATTTTTTATGGTACCTTCTTGAGAGGAACAATAAATGACCACCCCAAGTAATTTTGCCCCTAACAATTTCCTCAAACATACCTAGTCCCCAACATCACCTCCTAAGGGGGCTCCCATACAAAAATCTATTTTTTATAAATTTTGCTCCCACCGCTCTTATTACCCAAAAGTGTGCCTAGAGGAGTCAAATGTATAACCGAACCTCAATATTTTTCCAACCCCAACAGTTTCTTAGAACATATAAATCTTCTATCTTCAACCCTTAATGTGGTTCCCACACAATTTTTTTACTTTATTATTTAATTTTATAAAATCAGCTTCTGTCGCTCCCATTGTACCTTCTAGAGAGGTAAAATTTAATTTTTTCCGCTTAACACTTTACCCAAACATGCCTACCCCCCATCTTCACCCCCTTAGGGGGACTCTCACACAAAAATCTAATTTTTATATATTTTTCACCCACCGCTCTAAATGCCACAAACGTGCCCCTATTTGTGTCAAATGTACCCCCAATATTTTTTAAACCCCACCAGTTTCCGAAAACATATCTACCCTCTATCTTCAACCCTTAAGGTGGACCCCATAATTTATTTTACTTTATTATTTCTTATTATAAAATCAACTTCCGCCCCTCGCATTGTGCCTCAAGAGAAGTAAAATATATGAATGATACCTAGTAATTTTTCCCTCCTAACATTTTCCCCAAACTTTCCTACTTCCCATCTTCCACCCCTAAGGGGTCTCTCATATAAAAATCAAATTTTATAAATTCTACTCCCACAGCTCCATCGGCCCCTAAAGTGCCCCAAGTACAATGTATGACCGACCCCCAATATTTTGGCAATCCCAACAATTTGTCAAAACATATCTACTATCTTTCTTCAACTCTTAAGGTGGTCGCCCATACAAAATGTCATGTTTGATTCCCTAGGTTTTTCCAATAGGGTTCTTGCATTTGTGCCATGATGGATAGAACACGGGACTACAATGCGGAAGATTCATGGTTCGATTCCCGCGTCCAGTCATCTACTTTATTCTTTCATTGCCGGCCCCCTCGATGTTGTCGACAGCAACTTCGCAGTGTTGTGTCGAGTGAATCGTCTAGCGACGTTTGCATTCGTCGATAAAGCGTGTCGTAGAAAGCGTGTTAATTCACAACAACGCGAGAAGCTTTCCCATACATCATTCATGGGGTGTAAAGGGAAATTAAGTAAGTAGTAGTATAACCGTCTGCATTAAGTCCCCTGCTGGCGCAACAGTCTTTAAGGATATTGGTATAGTCCTGCATCTTTCGTTCTAGGTATGGTATTATCATCCCCAAGACGCAGAGTGTATTGAGAGAGTTTATTTATTTTTATGTTTTTGCTATAACCTCTTGTGTCTTTGTCTCATTGATTTCCACCCCGCATAAAATATTTTCCTTTAAGGAACAACGAAACTATCTGTTACTATACAAAACTTGAGCATAAAGTTGCCATTGGTTTTGCAGTTGCAGTGTCTTATAGTTTCCTCATGCCTCTGTATAAATTAACCAATGTATGTGTGAAGGTATTTCGATCTGAAAATTTTCTTCAAACATTTCAGATATAAATCACACAGGAAGCCAGCTAATGAAACGTTTCCACAAAAATCACTGAACTTGTTTAACTTTTAAATAACTTCCAACGCTTAAATAATAAAATAACTCCTTTATCTTAACAACAAGTCTTCTCTTGCTGCAAACTATTAATCAATCTTATCATCTCGTAAGCTATTTATAGCGTACCAGCCATAGTTTTCTCGCTGTGAGAACACGGAAACGCATAAAAGTATGCTACGAAAATGCTATAGCAAATATACGTCTCACATAACATGATCCAAACACACACACACACTACGACTGTGTAAAAGTGCCATTACCTTAGTGTTTGACGATGTAAAATGTGTGTGAATAAGAAAGAGGGAGCTGGAGAGAGAGAGAGAGTAAATGCGTCTGCATAAAAGTATGTACTTTAGTGTGCACAACTGTGTGTGTGTGTATGTGTGTCTGCTGTGTCTTATATGTTTGTCGTTGCGAACAATATGTTGAGAAAACTTTACGTATTGTTTTTCCTTATTGTTATTTGTTTGTTTCCTTTATTTTTTTTTTGAGCCAACAGTTGCCAAAGCATTCAAGTTTATATTGTTTATGTGCGTACAGAGCACAAACAAAAAAAAACGACTACAACAAACGCAAACTCAAGTAGTTGAGCCATTTTCTTTTCAACTTTAATGTTACTACAGTGACATTTAAGTGAAAATCATGCACTAGAGGGTAATCTTGGCCAGACTTTAGAGAAAAGTATCAAAAGAACTGTGTGTGCGCGTGTGTGTGTGTGAGTGGGAAGATGTTAAGGACATGCCACACGAAAGAAAAAGTTTGTAGAGTGCAACTTCATTGGACTTATTGTTTGTTAAAGCACAAAGTGGTACTTGCACCAATGGGATTTTTCTTTAAATGTGAGACGATGAGGAATGTCAGGGGATTGCGTGCATCTATGAGAGATCTTATTAATTAGCAAGTTGAGTTTTTTGCTTGTGCCACTGTTTGTTTTGTTTTGTGTTTAATACCGAAGAGAGTAAGAAGTTTTGTTCGTTGTTGTAAAACAACAAGTGTCATTTTTGTAAATTTTATTAGATTTGTTTGAAATCTAGTTCTATTGTTTATGTCTAGGAAATTGTAAATTGCGCACGCCAACAGTGGTGTAAGTTAAGATGGTCGACATGAAAATTTCTGTTAGATACTGTTAATCAATAGCTTCATAAATGCGGGCCTTTGGTTGAGAAGGTCTTAAGCGGATTGTTAGCAGTCTCTCGGTAAAGGAGTAGAGAACTATTGTAGAGGCGGTATAAAAATTGCTGATACCGTTTGTATCTGCAATATACATATTAGTTCTATTGGTGATGTATGTGTTTTATTAAACCCCTAATTACTCCAAAGTAAAGAATGCGGTACCATTGTAGTATGGTAAACTGAGGTTGAGTCCTTCATCAAGGTGATCCAAGAAATATAAAAGGGGATACAAAGGGTGTGGTACCGCTCACACAGACCGAAATTTCAAAGGCTGTATCTCATAAACTATTATAGAAGTCATAATTTGGGCCATATGTTGGTCGTACATGAAATATTCCTTTTTTGCTCTTGTTTTGTATTGCTGATCTATATGTGTAAATTATGAATGTGTTTTCATCCTTCGGATCAAGATCTATTCTATTATTGCTAAAAAAAATATCTCACGAGCCATTAAAGAGGTATGAAGGTGAGATTTGCTACATATGTGTGTTACTGATACAAGGAGGTTTATGTTTCGCTGAAAAATGGACGGTGCCACGCCCCTTTTGAAAAAATCGTAATATCGGTCATATTAATGAACTTTTGTATGTCTGAGCGATCACTTCCCATCCCATGTAGCATGTATGTTTCTTCCGTAGGGTGAAAAGGCCAAACAGGAGATAATACTGGCACTATTGCCGAGACCAAACAGCTAAAGACAGAACGGCAAAAATTGGGGGTAAAAATTAGTTTATAGAATAGTTATGGGATCTTTCCAAGTTCTAGGAGTAATAAGGCCGAAAAAAGGATAATACAAGTTCCATTACCCAGACCATATGGTCAAAGGTAGTATGGCGAGAACTGGGCCGAACAGGACGATACGAAGTAATTTTTTGAAATTTGTATTGCGAATAAATAACACCAAATATGTAAATGGGCATGCTCCATTTACAATTAGAGAGCTACATCAATAGGGTTTTTTTTTCCCAAATTTGTACTTTTAAGCGTACTTTGGCTGACGCCAAACGGCTAAAGGTAGAATGGCGATAATTGGGCTTAGTAACTCTGTGAAACAATTTAAGGCTCATTGTCTGGAGGTGAGAAACTCCAAGTCCGGGTGAAGGTACATCGGTATAGTAAAACCCCCTTTATATTGTTATATTTTTGATATGCTGATATTTTCGCAAACTTTTATAGCTATAACTCAAAAACCATTGATGATCTCCCATAACATTCTCTAGCGGAATTGTAGAGAACGTCAAGCCCATTGAGGGTTTTACAACACTGACCTAGTACTTTCAACCTAACTTGGAATTTCTTACCCACCAGATTGACTGTTAATAAACCTTAAATACCGTCGGAAACTTCTAGACAATACCAAGTCTATCAGCAGGTGATTTGCGAAACATCCATGACATCATCAGAGCAACGAAATGGCTTGACATCGACGAAACATAGGAACATTTGGTGCGAAAATCTTAAAATGGTATCACAACGGGACTCATACTAAGACCAAAGTGAGCTGTGTTTAATGTGGCTGCCGAATTAACCTAAACCTTAAATACACAATGTTACAGCAATGTGCGTATGATTAATATAGAATCTGCGTAAAACTCATATTACTCATACGTTGTACATATGTACATTAGGTCGACAGCGAAATGTATGAACGATTTTTTTTTTTGCGGAAATATAAAAATAATCGACCGGAATATTGTACCACGTGATGTAAAAAATACATGACGGAAACTATTTCTCAAGATAAGAGTTAAATAAATAATTTATAAAATAGAACAATACATGATTTTGGGACTCAGAGAATTGTATGTGAAAGTAGTCCCAAAAAAAAGAATATCTGCATCATTCGTTTTGTCAAGTTGGCTGCATTAATAATTTAATGGTCATACAAATTTTTTGCTCAAGGTGGATTGCAACAAGTTCATATCCCGTCATTATTGTTTTACTATTGCAAATAAAACTTTATTAAAAATTAACTTAATCTGGTTTTATTGTAAGGAAACATAACCTAGTTATTGTGGGTTGAACTTTATTGTGTCGCAATAAGCTATTTGTAAGGTCATAGTAAATAACACAGTACAACACATGATTTTGGGACTCAATTCTAAGAACTGCACGAGAAAGTAGCCCCAAAACGAAGACGTTTTGCACTATTCGTTTTGTCAAGTTACATGCCATAATAATTTAATATCGATTTGAAGCTATTAAGTATCGTATAGGGGAATTTGTCACGTTTTAGGCTCTTTTGTTAAATTATTATATGGTGGTGTATGAGTATCATAAGTAATATTCTAAGTTAATCATACGCCACGGAATACAACAGTTTTATTGTAACTGCTACAATATAAACCAGTTCAAAATCATTTGTATTTGTATTTGTATTTATTTATTGTTTTTTCTGCACAACAAGACAAATCATCTTATAATTATAGTACAGAAATTGTATTAGTTCAAAGATGAAACATTGCAAAGAATTGTTAAGTAATTTTAAATATAATATAATAATAAAAAAAAATATTCATATATATTTTTTTTTAATATGAATAAAAATAATTTAAAAAAGAAAAAATATAATATTTTTTGTTTGAATAAGTTATAAGTTATTAAAGTACTCATAAATAGATTTTTTAAAGAGCGATGCATTACCATTAAACTGTATATTGGAGGGTAGCATGTTCCAAAGACGTATCGACGCAACGAAAAATTTATGTTCTGATATGCGATATCGATATCTGATATACAATAAGTCATTTGACCTCAACGATTGACTGAAAGATAGGCGACTATAAAGATAACTTGGTTCCATGGAGTATATAACCTTGTGTGAAAGTATCAGAGCTTTTATTTTAAGGAGATTATTAAATGTGACTTCATATAACTTATTTGCGTAGCTCGATATGTGGTCAAATTTTCTCAAACCAAAAACATATCTCAGCACGGCATTGTATGTGATATTTAGTTTTCGGGAACTTTCTGAGTCACAGCTTATGAATAATTCGCACCCATATAACAATGTTGGCATTAAATATGTTTTTGTCATCAGCATTTGAATATTTGTTGGGGTAAAAGATTGAATATTCCACAACATTCACAACATTGAAAAAATTTTGCCTGATAAAACATTAATATGGCCTGTCCAGGTTAGTGTATTGTTAAATACAATTCTGAGATTTTTGGCTGTTTCAACTGAAAGAATTCGTTGGTTGTTTAGAAGAATGATTGGATCAAAGTTAAGTTTAAGGTTCTTGCGACAAATTACCATGAATTTAGACTTTGTTGGATTAATGCATAATCCGTTGGCGGTTGCCCAGATGTATATTTGCTGCAAGTCTTCATTGATTTTGTACACTGCTCTTCTAGCATCATCTATTTCACTGTCAATGTAGATTTGTATGTCATCTGCATACATCTGTATGTTGCAATGATTAAGTTTTTGAACTAAATCATTGATGTAGATGCTAAAAAGGAGTGGACCTAAAATTGATCCTTGAGGGACACCCTTCAGAACTAATTTTGGCTGTGACGTTAAGTTGTTGGCATGAACCGATTTATATCTTCCGTTTAGATAAGACGATAAAAGGCTGGTTGCAGAGAAAGAAAATTTAAACATTGATTTTAGTTTTATGCATAATAGTTCGTGGTCAACCGTGTCGAATGCCTTCGAATGGTCAAGAAGGACTAAGAACGCTACAAATCCTTTATCTAAAGATTTGCGTATTTCTTCAGACACATCAATTAGAGCCGTAACGCAATTATGTTTTGGGCGAAACCCAGATTGCCTGGTTGATAGTAAGTTATTTTCATGCAAATGTTTGCTGATTTGCTGATGAAGTATTTTCTCTAGCACTTTCGATAAAAATGGAAGGATTGCAATGGGTCGATACTCCTTATTCGATTTTGGTACTGGCAATATTTTAGCATACTTCCAACATGATGGAAAATAACTTTTAGTTATTATAGTATTAAAAAGATATGTTATATATGGTAACAAATATGGTAGTAAAATACGAAGAAACTTTGGGTGGATATTATCAAAACCAATTGCATTAGATTTAACTGCATTGCAGCAGACTAGTACATCTATCTGGTTCACACAAGTAAAATAGAAATCATTTTCATTTGCATTATTCGATGCATTTTGTTCATAAACTTCTCTGTTTGATTGTACAATCGGGATATTTATAAATGATTCGTTCATTTCATTGACATTTATATTTAATAAACAATGAGATCTCGTTTTCCCTATGCCAATTTCACGCACAACTTTCCATGTTTTCTGTGATCCAACAGCATTGTTAAATTTTCGTGTATAATACTGGTGTTTATACCTTTCTATCAAAACGTTCACAAGTTTTCTAAAATTTGAAAATTCACCATATAAGGTATTAGTTTTAAATCGTTTCCACCGCTTGTAATAAAAATCTCTTTTTACTATTGCTTCTTTAATTTCTTCACAAAACCAAGGGTTCCTTGCTTTTTTAGGACGTATGGTTTTAAATGGAACAGACTGGGAAAAAATTCGGGTAATACTATTTTGAAGAAAATCAACTTGACCGTCGACAGATGATATGTAATAAATTTCATTCCAATAGATTTCTGTCGTTTCAGATAAAACAGCATTATGATTGATGTTGCTTAAATGGTGAAATGTTATACATTCATCTAAATTTGTTTCACGGTAATTGTCGTAGGTAAGAAATATTAAATCGTGCTTTGAAAAACAAGGTGCTGAAATTTGGTCTGATAATAATACTTTATGTTGGTTATTGACAAAAAATATATCTAACAATAAATAACTTGTTGTACTGAAATGTGTGGGTTCAGTGTTATTGGTTGGAAAGAGGTTATAGCATGTCATTATTTCTAAAAGGCTTCTTTCATTTAAAATATTACTGTTAAAATCGCCACAAATGCTTATATCCTTATATGGTGACGTAATGTTTTCCAAAGTACTCTGTAGAGTTTCAAATCCAATGTTTCTATTTGGTCTGTACACACATCCTAGGAGCAGTTTTTCAGCACTACACATAATTTCAATAAATATAAACTCAACCCTGTCACTTTCATTTGATATGCAACATAATTTGGCAATTAGACCCTTTCTAAGATAAATAGCAACCACCATGAGTTCTCCTGTCGTTGCGAAATATGTTGAAACATTGTAAACTTTGAATTAGAAAAAGTGTATCTGAATTCGTCAATTTTGTTTTTTAAACTTTGGGCGTTAATATGACAAATATTCAATCCGGATTTTTGATTGCTTAGAATTTTTACCATCATTGCAGTCGTATCTTTGGAATTTAATATATTGCTAGCCATTTACATGTATATTAGTGATAATTATCAAATAACAGGTATTGCATGCATAATATTGATTAAGAAAAATATTAATTTCGTGTATTATGAGTATCATATAATAAATAAGAAAAAAGTAATAAATATTTAAAAAATTAAAATGGTAATAAAAGATTAGTATATTAGATAGAAGAATATTAGTATTAATTTTCGCCACGAAATAAATTTTCTAACTGATCGACGTGTACTATTTTTTAAGCCTGTTGGTTTTCCGACACTTTGATGTGGACAATTCCACGAATTGTGTAAACAGCTTTCAGCTGGTGTTTCTTTTTAAGTCGATTCGCATATTTAAAAATTTCATAACTGAAACTGTTGAAACTGTTGCTTATGTAGGGAAACATTATATGAACAGATTAAACGGAGTGTAATTCTTAACATTTTTTACATTTGCTTCAGCTAAATCGGACTAGTGGTTCCCGAGTTATGTCAATCAATAGAGCTTAAAACGTAACAAATTCCCCTATACGATACAAATCGGTATTAAATTATTATGGCATGTTACTTGACAAAACAAATGATGCAGACCTTCTTCTTACTGAGGCAACTTTCATGTGCAGTACTCAGAACTGAGTCCTAAATCAATGAGCTGAAAATTGTTGTACTGTGTTTTGTGACGATATGAAGTTATGTTATGTGGAATTTTATTTATTACTCATACGTAACTCAGTATATACGAAAGTAAGTGTAATGACGCGTTTAAACCCAAGGAATCTTTCGAAAAATTTGTCTGTCAGGAGTGTTTCGTCGATAACGAATTGCTGTGGCATTCTAGTTGTCGACAACGGTTCACACACAAAATTTTCTCGCACCGCCTAAGACATAAGTTGCCGTATTTCATCTACGATTCGTGTGTATAAAGGCGAGTATATTTTAGTTTTTATCCCATCACCCTACGGGTTGAAGGGTATATATCATTTGATACGACCCAAAAGTGAAACACATAGAAGGAATTACATTAGACCCTAAGTTTCTTTAAACTAAATTCAATTCATGGCTCTTTATGTCGTTTGAGCCAAGTACGTATGTCTGTCTGGCTGTCAGGCTGGTACGCACCATAACTTTCGAATGTCGCCAACAAATGATTTAAAACTATGCACGAGTTAATATTTCCTCAAAACTATTTACGGTATTGTAAATGGGCTACATGGCCATGCCCCATTTGGTACCCTCCATACAAATATATGATACCGCCCAATTTAGAGCTATAGCAGGATACAGTTTTGGACACAGACAGTCCCCATTTGGTACCTCCCACACTTATTTGGTACAGCCCACTTTAGAAATCAACATTTTTCAGCTCATTGATTTGGCACTAAATTCTGAGAACTGCACGTGAAAGTAGCACCAAAAAGAAGAACTTCTAAATCATTCGTTTTGTCAAGTTACATGCTATTATAATTTAATATCGATTTAAAGTTATTATTATCGTATAGGGGAATTTGTCATGGTTTGGGCTCTTTTGTTTGACACAACTCGATAACTTTTAGTCCGATTTAGCTGAAACAAATTAAAATAAATTAAGAATTACATTTCCTTTAATCTGTTCATATAACGTTTCCCTACAGTAGCAACAGTTTCACTTTTCCATTTATCAAATGATTTTGAAGTGGGTTTTTTTTGTAGCAGTTACAATAAAACTGTTGCACTCAGTGGCGTATGATTTACGTGGAATATTACTCATGATAATCATACGCCACCATATACGAATATAGCAAAAGCCTAAAACGTGACAAATTCCCCTATACGATGCTTACTAACATTAAATCGATATTAAGTTATTATGGCATGTAACTTGACAAAACGAATGATGCAGAACTTCTTCTTTTTGGGGCTACGTTCACGTGCAGTTCTCAGAATTGAGTCCCAAAATCATGTGTTGTACTGTGTTATTATACATCCAATACACCCAACGCCATCGTGATCTCAGTCAGTATTTATTAAAGCGAAATCTGATAAAGCTTTGGAGATAAAAACTGGAGAACTAAAAAAACTAAAAGTCTAGTCACGTCGCTTCTGTAGTTCTGATGGTGAGGGTATATGTAAGACATGTTTCTTACTGGTTTTCTTCTACGAAAGACACGAAATCACGCTTATGGTAAAAAATGAGCATTTTTAAGATTTTGAAGGCACTGATTTGAACCCAAAATATAGAAAAAGTGAAAAAAATCCACATTATGCAAAAAAATTCGCATGACCATTATATTATTAATGCAGCCAACTTGGCAAAACGAATGATGCAGAAGTTCTTATTGTTAGTTCTACTTTCACATGCAATTAACAGAATCGAGTCCCAAAAGGATATGTTGTACTGTGTTATATAAGGACTGCACGTAAGTACCTGTTTTCAAAAGTGATTCTGATTTTTTAGTATTTCGGTCATAAAGTAACCGAAATGTAGTGAAATGTATCAAATACTGTATATTTTATAAAGGATTGAAGCAAAGTAGGCCATATATATAGAAATAACATAGCATTCTTGTAAAGACGTTAACAAATGGGGAGGCAAATACAGTTTTTGAGAATATCCTTTTGTGATTTTTTTTCGGTAGATATACGATTTATATGTATGAGTAATAAACTTAGAAAATCGGAAGCAAAAATAGTTCGATTTAAAAACGCTTTCCATATCCCAGTGGTCGGTAACTTACAATGTTAGAGTATCTATAACTGTAATACAATTTACCAAAGAATATTGAATCTTGTAAATTATTTGAAGCGTAGGCCAAATTTACATCATAGTCCCCATCCTTCGCTGAGTTTTAGTATACAGCTTCATATGAATGTTTTAACTTACCTGCAAAGAAAATAAAATACAAATACTTTATTAGTAACAAATATAAAATTTATAATAAATATTGTCCAACTAATAAGAAATCTTAAGCAACAAAATTTAAGTTATATTACGAATCACTGCTTCTACCATAAATATTGATTCATCATTACTCTTCCAGGCACACTCATGTCTTTCCGTACCATTTCCGATTGCTGCTACGACAACTTTACATAAATAATCTTCACACAAATTTGATTCTATACAAATGTCATTGTGGAGGATATTAATTAATAATTGTCGTACAGAATTGCGCACAATGCCGCTGTACTGCTGCAGAACGAATTAAAAAACCGTTTAATAAAAAACAATTTTCGAATATTTGTCACAAGCGCAGTAAACAAAAACAACAACAGCAACAACAAAACATAACGAAGCGAAACAATTTATGAAGTGTCATTAATGGCTGCAACTCATCCGTTGTTGGCAACGACAGTTTATTTATTTGGATTTATGCCAGCAACAACAGCAGCAGCAACAATGTGTCACATACAAAACTATAGCTGTTAAGTTTTTGCTGCTGCTGCTACAGCACCGATAAGCTGTGATAGTAATTCAATTAAAAAATTATACACCAATTGTTTATTTAATTACGATCCGGAACAACAACAACAACAACTGCATAAATACAAACAGACAGACAGTCAGACCGAGAGACAGACATTACTAATATATCATTTCAATATTTTAATAATTAAATTTCATCAGAACTATATCGCACTCGGTTTAAAAAAAAAAACAAACACTCACACACACACACCGAAACAAAAATGTTAAATTTCTGGAAAATATGAATTAATATCTCTGTGTTACATTTCAATTAAGATTAAAATTTTATTCATTATTCCGAAAGTCAGACACTAACGTCCATAAATAAGTTCAATGACAGATGTCAGGACGGACATGCGGACAAATGTATGGCAGTGGTGAGTGCAAATATAGCAAAACTTGGAAATAATAGGGAATGAATAGAAAAAAAACAGAAACAAAAGGAATCAATTTATTTTTATGGCTAAAATACAGTTCTGCCATGCCTTTTTCGCCCAGTAATCGAAAGAAGCAGCATACTATCTGCTTACAAATTTGTCTCCGTATGAGGCTAAAAAATACATGGGAAATGCCCCCTCCGCCCATTTTGCGAGAATACATAATTTCGTCTGAATTTTTATAGCGGTTGTGTCGGTTATTATTTGAATTTGTATCTCTCTGAAAAAAAAACAAACACTCTTGACACGCCCCCACCGGTACGCAGATTAAAATTGTGCATATATTTGTTGTACAAGAAAAATTACTTTTTTGTAGAAAGTGGACGGTGCCACCCCTCTTTTTCATATAGTTGTTATATCGGTCATGTGCAGCTATGGGCACCACTACATTAAAAGCCTTGTATGTGTTTGTGCTTCAATGTTTTATTTGTTGTAACTTCTTCGTATCGATACGAATTCTTATGCTCTTGAAGCTCCGAGAGAGCTCCCTGCTCATAGCTGGTCATGTGGGACTTTGAGTTTTCTGATCGTTGTTCATTACACTCAAAAAAAACCCATTTGTTGCTCGCTTGCTGCAAAAAAAGTTGTTTTGTTTCGAAAATTCAACGTTTACCACAATCGTTGAAGTATTCGACGCAAAATGAAACAGTTGCCATCAACATTGCTTTTTTACAGTACACGAACATTTGTTTACTCCTACATCGTTTAATTTTTCGTTTGGGACAACGATGGGAGACGTTTGTGCAAAATATAAAACCTTTATATTTGGGAGAGTTGAGAGAACAAAGAGCGTTACTTATTTCTAACAGCAAGCGAACATTCGTTTGGGACAACCGTAGAAGATTTTTGGGGAATATTTAAATCTTTTACGTTTAGAAGAGTTGAGAGAACATGCTTTTTGTTCTCTCAACTCTCCAAAACAAAAGTTTTATATTTTGCACAAACGCCTTCCACGTTAGTCCCCAACGAATGTTCGTTCGCTGTGACAAATGAGTGATTGGAGTGTATCAATCATTGAGATGTTCCAGAGTGATCGCTATCGTGTAGTGTTATGGTGTTTAGTTTTTCGTTTGTGGTTGAATTGTGAACATCAGTTTGTTGAGCGTCGTGTCGGTGATTTTTTCTTTATGTAAAGACAATGTTCTTAGAAGTGAATTTCAATGGAAAAGACAATCTAGTGAAAAAACTAACACTTTTGACGAGTTAAATAATAAATTAAAGAAAATGTTTGAACTATCAGTGGTGTTATAATTCGCTAATAATAATTTGGAAATTGCGCAAGAAGATATTATGAATATATTTCACAATATATAAGTTATTGCACATAAAGGGTAAGTATTTTATTTTTCAAGAAGCCGAACACCAAATGAAACTTGAAGAGCAACTTCATTATTTTTGATATGGTTATGAGAATTTTACACTTTTATGTTATTGCAGGCCCTAAAGACAGAAGCGAATTAATCGTATTATTGAATATGGAATTCTTTTATTCGAACACAGTCACAGTCGTTATCGACTACACCTGGACACAAATGCAAATTTGTATACTAAAAGGTATGATATTAAAATATGTCTGTTAATTTTATTCATTTACTAAATTGGTTTTTTTTTAGGAATTCACAATATTTTTGGAAAGGAATCACTAAATCATTTTTGAGAACTTTATAGTGAACAAAAAATTAACGAATTGTAAATGTACATATGTGTAAAATTTTAATATAAAAATAAATGAAAATCCTATTTAAAAAAAAAGCAAAAATCCCGATTGAGCCAATGGCGTTTACCGTTTGCAACAAACGAGTTTGTATGTTTGCAGCAAACGAGGATTTATTTTGTGGTAAAAGTGGGTTATTTTACGGCAAATAAAATTGTTTTTGCGACAAACGAAATAAATGTTTGTTTCTACCCGATTTTCATTTGGGGCAAACGTGGATTTATTTTGCGGCAAACACAATTGTTTTTGCTAAAAACGAGTTTTCCATTTGCGACTAACGAAATAAAAGTTTCTGTCTAAGTTCTTTTCATTTGTGGCAAAATAAATTTTATTTTGGCTCAAAAGAGTTTTTCTTTTACGACTAACGAAATAATAGTTTGCCGCAGTCGTTCTTCGTTTGTTACAAACGTATAATGAGTTTGCGATAAACGATTATTTCATTCCCACAATAGACACAACTACTTGTGAGGTAAACAAGTTTTATTTTGCGGCAAATGAAAACTTCAAACGAAGTTCATTTGTCTAATTTTTCGTTTGGGAGCAACGAATTTTTTCCTTCAGTGTAGGGACATTGGAAGTCCCCAAGCAGCTCAGAACGGCCGACAACAGCAATTATTGAAACTCAACACAAAGGATCTCCTTATGTCTTTGGCAGCGCCAAAAAACTGTAGTCTGACGCGGTAGCCTAAAACAGTACAACATTTTGCAGCTCATTGATTTGGGACTCAATTCTAAGAACTGCGCGTGAGAGTATCCCCAAAAAGAAGAAGTTCTGCATCATTCATTTTCTCAAGTTACATGAAAAAATGAATAATAATTTAATATCGATTTGAAGGTAGTAAAAAGAAGAAGTTCTGCATCATTCATTTTCTCAAGTTACATGCCATAATAATTTAATATCGATTTGAAGGTAGTAAGTAGCGTAGGAGAATTTGCAACGTTTTAGGATCTTTTGTTTGACATAACTCGAGAACCAATAGTCCGTTTAAGTTGAAACAAATTAAAAAAAAAAATAAGAATTACAATTCCTTTAATCTGTTCACATAACGTTCCCTACATAAGCAACAGTTTCACTTTTTCATTCATCAAATGAACTGGGTTTATTTTGTAGCAGTTACAATAAAACTGTTGTACTCCGTGGCGCATGATTTATGTGAAATATTACGTATGATAATCATACGCCACCATGTAGCAATATAAGAAAAGAGCCTAAAACGTGACAAATTCCCCTATTAATTATGGCATGTAACTTGACAAAACGAATGATGCAGATCTTCTACTTTTTGGTGTTACTTTCACTTGCAGTTCTCAGAATTGAGTCCCAAAATCATGTGTTATAGTGTGTTAGGAACAAGCAGAATCTCTTTTTAGAAATCCCTAAGCAGCTCACAAAGTCCGATAGAACAGGTGTTGCCCAGGTCATGCCACAACAACAAATGGCATGCTACCACCGATGCGTAGGTAGCTGAAGATATGGAAGCTCAACAAAAAGAATCTCTTAGTGGCTTTGGAATCCCCAAGAAACTAGAGTCTGGTGCGGTAGCCTAATATAACGGAATAGCCACACGGAATATTTAAGGCGAATATTTTTTCTATGAGCGCCTCTTTTCCCCGCCCATGACCATAAGATTGTTCTGGGAGATTTTAGTGATAAAATAGGAAAGGAAGATGCTCTTCAGATCAGCAGTTGGAAAATTCACACAACAACACCTCCGATAACGGATTCAGACTCGTTAGTTTCGTGTCGGCAAGAAACATGATTTTGAGTGAAACCGGTTTCCCGCATAAAGATATACTCAAGGTAATCCGGATTTACCCTGATCAAAAGACAAGAAACCAAATTGATGTCGTTGTAATCAATAGAATGCATGTCTCAAGTGTTATGGATGAACGTGTATTACACGGTAAAAATATTGACTCAGATTGTCACCTAGTTGCAGCCAAGTTATGCACGCGATTAAGTAGCTGTAAAATAGCTCGTAAACAAACGCAAAGACGGCTAGACATCGCAAAGCAGCATACTACCAAGACAGCTAATAGCTACTCCAGCCAATCTCTCTACGCCCCTAACACTGATGTTCCCGACACGCAGTGGCAGCATATTGCGAATTATATGACCATAGCCGCCACGGCCATACTGGGTTTTGAACAAACACGATCAGTCAAGCCCTAGTACGAAAAGGGTGCTACATACAGAGCGAAACTGCAGCAAATAACAACACGTGCGGTAACGAAACGATATAATGAGAAGGGGGGAAGACAAAACGCCTTTTCAGAAGGAAAAGAGTCTATGGAAAAAAAGAGAGCCAGGATATCAAAACTTCTAGGTGTGCTGCAAATATGGAGGGAACGCTTTCTCTTGCTCCTTCCCGAAGATAACATAGGTGACGAAATCACGCCAACCATCGACGACGTAATAGGTTGACCACCAAAAATTATCTGTATGGCTATTGCACGGCTTAAAAACAATAAAGTTGCAGGTGTCAATAGCCGACATAGCTTTTAATGGACGGCGATGATGAGCTGGCAAAGGTGCATGCAACAGCTATTAAACACGATTTGACTAGGGATGCATGGCTGATGATTAGAATCTAAGTGTCCTATGTCCTGTGTCTAAAAAAGGCGATCCAAGTGTGTGTACCTACTTATTAGGGATCAGCCTGTTACGCATCGCATACAAGGTCCTGTATGGTGTTTTATGTGAAAGACTAAAGCCCATCCTAGCAAACCTGATTAGACCTTATTAGTGGGGCTTTAGATTAGGTATTCACACTACAACAAATCTTGGAAAAGATACAAGAAATGCAGATCGACACTTACCATCTGTTTTATGATTACAAATCTGCATTCGACAGTCCGATACGACTAAAATTATAAGATGCTATGTCTTAGTTTGGTAACCCCGCGAAGCTGATACGACTTTGCCAAAATACACTGACTGACTGATTTGAAGTCTTTAGTGAAAAAATGCAAAAATCTGTCAGAGCCATTTTCAGGCAAGGCTTTAGACAAGTCGATACATGCGATCGCTTTAACATTATAAGGGAAATGATCATTCGAAAGGCTGAAGAAAACCGGGTTTGTTTGTTTATGAAAAATGTAATGTGGGCGGACTCGGATCTGTGGGTGGGATTGAATCGGTGGGCGTGGCAAACTACTTGGTATGGCTGTATTTCATGAACTATGATATATGATATATGGTATATTTGTTGTTCTTACTATCGAATTACAGCCAGGTGTGGCAGTGGTCGGTGACAAGTCCTCTTTTTTAAAAATCGTTTTTTTTAGTACCGTATAGACTCGAATACGATATGTGGGCAGGATCGGACGTTGCAGTAAGCGTCGCAAGAGATATGAAGATTATATTTATTATATATGTCTTACGTACAGTTCGAATTACAGCCAGGGTGGAAATGGTCGGTGGCCCGCCCCTTTTTAACAAAATCGCTGCGGTGGTTTTTCAAATAGAAATCAATGTGATACTAATGACCTACTGAAAGTTCTTGGCTAAAATCGGTTGTGATTGTATAAAGGGGCGTGCCACCGCCCACGAAACTTGAAATTTTAAATGGCTACATATCACGAACTATCTTTGGTATGAAGATGAGATTTGGTATATAAGTTGTTGGTTGTTATCGATCAGTGGGCGTGGCAAAGCTTTTTCTTAGAGCTAGAGAGATACAAATTGATACCCAGATAGTTCTCGGCAACAGGAATATGAATATGCAGACGAAATTTTAATTTGTGATTAATTGACGGAGGGGACATGACCAAACTGTATTCAAGTCCTAGAGAGGTACAATTTGATATCCTAATAGATAGTGCAGACGACATTTAAATTTTCGATAAGTGGGCTTAGTACGTGCGGCAAAACTATATTTTAGCTCTAGAGAAATAAAATTTGGTACACAGATAGTACTTGATAGGATTGGTTTGAAATTTCAAACGAAATTTTTATCTTCAATCGGTAGGCAATTTTATTTTGGCCATAGAGATAACACTTCATATATAGATAGTACTCGGAACAAAAGTAAAATTTTTCGATCAGTGGGCGAGGTCACTTTAAAGACTTATAATTCGGAAATTTGAGGTATACAGTTAGTACTCCGCAGACGAAATTTTTTATTTTCTATAAGTATGCAGATGATCCCTAGAGAGATGTAATTTAGTACGAGATGGTGATAAGTCGATAGTACTTATACTTAGCACAACAGATATAATAATGTGGACAAAATGTTTTTACTGATATGTGATAGGGTTTTATGTGCCAAAAGAGTTTTATTTACCCTAGAGAAATAAAATGTGATACACAGATACTACAGCTATTCATATGGAAACATTTTTTTTTAGGGCTATATAAGGTAGTTGTTGTATACAGATACTTAGTACTTGGCGCTATAGACATGAATTTGCAGACGTATTTTTCTAATTTTGATAAGTGAGCGGAACTTGTGTGTGAAAAGTAAGCAAACTCAACATATTGTGATCAAGTATAGGAAGAGTTCCTAAAGTATGTTTAAGACAGGAATATGTCAACATTTATAACTGTGAGGCAACTTCGTGAGATATTTTAATTAAGTCATTTTTTTAATATTAGTCACTAAGCTATTTCATATAGCGAAACATTGCCGGCATACCAGTTCAATGTATAGTAAGTACCATTTAATCCGTTACTATTTAATTGCCCTGTGCTGTCTATTTGGACGACATGCTGCTGCAGCTTTAGCTGATAGTTATTAAAGATAATATCGATTTATTCATAAATTGCAAAATTATTAAAACTTGTAGGTAACCACTTACCCATTCACATACACCTGTGCAACTTACCTATTTATTATATTATAAACAATGTTTATTTACTATGACTACAAACAGTTATTCCCTTCCATATGCCAGATTTTTATCATAATGGCAAGCATAACATATTGAACACATCATTTGTATACAAACAAACATACACAAAACACGATAGATGATACATTTACATTTACAGCTACAATCTACCTACATACATTGATGCCAACGATACCAAAGTGAAACCCACTTCAGTTGATGAAGTAATTTAGTGCAATAGCTGGCGTTGTTGTTGTTGTTCATTCATGTACATGGAAGTATGTACAACTTATTTAGAATGGATATTTGAACTGCAAAGCTCAATGATATGAGACCCTTTTAAAGATAATTAGAGTGGAGTGAAGGAAATTTAAGGTGTTCTATTACATAAACAACAAATCTTAAAAGACAAATGGCATTTATGACCATGGTTTACACTTTAAATCTACCAGGGGACATAAGCTTAAGATGTTTATTATGTTTTATTTTTATATCAACTATACTTAGCATAGTATTTTCAAACCCCTATCATGCCAATCTGTTAGTCCCTACTTTATTAATTACTACATGGTTACAGCGAAATTTTCAAATATTTCTCACATGCCACAGGGAAATCCTAATGCTTCACTTCTACCATAAGAGATATGTGTATGTGTGTGTGTGTTTGTTAGTCTATGTGTTTACATAGAGTATTGCATATTCAAATCCTAAGTCTATTCATATTTCGGTGTAAATATTTGCGTTGATAAGGTTGTAAAATGCATATAACAATTTCTATTTACAATATCCTTATTAAGTTCTAATTAAAATGTGCACTCACACACACATGCTATACTATGCGTGTATACTTTTAGTTAATGGGCGTGTGTGTGTGTGTGTGTGTCAGTGCACTTTAATGGTAAACAATTGTTAATAGCTTTGGTTATTAAGTTGTTAAGTTGAAATTAAATCGACATCTTCAGATCAGATGAATGTGAAATAATGTCTACAAATTGTATTAGAGTTGTTTAATTACGGAAATAAATAGACTTAGTACTTAGGATCCCAGCAAACCATTTTCTCCGAATTCGGTCAGATGTCTGACAGAAAGTCTGCACAAGTTGCCGATTCTGATGCCGAATTCTGTCAGCATTCTGTCCGAAAGTTGTATGGGTGGTTGACAAGAATTCGGACCGAAATGTCTGGGGAAATTCGGAAACTTTTGCGGACTTTTCGGTCAGAATTCGGACAGATATCTGAAGGAAATTTGGAGACTTTTCGTAGGGACTTTTGGATTTTTCTGAAGTAACTCTGGCAAATAATCCGAATATTACCAGAAATATCTGACAGTATACGGAAATTTTATACGAGAATTCGTGAGATTTTCGGACAGAATTCTGAATAAATGTACGAAAATTTTCAGAGAGTTCTGTTTTTTTTTGTTTACACAAAATTTCTATAAATTATTTTTTCTTAGTTTTTACTAATTTCATTACTAGTTTTATTAATTTCATTGTCTTCTTCTGGCAATCATTTTTTTAAAAATACTTCAGCGTCTTTTTCACTTTTTTTCTAATTGCCTGACGGCAAAAGATTTCTTTTCTTATTTTCTGATACATGCTATATTCTCCTTTTAATGTTTGTAACACTTTCCGCG
The DNA here is from genome assembly GCA_964034835.1 of Muscina levida. Lineage (NCBI taxonomy): Eukaryota > Metazoa > Arthropoda > Insecta > Diptera > Muscidae > Muscina > Muscina levida. The sequence continues at coordinate 84,873,114 of OZ035884.1, forward strand.
ACGTGACGTCTTAATATATTGTTTGCACAATCATAACTGATAATGGGGATGAAAACACACACATTGGAATGCGCAACGCACTTAAAAAACAACAACAATAACCCGTTTTAGGAATAGCTAAACTAGTTTTCTTTTGTTGTTGTTGTTTGTGAGAGAAAACAAAACAAAAAATGCCCTAACGACAGGCTTCTCTTGTGGGAAGAAGAAGAACAAAAACACACTTTAGAGAATGTGCAGACAAAATCGTTTAAAGTGTATAAAAATTCAGAGAACGTGCAGACTTTGCGGACAAAATTCGGAAGAGTGTGCAGAAAAACTCGGTCTTATTTCTGAAGGCATTTATGACGATATCGTTCATTTTCGGCAAATTTTCTGATGAAATGTAAGAGAAATATCTGATGTCCGACACGTCGGAAGTTTTGGTTTGCTGGGATATTACATAACATCTTAAGGGAGCATTTCATAATGAGATTAAAAGTCTTATGTTTCATTACAGATATTTTTAATATTTTATAATGAGAAATTAATTTTTCAATTAAATTAAACATGAAAAATGTAGTTGCTATGTCCATTGGCTATACTTCAACATTATCGCAGCGGCTAAAACATTACAGATTAAGTCTTTTTTTACACAAATTGTTGAGCAACATCGATTTGTTGACATTGCAACGCGGCCTTTTGTATTCACAATTCTCTTACAAGAGCTTAACTATTTTCCTCTACTAAGTACAACATTCGGTTACTTTCGATATTACATATGAATATCTATATTTAGCTATAAACATTTAGTTCTGAATCCCAACAAATTATACAGATTTTGACAAAGTTTTGTATGAATATTGATAAGTCAACTTCGCACAACATATAGTGTGCACAATTGACATTTAGAGTCCACTATTGACAATACCATCCGCAGTTTTGAGTATCAGTAACAATGACAAGCGCTACCGTAGTCATTTTGTGTGGCACCTTATTTCGTTTTTCGAAATACCAATTCAGAGTTAGTCAACGCTGAAACAAATTACAGAGTTTTGTCCCCAATCATCACCAGACCTACTTCTGTCGACAGCTCTGAGTCTATTTTTGCCCATGCATCGCATGTACTTCCATAAAGTTTGAGACATGCCTTTCATCGATTACTAGATACAATTTGGATTATTGTTCATTGATCAGAAGATATCCAGGTTACTTTGTTGTAATCGTTGTGTGGAAAGCTATTTCCACTCACTACCAGGTTGTAGTGCCTTGATGCGGATTGAGCATATTCGTTCACTTACAGGGTAAAACCACGAGACCAGATGTTTGTCCTTTAAAAATCGCATCGCAGCTGTGAAATATGCCACAGTTCTTTCTATATCTTAATTACTTAACTGGCACTTCTTTGCAGTCTTATTGGATTATATATCGCACGTAGAAAAATATTATAAGCGCACACAAAGTTCTGCAAGTACTCAGTAACCTGGTCTTTCCAACGGAGTTTTGGCCGCCCTTTTCTGCGCTGTCCATCGTGTTCATGCTCGAAGACTTTTCGAGCTGTAGTATTATCGTCCATGCGTATAACATGACCTTGTCCACTCAACCGCTGCACCTGAATGCGTCTGACCACGTCCATGTCAGTGTACAGCTCGTACAGCTCATGATTCATACGACACCGATACTCTCCGTTAACGATGATCGGCTATATATTGAACGGAGTATTTTTCTCTCGAATACAGCCAGAACCGATTCATCCGCTTGTGTAGTAAGCCAGAATTCTGAACCGCACATCAAAGCAGGTAGCACCAGTATCTGGTATAGCTGGATTTTCATTCGTCGAGAGAAGGCTTCTTCATTGGATCGCTTGCTTAGTCCGTAGTAGCATTTATTAGCAAGCAGGATTATTCTAGGCTGACATTATTCGCTTTGTTGATGGCGGAGCCTAGGTAGATAATATTATCTACCACCTCGAAATTATAGTTGTCGCCGTTTCCTAAACGAGCAGATTCTTGTTCGTAAAAACTTCGTTTTGTCCTTGTTCACCATTAAAACCATTTTTGCTGATTCCTTAGGTATAGTCACTTTCCCCAGTTTTCGACCAATGATGTCTACGTCACCAGCGTACGCGATCAGCATGTTGCTTTTGTTGAATATCGTGCCACTCGTGTTTACTGCAGTTTTTCTCATTATCATCTCTATCACTATGTTGAAGAGGTCACACGATAGGCCCCCGCATTGTTTTAAGCCTTTTCTGGTATAGAATGGCTCCGTTATGGTCCTTGCCAATCTTCACTGAAGACTTCGTGTAAGCCAGCGTCATTCCGCAAAAGCGCATCATCTTCGCTGGAATACCAAACTCAGCGATGGCTTCGAGTAATTTCTGCCATATCGGGCTGTCGAATGCAGCATTTTCAGGATTTGATTTGAAGTTCAGTTGTTGATTTACCAGGTCTAAGGCTTGATCATGTTGAATAACACTGGCTGTAGTCTTTCACATAACACACTCAACAGTAACTTATAGGCGATGGGTAAAAGGCTGATCCCGCGGTAGTTGGAACACACATTTGGATTACGTTTTTTCAGCACATGATATAATACGCTTAGATTCTAATCATCGGGCATGCACTCGTTAAGCCAAGACGTGCGTAGGAGCTGATGCATATTCTTTATCAGCAACCGCGATATTGCTCTTCTTACCTCGGCTTGACTTGGTGGTGGGCAATCTAAGCCGTCGTCGACAATTGGCGTGATACCTTTACTTGTGCTGTCTTCTGGAACCATCAGTTGCTGGAATATTCTCTCCATATATGCAGCACACTCTGCGTATCTGTAACCAGATTTACATTCTTGTGCTTACACGAGGGGGGCCCATTCCCGTAGCCTTTCGCTACGGCTTTTCTTGCCGTTAATTTTCTTGGTGTTAACATACAAATGTGTGTGGTTCAGGAAAGTGGCTTATAACCAAAGCTACTAAGTTTTAAGTTTTATTAATGTTCGGAGGAATAGCGACCAATGTCACTGAAATCGATTGAAATGTGAAACACGGATCGATGAAACCAGTATGAAATGGAACTTTGTTCCTAGCTTCCTATACATTCTCTAAAATAAACATTCGCCCAAATTTTCGCGATTCCGCCTTTTGGTTTGGGAAATGATCAGCAAGTCATATGATAGAAATTGCGAAAATTTCATACATTTATATGACCGATATAGTGCCAAATTTCAAGGTTCTAGCTTTACCCGTTTTAACTGGTTAGTGATCAGTCAGTCACGCAAGCCTTTTATATTATATAGCTTTCCCGGCTCGCGTTGCTTCACCTGTACTTACAATGAATTTTCTTATGAATTCAAGCAATATAGGTAAATTGCAAACGCTTCATTAGAACTTCGAACACCCTATTTATGTGATTGTAGCTTTATCCCATTGGTTTGAGTAATTGTACCGCTTTAGTCCCTTAATATCCCTAAAAGTACGAATTTCAAAAGGGTACATTCGTATCCCACAACTGAAATGGACTGGTACTCCCTCTAATTCTATAGGAAGCATGCCCATATACGTTTATAGCTTTAGCTCTTTGGTCTGGGGGATGATACCAGTATTGACGCTCTTCGGCCTATTTATCCCTAAATGTTCGAATTTCTAAAAACCCCAACTGCCGGCTCTCTAATTCTAAAAGGAGCAATTCTATATATAGAAGTATACGTTTGGTCTGGACGATAGTAAAAGTTTTATCCCTTTTTAGGTATTTTTACAACTAAAGAGCGGATTTCGAAAAAAAACTTCACAGATTAGAACTAAAATATGCACTTCCATTTTTGCGACTATACCTTTAGCCTTCGGCTTTTTTTTAACCTCTAAGAGGTAAGAATTTCGAAAACCGTCCTTGCTTCGTTCTAATTCTAAGCCCATACAAATTATTATAATTATATCAGTAGCCGTTCGTTCTGGGCGATAGTAAAATTTTTATCTCTTTCTCGATTTTTTTACGGATTTCAAAAAAACCTTCAACCCAATTCAATAGCACGCTCATATCAATTTCTTCGATTATACATAGCATTTACCGATTGGTCGGTTCATGTTTACCCCTAATTGACGTTTATTCGAATAGGGAAACAACCACCACAAATTTCATCATCCTATCTGCAATCGTTCTATTAATATGACCGACATAACAATTTTTCCAAAAGGTGCGTGGCACCGCCCATTTCCCAGCAAGACGTAATCCCCCATGTACCATTTACAAATGTAGCAAATCTCATCTTCTTACCTTTAATGGCTCGTGAAATATGACTGATTGAAATTTTGGTTTGTATGCGCGGTGCCACGCCCCTTGGTCTCATAATGATTTCACGTAGCCTATTATAGGGGCCCTACGGATAGTGAAACACTGTGAAAATTTCATTCTTATCGGTCCATTTATTTCGCCTAGATAACGATTTTTTCAAAAGGGGCGTGCCACCGCCCATTTTCCAGCGGGACGTAATCCTCTTGGTGGCTCCTAAGATATGATGGATTAAAATTTTGGTTTGTGTGGGCGGTGCCACGCCCCTTTGTCTAATTATGTTTTCATGTAGCCTATCATAAAGGCTCTGTCCGCAAACACAGTATTTTTTCTTATAATTCCGATGTACGTACCAAATCTCGACTTTTTACCTATAATGGTTTAAAAAATATAGCCATTTCAAAATTCGAGTTGTATGGGGCGGTGCCACACCCCCATTTTACCCCCTTGCAGTCCGAATTTTTAAAAATCCCGTCTTAGTGCGCGCCTACGTCATAAAAGAAACCTACAATCCAAGTTTCTTGGTTCTAGCTTTAGCCGTTTGGGCTGGGGAGTGATCAGTCAGTCACCCAAGCCTTTTATATATATAGATTATCATACCTACCACGCCTCCTTATGGGCGTTCGCTCATTTATTTTATTTTATCATTACCAATACAAAATGAAAGATTTTTGCACTTCAAATATTGGTAAAATATTTGTTAAATTATGGAAGAGCAATATGAAATTCATTACTTTAGAGCAGCTATGCCCACCGCTTGAGCTCGCGAGCGAAAACAGCTTCTTGTAATTTAACATGTACACATAAAGAGCTTTGCATTTGTACACATACACATACAAATCAGAAACCGAATTACATTATTGCTTAAAAAGTTTAATGATGTTTGGGAAAATAATTTTTCGTTTACTCAAAACAGCGTTGGCGAGCAAATCGCATACATTGACGTTGGGCATAGCTGCTTTAGAGCGAGTGGTTAAGAGTATAAAAACAGACAGCACTATTGGGATATCATATAATAGGATTGTACTTACTATATCGTGAAACCATATTCGATACCATGATGAACATTTTAAAGTGGAATTCAAAGATTTTGGCTAACTAAGGATTGGCTGACTGACAAAAGGTTCAATAAGCTGAAGCCAAATATTCCAAAAAAAACTCAGATGTTTAATTAACAAACGTTTTACATAATTACAAGTTACCAATATTGAGATAATGGGCATCAACATTTAATAACGTTTTAGTGAATCTAAGCGTATTCAACAAATAAGCTTAACTTTTAATACGTTGTGTCAAGTTTGTCATACGAGCTCTTCGTGAGAAATTGCTGCTATATACATCATGAGCTGTACATAAAGCTACCATTACTGATAACTATCTAAGTAACCAATCGTATAATTTAAGCATTAAAAATACATTTTTTAAAACACAAATTATTTTCTGCGAAACTTTTTGGTTATTGTAATTATTAGGTTTTATTCGTTCTACTGTTCTCTATTTGCTCTCTATATAATATATCGGCATCGCATTTCTTCAATATAAACTGCACATTTCAATCAAAATGTTGTACTATAACAAATTGCAACTTGTATTTACAAAATGGTAAATGGAAATTTAATATTTGCACCAAATATTCAGTTGGCAACAGGAATAGTTTATGAAACTTGCACAACTATTCATCACTTAGTGGCGAATAGAAGGGAGGCTACAACATTGCATGATAGAATGTAAAAAAAAGAGAAAATAATTGAATATTTTATATGTTGTCAGCCATCGACATGCACATGTTCTTCCAGTCGGGATACAAAATACTTGACAAATTATCTGTAAACTTTGGGGCAAAGATTTATGATGCTCCTGCGAAATGTGTCTGAACTGTCGAACTGGCGGCCATAAATATTAATTAATAGTTTAGGGAAATATGTGTGTGTGTTTGTATGTGTGTGTTATTTAAGCTATAAACTTGGTCATTCCCTAAAATTAAAAAGAAAGAAAAAGTTTCAGCTAAAGAATTTTTTGAATTTTTGTTGTCGAAAAAATTACTTGAGCTTAAGAATTTGTAGTGTAAAACTTTTAGTTTACATCATACCAATTGCAAAAAATAAAGTTTCCTATCATCTTTTTTGTCCTTGCATTTTAGAGATTCCAAGTAATCAAAATGCATATGGCAGACAACAATAATAAATAATTCATAAAACTTAAAAATGCCAGAATTTTATTTAAGAAACAAAAATGCCAAAATAAATACCATATACCCTGCATACAATGATATCTATACGTATACACAGTCACAGCCACAGCCACTAGATGACATTTATATACGAATTCATTATTCTGACATATTTGTTATCAATGAGAAACCCGAACTTTTTTGCTATAGAATTTCAAATAAAAACCACAATAAATTCTTTAAAATACAAAATTGCCTACAGACAAACAAATGACCGGATGTTAAAGAACTCTATGCAATAAGGAGTTCAGTATTTCCTTAAATATATGCATAGAGGCTTGCTTAGTGCTATATGCGTATACACACGTACACACACATTTACATGTTGCATATATACGAGCAATTGTATACAGGCAGAACATAATACGGATGTGTAAACTTCAAACTGTAGTTGATAGTTGTTTTTTCTTTTGTTGTGTTTGTTGCTTGCCGTTACTCCTCTGTTTCCTACTGTTTGCTTCATGCAATTGATGTAGAAAAGTAAATGGAGAAAATTATATGTCTTTTAGAAAGTTTTCCTCCTCTTTAACAAAACTATAAAACTTTAGGGTACAAAAAGGATAAGCAGCTCTTAAAGATTACGGGTTTTGTTTGCCTATATTAAGCACGCTACTGGTTAGCACATGGGTATGTTTAGTACAGAGTGGGGTATTTGTAATAAATTATGAAAAAATATGTGTAAAAATGATGTTACTACAGTCTACTCTAGTTTCGAATTTGTTGTTGTCACCTAGGAATAATATTTGTTTGTAAATTGACTTCAATAGTCACATTTACGAATATTTCAATGATGCAGTTCTCACTGTCGTGCCTTTCACAGTACAACATATTTTAGTTCATTGATTTGGGACACAATTCTGAGAACTGCACGCGAAAGTAGCCCCAAGAAGAAGAAGTTCTGCATCATTTGTTTAGTCAAGTTACATTCCATAATAATTTAATATCGATTTGAAGTTAGTAAGTATCGTATATGGGAATTTGTCACGTTTTAGGCTCTTTTGTTTGACATAACTCGAGAACCACTTGTCCGATTTAGCTGAAACAAATTTAAAAAAATTAAGAATTACAATTTCTTTTTTTCATATAACGTTTCCCTACATAAGCAACAGTTTCACTTTTCCATTCATCAAATGATTTTGAACTTTTGTAGCAGCTACAATAAAACTGTTGTACTCCGTGGCGTATGATTTTCGTGGAATACTACTTATGATAATCATACGCCACCATAAAGTATTTATGTAATGTCAAACAAAAGAGGCTTAAACGTGACAAATTCCCCTATACGATACTTACTAACTTCAAATCGATATTAAATTTTTATGGCACGTAACTTGACAAAACGAATGATGCAGAACTTCTTCATTTTAGGGCTACGTTCACGTGTAGGTCTCAAAATTCAGTCCCAAATCAATGAGCTGTAAAATGTTGTACTGTATAAGACACTACAGTAAGAATACCTATTTCGAATTATTCGTAAATGTTGACTAAGTCAATTTTTATACAAATATTATTCTCAGGTGACAACAACAAATTCTAAACTAGAGAAGACTGTATTAACATCATCTTCACACATATTTCGATATTAAATTATAATGGCATGTAACTTGACATAACGAATGATGCAGAACTTCTACTTTTTGGGGCTACTTTCACGTGCAGTTCTCAGAATTGAGTCCCAAAATCATGTGTTGTAGTGTGTTAGGTTAAAGAATTATATTAACAACTATTTCACATCTAAAGTGTTACCAATTCAAGTTTTTTCTTCACTTTTCTATAATGCTTTAGGTTCTTCGTGAAAACCTACATGTTACTTTTCAACTTTAAGTTTGTCACTCGTATCACTTTAGGACCATTTATTATACGGCACAACTTTTTCTTGTTGTTTTCGCTAAAAAAAAATACCAGAAAATTGTTCGCTATTTGCCAGAAGAGACAAAGGCAAATTGTCAAACAAACAGACAGACATATGGTGAAAAGTTTTTTCACACAATGACACAAAAAAAAAACAGTTCAAAAATTAAGGAAGTTAGGAAAATGCGATTTCTTCAACTACAATTGCCTTTAAATCAACAACACTAACATACTTCCACACACACACTCTCAACCTTACGGATCTCTCTGTAAACTTTACTCTGTGTGAGTGAGAAAATTGAGTTTCCGGGTCTAACAAAACTACAGCAAAAATTCTAAATTGTGTTATTGTTAATGCCAGAGAATTGTAAGTGTGTGTGTGTAAATGTGCTAAGACATCAGAGTTGTGGTGATGACTTTGCAAGTGTTTACTACTTCAAAGTATCCTACATTTACATATGAATGAATGAATGAATACTCGTACATATGTATGGGTTTGCAAATTAAATGCTGCATAAGTGTAAGTGTGTAACTATGATTATACGTGTAAGTGGCGGCTGAAGCTTCCTGTTAATGTGTGGCTGTGCGTGTGTTTATGTGTGTGTGCTATGTGTATTAGTTCTAGAGTTGTTCTCTGCTCAGATGGTGCTAATGTGCCCTCTCCGAGTGTTGAATAGGTATGTTAACCCGTTTGTTGAGAACTAAATATTTTGATGCTGGCATCGCCATCACTACCAGCACTCAGCTTCATCATTTTACTTCCGTTGTAAATGTAAATGTTGTTAAAGTTATAAAACAAAACTCTCGCTCTTGTTGTCGTAGTTTTACAACTCTTGTTGTTGTTTTTTTTTCTTATTTTTCTGTGCTATATTTTAATTGACTATAAAAATAAAACAGATTTTTATTATCAAAAAGGGGAGTTTGGTTTGCTGAACCTTAACTCAGCTGTCAAAGAACTATTGTGTGTTTCTTAACAACAGACAGCAAATGTTACTCTGTGCAGGGGGAAAGAAACAGTGATTTGAGAGGGGAATGTGTTGGAAAATTACAAATAAAACTTCGAAATTAAATTTTTAATTTTAAATTATGAATTTTGAATTTTGAATTTTGAATTTTGAATTTTGAATTTTGAATTTTTATTTTTTAATTTTTAATTTTTAATTTTGAATTTTGAATTTTGAATTAAAAATTAAAAATTTAAAACAAATTTAAATTTTAAATTTTAAATTTGCAGGGGGAAAGAAACAGTGATTTGAGAGAGGAATGTGTTGGAAAATTACAAATAAAACTTCGAAATTAAATTTTGAATTTTGAATTTTAAATTTAAAATTTTAAATTTTAAATTTTAAAAAAATGTTAAATTTTAATTTTTGAATTTTGAATTTTGGATTTTGAATTTTGAATCTTGAATTTTGAATTAAAAATTAAAAATTTAAAATTTTAAATTTAAAAAAAATTTAAATTTTAAATTTAAAAATTTAAAATTAGAAAGCGGGTCATAGCTTCGGTAAAAGCCCGGTCGCGAACCAACCTAGTTCCAGTTGCCGATCGGGGAAGGTAAGTCGAGTAGATAAGCCGGATCCTGAGAAGCACGCAGAACGCCTCCTACCCTAGGACTTCCCAGTGTTGGAACTGGATACCGGCTTAAATGAGGGGTTAATGTTACGGTCATGTCTCTGGCATTGGCCTCAATTTTGGGACAGTTAAAGTGCGTTTCTGCGGGAGAGAAGGAGACTCTCTTTAAACAAAACCCCACAATCCAAGGTGGGCTGCATAGGCCGAGGGATGTATGGCTACAGGGGTTAATATTAGTTGTTACTATGTCAAACTCAGGTGAGGGCGCACACCTGTTTCAATCCAATGCCTTTTTGCGCTAAAGGGCTCTGGCGTAAGTGACCGTTTTGTCCCTCCTCATCTCATTAGATCCCGACGGCTTCTACGGCGGCCTAAGGACCGAACCATAAACATGAATACACAAACCAAACAAACAAAACAACAACTTCGGAGAAGTCTGGTAACGGACCCTCCACCTCAACTCCCTCGAAAAGAGGCAGACCTCTCGGCTCGACTAAATTGTCACAAGAAGCCAAGAGGCACAATACTAGTCCTTACCTTCCATCTTCAAGAAGAACGCGGCAGAAGAAGCCTTCCCTAATGGGGATACGGCAGCATATACATACTTCGGGAACCAGCAAGCCAACGCCCGGCAATGCCTCCCCACCTCGCGCTGGTGAGCCAGCTAAACGGGTACGATCTCATGATCGACGCTACGGTGACCGTCGAAGGGCCAACTACATCCTTTCAACCGTTGGAAAAATCCCTGAGGCTCAAAGATCCACGAAGCAAATCCAATTGGTTTAAAAGGTCTAAAGCCAATTGAACCGATTTCAGACCCCACAAGGGACTGCTAACCTGAAACGTCAGCGATCTGCTGATGAAGAACCTGGCACTGCCTGATCACAAAAGAGATCAAAGATCCAAGACAACTCACATCCTAGCGGTAACATCTGCAGGTTGGCATCAGCTCAGAATAAAGCTCATGACCTTCGACGACCAACGCTCGATGAAGTTATTCGAAAAGGCTCTAACTGTCATTGGCGAAATGTGGCCAGGTGCTAAACTCTGTCTGGTAGAGCAGTGCGATATCCCCAACAGGCCTAGAAGTCGCATAAAAATCACAGATATCGTGGCTAGTAACCAGAAGGATATCCTTGAGCTTCTGCAAATTTCCAACCCCAGCCTCGATGTGGAAAACTGGAATGTCCTGAAGGTATCGGAATCACGGGACACCGTCGTTCACGTTAACCCCTCCCCTGGGGTCAACCTCGCAGCGACAAGCAACAACCCGGCAGAAGAAGAGCTCGCTCACATGCTGAATCCATGACATCTACCATGGTCAGCTTAGATGGGCTTTTCCAGAAGGCCGATGAGAATGTCCTGCTGATGAGCGATGACGACGACGCCAACAAAACGGTCATTGAGCAGTCTTCGGGAGATACAGATAAACCTGCACCACTCTAAAAGTGCTTCTTATCCAGGGGCCTTAGATAAACGAAACAAAGTCTGAGGATTGACCCATAGAAATTACAGCCTCTATCAAGGTAAGGTAAATGCTAAAATACGAGCGTGTATCCTAGTACGGAAACAGCTTGACGCATTCCTGCTAAATACTTTCGGTAACGAAGATCCCATCAGAGGATCTGAAGAAAGCAGTACTAACGGCGGAACACAACAAGACCACCATCATTAGATGTAAACGCACACCACACGCTGTGGGGAGGTAAAACGATCAACAAACGAGGTGAAATTCTATGGAAATTCTATCGGATACCCACTTTTTCTAGTGGAAGGTCCAACTTCATAACCGTCGCACTTACCAACTTTTGCGATCGAATACTGGTAATTGAAGGGAACATTATCAAGGATGCAATCAACAGCTTTGATTCTTAAAAATCTCCCGGTCCGGAAGACATTATACCCGCAGAACTTCAACAGTCCCTGGAGATACTGTTGCCATGGCTGGAGGCTATTTTTAACGGCTGTGTGAAATTATCCTACCTGCCAATACGATGGAGAACGGCGGAAAAGCCATCACACACCAAAGCGAATGACTTAAGACCTTTAAGTCTTACATCATTCCTTCTGAAAACCCTTGAGAGAATCATGGACTTATCAAAAATTCACTCGGCCCGAATCTCCTTTCGAATGCTCAACATGCTTACACAAAGGGGAAATCGACAGAAACCGCACTCCATGCACTATTGTATCCCATAGAGAAATCATTAGATAAGAAAGAATCTTCTCTAGTTGTCTTTATGGACATAGAGGAAGCCTTTAACAACATCGAACCCCTCTGCATTATGACAGAGCTAAACAGCCTACTAATCAACTCATATATTACAAACTGATTCCCAATATGCTATTGAAAAGAACCATCAAAACTGGAAAATCACACCCTCACTAAGATGGTGACTAGAGGCAGTATTATTCCCGCTAGTGTGGAATTAAGATGTCAAAAGCGATCTCAAACAGCTGAAGATGTAAGGTTGCACGGTAGTAGCGTACGCAGACCACATAGCATTCTGCGTCTCAGGGACAAGTATACCATGCCTCGAACGGAAAATGCAGAACTATATCAATATCCTGGCAAACTGGTCCGCCAGTAGGGGACTTAACACGAACCCTGGTAAACAGAATTAACACTTTTTAGTCGGAAACAAAAATCGCCCACGATATCCAACAACCATTTGGGCAATACACAACTCAATTTTTTCGAAACGGCGAACTATCTGGGCCTTATCTTGGTCAGGAAGCTTAATTGGATACAGAACATAGAAAGCAGATCTAACAAGACACTCATAGATTTATAGACATGCCGGAAAGCTATCGGGAAATCCTTGTATGTATATCCATAGCTAATACTTTGGATTTACAATGGTGTAGTGAAGCCAATACTACAATAGGGCTCAATAGTTTGGTGGTATGCCCTCAACAAATTTAGACAAATGGATCGTGTTCATCGTTCATCTTGTCCCTGATTACCGGATGTATGAGATCGACACCCTCTAAGGCTCTCTACACCATACTCAATCTACTACCACCTGAACCTTCAAATGCTCCGCCCTCAAATCAGCTATTCGACTAAACGAGATTGAACGTTGGGATCCTTCCATCGCACATTCAAGGATCCTGAACAATATCAACATCTCACTTGAAACTGACTACGTGCTCAATACACGGAAATCAAACATTTTCTACGAAATTAGAACGGCCTCCAGAAAGGAATGGGCAGAGAACGAGAACGCAATGTATGGACAAATAAACATCTTTACCAATGGCAATGGTATCTACTCCGCGGATCTAGACCTAAGTATAAGATCGAGAATTCCAGACTTCTGCAGCGTTTTCCATGCGGAAACGAGCCGCGGACGTGATCAACGTGAGGAAGATATCACAGGAGGATATTCTCTTGTTCACGGATAGTCTAGCGGCGGTAAACTCATTGAAGTCCTGTGACATCAAATCGAAAGTGGTCAGTGCTTGCCGGAAATCTCTTAACGAGATATCTAGGAATAACATAGTTCTGGTTACGGAATTGAGGGCAACTGCAAGGCGGACGAAGAGGCCCGACCGGGCTCTGCCCTGCCTGAAGGCGACGTTGAACACGTAGCACTTTGCCCTATATTCACCTGTAAAAGTACCATTGGAAATCGAACGTTTAGAATTGCAAACGACAGATGGAAAAATGAAGAAACCTGTAGAAAGGCCAAAAAGACTTGTCCAGAATACAACGCGAAACGTACATCGTACCTGGTAAGTCTTGATAGGGACCAGATAAGAAAAATTATTACCTTCCTGACGAGACATGGACCCATACGCAGTGAACCATCTACCGAACATTTTATATGCAACAGCCCAGCCCTGTACAGAAGGGGATTAGAAACCTCCTCTATTCTTAAATGGCATAGAGGAACTGGCATCCTTGGATATCGCAAGGATCAACAACTTTTGCAAAATCATCAACTGGACAAATTGGATCGAAACTCCGGAGTCCGAATCGACAACTGGCTACGCAATCAGGCCGCACACACGCTGATAGCATAGGTTGAGGTAATGGCGCATATGCCCAACGGGTGTCACAATGGATCCATATGGACCTAAGTGATCTCCTCTATGGAGAAGATACCTGCATACCAACCAACCAACCACAGTGCACCAACATATACTGTCATCCATATATTAAAAATTACATATATTAGTTACAAGCAACGGTGTCGGCACATATCTCTCTCTATAAGTGTGTGCCTGCGTGCGTACATACTTTCCTGTATCCATGTAATATTTTGTTAGACGTTTATGTTTTATATTAAAGTTTGTATTTACTCCATAATATTTCACAACAATCATTTATAGTTTTGACATCCAGAGTTTTTTTTTAACTTTCACATTACATGAGAGTACACAAACACAAATGCAGAGAGAGCAACACTGTACGTACGTACGTACACAAGTGCAAATAATCATAAAACTGTTTGACTAAAGTTTATGGACACCCAACAAAGTTTTCTATATATGTATATAGTATTTATAAAACAAGCTTACGGGAGAAATATGTGTGGACAAAACAATTAAAAATTTCTAACATAATTTAAAAGAGGACCAATGAGATCTCCTCTTTGGTCATAACGTTTAGTTGACAGATGCTTAAAACTGTTGGGAAAAAACTTTCAAAATTAGAGATTTTATTTTAATTAAGGAACAGTAGTGAAGTTGTGTTTTATGTTTTTATAACAGATAAGGGAAAGTAAAGTAAGAAGGGAGTTAGGGTGAAGCTATCAAAGGTAAAACTGATACTGTATAGGAGGTATCATACATTTATGCACTGAATATTTGAAGCTGCTATGTACTGATTAGTTTACATACATATCCTACTAGGCGTCTATAGGTGTTGGAGTTGGAAGCTAAATACTTATATCAGACTGCTTGAAAATACAAATTTACTACAAAAATACTATCTTTATTTACACATACACCTATTGATTCTGTGTACTTAAAAATTCATACATAACACAGTACAACACATTATTTTGGGACTCAATTCTGAGAATTGAACGTGAAAGTAGCCCCAAAAAGAAGAAGTTCTGCATCATTCGTTTTGTTAAGTTACATGCCATAATAATTAAATATCGATTTGAAGTTAGTAAGAATCGTATGGAAGAATTTGTGTCTTTTGTTATATTGTTATATGGTGGCGCATGATTATCATCAGTAATATTCCACTTAATATTGTTACTGCTACAAAATAAACCCAGTTCAAAATCATTTGATGAATGGAAAAGTGAAACTGTTTCTTATGTAGGGAAACGTAATATGAACAGATTGAAGGAATTGTAATTCTTATTTTTTTTTTAAATTTGTTTCAGCTAAATCGGACTAGTGGTTCTCGAGTTATGTCAAACAAAAGAGCCTAAAACGTGACATATTCCCATATACGATACTTTCTAACTTCAAATCGATATTAAATTATAATGGCATGTAACTTGACAAAACGAATGATGCAGAACTTCTTCTTTTTGGGGCTACTTTCACGTTCAGTTCTCAGAATTGAGTCCCAAATCAATCAGCTGAAATTAAATTGCATAAATTGATTTGCAGTATTTACAATTCCATTTCGCAACCAACTATTTCTAGAATTTATTTGGCAAATGTCTTTAAACGTTTGCAAAGTAGTTAAGTTGGAAAACCCTTACCCAAATTTGAACACCAACACAGCCACAGTACCCAGTTGTCTTGCATTCAAATGCAGTAACCATCTAAAATTGGAAAATATTTTATGGTTTCTCTTGGTTGCGCGCTGCATGAATTGCAACGAAATAAAAAGTGTTATCGATGCTGCTCAATGTGCCCTTCAAAAACCGCAACAATACATTGACAGTATATCAGTCACAACAAGTTGTCAATTCATTTTCACACACACACACACACACACACGCGAATATATGGCCAATGATATGCACACACACACACACACACACAGTTACATTGGCCCATGAATGATACCATAAACCGCTAAAAAATAAAAGATATCCGCTTTGGATGAAAACAATATGCGAACAGATGCTAGGGGAAAATCCGTTAGAATTTTTCGGCAGGGGCGCCTCTGTAGGGGGGGGAGGGAGCGTTGGTGTTAACCTATAATTTTAGGGTACATTTTAAAACTTCTTCTACTACTGGGTCTGTGAGTAGCCAAAATTTCCACGCTCTTTGGCAATAGTGTTGCCGCAACAAGCGACATTTGGAACAGAGGGTAAACCGCACATGAATTGAATTGTGATGAAACCCAAACGAAAAAAAATCCCACAAAATGGAGACAAGGCCAAGCGCATGTAACATCGCATTTTTTGGCAGGATAACAAACTGCCACATAAAAGGATTTCAATACAATTTGAACATGTTGTGGGTTGACTCTATGTGGTTTGTCAACAACATCAGCATCGTCATCGTCATCATCATGAGCATTGCTTTCATTATCATCTGCTACCTTCGAAACATTTACATTTGCTTTCCCCGGATGTGAATGATGTTGTGAAGTTTACAACTCCATTTTTTTTTTGGACATTTCTTTTAATGCTATCAATTCGATTGTGTTTGGTTCACTAGTTGGGTGAGGGGGGAGGTGGGGAAGAAAGGAAATGTTTATAACTTTTCTTATGTGAGACGATTGTATGCATGCATATGTACTTTTCAGAGAATATTATATCCTGGTAAACTAATGTCAAAATATGATTTTTGTATAACCCATACAAGGAACTCGATAGTTCTTCGCTTGCATGTATGCAGTTAATGTGTTTGTGCAGTTTTTCAACATTAGATTTAGATTTACTATTGAAAATGAATGCATGGAATTGTAAAGCAAAAAAAAAAACATATATACAATAGATGTTTGAAGCTGCAGGAAAGATGTCACTCAGCTTGCCCCATATGTATATTGTGAAGATGTGGTGATGTTGTTGGACCAGGTCAGGGAAGTCTAGACACAATTGTATGGAAATAAGAATGTTAGCCAAACTTCAATGAAATATTTACACAATTAATCACAGATCTTGTAAGTAAGAAAGATGCAGTCGGATAAACCGACTAACATAAACCCTCACCCTCAGTAAAAACCAAAAGGCAAGCTTCTCAAACATTGCGATGAGTGATATTACTGCAGTCGTCTTTAACATTGAAAATTGTCCCCAAACAAGGTATTATTACTATTTTATTATTACTTTTGTATTAATTTTTGAAACATTCGAAAATTTAACGATGTTACTGAAACCTTCTTAAACATTAAAAAGAGCGCCTAAACTTGGGTACTGTTTGCCTTCATGCGGCACTAAGAAAAGTATCCGAAGTCAGTCTAATAGTTTCAGTCTAATAACAACGATATTTAAAAAGAGTAAATAGTATAAAAAACTTCTTACAATGTTTGAGATGACTGCAGTCAAACAACATAATATTCGTATTAGCTCAGATAAGACCAGATATTCGATAGTCGATTTCAACAAAATTAAACACAAGCATTAACTTTATATGGGTGCCGTTGGGGAAGTAAAGTAAATCTTGTATCTCAACCCGACTCACAACCTATTTCATGGTGGCAACTGGGCAACGGTGTTCGTGATATTTTTATCATGAACAGCGGATGATAGTGAGCGATGAACACTGATGGTTGGGCTAGCCACCCGCCCTTAGGTCCTTTACTGGCTATGATAACACGAGTAAGAAAAAGTTACAAACGGAACCCTCAAATGTTGACGACCAAACGTAATAAGGACCATGATTTAAGGATATGCACCTGGAACGTTCGTAATCTCTATGAAGAAGGTTCGACTGGTGGAAGTCCTTAAAAAATATAAGGCTGACATCACCGGCATCTAGGAGATGAGATGGACAGGATGCTCGCGACGTAAAAACTGCGACATCTATTATTGCTGACATCTTGCCTCGCGGTTTGATCCTGTAAGTGATCGAATAGCCGTAATCCGCATCAAGGCGAAATATTTCTATAACACGGTGATTTGTGTTCATGCCCCCACGGAAGTTAAAGACAATGAGATTAAAGATGCATTTTACAAACGCATACGACCGCTGCCCTGGCTACGACATTAAAATTGTTAAGGGAGACTTTAATGAAAAATATAGGAAGGGAAGATGTTTTTGGTCCATCGATCGGTAAATTCAGCCTGCATACCGACACGTCAGACAACGGGCTTAGGCTGGTTAACTTCGCAGCGGGAAGGAACATGGTAGTGAGTGGAACCAGATTCCAGCAAAAATATATCCACAAAGCAACTTGACTATGCCCCGATCAAAACATCAAAAATCAAATTGATTATGTGGTAATTGATGACAGGCATCTATCTACTATCATGTGATCCGAGGTGATAATATTGACTCTGCATTACCTGGTTGCAGCCAAGCTCCGCACAAGACTAGGCAGAGCGAAAATCGCACTTAACCATACACAAAAACAGCTGGACATCGCGAAGCTGCAAACCCCAGAGATAGCCACTGCCTACTCCAACCAACTCTCCCAACTACTACGACACAACGCCTCTACCTTTGACGTTCCCGATACACAGTGGCAGCATGTTGCGCATTCCATGGCAACCGCCGCAGCAACCGTGCTAGGATAGAAAAAACGGCGCTCAGACGAATTCTGGTACGATGATGAATGTCGCATAGCATCTGAGCAACAGGATGCTGCTCATAGGGCAACGTTACAGCCAATTGTAACCCGAGCTGTAAGGAACGGCACAAGGAGATAGTAAAACAGGCGAGACAGATATTTAAGCGAAAAAACGTCAGATGAAGGAACGGGAGAACAAGGATGTAAAGCGATACAGTGATAGAGGTGAGGCCCCAACTTTTAACCAGTAGGTAAAAGCAAAAGACTACGGTAATGGGCTCCCCTCATTTAAGGACAGAGATATAAAGCTGTTTACAGATACGCAGAGTGTACTGCATATATAGAGAACACTTTCAGGAACTGCTATTTACTAGGCAAGACACGTGAAGGTATCACGCCACTTATCGACCACGGCTGAAAAATAAAAAAAAACAGCCGGTGCGACGGACTTAAGGCAGAACTCTTCAAGCCCGGGGGTGAGGAGCTGATAACGAGCATACACCAGCTCCTACTCACGGTTTGGCTAGAAGAGTGCATGCCCGACAATTGGAATTAAAGCGTATTATGTCCTGTGCTGAAAAAAGGCGATCCAAGTGTGTGCTCCAACTACCGCGGGATCAGCCTTTTACCCATCGCATATAAGGCCCTGTTGAGTGTGCTATGTGAAAGACTAAAGCCATTGTTATAAAGCTGCCTTCGACAGCCAGCTACTGCAGAAATCACTTAAAGACATGGCTGAGTTTGGTATTCCAGCAAAGCTGATACGCCTTTGCGTAATGACGCTGACTGACACGAAGATTGGCAATGACCTAACGGAGCCATTCTATACAAGACGATGCCCAAAACAAAGGCAACGGCCTATCGTGTGACCTCTTCAACATAGTGATGGAGATGATCAGAGGAAAGCTGCAGTAAACACGAATGGAACGATATTCAACAAAAGCCACATGCTACTCGCGTACGCTGATGACGTAGACATCATCGGTCGAAAACTGCGGGAAGTGACTGCAGCCTTCTCAAGTATACAGAAGGAATCAGCGAAAATGGTTTAATGGTGATCGAGGACAAAACGAAATTATATTGTTTGTTGAAATTAAAAACCAGTAAGAAAGTTTCAATCGGGAATACCGACTTACATATACCCTCAGTAAAACATAAAATTTTCTAGTATATGGATATAATTACTCGAGTGGCACATTTGTATGGAAGGTACCAGAAGGGGCGTGTCTAGACTTACAGTTTTTTCCCATTACTACTCCATCTCTAAAGTGGGCGGAATGGTGCATGGGAGGTACCAGAAGGGGCATGGCTAGACATAAAGTTGTTTTTCTCCACAACTTTATCCTGGTTTAGCATTACTAAATACAGAATTTGGACACGATCACGTTGGGTGTATTGATATCACTACTCCATCTTTAAAGTGGGCGGAATGGTACATGGGAGGTTCCGGAAGGGACGTGGCTAGACTTCTAATTTGTTCTCCGAAACTTTACCCTACTTGAGCTTTACTAAATACAGAATATGGGCACGATCGCGTTGGATCTATTAAAAATATTAATAGATTCCTTAAGTGGGCGGTACCTGATGGGTATGGGAGGTACCAAAAGACGCGTGGCTATACTTCCTGTTTTTTCTCTAAAACTTTATCCTATTATAGTTTCACTAAATATAGAATTTGGCAACGATCGAGTTGGACTTATTGATATTATTAATCGATTTCTGAAGTGGGTGGAGTTGTACTTTTGTATGGGAGGTACCAGAAGGGGCGGGGCCATGTAACCCATTGTCAATACCGTAAGTAGTTTTTGGAAATATTAACTCGCAAAACTTTAAAACATTTGGTTGCGTTTTTGGAAAGTTATCGTGCGCATCAGACGGTCAGCCAGACAGACGGACATGGCTGAAACGATTTGAAAAGTCATGAATCGAATTTGGTTCAATAAAACCTAGGGTCTGAAGTGACACCTTCTATGTGTTACACTTTTGGGTCGTATCAAATTATAAATAATCTCCTACACGTTGTGTAAGGGCAAGATGCGTTGGGTGTATTGATACTCGATTTCTAAAGTGAGCGGAATGGTGCATTTGTATGGGTGGTACCAGAAGGGGTAAGGGGGCAAAAACCAAGAATCCCTCCAAATGTTGACAACTCCCACAAACGTTATAATGACTATGATTTAAGGAAAACTCAGGGGCATGGGGCATGTAGCCCATATGCATATAACATTTTTGGGAAAATATTAACCCATACAAAGTTTCATAACATTAGCTATGTCTTTCAGAAGTTATCGTGCGTACCAGGCGGACAGACGGACGGACAGATATGGATTAAAAGATTTAAAAAAGTCATAAATCGAATTTGGTTCAAAGAAATCTACGGTCTAAAGTGACTCCTTCTATGTGTGACACTTTTGGGTCGTACCAAATGATAGTAAATATCCTCCTACCCATAGGGTGAGTGTATAAAACTACTCCGTAAAATATATTTGTAGACTCAATATCGTTATCAAGGGTTAAGGCGTCATATGATTTATCCTGGCAAATATACGACGGATCAAATATTCACCTTACGACAAATCCTGGAAAAAAAACCCATGTAAAGCAGATCGACACCTACCACCACCTCTTTGTCGACTACAAAGCTGCCTTCGACTCTCCGATAAGGAATAGGCTTTATGAGGCCATGTCTGAGTTTGGTATTCCTGCAAAGCTGATTCGACTGCAAATGTACCTTAGACAACACGAAATCCTCGGTTAAAATTGGTACGGATCAGTCTGCACCATTCAACACGGAAAAAGGTCTTAGGCAGGGCGATAGCCTGTCCTGTACACTATTTAATATAGTTATGAAGAAGGTGGGCGACCAAAACTCCGTTGGAAAGACCAGGTTACTGAGAACCTTACAGAACTCGGTGTGACTAACTGGAGAAGAAGCGCAGAAGATCGAGGCGCTTATAATATTTTTCTACGTGCGATATAAAATCCACTGGGATTGCATAGAAGTACCAGCTAAGTAAGTTAGTAAGTATGGAGAAGGTGATGAGAAAGGCTGGTGTCAACATGTCTGGCACCATATTCCACAAAAGCCACATGCCACTAGCCTATGCCGATGATGTAGACACCATTGGCTGAAATCTGCGGGATGTTACTGCAATTTTATTATCACTAGAAAAGGGACCGGCCGTGGCATAGTGGTTAGAACACGCGACTACCATGCGGGAGATCGCAGGTTCAAACCTGGCTCCAGTCATCTTAAAAGAACAAAATAAATCAAATTTTCTTTCATTGTCGGCTCCCCTCGAATGTTGTTGACAGCAACTTCGCAGTATTAAGCCTCGATTCAATCGTCGTGTCTAGTAAGAGCTTCTCAAACAGTGACATTCGTCGATAAATAAGTAGGTGCCGTTAGTTGTGAATCTAAAAATAGAAAGCGTGTTAATTCACAACAACGCGAGAAGCTATCCCATACCTCATTCATGGGGAGCAAAGGGAAATTAAGTTTAAGTTTTAAGAAAAGGAGTCAGCAAAATTGGGTTTAGCGGTCAACGAGGACAAAACAAAAATAATGATTTCGACGAACAAAGAGTCCTCTCGTTGGGGACGCACCCTGAACGTTGACAATTATAGTTTTGAGGTAGTCGACGAGTTTACCTACCTCGGATCTTCCGTCAACAAGAAAAATAATGTCAGCCAATAGATGTTTCTACGGACTTTGGCAGCACTTTAGTAACACCACCTTATCTCGGAATACTAAGAAACAGCTATACCAGGTGCTCATCTTACCTGTTCTGTTGTATGCTGCCGAATCATGGGTGCTTACTACAACGGACATACAAAACCTGGGAGTATTCGAGAGAAAAGTACTCCGAAAAATATATGAACCTATCTGTGTCGACGGCGAGTTTCGCCATCGGATGAACCATGAGCTGTATGAGCTTTACCACGACATCGACGTAGCTAAAAGAGTCAGAATCCAACGACTTCGATGGCTGGGACATGTTGCTAGGATGGATGTAAATGCTCCAGCGAGAAAGGTGTTTTAAGGCAAACTTCAAGGACGGCGCAGAGCAGGGAGACCCAAACTCCGTTGGAAGGACCAAGTGGTAGGCGATGTGCCATCATCTGGTAGGACTAACTGGAGAACACACACAGAAGACCGAAGCGTGTGGAATTCTTTATTACTTCAGGCTTCAAATTTAAGAACTACGTATCGTAAATTGTAATTGGCCAATTAAAAAAAAAACTACATATTTGTATGCCCATACTGACGTGGTCAAGCGCATTTAAATTAAGTGGTAGCGGTGGCTGGGCCATTTTGAGCGCATGGCTGAAACTGTTCCTGTTCGTAAAACCTTCGACAATTAAATCGATACGCGGCTCACAAGAGAGTGAATCAAACTTTGATTGAAATATATTTTTGTGCAAAAACTTTAAAAAGTTAGTAATATATTTCAATTTATTTTACACGACTATCACATAGTTCCTCTGTGCCAACATTTGGTTCTCTCCGTACTGCTTCCCATATGTTGCCAGAGAATCGTGTTCTTATATTGTTACCTATGCTCATGTTTGTACTTATGTACTGGTGTGTGTAAATTTACTTATTCTTTATGTACATATTTATTATATTTATTTTCAGTTTATTTTTTAAAGAACCCCTACGTTTGTTGTTTCCTTACCCTAACCGTTGGAGTTGCACAAAAATAAGCTTTATATTATTATACTGTTGTTTGGGGATAGTTATTGTCGTCTTCGTCGTCGTTGTTGTTGTATGTCCTTATGATTCTCATGTTTATTTAACGTCATGCACATCCTTTAGTAATAAAATATTTTGTATAGAATTTCTATTCACTTAACTCTGTTGTCGTTCAAATATCCTATTCAATTTAGCACATATAGGAGTGCATTTTTATAATTTATTTTCAATTCAAATGTAATATCAGTTAAAAAAAAAATATGATCTGAAAGAAACAAAATAGTTGTAAGTAAAAAATTTTTCTCAGTATTGCATATTTATGTATTGCATAGTAGATGTTCAGATACAATGTTGGATAACAGAGTTTTTAAATGTGTCTTATGTGAAATGCAAAAACAAAAAAAAAATCTTTGTAAACATAATGGAAATTTTATTGGAAAATATGTTATATTCAATTATTACAATAGTAGTTAAAAGAAAAAAATATGAGATTTTTTATGAGAAATTTGTATCAAAGATGGTAAAGAGATGCAGGGTAGTAGTAATAATTTAAAAACTAAATATTCAACCAAATAACAACTGTATATAGACATGGTCGGCTATTATAATGAAATAGATACATATAAATCGCTTCCCTTCCACAACGACAATGTTTGCCACTTTTAAAACGCTTACACAATGAACACGCCGTATAGTGTCATAACCAACGCTCTTGACCGCAATCCTCGTATTGTGGTCGTATCATTGTTGACAACGAACATTTTTCTTTGATTATGTTTTTAATATTTCACTGTCTTAACCATACATTGTCCTTAAGTTATCGCACTGCAAACATCCATTCTCGCTCGCTTGCTCGCCCTTACTCAATCTCTGGGTTGTGTGTGTGTATATGTTTTTTTATGCCACGCTTTGTCTGCTAAGGAATGAAACAATATGGGTTTTTAACTTTTGTCTTTTGTGACCATATTAATTTTGGGTTTTTTGTTTTATGTGAATGCCATACAAGAATGTATTCGCATCATCCAGATGATATCTGTTGTGTTACATTTTTTGTTTGCTGTTTGTTTTTGCTCAGAATTGCCATTGTCCTGTGATGAATTTGTTTTGTGTGGCTCTCCTTATTGTCCTTTATCATTTGCAGTTATTTCAGTCTCTTGTGCGCTTTTTCGCTTTTACGAGTATTTTGTGTTATGTTATTAACTAAAAAGGACAGCTGAATTAGGGTGGCCCTAGTGCAAAAAGATACTGCCTAATTAATATAACATAAATTCTAGACTGAAATTTTTAGACTTCATTGAATGTTATTTCGAAGTTTAGGCATTCTTTTTATCGTTTGAGAAGATTGCAGTAACATCGTTCAATATTCGATATAGGATCAAATATTAAAATTCGGTAGCTACAAAAATTAATACGAATACCCTGTTTGGGGATTCGATTCAATGTTTAAGAAGACTGCAGTAATATCAATCATCTTAATGTCTGAGGAGATTGCAGCAACAGTAATAGACTGTAGAAATTATCCAACTGGGGATACTTATTAATATAACATAAATTCTAGACTAAATTTAATAGACTTTATTAAATGAAATTTCCAAGTTTAGGGACATTCTTTTTATCGTTTGAGAAGATTGCAGTAACATCATTCAATTTTCGATATGGTCCCAATAGGATCAAATATACGTGTTCGATAGCTTCCAAAATTACAAAAATTAATACGGCTACTTTGTTAGGGGATTATTCTTAATCTTTAAAAAGACAGCAGTAATATCACTCATCTCAATATTTGAGAAGATTGCAGCAACATTAATAAACTTTAGAAATGAGCCAACTGGAAAAACTAATTAATATAACATAAATTCTAGACTTCATTGCAAGTAATTTCGAAGTATAGGCATTCTTTTTATCGTTTGAGAAAATGCCAGTAACATTATTCAATTTTCAAAATGGTCCCACTAGGATCAAAAATTAATGTTCGGTAGCTAAAAAATAAATACGGATATCTTGTTTGGGGACTATTTTCAATGTTTAAGAAGACTGCAGCACTAACACTCACCTCAATGTTTGAGAAGATTGCAGCATCATTTATAAACTTTAGCAATGGTCCAACTGGGGAAACTAATTAATATAACATAAATTCTAGACTGAAATTATTAGACTTCAATGAATCTAATTTCCAAGTTTATGCATTCTTTTTATCGTCTGGGAAGATTGCAGTAACAACGTTTAATTTTTGAATTGGACCCAATAGGATCAAAAAAACATGTTCGATAGCTATAAAAATTAATGCGGATTCCTTGTTTGGGGACTCGTTTCAATATTTAAGAATACTGGAGCAATATCACTCAATTCAATGTTTGAGAAGATTGCAGAATCATAAATAAACTTTAGAAATGAACCAACTGGAAAAACTAATTAATATAACATAAATTCTAGACTGAAATTATTAGATTTGATTGCAAGTAATTTCTAAGTTTACGCAATGTTTTTATCGTTTGAGAAGATTGCAGTAACATCGTTCAATTTTCGAAATGGTCCTAATAGGATCCAAAATACGTGTTTGATAGCTACAAAAATTAATATGCATACCTTGTTTGGGGACTTTAATGTTTAAGAAGACTGCAGCAATATCACTCATTTCAATGTTTGAGAAGATTGCAGCAACATTAATAAACTTTAGAAATGATCCAACTAGGACTGGAATATAATGTTCGTACAATACTACCAAGTTATCTGAGAGCTACAGCACGTTACCATCAACAAGGTCTTGAAAAATTTAAGTGACAGAATGTGGTACTGTGAAGCCAGGGGAGGCAGCCACTGGAACGAAGTTGTATTGCATAATTAATGGATATGTTTGGGACCGGCCGTGGCATAGTGGTTAGAACAAGCGACTTCCATGCGGGAGGTCCGAGGTTCGATTGCCGACTCTAGTCATCTACATTTTTCTTTCATGCTGGCCCCGTCGATGTTGTAGACAACAACTTCGCAGTATAGTGTCGAGTCAATCGGTATGTCTAGTAAAAGCTTCTCATACAGTGGCGTTCGCATTCGCCGATAAACAAGTAGGTTGCAGTTTATTGTGAATTCCAAATAGAAAGCGTGTTATATCTCATTCATGGAGTGTTAAGGAAATTTCCGATAAAGCCATAATCAGAATCCTCCCGGCCTCCTTTCAGACAATGACTATGACGTTCATACGTTTATATATCCGTTTTAAATTTAAATTTTAACTAACTTTAAAGAGGCGAATATCAATTACTTTTAAAAAATCATTTCGCTTTAAGAAATTTTCTATGTGAACTGATCCTTCCCTTTTCGAAGAAGTTAGCGAATTTTCTAGACTGACTTCGCTTAATCTCTTTACCGCAGGTTTTCCTTGACATAAAGACGAAGAGTCTTCTTTAAATGTAGTTACTAGGATTGGTAACATACTTCAGTGTTTGAGGATACCACAGTAACAGAACCTTGTTTTCGAATAGGTCACATTAGGGCCAAAAATTAATGTTTGATAATAACAAAATGTGTTTTCGGACATGTGTATCTAGTTTGTGAACTCGTCTCAATATGTGAGTAGATTGCAGTAACATTACTTAATTGTCGAAATGGCCAAAATAGAGGCAGAAATATACAGTCGATAGCTTTAGCGATAGCGATAGCAAACCTTTGGTTTCGAAATTTAAGAACAGTTACATAGTATAACATGACACAGGGGGATGCTACGAAAAATTTTGGGTGCACATTTGTTTCCAGTGGGAAATTCTAGCAAAATTTCGATTGCGTCCTGTAGAGATCGTTGTCGGCAGACAAATAAATCGACTTCTATGGGTGCAGGTATTAAGTTTGGGAACTCTCCTTAATGTTTAAGATGACTGCAGTAACACCATTTATTTTAAAAATGGTGGCCGCAAACTAATGTTCGATCAAAACAACATGATCAAAAATAATGTGTTCCCAATTTGTGTCAAACATTTAGACGAGAATGTTTGAGAAGACTGCAGTAACATTAACAAATTTTTGAAATGGCCTCAATAAGGGCAGAAATTCATAGCCTGTAGCTGCCAAATTTAACGCGTGTGATATTTACACATTTTGTTAACATTTATATCTACAAATGGAGATGAAGGATGCTACGAAAAATTTAAGCGCACATTTGTTGAGCTGTTGTGTCCTAGTCATACAGAAAAAGAGTTTTCTATGAATACAGTTGTCAAGTATGGGAACTCATCTCAATGTTTGAGAAGGCAGCAGTAACACTACTATTATCAAAATGACCCAGTCGGGTTAAAAAATAATAATCGAAAACAACAAAATGTTCAAAAACAATGTGATCCCAGTCTGCCAACTCACCTCAATATTTGACAAAACTGCAGTAACATTACATTATTTTCATAAGTAAAGACAAAAATGATTAGTCTAGGTTCTAAATTTAACTCGTGTACTATTTTCATATTTACAAATCTTTTAGTATAAACAACTTGACACGGGGGGTGCTACGAGCGGGCATTTGTTGCCAAATAAATTTCGTAGCAAAATTTTTTAAACTGAGTTCGAATGCTTCCTATAGATGTTTGTTGTCTTTGACTTATAAATTGAACGTCTTCTATGAATGTAGTTACCAAGTTTGGGAACTTAACTCAACTTTTGAGAAGACTGCAGTAACATGACTTATTTCCAAAAAGGCCCAGTATGGCCAACAATTAATGTTCAATAACAACAGCAACAATGTTATACCTAGTTTGTATACTCATTTAAATATTTGAGAAGATAGCAGTAACATTATTTAATTTTCGAAATGGCTCAAGTAAAGGCAGAAATGAATTGTCTATAACTTCAAAACTTAATGCGCGTCCTATATTTATATTCATATAAGATTGCAGTAACCAACTTCACACGAAGGGTGCTACTAGAATATTTGATCAGACATTTCCAACGAGAATTCCTATCGAAATGTCTAGACTGACTTCGATTGCTTCCTGTAGAGCAATCTTGTCTTTGACATGTAAATGGAACATCTTCTATGAATGTATGTATTTACAAAGTATGGAAACTTATCTCAATGATTGAGTAGACCGCAGTAACATTACTTAATTTTCGAGATGGCCCTAAAAGGGTCAAAAATTAATGTCCGACAACAACATTTTTAAAAACAATGTGTAGCTAGTTTGTGGACTGATCTCAATATTGAAGAAAACTGCAGTAACATTACTTAATGGGTAAACAAATCAATGTATACCTAGTTTGAGAACTCATTTCAATATTGTAGAACACTGTAGTAACATTACTCACTGTATACCAAGATTGTGAACTCATCTCAATATTTGAGAATACTGCAATAACATTACTTAATTTTCTAATTGGTCCAAATAAGTGCAAAAATAAATAGACGATCGCTTTCAAATCTATCTTGTGTACTATCTATATATTTGTTTAAATTTTCTTTCGAAGAACTAGACAAGAGGAGTGCTATGACAAATTTTGGGCGAACATTTGTTTACCATGAGTTTGAACGAAGTCATTAAATACGTTTTGTCCTTGGCATGAAAATGTATGTAACAAGTTTGGTAACTTTTCTCTATGTTTAAGAAGACTGCAGTAACACCACTTTTTTCAAAATGGTCGTAAGGTAATGTTCGATAACAACAATCTGGAGGAACAGTACACACTGGAAGAATACTAAGAAACAATATGCACCTAGTTGGTGACCTCATCCCGATATTTGAGAGTCCTATAGTAACACATAGTATGGAAAAAAATTGTTGTTGTTGATAACATTCAAATTTAACACTATCTTAAAATTCAGTAAACTTCTATCTACAATTTTACACTCGGGGTGTTATAAGAAATTCCGGGCGGACTTTTGTGTATAACAACAAGTCCTAGCGAAATTGGACTGACTTCGTAAGAGACTTTTTGTGCTTAGCATGAAGTGAAACTAAATTTCGGAAAAAATCGCATTTTGCTGTACAACGAGAATTCCTATCAAAATTTCTAGACTGACTTAGACTACTCCGTGAAGCGTTTTCCATTAAAGCACCTACCAAGTTTGGATACCTGCGCAATGTTTGAGAAGACAGCAGCAACATTACCTTATTTTCGAAATGACCAGTACGACCAACATTTAATATTCGATAGAGATATTAAATATGGTCCCAGTTTGGAAACGCGTCCCAAATGTTTGAGAAGACTGCAGTAACATCACTTAGTTTTCGTATGGCAGCGTTCGTATATTATACTAAAGGTCTGCTGAATATTTAGGTAGTGTTGACGTTCAAATTTTGATGCTATCGACCAGAAAAATTTGTAGTAAACAACTTCATGCGAGGGGTTATATGAAAACTTGTGGGTTGACTTTTTAACCTAACAGGCAATTCTATAATCTTCCTCTTTAGTTATACCCGTTATTTATGTGCCGATTAACTTTCGAAGTCTAAAACAAATTTAACCTATTTTTAGAGTTTAAGGGCCACCCTAACCCACATATTGTTTTGTACAAAACAGCAAAAACAACAACAAAAAACGCAAGATTCCTTTATTTAAAGAAAATTGTTAAAATCTGTTTTTATTTTCTGTAGATAAGCATGAAAAAGCTAAAAAATGCTTAAGACAGACAGACGGCCAGAAGCAAGAATGTGTACCAACCGACAGGAGTTCAAATGAAAGCTGGACTACTTTAGCACAAAGAATACACTGAGGAGCAGACGAATGAACTGTTAGTCAAACATGTGGTCAGGTTGTTCGTTTTTATTATTAAACTCAACTTCTTCCGGGATGAACAAGACTTAAAGGCACAAAAACAAGGTAAATGTGTGTATATGTATGTATGTGTGTGTGTGGCAGGTCTAGTTTTTTGCTCTACGTTATATCCTTTGGGTATTACTCTGTGGTTGGTTGAATGTGGGAGTCCGGGTAAGATGGTACGTATGTGTGTGTGTGTGTGTAAACTTGTGGTAAACTTTGTGTGCTCCGTTGCTTTTACAACCATAATTTGCTAACGTTTTGCTGGTGCTGCTTCTGCTGCTGCTGCTAGTGCTCATCAGATGTACAAATACGCTTAATTACTTTTTTCGTTGCTGCTGTGGTCGGTCACTGTTGTTAATTAAATTTAAGCGTTTTGCTACAAACGAAAATTTATTAAAACTGCTTTGAGAAAATTAACATCCTTGACAGGATTTGTGGGAAATAACAGATGCTTACTTGCTTAAGACAATAGAACTAAAAACAGCAAAAAAAAACAAAATTCTGCATCATTTGTTAAAGTAAATTATGCGAAAGCAAATACTGTATTAGCTTAAACAATTTCTTTAAGAAAGTTTAGAAATAAAAGAGAGCTTTAAAAGAAAAGCGCACAGCAGTTACAAAAACGACAAAGAAAAAATACTGAAAAGACAAACTTAATAGTTACTTTAAGAATAACACTATTGAAAAAACATTTTGTTTGACTCAATTCAAAAATTGATGCATTAATCTTTATTTTTAAACGCAATTGATACTTAAATTGGGGTCTCAATTTGCATTTGTTTGCTTTTGCATAACACAATTTGAAACCACCGTTACGCGGCGGCATATGATGCTAATCAATAAATAAATTCTATCTCCCAACGGCAAATTGATCGCAATAATTGATAACCTCTTACGCCATTGTATAACGATTTCGAACCACATCGAATATTGTCTTACGAAATATTGTGGAAAATATTGTTGTCACTCTGTCACTCAGACAGTCAGTCAGTCTTTCAGTCGGTTGCACTATTTGTATGTTTTCGCTCGAAAAACAAACATTTTAATTAAGTAAACACGATACTGATTATGAAAACTGAATTTGTGTCTCGCGCATTAGTGTGTACGTCAGTGTGTGGGTGTGTGTGTGTTGAGGAAAACCAATTGAGTGAAGCCCACACCATAGCGAAAATCATTTTCACACTGGGCGGACCCCAAATGTCTAAGCGTAAACCTATAATTTGTGTAATTTGTGACACTTTCGATTGAGCAGCAAAGTTATATCGTTTTTCAACAGAGCTTTTAGCTGCCAACTAAAGACAATGACGTCAGTGCACTGTGGTGCGATAATAAAAGAAGTGGTTTTAAATAAAAAACTTCTGGTAATACTAATTTTACAGGTACTTGCATCGTTTTCGATAAAGAAAAATATTTCATAAGAAAAGAGAATCAACAATTTTAACAATGACCAAAAATGTTAGATGATATTTGGTTTCTACAAAGTTGTGGTATTCAATAATGACATTTAAAACTCTCCGCAATGTTTGAGCATACTGCAGTAACACCAATAGCCACAAAATTTAACAAATGCACCCCTATAATATTCAGGTAACTTTTAGTATATACAACTTGATACGAAGGGAATAAAATAAATTTTGAGTAGATTCTATCGATACGGGGGACCTAACCGACAAGCCAAATTGTATTGTTACTCGTATTAAGTTTCCAGAACATCTTCAATGATCCGCAATTACATAAAAAGTCGTTGCTGTTAGAAGCTACATTCGTTCATATTTGGTTTCGCAAATTTTCGACTTTTTTTGCAAATCGGACTTGAAAACACTTTTTCCATAGATTTTGACCTACTTAACACGATATATAAAAAAAGTTGGTAGGGCGCACGGTATAAAAAAGGTGATGTCTTAAAATTTTCTTTGGGGGGTGATCGCAATAACTTTTTTTGTTCTTTATCGAGCAACTCTATCTACATGACAGGTAGGTTAAGTCAAGGTCTGGTAAAGTTAGAACTTTGGTTGTCATGAAAGGACTTTGTCATGAAAACACTTGCTTAGTGTATAGTAGCAGTGGCTTGCGACCAACACCCTTCTCTTGATTTCCAGGCTAACAATATAATTATTATCTACGGCGAAGACAAGGTAAGCAATTTTATCTTCCACTTCATTGTTTTAGTTGTCTATGTTCACACAGCACCCTTGAGAGTAGACTTGTTGTTCGTTGAAACAACCGAACCACTTCCGACGACTGCCTCTCAATACTTGAATAGACCGCAGTAACATCCCTTAGTTCTCTGGCAATGATATCTAGCCGACAGTATGAAACTTTTTATTAAAGATGGTATCAGTCGTGTTTACTGCTGCCTTCCATATGATTATATCCATTAAAATGTTAAAGAGATCGCATTACAGACTATCGCCCTGCTTGAAGCCTCGCTTGGTAGAAAGTAGTTCTATCAGATTTTTGCCTATCTTAAAAATTTAAAAAAAACTTAATTTCCCTTTGCACCCCATGAATGTGGTATGGGATAGCTTCTCGCGTTGTTGTGAATTAACACGCTTTATATTTTTTAGATTTACAACTAACGGCAGCTACTTGTTTATCGACAAATGCGAATGTCACGTCACTGTTTGAGAAGCTCTTACTAGACACGCCGATTGACTCGACACTTAATACTGCGAAGTTGCTGCCGACAACATGCGAGGGGAGGCGACAATGAAAGAAATTTTATTTTGTTTTTTAAGATAACTGAAGCCAGGAGTTAAATCTGTGATCTCCCGCATGGTAGTCGCGTGTTCTAACCACTATGCCACGGCCGGTCCCAACCTTAAATGAACATAAGCAACTCAGCGTCGACGTCTAATGAATTCTGTGTTGTTAGTCACCTGTGCTGCCTTCGATAACGAGCAAAATTCTTTGTGTGTTGTACATATAGCATAACCTTGACATACTGACCAGATGGTCCGCTCAAACCCACGTAAACATACTACAATGTCACTGTTAAAGCCCACATTATTTTCCTCTACTTACTTACTTAATTTCGCTTTACACCTATGAATGAGTTATGGGATAGCTTATTGCGTTGTTGTGAATTAACACGCTTACTATTTTTTAGATTCACAACTAACGACACCTACTTGTTTATCGACGAATGCGAACGTCACTGTTAGAGAAGCTCTTACTAGACATGCTGTTTGACTAGACACTAATACTGCGAAGTCGCTGTCGACAACATTCGAGGGGAGCCGACAATGAAAGAAATTTTCTTTTGTTTTTTTTTTTCTTAAGATGACTGAAGCCAGGAGTTGAACCTGTGATCTCCCGCATGGTAGTCGCGTGTTCTAACTAGGCCACGGCCGGTTCCAGGTTTCAGCGCGGTCTGCTCACTTAAAAGACCGAAAAAAATGAAACGGAGTCGCTCAGTGTCTGAACAGCAACTCTCTTTTTCGATTCGTTCGTGTTATTGCTCTCGGGTTTCGGGTTGAACGTAACATATGAATCGGTCTCTTACTGACCACTCGATGCGAACAGAACCGTCCGTCGCTCAGCTACTGAGTGTCAGTAAGTGAAGCGAAGCAAGCTAAGTCATAGGCAAAACATTAAAAAGGAAGAGAGGAGAGAGCAATTCGCATATTTGTGTGCATATGCGTACGTTTGTCTATCCGTACGCGCAACACGCATACATGCTCAGAAGATCGTTTGCTGAGTTTTTTCGATGTTAAGGGTCTCGAGTGAATCCATGAGCCGAGGGAGCGAACAAAAACGCTCGTCGGTTGAGCAAGGAGCAAGCCAAAGAGGAACGTTGTATGTATTGTTGGGTTTTTTTCGCGACAGTTTCGCATCGTGTCAGTGAATAAGTGTTTTTTTTGTTGGCAACAAGCACGAGAAAGACCAATTATTGCGAGCCCTGGTTTTAGGGCAACAAACATATGCTTTTGGACTGAATGCAAATATCGGCGCTGTAGACACTTGCGCGTCCCTAACGATGTCGATTTGCAGATAATCGACAACTATTTAATTAGCCCAGTACTGGTACGGTTATTTGAATTCTGGCATAAGGTCCGATTACCAGGTTCGGTTTCGGGTTATGGATTCGTGTTTTAGGTTTGGAATTCATATTCGAGTTTCAGATTCGGATACCAAATTCGTAAGACCAGCTCGGCTACAACTAGCAGGTTCGGATTTCAAGATATATTTGTTCTTAAAATATACTTATAAACTACCTTACGAACAGACAAATAAAGTCGCTGTGGGGTAGCAGACAACCGGAGCCGCTGTAAGAGAACATGCAACCGAAGTCGCTGTGTGAGGAAACAGACAATCAAAGTCGCTGTGGGGGAACAGACAACCAAAGTCGCTGTGGTGTAACAGACGACCGAAGTCGCTGTGGGGAACAGACAGCCGATGCCGCTGTGGTGGAACAGATAACCGAAATCACTGGGGTGGAACGGATGACCCTAGTCACTGCGAGTATATATTAATACCCGATCAGAAGGAACACGCGATGCAAAAAAGTCATCACAAGTTCTAAAAAGAAATTATGGCTTATGGTGTGCACTGGTCGAAGTACGGCTACTACAGCTAGTCAATTCAGTATGCTATAATTACACAGTACAACACATGATTTTAGGACTCAATTCTGAGAACTGCACGTGAAAGTAGCCCCAAAAAGAAAAAGTTCTGCATCATTCGTTTTGTCAAGTTACATGCCATAATAATTTAATATCGATTTGAAGTAAGTAAGTATCGTATAGGGGAATTTGTCAAGTTTTAGGATCTTTTGTTTTATTGTTATATGGTGGCGTATATATTATCATAAGTCATGTAAGTCTAACGCCACGGACAAAATATGCTGCTACAAAATATACCCAGTTCAAAATTATTTGGTGAATGGAAAAGTGAATCTCTTGCTTATGTAGGGAAACGTTATATGAACAGATTAAAGGGATTGTAATTCTTAATTTTTTTAGATTTGTTTCAATCTAATCCGGACTAGTGGTTCTCGAGTTATTTCCAACAAAAGAGCCTAAATTGTGACAAATTCCCCTAAACGATACTTACTAACCTCAAATCGATATTAAATTATTATGGCATGTAACTGGACAAAACGAATGATGTAGAACTTCTTCTTTTTGTGTTTACTTTCACGTACATTTATCAGAATTGAGTCCCAAATCCATGAGCTGAAAAATGTTGTACTGTGTTATATATATATTATAATTGATATGCCATTTTCTTGAAAAAATGGTTTTAGCATGATATGACCTTAATAACTTTTAGATCAAGTTAACAGGGGATGATATGTATGAGATAGGTAGAAGTCTATAAAAGGACTGTATAGAAAGTTCAGAAGTCCTTATGTCTTAATAAGATTTAAAAACTTTGAATCGGATTTCTGTAAATGAAAATTGGATATATCACAACTTCAATGGTATTACAATTAACTCATCTCTTACGCAAGCTATTATGATGGCGCGCAGCCATATATCTATAGCATTTATAATATTATATGTTATTTCTTGAGGCAATATTGTAATACAATTCATGTTATCTAAGCTCATTTGGAACTTCTGTTTTCTCCTGTTTTTTTTTTTGTCATTTGCGCTCTACCCATTTCACTGTGCGGCGTTGCCGGCGTCTAGATCAATAAATTTGGCCAAAAAATGTGTTTTAATGGGTTTACCAAGGAAGTTAACGGATACATATGTAGGTGTTTAAAGGTATTTCATGCATAAAAGCAGTTATAGAGACTTTAAATTATTAATATAGACATTAAGTTCGGTTTTAGCTCTACTAATACACTGTAGAGAGTAGGTCAATAGCCGCTTGCAATGTTATGTCGCATAATTTTTTAATGTAGATTTATTTGCTGTCAGCTAATATTTGTAGTTAGCCACAATGTTTAGTTTAAGTTTCGGTAATTTCAAAAACAATTTATTCCATCAAATTCATCTATAGTCAAATTCATCAAATGAAAGTATTTCGGAAGTTTATATGACTTAGTAAGGCAACTGAACCATGTTTTAACGATGTAGAAACAACAATTCCAAACTTATGAAAATACCGCTCTAACTCACCAACTAAAATTATCTGAATATTTGTAACAGACAAATAAAAACTTGACGAAATTCTATTCCTCAACTTTCGTGTATTTTCCGCATTTGCAGATTTTTCATTATTGTTATTGTAAAAAATATTTATTGCTTCTTTCAATAACTTTAACCCATCTGTAATACAATTCAATTGAAATTTTCTACTTCTTCAAATTTCTATCTGCAAAATGTCAACCCTTTCTACTCTACTCGGCTGCAAGTCAATTAAAACTCTGGCATATTAGTATTCATATAGTTTTATTCAAGCACTTTTTCATTTAGACTCATTCATAATTCATAACCACAAAGAAAACGAAACGAAATGAAATTGAAAAAATAAAAATCACAAAAAAATATATGCCAAGGATCCATCTCGGCCAAATAACAAAGTGAAACTTTATCTTAACTTCGAACACTGGCAGAAGAGTGAAAAGAAACTTAACTCTTATTCATTTGATATTCTTTTAACCACAATCAACTTCAGTGCAACCTGTTTCCAATAACAATTTATACCTGACTTTCAAAGAGCGCTCCTCTCCCACTCTCTCTCTTTTCTCTTACGTTAACAAAAAGCTAAAGGAAACTCGAACCATCAAAGAAACACATACACAAAAAAAACGTTTACTAAACAGACAGACTCGGTGGCGGCATTTGAAGTGAAATTGCCGGATAGGTAAAGATGGAGCAGCTCGAAAACAATAGCAGTACCTAAAACAACAACGACAACAGCAAAAAAAATACTAACTAATAGAGTTTCTTATGTGTAACTAATTGTTAAATTGCTCCTACGCTTAAGAGTAGCTGCCAAACAATAACAACAATGCACAACAAAAAAAAAACACACCAGAGAACGCAACACTGAGAGAAAAATAAGCTGTGTAACTACAGTCAAACGGAAACGGATATGACATGGTGTTGAATACGCTACTCGAGTTATTAAAACTTTCAGTGTGTGTGTGCGTGTGTGTGTGTGTGCAGCAAAAGGGCAAAGTTTAGACAGATATGACTTGTTTGATTTTCATTATAAAGAAAATATAAAAACCTAAGAAGTGGAAGCAGCAACTGCAGGATCTTTGGGGTACAAAGCTTTCTCGTTGGTTTCTTTTCTTGTTGCAAATGCTCTTAAGCAAACAATTTTTAATTGAAAATAAAAATCGATAAAGTGTTGGTTGTTACTACTTTAGTGCAGACACATAAACACGCACATACACTTTGGTGCGCTGAGTGCAATCAAGTAGTTAGAAGGCGACAAAACCCAGTGAAATGTGAGGGAAATTTTTAGAACAATTGGGTTCGTTTAAAATATTGAGAATATTGAAAATACTAAAAATATTAAGTCTGTATAAGTTAATTAAAAATTATCAAAATAATTAAAAATATTAAAAACCATATAAATAAAAAAAAATTAAATAAAAATTTTAAATAATTAAATAATATATTTGTATTAATAATATCATTTATAATAAAATATTTAAAACAGAAATTTCTGAGCTGTTAAAATAAGTCATATTATTGTAATTTAATTAAAATCGGCCGCAAGGCTTAAAATTACAATCATTACATAAACTATAAAAAATCAAAATTTTGTAATATTAAAAAAAAAAAATAAAAAATATTTAAAATGTTTAAAATATTAATAATTCAATTCATTGTGATAATATACTGCCTGTGTGCCAAGGATGGCGGCAAGTCAACAGATCATATGACAGGATCATGGGCCTGCAAAACTGGAGGAGGACAGAATCGTTGAGGATACTACAACTGAATATGCACAGAGGAAAGGTGGTAGACTCTCTCTCTTGTCACAGATCCTTCTCGATCTAAGAGCCGATATCGCGGTTCTAAGCGAGCAATCCTTCCCAAAGAATGGTGGGTGCTGCCACTGCAACTTATGTCATGTGTACCTGACTTATGGATACCTGATACAAGGCAACTTCGACCTAGGAAAAAGGAAATTGCTTTGTTTGCATGTAGATTGGCAGGATAACGCTTATGAGCTACTATTTGGCACCTAGTGACAGCATTGGTGAATTTGAACAAAAGTTACAGGCTATTTAAGCTATTGGACATAATAAAATACGGTTGTGACAAGGCTTTGCCGAAGACTAGCCCTCCAAACATTATGAAGAAAGCAATATATTGGTGAAATGAAAATATCGCCGACATTAGGCGGGACAGCCTTCGATGCAGGCGAAAGTCTACAAGGACAACCCGCAGAGGGTCAGCGGAAGCAGAACAGACGGCATACAAAGAGGCGAGAATATCTCTATGAAAAGCCATATTCTCGATTACGGTCAATGAACTTAGAGTTAATGAAAGATATTGCCAATAAAAGGCCTGATATGTTATTAGGCATATATAATGCCGGCCTAGAGGAAGGTATATTCATAGGAGTTTAGAAAAGACAACAGCTGGTGCTTATTAGCAAAGAAAAAGGAGACGCAGAAGCCCCATCTTCATACAGGCCACTATGCTTGAGAGGCTGTTAAAGCCACGGCTTACAAACGCGATAGATGCTAGGGGCTTCTGATCTGGTAGATCAACAATTGGAGTCCTAGGAAAGTGGCAGATCTGTCGTACTCTGTCGTACGTATGTGAAGAACGCTTTTAATAGCTTGAGATGGAAAGATGTATTGGATGCTTTAGAGAAAAACTTCTCTGTGCCACAGTACATTATGATTATAATATAAAGCTAGCTAAGAGACAGGAAGCTTTTGGACAACATGAGCAGCCGACCAAAAAGGAAACAAGTCACTTCCGGAGCGGCTCTGGAAACAATTTTGAGACCAGACCTGTGGAACGTCAGCTACAACGAAATCCTGAAGATAGAAATGTCTGAGAGCACATTTTTAGTAAGATATGCCGATGGCATTGCAGTCATTATCACGGCTTGGAGCACGGACGATGCTCAACATAAGTTAAGACAAGTTATGATGAGAGCGAAATCTTGGCTTGATACTCATGGTTTACAATTTGCAATGCAAAAAAAAACATAAATACTTCTACTCACGCGGCGTCACATCCCCGTAGAGTTGGATGTGAATATCGGAGATGTTACAATCACGACCCAGAGATCAGTGTAATCACTGTGATTAAGACTGGCTCCTAAGCTTACATAAACAGAGCCGAAAGAACAACGCAGCGCAACTACGCCGTCTAATGGCAAACATAGGAGGACCACTGCAGAACAGGCGCAAACTACTGAAATAGTCCGCAAACAGCATCATGCTCTATGGATGTGAAATATGGGCCAAAGGCGATTAAATAAAAAAGAGGGCACAGTCTATTTACGCTGTGCAGAGGACAGCTGCTTTACGAGCATATCGCACAGTATCAGCAGCCGTTGTACTGGTAATAAATAGCAGGCACGATTCCAATTGATCTGTTAGCAAGAGAACGGCGCGCATTATACTTAACGGAAATAGCCGGCAAACCTGTGAGGCCAATAAGAGATCATACTATAACGTTGTGGCAAGAACGGTGGACCAACGAAAGTCACGGAAGGTGGACGGCAAGGCTTATACCGAACATAAGAATTTAGCTGGATCGACGATATGGGGAGTTAAACTACTATCTAACACAGATGTTATCAGGACCCGGATACTTTACCTGCACAGGTTAGAAAAATGTGACAATCCGTACTATCTGTCTGTCTGTCTGTCTGTCTGTCTGTCTGTCTGTCTGTCTGTCTGTCTGTCTGTCTGTCTGTCTGTCTGTCTGTCTGTCTGTCTGTCTGTCTGTCTGTCTGTCTGTCTGTCTGTCTGTCTGTCTGTCTGTCTGTCTGTCTGTCTGTCTGTCTGTCTGTCTGTCTGTCTGTCTGTCTGTCTGTCTGTCTGTCTGTCTGTCTGTCTGTCTGTCTGTCTGTCTGTCTGTCTGTCTGTCTGTCTGTCTGTCTGTCTGTCTGTCTGTCTGTCTGTCTGTCTGTCTGTCTGTCTGTCTGTCTGTCTGTCTGTCTGTCTGTCTGTCTGTCTGTCTGTCTGTCTGTCTGTCTGTCTGTCTGTCTGTCTGTCTGTCTGTCTGTCTGTCTGTCTGTCTGTCTGTCTGTCTGTCTGTCTGTCTGTCTGTCTGTCTGTCTGTCTGTCTGTCTGTCTGTCTGTCTGTCTGTCTGTCTGTCTGTCTGTCTGTCTGTCTGTCTGTCTGTCTGTCTGTCTGTCTGTCTGTCTGTCTGTCTGTCTGTCTGTCTGTCTGTCTGTCTGTCTGTCTGTCTGTCTGTCTGTCTGTCTGTCTGTCTGTCTGTCTGTCTGTCTGTCTGTCTGTCTGTCTGTCTGTCTGTCTGTCTGTCTGTCTGTCTGTCTGTCTGTCTGTCTGTCTGTCTGTCTGTCTGTCTGTCTGTCTGTCTGTCTGTCTGTCTGTCTGTCTGTCTGTCTGTCTGTCTGTCTGTCTGTCTGTCTGTCTGTCTGTCTGTCTGTCTGTCTGTCTGTCTGTCTGTCTGTCTGTCTGTCTGTCTGTCTGTCTGTCTGTCTGTCTGTCTGTCTGTCTGTCTGTCTGTCTGTCTGTCTGTCTGTCTGTCTGTCTGTCTGTCTGTCTGTCTGTCTGTCTGTCTGTCTGTCTGTCTGTCTGTCTGTCTGTCTGTCTGTCTGTCTGTCTGTCTGTCTGTCTGTCTGTCTGTCTGTCTGTCTGTCTGTCTGTCTGTCTGTCTGTCTGTCTGTCTGTCTGTCTGTCTGTCTGTCTGTCTGTCTGTCTGTCTGTCTGTCTGTCTGTCTGTCTGTCTGTCTGTCTGTCTGTCTGTCTGTCTGTCTGTCTGTCTGTCTGTCTGTCTGTCTGTCTGTCTGTCTGTCTGTCTGTCTGTCTGTCTGTCTGTCTGTCTGTCTGTCTGTCTGTCTGTCTGTCTGTCTGTCTGTCTGTCTGTCTGTCTGTCTGTCTGTCTGTCTGTCTGTCTGTCTGTCTGTCTGTCTGTCTGTCTGTCTGTCTGTCTGTCTGTCTGTCTGTCTGTCTGTCTGTCTGTCTGTCTGTCTGTCTGTCTGTCTGTCTGTCTGTCCCCTCCCATACAAATTCATCATTCCGCCCACTTCACAAATAGAGTTATAATATCGATGCACCCAACGGGATCGTACCCAAATTATGTACTTAGTAAAGGTATTACAGGATACAGTTTTGGAAAAAATTGGAAGTCTAGCCACGCACCTTCTGGTACCTCCCATACAAATTCACCTTTCCGCCCACTTTAGATATGGAATAATAATATCAATAAATCCATCGCGCTCGTACCCTAATTCTTAATTTAGTAAAGCTATAGCAGGATACAGTTTTTGAGAAAAAAAATTAAGTCTACCAGCGCCCCATCTGGTAACTCCCACACACATCTGGTACCGCCCACTTTAGAAAACGATTAATATTATTATTAAAACTACCGCGATTGTGACCAAATTCTGTATTTGGTAAAGTTCAAGCAGAATAAAGTTTTGGAGAAAAAATCTGGAAGTCTAGACACGCCCATTCTGGTACCTCCCATACAAATGTACCTTTCCGCCCACTTTAGAGATGGAATAATAATATCAATACACTTGACAAGATCGTGCCCAAATTCTGTATTTAGTAAAGCTATAACAGGATAAAGTTTTGGAGAAAAGATCTGGAGGTCTGGACACGCCCCTTCTTTTACCTCCCATACAAATGTACCACGCCGCCCACTTTAGAGATGGAGTAATAATATCAATATTCTCAACGCGATCGTGCCCCAATTCTGTATTTTATTAAGTTATAACAGGATAAAGTTTTGGAGAAAAAATTGGAAGTCTAGCGGCGCCCCTTATGGGACCTCCCATACAAATGTACCTTTCCACCCACTTCAGAGATGGAGTAATAATATCAATACACCCAACGCCCAAACTCTGTATTTAGTAAAGCTATAACAGGATAAAGTTTTGGAGGATAAACCTAGAAGTCTAGACACGCCCCTTCTAGTACCTCCCATACAAATTTACCACTCCACCCACTTTAGAAATCGAGTAATATCAATATATATATATATATATATACTAGCTTTCCCGGCTCGCGTTGCTTCACCCATACTTACAATATACCTTCTTATGACTGTACGCAATACATTTAAAATGCCAACGCTCCATGTGACGAACGAATACCCCATTTATGTGATTGTAGCTTTATCCCATTGGTCTGAGTGATTGCATCGCTCTAGTCACTTTTTATCCCTAAAAGTACGAATTTTCAAAGATTTATTCGTATCGTACACCTAAAATGGAATTTTGAAAAACCCCATTTGACAGCTCTCTAATTCTGTAGGGAGTAACTCTATACACATTTTCGTAACTCTACCTTTAGGTATTTGATTTGGGTGATATCATCAGTTTAACCCTTTTTCGGTATTTTTACAACTTATGAACGAATTTTAAAATTACTTCATATCGCACAATTTTTGAGACTATTCCTTGCTTCCTTCTAATTCCATAGGGAGAAAGCCTATATAACTAAGCATGATTACATCATTAGCTGTTTGGCCTGGGTGATAGTAACATTTGTATCCCTTTTAAGTCCTTTTTACCCCTAAAAGGTAAAAATTTTGAAAACCCTCCTTGCTTCGCTCTAATTCCATAGGGAGCAAGCCTAAATAACTAATCATGATTACATCATTAGCTGTTTGGCCTGGTTGATAGTAATATTTTTATACCTTTTTCGATTTTTTTTAACCCGGAAACATCGGATTTAAAAAAAATACTTTAATTCAATTTGATAGTA
Source organism: Muscina levida (assembly GCA_964034835.1). Classification (NCBI taxonomy): domain Eukaryota; kingdom Metazoa; phylum Arthropoda; class Insecta; order Diptera; family Muscidae; genus Muscina; species Muscina levida. The sequence continues at coordinate 84,915,844 of OZ035884.1, forward strand.
ACCATTTCCATATAAATTTTCGCGATTGTACCATTTAGCCGATTGGTTTAGGTGATGGTACAACTTTTATCCCTTAAAAGTGCGAGTTTCCAAAAATCCGTTTTTAGCTGACGTTAACTCGACAGTAACAGACAGTAGACAATTTAAATACGAGTATATTGATTATGATAATGTTCTTACAATCGTTCTATTAATATGACCGACGTAACAATTGTTTCAAAAGGGGCGCGGCCTTGCCCATTTCACAGCGAGACGTAATCCCTCATGTACCCTTTACATATGTAGCAAATCTTATCTTCATACCTTTAATGACTCGCGAAATATGACCGATTGAAATTTTGGTTTGTGTGGGCGGTGCCACCCCATTTGTTTAAGTATGTTTTCATGTAGCCTATGATAGAGACCCTAGAGAGCTGAAATATTGTATGCATTTAAATCGCCCAGATAATGATTTTTCAAAAGGGGCGTGGCTTCGACCATTTTTCAGCGAAACGTAATCCTCTATGTATCAGTAACATATGTAGAAAATCTCATCTTCATACCTCTAATGGCTCTTGAGATATGACCGATTGAAATTTCGGTTTGTGTGGGCGGTGCCACGCCCCTTTGTCTAAATGTATTTTTTTGTAGCCTATGATGGAGGCCCTATGGACTGTATCACATATAGAAAATTCAATTGCAATCGGTCCATTCATTTGGCCAAAATACCAATTTTTAAAAAGGGGTGTGGCACCGCCCACTTACCGCAAACAAAGTATTTTTTTTATACAACCGACATACATACCAAATCTCGACATCGTACCTATAATGGTTTAAAAGATACAGCCATTTTAAAATTCCAGTTGTATGGGGCGGAGCCACGCACATTTTACCCCCTTGCAATCCGAATTTCCAAAAATCCCTTCTTAGTGCGCGCCTACGTCATAAATGAAACCTACATTCTAAATTTTACGGTTCTAGCTTTAGCCTTTTGGGCTGGGGAGTGATCAGTCAGTCACCCAAGCCTTTTATATATATAGATATATATATTTTTTATTGTACTGAGGGTGATGGTATATGTAAGTCGGGTCGATCGGCTGAAACTTTCTTACTGGTTTTTTGTATTGTTTATCTATATGTATAAATAATGAATGTGTGTTCATCGTTCGGTTCAAGATCTATTCTATTATTGCAATTAGAATTTGTTTAAAATGTTTTCATATTTTTAATATTTTAAATATTTTTAAAATTTTTCAATATCTATCTATGAGAATCAAATATTATCCGCTCCGCCCACTATTTAAAATGAAATGTTCGCCTTCAGGTGAATGAACATAGAATCGTTCAAATACAGTTTTGCCATGCCCACTCCGTCCACTGATCAAAAATACAAATTTCGTCTGCAAATTTGAACCTGAAGTATCGAGTACTACCTGTGTACCAAATGTTATCACCCTAGCTCAAAAAATGGGTTGACACGCCCACTCCGCCCATTTAATCAAAAATTTAAAAATATATAACCTATTACATTTTCCATATCGAACACTATTGAGCTAAATTTGTAAAGAAATTACATTTTTAGAGCGTTTTATAGGAATTTTAGATACTAGTGGGCCCGCAATGCTTCGCTATTGCATATCCCGTTATATTGGATGTCCCGTTATATTGGAATACAGAGAGTTATTTAAAGAATTTTTTTAAAGGTTTTCCCATGGACGTACGCAGGTATCTTAAAAGAGTACACAAAGTTGTTTATCATCGATTGATAATATATTATTTTTAACTTCTTGTAAGCGCGGAATACCTTGTGTTATCGAATATTGCCATTTTCACCCCCTAAATGTAGAAAGTCAATGTGTAGCCTATGTTACTCGCGGGGTAATTCGGAAGATTCCCTGAAAATTTCATCAAAATCGGTCCAGCCGTTTTCGAGTCCATACGTTACATATATACACACATCCTGTTTTATATATATAGATATTCAAAAAGTGGGCGTGCCTAATTTTTTTTTATATAGAATAGTTTTTATATAAAAAAAATTTACGAACATTTTGACAAAAAAAATTATTCGGTCCTTGCATTCTCAAGTAATATCTTTAATATATTTAAAATTTTCAATTTTTTAATATTTTTAATATATTTAATACTTTTAACACTTTTAATATTTATAGTAGTTTATTAAAGTACTAAGACGATTACAATGAATATTTTTTAAGATTGACTGATTTCCCTTTCTCATAAAGTCGACCACTTATTTCTCTGGTCTTTTATTTTTTTTGTTCATAAAGCATTTATGAAAGTATCTTGTTGTTCTCTTATTTGCCTTTCATGCGTTATTTTGATAACGGTTGAAGGGTTTCACAAATTGTATATAAAGGAGGTGCAAAGTTAAGTAAGCCACAAAATGTATCTCCTATTCTGCTTCAACTGCCACTTCTCTACCCACATCCTTTATGGCTTGATAGAACAACTTTTTTTCTAAAGCTTAAAAGAGAAGCAGTAAATAGTAAGAACTTATCGTCAATTGCTTCAAATTGAAATTGATTTGCTTTTAATTATTTTAAAATAATAAACTGGCTTCTTAGTTGAACTTAAGTAGAATTAAGTGATTTGTAGAGTTGCGAACTAATGCAAAGGCATAACTTGAAGGACAATTAAGAAGGCCAGGAATAAATTATTAATGACAGCAAAACTTATGGTATAACAAGATTTATTACTTATCAGTTAGATGTTATAACTAATTATTTGTTAATTGTTGATCTGTTGTTGAAGACTATAATCCTTAAGAGTTTCTATATTGCGAAAACTACCATGGTAATGTCCTTGTTTTCCTTTTAGATTTCTAAGTAAATATGTATGCAACTCGTTATATCCATCCAATTAGTCTTTCCTGTTATATCCTTTTCAAATTCCCGTGAAATCATACTGATTCGATTATCTTATTGCTTTAGCCGTTAGCTGCTTGTGTTGTTGCTGCTGTTGTTGTTGTTGTTGCTGCTGCTGCTGTGCTCAATCAGAGGAAATAATTTGTAAAATATTGCCAAGTACATATATATATTGGCTGCTTTGGTTTCCTGTGATAACAGATTTTAAGAATTTCCCCGTCCATAGCTGGGCTGTTGTACATATTCGTAACTTGGGCAAGCAAGCTGCCTCCTTGGCGCGTTTATTCCTTTACGTAACAGACAGAAAATCCAAATAAAGGTTAACAAAACAGCATTACCAGCTATTACCATTACCAACAATACCAATAACCATTAAAATTGCCAGCTACCAACAAGGCAACAACAGTAAAAACGGAGCAAAACAAGAAATTCAGCAAGACAATAATGGCAGTAAGGCGTGGGGGGGGGAAGGCGATAACATTATAAAAGCTTTAAAAATGCTCTCACACACATACAAACACTCTATGCGCTATGAAAAATGTGTTGGTTAAGAGGAATTTAATAGAATACTTGTGTGAGTGTAAGTGCGTTAGGGTATAAGCTCGTCCTTGTTTACTTAAGTGAGTGTGTGTTAGTGTATGGGTAAGAGTATACGACGATGTGTTTATCTTTGTTTATGTATGAATGTTGTTTAAGGATGATATTTAAGAAGGATATTAGCGTAGGCAGGGATACTGGTAGCAGTGAAGAAAAAAAAAACATCAAATAAGAATATTCCAGAAAGGCAATGAAGCTGAAACTTAAATGCCACCGCACCATTCATAACAATGATTAACTCGAGTCGTTTTTTTCTTATAAAATTTAATATTTTCCTTACAAATCCGAAAAAAGCAGCCAAGGATAATATACTTTAAATGATGCTAAAGGGGGAGTTACTTTTGGGTATCAGCAAAAAGGTTTCTCAAAATAATGAAGGCTAAAACCATCAATAAGTAGGGTGGGTTCATGCCAAAAGGAGTCGTTAAATTTCACAATTAATCATACTGTTGGTTTTGAAGAAATCCATGACATTTTGAGGGTAACTTTATAATTTTTTATGTGATTAAGTTTTTGAATACTATGAGAGTCGATGTGAGAATATATCTTTTTCTATATAAAGAAGAATGGAAAGAGGTAGTGGGTTAGGAAAAAAAAGTAAGGGAGTATCGTACGAATAACCCAAAAACTAAAGGAATATTTAAGATGTGTTCCTGAGAGATTACCTTAAGTATAGGAAAATCTAGTCTTAATCCTAATTGAGTTATGCGGGACATTCTAATTCAAAAACTTCAAAATTTTGTTTATGATTGAAAATGAATACTACAAAAACAGAATGTTGCTATTTTTTAACACCTTTACGAATTTTGTAAGAAGTAAGCATCTATAGGGTGTAACAAACGACGAAATAAAAATATCAAAACCAAAATGTTCAATAAACAAAATGTAGCCCTTGATTAACCATGAATAACGACAGGGATAGAGGTGAAGCCCGAAAATTCGACCAGAAAGCTGAAGTGAAAGGCTACGGTACTGGGCTCCCCTTCGTTTAGGTCCTAAACATTAGGACAACTGGAAATCTAATAACAGATTGTGCTTCATAGAGAATACTGTAGAGAACACGTCTGCCATTTGCGTGAAGGTATCACGTCAGTTGACGGCGACAACTTAGATTGCCCACCATTAAGGCGCTAAAGCTGTGCACACATGTATAAAATACATTAATATAATTTGATTGCTATGCGACGATGTTCTAGCAGAGCGCTTTGACAATGAAAGTCTAAAATTTTAGGTAAATTTACGAAAACTTTGGAATTCAAAAAAAAATTCATTATTTATTTTTAACTTCTAACAGTCAAAAGCAGTACTCCTAGTCTCTAAAACATGTATAGATATGTTAGTTGTAGAATCTAATCTTTTTCTAAAAACGTCGAAAAAATTAATCAAATCCGACAAACGGAAGTAAGACGAGTAACATCGCGGCTGAAAAATATTTAAGCAGCCGGTGCCGACGAACTTTTGGCACAGCTCTTCAATTCCGGTGGCGATGAGCTGATAACGAGCATGAACCTAACCACGGTTTGACTTAACGAGTGCATGTCCGATGATTAGAATATTAGCGTATTATGTGCTGTGCTGAAAAAATATGATCAAACCTGATCGGGCCTTATAAGTGTGGTTTCAGACCTGGTAAATCCGCAACTGAGCAGATATTCACATTCCGGAAAATCCTAGAAAAGACCTAAGAGATCGACACGTACCATATTTTCGTCGACTATAAAGCTGCCCTCAACAGCCCGATACGGCAGAAAAAACTCGAAGCCATGGCTGAGTTTGGTATTCCCACGAAGCTGATATACGTTTGCCGAATGATCCTGAGCGACACAAAGTATTCAATTGACCTTATTGAGCCATTCAATGACCTTATTGCGTCATTTTATACCAGACGAAGCCTAAGACAATGCGACAGCATATCGTTCGATAATAAGCAAGGCTGCATTAAACACGAGTAGCACGATAATTAACAAAAGCCGCATGTTATTTACGTACATCAACGGTCGATAACTGTGGGATGTGAAAAATGGGTCTAACGGCGAACGAGGACAAAACGAAGTTATAAGCTGCAACGAAGAAAGAATCTACTCATTTGGAATGCTGCCTGAACGTCGAAAACTACAAATTCGAAGTGGTAAATGATTTCATCTACCTCGGCTCCTCCATCAATCTATCTATATATATAAAAGGCTTGGGTGACTGACTGATCACTCCCCAACCCAAACGGCTAAAGCTATAACCGTGAAATTTAGAATGTAGGTTTCTTTTATGACGTAGGCACGCACTAAGAAGGGATTTTTGGAAATTCGGGCTGAAAGGGGTAAAATGGGCGTGTCACCGCCCCATACGACTGAAATTTTTAAATGACTGCATCTTTTGAACCGTTATAGGTACGATGTCGAGATTTGGTACCTATATCGGTGGTATAAGAGAAAATACTTTGTTTGTGGAAAGTGGGCGGTGCCACACCCCTTTTTTAAAAATAGTAATATTGACCAAATAAATGGACCGATTGCAATTGAATTTTCTATGTGTGATACTGTCCATACTGTCCTCTGTCATAGGCTACATGAAAACATAATTACACAAAGGGGCGTGGCACCGCCCACACAAACCGAAATTTCAATCTGTCTTATCTCAAGAGCCATTAGAGGTATGAAGATGAGATTTGCTACATATGTTACTGATATAAAGAGGATTACGTCTCGCTGGAAAATGGACGGTGCCACGCCCCTTATTGAAATGTTGTTATACTGGCCAAATAAATGGACCGGTTATAATGAAATTTTCACTGTACTGTCCGCTGGGCCTCTATCATAGGCTACATGAAAACAAAATTAGTCAAAGGGGCGTGGCACCGCCCACACAAACCGAAATTTCAATCGGTCATATCTCAATAGTCATTAGAGGTATGAAGATGAGATTTGCTACAAAAGTTACTGATACAAAGAGGAATACGTCTGGCTGGAAGATGGGCGGTGCCACGCCCCTTTCGAAAAAAATCGTTACCCCTGTGAAATAAATGGACCGATTGCAACAAAATTTTCACTGTGTAGCACTGTCAGCGGCTACATAAAAAAACACAATTAGACAAAGAGGCGTGGCACCGCCTACAAAAATCAAAATTTTAATCGGTCATATTTCACAGGCCATTAAAGGTAAGAAGATAAAATTTGCATTTGGTACATGGCGGATAATGTATCTCTGGGAAATAGGCGGTGCCACGCCCCTTCTAGATAAACTGTTTGCTTACTGGGTGTAAATAGGAAGATGAAATTTGGGGTAGATTTTTGGATATTCGTACTTTTAGGTGTCGCAGAAATTGATATGAACATGCTCGCTATCCAAGTGGATTGATGATTTTTGTGATATTCGATATTTCTGGGTAAAAAAATCGAAAAAGAGATAAACATTTTACTTTCGCCCAGACCAAACGGCTAATGCTATAATCATGATAATTTGTATGGGTTTGCTGCCTATGAAATTAGAACGAAGTAAGGACTGGTTTCGAAATTCTTGCCTTTTAGGAGTAAAAATGCCGAAAGTGATAAACTGGTACTAAACGGCTAAAGGCATAGTCGCAAAAATTGAAGTGAATATTTTAGTTGTGCGATGTGAAATATTTTTTTTAAATTCTGGTACTATGGTCCAGACCAACTGCCTAAAGGTAAAGTTACGAAAATGTAAATAGAATTGCTGCCTATAGAACTAGAGAGCCAACAGAAAAAGTTGTAGAAATTCGAACATTAAGGCGTTAACAGGCAGAAAGGGGATAAAACTGGTACCATCACCCAAACCAAAAGGCTAAATCTATAATCGAATATGATGATGATTCCTATTGAATTAGAGGGAGTACCAGTCCATTATAGATGTGCGTTACGAATGTATCTTTTGAAATTCGTACTTTTAGGTATAATAAGGTACTAAAGCGGTCCAATCACTCAGACTAATGGGATAAAGCTACAATCACATAAATGCGATGTTTGTTCGTCTTTTGATGATTTTACCTGTATTGCTTAAATTCATAAGAAGATTCATTGTAAGTATGAGTGAAGCAACGCGAGCCGGGAAAGCTAGTACATATATAAAAGGCTTGGGTGACTGACTGATCACTCCCCAGCCCAGACGACTAAAGCCGTATAATTTGGAATGTAGGGTCTTTTCATATCATCAGCGCGCACTAAGAAGTGATTTTTGGAAATTCGGACTACAAGGGGATAAAATGGGAGTGGCACCGCTGTGGCACCATTATGTGTACGAGGTCGAGATTAGGTACGTATATCGGTCGTATAAGAAAAAATACTTTGATAGTGGAAAGTGGGCGATACCACACCCCTTTTTAGAAATTCTTTATATGGGCCAAATAAATGGAAGATATTATATTTTCTTTGTTGGATACTGTCCATAGGGCCTCTTTCATAGGCTACATGAAAACATAGTTAGACAATGGGGCGTGACACCGCTCACATAAACCGAAATTTCAATTGGATATATCCCGCAAGCCATTAGAGAAATGAACATGATATTTGCTACATATGTAAAAGGTGCTTGGGGGATTACGTCTCGCTGGGAAATATGCGGTGCCACTCCCCATTTGAAAAATTTGTATGTCGGTTATATTAATAGAACGATTGTAATGACATTTTCATAATACAGTCGAAACTCTCTATAACGAACTCCTATATAAAGAATTTTTCTTTATTGCACAGCAATTATGAGATCACTGTGTTTTGGATCTCCTTTGAGTGTATTATAATCTCCATATAATGAATTTCCCTATAGCGAATATTTCCTTACAGCGAGCCGTTACTTGAAGATTGAAGCGTTTTCAATCTCCATATAGCGAATTTATTTAAATAATTTTTCGTTATTATTTACATACATCTCTTAACGGATTCAGATGAATACGATGAAGAATCTGCCGATATTGTGAAACCGTTACCTACATAAGGACATCTTTCTTCATCACGTGAACGTTCCGTACCTATTTGGAAATGAAAACCAATGTACACAAAACTGTGTACTTCTCTAAATGTATTAGAAAATTATATTGAAGAAGAAAAGTGGAAAAATGTACTTCAAACCAAAATAACTGACAACTACAAATAAAAAATTTAAAAAGAAACAAAATTGTTTCTCTTTTCTATATAGCGAATTTTCTTTATAGCGAAGTAAATATCCAGTCCCTTGGAATTCGTTAAAGAGAGTTTCGACTGTATATGGAAGCACTATTTTCACACTTTAACCGGTGTTTAGTGTACTATATGGGTGCTAAATAATATAACATACAGTGGGGCGTGGCAACCCCCTTCCTCCAAGATCGAAAATTAAAATGTCGTCTGCAAATTCACATCAGTGTTGCCGTGTGCTATCTGGGTGTCAAAATGTATCTCTTTAGGGCTAGAATACAGTTTTGCAACTCCTACTCCACTAACCCAAAATTAAAATTTCGTCTGCATATTCATATAAGTGTTCAACCGAGTTCAACCTGTGTATCAAATTTGATATCCCTTGCTCTAAAAAAAGTGTTGCCACGCCCATTCCGCCCATAGGGAATAAATTAAAAAGCCTACGGTAATTTCCATATAGCATACTAACTGTCTTCCAAATTTCACTGAAATCGTTTCAGCCGTTTAGGCGTGATTCAGCCACAAACATGCAAATAAACCGAAGACATTCACACCTATAATATTAATAAGGATTAGCCATAAGCTTTTTAATGTGAAGCAATATGATCATTTATTTTGTTCCTCTTCAATCATGTGCATTACTTACGTTATTGTGTTTCTTATGTGGTTGTAATATTTGGCAATAAACTTACCTGTAAAGAAAAGAAAATAAAAAATGTTAATTAATATAGAGATAACACAATGATTATTTAATTAAGCCCAAAATAAACTTTCTATTTTATAATGGACTAAATTTTATAGTTATTTTATACCCCCACTTTAACATAAAACAACTCGACATCTACAAAAGATATGGTAAGTGCAAACATATACTTTTATAAGCCTTCACTTCACCTATTCAACGACATATTACTAGTGCATCTATCTAAAACAGAAAAATTGTCAGCGGCGATAAAAAGATTTGGACACTAAATCGAACTTTGACCTCTTTGCGGTACACACATTAATGCCCAACTATTAATACGAAATTTCGCACAATATATTCGAAATTTTGTAAATAACAAACATAAGGTAGAGCTCGCTGTCCAACATCGCTAGTAATACGATATTGTTTACCGAAATTCCTAAAAAGGCTTAATAAGGAACAGCATAGAGTGCGAATGAATAATACTTATTGAATATCAATATTACTCATACGTTTAGAAAGACATTTAAAAACCACACACGTTTTTGTATATCGGGTTATATAGTTAATTCTCATAAAATTAGTTAGTTAGAACACGCGACTTCGCAGTATAAGAGTCGAGATAATCGGCATGTCTATTAAAAGCTTTTCAAACAGTGACGTTCGCATTCATCGATAAACAAGTAGGCGCCATACCTCATTCATGGGGTGTTAAGGAAAATTAAGTTAAAGGTTTTTAGTTATAAAAGTTACAAATCATATTTTAAATTCATCCAAAAACGTTTTTTTTAACATCGTAATTACATACATCACAATTCCGTTAGGAACACATTAGCCACATCTCAGTTTGCTCCATTTTTACAACACTCATTAACCAAAGGAAGAACATTATAACCGCATTTACTTTCAGTTTCCTTTCCAATGTCCTACTGCGCTTCGCTTAGAGTGTTAATAATGTATGGAAAATTTACTTTAATTGCTTCGCTCTCGACAATTATTTTAATTTATTTTTCTGTTTTGTTATACCACTGCCACTGATGCCGCTTCCTCGCTCGCAATTGTGGTTTTTGCAAAAACACTACTACAGTCATATTTATTTACATGTTCACCTACGGTAGCAGCAGCAGTAACTGCTGCAGCCGATCCTAGGCGTCGGAAACTGATGCTGTTGTTGACGATGCCAGTTGTTTGTAGCTGAAGTTGGTCGGCCTGGGTGTGTGTGTTTATTAATGTGGAGTTGGCAAGTGTGAAATGAACAACATTTCGTTAGGAAAATACCACAAATAGTAATTAATTTTAATTGCCCATTGCATTCTACACTTACTTTATTTTACCAATCAAGTCCTTTACTGGACTACTGTATGGTGGTGATGTGGTGGATTTTAACAAATTTATATGAGTTTAGTTGTTTTTCTTTCTAGCGAAATAAATTCTGATTAAACTTTTAACTCACTGACCTTAACTTGTTGCAAAAGCTCTGGTTAAGATTAATAGTCGTCCATGGGAATTGGCTAAACTTTGTTTATATGGTTTTATGTATAGTGAGTTATTTTCGATAATAAACTAGGAGTCTTAGATAGTTCCGACGACGAACAGACTGTGACGTTGAGGGAGAGACCAGACAATGCCCAGTTTTTTTCAGATCAGCCTTCATCATAGCAAAGTCCTTAATCCTTTGACTAACAAAAGATGAGATGGATCTGATCCTTACACAGTACAACACATGATTTTGGGACTCAATTCTGACAACTGCACATGAAAGTAGCCCCACAAGGAAGAAGTTCTGCATCATTCGTTTCGTCAAGTTACATTCCATAATAATTTTATATCGATTTGAAGTCAGTAGGTATCGTATAGGGGAATTTTTTACGTTTTAGGCTCTTTTGTTTTATTGTTATATGGTGGCGTATAATTACCATAAGTAATATTCCACGTTAATCATACACCACGGAGTACAACAGTTTAATTGTAACTGCTACAAAATAAACCCAGTTGAAAATCATTTGATGAATGGACATAACATAAGTACCAGGTGGAAATGCCCCTAGAGCTTTGTTGTAGTCCGAAGAGATCTACACAAGTTTCTACTAGCACAGTACAGTGGTAGCGATAAGGTTGTGATCAACCTGGGCCTAAACTGGTCCATAGATTTGGTGAGTTGAAAGAATTCACCTATCAACGCTTCTGTAAATGTCCAGCACTATCTAGCAACATCCTAAAGGGCCTAATAACGTTATCCCGTGGTATCACAGTATTCCAAGTGATCAATCATCTACCATCACATAATCTAAGATAACTCAAAGGTAAAAAATATTCATACCATATAACAAATTAAGCATATACCTTAAAAAAACAACAACCTCCGTATGTGCTCTATTTTTCCCCACAACACCATGTGTATCTCAGCGAGCCGCAACGTTGGCTATATCCCCCCAACTTAACATAGCTAGTCGGCATATTTTCTCATTTGCATACACTAATTTAATATTCTGCGCTCAATTTAAAATGCAATCGCTGTTGCATATAATAATGTATGTCTGTCTGTCTGCCTGTCGGATTGCTTCCCTGTGTGTGTGTGTGAGAGAGTGCGCGCAATTCGCATAATTAATAATTCAATGAAACAAAGTTCAAATCAATAAATCAAATCTCTACTGCAAATTAATCATATTCATTGCTGTGTTACAACAACAACTGCAACAACATCAACAGCAATAACAATAACCGCACAGATAATTATAAATGCATTTAAAGCAAATTGTTGCATTCAACCAACTGTGTCACATTCTCCTGTTTGGCAAGATTCTCAAATGGGTGCAAACACTGGGGGGTAATTATGCGCATAGGTCGCATAATGCCATACTAGAAATGGAAGTTTACGACAACACACAGTAGCCTGTTTCCTTGTAGTATCTACGCCGTGTCTGTTGTCTTGCAACTATATACTAGTTCAGTTGTTGGGTGAGACAAAACATTGCCAACAGATGTATGTTGCGATACACAACGCAGCAACACAACGTGCGGAGTGCACTTGCAGCACAGCACGTTTTCTTTTGTGTCACACCGTTTTTTTTTTGGTATTTTTGTTGTTGTTCTTCTGTTGCTGAATATTTGCTTGTGATTTTAAGTTTTTCGTTCTTGTTTTGTGTGGCACAAGTCAAACGTTGCCAAAAATGACCTCACGTTCTATTGCAGCATAGTTGAATGTGTGTCATTAGATGAATGGCAAATATTTGCATTTGCATTCTAGTGCAAAATTATAATTTAGTAAATAGACTTAAATGTGATTCACTTTTTGTCAGTCATAACATTATGTGATAAACAATTTGGGGTGGAGGGGTGGCAAATCTAAGAGATTAAAATTGTGTATGAGTATATCGCAAAAATAATAAATATCTTAAAACTTTTAAAGGATTTATTCGGGAGAAAATTGGTGACGGTCTTGTGTAAAGCTTAAGAAAAATATTATAAAATTTAAAAAAATCGGGACATGTTTAAAATTGAAGATGATAGAGACAAGAATTAAGCCTAGTCTCTCTTGTGACAACGGAGTGTTTAAACCATCATCGGGCCGCTTGTTGAAAAATTAAACTGGTTTTTTATATGTAACTAGCTTTCCCGGCTCGCTTTGCTTCACCCGTACTTGCAATTAATCTTCTTTTGGATTTAAGCAATACAGATAAAATGCAAACGCTTCATAAGACGAACGAACATCCCATTTATGTGATTCTAACTTTATCCCATTGGTCTGAGTGATTGTGCTACTTTAGTCCCTTATAATCCCTAAAAGTACGAATTTCAAAAGACACAGTCGTATCGCACAACTAAAATGGACTGCTACTCACTCTAATTATAAAGGAAGCATGCCCATATACGATTACAACTTTAGACATTTAGTCTGGGTGATGATATAAGTTTTATCTCTTTTCGGCTTTTTTACCCCTAAATAATCGAATGTCTAAAAACCCTATTCGCGGCTCTCTAATTCTATAGGCAGCAATTCTAAATACATTTTCGAAACCCAATCAATTTTAATCAATTTTAAATATATAGATTATGGAAATATCATTACAATCGTTCTATTAATATGACTGACATAACAATTTTTCCAAAAGGGGCGTGGTACCGCCAATTTTTCAGCGAGACGTAATCCTCTATTTATCAGTAACATATGTAGCAAATCTCATCTTCATACCTCTAATGGCTCTTGAGATATGACCGATTGAAATTTCGGTTTGTGTGGGCGGTGCCACGCCCCTTTGTTCAAATGTTTTTTCTTGTAGTCTATGATGGAGGCCCTATGGACTGGATCACACAGAGAAAATTCAATTGCAATCGGTACATTTATTAGACCAAAATACCAATTTTAAAAAAGGGGTGTGGCACCGCCTACTTTCCACAAACGAAGTATTTTTTATACGACCATACATACCAAATCTCGACTTCGTACCTATAATGGTTTAAAAGATACAGCCATTTTAAAATTCCAGTTGTATGGGGCGGAGCCACGCCCATTTTACCCCCTTGCAGTCCGAATTTCCAAAAATCCCTTCTTAGTGCGCGCCTACGTCATGAAAGAAACCTACATTCTAAATTTGACGGTTCTAGGTTTAGCCTTTTGTTCTGTGGAGTGATCAGTCAGTCACTCAAGCCTTTTATATATAATATATAGATTACACCTGCACCCTGCGGATAGGAGGGTATATATCTTTTGATACGACCCAAAAGTTAAGGAAGGAGTCACCTTGTACCCTAAGTTTCTTTAAACCAAATTCGATTCATGACTTTTTAAGTCGTTTGTCCATCTGGCTATCCGGCTGGTACGAAAGTGTAGCCATTCCCCTTCTGGTGCCTCCCATAGAAATGTATCATTCCGCCTGTAACGTGATGCAAGTCACCCGTACATATATTCACCTACTTACACAATCGTTTCCCAAACAACCTTGATTTGACTTCGAACGTCATCAACAAACCCAACCTGTATACATTGTTTCAAACGCACAATTCCAACCACGCGATAGGCCACCTTCAACCTTCATTTGCCCATGAATACTAATAATTCTTTAAGGGGCAAACAACAATACCATCGATCACACGATAGCCGCAAATGACGAGTTCGGCAATGCATTCAACTGCCACCTGCTGGCAACCGCCACCAGCATCCAATCAAACACCCCAGCAGCGGAAAAGACGAGGCATTGTAAAAATATGCCTGCAAATATGCCTTCAAGCAGTTTGTTGACATTCAAATACGCCTTCGTTTTTCAGGGATATATACAGGCTCTAAAAGGTCCTTCATTAAGCCTAAGAAAAAATTTCATACTCATGCACATTTCGCTTCTTAAAAGAGACCTGCAAAGAGGCCTCTAAATAGGGTCAGAAAAAAACCGGCAGACATGCCTTTTTCCCTTCATAAAACTGGCCCGCGAGCAGCCCTACTGTGTACCCCAAAAAAATTCCAAATATGTGCACAAAGGGCATGTAAACTTACTTGCCTTAAACAGGCCTGCTGAAAGGCCTATTAGTAAAAGGAAGAATTGACGCTCATAGCCGTGCACTCGTCACTTCTCCGATTAGATCCTGTTTATGAAAACCATATGTATGCTATTTGTCGTACAACAACTATATCATGTGATAGCCGAGTAGGTAGCATGTACAACTATGAGTACTGAGGTCGCGAGTTCGATTCCTGCTGCTGGAGTTTAATAAAAAGAAATATTACAAATTGTAACAAAAATATTGTACTAAAAATTAATAAAAAGTACGAAATCTTTTAATATGGAAATAATTCACATATTTTTATTTTTTGCAGTTCTTCTATATATGATCTAGATCTTAGAAGGATAGGACTTTTGACTGCCTTTGCAGGCCTGCAAGAATGCATGCAAAGCCCCATATTTTGCTGCTGGGACATTAGGGAAATGACATCACAAGGGAATGTGTTATTCAATGCTGTGTGATGCAATGTAATTCTCATTACATTGAGAACTCCACTTACTTAAATGGTCGAGCATTTTGCTTGGTAGGTTGTCGGTTGCTACCGCAGCGAAGTTTATTGCTAAGTTGCTCTGAACCCGATTCTCCCAGCCCTTCTCAGGGCAATAATTTATCGAAAGAAATATTCTATTGTTTAATCGGACTTCGGTCTGTTGAACAAACTTTTTTTGGTTAAATAAAAATTCCATTGGTTTAACTCGACTACGGCCAATTGAATAGGACTTCGGTCTGTTGAATCGGACTTTGGCCTGTTTAGGTCTTTTGAATCAAACTTAGATTTTTTTAATCGGATTTTGGTCTGTTGAATCGGACTTCGGTCTGTTGAATCGAATTTAAGTCTGTTGTGCCAACTTTTGTTGGTATAACCTAAATTCCATTGGTTCAACTCGACTTCAGTCGATTGAATCGGACTTCGGTGTTTTAAATCGGACTTCGGTCTGTTGAATCGAATTTTAGTCTGTTGTGCCAACTTTTGTTGGTATAACCCAAATTCCATTGGTTCAACTAGATTACGGTCGATTGAATCGGTATTCGGTCTGTTGAATCGGTCTAATGTGTGATAAATCGTAATACGGTCTGTTGAATCGGACTTCAGTCTTTCAATTTGAACTTTAGTCTGTTGTACCAACTTTTGTTTATATAACCCAAATTCCATTGGTTCAACTCAACTACGGTCGATTGAATCGGACTTCGGTTTGTAAAATCGGACTTCGGTCTGTTGAATCGGACTTAGGTGTGTTAAAACGGACTTCAGTCTGTTGATTCGGACTTCGCTCTGTTGAATCGGACTTCGGTCTGTTGAATTGAACTTCGGTCTATTGAAACCAACTTCTGTCGGTTGCACAGATTTTGGTCTGGTACAGGAAGATACTCTTCGTATTCGGATTATTAGTTCGGTCGCGAATTCGGAATCGATAAAACTACGAGTTGAGGGTGTTGATCTACAGACGAACACGAGTCATCAACACGATCCTGAGTTGCGGATATCAAACTGATTTACCACAAATGCCGAATCATCAATATAACCACGAGTTGCAAAAATCGATTTGCTAAAGAGCGCGAGTCACCAACAGGATCCTGAATTACGGATACCAAACTGAATTACCAACAACCCCGAATTAACAATATAGTCCAGAATTGCTGATATAAACCTGAACGAAAGACAAACCCGAATCATCAAGTTGACCCAGTTTTGCTGATATAAACCCGAATCATCAACAAAACCCGAATCATCAGTACCCTCCTGATATTAGCCTGAAACCCCAAGCTGACCACTAGGTTGTCCCAAAAAAAATAAAAATTTGGATTTTCTCGGAAGATCTTTCCTAATTTGGATACTCATAAGGTAAAGTATTTTTGAGAATTTAATGAGATTTTTCGGAAGTGGTTTAGAGGTCGCGCAAACCGATTTTGTACCAAAAATCGAGCTTTTTTGACTTTTATTGAATTGTTCTTGAAAATTGCTAAAACATCGGTACTTTTTCGGCTTCTGAGTAAATATTCTTAAAGAACATTTTCCGATCTTTAATTTTATGTGCATAAGTAATAAGTTTCGTCAGGGATTTTGCACATTTTGATACATTATATAACAGTTTTTCGTAAATTTTCAGCAAATATGAAAAAAAATGCTTTATAACTTTTAAAATTTATATGAAGACTAAAAAAACTAATGATGCAGTTTAAAAGATTATGAAGTTTTAAATAAGTTAGCAAAAAAAAACAATATAATTTTCTCTTTCCGTTCTCCAGTTATACCCTTTTAAAGCTTTGCACCCATTGTATGAAATTTTTAGTACTATAAGATTTCGGCATCCGATTTGTTGTAAACTTTAGATTATGAGATTTGAAAATGTATTTATTGTATGTCAAAGCTTAGTTTTAAGTGTTGTCAAGTTGTGGACAGCAAAAAAAGTAGCCAGAAAGCCGTTATCACTAGGTGACACTGATATGGCTCGAACTAAAATTCATGATTTATTGGATTTGGGGAAACTGCAACCCTATTTTTGGCAGATAGTCTATAGGTTTAGAGATAACAAGTCACAATACAATTAAAATTTTTGTAAACTGATAAGTGGAAGACGCTTGCTTGAGATGGAGAAGGTGGGAATCCATTGATAAAACAAATGACCTTACACTTTTGAAACAATTGTATGATTACAATCGCTTTAATGAAAAAGTTGCACGCGAGACTCTGAAAACCTTTCTGGGTCATCAGTGGTACCTTTCCGAGAAGTTGGCTGCCTTATCGTTTTTTGATGAACGTATAGATGCGAAAACTTTGCGTTTAATGCTTAAAAACCTGCATGAACCAAATAATAACAATTAATTAGTGAAAGGAAATTTAACAGAAGACATGATGTAAAATAAACAAATTCAGTGTTTTATTACAAAACCCAGCCTAACTTTTTTGAAGCCTGCAACATTTCTACTGATTTTTTACAAACGGATCCAGAAAATGGGAAAACAACAAATCATTTCAGGAAGCAAAACACAGATTTCAACAATTGCAAGTTGTAATTGATGTCGCAGAACGTGGTGTGGCCTTGGCTAATAGTTATATCAATATCACAACTTTTGAAAACTTTCAGAGTTTACTGCAGGGGGTAGAGCAGCATCGCAAGAACTCTAATAAATGATTTATAACAAATCTATTTTTCTTTGTTTTTAATATAATTGTTATGTATGAGTGGTAAGTAACTATTATTTTATTTGTAAAAACATTTTCTAAATCCAATTATTTAAAGTTTAAAGCAATGCAAACCTAGTTCACACCTTATTGTATTATACATTTCATACAATGCGTACAAAGCTTTAAAAGGGAGAACGGTGAGCAAAAATTCATTTTTTTCTGCTAATTAATTTAAAACTTCATAATCTTTTAAACTGCATCATTAGTTTTTTTAATCTTTATACAAATTTTAAGTTATAAAGCATTCTTTTCCATATTTGTTGAAAATTTACGAAAAACCGTTATAAAATTGTCAAATTGTGCAAAATCATTGCCGAAACTCATTATTTATGCACATAAAATTAAAGATCGGAAAATTTTCTTTAAGAATATTGACTCAGAAGCTGAAGAAATATCTATTTTTTTACCAACTTTGAAGCAAAATTCAAAAAAAGTCCAAAAAGGTCGATTTTTGGTAAAAAATCAATTTGCGCGACCTCTAAACCACCTCCGAAAAATCTGAAAAAATTCTCAAAAATTCTTAGCCTTATGAGTATTCAAATTGAGAATCGTAAGCCCCGACATAACCTGAATCACCAAGCTGACCATATACTGCTGATATTAATCGTAACCACCGACGAACCCAAATCATTAGTACGCTGCCGAATTATCGAAAGTACCCGAATTACCATGTTCCTGAACACCGAAACGATCCTGACCTACCTGACCTCTACAGTTTTGGGAGTATAGTATAAAGTTCTCGAACATCTAAAATCGGCCTGAGGACAAATTACAGGTCAAAACAGTAACGCTATTACTGAATCCGAATCTGAATTGTTTTCGTATCAAAACAGTTTATCCAGTAGATTTAAGTTCAATTTACACCATCAATAAACAATACTGATATTTTGCCCTAGTTAGGAAATATATACTGAGTTCTTACTCCGTTAGGTTTTGTGGGTCCTTATGGCGACCCTGGCGACGACTGGACTTACCTCAGCCGACGAGAAAACAACGTTACACGCCGACTTTAGAAATCGAGTAGTAATATCAATACACCCAACGTGATATTGCCCAAATTTTGTATTCTGTTAAGCAAGCATGAAAGTCGGTTTGCCCGGCTGAAACTCACTTATGTTACTTGTTTTTGTTTTTAATTAGCTATTACAGACCGACGGATGTCAAGGGGTCATAATGTAAAGGTTTTGACTAATATATACGTGAATAAAATGTGATCTTTATTGACTTCTCTCAAGCCATCACACATGCCTCCGATATGGTACAATGGCTAATGTGAGCGACGATTGTGCTTGCCCATCGCAACCATGTATTTATGACAATGAAACAAACAAAAATAACGACAAAAAACGAAACGCCTCCAAGATGACATACTATGCATAAGGACCATGATTTCAGAACATTCTATGATTCATTCAGAGTGGCCTTCGATAGCTCAGTGGAAGCGACGTAGACTAGCAATCCGAAGGTGCCGGGTTCGATTCCCGGCCGCTGCACTGGCCAAATCAACATCGATGAAAAATTAATTACTTTTCAAATACTTTCGAGTTCTCCAGCCAACAAAATTCATCCTAGACGCTTCCACTACAAAAAAAATCCAGATTGCGCAAGGACCAAGGAAAATGATTTATCAACATCTCATATAAATCAACAAACCAGCTGGCGCCATCTCTGGTGGAATTTGGCGGTTAAACTCACAACAACAACACCTAACCATCCTTGACACAAACCTTGTTATCTACAAAGGAACAGAGTTGCCAACAATGATCGTATGATAATCGGATTATATGCCCGATCGAGTGCCGATAAATTGAAAATCGGTATAAAGAATTATCACCCCAGCTAACCACCAGCTTTACAACAACAACAACCATGATTTCAGAATATACACCAGGATTGTAAGGACCCTTTATAGACCAGGTGCATCTATCCAACTGGCGGCAGTCCTAGCAGCCTATAGGGCCACCGGGTGTCGGTGGATGCGGAAATGTGATGTATTCTACAGATACCACTTACTCAGATCGGCACGAACTTGTATGCGGTTTTGTGGTAGAAAAAGGAGACTAAGGACATTTTGCACAAACACTTAGAGTAGACATATAACCACTGCCCCAATCACAACATTAAAATTGTTCTAGAAGATTTTAATACTAAATCAGATAGGGAAAGTGTCTTTAGTGCCATTATTGTAAAATTCAGTCACAAGATGCCAGCACAAACCCACAAAGTACTCCACATGATTTTAGGACTCAATTCTGAGAATTGCACGTAAAAGTAGCTCCACAAATAAGAACGTCTGCAACATTCGTTTTGTTAAGTTGGCTGCATTAATAATTTAATACAGATTTAATTTTCATACAGATTCGCCAAGTCCTTCTTTTATCATTTGTATGCAGGCCCTTTATATGACCTTCTTACAGGAAACGAAGACACCCTATGTTATTTGGAAAGGTAAAGGAAAGGCCTACTGACTGCTTTTGATGGCGTTTTATAAGGCCTTCTAGGTACTTCCTTTCGCCGCTGAATGTGTATAAACATAGAATTTAAACCACATAAATATAATAAGGCAATTATCCATTAGCCATTTATGCCAAGGCCTACTAAGAGGTCCTGTTCTAGAAGTGAGAGTTGAATGCCTAGCCTTTCACCGACATCATATTTTGTTTCGAACGAAAGAGGGTATGAAGAGGCAAGTCCTACATACTGCTATTGAAGGCGTTCTATAAGATCTTGCAGGTCATTCCTTCCGACGCTTGGTTACTTTGAATCGAACTTAGCTTCGCGTACGTGTGAATTACCAACCGTGACTGTATGAAATATACTATTATTGGTGGTCTCGCGAGGCTATCCTTCTATGCCAAGTACGTGTGCCATACGAAGTTGTTTTAAGGATGCCTTTTGTATTTATTCATTGACTATTAAGGACTCTACTTTTTAAACTAACAAATTGGCTTTATCATAAAATAAATATAATCTATAGCAACTCTTTTGCTTCTAACAATGTTTAAAATATTGTGAACCAGATGTAACTTTCTTCCAGAGGTAACAAATAAGTGCCAGCCTAACAACACCATCAACAACACATACAATTGCCCTACATTCAATTAATTTCAATTTTCCTGTTGGCCATCATCGTCATCATCATCAATAAAAAGGCACAAGTAAATAAATTACAATCAATAAATCGACCTCGCGTGTTGTTTTCTTCTTCTTCTGTGTGATCAATTCCTGATCAAATTTCTAAACAAACACTTTAAGTTCCAATCACAAGCGCCAACACAATCACTTAAACGAAAAATGTTCATAATGTCATAACAACAGTGGTGTGGCAATGACAACGGCCACAGCAACAACAACTATAGTACAACAGAAATTACATTTTTAAAAAGCAATTTCCGCACAACGAAAATACAAGAACCAACACAAAAAGAAAACAAAGTCCAAGTCCATTTAGCAAAAAATAGAAAAAGAGGACAAAGGCAAATAAAAAAACATTTCCCAAATATCTATCGGCTTTCGTCCATGAATGGAAAAGTGTTGGATTTCGCTGTGATAGCGGAGAAAAAAAAGACAAACTGTTGCAACTGCTGGGAAAATTACACAAACACACGAAAGAATTGGACAGTATTGAATTTTAACAATAGAAAATTCGCTTACTTTAGAACCATATGATATTTACTGTCATGGTACTCTACCTCTCTCATAGTACCCTCTCTGTCTAACTCTCTCTTTCGCTGTGTTGACCCGGTTAGAGTTGGCCGTTGACGACATTGTCGTCGGTGTTTGCATTTAGCTCTGTTGTCTCTATTATGGAAGGTTTTAAATTCTTTGTCGTTCTTCGAGTTTGCTTTGTTTTTGGAAGTTTGTTAGTGTTAAATTTCATTCTAGTTTCCCTGAGTTTTTGTTGTTTAAAAGGGTAGTTGTTTGGATTACTAGAAAATGTGACGATAAAGGTTATAATTCCTAGGGTACTACTTAAATATAAGTGTCACAAAAGAACACGAAACGAAACGTGCGAGTATTCACTTCACTTCAGATATTCAAACTTCGGCAAGTCCTGGAAAAGACTCAAGAGAAACAGATCGACACGTACCATATTTTCGTCGACTATAAAACTGCCTTCGACAGTCCGATATAGCAGAAATTACAAGAAGCCTTAGCTGAGTTTGGTATTCCAGCAAAGCTGATATGCTTTTTCTGAATGACGCTGACTTACACGAAGTCATTTTACAGAAGATAGGCAAGGACCTTATTGAGTCACTTTATACCAGACGAGACCTAAAACAAGATGACGGTATCTCGTGAGACCTCTTCAACATAGCAATGGAGATGCTAATAAGGAAAGCTGCAGTAAACACGAGTTGCACGATATTCAGCAAAAGTCACATGCTACTTGCGTACGCTGACGACGTAAACATCATCGGCTGAAAACTGTGGGATGTGACTGCAGCCTTTTCAGGTATGCAGAAGGATTCGGTAAAAATGGGTCTAACGGTGTGAACGAGGGCAAAACGAAGTTATTATTTTCAACTTACAAAGAACTTACACGTTTGGGACGTTGCATGAACTTTGACAACTATTATTTCGAAGTGAAAGATGATTTGATCTACCCATGATCCGCCATCAATGGAACTAATAGCGTTAGCCTCGAAATTCGGAGAAGAATTCAGCTGGCGAATAGATGCGATTTATTGATAGAGCTCACTCTCGACGATCGAATATCCAGTTATACCAAATACTGGTTCTACCTGTCTTGATGTATGGTTCAAAATCCTGGATTATGATACAATCGGATGAATCGGTTCTGGCTGTATTCCAGTGGAAAATACTCCGTAAATTTAGGGTCCCATTATAGTCAACGTAGAGTATCGATGTCGTATGAATTACGAGCTGTCTATCGACATTGCCGTGACCAGACGCATTAAGGTACAGCGGTTCTTCAACAGTGAACTCGATGGTCTTATCAACGGAGAGTATCGATGTCGTAAGAATTACGAGCTGTCTACCGTGGTCAGTCGCATTAAGGTACAGCGGTTCTTTAACAATGAACTCGATAGTCTTATCAAAAGAGGGCGACCAAGACTCCGTTGGAAAGACCAGCTTGCTGAGAACCTTAAAGAACTTGGTCTGACGAACTGGAGAATTCTTTTCTACGTGAGGCATAAAATCACAATATACGACTGCAAAGAAGTGCCAGGTAAGTAAATAAGTCATTATTGTGAAGGTTAGTAGAAATCGGTCTAATACACAGTGTATTCGAGAAAATTTCATTCTCGGCCTAAAAGTTGATTACAACACATCATTTTAGGACTCAATTCTGAGAATTGTACGTGAAAGTAGTCTTAAAACTAAGAACTTCTGCATCATTCGTTTTGTCAAGTAACAAAATCTGCAGTGGGATTCGAACCCGCAACCTTATCATTCCCAGTTCGATGCTTTCCCACCGCATCATGTCAACTGGTTGCGACGCAAACACTAAAAGTAAACGTCCATATCACCACACAACACACGAAGTTTAGTGCAAACATAAAACTGGCAACTATTTCATAATTCTCAATTGGTTTACGCCACACTTAGTATAAGGCGACGTTTGAATTTGAATCGGTAAATCCTCCAAGACAAAGTTTATTGCCAAATCAAGGAATGTTATCTGATCTCCTTGATTCTTTGGGATTGTACGAAGACAAATATCTTTGATAAACGGACACTAAGTCTGTTCAATCGAGCCTTGAGTCTGTTCAATCGGACAATAAGTCGGAATGTTATCTGATCTCCTTGATCCTTTGGGATTGTACGAAGACAAATATCTTTGATAAATGGACACTAAATCTGTTCAATCGGACAATAAGTCGATATAACCAGGCTACGAGCCTGTACAATCGGGCTAATAAGTCTGTTCATTAGGACTTTAAGTCTGTTGAATCGGACAATAAGTTTGTACAATTGGGCTAATAAGTGTTCAATCGGACCTTAAGTCTGTTCTATCGGACAATAAACGTGTACAACTGGGCTATAAGACTGTTCAATCACACCTTGAGTCTGTTCAACGGACAATAAGTCTGTACAACCGGGCTATGACCCCTTACAATCGGGCTATAAGCCTTTTCTATCTGACCTTGTTTCGGTTCAACGGACAATAAGTATGTACAATCGGTCTATAAGACTGTACAACCGGGCTATGACCCCGTACAATTGGCCTATAAGCCTGTTCAATCGCCCCTCAAATCTGTTCAACTAACAACAAGTCTGACAATCGGACCTTGA
This sequence comes from Muscina levida, assembly GCA_964034835.1. Classification (NCBI taxonomy): domain Eukaryota; kingdom Metazoa; phylum Arthropoda; class Insecta; order Diptera; family Muscidae; genus Muscina; species Muscina levida. The sequence continues at coordinate 84,940,057 of OZ035884.1, forward strand.
GTCTGTTCAATCGGACAATAAGTCTGTACAACCGGGCTATAAGCCTGTTCAATCGCACCTTGAGTCTGTTTAATTGGACAATAAGCCTGTACAACCGGGCTACGAGCCTGTACAATCGGACTATAAACCTGTTTAATCGAACGTCGAGTCTGTTCAATTGGACAATAAGTCTGTACAACCGGGCTACGTTCCTGTACAATCAGGCTATAAGCCTTTTCCGTCGGACTTTGAGTCGGGTCAACGCGCAATAAGTCGATACAACCGGGTTATAAGCCTGTTCAACGGACAACAAGTCTGTACAACCGGGCTACGAGCTTGTACAATCGGACCTTGAGCCTGGAAAACGGTCGCTAAGTCTGTATTACAAGTCCTTGTACTTGTAAGGCCAAGGTCCTGTCAATAATTGTTCTTACTTTCCGTCACCGAATTACCGCCACGTCAAACCCGTCCTGTTTTCCATCACCGAGCAACCGTCGCTCATCTAAAGACCGCCTCCTCATACAATGGCATCGCAATACATTATACCAGACATCATCAACGATACATAACCCCAGACATCATTAACCGCTATCAGACATATCAAGGATATTAGACCAGTGATTCCACGTAATCTTAAGGATCTGGAGTATTTCGTTCTAATTAAATTTTAAGGATTGTAAATAAGGAAAATAAATAAATAATTGTAATTGAAAGGCCAGGACCTGTTGATAGTTGTTCTTACTTTCCTGTTTCAGGGCCTAAGACAATTTCACCAGAAGGTCCTTCCGTATTTATTTGCGATTCCTGGACGCACGACGACACCCGAATTAACGCAACGATAAGCCCTACCTGTTCCCCGTCGCTCGTCTAAGGACTGCCTCTCTGTACAAAGGACAACATCCCTAGGCACTGCAATACAATACACTAGACACCATTAATGATACAATGCCATCGAACAAGCATAACCCCAGACATCATTTACTGCCATCAGACATATCAAGAATATCAGATCAGTGATTGCACGTTAGCTTAAGGATCCGGAGTGTTTCGTTCTATTTCATTTCATTTTTATTATAAATATATAATATCTTTACCTAAACAACTTAAACTTAATTTCCCTTAACACCCCATGAATGAGGTATGGGATAGCTTCTCGCGTTGTTGTGAATTAACACGCTTTCTATTTTATGATTCACAACTAACTTCACCTACTTGTTTATCGACGAATGCCCTCGTCACTGTTTGACGAGCTTTTACTGGACATGCCGATTAACTCGACACTTATACTGCGAAGTTACTGTCCACAACATCGAGGAGGAAGGGTGTGATAGAAAAATGTAGATGACTGGAACCGTGAATCGAAACACGGATCCTCCACATGGTAGTCACGTGTTCTAACCACTATGCCACGGCCGGTCCCATATATCTTGCCCTAGTTTCGAAAAATTCACTTTTTTATTTTGTTAGATTCTGAAGGACCCTGCGAAGACCCTGGAGGCAGCTTAGACTACCTCAGCTTAAGGTAAAACCCTCATTATAAATTGCTGACGCCTTCCAAGGTCTGCTGGTGTAAGCTCTGTCGCTGCGTAGTGTTTTGTGTTGCCGAATTGATAGTTTTGGGGTTTCGGTGACAAAAATTACAGCAACAATGTCTTCAAAAGACTGACAGGACAGACTACAAGAAAAATAGTAACATTACCCAGATATTTTTTTTGTCGAACTGTGTAATCAACGGAATCAATAACACAGTACAACATTTATCAGCTCATTGATTTCGGACTCAATTCTAAGAATTGCATGTGAAGGTAGCCCCAAAAATAAGAACTTCAGAAGTTTTAGCCTAATGAACCTAAACTGAGTTGAACATAAATTGTCGCCCTAAGGTCAAATGTTTTGTTTTGTATATATTAAAAGCGAATGTAATAATAATATTTACACATGATCTTGGGACTCAATTCTGAGAATAGCAATTGAAAATAGCCCCAAAAAGAAGAAGCTCTGCATCATTCGTTTTGTCAAGTTACATGCCATAATATCGATTTGAATTTAGTAATTATTACTTTAAGAATTACAATTCCTGTAATCTGTTCATATAACGCTTCCCTACATAAGCAACAGTTTCACTCTTCCATTTATCAAATGATTTTGAACCGGGTTTATTTGGTAGCAGTTACAATAAAACTGTTGTACTCCGTGGCGTATGATTTACGTGGAATATTACTTATGATAATCATACGCCACCATACAACAATATTGCAAGAGAGCCTGTTCAGTTATGTACTGATCTTATATATTAATAGATTTTGTTGCTTGTTGTTGTTCCACACAATCAACAAATATTGAGTATTTTCCCATGTTGTTGTTGTAATGTGCGTAGAAAGTGTGTACCTACTTTACTCGATCGTTTCGGGAATGTTTAAATAGATAAGAAAAGGGACCAACGCTTGTGTACACATTACAACAACATCAGGTAATAAATATTGTATGTATTTTGTTTACTTTAGGTTAGATTAGAATGTAGAATGTTTAGTTGTAAGAAAGCATATTATAATAAATTGAGTTCCCTAAGAACCTTCAGTAGAAGAGGTTGTCTTTTTTTCTTCCCGCGCTCTTCCAGTGCGTAACATTTGGTGACCCCTGTGAAAGTTCGCGCAGCTTCTAATAATATATGGTTAACTATTTTGGTGACCCCTGTAAGAGTTCGCAAACTTCTTAAATAAATTAATAAAGTGATTTTTTAAATAAAATAATCTTAAAATAGTGATGTAATTTCATGAGCAGTGTTGCTCAAAGCGGTGTTGTGCTGGAAGAGATGTGCGTTGTATTTTCTTGTGTCAATTTCTTCATTAAAGAGGAGAAGTTTGATGCAAATGATGGGGAACTCCTCCCATTGTCACCTTAGACTTATATTCATACCAAATTTAGTCGAAAAGGTGTGGGAAACGATGAGGAATTGTAATAGTTCGTACCCCCACCACGACATTAGTGTTTTTCAAGGGGGGAAAGATGAACTCCTTTATCGTACAAATTCGTCGGTCGCGCCTGAAAGTCGTATGGCAAAAGACCAATTATAAATCATTCTTTTTGTTTTGTGTTCATTTAAATCAGTTGAAACTAATTTTCCAATATATGGAACTCTTAATTTCCCACAATTTCCGCTAAAAATAGCTATTAGGAAGTATAAATTAAAAATTAAACAAATTACGAAAAAATCGTTATAAATTGAAGCACAAATTAGATTTATATCACGATATACTTCTCCTAGCATTCAAAAAATTTGGTGAAAAAAAAAAATCAACTTGGTTTGTATTACATGGGATACTGGATTCATATTTAGCGATCCAGTTTGAGTTACATCTGGGAAAACTAGCAATTGTCCAAAGGTGGTTAGCTATTGATTTTCTTACATATGTACCGTTCTTTGAAGACCAAATTATTTATAGGTAGAAATAGCCTTAGTTTGGTAAACTTCAAGAATTCCTTAGTTTGTAAAGGCAGGCCTGAAAAATTGGTAAATCCTTTCAGATATGTAACACAACGTTTTTGGATGTTATGATGGATGAGTATATGGATATATTTTCCAGTATATGGATACAACTAACGTTTTATTAAGTGTGGTGTGGTGTTAAGTAGTGCAAAGGAAACTGATGTATATTAAGATACAAGTTTGAGTACCTTCTGCGAAAATCTCGGACATTTCCAAACCAGTTAGTGCTGTTGATTTTCTTAAGCAGAGGTATCGTTCTTTGAAGGCCAAATTATTTATAGGTAGAAATAGCCTTAGTTTGGTAAATCCTTCGGGAATCCTATCGTCCTGAAAGGCAGGCCTGAAAAATTGGTAAATCCTTCGGACTTGCAATACAATGCAGTCCACCATCGAATATATATATATAAAAAAAAAAGTTACCAACGTAGCAGAATATTATTTTAAATTAATGAAATACATGGTGCTGCCATAATTTAAATTTCCAAGATGGAGTAAGTTGTGGTAGTAACATTTTATAAAATTGCTTCCAAATAGCTACGGATATTTGTGGTAGAAGAACAAATTTTTTATTTGAATGAACACCAAACATAGGAAACAGTTTTTCAACATAGTAATAATGTTTTACTAGGAAACATCCTCCTCCTAAAATGAGGACTCTTCCGCTAAAAAGCTGCAGGCGGGGGAGGGTCATCCGAAAGATCATTAATTCGGATGGCTTTAATAAAAAGTAGACGTAAGGATCAGCAATGGGGAGACTTTTCAGTCCGCAATGTTTGTCCTTTTCCTACCATAGATGATTTAAATAAAGAATCAAATCATTCATGTATGGACAATAACATACAACAAAATAAATAAAATGTAAAATCAAAAGCAAAATAAAATGAAAATGTATTATGAACTTTGTTGGCAATGTTAAGTCCAACAAATAAAAAAAAAACAAATTGCAATGTAATAAAGAAATAATAATTGTTGTCATTTCTTACAACACAAGTCCGGCAAAAGATTTTATAAGTAAGCTATTTACAAAGAAATAGGTATTTTTCTTCAACCAGGAAGCAACGGTGGAATTGACAGAAACAGCGTTGGACACAATGGTAAATATTAGCAGAAGCTCAAAGGATCAGAGATGAAGAGATGCAGATGTTTCAAGCAGTTTATGGGTGATGGAAAAATAATTGGTTTAATGTAATCGATCGTCAACTCAGCGGATAGAAGGATGACTATAAATTCAACGTTGGAGTTTTCTTCTGTGGAGCTCGTTCGAGTCACAATGAATATTGTCATATTTTACATTGATGAGTCATTTCCAATCGTCATCATTATTGACATCATATAGAAGCGTCAAATTCTACAAAGGAGCAAAGTCGATTGTCATGTGCGCATTCTAGACGGAGAACATTATGAAGCGAATGCATTAGAGACGCTACCTGTGAAAAAGGAAGACAACTTAAGGCTGTAAAGAACTGACGCTTAATGTGTTTTTCCAATTCTTTAATGGGTTTATTACTCAAATGCAAAGATTTTGGTGTACATATTTCTTGATCCTAATTTACGGCCATCCATCCATGAATTTCCAACTCTACTAGACGACTCTCAACATATTAATTTACCTACCTGCTGCCGTTGTAATGTCTGGTATTATGTAGGGTAGAGTAAGTGAAACAAAAGTAAATCAAATAAAGAGTTTGTTAAAAGATTAGGATCTTTTAAGGCCGGCAGAATGTTCAGTTATGTACTGATCTTATATATTAATAGATTTTGTTGCTTGTTGTTGTTCCACACAATCAACAAATATTGAGTATTTTCCCATGTTGTTGTTGTAATGTGCGTAGAAAGTGTGTACCTACTTTACTCGATCGTTTCGGGAATGTTTAAATAGATAAGAAAAGGGACCAACGCTTGTGTACACATTACAACAACATCAGGTAATAAATATTGTATGTATTTTGTTTACTTTAGGTTAGATTAGAATGTAGAATGTTTAGTTGTAAGAAAGCATATTATAATAAATTGAGTTCCCTAAGAACCGTCAAAGGATTCAGTCGCATTTTAATTTCTTCCCGCGCTCTTCCAGTGCGTAACAGAGCCTAAAACTTGACAAATTCACCTATACGATACTTACTAACTTCAAATCGATATTAAATTATTATGGCATGTAACTTGACAAAACGAATGATGCAGAGCTTCTTCTTTTTGGCTCTACTTTCACGTGCAGTTCTTAGAATTGAGTCCCAAAATCATGTGTTGTACTGTGTTAATTTATTACTAAATTCGATTTTAATAAAAACACAAAACAAAACATTTGACCTAAGGTCGACGAATTTTGTTCAATTCAATGTAGGGTCATTAGGCTAAGACTGGTTACTAAATTTATGCATAAATGTGAACAAATTCCTTCAATTATATGTAACACACCCTATCCACAGCTACAAGTTCTCATATTGTGCAGTGCCACCACGTACTCGACCGTATTATGTGGCGCTAAGTTTGTTCAATATTTGCAGTTTTTATATTTATTTGATTGAATTTTTATAATGATTTTCTACACGTTGTTAGGCGCGTCAATAACCGTTCGTTGGCTACCCCGCCAACTGCTGTCCCGGATAGGCCGTGACTCTTGCAAACTTTTTGCCCCTCTCAATAATATTGTTTTTGTTTTCGAGTTTTTTTCTTTTTTTTTTTGTTGTACAGGAAAGTAACAAATTTGTTTAGTCAGTTATTTATGACTACAGAAAAAAAATATAGGAAACAAAAGTTTCTCTGTCTTTTTTTTCTCGTTTAATATTTTTTTGTTTGCTATGACAATATTCACATTGGCGTATCATTTTGAATGGAAATCAATCACAAACAACCCGCATGACATTTGAATTCCAAACCTCTTTAAATTGCCCCAATTATCGTTTAGTCGATAACAAATTGTAAAAATTATGAATCAATAATTGGTTAAATACTGGCCGGCAGGGTACAAAGGCAACAAAAAAAAGAACGTGATTTTTTGTTGAATTCTGTTGTGTTTTCGTGATGATTGGAATGAACTTTGTACATTCACAATGATTCAATCTCTAGATTCAAAGCAATTTCTGTTTTATTATGCAATAAACAAATTGCCCCAATATGCAACACGTAGTAATCGCAGCAGAAGTGAATCTGCTGTTTGGCTGTATTGGCAATTTTAATGTTCATTGAACTATGGCTGGGTAAACATAGAAAAGTATGATTGGACGACTGCAGCCCATCTTTGTTATTGTTAACGAACAAAGGAAAAAATAAATACATAATAAAAAAGAAAATATTTAAAATAAATTTATCGTTAAATGTTTAAATTTCTACAGCAAATACTGCGCCATTGTGGGTTGATTGATGGCAGGAAATTGAAATGGTATTTTTTTGGGAAATTCGACGATATGGTAATATTTATTAATAAAATACTGAAGCGCATGTTAGATATCAAACCTGTGAATCACACAGTGAAATGTGAGAGATATATGCAGATGCTTGGCAGTCACTTACCTGGAAAAGAAAAGAAATTTAAAAAGTTATTAATAAATAAAATTTTGGAGAAAATTTTTCATACAGAGTACAACATTTTTCAGCTCATTGATTTGGGACTCAATTCTGAGAATTGCAGTTGAAAGTAGCCCCAAAAAGAAGAAGTTCTGCATCATTCGTTTTGTCATGTTACATGCCATAATAATTCAATATCGATTTGAAGTTAGTAAGTATCGTATAGGGGAATTTGTCACGGTTTAGGCTCTATTGTTTGATATAACTCGAGAACCACTAGTCCGATTTAGCTGAAGCAAGTTTAAAAAATTAAGAAGTGCAATTCCACTTATATATGTTAATACTAGCTGACCCAGCAAACGTTGTTCTGTCATACAACTTCGGACCCGGCAAACTTCGCATCGCTCCTAAGGTAACGAATTCATATAAGCTCCTGGGGTATAGTAAAACACAGTTAGTTCAAGTTTTAATGTGATTTATTTGAATTTAATCGAAATTAGTGAAGAGCGATCTAATTAACAATGTTTTCCTGCCGGAGTTCCTGACACATCTAAAAAAACTCAAAAATTCTGTCGGATAGTTGGTCGCCTAATTCTCGTTAGTCACACTGTCAACGGATTTGTATGAATGCAGTTCTCCATCGACTCGACTTTGAATAATAACATTCAAGCTATCGAAGACCTTTTTCTTCGCTGCTAGTACGGCCCGTTCACTTATCCAATCTAGATTTTTATAATTTTTTGCAATGCCGGCAAAAACTTTGGTGATGAGTTCCTCCTTTGACGATGTAAACTCGAAAAAACTTGCCGGGAACGTCATCAATCCAGTTGAAACATCAACAGGAATTTGGCCATTACCAAGTGCCAGTAGCTGTCTTAAAAATTCAGTAACACAAAGATGACTATTTCAGGCATGCGTTAATTTCATAAGCTGCAGTAGATTTTGGGATGACGGGCAGCGTTTGACGAAAATATCATAGCCACATCAAATCATCTCGAATCACATAAATCCTTAATGCTTCGGTCAACTGCCTCAAAAACTCGTTTATGTACCATCGTGCATTCATTCCAAATGATGATTTTGCATTCTCGCAACAATTTCGCTGCACGTTGGCTTGTCAACAGTGAAAAGATTCATCAGCAGCCATAAAGCGGAAAGTGCAGGTCGACCGCGTTTCAACAATATGGCAGAAATACCAGCGGATGCAACAGCTAACGGAATTTGCGATCTTGACCAAATGTTGCCAGAATCAAAGAAATGACGAATGTCTTGCCTGGGGAGCATCGAGAAAGTAAATGCCTCCCGTTCCATCGTCAACAACCTCCATCAGCGAATCGTACACGTTCGTTTGCTCGGCATTCAATGGCGACACATTTTTTCGGGCTCTTTCAGTCGGCTCATCTCGATCAATGCTTGATCTCGTTGCAATTCGCGATTGAATGCATGGTGCATCGAACGATTTGACGCTGGTATTCCAATTTCGACAGTAGACTGCCTCACATAAGCAGGCACAAGTCTTCGAACAGAAGTTAATTTTAAGATCAAAATTCGAACTCAAATGGAGAATGCAAAAGAAGTGATGACTAATAAACAAACCTTTTGTTCTATTGACCATTTTTAAATTGAAGTGATAGCCATCCTTTCCACGACATAACATCGACGGGTATTGAAGTGCATCATATGACCGATGAGTCATGCCTCAGTTGTCTACCATCCCGACGCTTGAGGACAATATCGCGTGATTCCACATTCTCCCCAACAATCACCACTGCGCCTTCAATTATAGTGGGAGCATTGAATTGTCCTGCATGGCAACCAGAGGGTCTTTTGTCTGCTCTGATAATGATTTTGTGGTCGTCTTAATGCATTGTATTCAATGCGGTTTTGAACAATCGCACCAATGCGTTATTCTAATGCAGAAGATTTTTAAATTATTCGATCATTTCCTGTTTAATCATTTAACATAATAACCTCAAGTTTTTTAAGCATCATAACGAATTTTCCATCTTCACGTCGACAGAAATCATTAAATCAAGCGATACAGTGCAAAATTTCGTCGAACAAGTTTTCCACCGAGAATTTTCCTATTAACCGAAATATTACAGATTAACTTAAAAAACTTAATTTCCCTTTGCACCCCATGAATGAGGTATGGGATAGCTTCTCGCGTTGTTGTGAATTAACACGCTTTCTATTTTTAGATTCACAACTTACGGCACCTACTTATTTATCGACGAATGCGAACGTCACTGTTTTGAGAAGCTCTTACTAGACACGACGATTGAATCGACGCTTAATACTGCGAACTTGCTGTCAAACAACATTCGAGGGGAGCCGACAATGAAAGAAAATGTTATTTTCTTTTTTTTAAGATGACTGGAGCCAGGTTTGAACCTGCGATCTCCCGCATGGTAATCGCGTGTTCTAACCACTATGCCACGGCGGTCCCAATATTACAGATTAACATCGTCCAAAATTATCAATCAACCGATAAAATTCAAATTAAATTTGTTGGTATTTTTCCATTCGTAAAGCCACTATCATGCTATAAAATGCAGAATTTCGTCGAAAAAACAAATTCAAACTTTTTGAATTTTTAAAAAATTTTCCATTTTTCTATCCAAAAGCCATTCTGAACCAATTGCACGCAAAATTCCATACAAAAAAGCAATTTGCGATTTTTCGACTTTTTTTCAGACTTTTCCGGAAGCAATAACGAAGAATTGAAAAAAAGTTTGAGCAAAATCGGCGCAGCCGTTCTCAATTGATGAATTACTATAAATTTTTGCTACCATTTTTATATATATAGATAATGTTTCCCTACAAAAGCAACAGCTTCACTTTTCCATTCATCACATGATTTTGAACTGGGTTTATTATGTAGCAGTTACAATAAAACTATTGTACTCCGTGGCGTATGATTATTATTATTGGAATATTACTTATGATACGATACTTACTAACTTCAAATCGATATGGCATGTAACATGTTAAAACGAGTGATGCAGAAATTCTTCTTTTTGGGGCTACTTTCACGTGCAGTTCTCAGAATTGAGTCCCAAAATTATGTGTTGTACTGTGATATATATAAAGGTTTTTCAGCTTGATTTTGATGAATACATATACAATTCTTGAAAAAAAGGTTTTTTTTACCAAAATACTAAACCATGTATCTTAAGAAACAACTCACTATCTCTCAAACATAACCCTCATATTTGTTCCTACGACTTTAAGTTCTTGCGCACATTTTGCTCTCCTCGTATCCAGTAATGCTATTAATTATGTGACACAGACATTTAGGCGGAGATTTAATTCGCACATATGTCTGTCTCTCTCTCTCTCTTCGCTTGTCTGCCGGCCTGGACAATATGGACAATTTGGCTTCATTTCAATGCAATTTAGCTAAAAAGACTTTTTTGCGACTTAAAACTTCTTATTGCCATTGTTGAAGTTGTTGTTGTTTTGTTGTTCTCGCTGCCCCTACTAATGTTATAATACTCAGTAGTTCATTGTCTACATATGAATGGTGAGAATGCGGCACCAAAGCCAACACCACCACCAGCACTACCAGTATATTTGTTTGTTTTCGTTGTTCTACGCAGCATTGTTTGCTTTGAGCTTCCAGATTTTTGACCCCCCGGCATAATGCGTCAATTTATCATAAACATTTATGGGTCGTCTATGAGATCGTCTTAGTTTGTGTCTTTCTGTGCGTGTATCTTCTTCTTTAAGAGATGCAAAATGAATTATGATTTGTAATAAATATCTTTAAAGATGTTGGAAGGGCAACAAATAAAAACAGAAAAACAAACAATGAAATATATTATGTGCTACTGTTTAAAACAGAAGTTGAGTATTATAATAGCCTTGAAGTTATAAAGTTACTGGTGGTTTTATTTGAATACCTAATAATTATCAATAAACTTAATACCTAATTTCCCTTTACACACCCTAGGATTGAGGTATGGGATAGCTTCTCCGTGATCGAAAAAAAGTTGAAAAAATGTTTTTTCTGACTTGTATTAGTAAAGACAAATACATAAACTTAGCAAATTAAACTAGTAAGGTGATTATCATCGGCTATGCCGAAGCTCAGATACCATTTAACATTTGTTAAAATGGTGATAAAACTGGTTATTTGCACTACAACTATATTTTGTTGAACTTTGTACCACAAAACAGGGGAGGTGGTGAGAAGTGGACATTACTTTTAGCTTCACACATCCATTTTTTGGCAATAATTTTTATCGATTTTATTAGATTTACCGATAAGTTTATGAGTTTGTGAGTTGGATCATATTTTTATGAATTTTGTTACCCCAAAAAATGGAAATTTGTGTGGGATGTGGGAGTAGCTTAAATCCGATCTTGCTTATCTTAGAACTTAACCTCTGCTTCTGCACAGAAGCTTTCATACCAAACTACAGCCCGAAAGCTCATAACTACAGGTACATACAGACGGACACCCTAAAAAGGGGGAGTTTGTATGGAAGGTGGGTGAAGTATTCGTCCGATCTTGTCCCACTTACAACGCAAACTGCTATTATAGGATAAAAGCTTGCATATCAAATTTCAGCACGATATTTCCTAACCTACGGCTGTAATCGCGGGGGCAGTTAGGCGAACACCCCAAAATAAGGGGGAGTTTGTATCAGAGGTGGGAGTAGTTTTTGACCAATCTTGCTCGTCTTAGGAAGTAGCCTCCGCTTAGAGGATAGAATCTTGCGTACAAAATGTCAATACGGCTGCAATCGCAGGGACAGGCCCCAAAAAGGGAGAGTTTGTATGAGGGTAGTTTTTGACCGATCGGTCTCATCTTAATACTCAACCTCCATTTAGAGCAGCAAAGCTTGCATACATAATTGCAGCTTGATTGCTTATAAATTACTGATGTAATCGCGGGGACTGACATACGGACACCCCAAAAAAAGGGGAGTTTGTATGGGAGGTGGGAGTAGTTTTTGACCGATCAGTATCATCTTACTATTCATCTTCCACTTAGTGTAGGAAAAATTTCATAATTGCTTGATTGCCCTTAAACTACGGCTGTAATCGTAGGTACAGACCCCAAAAAGGGGGAATGTGTATGGGAGGTGGAAGTAGTTTTTGACCGATCGGGCTCATTTTAAAACATAATCTCCATTTAGGGCAGCAAAGCTTGCATACAAAATTTCAAATTGATTGCTTATAAATTACTGCTGTAATCGCGGGGACTGACATACGGACACCCCCCAGAAAGGGGGAGTTGCTATGGGAGGTGTGAGTAGTTTTTGACCGATTTTGCTCATCTTAGAAAGTAGCCTCCGTTTAGAGGATAGAATCTTGCGTACAAAATGTCAGCTATACCAAAAAGAGGAATTTTATATGGGAGTTGGGAGTAGTTTTTAACCTATCGGTCTCATCTTACTACTCAACCTTTGCTTAGTATAGGGAAGCTTGCATACAACATTTTATGATTGCTTGATTGCCCTTAAACAACGACTGTAATTCGCAGGGATAGAACATAAAAAAGAGAAGTTTGTATGGGAGGTGGTAGTAGTTTTTGCCCGATATTTCGTAAACTGCGGCTGTAATTGCGGGGACAGACGGACAGACGGTTACCTTTAAATCGACTCAGATTTCGATGCTGATCATTTATATATGTATACTAGATTTCCTGGCTATTGTTGCTTCACCCTTTCTTACAATGTAAGTCCTTAAGAATCTAATCAATACAGGTAAAATGCAAACGCTTCATAAGACGATTGGGCACCACATTTATGTGATTGTAACGTGACGCCTGTCGTCCGTACATACATTCACCTACATACCCAATTATTTCTCTAAACAACCTTTATTTGACCTTTAACACCGCCAACAAACTGAACCTGCATATATACTTTCAATTACTTCGACCACAACAAAAGCCGAATGACAGCAAATCCAACAACGCGAGCGGCCACCTACAACCTTCATTTGCTCTTCAATACAGATAATTCTTCAACTACTTGAAGGGCAAACGTCAATTTCACCGACCGCACGATCCCCGCACAACGACGCGTTCGGCAATACACGCAACTGCCACCAACGACACATTCGGCAACCGCCACGAATGGCTAATGAGCGCGACAACGAACACCCAACCAAACACATTAAGGAGACGACATCACAAGGGAAAGTGTTACTCAATGCTGTGTGATGTCATGAAATTCTCATTACATCGAGACCTCCACATACTTTAATGATCGAACTTTTGCTTGGTAGTTCGTCGGTTGCAACCGCAGCGAAGTTTATTGCTAAGTTGCTTTGTACCCGATCTCCCTTGCCCTTCTCAGGGCAATCATTTATCGAAAGAAATATTCTTTTGTTTAATCGGACTTCGGTCTGTTGAACCAACTTTTGTTGGTTTAACCCAAACTCCATTGGTTGAATCGGACTTCGGTCTGTTTAATCGGACTTCGGTTTGTTGAATCGGACTTCGGTCTGTTGAATCGGACTTCGGTCTGTTGAATCTGACTTCGGTCTGTTGAATCGGACTTTGGTCTGTTAAATCGGACTTCGGTCTGTTGAATCGGACTTCAGTCTGTTGAATCGGACTTCGGTCTATTGAATACCATATCTGGCGGCTCTCTAATTTTTTAGGGAGTAATGCTAAAGTAATGCTTATCCCTTATTGGTCATTTTTACACCTAAAAGTACGAATTTCCAAAAATCAGTTCTTAGCTGACGTTGATAAGAAAAGGGGAACAACCACTCCAAATGTCATTCATTTCAATTAGTTAGTGAAGCAATTTTAATTACATAGCATACAAAATTGTAATTACAACCGTTCCAATAATATGACCACCTTATTCCCAGCGAGACGTAATCCCACATGTACCATTTACATATGTAAAAAATCTCATCTTCATACCTTTAATGGCTCGTGAAATATGACCGATTGAAATTTTGGCTTGTGTGGGCGGTGCCACGCTAATTATGTTTTCATGTAGTCTAACAATGAAAATTTCATTACAATCGGTCCATTTATTTCGGCCTGGTAAATATTTTTTAAAAGGGGCGTGGCACCGCCTATTTTCCAGCGAGACGTTATCCTGTTTGTAATATATGTAGCAAATCTCATCTACATACCTTGAAGGGCTCTTGAGATATGACTGATTGAAATTTCTGTTTATGTGGGCAGTGCCACTCCCCTTTGTCCAATTCTGTTTTCATATAGCCTATGATAGAGGCCCTATGGACAGTATTAAGCAATGAAACTATAATTGGAATCGGTCCATTAAAAGGGGCGTGGCACCGCCCGCTTTCCACAAAAAAGTAATTTTCCTTGTACGACTAACATATGTACAAAATCTCAAATTCGTACCTATAATGATTTATGAATTACAGCCATTTTAAGCTTCGAGCTGTATGGGGCGGTGCCCCACGCTTTTTACCCCCTTCTTAGTGCACGCCTACGTTATAAAAGAAACATACATTCAATGTTCTAGCTTCAGCCGTTTGGGCTGGGGATTGATCAGTCAGTCACCCAAGCTTTTTATATATATAGATAGATTGTCATACCTACCATGCCTCCTTATTGGCGTTACAAATGGAAGAACAAAATTATCGTTGTTTTTGTATTTATTCGGTCTGATTATAGGAACATTGATTTGGAATTTATATTGCCGTCAGATTTTGACTTCTTGACCGAAAAATCCTTAGAGTACCAGCTGAAGTCTAAGAAGCCATAAAATTCAGCTAAGTGTTATTGGTATAACGTCTTTGAATTCTTGACTCCTTTCACATTAATCTCATAAACATAGTACAACAGCTAACGCATCAACACTTACACAAACAGAAATGTCCCTACTTCAAGCACTGAAGCTTAAAAGTCCGGCTGCATGACACATTATCTTAACAATCTTAATATCACATATACAGCTTAAGTTAATGTCATTTCCCTCAACACTTGACTTAACAAATCACACATACAATTGTTTCAACATCAACAGATACATCATCACCAAATGTCAATGGGAAATTGACTTTAGTTACTAAAAAGTCCTTAAAACCCACTATCACCCGCCCAATGCTGCTGCTGCTGCTGAGTTCACAAAAATGTTAGTTTCCACTTACAAGCAATCATTCTATAGCCAATGACAACATATGTAAATACACACAATATGTAAGACATATGTAGATATGTAACACAATAATTGTCACACACACACACACACACCAACAACGCCATCAAACGTATATACATTTACATGCCAAGTATTTGACACTTTGTCGCACAACGGATGAGTAGTTTTCGATAAGCGATGACAGTTTTATTTGTACCTAACCAATACCATATCATTGTTTAAATCAAAGAGATTGTTTGAAGATTGTATGCGTGTGAATACTATTGGAATTTACTAGTATGCCTTAGTTGCCAGATCATACATGTATGCGTATAGGGAAATCTATGGAGTATAAAGTGTCAATCTTCATAGGATGCCAACACAATTTTAATGAAATAAAAATGAAGTCACTCTAGTGTAAATAACACTTTGCAACAGTTATGTTGGGGGAGAAGAGATAACAAATTGTCGTCGTCATAGAGAAACTTGGTCCCTTTTATTCAACCAGATGTCTACAAAGGATATAGTTGGAAATGCAAAAAAAAAAAAAACGAAGCAACACTTTAGATTTCATTTCTTTGTAATAATGTAACAGCAATGAAATAGAGAATATAAATTCTTTATAGACAATGGTCACAAAGGGAATATCACACTTGTATAGCGGCATCAACATCAACACCAACGCAGCAACAGCAGCAGCATCCAACAAATTTACACACTTTTCCCAACATTTCTACACATTTACACTTGGTTGTCTTCTTATTTACATACATCGGTGTTATATTTACAGTTAAACACTTTCATCTAACGCACTCCTTCACTTATGCTCATTCACCACATCTACGCACACACACCTATACACATACACCTGCCTATATTATTCCTCTCTCTCTATTCCTTTTCCCTTACCGTTGTTACAAATTGAGTTGTGTAACAATAAGTGGTGTTTAGGGGTCTTAAACTAAAATAAAGTGTATTTTAGTTTGCTCTGTAGTGGTATTTACTTGAAAAGCTGGTTACTGCTCCATTGTAGGGAGTAAACCACCAACGCCACCACCACCACCTCCATATTTTCTGGCAACCCTTCTAGAGGTAATGCCACAACCTCAGTGTTACCGCAAGGTAAATGGCATCCTCTGTTAGTCGCCGGGCATGTTGCAACATTAAGGAGTTGTTTTGCTGCATTCGCAAAAGCCTAACGTTAGAGGGTACCATAAGGACTAAGGCAGCATACACTGTGCAAAAAATATGCACTAAGGTGGCTTTTAGAATTGCGCTATGATGAGAGCCTATGATTAATGATTTTGTCTAAACTAGACAAAACAATAACCTGACTAAATTTTATAGCCATTAAGGCCTGACTTAATACATTATTACTCGATTTCAAACAAAATAAGGACTATAAATCAAGGATATGCACCAGGTACGTCCGGGCTATCTACAGAGTCCTCGGATGTCCTCAAAAAATATAAGGCTGACATCACCGCCATCTAGGAGATGAGATGGACAGGACAAGGATGCTCGTGGCGTAAAAATTGTTATATCTATTACAGCTGCCATGCAGAACAGCACGTATTTGGATGTGGATTTGTAGTTGGCGAGAAACGCAGATTCAATCCTATTAGTAATGGAATAGCCGCAATCCTATATCGCAGTTCTATATCACGCTGATTTGTGCTCATGTCCCGACGGAAGATAAAGACGATGAGATTAAAGACGCATTTTATGAGCGCCTAGAGGAAACATACGACCGCTGCCCTGGCCACGACATTAAAATTGTTCTGGGAGACTTTAATGCAAAAATAGTAAGGGAAGATGGTCTTGCTCCATCGATCGATAAATTCAGCCTGCATACCAACACGTCAGGCAACGGTTTTAGGGAAGGAACATGGTAGTGAGTGGAACCGGATTCCAGAATAAAGATATCCACAAGGCAACTTGGCTATCCACCGAACAAAACATCAAAAATCAAATTGATCATGTGGTAATTGATGGGAGTCATGCATCTAGTGTCATGGACGTGCGTGTGATCCGTGGTGCTAATATTGGCTCAGATCATTACCTGGTTGCAGCAAAGGTGCGCAAAAGATTGAGCAGAGTGAAAAACGCACTTAACCAAACATAAAGAAAGCTGCAAACCCCAGAGATAGCCACTGCCTACTCCAACCAGCTCTCCCAACTACTACGACACAACGCCTCTACTTCTGACGTTCTCAATACACAGTGGCAGCATATTGCGCATTCCATGGCAACAACCGCAACAACCGTGCTAGGAAATGAAAAACGGCGCTCAGACGAATGAAGAATGTCGCATAGCGTTTGAGGAACAAGATGCTGCTTATAAGGCAACGCTACAGCCAATTGTAACCCGGGCTGTTAGGGAACGGCACAAGGAGACAGTAAAACATGCGAGACATCTATTTAAAACGTCAGATGAAGGAACGGGAGAACGAGCATATAGAGCGATACAAGGATAGAGGTGACGCCCGAAAATTGTACCAGAAAGTAAAAGCAAAAGGCTACGGTAATGGGCTCCCCTCCTGTAAGGGCAAGGATTGATATCTGGTTACAGATACGCAAAGTGTACTGCATATATGGAGAGAACACTTCCAGCAACTGCAACTCCTTTACCCTTTGATTTGTACGAGACATTATTATTTGTGTGTTCTAGACCCACAATATGTTTCCAGACAAAAATATCGAAACAAACCCAAAGTCATCTTAACCGATCGTGGGTGACACGAGGGTTAGATCATTAGGGTGACCTGAGCCACCGATGGCCACCTCGATGTTGTCGACTAACTTCTGAGTAGTCGTATCAATAAGCATGTCTAGTGAATGGTCGGTCAAAAACTATTCTAACCTCCCATACAAACTCCCTCTTTTTAGGGTCTGACCCTGTGATTACATCCTTAGTGTATGCAAGTGTCTATCTTCTTAGCGGAGGTTGAGTTCTATGATGAGCTAAATCGCTTAAAAACTATACTCACCTACAATGCAAATTTACCCTTTTGGGGGTCCGTCCCTGCGAACACGATTGTTGTTTAAAAAATATCTAGCTGAAAATTCTATCATACAAGCAAAGGTTAACTTCAAAGATTAGCACGATCAGACAAAACTACTCCCACCTCCCATATAAACACTCCCTTTTTAGGGGTGTCCGTCTGTCGGTTACAGCAGTAGTTAAATAGCAATCGCGCTAAAATTGGTATGCAATCTTCTATTCTCTAAACGTAGGTTTAGTTCTAAGATGAGCAAGATCGGACAAAACTGCCTATTTTTGGAGGTGTTCGTCTGTCTGTCCCCGCGGTTATAGCAGTAGTTTAAGAGCTGTCAAGCTGATTCTATCTTCTAAGCGGAGGTTAAGATCCGAAAAGACCAATATCGAACAAAAACTACTCCCACCTCTCATACAAACTCCCTCTTTTTGGAGGTGTCCGTCCGTCTGTCACAGCGATTACAGCCTAAATGTCGTCAATTTCAAAAAAAGACTCCCCTTTTTATGCGGTACCAAGTTTAATCAGATATAGTGTACCTTGACGAAAGTCGTCCGTACATATATGCCTCCTGCATTCGTCTGTTGCTACCGCAGCGAAGTTTATTGTTAAGTAGCTCTGTACCCGATCCCCCCTGCCCTTCTCAGAGCACTAATTTATCGAAAAAAAAAAATTCTTTTGCTTAATCGGACTTCGGTCTGTTGAACCAACTTTTGTTGTTTTAACCCAAATTCCATTGATTTTACTCAACTAATTCGGACTTCGATCTGTTGAATCGGACTTCGGTCTGTTAAATCGGACTTCAATCTGTTGAATCGGACTTCGATCTGTTGAGTCGGAGTTCGGTCCGTTAAATCGGACTTCGGTCTTTTAATTCGTCGGTTGCTACCGCAGCGAAGTTTATTGCGAAGTACCCGATCTCCCCTGTCCTTCTCAGGTAACAAATTTATCGAAAGAAATAATCTTTTGTTTAATCGGACTTCGGTCTGTTGAACCAACTTTTGTTGGTTTAACCCAAATTCCACAAATTACGGTCGGTTGATTCGGACTTTGGTCTGTTGAATCGGAGTTCGGTCTGTTGAATCGGACTTCGGTCTGTTAAATCGGTCTTCGGTCTGTTGAATCGCATTTCGGTCTGTAGAATCGGACTTCCGTTTGTTAAATCGGACTTCGGTTTGTTAAATCGGACTGATGTCTGTTGAATCGCACTTCGGTCTGTTGAACCAACTTTTGTTGGTTTAACCCAAATTCCATTGGCTTCACTCGACTACGGTCAGTTGATTCGGACTTTGGTCTGTTGAATCGGACTTCGGGCTGTTGAATCGGACATCGATCTGTTGAATCCAACTCCGGTTAGTAATAACGACAAAGATTTCGGTATGGCACACGAAGATACTCTTATTTCCTGTAGCATTGTATTAGAAATTAGCACCGTAGCATCTTGATACTAACACTTCCTCGGGTACGATTATTAGTTCGGTCGCAAATTCGGAATCGATACAACTACGAGTTGCACATGTTGATCTACAAAAAAACACGAGTCGTCAACAAGTTCCTAAGTTGCGGATACCAAACCGATTTACGACGAATGCAGAATCAGCGATGCAAACGTCAATTTGCTGAAGGACACGAATCATCAACACGATCCTGAGTTGCTGATACCAAACTGATTTACGACAAAGGCCGAATCATTGATACTACCACGAACTGCAGAAGTCAATTTTCTGAAGAACACGAGTAATCAACACGATTCAGAGTTGCGGATACCAATCTGATTTACGACGAAAGCCGAATCATCTATACTACCACCAGCTGCAGAAGTCGATTTGCTGAAAAACGCGAGTCACTCCCTCGAACAACCCCGAATTAACAATATATTCCCGAATCGCTGATATAAACCTGAACCACCGACAAACCCGAATCATCAATATGACCAGAATTTCTGATATAAACCCGAATCACCAATCACCCCTTCTGAATTGTTGACATTAACCCGAGCTACCGACATACCCGAATAATCAATCATCATTTGCTGATATTAATCGTAAACCCCGACAAAACCCGAATCACCAAGCTGACCACATACTGCTGATATTAATCGTTACCACCGACGAACCCGAATCATCAGTACGCTGCCGAGTTGCTAGCACGAGACTAAATTATCAAAACTACACGAATTACCACGTCCCTGAATACCGAAACGATCCTGACCTACCTGACCTCTACAGTTTTGGGAGTATAGTATAAAGTACCCGATCACCTCAATTTGACGGATTCGTCTAGTTCCCGACTATCTTATAATCGAAATGGCTCCCATAACCTGTCATTGTAGTCATAGGCCACATCAATATTCGTCGAGCGTATACTAAAAGTTCTCGATCATCTAAAATCGGCCTGGGTACAAATTACCGGACAAGACAACAACGCTATCACTGAGTTCAATTTTGAATTTGTTTTTCGTATCTAAATACTTTATCCAGTAGATAATAAGTTTGAATTTTAAGTTTGAATTCCACCATCAATTGCCTTAGTCAGGGAAAATCTATTGAGTTTTTATTCCGTAAGGTTTTATAGGTCCTTATGGCGAGCCTGGCGACGAATGGACTTACCTCAGCCGACGAGAAAATCACAATACAATAGTTGAAGTGCAAAAAATTTACGAATTTCGAAAGATAACTTATTATTCCACAAATTCTTTATAGGCTGAATATTTCTCCCAATTTTTGGAGACTGTAGAGTCAGCTGAATGTGTGGGTAATGGTACAACTTTTGTTTAAAACTCTCTCCGTTAGGAGAGCATACATAACCAATTGTAGGCATGTGACAATTTGATCTAGCTTTGTATAGTATAATGCAGATTTCTTAAAAGTTTTATGATCTTCTATCAGTAGGGCATCTAGATATTCAGTCCTTTAAATTAATTTTGCGCTTATTTGCTGCCTCTACTCGCATATTACTTCATTTTCCAGTTTCCACTCTCTACTCGTTATCCTTTAGACCCTTTAATGTTCCAGAGGTGTGATCAAAGAGTCCTTTTATTATACATTCTCTCTCTATTTTTCTACTGCACTCATTGCTGCTGTAACAATCCAGGTTGAGGTGATTTTTTTTTCGCTAATGTCGACTGCTGCAATTGCTATTCTTGCTGCCCCCCATGCAATCATACTTGCTTCACTTACTCTACTCTGTCTTTCATGCAACAAAGTGGGTAAAACGATGAGCGACCAACCAAAAAGTGTATTATTTACATAAATTCTTATTGTATTGCAGCAAGGGAAGCTTTGTGTCATGCGAAAGATGGAGCACAGGTCGACATCGACAACAACAACAGGAATAGTAAAATGGCATAGAGAAGAAAAAACAAAACAATGCTTTGGTTGTATTTGGTCCCTTTAGTATTTTGTGTTTTATTTGCAACGCAGTGCACTGAGTACTGTATGTCGCGCTACTGTCACACCATCGCTGACGGGTCTGGTATGGACGATGTCGATGTCTATGTCGATGTTGTTACTTATGGCTTGTGTAACATACGTTGATGCACAGTGGGTCAATTGGCAAAGGATAGGTTAATTTGGCGGTCGCGTTCAGCTTAGCTCACTTGGTTGCTAGTGTAGGTCCAGTTGTAATACCATTTCCATTACCACTAACATAGTACAACACATGACTTTGGGACTCAATTCTGAAAACTGCACGTGAAAGTAGCCGTAAAAAGAAGAAGTTCAGCATTATTCGCTTTGTCAAGTTAAATGCCATAATAATTTAATATCGATTTGAACTTACTAAGTATCGTATAGGGGAATTTGTCACGTTTTAGGCTTTTTAGGTTTGATTCCTTAGTTGACGTCGTTTGCCCTTTTGCAACAGTATATTTTACCAGCGTTTGAAAAAAACTCACAAATGTGCACAAAATGTATGCAAAACTCTTTTCATGAGAGTGTTTGAGAGGTAAATGTGACACAAACTCTGTACCGTTGAGCATGTTAACATGCAAACACATCTCGCTAAGTGTCGGAAAACGATGTTGCTCTTTTTTCTGACTCCCGTCGTGTGTGCGATAAAGATGACACAACTCATATGTGCACTGAGAAACGAAAATACCCAAACACGGAGTAACACATGAATATTCATATAGAGAAAAAAACACATACATACATATATTTACACATATACAGCTATATTTCTTCTTCTTCTCTACCAATCTTTTAGTGTCGCTCGTTTATGTGTGCACACCATCTTTGAGTGCTCAGGAAAAAATTGTACAAAAGAGTTTTGTTATGTGTTGACTCTGTGTGCGGAGCATCTTCGATCATTAAACTCTTGTGTTTTGAGTTCGCCTGCGCTCATTACCGACGTTTAAAATGTGTTGAGCAGAGTGTTTTGGAGTCTTTTCAATCCCTGTATTTTACCACTGTGCAGCGTAAAAATGTTGCATGGATGTTTCCTGACGCCGCTTGTTATACCTTCTAGTCTCCTTCCGTCTCTCTCTCTCCCTTTATTTTTCTATTCTCCATTGGCAGCCCCGTGTTGCAACCTTTCTCGTTGTATGTATGTGTACACTTAGTTGTTGTTTTTTTTTTGTGTATGACTGTGTGTTTTTTGGTGTTTACTAAGTGCAGAGCTTTGTAATCTTTAACATTTATTTGCAAAAACTTAAGAATGCAATTTAGAATGGTATTAACAACAACAACAACAATTGCATCAACAACACTCAAAGCAGCAACAACACCAACATTGTATGCCCCGAGTCTTAAATATTTAATGAGATTTTATGCATAAGCCAAAGGCACAAAGATGCAGGGCAGGATGAATTGTAGTGTATAGCTCAAGTTAGAGATTAAATCAAATAAAATATTTGTATAATGACTAAACATCATCACCATGGACGATGTTAAAATTTTCATGGTTACCTACTAATAATGAAAGCTTTGACTTTGTTGAAATGGAATGAAATGCAACTAAACTTTTGAAATTATGTAAATTATGTCAAAATACGCTTTTACAACGCACTCATCCTTATCCTCCTTCTGCTACTCCTCCTGTTTCACGTTTGAGCTCATCTCTCATTATTATGATTATTGACATTGTGTAGCACAGTTTCGCCTTGTAAGTCTTTAAATATTTGAGTTGGCAACAATTCCAGGGGCTGAAGACAACGACCATGCTGCTGATGATGATGACGTAGCTGTTGTTGCTGACAATGGTGTCGATGATGTTAAGGTTGTCATTGATGGCGCTGTATGCTGTGCTGTGCTGTGTTGTTGACGTTATCCTTTGTTGCTGCTGCAAATTTATGAGAGTCTGCTGTATTTACTTATAATTGACATAATGTCGAAAAAATTACAAAGTGAAAATTTATTTATGCATCAAAAGGAAGAGGTTTTTTTTTATAATGAGTCTTTTAGTGCAGTTTTGGTGATGCGTAGTGAATACTGCGTTCAAGGTAAGTCTTTGGTGTTCTTGATTGGAAATAACACAGTACAAAATTTTTGAGCTCATTGAGACTGGGACTGAGAAATGAGAACTTCTTATTTTTTTTCGATTTGTTTCAGCTAAATCGGACTAGTGGTTCTCGAGTTATGTCAAACAAAAGAGCCTAAAACGTGACAAATTCCCCTATAAGACACTTACCAACATCAAACTGATATAAAATTATTATGGCATGTAACTTGACAAAACGAATGATGCAGAACTTCTTCTTTTTGGGGTTACTTTCACGAAACATCGAAGACACTAAACGTTGTCAAAATGCTATGAATAACCCGCTGCTAGTGATAGCCTCATGTTCCAAAAGCAAAGTCAAGGTTAAGTAATAAAGCGATCGTAGTAGTTGGAGCTGGAATATGCTGCAGAAAGTTCGTTAACAGAGCTTAATCCACAAAAGCTTCACAAGACTGGGTTAATGACAGAGAATATCTAAGATAATACAAAAGCGCACTGAGGAAGGCTCAAAAGAAGTCATGTTGTAATTCTGCATTACATTAGATATCACTTTCGAAGCACAAGATTAAGGAAAATATTAGCCTCCACACCGTGCACCGGAGGTTATCTCTAGAAACCGCAGGATGGTAGGACAACATCCAGAGAGGACTATCACTGGAGTTGCTCCTGGATACTCACTTCCCTGATAACTACCGACATGAGACTTACGCGTACAGCACTGTAACCTTTGGCTGTTGCCAGAGAAATTGTAACCCAATCGGAAATTACATAGGCAATAAAAAGCTTCAAACTTTTCAAGTCACCCGGACCGGACATGACCTAACCAAACTTCGAAACATTCACTGCAACCGCATTGGACATGATTTCATCATCGTCAACCTTTGACAGTTACCAGAGAAATTGTCACCAAATCCAAAATGGCATGGACAATTAAAACGTTAAAAGCTTTCAAGTCGCGGTGAAATGGTGTTACCGGGTGGACTACAAGCGGTGATTGATGCGCTGATTCCATGTCTCGAGAAACTCTATAGCGATTGTACCGACCTTATATATATTCCTACTATATGGAGGGAGATCAAAAACCCTCCCCTTCGGGACAAAAAGAGTTTAGACCTATTAGCCTGCCATCGTATCTTCCAAAAAAATGGATAGACTTACTGGCAGGTATCTTGGGTAAGCCTAGACCAGAAGCTGCTATCGAACAGGCAACATGTGTACTTCAAGGGTGAGTGTCAGCTGACAGCCCTGCACGTCTTGGTCGCATTCAAGTTTACTCGCCGTCAAAAAGTATACTATGGTAGCCTTTCTATATGTAGAAGGGGCGTTCAATATAATAACTCCCGATACGATAGCCATGGCACTATCAAATCTGGGGTAGACGTCAGTATTAGGAAGATTGTGTACGATCTTTTTTAAAAGCGACATATTAGGACCAAATTAGGGTCGTCGGACTAAAATTGATTTATTAGTAGGGGTACAATCCAAGGTGGTGTTCTCCCCCTCCTACTATGGAACTACGCTTTGAACGGTATTCTATTTACCCCAGAACGGGTTGGTGTCTAGGAAGCCGCATGTAGACGATGTGGCAGTAGCAGTTAGGGGTTTGTTTTTAAGAACTGTCACAGACATCCTTCAAAGAGCCCTTCCCACTATGGTGAAGTGGGCAAGCAAAGTGGATCTTTTCACCAGGGGGTATAACATCTCATCAGTGGAACCTATCTCTTTGGGTGGGGTACTGAAATTCTATTCACGGACTATATTTGGACAAGACGTATTATTGGACAAGAAGCTGAATTTCAAACTGAATATCTTGTACATAGCGAAATAGGCCATAGCGGCACTATATGCGTGCAATGGGACTTAAAGCCTCGCATTGTTCACTAGTGGTAAACTACAGAATCTACAGAGTTTTATATGAGCCTCGCCGTGAAGGCTTTACACATGGTGTGCTGACAATGCGCTCCCTGGGATAACCCAAGCAATCTTGAGCTATCTAGGAATAGGAGTGGAGCAAGCTATCGCAATTGTAGGCTCTTTCTTCCAGCTAGGAGCTACCAAATTAGGTATGATAGTATGAGCCATACCTAAGGCTCGTATCTGTACTGTTTTTCGCAGTACTGTACTGTTTTTCGACATCAAAAACTGCGTACTGCTTTTCTCCCTCAAAGTACTGTTTTTCGATATATAATAGAAGAAAAAACGGCGAACAGCGAATTCATGCAAAAAAGATCAAAGAAACACTAAAAATGCGTCAAGAGGATGATTTCTTTATCCCCAGCAGTAGTAGCAGAAAAGCAAGAACTTTTTGACAATGGATACAATTCGATTAAGATGGCTGCTTTACGCACTGATTTTTTCGGTAATTTTGCCTAATTTGATTTGAATGCTTTTATACTAATGGAATGCAGTCGAAGCCGTTATGAACAAGTTAAGCGAATAGAATTTGTACAATGCCAATGAAAATGCGGTATATTTGCACACCCTATTATCTCAATAACGCTGATTGCGAATTTAAAGAAATAGCCACGATCGTTGAATATATTTTATGTTTGCCAGGAACTTCAGCATCAGTGGAGCTAATCTTCTCTGCAGTGAACAAAACTTGGACGTCAGACAAAACCCGATTAGATGTGCTAACATTGAAGGCTACTCTGACCGTCAAATGTAATATGAAGTAAAAATGCGTTGATTTCTACAATTACCTTCAAACGACAAATACAAAGCGACCACAAAAGTTGATTCTGGAAATGATTGTTAATTTTTTTTACATATTGAATACAATATATATGCTATGTAAATATGTACTGCGAAAAGTACTGTTTTTCCAAATCAATGTACTGCTTTTTTAAAAAATTTCACTGAAATGTACTGTTTTTGTCCAAAAAAAATATACGAGCGTTAGCCATACCCCTTCTGGTCAAAGTGAGGCCTATCTTACCACCTACGCTACTCTAGCACCCGGTTGCAATGCAACTCCACATCGACCAGAAAGACTCTACCAGCGATTTCGATTTAAATGATCGATTCAAATTATTATAATGGCAAACAACCGATCAGGCAGGAACAAGTCCCGGGGCTCCAGATCCTCACGATACCGGCCACACTCTCCAGTGGGAGTTTCGCAGAGAAGCTGCTATAAATTTGTGTGTTTAATAACCATACTTCATAGGGTTAGACGCAGAAAAGAGTTCAGAGTAAAACTTTAACATACTCGAGAGTAACATACCAAAGCCAACACATTAGCGGAGAAACGGTCGTTACTACATTCCAAGGTTGCAGTACCTCACCGGTGGGAGGCGGGGTAAGTTCCAAACACCTTCCGCTCGACAAGGTAAACGGCAGCCATGTATTTGTAAGGCTAGGCCCGTCTGAACCCCCATGAGATCCATAAGGCACAGATGAACAAGGACATGTACTGAAGACATTGCATGTGTGAATTTCATGTCATCTATTGTACCAGAAAAAGGGTTCTGGTGGTACCTCGTAGGAACTACTACCAGTTTTAACTCCTTGCAGTTCGCCGACTGGTGCCCCCGCAATGGACAGTGGTAACCGTGATTATTCAGAAAAAGATTGT
The DNA here is from genome assembly GCA_964034835.1 of Muscina levida. Taxonomy (NCBI): domain Eukaryota; kingdom Metazoa; phylum Arthropoda; class Insecta; order Diptera; family Muscidae; genus Muscina; species Muscina levida. Next base: position 84,967,126 of record OZ035884.1, read on the forward strand.
GTGATCGACTCAATCCAAGAGACTTGGGATCTCAGACACCCCAGAAAGATCTGCCCAATGAAGGTCGGCCGCGACCCGCGTCTACAATTAGCTCGAAATAGCTCTACGTCACCCAAACAGTTTAGAATCAAATTCCGTTGCTCTAGCCAAAGCTCCTGAAGTAGAGAGCATCTCACTCACATTCCACTCAATGCCTAATCAAGTAATCGCTAATCTCTAGAGATCCCTTTTGTCATCATATAAGGCACAATCACATAATTCGTGCAACCAGTCTTCAGAAGGTTTTCCGCAGGTGAACAAAGCGCGGTCGGACAGAATTCTCTAATGCAAAAAGGCATTGAGCGACCCATGTCCTGTTAGTAGATAGCCAAGACAAGGTTTTAAACCAAAGTCACGCTTCTCCTCAAATACTAACACTTGACAACAACTTATAAGAAGCACGTCCGTTATCGCTCTTATCCCAACGTGTTTTCCGGATAACAAGAAGATCCAGCGGAGCAGCACCGATCAAAACATACAGAGCCGCAGGCACACATAAATATTATGTGTTTTCGTATGGGAAAGTGTATCAAACGTGCGTAGTGTTGATTTCGCAACACTCAAGGAGAGACCGACTGCTTTGATTAAAACACAGCTTAGTTTATGTTGTAAATTGTTAAACGTTTTTGTGTGAACAATACGATTATTGTCGGCCTCGCGAGGCTATGAAATGCCAAACACTGCCTTAGTCACCAGCAAGCAGCTTTTTCGTGATAGAGCATATTAAGAAGCAAACTGTAGGTGGGCGTCTGTCCGAGGTTGTGTCAAACACGAACAAACTGATTGTGGGTTCGAAAATGGATTTTGTTACTCACAATAATCAAGCAGAGACTGACGACTTTGAATCAAACACAGCTTCGCGGATGTGTGTATTTCAGAACGTGCCGAACTGTGTGAAATACACGATTATTTCCGGCCTCGCGAGGCTATGTAAAGCCTACTGCTCTCCATACTTGCAAGCTTCTTTTGCGAAGTAGACAATATTTAACAAAAAAAAACGCTATTCGAACATTTGTCCGAGGTTGTATCAAACTCTAACCAACTCGCTCTGGAATGTATTACTTACTAAGTGAAAGTGGATGTTTTCTTTTTAACTTTCCTTCTACCACATATTACAATAATAAAATACACTCTCTTCTAGCACATTTTTGCTCTCTTTCCCCTCAAAGCAGAAAAGTTTCCATCGGCCTATGGATCGTAATTTTAAAGAGTGAATCGGTTCCTTATACTCTGTATAGGTTGTATTCAATCTAAACATATGTAGAATCGATTATATTTGAAGCGTTCCCACATAATGCTGTCGCTATCAGGATCCGACGTTACATTACATGTATCAGTCATGACGGTACACTGTCTGATTAGAAGACGCGCAATGAGACTGAAGGTTGCGATTAGTGATTTCTGCTAAAACTGTGGTGACTAAGAGGAGGAGGAGTCTATAGACTACCTTATCAGCACTTGACCTACCCTGGCGAACAGGCGGGCTCTTCTTTCTTTAATATTGGCCGACTCAGAAGGTTTTTGAGGCACTTCAACGGGAAAAAACTAGGGTGCTTCGATCTTCGCTAGTTTCGGTGGTGTAACAATAAACTCTACATGAATCTGATTTTCAGACTGCTGCACTTACCTAACATCTGACCAATTATCACTTTACAGAGTAAGGTCTGGCTAGAAACATCAACTTGTCATTACTATTAGATTGTTCCCCGAAGTCAAATTAGGTAAAAATATTTTGAAGCAGACTCCGTCAGCAACATGTGTCTCATATATTTTTAAACCGGTCAATAACAAAGTACACCATTTTTCAGCTCATTGATTTGGGACTCAATTCTGAGAACTGCACGTGAAAGTAGCCCAAAAAAGAAGAAGATCTGCATCATTCGTTTTGTCAAGTTACATGTCAAGTTTGCCAAGTTGGTTTGACATAACTAACTTACTTCAAATCGATATTAAATTATTATGGCATGTAACTTAACAAAACGAATGATGCTAAATTTCTTCTTTTTGGGGCAACTTTTACGTGCTGTTCTCAGAACTGAGTCCCAAAATCATGTGTTGTACTGTGTAAGTCATGTTTTAGAAACATATAAAAAAACCCGTCAACAAGTTCATTGATTTAGGGTTAAGATCGCTACTTAGTTCTGTTGGCTATAGCTATCACAGCACTATCCTAGCCCATACCCCTTTAATGGACGTTATTGTCCAGCCTTAATGTAACTTCTTAACTTTTCATAAAATATTTCTTGACTATTTCAGAAGATGTGTAAAAGCCCAAACTTCTCGCACATTATTACCTATTCCTTAGCGTCCATCACTAGCCATCTCCAGTCTCTGTATGCTCTCCTTAAAATAGAATATTTTTGTGATAACAAAGAACCAATGAATATATTAACTATTCGCCTCCACAGACTTGATTACATCAGTTGTCTTCTTGCTTTGTTACCTAACCAAACTCATTATCACACAAATTAATTATGTATCAATTTCATTATTCATTATATTTCACAAGAATACAAGTGAGTACTTATGCTTACTTAATCGATGCCCTCGCCGCAATGTAATAAAGGCACCATATTGTTGCAAATGACAACGAAGTGATGCGGCACTGAAATCTGGTTAATTTATTCCCCCTAGGATACTACGACCACAGCCTTGGCAAGGGATAGCGAGAAGGAGGGAGAGAGAGCGGTTCCCGCAACCACTAGCCACAGTGGAATTTATTAAAGTCCTTAATGGTAAAGGAGTCCTAGCACAAACTACACACACAGAGAGAGAGAGAGAGGGAACGAAAGAGAAAGGAGAGAACTTTGGCAAAACTTTATTCAAATTTGATATTCGTTTGTAATTTAGCTACAAGTACAATTCCCTAACAGTTCCTAACATATGGTGGCTGTTATAGCGTTGAGTAGCAATAGCAGCTCCTCGTGTGAAAAGTATGCGCTGATGCGCTGGCTTTCCTGGCAAATGAGTCCCCCTTGAGTCTTTGTTATGGTCACAACTTTTCTACTAAATAACTGTGGTTTCATTTTATTTCGCTCGCTTTTGTTTTGCGTTGTTCATGTGTTTGCCTACATAAAAGTTTTTCCTTGTGAGACAGCGAAAATATGTCTACGGTCCTGGTGCTCATTATTCCTGCTGCCAACTTATTTTTATGTACTTGTATGGGTGTTGATGATTTTTGCTTAATTGTATTTCTAGCATAATTTCGTTTTCGCTTTTGTAGCGTCTGTCTGCCAGCCTGCCTGCCTGCTTGCTATGGTAAAAGTTGTTTGTTTCGCAAACATTCTGCTTCGTCTTTCATGGCATGCAGAAAAAAAAAAACAAAATGTTTATGAACTTTTTGTTTCATTGCGTATACAAGAGCCGTAAAAATTCTTAAGAGATCATAAAGTGGGATTGCCTGGACCGAACAAGAAAGTAATATGGTGGAAATTACATTTCTTGTAAATCATTACGGGAAGAAATTTCCCGAAATTAGCACTTTGAGTGACAGATTGTTTAATAAAAATGCCAGGTTGTGTCAGGTTGAAAGGTTCACCTGATGAACGAGAAGGCGTTAATTCATCAGGTAATTTTTTTGTAAATGTGAAGAAATCATAAAAAAAGCTAAGGTAAATTGTTAGAAATTATGAAAATGTTTAAACTCACATGTTATACAGAATTTCGTTGGGTTTACATCTGTATTTATGTATAATTATATATGTGTCTGTGTGTTGTTCAAGTACTTTTATATTATTAATAGATATGCAAAGAAACTTTGACACACTATTTGTAAGGCATTAGCGATTGTTTGTAGGGTACTATCATTAATGTATCATACACATGTTTTTTTTTATTTAACGTAACATGAATGCAATATACCTTACAAGGATAACTAATTTCCATTATTTAACACAATATAAACTCATACACTTCTTAATATTGTATCAAGTAAAGAATTATATCTTTCGTCTCAATACATTAAAAAATGTATAATTGTGTCTGTAAGTTTAATATATGCTCGAAAATTAACGACCACAAACTTTGATTCGTCATAGCTGAGGCATTGGGAATAGGTGTTTGATATAGTTCAAATTATGTACGATAGGAGGCGCACAAGCAATTTCAATTAATTTTACAGAAGTACGAGGCTTTCTTTATTTCCATCAGTATCAAATTATGCACAGAAAACAGTACAACACATGACTTTGGGACTCGATTCTGAGAACTGCACGTAAAAGTAGCCCCAAAAAGAAGAAGTTCTGCATCATTCGTTTTTACAAGTTACATGCCATAGTAATTTAATATCGATTTGAAGTTAGTAAGCATCATTTAGGGGAATTTGTCACGTTTTAAGCTCTTTCGTTTTACATTACATAAATACTATATGGTGGCGTATGATTATCACAAGTAATATTCCACGTTAATCATACGCCACGGAGTACAACAGTTTTATTGTAACTGCTACAAAATGAACCCAGTTCGAAATCATTTGATGAATAGAAAAGTGAAACTGTTGCCTTTGTAGGGAAAGGTAATTCCTATTCTTTTTTAAATTTATTTCAGCTAAATCGGGCTAGTGGTTCTCGAGTTATGTCAAACAAAAGAGCCTAAAACGTGACAAATTCCCCTATACGATACTTAGTAACTTCAAATCGATATTAAATTATTATGGCATGTAACTTGACAAAACGAATGATGCAGAACTTCTTATTTTTGGTGCTACATTTACGTGCTGTTCTCAGAATTAAGTCCCAAATCATAGAGCTGAAAAATTTTGTACTGTGAAATATTACGTCCTCGATGTCCAGGAAAGACCCCAGAGCGTAGATCTTATTCTTGGGAAAGTTCTCTATTGTGCTGACTATAGAGTGTAGAGCTGTCTCCGTTGAACTTTCTTTAGTGTAGACATGCTGAAGTCTACAGCAGTAAAGAGCAGCATATGCCTTTTTGAACCTTTTCTCCAGATTGGATGTCTAGGACAGTTCCTCTCAAATGTTTTAAGGACTCAAGATGAGAGACTAATCGAGAAATATATATAACTTGGGATGCCTTTTGAGTAAAAAACCGTCAGAGGTAAATGATAAGGGGTCACAATTGCTAGAAACTCTACTTCTATGGTTTATCTTAGTGAATAAACTGTTTCTCTTAGTGAATTAACTGTTTCCATCATCTCTACGGATAGGAACATAAATTTACAATCCGCCTACTTAATATACTATTTAACTGAAATTTGAAACGAGTATTCTCGGAAATATAAAATAACAATATTTGAGCAGTTGACAGATCAGTTCAAGTATGGAGAAATTATCCCAGACAGGACACTGTCTTGGAAATCCAATGTAGAAGAGACGGTCGAAAAGGTATCTGTTGCTCTCTACTGCAGCAAAGGGGACTTGGACAAGCTCTGGAGACTGTCTCTAAAGGTCTCTATGTAGATATATACAACAATAGTTAGATACAATACTTTTCTATGGTACAGTAGTTTAGTCCTTTCATGAAAAATACGTACTGAATTTCTTGACAAAATTCAAAGATAAGCGTTGTTAGTGGGACAATGAACACAACGTCAGATATAGCACTTAGTGCCATTCTAAACATCTGTACTCCTGATACTATGGCTGAATCGGCTGCCGCTACATATCTAGTAAGAATCAGATAATGTGTCGTTAAACTAACGGAACAGCATGGACATACTTAACTGCTACACCGGATCGAACTAAAAACGGACTACTGTACCCTACACCTATTGTCATTAACTAATCGAAGGACTTTAATTCCGAATAGGAATACCAGAAAAATTCACTGGAGGGCGACACAAGTAGTATCCGATTTTTCACGGATGGATCAAAGGTATCAATGTGACCGGCCGTAGCATAGTGGTTAGAGCACGCGACTACCATGAGGGAGATCCATGTTTTTTCAATCCTGTCTCTATTTATCTACATTTTTTTTCATCGCCGTCCCACTCGATATTGTCACAGCAATTCACTATTCACAACAACGCGTGGAGGTATCCCATACCTTGTTCATGAGGTGTAAAGTGAAATTAAGTTTTTGTTTAGGATCAAAGATAGATGAGAGAATAAGTTATGGCATCCTTTCACCGGACCTTATTTAAAATATCTCCTACAAGCTGCCAGACCTTTACAAATCTCTGGGGATGAAGAAACAACGAAAGACCTTCTGTTGAATTGCCCATCATTAGCTGGACTAAGACCTAGGTTGTTTGAAAACCACCGAAGCACTGCAGGAAATGCATGTAGAGGAGATCTGCAAATTGCAAGGCGAATTTACTAGATAGCTAGTCAGTATTTGATATAGGGGAAACTGCATGTAGAACAATGTCCTACATTAGCCTAAATGTTCTAGACAGTGTTCGATCTTGCAATATACCTAATCTAACCTATATATTTGAAACTGTACTGAAATGCTAAAACTGAGGTAATAAGAATAAGAGTTTGTAATGTAATTCAATTAATTCACGATAGGTGGCGCTTAGAGTGTTCAAATACCTACTTTTTTTAGAAACCCGGTTTCCGAGTTATTCGAAAAATTGGTTTTTTAGAAAAATCGGATTTCGAATACAGCATTTGAAAGAAAACCGGTTTAACCGGTTTTTTCGGTTTTTTTGGTTTTTTCGTAAAAAATTTAAAAATATTTATAAAAAAAATAATTTGGTTTAAAAAAATGCATTTGTTTAATATGTAATATCAATACACCCAATGCGATCGTGCCCAAATCCTACATTTAGTAAAACTATAGCAGGACAAAGTTTTGGAGAAAAACTGGAAGTCTAGCTACGCCCCATCTGGTACCTCCCATACCCATCAGGTACCACCCACTTTAGAAATCGATTTATATTCTAAATAGATCCAACCTGATCGTGACCAAATTCTGTTTTTAGTAGGGCTCAAACAGGATACAATTTTAAAGAACCTATTTGGAAGCCTAGCCACGTACCTGCTGGTATCTCCCATACAAATGCACCACTGCGCCCACTTCTGAGATGGAGTAGCTATATTAATACACCCAACGTGATCGTGTCCAAATTCTGTATTTAGTACAGCTAAATCAGGATAAAGTTTTTAAGTCTAGCCACGCCCCTTCTGAGACCTCCCATACAAATGTACTATTCCGCCAACTCTAGATATGGAGTAGTAATATCAATACACCCAACGTGATCGTGCCCAAATTCTGTATTTATTAAAGCTTAATCAGGATTAAGTTTTGAAGAAAAAGTCTATCCACGCCCCTTGTGGTACCTCCCATACAAATGTACCACTTCGCCCATTTTAGAAATCGAGTAATGATATCAATATACTAGAAAATTGACTTTTGAGTCAATTCTTCTGTTTCGTTTTTATAAAGCTTGATACAGAAAACCCGCGCTCACTTATTGTGGAAGTAGGATTTATTGGCAAAAGAGCGTTTAGAAGGATGTTGAGCTTTTCTGTCTTTTTATTAAATTTATTGAAATAGTTGAAATCATCATATAGGCTTCACTGGTGGATTTTGGATGTTATTTATTGTCCTGTTTAAATCGTTGAAAATGCTACCCTTAGGTGCTTCCCCAATCTCACAATCTGAACTGTTACTAGACTCTGCCGTTGTTGGGGAAATTGCAGGATAAAGTTTTTTAAATAGCTCGTTAGCAAATTTCATCGTTTCCGCCTTTTAAGACTACTTTACACAGGATTAGCTTGTAGGATATTTTTCGGACCTAATACATATAATTAGGGTATTCAATGTTTTTAAACGAGAAAGTTTTAGAAGCTTTTTAAAGTTTTAAAATTTAATTTCAAATTAATTTAGAAAAAACTTTTTACATTTTATAAACAAGAATGTTTTTAGAACCTTTGTAAAATTTTAAATTATTTTAGATAAATACTTTTACATTTTATAACCAAAATGTTTTTAGAAGCTTTTTAAAATTCAATTTCAAATTAATTTAGAAAAAACTTTTAACGTTTTATAAACAAGAATCGTTTAAGAAGCTTTGGAAAATTTTAAAATTAAATTTCAAATTAATTTAGAAAAATCTCATTACATTTTATAAACAAGAATGCTTTTAAAAGCTTTGTAAAATTTTAAAATTCCATTTCAAACTAATTTAAAAAACCGAGTACCCGAAGGAAAATACTCGGTTAAACCGGTTATTCGAAAATGGAATTTTTGCAAAAACCGGCATACGGTTTTAAATAAAAAAACCGGTTTACGGTTTTTCGGTTTCGGTTTTGAACACCCTAGTGGCGCTCCTTTCAACATTCTAATAGTGTGCAAGGAGTCTACGCATTGACGGATTTCAATGTTTGTATGACATGACACGGCACTCATACACAGTTCATACCATTATGACAAAATAGTTTGTAGTGTAGTTTAATTTTTACGCGATAGGTGGCGCACAAGTACTTTTAATAAAACAAAAACTAGACATTTCACAATTTGATGTCTGTGTGTTTGGCATAGACTCCTGCACCTGTTATGATATGTTGTGCGACGATGTCCTACCAGTGTGCATTGACGATTGAAAAAAAAATTAGGTAAATTTACGAAAAGTTGGAATTGTGGAAAAAATTATTCTCTACTTATTTCCAAAGCGGTACTCCTAGTCACCAAAACATGTATAAATAGTTATAGGATTTATACCTGTTCTAGAATGCTCTGTCCAAAAAGCAATCAAATCGCACATTTTTCCATAAAATCCGCCCATTACTGATATCAGCGTAGCAAAAGTTAATATCGAAAATTTGGGGGAAATCGTGAAGGCCTAAGGCTCACCGCTTGGCGGTGTCTGCAAATCGAATCCACCTCGTCTGACATCCAACTTATTGCTCTCTCGTGTGACATTTTAATGTCCTTTTAGTGCACAAGTTTACGATATTGGAGTCTTATGCGTATAAGTTCCTCTCTACAGATTTCTTATGCGACGAAACATTGGCCAATCTGACATCAGGTATAGTGTCAAACCTATCTTCTATGATGCGTCGTAGTTCGATGTCTGTGGTGGTTTTTATCGGCAAAAGTAATATTGAAAATTTGGGGGAAATCGTGAAGCACTAGGACTCATCTCTTGGTGGTGGCTGCAACTCGAGTCCATTTCGTCCCACATACAACCTCCCGCCCTCTCATGTGGGCCGAGTTTTACAGTTGAAAGTCCTTTTAAATCACAAGTTTGCGATATTGGAGCCTAACGCGTATGAATTCCTCTCTACAGATTTCTTAAGCGAAGCAACATTGGCCACACGGCCATCAGGTGATGCGTCGTAGTTTGACGTCCTTGGTGGTTTTTATCGGTAGATCGGACATTTTTTTGACGGGCCATCCAATCATCTCCGTATAATCGTTAGCACAAAATTCGACAAGCTGCTTGTTGTCGTACTTCTGCATGTAGCTTTGCGAAATATTTTCGTTGTGGAATTTTTTCTGAAGAACGTATTGTGCGACTTTTTTAAAGTGCTTTGTATGTCACAGAATTTTAGAAGCGTTTTTTAAAGTGCCCTCGTATTTGATGCAAAGGCAGCCCAAGTTCTGTCCTATACAACGTATGGAGCACCATCACATACCGCGAGTTTTAGCGGTGACAAATTACCATAGGTAATTTTTCGAAAATAAGTCCAGATAGACTTAAACTAGTCTTCACCCCGATGAGATTCGGATGTAACATGACCAAAATATTCTTCATCGTATTTTGGTCCACAGGACCTATGATCCTTTTCCTTTCATACGCTGATCTTGCAAAGCGTCCCTTTCGGCTGCTGGTACTTTGTTTCTCAAAGAGCATTTACAATTCGAATGACTACGCACAGTGGGGCTCCAGCCCGATGAGATTTTGATGTTATAGGACCAAAATATACTTCATCGTATTCCTCTCCACTGGACCTATGGTCCCTTTCCGGTTCCTACGCTGATCTTGCACAACGTCCCTTTCGCCTGGTGGTACTTTGTTTTGCAAAGAGCATTTACAATTCGAAGGACAACGCACAGTGGCGCCGATTGGAAAAACCCCTCTAATGATATCACAACTTTTGAAGTATTGTTCTGATTATTTTAAAATGTTATAGACATTTGTAGAAAAGGAGTCAGACTTAAAGAATATTGCATTCAGAGACACATTGTTTCAATGCAGTTGATGATATAGGATGTCAAAGATAACCACTGTGTTGCTGAATTAAAACTTTCAAAGCTTACAACTTATTAGTATCATTCAGGCGCCATCTATTGTGTATTAATTCTACTACTACCTAAACTTTATCCAATACTTCAATAATAACACTTTGAAGTTCCAAAGAAATTGCAGGAACTCTTTTAGAGCAAATGAGCAACACACAGACACACTTTACTTTGTATATAAAAGTATCGGGAAATTTCACTTTACTTATGGACCAATTGAATAATTTGTCTCAATTTTTACAATTTAATAGATTACTTAGAGTATGCTACATGTCCAAATGATCATCATTTTCTATTCTATTTGTATATTTTGACTCACACAACGGCACCTGCATTTTATAGAGGAATCTAAAAGTCATGTGTTTAAGGACATTTTACAAGAGTTTTACTGAGAAGTTGCTGCAGACAACATGGGGGGAAATGTAGGTGACTGAGACAGAAATCACAGGAATCCCTAGTCTCTAGCATGACAGTCGCGTTTTCTAACCATCATGCCACATTTTTCCAAACGCTCCATTTTGAGGCTCTTGCTCTATTAAATAAGTGCCAGAAGCACAAAAAGTACTACTTCCTTCCTATGACAAGTTAATGTCAAAATCATTGGTGATTCATTCAATTTGGATCAGTAATTTTGCTTGTTTACTACTTTTTAGTAAGTTTTTGTTTTGCTGGGATGTTCAAAAAATGATTATCAAGAAAATGACAGACTTTTAATCTTCACTCGCATGTTATTCTCTCATATAACTCCTGACATTGTATTTATTTCCTCATAAAGTTTCAATGACTGGACTTCTTACCTAAAAAAATCTACTAGAGTTTAATGATACACCTCCCCCCAATGCCACAACAGCAGTTAGTGCCTATCAAAATCAATGACATATCCTCGTATGTTTTTTTCTTGATTTCGCTAACAATTCACTATTCTGACATCTGTCATAATTTCTCCACACAAACAAGGCACCAATCGTTTATACAATTGTCCAGCGCATTTGAAGTGCGTTTTTCTCTATCGTATAATATTTCTAACCTTTTGTGGTATCTCTGTTTTCTGCAGTTTTATTACTTTGTATTATTTTTTTCTCTATTCTCTACAATAATTCACCAAAACTCCTTAGCCAAGTAGAGAGGGAAGAGGGAAGCAGGAAGACAACGTAAAAAAAGTGCAAACGCAAAAACCTCTTGGAATAGAGCTGGGGAGAGCGAAAAAAAAAACTCAATGCTATAAATCTACTTGTAACCTTTTAAGGCAACTTGTCGGTTACAAAAGTCATAATATTATTACAGATGCCCGCAATGCTACGGCTACACTGGTATTTCCCATGGCCCCCTTGAACCAGGTTGCACCCTGTAGCCTCCCTCGTACGCTCGCAAGACACAGCTTGACTTCAGTGTTTTTTCTGTCTGTGTTGTTCTTCGTCAAATGTGACATGCAATCGTGCGGCTTCTTGTTTCTTTTTCTCTCTGTGGCTAAGAAATCTGGTTGGATGGACATAGAATCTCTGGGCGGTGAGATACGACTGAGGGAATACAAAACCTGTTCGTTTCTTTTTTTTTTGTTTTGAGTCCTCCTCGGAGGAGTGAAGATAAAATAAGATGTAAGAGATTATAAAATGATTTGGTTTATCTGGTTTTTAGTCTTGCTGGTTTTAATATTGTTGCAGCCATTCTTATTTCCTTGTGCTAAGATTGTTATTGGAGTTTCATTCAGTTTTTCAGTTGTAATTCAATTCAATTTGTGATGCTAGTTTTCTTGAAGCCTTAAAGTCAGAGTGGTGTTGTGCTGCTGGCGTATTTTCTTAAACACTTCCAAGAAATTGAAGAAAGAAGACTAAGAGGAAATTGTGGCAGCAGAGTTAAGCGCAGTGGTCAACTGCGGTGATATTTGATGTTGAAGGATAAAGACTGGGGTTAACCTATGAGTGCGCTATGCTACTACTGAGAGGTAATATGATAGCAGATGTGTTCTATGTAACAAATTAGTATGTAATACCAAACTAGCCAAACATCTGTTTTTTCTGTTATAGTAACAGAAAAATTTAAAACTTAAAAAAAAGTTGATAAGTCGAGTTATCATAATGTTGAGGATTTTAAATTTTAAGTCATAAAGACTGACCATATGTTTTTATGACATATTATCCTATGCCAACTTATTCTAAAAGTCCTAAAGGACATATAAAATAAAAAACGTAGGTTGTGGACACGTGTAAACTGCTAATCAATAGTGATTGTCCGTTAGAAACTGAAGAAAGGGAAGGGTATAAAATATAAGCAGAGAGGGGAGGGATAGGAAAAGAAGAGTAAAACGTAAGTATCCTAATCGTCATCTTGGCCCATAAGGCCATAGAAGGCATCGTATGCAGCATATGAAATTGCCAACTCCGTCTGAGAAGAGAGCTATTAGGTCCACAGGCTAAAGCGACACAGGTACAAAGAAGATGCCCCTCGTCTCTGACTTCTCCTTATCGTCACATACACGACAGTAGCCCGGTATGGATCAATCAATTTGCTTGACAGGGATGTGATATTGTAGTGGCCTGTTAAAATTCCATAGGCCAGTCACAGATCCCTCCTGCACAGGCCAACCAACTGCTGACTCATTATCAGGAATATCGCAATGTCTTCGGATCCAATATAGGCTGACATTTAGAGGCTTCAGTATATCCAACTTCTCACTACTCTCACTCACAAAATTTGATTTACACAATGTAGAATTGATCGCTTTTACTGCAGCCTGGCTATCTACGCAGAGGGTTATCCGTCTGCTAGTAGCAATTCCACATTCCATAATAGCCTCTGCAGCTTTCTGAAACCAGTGAAGTGCCTCAGCCAGAAATACACTGCATTCATTATAAAGCCTGCGAAAGGCTTCGCTGCTTATCTTCGCTGTATCCTATTTCATTTTTGGGCCGTTAGCAACGACAGAAATGGGGTCATCATAATGAATAGCGTCTTCATTCCACTCTGATCTTTTCAATTAGGTTTTAGATGAATAGAAACGCTATTACCCAATACCGGAGAATATTGGCATGACTATTTGCGGTTTCATGCCAATCTCCAACTTACCTCAGCCGGATAGGCATCCCGGGTGCAATAGCCTCGATGTACA